>CM064071.1:5382084-6863334 GCA_032594955.1 Panicum miliaceum
AGTCGATGCTTGACCTCGGCCCTCTGTTGCCCCCAGCTACCGGCCAGGGCCATTCAGTGGGTGTTTAGAGATGTAGCTAGGTTGTGTTTTATTTAAACCTCTTAAGTTAACAAATGACGCCTTCACTGATCGCATAATGTTCCCTTCAGCTTCAGCCTTCAGAATGCGTCAGGAGATGCGAATTTGAAACTCTGAATGCAGAGCATGTTGGATGTCCGGCATCATCTCATAACCTTCTCTTCAGCTTCAGCCTGGAAGCCAGGATGATCTTGGTGCCGGCCTAGGACCGGGTGCTTGTGTTGTGTAGCAGGCTCTCCAACATAAAATTGCCTCAGATTTCTCCTAGCTCTGAAATGAGATCGCTCGCGATCAGTTACACAAAAAGTAATTGAATACCGTACCAATCAAGTTCTCTAGCTGAAGCTTAAATGAAAGCAAACGGCAGGGCATGCTTTTTACACCCTGATCGGTAAACACCGAATGAAACCTCTCCCTTTTTGGTTTAATCTCTCGTCTTCAGTTTTCCTGTGATGAGTGATTAACATGCGAGGCACACCAGCTACGACGACCATTCCCCGCGGTTCTCTCCCTCCTCCATTCGCTCCCCTCCACTGGCCTCCATCCAAGAACCCTTCCGCGTCTTCGGCTCGAGATCACAACAAGAGTTCAGGCGATCACTGATCACACCCAGACCCAGCGCGCTGAAAAATCTCACATCACGAGGCCATGGACACTCACCGTCGTTTGCGTACACCGGCGCTCTTCCTCCTCCTGCTCCTCGTCGTCGACGCGGCGGCGGTGGCGGAGGCGAAGCTGGTGCCCAACTACTACGCCAAGACGTGCCCGCGCGCGTAGCGGATCGTCACGGACGTGGTGTCGCAGAAGCAGCTGTCGCACCCGACCACCGCCGCGGGGGTGCTCCGCGTCTTCTTCCACGACTGCTTCGTCAGCGGCTGCGACGCGTCCGTGCTGGTGGCCCCCAGCTCGTTCGCCCGCTCCGAGCGCGACGCCACGCAGAGCCGGTCGCTCCCGGGGGACGCCTTCGAGGCCGTGACGCGCGCCAAGACGGCGCTCGAGCTCGAGTGCCCCGGCGTCATGGCCTGCGCCGACGTGCTCGCCATCGCGGCCCGTGACCTCGTCGCCATGACGGGGGGGGGGGGGGGGGGGGGGGGGTGGGCCTCCTACCCGCTCCGCCTGGGCCGCAAGGATGCGCTCGCCTCATCCCCCGCAGCGCCCGACGCCGAGCTGCCCCTCGCCAACTCCACCGTGGCCCGCCTCATCGCCATGTTCGCCGCCAAGGGGTTCACGGCCCAGGAGCTCGTCGCGCTCTCCGGCGCGCACACGCTGGGGTTCGCGCACTGCAGCGAGTTCGCCGACCTCATCTTCCGCCGGACCAAGGGCGGCGGCGCGGCCGCGCCGCCGCACGACCCGACCATGAACCCGTCGTACGCCAAGGGGCTGCAGGACGCGTGCAGGAACTACCAGCGGGACCCGACCATCGCGGTGTTCAACGACGTCATGACGCCCGGCAAGTTCGACAACATGTACTTCGTCAACCTCCAGCGCGGCCTGGGCCTGCTCAGCACGGACCAGGCGCTGTGGACCGACCCCCGGACGCGGCCGATCGTGCAGCGCTACGCCGCCAACCAGACGGCCTTCTTCGCCGACTTCGCGCGCACCATCGTGAAGCTCGGCGTGCAGGGCGTCAGGATGGGACGGGACGGGGAGGTGCGCCGGCGATGCGACATGTTCAACGGCAACCCCGCTCCTCTGGGGCCTTAGTTATGGCTGATCGGATGACGGCGGCTGGCCGGCGGAAGCAGATCCCAGACGTACGTGACCGCGGCAGGTTGGGCGGCGGCCAACTGATCTATCTCATGTATCCGTGCATGTTCGCGTGATCCCGTGTTGTGATTCGTGCACGAAATAAAAGGATCAGCCTGTGTGCTCAAACGAAAGTAATCGATCTGTTGGTGCCTTTATTTATGTTTCCCAACTAAGGGTCTCAAAAAAAAATTTCTTCTATCTTTTCCATGATCAAGCGTAGTCGTTAGTTTTTATAGTGTTGCGAAGTGTACGTTTGTTACACATCACCTGTAAAAACTTCTAAACATATTCAGTTCAAGTACTCCTCCATCTTAAAATATAGATCGTTTTATCCTTTTAGATATAGAAATTTATTATTAAAAATTTCTTTTTAATTAAACTTTTTTTCAACTAAACTAAATATTATAGGGTGGGTAGTGGGGAAAGGAGCATCTTTGAAATCACTTTCTTTTGCACTAGTATTCCATAAGAGGTGAGCATAGCTCAACTAGTGGAGGGAGTCACTCTACATGAAGATTGTCTTGGATTTCCTAGGCCAATTAAAGGCATATATTATTTTATTTAGCTATTTCCACCTTGCCGAGTTGCCTTCTTGCTTCCGATGAGATATTAATGGTGGTTTTTCTCTTATCTTTTCGCACACACAAAATTACAAAGTATTCTATAAAACCACACGCTAAAATAAATATGGCTTTATACTACATCATCCTACGATGAGCAACAATTTTTTAACACGATTGCATTTTGACAAATATTGATCCGAAATTTACTCAAGACACAAAACAAGAAGATTCGTAACGTGAAATTATAAAGTATATTTCGCAACACTCCACCACCTCTACTAAATTTGATGAGGTTCATAATAAGCACGTGGCGGCATGCCAGTACATGTACATCAGTAAAATCCAAACCCGGCCCGACATGATCCACAACCTCACCTTCCTTCCCCATCAAAAGCCCTCCCCTCCCAAAAACCCGCCTCCTCCCTCATCCTCCCCATCTCCTCCGACGCCCCAGCCGCCGCGTCCAATGGAGTCCTCCCTCCTCCTCTCCTCCCCGCGCCCCCTCAGGCCCTTCCTCCCGCTGCCCTTCCCCACCGCTCGCCGGCGCCACGCGTCGTTCCGCGGGAAGCCTCCCGCGCCGCCGCCCCTCCCGCCTCTGACGCGCGGCGGCAGCCGGCTAGGCGTGGCGGTGCCGCGCGCCTCGCGCGAGGCGTTCGACAGGCTCCCCGGGGTCGGCCCCGGGGGTGCGCGCCGGAGGGATTACCGCGAGGCGCAGGGGGAACCGGCCGTGCCCCCCGCGGCGGCGGCCGCGAGGGCCGTCGCGCCCTACGTCGTCCCCGCCGGGGCGGTCCTCGTGCTGAGCTTTGGTATGGCCTTACCTTTTCCTCCTTATGTAAATCGCTCTCAACTCCCTGTCATTGGACGCCCTACTGTAATTAGAATCGCTCGTATCCCTTGATGATGAGATACCGGAATAGTTTCCATTCCGCAAATAAGTAGTATTCCTTGATCTTGATGAGATACCAGAATAGTTTCCTTTCGAAAAATAAATGTGAGATGTGCATCATCGAAAGGAGAGAGAAGTATTGGCTAATCAAATGAATAAGAATATATCGGGTAATCGGTCCTGTATTTAATGTGGACCTTCATTTTAAAACATAAATTCACTTTTTGAAAAAATGGGAAGATTAAATTGCGAGCATATGTCACATTGTAACTTAATAGTTTTGTGCATAATGGAGCATATCATACCATATATGTTTAAAATGTGTTCATTCTCTGGTAATGTGATTGGTCACATATAAAGCTTTGAGGCTTCAGCATTGGCTGTTGAATGGTTACTAATTCTCTGTTTCAGTGGACAGTCATCTGGAAGGTGGTTCGGAATATGCTTCCGGGGAAGAAAAAGGACCCGAATTCTGGAGAATCTGCGCCTTCTGGGATCATGTGGTCCTTTGCTGCTGGTTCCAATTTGGCGACATCTACCCTCAGTGCTGAAAAGGAGTCGCGGAAAAATCTTAACAAGTTCTACAAAGAACTTCGGACTTTGAAAACTGTTAACATGGCAGGTAACTCAAGGGAACTCAAGTTGAATACATTGGTAGGAAATGTTGGTTAAAGCTCCAACATCATATGGAGTAATAATTACATCTCACTTGCTTGACAGGTCGCCAGTTTGGGGATGAGGGTCTTTTTTTTCTAGCAGAAAGCTTAGCCTATAACAAGGTCAGTGATCTCATGCAATTTTTTAGTCCACTCTATATGCATATTTGCATACCTAGTTGTTTCCACGCTTTAGCAGCTTAGTCTCATTTGAATACTTTGGAAAATGAGTGAGTTTGTGTGTATTTTCAGAGTGCAGAAGAGGTGGACTTTTCTGGCAATGGGATAACAGCTGTGGGGATAGAAGCCTTCGATGGAGTTCTTCAGATAAATACAGCTTTGAAAACTCTAAATTTATCTGGAAACGACATTGGAGATGAAGGAGCTAAGGTCTTCTTAATCTTATCATCTCTACATTCCATTTATCATTCTGTAATTTGCATGATTTATTGTGCAAACCATACTCCCTCCAGTCACAAATAAGTGACATCTTGGACACCACCATGGTATCCAAAACACGACTTTGGCTAATTTTGTTATAATATATGAAACTACTTTCCAGAGTAAATCTACTTGTATCATTTTAAATATCCAAACTCAACACATAAAAAGTAATTTGTGACTTCAGAGAACCCAAAAACATCACTTATACTTGAGTTCTGAGTAGATGGAGTATGATCTGATCTCCAACTCCGAATGTACACAGATAACTTTGTTAGTACTTGCTTAACTTTAACATGTTCTTCTAAGGTTGGGTGCTGTCTCATCGTGGCACTTTACCTGTGGATCACCATCAGAGTTGCGTTTTGATTACTTTTTTTCAATTTCTAACTGGAGTCTTTTGCTTAATTTGTCATTCAAATTTTTAATATTTATGATTTTGCTGGAGAAAGTAGCCATGTTAAACCAAAAATGGTCCACAAAATGATAAAAATATAAACACTAGATTGTTTTCAGGAATGAGTTGAATATGTTTTTTCCCCTTTACACCTGACTGAATGTAACACTCATGAATGTTTACAGTGTCTTTTAGATATATTGATTGAAAACGTGGGTATTCAGAAGCTCCTATTGAACAGTATTAATATTGGAGATGAGGTGCTTGTCCCCTCCTCTCGCTCACTCTCACACTCTCATTCCCTCCTGTTACAATGTAACATTGGATTTTGTTTTCTTTTCAGGGTGCTAAGGAAATTTCAAATATGCTGAAAAAGAACAAATCGATACGTATTCTACAGCTCAGCAACAATACCATTGAATACAGCGTATGTACAAGCATCCACAAAACACACACTTGAATACGAAAGGGAAAAGAATTACCATACCCTTACATCCTTGAAAGGTTTTGATACTATTTTCTTTTGTTTTTCCTTGAAACAGGGTTTTGCAAGTATTGCGGAAGCCCTTCTAGAGAATAATTCAATACGGAGCTTGTATCTCAAGTTAGTCACTACTCACAACCCAATGGCCTTACATATGATATATACTAAATGTGCATATAATGTTGTGAGCACAGTTTATGATTAGTTAATTTTGCGTGACTGCTAACTGATGGTGCACTATATTCAATGTATCATAGTGGAAACTATGGTGGTCCGCTTGGTGCATCCAGCCTGGCTCGAGGAGTTTTAGGGAACAAGTCTTTGAGGGTACTACTTAAAACACTTGATTATATACTTCTGACCTTCAAGATAGTCTTAAATGCCAGGATACTGTGTGAATTTTTAAATTTCTGGAAGTGAACCAGATCCCATTCCATCTTTGCTTGTATTAAGTTATGAGAAGTGTCTCTTTAGGTTACTATAGGGAGAATAGTTTGGACCACTTTCAGGTCTGGCTGGTTGTGTGAATTTTTTATGGACCAATTTGCTGCACTACTCCTTTATGCTAACAGGCACAATAATTGTGGATTTGAAAACGCATATTTGTAAACCGTAAAGAAACCCATATAATAGCGAAATAATCATCAAACTTGTATACTAGGAGTTGCCGCATGTTCAGTTTAGTAAAAAAAAACTGCTCAGATGAAGAAAAACATATAGATAGTTTGTAAGTCATGCCGTGAGCCCGTGACAATATTGGTAGGCTGATCAGTAGAACTCTTTTTTTTTTGTACCAATATACTGTGTATTTTTTTTTGAAAGTTACAATATACTGTGTATCACCAAAGATTAAGAATGTCTAGAACCTTAATTTCAATTGAATAATCTGTAAATACAGTTTTTTTCTATTTTTCTATTCATATCCTTCCTTTTTCTCATTTCTCTTCTTTACTATCTAGTAATTTTTGCCCCTTTCTATATTGTCCCTTCAGTTCATCTGTGCGTGGTTATGATATATAAGCATTATACCTTTTCTAGGAAATTCACTTGCATGGTAATGGGATTGGGAATGAGGGAATACGTGAGTTGATGTCAGCATTATCTGCTCACAAAGGTGCTTCATTTTTTCTGGCTAAACAAACTATCAGCAAGTTTGTGCTTAGTGGATTGTCTATTCCTAATTATGTGCATGCATGGCTGAATTATAGGGAAGATCACAGTTGTGGATATTGGCAACAACAACATTGGCTCGGAAGGTTTACGTCCTGTTGCTGAATTCATCAAAAGAACAAAGTCTTTACTGTGGTTCAGTCTCTACATGAACGACATTAGCGATGAGGTAATACTGTTACTTTTATTGTTTTCTCTTTGCATGATTCCAATGACCAAAATATTGGGTTGTCTACATATGGTCATATCATTAGCTCTAGAAGGACTAACCACATAAGCACTGACCATAACCTATTGACCATTTAACGATGTACAGTCATTATTCAACTTCAGATTAAGGCTTTATTTTTGTTATGTTATAGAACTTCAGCACATATAGTGCTCCTACAGAGCTTTGGCTGTTTTTTCTTCTTCACTTTTTCAGTCTTTCCATATTTTCTCAAGCTATTCCTGTTTCTAAGAAACATGAGGCATCTTGTTTCATGATTTAAACTAGGGTCCTTTTTCAGAAAGTTCAGTGTGTGTTCCATTTTGTTTTGGGTGCGTGTGTGTGTTTGTATGGGTTCTTACCCCTTCTTTCATCTTAATACAATGATAGGCAGCTCTTCTGCCTGTTCGAGGGGTTCTTTTTCTTTTTGGGGCGGTAAGCTTGGAATTGTGGGTTAAAACTATCGTCTATTTTCGGTTACTCCTGTATATTTGTAAAAAGTTTTTCATTCGCATGGCCAGCGATTTAGCAACTTGTTTATGTATAATCAGTATATTCATGATTCCTCACATGTTTTCCAATTATCTGATGTATAAGCATGTTCATCTCACAGATTTCGTTTAAAGTGCATTCTGATTAAAATGAATTTCACCAGGGAGCTGGAAAGGTTGCGGAGGCTCTGAAAGATAACAAAACAATTTCTACCATAGATTTGGTAAGTATTTATTTTGCTGCAACCCTCATAAAGTCAAAATCTCACATACCTTTCTATTTGCCTTATATTTCACATATGGAAACTATGCTTAATTTGCTTCTCCATTCAATGTGGCAAATTCGCTTTCTCTACTTGATCTTTAAACATTTGGTTCAGCATAGTTTTTGGTCATTAGCACAACTTATTCTTTTCATATCTTATCACTTAAACTGGTCCTATTTGGAAGCAGGATACTTTGGGGGGTAATAAACCTTCTTTGAAGTTCCCCTGATAATTCTATGTTTCATTTGTGATCTAAGCCACATTACAGAGGATATGTATACATGCTGCATCCCTGAAACCTCTTGTATTTTCAGGGCGGCAATAACATTCACTCCAAAGGGGTTACTGCAATAGCGGAAACTTTGAAGGATAATGCAGTACTGACAACAGTAAGTTGTCTTACCATTCAGACAACTTTTTCCTACAAAATAAGTTCCAAGACTAATTCAAAGTATGCATCTTAGTTGGATTTGAGCTATAATCCAATTGGATCAGACGGGGTAAAGGCTCTGTGCGATGTCCTCAAGTTCCATGGGAAGATCCAAACCCTTAAGCTTGGCTGGTGCCAGGTGATCCTCAGAACTGAATAGAATTGTACAAGAAGTTTTACCATTTGAGTGTTCTTGCCTCTTCAGCAAAGTTGCATAACCTGCAGATAGGTGTGCAAGGTGCAGAGTTCATTGCTGATTGTCTGAAGTACAACACAACATTGTCAACATTGGATTTGCGGGCGAATGGGCTTGGAGATGATGTATGCGCAATCCGTTTCGTGTTCATTTGTAACTTGCACTTTGGTACATGATCCATGCTTTGCTTGCTGACACGTTCCTATTCCTGAAGGGTGCTATATGCTTGGCACGAAGTTTCAAGATAATCAATGAATCTTTGACTTCACTTGACCTGGGCTTTAATGAGATTAGAGTAAGCAAGCATAGTGTTTGTTTTTTCATTCTATTAGTTATTGCCATTTTGGGCGTCCAATATACTTTACTTTATTTTTTTATATCGTGGACAGGATGATGGAGCATTTGCATTGGCGCAAGCACTTAAGGCTAATGAAGATTTGGCAGTCACATCATTAAATCTTTCAAACAACTTCTTCACAAAATTTGGACAGGTTAGTTTAGTTTGTTTTCGTCTAGCAATGATTATGTAGGAAAGAATATTGAATTTAGGGTCATGCGTCAATACAGGTTGCTCTATCTGAGGCACGGGATCATGTATATGAGATGAGCGAGAAGGAGATAGACATTTATTTTTAGGTGCATCAGTCTCACTCTGGACGATTTAACACATGATTGACGCTTTTTTGGGAATTATTCATTGAGTAGGGCGAAGAATAAGATCCGGGTTCCGGGTAGAGCATGCTTTATGCTTGTATAGAAAATTTTGGTCAACTAGTTAACACTTTAGGGTAGCCATTCAAACTGTCTATATTCAATTTTTGCTGGAGACATCAATCTTGTCTTGAACCATTCATATTGTTTGGAAATGGAATGGATATTGCAGTGGCTTTTGGCCCTTCGGGTCGCAGGCCTGGCTTTTGGAAAATCTTTACTTGAGCTTGAGCAGTATGGTTGTTGATGAACTATTTATCTCATGCCATCCATGTGAAACATGCTCCACAGCAACAGTCTGCTTGTCACACAAAGATTCCCGCGTTACATTCCGAGCCTGCCAGGCAGCCCATGTAGAAAGCGGTTGGCTGAGATTACGTTGAGCAACAAAATGTGACTCGGCACCCGGACAGGCATACACAGCATTGCCCGCCCGGTTGCTCCCGTGCTGGAAAAATTCCTTCGCCGGCTGAGCAAGAGCAGCCACTACTCATCGCAGGCTCTGAATCGGGCACCTTCAGAACGTGCGTTCGTGTTGCTGTCACGGGCACGGCTCTGAGCCGACGAACGGAGCCCAATCATTCGGTTGACTCCGGCTTGGATACGAGCGCGCGCCGCCGAACCATCTCTGTACGTGAACAGCGAACGGATCCGCGCGGAGAAGAGAAGCCCGTGCCCATGCCATTCCGGTCAAGGTGTGTACTAGCAGTACTCTTGTTCATTTTTTGGATTTTTTTTTGAATAATTCCTTTTTGGGAGAATGCATGGAAGAACGTTCCGGCTTCGTACGTGTTAGTACGGGCACCACTTAACACTTAGAAGACGCACGCAGTGTTTGTGCTAATCAAGCAACGCGTGTGTCATCTAAATCTAAAAAAGAAGAAGAAAGAAAGAAAGAAAGAAAGAAAGAAAGAAAGAAACGCGTGCGCCCCATAACGGTAGACGGCGTCACGTACACACCACAGCGACGCCTAACTAGATACACACACACGGAGGCAGTTGCTGCGAGCAACTTGCGCAAGCAAGTCCACGGAGATCCATGGCCGGAACCGAGCCTGCGTGGCTGATCTGAGCAGAGACGAGAGATCGTCGTCGATGTGCAGCGGCAGGGATCGATGTGCAGGGAGGTAGGCCATGCGTGCGCACAAGGCGCACTTCGATCACACACGCTCGCTGCCCAACTGTTTCCAGCGTGCAGGCTCTCTCCGCCGCTCCATCGGGTATAAAAGGGCGTGACGGTTGACGTGGAGGGTAGGGTGAGGTGAGCCGCGTGCAGTGTGAGTGAGGACGTGACGGCGGTAGTCTTGGTTTGCAATGGGTTCCAAGGCGGCTTGTCCATGGCTTGATCTCCTAGTCGTCGTCGTCGTCCTGCTGGCGGCAGCCGCTGGCTCGGCGCCGGCCGCGGAGGCGGAGGCGGCGTTCGACAAGAACTACGCGATGCAGTGGGGCGCGGATGGGTATCACCTCGTCATCCGGGGCACGGAGGTAAACATCACCATGGATCAGAGCTCTGGTACGTATAACGGTCGAACCAGTGTGCATATGAGCTGCTGCTTTGTTGCTCACGCATGCAACGTGAAGAGAGCGTGACCACCCCCTTGCGTTCTTGCTGCGACGATGATAGCCGCGCCATGAGCGATCAGCTGACCATGCGTAAGTGCTGCTTCGATTCGTGCAGGTGCCGGGTTCCGGTCCAAGTCCATGTACGGCTCGGGGTTCTTCCACATGAGGATGAAGCTGCCCTCCGGCTACACGGCCGGCGTCGTCACAACCTTCTACGTGAGCTCCTCCACGATGCGTCTTGCTTCGTTTCTCGATCTTTCACCTCCTGATCGATCGATCCAAAGTTCCAAACACGTCGATCAAAATTAGCTAAGGTCATGCATGCATGTGCTTGTTCCAGCTCATCTCGCAGCCGGAAGGTGGCAGCCGCGACGAGGTGGACTTCGAGTTCCTCGGCGACAAGGCCGGCGTGCCCGTCACCCTCCAGACCAACGTCTTCGTCAACGGCCGGGGCGGCAGGGAGCAGCGGCTGCACCTCTGGTTCGACCCCGCCGCCGACTTCCACGACTACAAGATCCTCTGGAACCCCTACCAGCTCGTGTAAGCCCAAACTTTGAATCGCATGGCTCCTGAAGCTCATCTTGCATGCCAACTAATAAAATCCACTACAGGATGTTCGTGGACGACACGCCGGTCAGGGTGCTGAGGAACCTGACGGCCACCGTGCCGGGGTACCCGTTCCCGGCGAAGCAGACGATGCTGATCCGCGCGAGCGTCTGGGACGGCTCCGGCTGGGCGACGGACGGCGGGCGGACCAAGGTGGACTGGTCCCAGGGGCCCTTCACGGCCGGGTACCGGGGGTTCGACGTCAGCGGCTGCGCCAGCGGCGGCGCGACGCCGTGCGGCTCGCCGGACCTGTGGTGGAACGGCGCCGGGTACCGGAACATCACCGCGGAGCAGCGGGCGGCGTACGAGGGCGTCAAGAAGCACTACATGAACTACGACTACTGCGCCGATAAGGGCCGGTTCAACAACACCGTGCCGATCGAGTGCAACTACGCTTAATAAGCTGGGTGTGCCGTCGTATATTATAAAACAAATTGAAATTATACACACGTGACTATTTGTCAAGCAACTCCAGCAATTTCATCTATTTTAGAGCACCAGGAGCTCCGATTTTCTTAGAGCTCCAACTCCCCAACAATAAATCCTATTTTTTTTATCTCTATTCTTTTTCTCAGCCTTGCCGTGGGCCAAATTGTTTATTGGACCAACCCTAGCTTCAACCAACCATCGATGTGGTCCTTCACTAGTTAGGGAGACCCGCTTGTTGTCCTTTCATTAAACAAAAACAAGTTTTTTAAAGAAATATTTGGGTAACTTTTCTTCAAAACTTATTCGAAGAAATCGTGCCAGAAATTATTTTCAAAGTCCTATTAAAAATTTATGTGAAAATATCTCTATAATTCCATAAAAAATCTTATTTGGATGAGTTGTATAGAAAAATCTGTAAACATAAAAATCTCTAAATATAAAAAAAATTGTGGAAGAAGAAAGTTATACTAGAAAAATAAAATCCGAAAGGGACCATCAAATGCCCAACTACTAGCCCAGTAGGCAGTAGTTGTGCATGCCATGTTAAAAACCGACAACGCGGTAATAAAACGATGGAAAAACCTACTGGCTGGAAGCTTACTCAAATCACTGGCGTTTCCCAGTTCGAACGTCTGCCTTGTGCGCTTCGATTCATGGGGAAACTTATAGCAACCACTAGTCACAAACATAGTAGTATGTTTGGTTGTGGTTGCCTGGCTGGTGACATTGTAGCATTGGCATACGTGGAATCGACTGTTCCTTGTAAGGTTGATGAGAGGCAACTCTGAGAGGCTGCTGATGTGCCAAAACCATTTCCTGAAAGTTCATGTCGTTATTATCGCAGCTCTGACTAAGTACACCTCCAATCCTTTTTAGTTTAAATATTTATACTACTTTTTTAAAATAGAACTTTATTTTGAAGAAGCAGTACAAATATTTGAACTATGGAGGGTCGAGGGTTGGAGGTGCATTTAAGATCACCAATTTACAACTTAGCTCTGACTCACATGCTCAATTATTATTTGGTTAATTCCGGAAATGTTTCAAAAGAGATATAGACAACGACGAACTATATCTGATTGATCCGCGTGAAAAAAGAAAGAGAAAAGAATATACCATATCTTGAAATTTTGGCTAGCCTTGATTATTTGGATGTACATGCCAGTCAGTGTTTGTGATAGCCGAGCAAGGCCCATAACGATGGACGACATCACATAACACACTGCTATGAACACGCCAGAGAAGCGCTCAAAAAGTCACCAGCAGGCGTAGATTTTAAGATCGTCGAAGTCACCACAAACCATTCAAGATTCCATGTGAATTGAGGGAACAACTACCTCCACTAACCGTTTAGGATTCTCTACTCTGGTTGTGCAAAATAGTTTTGAGTGGGGTCGAGAATGGGCAAGGCACAATGAGTAAGCGTGTCCACGACACACACTTCACGCGCTCCGCCTTCTTATTGCCAGCGTGTGTGCATGCTCTGCCAGCATCTATAAAACGCCATGATAGGTCAGGTGAACCCTCGCAGCAAACCTTGCAAGAGAGAGAGAGAAAGAAAAAAAGAAAGTACTACAAGGTTAGAAGCTTAGGTCTCTCTTGGGCTTGGCTCTTGCGATGGCTTCCAAGGTGCGCCCATGGCTTCCCCTCCTCCTCTTCGTCCTCCTAGCGCCGGACGCTGGCTTGATGCTGGCGGTGGGGGCGGGGCCGGCAACGACATCGTTCGACGACAACTTAACTACGTGAAGCAATGGGGCAACCGGTCAGGACAGAGGTTAATCTCACCTTGGATCAAAGCTCTTCTAGTACGTTATCGTGTAGGCGGCTTGTCCGCATAGGATGTGAAAATTGATGTTATGGATCTGGATAGCTGAGAAGGCAGATAGAATAGCAGAATTGGAGGGATTTGATTGAGAAACAAATCAGCAAGAACAGGAAGAACTCGAGGAAGAACAGAGGGGGATTCAGAGGTTTCAGTAATATTTCTTCATCGATGGCCTATTCAGACGAGTACACAGGTATATGTAGCGGTAAATAGATGGCCTCAGGCCCAATACATCCCACTGGCCCATGACCTGAACATACACAACAACCCATGACAGTTCTATTACGTAACAGGGTTATGACATTCTTTCCCCTTAAGCCATAGCTTGCCCTCAAGCTGTTCTGGGTTAAGTTCATGATAATATTCCTTCCTCCAAAAGTCTTGAACACTCACAACCATGTTCTGTAAATATGATCCCTAGAGTTGGTTCCAAAAGTCTTGAACACTCACAACCATGTTCTATAAATATGATCCCTAGAGTTGGTGGTTCACACAAATTGGATCAAGAATGATTGTGAAAACTCATCTGCCTTGTGTTGATCACCACATTTCTTTAATATCTTGTCCAAAGGATATATGAATACTGTTGACTGCATTACCTCAACCAACACATTAGCAACAACATTAGCAACCTAAGGGTTAATCTGAAGGAGCTTCCAAATTGATATACTATGAAGCAGTAACATGGTAGCATTATCAGGTCTCATTTGACCAACAGGCACAGCAAACAACTAAAATGACCAAAGTATGCTACTGTCAAGTTTGAGCCCCCTTCTGTAACAATCATAACACCAGCATATAGTAGTAGTAATGGTACTCGAGGAATTTTCAAACTGCTGCAATTGCAAACCATACTTTTTCAAAAGAAAAATGTCAGCACAATGGTTGCTCCAACCTCTGAATAATGATGACCAGCACTGTAGCAGAACTAACTGACTGAACAAGAGCATATTGTTGGCACAATTAATCTCCATCTGACTAAGTGTACTCAGCTGAAATATTCCAACAATGCGAGCCCATAACCTAACACCATTTTTCTGCTGTAGAGATGAAGGAAGCTAAGGCCACTGCACAACTGCAACATGTGACTCGAACTGCACCCTGAACTTTAATATGAGGTAATACTCATGAGCTGGCCAATCTCTATGTGCATCAATCAACAATATTCCTTCTAATGTGTGCTGTAAAATAAAGAACTTGTTGAATTGATGTTGGCCCAAGCTCCATGCCCAAACAGGTGGTGACCAAGGAATTTTCTATTGAATGCATAAAGCATAGGTTCTGTGCTTAGATTTCTTGTAGTTATCACACTATAACTTTCCAGGAATGCACTGAGCAGGTCCTAACATGAGCCATTTGTAACATAACTTTGAGGTCCCAACTTCAAACAAAATAGCACCCTGACACACACTAGCTGTGCAGCTAAGCATAAGGATCCCTCTGATTCCACCATTTAGCAACTCAGTACTGATCATGCAAGGAGATTGCAATGCATTCTCAAGCAACTTAATGCAATATGTCAGACCAAACACTCTGAGAGAATTGGCCATATCACCAATGCACTTGAATCTATCCAGCATGCATACTATGGTATTGATCTTGACTTCAGTCCACCAAATGGAGTTAGGAGCAAGTGCTGTAAGATAGGTTCTGTCCCATTGAGATAGTTCCTCAAACTCCTGATGCCTATCACTAAATTCATTTGTTACAGCAAACTAGCCTTTGTTATCAATGAAGCTAGTATCTTGATCATTTTCTAAATTGATCATGGGCCGACTTCTTCTGGTGTTGTCCTGAGATAGGTATTGCTTAATCCCCATAGTCCACAAACTCATCACAGGGGCTACCAGGACTAACATGACAAGATCTAGTAACAAAAGCTCTTGCTGCTCATCCTTTGCCATCTTGAGCATGTTTTAATGAACTGGAACATCCAAATCATCAAAAGGCCATGAAAATGGTAACAACGAGCTGCAAAATCAAAGTGTACAAGTAGAGCCAAATTATTTTGGTGGATTTGGATGGAACAAGGTTCTGATACCAATTGTTATGGACCTGGATAGCTGAGAAGAATAGAATAGCAGAATCAAAGGGATTTGAGGAAGAAATCAGCAAGACAGAAAGAACTCGAGGAGGAACAGAGAGGGATTCAGAGGTTTTAGTAATTTTCTTCATCGATGGTCTATTCAGACGAGTACACATATATATGTAGCAGTATATAGATTATCTCAGACCTAATACATCCCACTGGCTTATGACCCGAACATACAAAACGCTCTACTACCTACTAGGGTCATGATAATTGATAGCATCAATTGTAACCTTGCCGTTCAGTTCGTAATCATCGTGTAGGCGGCTTCGGGTCTAAGTCCACGACGGGTCAAGATTCTTCCACATGAGGATGAAGGTGCGGGGGCGTCTATTCATTGTACGTGCGATTAGCCGCTGTATCATCGCACATATCCGTTGGAGATAACAATATTATAAAATAAAATAACATGTCCAGAATAAAATAAAAAGCTGGAGATAACAATGTTCCAAAATATTTTT
Organism: Panicum miliaceum; assembly: GCA_032594955.1. Taxonomy (NCBI): domain Eukaryota; kingdom Viridiplantae; phylum Streptophyta; class Magnoliopsida; order Poales; family Poaceae; genus Panicum; species Panicum miliaceum. Next base: position 5,397,784 of record CM064071.1, read on the forward strand.
ACCTTATTTTGAAATATTTTATTTTATTTTAAAATATTGTTATCTTTTTATTTTAAAATATTGTTATCTCCAGCGGACATGTACGATGATACGGCAGCTAGTCACGTGTGCTATGAATAAACATCCGGTGAATACGGTGAAGGTGCCGTCCGGCTACACGGCCGGCGTCGTCACGACCTTCCATGTGAGCTCGATGCTCGACGACATACCTACGTCAACAATCCTCTTCCTGATCGAAACTTCTTGTTCATTCAATGAACTAACGAACAGAGATCTCCGTGTACTGCTTCTTTTCCCTACTAGCTCATTTCGCAGCCGGAAGATGGCAGCCGCGACGAGGTGGACTTCGAGTTCCTCGGCGACAAGGCCGGCGTGCCCGTCACCCTCCAGACCAACGTCTTCGTCAACGGCTGGGGCGGCAGGGAGCAGCGGCTGCACCTCTGGTTCGACCCCGCCGCCGACTTCCACGACTACAAGATCCTCTGGAACCCCTACCAGCTCGTGTAAGCCCAGACTTTGAATCGCATGGCTCCTGAAGCTCATCTTGCATGCCAACTAACAATCCACTACAGGATGTTCGTGGACGACACGCCGGTCCGGGTGCTGAGGAACCTCACGGCCACCGGGCCGGGGTACCCGTTCCCGGCGAAGCAGACGATGCTGATCCGCGCGAGCGTGTGGGACGGCTCCGGCTGGGCGACGTACGGCGGGAGGGCCAAGCTGGACTGCTCCAGGGCACCGTTCACGGCGGGATACCAGGGGTTCGACGTCAGCGGCGGCGGCGCGACGCCGGCGTGCGACTCGCCGGACCTGTGGTGGAACTGCGGCGAGTACCGGAGCGTCACCGCGGAGCAGCGAGCGGCGTACGAGCGCGTCCGGGAGAATCACATGAGCTACGACTACTGCGCCGACAAGGGCAGGTTCCCCGACCATGTCGTTCCCATCGAGTGCAGCTATGTTTTTTTTTTCTGCGAGAGAGTGCAGCTATGTTTGATGGCGGGTAAAATTCATGAGCGTTACTTTCAGAGCAATGTCTCTATGCAACTCATGAATTTGTAACATGAAGTTTGTGCTATTGCTGACTCAATAACGCTAACCATGATTATGATGCTATCATCTGGAGTTTTAACTCCTCAGGCGTGTACTCTGTGAAGTCTTTATACGCAGTGGTCAGTTTCAAGAGTGAGTATTATACCTGTTCACTCCCCAGTCTTTTATTCAATATGTATCCCCCGAGAGTTCAGGTGCTTTATGGCTGCTCAGCCATAACAAACTTCTCACCAGATAATATGGGCAAAAGAAAGGAGTTGGATGACTCCACATGCATGTTCTGTGCTGAACAGAAATTGATTTCCCACCTTTTCTTCGAATGTCGTGTGGCGGCTAAAGTCTGGGAAGTTTGCTCTGAAATTTTACTTATCCATGTTAGTTCTAAACTTTGAATCTATAGGAAGATGGTGGATTAGTAGGAAAAAACATGTTGTTCTTAACATTTGTACTTCTACCATTCTTTGGAGCTTGTGGAATATAAGAAATGCTATATGTTTTCAGAGCTTGGTATAGTCGGACGTGAAGATGGTGGTCCTCAAGGCGATAAGGATGATGCGGCGATGGATGATTCTGTGCAAGGTGCAAGTTCTTTGGAGGGCCTGGTGAAGCAGCTGGAGGACCGAGCAAGACAACCTCCGAGGATTAACTGGAGCGTGTCTGCGTCGATGGCTGCTCCGAGGGATCCAAACTGGGAGGTGTCGGGAGCGGGAAGTTTATCAGCTTCTGGCACGAGGGAGGATTCTGAATCCTCAGTTTCTATACAACCTTTTTCCCTTAGCTGAACCTGTTAAACCTTTGAATACGTTGCAAAAAAACTGCTGTAACGACACTTGTTCGTTTTGCTCCTGATGGAATGAAACGAGGGGGAGGAGTCCCTTTTCTCTAAAAAAAAGTTTCATCAGGTTACTACTACCGAGTACGTGGTGGTGGTGATTATTTGTCAGAGTAATAATTAATAAAGGGTGACTGTGTAAGTAATAAGGGCTCATCTATGGAATGACAAGGTTGATGGTTTATAAATTTTGCCTCATCGTTTGAAAACCCTGTCAAGATCATGACATGCTCATGCTTCAATTCAATCGCTATAAGAAAAATAACATGCTGATTCTTATAAAATTGAATGGGACTTCAGTTCAACCTGATTTTTAAATATTACTGAATCACAAGTCAACCATGGTAATGCAAATAGTAAATAGATGTCACACTGAACTAACTAAACCTACCTTTTTGAGAGGTTTCGTAGTCAGTTATTCATTGTTATATAGATGGGGATGGTTGCTCCATGGACCGAACCATACTCGCACCATCGACCCGTTCGAGAAATCGTGGAGCACCGGTTGATCCCATTTGTAATATATACTGTGACCCGGTGCTCCGATGGTTCAGTGGATCGATACACATGCTAGTTAGCTGCGCCAGCAGCCTGGGTCCGCATGCATGTAGCCAGCAGCCGGCAGCACCGTGCACGTGTTGCAAGCGTATAGTGATGATGCAGCAACGCTATTTCAGTCTTCCAAAAAAAATGCTATTTCAGACCAACAATAAAACATATGATTTGCTGACATTTTTACTCCATGGTTAGACCTTTAATAAAAAAAAGAACTTTCTTACAAAATGTTAATTATGATCAAACTTGTACAGAAATCGTATAATCTCATACAATCCCAAGGATCAGAATTGCATTTTCCCACAAACTTGCATTAGTTAACATTCAGAAAAGATCACACAACGAGTGCTAATTCATATTTAATACAGCTACGTAGCATAGATAAAAGCAAGAGAAGAGGTCATTTTTCATCCCATCAACTCTTCTACTGGTTTGAAAATGTCGTAGTTAATTCAAATACAGAAAACGGTATTGTTTCAATTGATTGCTACCCCCAAAGAAGCCCACGTACATGTAAAAATTTTTATATTTAGGATCTTTTAATTTTAAGCCCTTTTTTACGCATCGGTACCATTTAAAAAAATAAAAAAGATCATTTTGCATGGCGTTGTGACATTATTTAGCACCGTTGTTGAATAGCTCGGATGCCTTTCAAGAAGCAGTGGCGCATCACCTGCTCCGCAGATACACCGGGGAGTCACTATGCTTATTATGTGCCCAGCAACAAAAGAGGGGGAGGTCGTGATTGATTGAGGGGCTATTTTTTAACCTTTTAAATAATTATTATCAAGGACAACATACAAATAATAGATTTTTTCTTATTGAAACAATTTGCACATGAACAAACTAAACAGAACAATCAAGAAGAGGTAGAAAAAATGTTTGAAATTCTTTGGTTACCTTTGCCCTTGGGTGTCCCGTAGTGTAAGCATTCCGGCTGTGGGACGTTGTAGGGTGATTTGTTTTCTAAGACATGATTGTTAGGACGGAGATTATCCTACCGGAACACAGCTCTCCAGTCTCCCGTCGTGTTATTGGTCGGACACGCCTGGCCGGGCCCCGTCGAGAGGTTCCGGTCGTGGGCCGACCAGGCGTCTTGGACCACGGACGGGACGCCGCGGTTGGGCCGTATACGCGCGTCCAAACCATTGGCCAGCGGCCCAGCGCGTGCGACGTGGAGGAGCAAGAGAAACTGCTGAAGAAGCCACGAGGCCCAGAACGCCGGCGTGGGTCCGGCGGCGGATCATTCGGACCGAAGCCATCGAGCCGTGGCCGCCGGCCGGCGCGCTCGTGCGAGCACGATCCGAAGCACAACCGTGCGCCGAGCGGAGCGCCATGATTCCGGTCACTTGCGCCGGAATCTGCCGCGGCAAAAGGCGGCCGCCTACCCACCGGCCGCGACCCCCGAAAACAGAACAGCCTTTGCGCTTTACAGGCGGCACGGGCGGGCGCTGCTCCGACCACGGCTCCACGCTAGCCAGAAGAAAAGCTCGCCGGAATCCCGACGCCCGAGAGAGAGAGAAAGGCGCCGATCGGAGACTAAACAGGCGCGGGCCAGGCCAACGCACAAAGGCGGCAGTCGGGCCGGTCTCGTCAGCCACTCGCCGCTCGCGCCCCGCCGTGGCCGCGGTCCACAGCGTCGTCCAGGACACCGCGAGAGGGGAGCCACGCGCCCACGCCCAGTCCCTACCCGTCACGACGCCGGCGAACGGGCGGCGCGAGTAGGCTGGTGCCTGGTAGGCGGCGCGCCGCGGACACCAGACCAGTCTAATCGGGCCGTCCGGAGCTAGGTACCGTCCAGCCGCGCGCCAAAGGCTGTGCCGTCAGCCATGGTGGCGCTTAACACCAGCCGACGGGCGCTGATTGGATGGACGTCGACCTGCTGGGGGGAAAGGACGACGCGGTGCGCCGGAAGCAAGCAGTGGCCGGCGCGGCGCCACCGGGTTGGCAGGGGCCACCGCAGCGGGAGGGAAGGCCGGAGGAAAGGGTACGGCCACAGGGTCGTGCTTACCACAAGCCCGTTTGTTATTGACATGTGGGGTGCTCGTGGTGTGGGCCCGGCGTGTCATCCGGAAGGCATTCATGCTGGCGAGGCATTTTGTTCTGGGCATGGGAACGGACCAAGCGCTGATCATTATCTTCCCCTGGTTGTGTGTGATAATGCTAAGGGAACAATGAAACTGCACCTAGGAGTTCAAATCCAGCTATATTTTTGGGGGAGACAAATACAACTTCTTTCAACAACGGTAGTGTAGGGTTGAGCTCGGAGAGACATGAAAACTGTTAAGCTAAGAGAGAGGGCGTAAGTGTCGATAATCTTTTTTCTTTAGAATTCAACAAATACCAAGCAAAAAGGAATATAGCACACTGCATATGCTATTATCGTTCCCTTAAAGTGTATAGAATTTATCATAAAATTATTGTGTCGTCATTTAGAAAGGTTTGGATATTGAATGAAACGGTTCATTTATACGTAACTTTGTGTAAAAAAGGCCTCGGCACCATGTTGTCTCATACACCACATTGATATGCACATATAATGTTATTTCTACTTTGTATGTGATGTATGAATTCTAATCAAGTTTCCTTCATATTATCCATAGCTATTGGTTGATGAAAAATTAACCATCTGGACTTTTATTCATGCGTGGACATAACGGTTACCCAATGAATTCCTAAGATGTCGTAATTTACCAAAACCATGTTATCAGTTTCTACTATATTCTCTCTCGCCATGACCCTATATAAACTTGTAAAATGCACAAGCAATAAAATGCTTATAATATATGTTCAAAACCAATGTTGAGGAACACAACTTATAAAATACTTCTATTAGGCATCTCAACTACCAAATCCCCCAAAAAGTTGATTCTTAGAGACCTTGAATGTCCCATCCTTTAAAATCCCTATCACTACCCTACGCAAAAAGAAAAATCCTTGCCATTATATATAGCTAAGTTCGTACTCGATAAATATTAAAAAATATTTGAAATTATAATGTCATTATTGACAATTGAGGTTCGAAATTGCAGCTATTGCACCACGAAGCTGTTTCGCACTCTCGAAAAACAACCTCTACCATATGGGACCCACCAGCCACACCATCCTTATCCCCCTCCAACATCTCTCATCCATTCTTTATCCCTCTAGCAGCTCGGTCACCAATTTTTATTCGTCGAGGATCCAACAACTTGGTCACGCCTCGACGGTGCCCGTGAAGGGAAGCCATGCTTGACCCTTGGGCCGATGATGGTGGCTATGTATGCGAGCTGTGGTTGGCCCTCACGCATCCAGCATTTGTGGTGCTAAACGTCATCTGTTGTTATGCAATTTCGTAGTGCAAAATTATGGGAATGAGACATCGATGATAGCTCAAATATTGGCAGTATCGTAGCGGTCGTGGCGTCCAGTCGCTATAGCACCGTTGGGGACAACTCTTTCATAATCACACTTTGAAAGAAAGTTTCTTTTTGCCACCTACTCATTCGACTCCATTCGAAATGTATGGCTGACACACCTCTAAAATCTCTGCAGGCGACCGGGCGTGGTGCCCTTAGCAATTCCGACCTCTTTTGACAAAAGCAGGCGGGAGCGAGCGCACACCGCACCAACTCGCCCTTCCGTCCGCGCAGCCGTTATTCTCCCACGCCTCCCGAGCTGTGCTGTGCTGCTGCCCGGCTCCTTCCATTCCACCTTCGCCAATCATCCACCCCACCACCCGTCGCCGTCGCCTCTTCCTTTTTCCCTCTCGCCTTCCTCCCTCCCGATCCTTGGTCTCTCCCATCGCGAGCAGGACGACGGAGCAGGAGGGCGGCGACGCCGAGGGGATGTCGGGGGCGTGGGGCGGCACCACGCAGAAGTGCGCGTCGTGCGGCCGGACGGTCTACACCGTCGAGGAGCTCGCTGCCGACGGGCGCGTCTACCACCGCCCCTGCTTCCGGTGCCACCACTGCAAGAGCACGCTCCAGGTCCGTCCCCCGAATCCTCCCCCACTTCGTTGTCTCCCTCCCCTGCTTGCGCCGTCGATTGTCCCTCGGGGGTCTTCTTGACCAGAGTACCAGACCAGAGTCTCGCGAAGTGGAAGTTTAGGTGCAGTATCAGTCACTGTTTACCTTGCCTTTGCGATTCGGTCTATTATTGCGAGCGTCACTAGGAGCAGCTGGGCTATCTTGTCTCGTGATTTGTCCTTGCTTCGAATTGTTTGGTTGATGCTTCAATTTCTGTACTTCTTGGTCTGCGTTTGTCAGCCGGAGCAGTTGAGAAGTTTGGCTGCACGATCATGTCGGCTGCGATTGTGCACGGCTTGCGCACGGAGTTAATTGTGCCCCGTTGAATTTGCACTGTTCCTGGTTCTTGCGTGACAGCGAATTGGGAGTACAGTGTACCGGATTGTGGTGCTTCAACTCATCACGGGTGCGCTACCAGTGAATTGGCAGAGTGCGAGTGCTAACTGCTATCTGATTGGTTGAGTGGACATTCACCTGTCCGGCTGACCAGTTGTTGATGAATGCCTTTTGACAATTAATCTTACCTTTTGATGATAACGTAGGAGTACGAAATAATCTCACTGCATAACTCTTCCTGTCCTTGTGAATATAATGTGCATTTTACTTTTTGAGGAATCCATCTTCATAGAGTACTGATGTGTCATATTGGTTTTAAGTGTTAAAGGTGTTTAGTTATATGATGAGCTCTTTGTACTTGCTTTCCCTTGCACATGGTCCAGCTGTCATAATTCTTGCAGGGTGTTGACATAATCCTGCAATAATGCAGTGCAGGACTCCTTCAAAAAAATAATAATAATGCAGTGCAAGACAAATGACTTTCCGATATGGATGCAGTTTTGGTACCCGATTGGACATGTTTGCATTATTTCTTCAGAGCACATTGTTTGGTACAGTCTGTAGCTTTTTTTGTAGAAACTGCTAATTTTGTTGAGAGCAATAATGATCATACTGAATCTTTTATTATACATCATACTAGTAGGCATTGGTACTACTGTATCTTATCTTTTTGTGTTTGTTTGCAGCCAAAGCTACACCTGTGAAACCTAGCCAAACTAATATTAGACCATTAGTTCTTGCTTGATAGTGAACTGGGTACAAATCATGGAACGCCAGGTTTGAGACATTGTTGAAAGAATCTGGAAAAACAATCTTGATCTTGAAGCATTTTAGTTCTTCATAAAGCGGAGATTGCATTGTACTGGTTCTGTTCACCGATCATGGAACTATGGAAGTGCTTTAAATATGTTTTTCTCGTGCACCTGCATGGGAAAGTGTGAGTGCTAACTGTTAAGCTGAATGGACATTCACCTGTGACCTGTTGATGAATGCATTCTGACAATTGCTAACTATAACTTTAGAATCAAATGATGTCAAGGCATACATCTTGCTCTCCTTATGAATATCACATCCATTAACTTTTTGAGGAATCCATTTTATAGACTATTGATATGTCACACAGGTTTAAGTGTGTAACTATATCATAACCTCTTTGTACTTGCTTTCCTAGCACATGGCATGTGTCCCCCAGAAGGAGAGAGAGACTTTTTTTTTTCGGCAGCAGTTTTTTAGAGATCAGAGAGCATATTCCCTAGCCATCATAATTCTTGTAGGAAGTTGATACGATCGGGCAATAATACAGTGCAAGACAAATGGCATTCTGACATGTATGCTGCTTTGGTACCCAACTACGCATGCTAATGCTATTACTTCAGACCACATTGTTTGATAGTCTATAGCTTTATTCAAAAACTTCTATTATTTGTCAAGAGAATAATGAAATATTGAATATATTTTATGCTACATCAAACTAGTTGGTAAAGTATATCTGTGAAACATAATCAAACTAGTACTTCAACTAACTTTTTCTACTGGCTCTCGTTTCTGCAGTTTAGTAATTATTCTTCTGTTGAAGGTGTCTTGTACTGCAAGCCTCACTATGACCAGATACTGAAGTCAACAGGAAGTTTGGACAAAAGTTTTGAAGGTACTGAAGACAATCATTGGACTAAGATGTCTCAATATTTATTGTTAATTGCCTTATTTTCCTCACAGTTTGCACACCTAGATGGTACAACAAATACGTTTCTAGTTGAAATTATACAAATCTTATGCCTATAGTTGAATATGAAATTATACTATACCTAATTAATCCACATGGCCACAGCATTGTATGAAAAAATAAGCGGCGTAGAGTTTCTATTTCCTCCTACAGACGTAATTGTTTTTAGCCGCTCAGAGCAAACCATGTGTCCCTTTTTAGCATTGCTCTAATAACAACAAATTCTAGTGCCATTCTCTAAAACGATTTTATATTATGTCAGGTGTGTCCAGATCAGCTAAGCCAGAAAAATCAAATGGACATAAGGTATTCTGACGGCACCTGGTAACTGAACTACTTGGCTGATGCATCAGCGCACAGAAATTTAATGTCCATTCCTTCTTCTTCTTTAAAAATGCAGGGCCAGCAAAGAAGTAAATTCTCTAGCATGTTTGTCGGCACACAGGATAAGTGTGTAGTTTGTAACAAGACTGTGTACCCTCTTGAAAAGGTCAGTATTATTTAGTCTTACTCTGTGCTACTTCAATGAAGCAAAAGATGCCCTGGCAACTAAGCATAATTTGTTCCTATTTATACCGCCTGACTATAATTCATGTCTGTAAGTTATGTGGTACAATCTGGTTAGTTTCATGATCTTGATGAAACTATTGCAGTTCATCAATATTGAGTTTGAGTTGCATGCACCAACCAATTCAACCCAAAAGCTTAAATTGATGGGGAGAGGTGGGCAATTCACTTATACTTCAACACTCCCCCTAACGTGCAGGCTCCCTCAGGCCTCAAACGTGGAAATTAGAAGTCGGCTGCAATTATTTTATTTAATCACACCCACCAGGATTCGAGCTCGAGACGTCTGGCTTTGATACCATATTGAGTTGCATGCACCAACCAATTCAACCCAAAAGTTTAAATTGATGTGGAGAGATGTGGGCAATTCACTTGTACTTCAACAATCAGAATCCTAATTCCATCACAACTCCAAATGTAATCAAACCTATTATAAACTATTATTGGAAAAAAATTCCATAATAATTGCAATTTTGCAGGATAACCACTTTTAATGCAAATTTCCCCTTGCTAGTAACATGTAACAAAAAAGTTAGAATATCAAGAATTTGACCCCTTCTCCACAACCAAAAGAGACGGTGTTTTAATCAAGATTATATGGTTGAGACTTCAGAGACCTTCTTTGTCATAATGCATAGCTATGAAAATGTCGTAAAATAAGTTTCATCAACGTCTTTTGCGGGGCACAATTTAAAGGCACATTTACAATATGCCATTTTTTGCAGGTTGCCCTGAATGGAAGCTCTTATCACAAATCATGCTTCCGTTGCACCCATGGTGGCTGTACGCTTAGCCCATCCAACCATATCACGCATGAAGGCAAACTTTACTGCAAGACCCACCATTCTCAATTGTTTATGGTTAAGGGAAATTTCAGTCAATTTGAGGACAACTCTGGTAATGCAAAAGTGGCTACCGAGAAACCACCAGAAACAGAAGCCACCAAGAACCTAGATCAAGGTGATGGACTCACAGGCAAACCATCAGAAGCCGAGCTTACAGCTGAAAATTCACCACAAAATGATGTTGCAGCTGAAAAACAACTGCAAAGTAGCACTGATGCCATAAAACCTTCTGAAAGCATTACAACCATGCAGACACCAGCAGGAAGTGAAGGAGCTACTGAGAGTGAGTCAAAGAGTAATGTTGTCGACAAGATACCATCAGAAAATAGTGTAGAAAAGCCACTGCAGAACAGTGTGAATGATGTAAAGCCTTCAGGAAGGGGTGCAGTCATAAGAAAGCCATGGCAGCGTAGTCTTCAAACAGATAAACTGTTACCGACTAGTACAACCACTGAAAAGCCATCACTGAGTGGTGCTGCCATTGAGAACCCATCACCAAACAACGGGGTTGATATGAAAAAATCTGAAAGCAGCACAGTTGCCAAAAGGTCATGGCAACGAAGTGCAGCTACTGAGAATCCACCACAGAGCATTTTACCATTGGATAAGCCATCAGTGACCAGTGCAGATGATGCAAAGCCATCAGAAACTAGCAAAGTGGTCAAAAAACCATGGCAACGCACTGTGGCTGCTGAGAAGCAAACACAGAACAGTGCACCAACTGAGAAGCCACAGAACAGTGTAGCTACTGAGAAGTCACCACTGACGACTGACATGAAGCCTTTAGATAATAACATGGAAGTTAAAAGTCCATGGGGACGCAGGGTATTCAATCATAAGCCACTGAAGAGCAATATAGATACTGTGAAACCGTCTGCAAGCAGTGTGGTTGATGTGAAGCCAGCAGAAACCAGTTCAGTAACCCCTGTGCCACAGCAACACACAGAAAACATTGAGAAACCTTCAGACACCAGTGCAAATGATGCGAAGAGTGCAAATGATACGAAGAGTACAGATGATGTGAAGCCATCAGACACCAGTACAGATGATGCAAAGAATGCAAATGATATAAAGTGTACAGATGATGTAAAGCCATCAGAGAACACTGCAACAGAAGTTAGAAAGTCATGGCAACACAATGTAGGCGCTGAGAAGCAACCCCAGAGCAGTGCAATTGATGCAAATACTACAGAAAGTAGTGGAGCGATCAAAAGGCTGTGGCAGCGCAATGTGGCAACTGAGAAGCCCTCAAAAAGTGATACGGCAGTTGTGACACCATCACAGAGCAGTCTTGCTGTCTCCAAGCCTTTCCAAAGTAATACGGCCATGAAGAGGCCATGGAAAAGAAGCATGGCTCCAGAAAAACAGAAAGATAGTGATTTAACTAGCAATAAGCCATTGCAAAGTAAGCCATTGCAAAGCAAGACAGTTGTTGAGAGTCCCCTGGAAAGCAACACAGCTGTCAAGGAAACGTTACAAAGCATCGCACCTGCTGAGGAACCACAGCAAGTCACTTTGGCCACTGAAAGCATATTGCAAATCAGCAAAGATACAAAGAAGAATGGTTATACTACCGAGAAGCCACCAACAACTGAGACAGCTGAAGCGCGGTCACTTCCTACAAGTATATTGGAATGTGGTGTTTCCTTAGAAAGTGTTGTTAAAACTGAGTCATCGCAGAGTGACACTGCTACTGAGAAGATGCCTCAAAGCACTATCACTGAGAAGGTAGAAAGTATATTGAAGCCACTCCAAAATGTTACAGCCCATCAGAATATCTCGGAGAGAGAGCTGGCGACTGGGAACATACTGGAAAGTACCATGGCTGTCGAAAAGCCACATCCGAGCACTTCAATCACCGATAAGCCATTGATAGAAGATGTAGCAGACGAGCCAGTTCAAACCAATGAACCGTCTGAGCAGCCACTGCAAAATAAAGAGGCTGTTGAGAAGCCATATCAAAGTGACGAGATAGTTGCAGACATGACAGGAAGTGAAGTATCTCGTGAGAAGACGCTAGAGCCTGAAAGTGATGCCACTCCCAACAAATCAAACAAGGATCCATCAGAACATGAAGGTCTTCAATCTGGCGAGAGTTCTCTGGACTCCAAAAGCAATCCAAATGCTGAGCAGCCATTACTACCTCAAGTTGTTGTGGCAGAGAAGGCAGCTTTCCAGATTACAGAAGCAGAAAATGATGCAGTTGCTGGGCACTCGTCAGAATCTCAGAGCATGGCACCTGGCGAGATTCCAAATGAGCAACCATCAGAACATCAGAAGGATGTGGCTGTGGAGCAACCACTGGAACCTCAACATGAAAAAGATTCTGGGAATCCACTAGAGCCTGAAAGCCACATAACTGCAGAATCACAAAAAGATGCAAATCAGTCAGCCGAGCAGTCATCAGAACCGCAAATCAATGAGAGCAATGCATCTTTCAATAAGCCATCAGAGTCTCAAATTGATGCAACTGCCATGGAACCACCAGAACCTCAAATTGATGCTGCTCCTGATAAGGCAACTGATCAGCCATTGAAGTCTCGTGATGATGCATCTGTTGAGAGGCCACCTGGAACTGACAATAACGCTGATTCTGATAAACCGTCAGAAAGCAGCTCAGCTCCTGATGCACTGTCTGTAGACCATCCAAACAACAACATAACTATTGATGAACCTGTACCAGGAGGCATTTCTGATGAAACATCACATCAGAGCAGTGCACCCATAGAAACACCATCAGGAAGTGAGACAGTTGTTGAGGATTCAACACACAACAAAGAAACCACCATGAAACCATCTGAGGAAAGCATAGCTATTGAGAAGCCATCTGAGAAAGAAGAGATGAGTGTCAAGCCCCCGGAAGACAAGGCAGATGCAGAGCTATCGGAAGACAATGCTTCTCTTGAGAAACAATTGGAGGCTGATGAGGTGAGTGCCAAACCTTCAGAGGATATTGTAACTCCTGACAAGGCAATGGAGGAGGGAGAGGCAAGTGTTGAGCCATCAGAAAACAATGCTTCTCCTGGGAAACCATCGGAGGAAAATGAGGAGAGTGTCAAACCACAGGAGGATGTTGTAACTCCAGAGAAGCCATTGGAGGAAGGTGGGGCAAGCACGGAGCCATCAGAAGACAATGCTGCTCTTGAGGAACCAAAGGAAGAAGAAAAGGTGATTCACAAGCTGTCTGAGGACAGTGTAGCCCTTGAGAAGCCATCAGAGGAAGGTGAGGCGAATGCAGAGCCATCAATAGACACTGCTGCTCGTGGAGAAACAAATGAGGAAGATGAGGTGATTGCCAAGTCATCGGAGGCCAGTGTGGCTCTTGAGAAACCATTGGAGGAAAGGGAGGCAACCGCAGAGCAGCCAGAAGAAAATGCTGCTGTGGGAAAACCATTGGAGGAAGATGAGGCAAATGATGAGCCATCAGAGGACAGCGAGGCTCTTGGGAAGCTACAGGAGGAAGTGGTTAACAGTGTCAAACCATCAGAGCCAGAGGAGGACGTGGCTCCTGAGAAATCAGCCGCTGACAAGCCATCAGAAGAAGTGGCCAACGAGAAGCCGTCTCACGACGATGCTATTGTCGAGCCGCCATCTCAGGACGACACGGCCACTGCCACTGAGAAGACCGCAGCTACAACTGACACTGCAGAAACTGCCCGAGAGAGCAGTTAGCCTGTTACAGTTAGTTAGCAACAGTTTTTAACAGAGTGGGGATGAACTATTATTGTTGCGAGTTTTCGGCGTGCCTTTTGTTTGATTTTGATTTTCTTTTTCTCTGTACAATGCTTGAGTTGTAAAATTTGAGGGAAAGAAACTATAGGTATTGATTTGATTTTTTTTCACAGGCAATAATCTCCTCCCCATGTTTAGGACTTTGGAGGAGGATGCCATTGAGGTTTTTACATATAGGATTGGCATGCGCTTTGATTTCTACTTCTGCACATCAGAGATGTATTTTGCAAATGATTTTGTGCAAACAATTAGTCAATTTCTGTGTTTGCTTATTATTTGATTTTCTGCAGTCTGTGTGAATTGATTCTGACTCTGCCTCCTGATAAAAATTCAGAGATGTTTCTTCTCTCTTTTGCGACACGCAGAGATGTTTCTTCAGTCAAGCTGTTATTGGAACTGAAAAGGGGAAAGCAGGAGTAACCTTGGCCCCCAATAAAAGTTAGGTTTAGTTTCTTGGTTTCTTTTTATTGACCTTGCTTATTTAGCCTAAAAACAAATTTTATTTTGGTTCCTGGCCTTTTCGTTAGTTTCACAAGCTAACGGTGTTAAAAGCAACGCGAAATAACTCTTTTACCCGTAACGCCAAATGAAACTGTTGGCGCTAAAAATCGGCCAGGATTCGGCCGATGGTCTTCAGCGTCGGGCACACGACCCGAGAGAATCTGCTTAGCTCCTGTTCGGGTTATTGCCCTGGTGCGGTTCGCGCGGTATGCCAGTCAATCTGACCTTTTAATTGACAAGAAAATAAAAGTATTAAATTCCGGGCGTTCCGATCGGCTGGGGTTCCGATCTGTCCCGAAGAGCGCGTCGGCGAATCGGCCAATTTGCTGTGAAGATGTCCGGCTATGGATCAGCCGATAATCGCGCAATAATTGCAAAGAAAACTGCTGGAGCGACTTAAATAATTATTGCAAATGCAACACTTGAAATAGATCTAATCGGCTATATGACGATGAACGAAGAAGAGCAATGATAAAGCTGATAGTTCCAATCTCAAGCTGGATAACTGGTGATAATACTAGAACAACAGGTAAAACCTATAATTCTAATAAATATCGATAACTGGTGAATAAATCCAAACGAAACCACAGCGATTCGCCCGAGGTTAAAGCTCAGATGTTATTCGATAAGCGGAACCTACCAATTGGCCGGAGATCAAGTCGATGCAGCCCTGCCAATCCGTACGAACTCGTGAAAGAAGAAAAAGTATTGGCGAAGTCGCCGACTTGAAAGTAAAGTACTGTGGAAAAAGTAGATGTGTTTTGTTGATTGATTGTTGGTGTTTTTACAAAGCCCTGACGACTCCTATTTATACCCTAGAACCAGGACTCCTGGTCGATTCCGACTTGTTACGATCTTATTTTAAACAGAAAAACTACTATATCTATAATATTTTTATAAAGGAAATGGACTCCCGCAGAATCTCCCGCCGCCATTTCCTAATCCAATCGGGACTTTTTCCATTGCTTCTCGACCGAATCAGCATCGCTCCGTTGACCAACATCAGACCACTTTTGACCGGGACCCTCTGTTGTGGCTCCAATCTGTTGGCGCAAGCTGCATCACCAATCGACCGATTTCCAACTGTTACCTCAATCGGCCGATTCTTTACTGTAGCCTTTGGATCTGCCGTATCGGCCAACCTCTTCTCCTGATGTCGATTCAACACGTGTCAAAATCCGGCATCAACACATGCCCCCCAGTTTCGGAGTAGAACATAATTTTTTACTTTAAAACTCTTTTCTTTAATCTTTTTCTCCGAAACGGGCGCAGTAAAAATCTCCTTCCGTTTCGCGGTCTTCTGCATACTGATTGCAATTTCCTCGTACCGGGCGCTCGAGACGATTGTTCCCCTGGAATTCGTGTAGACGACGCGGCAAAAATCCCACCTTTACCCTTTCTCTCTCGGATTATCCTTAAGTACTGGCATTCTCCGCCTACTTTTCTCCACGAGCCTAGTATTTTCCTCCAGCGAACCATTGTTCATCTTCTTCCCGAGCCCTCTCGATCTCCAACCGCTCCCTCCGGCGATCTCGCTTGCGACTTGCTCCAACCTCCCAATGGCGGCACCATCAACAACCTCTCCGACCACGGAGGCTCTGTCGGCAACCCCCTCAGCGACGGCGGCTCCATCGGCGGCTCAACTGGCGGCTCCATCGGCGACGATGAGCTTCATCCCGGAGGTAATCATCCGAAATTTTCCCCTTTTGCTTTTCTACTGCTCAAGTATTTTTTTGGACCCATTCTTAGTTTTTTTCCCCTTTCTCCTCCTTTTTAGGCATTTAGGCACCAGATTACCATTCCTCTTTCAGAATCCTCCGAACTTATCTGCTTAGGCCCCATGGGGAACCCCGATCCAACTGACTTGATCAACCTAGAGACTTACAGAATTCCGTTCAAGCAATCGCCCATGGATTTAGGTCAGTGGGCAGGTGCCTTTAGGTCTTGGCCGAATGAGACCCCTGGCTAGAGAGAATGGTACCATAGAGTAGCCAGGTCTAGGAGAGTTCAGTGGGATGAACTGAAAATCGGCCAGTGCATTGACCTCTCTCTGTCCCAGATGGAGAAAAACGAGCCCTTAGTAATAGCGGCTTCTTACTTCTGGTCCGACGCACTCAATGCGTTCCTCTTTGGACATGGACCCATGACTCCAACCTTGGCCGATGTCTTGTTGTTGACCGGCCTTGATATCTCCTCTTCTGACACCCCCTTCGATTATCTGATCAAACCATCTCATCAGCTAGAAACCAAAGGAATCGGCGGATGGAAGGGGTATATCAGCAAGAATATGAGGACCGGGACAGTTTCAGAGAGACAACATACGACGTTCCTGATGATGTGGCTGGAGAAACACTTTTTCTGTGGCAGAGCAGTTGGCCCTTCTTCTAATACTCAAGCCCTGGCAGAAGCTCTGTCACTAGGATCGGCCGTCCCCCTTGGGAAGCATCTGTTGGGATCGGCCTATCACATGATGCATCAAATCGGCACCAGACTGTCAAAAGGGGAGCCGATCGGCAATCCTGGTGGCCCTTGGTGGTTTATCACACTCTGGCTCAATCTATATATGAGCAAGGTCTCCCAGCAACAAATAGAGACCAAGACTTTTTCCAACATTGAATTAGAGGAAAACCCCACCATCAGACGACGTTGTACATCTTTCGGAGAAGCGGCATCGGCCTTCCCTGGCTGTCAATTCACTGCCACTCGAACGGCCGAATACTTCAGATGCTTCTACAACGGCTTCAGTGAAGAGACTGTCAGTTGGTATCCATATCAAACAGTAGGGCCAATTTTCGAGCTTCCTATCTGCTATGACTCGTCCACTCACACTTTTGATAGTGAACTTATGGATACCCTGATTAAGCTAGGGATTTTACCGGCCAATTTCTTCTCTGGAAGGGATTCTCCCACATATGAGTTCTATAATCCATCGGCCGCAGCAAGGCAACTGTGCTTTGGTCAACTGCCGATTCAGGTTTACTTTGCCAGGAAAGCAAAATTCCGAGATGAACTGACCAAGAGCCTTGACTACAATCGGCTGGGCAACTTAGTACCGGATTCCAGTACTATCAATCTGAGCAACTGGACGGTGGCCCCTTTTGCTGTTCAACAATTCAAGCTGTGGTGGGCAGAGTGGAAGCAACACCTCTTCTGTCTATCTCCATCCACATATTGCAACAGTTTGGACCGAAAAAACATTGATCCAAGTGCAGCAGTATGATCTTTCTTCTAACCGATTTCAATATTGTCTCTTCTCATGCTACAATCTTACCATTAACTTGTGTTTATTTCTTCAGTCTGAAAGCCAAGTTCCTCCGATGCGGAGCCGAAGCGGTAAGCCGATAGAGAGCGATCCTCCATATACACCATATCCTCTTATCGGCTATCATGCTCCGAGCATCAAGGACATCACTAGCGGCCGATGGAAACAAGCGTCAAGAAAACCAACTTTGAAGACAACAAGCCGTCGAGTGCGAGCCCCCATAGGACCAACTGACCAATCGGCAGTAGTATCGGCTGGAACTCCAACTCCCCTAGCCTTGCCGACTACCTAAATGGCCGATCCCCAAATCACCGCAGAAGTCGGAGCGGCTGCGGCATCACTGCTAGTGGAAGCTGTTCAGGTAATCTCGCACACTTCACATACCTTTAAGTGCTCTACCAATACTAACTTTTTCCTTCTGCCAGGCTATACAACCCGCTCCAGTACAATCTCCACAGCAATCGGCCACATCCCAAGCGGAAGCCGAAACACCAGCAACCCTCCCCATTGAGGTAAATAATTTCTTAACTCGACTTCTTGACATTCAGAAAACTAACGGACTTTGATGCAGACCGATCTGGGTGCGTCGACTGTACTTCCTCAACAAACATCGGCGTGGACTGTATCCCCACAACAAACATCGGCCGGAAGACCAACAGAGGTATGGCAAATATCGACTAACATCCTATTCAATTATCCATAGTATACCCATAGAATCGATTTTCCATACCTTTTCAGGAAGCTGGCCCAAGCAGAGCATTAATAGTTGTTGAGTCTTCTTCTTCTGACGAGCCGATTGCACCGGCTCCTGAGACGATGGAGGCACTTCCATCGGCGCAAGCAAGAGAGATCTGCTTCAAGGAGGTAATAAACTTCTCACCGGAATCGGCCGATCCCCTTTTACTGCTTGCTGATCCTTGTCTTTATCCTTCCGCAGGAACAGGACACTCCAAATAACAGCCTTTTCTCCTTCGCGGTTTCTCTGCCTGATGATGAAGAAGTCGCCTCGCGCCAAGTTCCGTCGATCTCAATTTCTGATGATGTCCGCGCTAGGCTTGAGAGCATGCGGACTCTCCTCCAAGATGATATCGGCCTATTGGTGGAAGATGCTTCGCCGATTCGGCGGCTTCTTAGTGACATCAAGGGCCGAATTCCGGAAGAAGCAACAGAAACCTTGGAACCTGCTGCATATATAGAATCTATACAGACCTCAGTTTTCAGGGCCCTGCGTCATATGGCCGATCGTGCCCAGCTAGCAAAGACCCAGGAGGAAGCCGATTCCTACAAGCACCGAGCTCAAGAGGTACACCAACGGATCAACTTCCTCGAGAGCTCTCGCCCGGATATCGTCGGCATGATAGATCGTCTCAAACGGAGGAGAGCAGAGCTAGCCAAAGAGATGGAGCAAGTAACCAAAGACATAGCCGCTGAAGAAAAGAAGCTTCAAGAGCTCCCATCCGTCATCACCGGGCTGAAACAAGAAAGACAGAACTTGGCCTGTGAAGCGATAAGACTTCGTCGCCATATACCAGAAATTCCCGTATCGGCCGACGACGACCAAAGAGTATTAGATTCGGCCGATCAGATTAGGCAACGAGCTATCGCGACCATAGATGCCCTCCTTGGGTTGTAAAGAATATTGTAAACATTTAATGCTTCCTTAATGTTAATGCGCCGATTCGGTCTTGGACCGCTTGACTTGACAGCTTTGCATTTATGAACGCTTTTACTCCGATAGGACGTGTCCCACTATCTCTCTGCTTCTTCTCCTCTATAAGTATGAGATCCCACACCTTTTCCAGAGGCATATGCATTACCTATCTTCTCCTCCTCCAATAACTGGATCTTTTATCCTCCCAAGCTGGACATCAAGATGTCTTCTTCTTCCTCGTCTTCTGTCAACCAGGTACGAACCTTCCTCTATTTCTCCCCTTGACATCCTAGTCGCTCTGATGCTAGGTAGCTTTTCATCTTTCTTTAACAAAACGTCTCAGTCCCAGCCTGGAACGAGCGATTGAGGTTATGCATTCAGACGAACCACTATCGCAGGCAGACATAGATCTGATAAGAGCTCACTCTGAAGAACTTAAAGGTCATGTTCCTGCTGATATCCAGAAGTATTGGGACCGTATAAACGCTCACTCCTACAAGCTATTGCCAACTGAAAAGAGTACTCCAGTCCCTCATCAAGTTGAGACTGAAACCACCATGGAGAATCTGAAGGAGAAGAAGACCCGCCTCCTGATAGAACTGGGCCATCAAGTTGAGACTGAAGCCACCATGGAGAATCTGAAGGAGAATAAGACCCGCCTTCTGATAGAACTGGGTTGGATCGAGAGAGAAATCAAGAGCAAGCGTAATCAATAGATATATTGGTATTTTTATTCTAAGGGCGACTTGTACCATGTCGGCCATGTACTCTGTTGTTTTCATCGAATAATGAATTGGTCAGACCAAACCAAAAATATTTCATCCTCAAAGCGATGTCACTCTTACATCGGCTATGTAGGCAAAAGCCGATAGGAGTCGGCCATGTTATCTTGATGTATCTTACTGCAAGTTATGCATCTACCCAAATGCTTGGATAGTACCTCTTCAGATATCTTCCATTTAAAGCTCTCGGGAATTTTTCCCCTTCAATAGTTTCTAGAATATATACATTTCCCGGAGCACACCGGCCGATTCTGTACGGCCCTTCCCAAGTGGGCGACCATTTACCGAATTTGGGATCCTTAGACCCTATCGGCAGCACCAGCTTCCATACCAAATCTCCTCGGGAAAATTGTTTAACTTTGACCTTTTTGTCATACCATCTGGCCACCCTTTTCTTGTTTTCTTCTATGATAATCAGGGCTCTCAACCGCTAACCCGCCGAGTCATCGAGCTCATCCTTCATGAGGAAGGAATAGTCATCGGCCGTCAACTGATCTTGAAGCGATATATGCCTTGACCCCGTCCTTAATTCCCAAGGTAAGACTGCCTCGTGACCATATACCAGCTGATAAGGAGATATCTTAGTGGCTCCGTGGCAAGCCATCCTATAAGCCCATAGAGATTCAGCCAAAGATATGTGCCACTTTTTGGGTTGTTCTTCTATCTTCCTCTTGATCAACTTGATTATCCCCTTATTGGACGATTCGGCCTGGCCATTGGCTTGAGCATAGTATGGAGAAGAATTTTTAATAATTTAATCCCCATATCGGCGGCGAATTCTCCAAATTCTCCAGAGGTGAACATCGTCCCTTGATCTGTTGTGACAGTCTGAGGAATACCGAATCGATAAACAATATGGTTCTTAACGAATTCGATCATATCGGTCGATGTCACGTTCCTTAAAGGAACTGCCTCCACCCACTTAGTGAAATAATCGGTGGCCACCAATATAAACTTATGCCCTTTGCTCGATGGAGGGTGAATCTGTCCGATGAGATCTATTCCCCAACCTCTGAACGGCCACGGCTTGATCACTGGATTCATAGCCGATGCTGGCGCACGCTGCACATTGCCAAACTTCTGACAGTCTCAGCAACCTTTATAATATTTGAAACAATTCTCAAGAATCGTTGGCCAATAATACCCATTGTTTCTGACCATCCATTTCATCTTGTGAGCCGATTGATGGGCTCCACATACGCCTTCATGGATCTCCCCCATCAGGACTTTCGCTTCTTCTATTCCCAGGCATTTGAGGAGAACCCCATCAATCATCCGATAGAACAAATCGTCTTCGAGTAACACATATTTTGTGGCCTGGAAACGCACTCGCCGATCCACTTTCTGGGACGGGTCCTTCAAGTAATCGGCAATCTCCTTTCGCCAATCATCGGCCGCGAGCTCCAAAATCATAGCTCCCTGAATCGGCCGATATCCGGACGTGTGTTGTGCCAGTCTATTGGCCTCTTCATTATAATTTCTGGGGATATGCTCAATTATTGCAGACTTGAATTCTTTTAACAGCTGGAGGCAATCTTCATAATAAATTCTCAAGATATCATCTTTGCATCCAGATTTTCTCGTTAACTGATCCACGATGAGCATGGAATCTCTAAAAATCTCGACTGCATCGGCTTTGACTTCCCTTAATAATTGGATACCTTTTAGGACGGCTCGATATTCCGCCTGGTTATTGGTTGCGGATGCTTCTATCGGCAGAGAGAAAACATAGCTTGCCCCCCGAGGCGACACAAGAACGATGCCGATTCCCGATCCGGCCCCACACGAAGAACCATCGAAGTATAGAGTCCATGGAACCGGTTCGACGACAGCAATTTCTGGTCCACAATGCTGAGTTACAAAATCGGCCATGACTTGACCCTTGACAGCTTTGGCCGATTTGTACCTTAAGTCGAATTCTGACAGAGCCAGGATCCATTTTCCAATCCGCCCTTTCAAAATCGGCAATGATAGCATATATTTCACCACATCATCTTTGCATACAACTATGCATTCTGCCGATAACAAATAGTGCCTGAGCTTGGTACACGAGAAGTATAAACACAAGCACAGCCGCTCCACCGGGGAATATCTTGTTTCGGCGTCCAAGAGTCTTCTGCTGACATAATATACCACCCGTTCTTTCCCTTCGAACTCCTGTACCAACGCCGATCCAATAGCCTGTTCATCAGCCGATAGTATAATTTGAACGGCTTACCAGGCTGTGGCGGGACTAACACCAGAGGTGAAATCAGGTATTGCTTGATATCTTCTAACGCTCTGCGTTGTTCTTCTCCCCATACAAATTCCTGATCGGGCTTCAATTTCAACAAAGGAGTGAAAGCTCGAATACGCCCGGACAGGTTGGATATGAATCTTCTGATAAAATTAACCTTGCCGATGAGGGATTGCAGCTCAGTTTTATTCTGTGGGGCTACAACTTTGTTGATGGCGTCTATGGTCTTCCGGTTAACCTCTATCCCGCGCTCATGGACCATGAATCCTAAGAATTGCCCGGCCGATACACCGAACGCACACTTGTTCGGGTTCATTTTCAACCCATGCTTCCTTGTGCATTCCAGTACTTCTTGTAAATCGGCCAGATGTTCCGGATGACCTTTTGACTTGACCACCACATCGTCGATGTAAATCTCCACCGATGCACCAATGAGCTTGTGAAAGATATAGTTCATGGCCCGCTGATATGTAGCACCGGCGTTCTTTAACCCAAAGGTCATTACAACCCACTCGAATAAACCAAGGTGACCCGGACACCTGAAAGCCGTTTTCGAGATGTCTTCTTCGGCCATTAATATTTGATTGTACCCAGCATTACCATCCATGAAACTGATGACTTTGTGCCCTGCGGCAGCATCTATCAAGACATCGGCCGTTGGCATCGGATATCCATCCATTGGTGTGGCCTGATTTAGGTTCCTGAAATCGATGCATACGCGCAAATTTCCATTCTTTTTATACACGGGTACAATATTAGAAATCCATTCGGCGTAGCGGCACTGCCGAATAAATCCTGCTTCAATCAATCTTGTGATCTCGGCCTTTATATCAGGTAGAATTTTAGGATTGCACCGTCGCGCAGGTTGCTGATATGGCCGATATCCTGATTTTATAGGTAACCGGTGTTCAACAATGGACCGGTCTAGACCAGGCATCTCATGGTATTCCCAAGCAAAGCAATCCTTGAATTCTTTTAATAGACTTATCAGTTTACACTTATATCCAGGATCCAAGCTAGCACTAACATACGTCGGCCTTGGCTTGCTGCCATCTCCCAAATCCACCATCTCTAATGAATCGGCCGACGTAAACCCATGCCCAAGCTTTCCGTCTTCTCGGACGAATTGATCCATCTATTCAGAACTTTCAGAGCCAACTGCTTGGATCGGCTGTAGACCGAAATGGGACACCTTCAGAAAATCAGTGTCCCAAGTCCTGCCAGATATACACCTGACGTGTTCACAACTCCATTGTTGCGTGTCAGCCGCTGCGACGCTGTAGGCGGAATCGGCGGTGACTATCTCTGTATTGTCGCCGATCCACTGCACGAGGCATTGGTGCATTGTAGATGGGACACAGCAGTTCGCATGTATCCAGTCGCGACCGAGCAACATATTGTAGTACCCCTTACCATTAATAATAAAAAAGGTAGTAGGAAGGGTCTTACTGCCGATGGTGAGGTCGACGCAGAGCGCTCCACGGGCGGGAGATTGATCGGGAAAAGCAGTCGTCGCCGATGCCCCCAGGGTATTGAGTTTGTGGGCAATGATTGCACAGAAGCAATCTGGACAGGCTGAAGCGGCGCTTGCGATGGGAAACACGGTGCACCGTTATACCTTGGAGACACTGGATGCAACGGAGTGTTGTATCCCACACGTTGCGTCGACATCGGCTGAGGAGCCGAGTGGGACGTGCCTGGTGAGCTTTTGGCTGGAGGTGCAATCGGCGGGGCATACGCTGGCCCCTGATATCCTTGAGCTGCTCCGCTGACCAGAGAGCTGATGACGGCGTTATACACCGTATTGGTCATCACCGAGGATTGGTCGATGAAAGCCTGGTAGACGGACTGCTGGATCATATCGGACATCTTGCCCGAATCCTCAGCAATGGTGATGTGGCGGGGAACAGGATGAGGAGATTTCTTGACTGCCTCCCCACTTCTGGTACGACTGAAAGACTGTAGATACATCCTTTTGTAATCCTCCAGATGTTTTGCCAGTTCTTCTTTCTGGTCGTCCTTGAGATCTGCTTCTGTGACCTCAATGATATTGTTCTCGGAAACTTCTACGTTCTTTGACATATTGGGTCTTGAAGTTGTGTCCCACTGGGCGTGCCAAAAGTGTGTTGGCGTTAAAAATCGGCTAGGAATCGGTCGATGGTCTTCAGCGTCGGACACATGACCCGGGAGAATCTGCTTAGCTCCTGTTCGGGTTATTGCCCTGGTGCGGTTCGCGCGGCGTGGCAGTCAATCTGATCTGTTGATTGACAAGGAAATAAAAGTATTAAATTCCGGGCGTTCCGATCGGCTGGGGTTCCGATCTGTCCCGAAGAGCGTGTCGGCGAATCGGCCGATTTGCTGTGAAGATGACCGGCTATGGATCAGCCGATAATCGCGCAATAATTGCAAAGAAAACTGCTGGAGCGACTTAAACAATTATTGCAAATGCAACACTTGAAATAGATCTAATCGGCTATATGACGATGAACGAAGAAGAGCAATGATAAAGCCGATAGTTCCAATCTCAAGCTGGATAACTGGTGATAATACTAGAACAACAGGTAAAACCTATAATTCTAATAAATATCGATAACTGGTGAATAAATCCAAATGAAACCACAGCGATGCGCCCGAGATTAAAGCTCAGATGTTATTCGATAAGCGGAACCTACCAATTGGCCGGAGATCGAGTCGATGCAGCCCTGCCAATCCGTACGAACTCGTGAAAGAAGAAAAAGTATTGGCGAAGTCGCCGACTTGAAAGTAAAGTACTATGGAAAAAGTAGATGTGTTTTGTTGATTGATTGTTGGTGTTTTTACAAAGCCCTGACGACTCCTATTTATACCCTAAAACCAGGACTCCTGGTCTATTACGACTTGTTACGATCTTATTTTAAACAGAAAAACTACTATATCTATAATATTTTTATAAAGAAAACGGACTCCCGCAGAATCTCCCGCCGCCGTTTCCTAATCCAATCGGGACTTTTTCCATTGCTTCTCGACCGAATCAGCATCGCTCCGTTGACCAACATCAGGCCACTTTTGACCGGGACCCTCTGTTGTGGCTCCAATCTGTTGGCGCAAGCTGCATCACCAATCAGCCGATTTTCAACTGTTACCTCAATCGGCCGATTCTTTACTGTAGCCTTTGGATCTGCCGTATCGGCCAACCTCTTCTCCTGATGCCGATTCAACACGTGTCAAAATCCGGCGTCAACAAAAACACTACAGTAGGGTACAATAAAGTCATACAAGCATTTTATGCTGCCTATTATTATTAATCTACCAAACTAAGTTATTATTTTTTAAAAAAATTAATAGTAATAGATAATCTAAAATATTTGTATGACTTTACTGTAGTTGTTATAGTCGCTGTTATAGTGTTTTATTTGACGCTAGGGGTAAAAGATTTCATATTGCTTTTAACGCCAGAGGTAAAAGATTTCATATTGCTTTTAACAACGTTAGCTTATCAAAGGGTCAAAACCTAAAACAAAATTTATTTTTAGGCCAAATAAGCAACTTCAATCCAAAAGGACTAAGAAACTAAGCTGAACTTTTGTGGGGCCCAGAAACTAATTTAGTTATTACTACCGTCTAAAACCAAACAGAAGGCGGGAGGGGTTTCCGATGGCGCCCAAGCGGAAGCCCGCGCGGGGGGCGGCGGCGGAGGAGCGAGACCCCGACGGCATGTTCCGCGGCGTCTCCGCCTTCATAGTCCCCCAAGGCGTCCAGGGCCGCCGTCTCGAGGTCGCGCTCTCCCCCCCCAAGATTCGCCACTCCGCTCTTGTTGAGGTCTCCAGCTGTGCGCTTAGGCTTCTGGGGGGTCGGTCGATGCAGGTGTGGAAGCAAAGGCTGGTGCAGATGGGGGGCCGCGTCGTGGAGAAGCTCGACAAGGGCAGCGCTGCGGCGGGGGTCAACCACGTGCTGGCCATGGACGCCAAGGCGCTGCTCCGGGTGCTCGACGCCGCCTGGCTCCACCGTTTCCGCGGGGTAACCGCTGCTCGCCCCTCCTTCCTATTGCGTACAAACCCTACCCTCCTATGCGCAAGCTGTTGCGCGTGTATTGCCATGTGTATTTGGCGATCTCGGTGCTGCATTGGAGCTGTGGAGGCTTCACATCATTGATAGATTTTTGTGTCCCGCCAAATTGTCATTTAGTGGATTGGAAATTTGATTGCAGAGTGTGGTGTCCTTCGAATGGCTGGAAGAGTGCCTCAAGTCCGGGGAGAGGCTGCCCGAGCGCAAGTTTACAATCAACCATGAAGAGGAATTTAAGCTGAAGAAGGCCGCTGGCAATGGAGGTTCAGGTGCGTCGCAGCCTGCAAAAAGGAGCAAAATATCATCTGAGGATCCTGGGGATCAGCAGAGAACAAGTGACGAGGATAGGGAGGAGCATTCAAATGCAAATGCGGATAAAGGTTCAGGTGTCAAAACAAAGCCTAACCAGTATGCAAGTAGCCAAAGTAGCTCTGGAGATACCAAGGATACCGTAGGTTCTCATGGTACATTTGACATCGAGGTATAGGTTTGATCTGATGAACTATTATGCCATCTATATTCTGAATTATGTTTTTTTTCATGTGTCATGCTCCTTTACTTTTCTAAGCTCCTCACCTGATCTGCTGTGTTCTTTGTTGATGATTTTGGAGCTTAGTTTCACAAACTTGAATATGATATCTGAAACAATACTGCCGCATTTTCCATTTATCCTTTTGGAAAGCAGTAGTGCATTATTGCAAGAGGACTTCAGAGTTCAAAAGAAAGCTCTATGTCAACACCTCATCTGTATTCATTGTGCATGGCTTAGTTGGATGTGTAAGTTCACATGCTAACTCATGAATTGTATGACCAGGAAGCCTCCTCTGGAGGTCCCAGCATTTATGCTCCAGCAGACTTGAATAGGAACATCACCAAGATTTTCGGAAGGCTTATCGATATATATAGGGGTAAGCACACTTTACATGGAAATTCTCTCATTCGTTAGTCGATTGCTTCAACATATCACATTTTCTCCTTCTGAAGCCCTGGGAGATGACAGAAGATCATTTAGCTATTACAAGGCCATACCGGTAATTGAGAAATTGCCATTCAAAATAGAAAGTGCTGAGCAAGTTAAAGACCTCCCTACCATTGGGAAATCTTTGAAAGACCATGTATGTATGCTTAATTCCACCATTTCTTACAGCTGATATTGCTTCCTAAAGTGGCTGTGTACCACTATTTCTACAAATAAAAATAAACAAGCCAGCAAGTACTTTCTGGCTCAATAATGTGAAAGAAACATATCTCATGTTTTTCAGTATCTTGTGGATCACTTAGCAATGAGCAATCCGTATATGTGAATTCTGGTTCTAATAAAAGGCATGTGTGATCTTTGTGTTCCTGAAAAGAGCTTTGCCCAATATATATTGCTCAAA
The DNA here is from genome assembly GCA_032594955.1 of Panicum miliaceum. Lineage (NCBI taxonomy): Eukaryota > Viridiplantae > Streptophyta > Magnoliopsida > Poales > Poaceae > Panicum > Panicum miliaceum. The sequence goes on from CM064071.1 coordinate 5,425,286, forward strand.
ACAGAATCAAAGTACCACCGGATGCTGAATATATGACAAGTTTGATTACCATGTCACTTGTAAAATTCCAAGAAAAATTGGGAGGCTTACGTCTACAATTAGATTTGCTATATCCATGATCTCAATTGAATCCAACAATCCGTTTGTGCAGATAAATGAAATAGTTACAACTGGAAAACTCTCCAAGCTGGAACACTTTGAGAATGATGAAAAGGTAATGGACAAAGTAGTTCATGATTTGGACATATTCAACTACTTCTGTTTTCTTTTAAAGAACAGGAGAGGGCAGGCCCCCTGCTGGTTGTACATTAAAAAGATAGAAAAAATATGTAGAAAGGAAAAGACAAAAAGGCACAACTACAATAATCTAGCCAATCACTAATCTTATGTTTTCTTTGCTCTATGCATAAGCATAGCGAATTCAAACAAACTTTGCCTTGCTAGTGTCAACAACTTAGTCCACATTGTTGCAAAGCGTCAAACCTCTGCCGATATCAACACAATTTAGTTTTAAGGTACGGACTATCAGCTTGTTCGGAGAAGTTTGGGGAGTTGGCCCTGCGACTGCGCTCAAGTTATATGAAAAGGGACACCGTACTCTTGATGATCTGCGAAAAGATGAGTCACTTACAAATGCTCAGAGGATTGGATTGAAGTACTTTGATGATATCAGGCAAAGAATCCCCCGGCATGAGGTAAGTAATATGTAAAATTACTGTGTCTCTATTTGTTACAAGGTTCATATATGTACCTTGAATATGATACATATTCCCTCTTGTCTAGGTTAGCGAGATGGAGAAGTTTTTGCAAGATGTTGGAAAGGATATCTTACCTGGGGTGAGTTAGATACATTTTGAGGAACTAATAAAATCTGCAGCGCACAATTGTTGTTTAAACGCCAATGTTGAAGTCATAGTTTGATTCTATATCAGTTACAAATATTCTTTGGTGTTTCTTTTTATGTATAAGTTGAAACGCATTCACATCTATTGCAGTTCTGTATGCTTATGATTTTTCATAGTATTGGAGTACAAATTCTATTTATTAATGAAATCCAATGCACGTATTTTTTTATTTGTAGGTAATAATTGTTTGTGGAGGATCATATAGACGTGGAAAAGCTTCTTGTGGTGACATGGATATTGTTATAACTCATCCTGATGGAGAAAGGTAAACCTAAAAGAGTTCGGAAATTTTATCCTCTTCACTATCTTATATTTTCAAATTCAAGTGCAGAAAATGTTCTATTTAGCTTTAAAAGTTTTCTTCAGTCATGTAGGTTTTTTACCCAAGTTTGTTCAACGGCTGAAGGAAATTAACTTTCTGAGGGAGGATCTTATCTTTAGCATACATAGTGTTGATGTAAGTTGTAAAACACCCTCCATTGGTGAGTGGTGGCTCCTGTAATTCCTTAGTGATTCCTGTGACAGCAAGAACTGCTTAGCTGATGCATTAAATTGGTCTAGTTTAAAAATCCTAACCCTGATAGTCAAGTTTTTTATGAGATTTGAAGTAGCTAAAATCCAATACAGGGAACAGATAGTGGGGTTGACACATATTTTGGTCTTTGCGCATATCCTGGGCGTGAGCTGCGGCACCGTATTGACTTAAAGGTATATTGAGGTTTCCAATGCACATCATCAGTTCTGTGATGCTTTTCAAAAATAAGTAACATTACTGCGACATTTTTATATGTAGACCAGTGTAGTAATTGTATGAATTGAAATGTCATGATCTTTTCTAATTATTAATCAACATATATTTTTCTGCTGCTGAGGGCAATGACAATGATGAATTTGTGATGCTTGGCATTGTACCAGCTGTTGTCCCTGATAAAACTGTCATTGTGTTCACAGGTATACCCAAGGAATAGATATGCATGTGGGCTGCTTGCATGGACTGGAAATGATGTACTAAATCGACGGTACAAATTCAAGATATAACCTTTTATTGTTCCCAGTCCCCAAATGAAACTAGCTTTTCCTTTTGAAGCTAAGCGCAACAATTATAACACGCAGGCTAAGACTATTAGCAGATTCGAAAGGATACGTGCTTGATGACACTGGATTGTATCTAGCTACACGGGGCAGTGGTGGAAAGCATGTGCGTATATACATATAATCACGAACAGGAAATCCCCTTTTATCAGCTTCATTTGATTTTTTTTGTAAATCTTACAGGCAGGTAGATCGGATGCGATAGTCAACTGTCACACTGAGAAGGATGTTTTCGACACTCTTGGATTCCCTTGGCTGGAACCTCATGAGCGCAATCTTTAGCTGGTTTCGAGCGTTCCTGTAGAGGATGTATTTTGTAAAGCTGTATATCTGTTCTCAGCCTACCTCAACTTACTCTGGACTGAAAGGCTTTGTACTGGTTGTTGTTGTTCATTTATATGTCCTTCCCTTTTGTTGTGCTGTGAATAGTACGCAAGCTTGTTGAAAGTATCTAAAGTAGTCTCTGCTCTTTGTCATCTGGCATAATGGTTTGTTTGAGCGCATTGCATTACATACTACAGTTTGTTTGAAAGCATTTTGAATCATTAGCTGCTCCTAGCGTTTTGAAGCATCTCAAATAAAGATATAAGTCCTAAACCTTATCTGGTGAGCTATTCACCATTCATTGAACAAGTATCCTGAAATCTATGTAAAACGTCTAAGCAATCATCAGGCCACGGAGATTTATATCATAAGAAATATGCATTATGCAACTTTGCACAAATGACTGCAGATTAGTGCACGGAACATGCAAGATAATGTGGCAACTCAGTATTTTTAGTTAGTGCTGCTATTTGGAATGAAATGCCATATACGAGACAGCAGACGTGGTAAAAGAGATAATGCCATATCAAGGCACTTCAAACTTTCATGCCTTACACCGATTACCAATCCACATTTCAAAATTCTATCCTCTGTTGACGTCAGCTAGCTGAAACTTTGCAATCAAACTTAAATACACCTGATCTGACAAACCTTGCAGGTGTGTATGATGCATCATTGTTAATACTAAATGGAGTGGACCCGAAGTACCTAGATGGACGTGAAGATTATTTACATCTCTTCCCTACAGTATGTGTGAGCACCGGCACAGGCAAAGGCGTGATCAAAAGAAGCTACTGCTGGGACCACCACCAAGAATTTCCTCCCTGTCGATGAAGCGCTCAAGAATGTCCTTGTCCTTGGTAACGATGCACTTATCATCTTTGCCAAACCAGTTGTAGCGGTTCTTTGCAATGTAATCATAGACTGAATCACGCAGTGGAGTGGGGACGATCAGCAAGGAGCTCAGGACTGAGTAGGGAAGAGGCAGGTATGATGCAACTTTCAGTGCAGCTGTAGTAAAAAAAATGAAAGTGTTAGTACCAAAACTATAGATAATGCACATTACTATGAAGAGAAACAGTTGCTGCACAGTTCAAAACTACATAGACAGGCCAAATTGCAGTCTTTTCTCCTGGCTAAATGAGTATCACCCTATCTGTTATAGATGTATTGAACACATGGAGCTCTTGGCATACTCTTAGATTAATCAATGCCATGAGGGGCGAAGCTTATAAATAGTTGTGACTTCAAACTTCAAAGACTTGCCCAACTTTAATGCAGGATGGCAAGATGGCTGTGACTGTAATAGTTTGGGCAAAGAAAGCATGTGTCCAATAATACAAAAGAACCTGATGGCACAAAACTAACTGAAATTGGATGAGTTCACTGATACTCCTAACTGATAAATATAAGGCTTGATATGTCGCTATCCTTCCAAAGCTAGCTGTTAAACCCTGTTACTGACCCAAATTATAAGCATCCACAAGAAGCACAAAGGTAATCTAAAGTCATTAGTCATGACCAATGTCACATGTTCACACATGTTACTGAAACATCAAAGAAATTCAGGTATCCACCATGACAGTATCATGGAACACACACTAGAAGAATAGATAAAAACTTCACTGGAGTCTGGAGTTAAACTTGATCTCTATCTCGTTCATACCAATTTAGTAAAAATAGATGGGCACATAACATAAATCCTAGTGGCGGTATCATCCTTCTAGCTGAAATTTTTCATAGCTGCTACCAGCATTCTTCGTATCATGGAATGAACAGCCTCCGAGCAACGCAGTGCTAGTCTGTTCATACTACACAATTAACCAAGAACATGTTCTAAATATATCAGAGAAATACTAACCCGTAGAGCCCTCGTAGTAGGCCTCGGGTCCCTCTACGAAGAGCACACGCCGCAGGACGTCCTCTCGGTCCATGCCAACCAGCCTCAGGTACGGCTCCGCGGCCTTGGACTGCACGCAGCAGAACTTGATCTTGGCGTGCTTGTCCGCCCTGATCACCCACTTCACCCCTGCATTGCAAAGCCGCCATCAAATCCGCCATCGTGAGCAATCCACACACGCAACAGACAAGCCCCCACCAATAGCGAATCGTTCGCCCGCCCAATTAGCTGCCAACGAAATGATCCCAAAATCCCGGAGCTAGGTCTCGCCCTCCCACTCACCGCGGTGGCAGAGGTGGCAGACGCCGTCGTAGATGAGCACGCGCGGCTGCAGGACGGTCGGCATGGTGGCCGCCACGGTGGATGCGGCGGTGGCGGCGGACGGCGAGGAGGCGCGCGGCGGGTCCTCGTCGATGAAGAGGTCGTCGGCGGCCGCAGCAGAGGAGGTGGGGGGTGCGTAGCCGCGGAGGAGGAGGCCCGCGAGGGGCGGCGCGAGGCGGGGGCCGGCGCGGCCGCCGATGGTTCTGGCGAGCATCCTTTTTTTTCTTCCCCTCTCTCTCCTCCTCTCGGACGCCGCGGCGAGGTGGCGGTTCTCTGTACGGTCTGGGTTTTTCCCCTCGGACCAGGGTGCTGTTCGTGTCCTTTTCTTTTCTTTTCCTCTCTCGTGATGCTACCGCTGCTATAAGCTCTTAGAAAATACTTACTCCATCCTAAAATAAAATATAAGATATTTTAAATTATACTAAGCTAAAGTAGTCTAAATTTAATCAAAAAATAGTAATAATATTTTAAAAGTCAAATGAGAATAAGTAGATATATTATAAAATATATTTTTATAATTTATTTATTTGATATGTTGATGTTAATATTCTTCTTTATAAATTTGATCAAAGTTAGACTACTTTGACTTAGGATAAAATAAAATATCTTACATTTCAGAACGGAGAGAGTAAGTTATTAATTATTTTAAAAAGGAATGATGAGAAAAGTCTATGTTATTTACACGATGCAAACAAATATAACATGCACACTCAAGTAAAATTGAAAAAATTACACCTTTGAACATGAGAATAATAGAGTAAAATGCACCGACGGCCCTTGAACTAGGCTCAGAGTGCCATTCCGATCCCCAGACTTTCAAAATGCATATTTAGTTCTTCAAACTTACTAATTATTATTTTTAAATTATAAAGTGAAAGTTTTCAACTTATATAGAGCTTACATGTGAGTCCAAATTTTATTTTTAAAATTTCCTGTTCAACTCTTATATTTTCAAACAAATTCAAAATTTTGTTTTAAAAATTTATGCCAAATATTTTCTTTACCAATATTTTCTCCAAAATTTATCTTTTTATTTTCTATCTTTTACAAATTTGATCATATAAATTTCTTGTTTTACAATTTTTCTATACATATCTTTTATATTTAAATATATTTGTACAAGTAAATTGGTATAAACTATTTTTACGTGTATATAATTTTTTATTTAAATAAATTATATAACTTTCAATTTATTTTAAATGTGATTTGGATCTCATATAATACAATTAGTAAGTTTAACAATTTGAATGTGCATTTTTAAAGTTTGTGGACTGGGACCAGTGGTGCATTTTACTTAAAATAATAAGACTCATCTCTATCATTTTCCGATCAAAATAAAAGACATATTCTTTTACGGAATCTTAATCTCCATCTGATACAATTTTTACACAACTTTTTTTAGTACTTAAGAAAAAAACTAGTAAATAAAAGTATAACTAGCTATCGTAGTGACTATTGCTCAAAAGAGACTTGTAAATTGAGGACGAACCACTGCATCCTTCTACACAATCGTTCCAAAAGCCTCTAAAAAATAAACCCAAAAAGCCTATCAGATAATCCGGACGGTCGAGTCCCGATCCAAAGGTGAGGGTTGCTCGTACACCTAATCCAAGCCGAGCCGGCCGTAAGCAAACCCCGCGAAGAAGGCAGAGCACAGGTGGCGCTCGGAGTCGAGATGCTCCCATGGGCGGCCACAGCGTCACCAGCCACCACTCCGGCCACCGCCGCCGTCTCCTTAGCTCCTCTCCTCTGCGCCGCCGTTCTCCGCTCTCCACGGCCTCTCTTCCGGCCGCCTCCGCTGCTGCTGTTGCGTGCGGGCCTGAGGTCCCCGCCGCGCGCCGCCTCTTCCGACGGCAACGTCTTCTGGGAGGAGCCGGACGACGGGTCCGGGAGCGACTATGAGGACGAAGTGGAGGAAGAGAACGAGCGGAGGAGGAGCTCGCGTTCCCCGTCCCTCTCGCCGTTCTCCAGGCTCGAGGCGGCGCGGCAGCAAGAACAGGAGCTCCGGAGAGGTATCGGTCGATTTGCCCAGACACATTTACTTCTTTTCCGCTTCTCGATCTACTCTTAGCTCTCTGATAAATTATCCGCTTCGTGCTTTAGACTTTACCCTGTCACTATTTTGTTTGCCTAGAAATCGAGCTCCTCTTGACGCCAGAAGAGAAGGCTATCTTGGATCAACACGAAACCCCTGATGTCACTAAAATATCATCAGTTAAGTTTCGCTTGGTGTAACCATATTTGGTGTATTATTTCTTGCATTGCTAGTTTTCTGCTGCAATTGAGTTACATGTCAGGCTTGAAATGAATGCGTGGAGATTTTTCTCCTCCTCTGAAATATTGGATGTTGAATCTAACTCCTGAAGTTGCATTGTTTGGTGCAGCCGAAATGGCATCCGCTACATAGTTATGCGTTGGCGCTGCAGATACCTCTCATGGACAAGCTCCTTGACAGTGGAGTTGACATCAATTTACTTGATAAAGTTAGTTATGTGTTTGTGATTTTCCATTTTTTATGTCTGAGAAAGCCCATCTGGGAGCAGAGTTAATTCCAGGAGTGTTGCTGAATGCTGATACAGGATGGCTTCACCCCCCTTCACAAGGCAATCATAGGCAAGAAAGAGGCTGTCATTAGCCATCTCCTAAGAAAAGGGGCAAATCCCCATGTTAGAGATAGGGTAAGTATGTATTGGCACAATCTCTTGTCAACTGGCATTCCATAATTTCACTAGAGTGAAGTTCAATTTGAATTCAGAAAACCTTGCGAAGCAAACTTAGCTGTTATCACATTGGTTTGGTCCCCATGGAGAAAGAATGTTTTCCTTCTATCTTGGCCTTTGTATTACATTGTGCCGATGTGTAGGATGGAGCCACACCATTACATTATGCTGTTCAAGCTGGTGCCCTGCAAACCGTGAAGTTACTGATTAAGTACAAGGTTGACGTCAATGTTTCTGATAATGTAAGTTTGATGGGTACACTTTTCTGATCATTTCAACCATTTTCAGGGGTGTGGTTTTTGTTTTACAGTATTTTCCTTCCATTTAGGATGGATGGACACCGCTACATTTAGCCATACAGAGTAGAAATAGAGATATAGTAAAGGTCTTGCTTGTCAACGGTGCGGATAGGACAAGAAGAACCAAGGTATTCCCCTATGTTTTAATGTCATTTCTGATGAGCAGTACGCACCCAAAAATTAATTTTCCTGGTTGGATTCTGTCCTATGGAGTTGGCTTCAATTTACTTACATTTGCTGTTGTTTCACAAAATAAGTCACAGATGCATACTCGTTCTTCTAGCTACTTAAAAGAATGCGCCCCCCCCCCCCCCCCCCCCCCCCCCTTTATGTTTGTTTTTGAAGGACCAAAATTGGCGTCTGAACTTTCTGAATTATTGTTTGTTTTTTCTATGAACACATTAGGATGGAAAGACTGCATTGGATCTAAGCTTATGTTTTGGAAGGGATTTCAAGTCGTATGATCTTGCAAAGCTTGTAAAACTTATTCCAGCAAACAGAGTGTGATTTTGCTTTGCCACAAATCTGAGAGAAATAAAGAGCAAATGCTAGCCGTTGCAGCGTAAGACAGGTCGCCCAACTATTCATGGAATCGGTCGTTCCTTTCATTCTTTTTAACCCAATTTCTTAGTTCTATTCCAAATTCGTGAATAGATTATGTAAAACAGTATAAAACTCTAGATACAGGTAAAAGTAACAAGAATGAAATTATAGACAAAATTTCCCCTCATGCTCCAGGGCTCCAGGCGGCCTGAAAGATTCACTCTGCAGTTGCTCTATTGGAATTTGGAAGTGCAATGGTCTTTACTCTGATAGTCTGTTCGACATGACTCAAAAGTAAACTACGGTCATACATGAAATCAATTTCTCAGTGATCTTAATATGGCCAAACCGAGCACACAAATCACAACAAAGCCAGTTTTCATTTGTATTAGAGATTCCTGTGCTAGTAAACAATCATCTTGTATTAATGCAAACAATTTTGTTGATGAGTGTGACAACTTACAACAATCCTCTGGTTTCATACACAATGACAGAAATGAATCTGGTACTTGCACATAGCTATCGACTTTACAAGCCTGCAACTTAAGTTCTATGACGGAATCTGAGTTTGAACTCATCGCAACTATCCTGATAAAAAGCTCACAAAGCTGAGGTAAACATTCGGATCTGCCGTAACTGGGAAATCACTACTCAGTAAACACCTTCAACAGCAAAATTTCTGCTACAAAATGTAGAAATGACACAAATACATGTAACAAGATCTAGGGAAGTGCACTACGAGCTAATAAGCTCCCAAATGACTCATTCTTCTTGTAAGGAGATCCGCCTGAAGATGGCATGGAAAGTTTGCCCTCCATTTCTAGCGACCTTCTGGCTTTCTTCTGTGGCAGTAGACAGTAACTTGACAACTGGATCGGCTTTTATCTCTTCATCCGGAACAGCTTCAAATAATGGGTGTTTCTCCAGACACGACCGCATCCATTCTCCAAGTTCCTCAACGTCAGTTATGGTATATATGATTCCTCCTACTTCCATCACATAAGCATACTCATCCAGCAACTGCGTGCTAATAACCCTCCTTCGATGGTTCTTCTCCTTGAAGTGAGGATCAGGGAACAGGAAGAACATCTTGGTGAGCTGAGCCTTCCTGAAGTAGTTAGGGATGTATTTCATTGAGTTTGTGCGCACAACAGATATGTTGTCATACTGTCCTGGGTTTGATGCTCTTAAAGCTAATATCCTCTCCTTGACATACTCAGTTACCTGTAACAGGATAAATGACAAGCGAAATAATGAATTCAGATATCACCCAATGAATTAACTAGGCCATTTGATTAAAAGAATTGCCTGATACAGAAGACCTTTTACGTCATTTGCTAGGTAGAAATCTAATTCTGATACGGTAGAATAAACTCAACCGCACATCATCTGTGAAGCTGAAGCAAAACATTCTTTTCATAGGAAAGAAAGTTTGTGTAGCAGAAACTCTATTGGAATGTATTGCTGCAAATTAATGGCATATAAACACAATAGATGTTTCATAGTAATCTTGAGGTTCCACTACACCTCTTCGAGGTGTATCTGAAATTTTCACACTATTATTTGTAGATCGTGCCGAATGCATTGTTTATCGTCATACTACAAGTAGTTCCATTAAGCTTGGAACAATCAATAATGCATCCAGACAAATCAAGGGGAAAAATAAAACAAAATCGTACGAGTAATTTACCTTGTCCCTCAGCTCCATGCCGATCATGAGTGTGTCCGGGAAGAGGGGCGAGAGGCCGACGAGCAACCCGCCGAACCCGCACCCCACATCGGCGAAGCGGATCCTCGGCGGCGGCGGCTCCTCGCCGCCACCCTTGTCGGCCGGGAAGTAGCGCGGGTAGTGCTGCGAGAGGTCGACCTCGTCGGGCGACACCGGGACCGGGAAGTGCGAGTCGCTGAGCGGGTTGCTGTGCGCCCGGGCGCGGTAGAACCGCTTCCGGGGGAGCTTCCCCGCCGCCGACGCCTGCTGCTGCTGCCCGCCGCCGCCGCTCGCGCCGTTGGTCCTCGTCATCTGGCTAGCTGGAAGGGGGCGAGACGGAGAACCGCCCGCGGGGGGTGGGAGGGCTTCCGGACGGGTCCGCGCCCCCGGCACGCGCGGCGCGGAGGGATTCGGGTGGTGGGTGACGGGGGCCGACTGGAGCTGAGCGGCGCGCTAGGGCTTCGGCCTCGGCGGCGTTGGAGGGGCGAGGCGAGGCGAGGCGATGGAAGCGACGAGTTGGGCCGCAACTCGCGGTAGTGGGAAGTGGGTTTGGAATTTGGGCTTTGGGCCCTGTGGGGACTCGGGAGAAAGTGAGATGGGCCTTGGTGGATAGGAAGAAGCCGTGGGATGAACTGGGCCTCTTTGCGTTTTATGGCACGTTAATAAATTCTGTCCGTTCGTTGCTAGGGTACGTGCCCGCGTCTGAACTTCTATCTAGCTCGCTTGTTATTTACAAGAGTAACTTAAGACGACCTAACGTGAGACTTCAATTCCGTATCGGAGACTTCAATCTAACGTGAGCTCAATGTGCGTGCGATGAGAAGTATAATGAACCAAACTCAACGAACTAGGCCTCTTTGCGTTTTATGGCACGATAAGTAATAACTAGAGTAAAATGCACCTGCGGTCTTTTAAATTTGTAAAATATGTCACTTAGATCCGTCAACTCCGAAAGTGCATTTTTAGATGGAAAAAGTCCACATCACCCCCTAAACTCTGCCTAAAGTTTAAAACTCAACTCTAAAATTTGAAACCGGCTAACTAACACCCCCGATCTCCCAAAACCAGATATTAACGCCCAAAGCCCAAACCAGTTTGGTTTTTGGACCTGCTGGCATCCACGTTGGCAAAGAGGGCCCTAAAATAGATCCAACGCCGTCGGCCCTATTTCTTCCTCAACGCCGACGGCCACTTCCCCCCTTCGTGTTCCGGCCTCCAGTTCACGTAGCTCTCCTTTGACTTTGTTTTTCATCATCTTGGAGCAAATCGATGCTCTCAGATTTGCATTCTCCTTGGTCATATCTCAAACCTTATCCCTCAAATCGATCAATAGTTGCCTCAGAAAAGGGGTGGTGTTGTTGTCAGACCGCAACCCGAAATCGCAACCCCCTATGGAACCTGACCAAATCAGCTTGCTGTTCTAGAGAGAAATAAAAAAAAATCAACAGCAAAATGGATTGTCAAACCCGGGCACACGGGACTGTGCATGTGGCGTACTTTTCCTAGGATAAGGGATGAGACATGGTCCGCACCCTACATCTGTTGTAACTACTCGTAGTGTAGTAACACTACTCATACGTTAGTCAGACTAGCCGGACACGGTAGGAAACTACCCGAAAAGTACTCGGGTAGGACTCCTGGGCTTGTACCCGACTAGGGCTTCCACGTAAACCTGTCCCCCCAGACTATATAATGGCGGACAGGGACCCCCTCCAAACGTGGAATCACCCAGAAGATCACCCGATCACCACCTAAGGAAATATAAACCGCACAGGACGTAGGGTATTACGCTTTGGCGACCCGAACCTGTCTAAACCTTGTGTTCCTTGCACATTTGAGTTCTTAATCTCGGTGACACCCTACCTACAAACTCATCACCTCAGGGTATCTCTCGGTGGGCGTGGCGGTAAAACACCGACAGCTGGCGCGCCAGGTAGGAGTGTTCATCGAGAATCCACCGGAGAACTTGATGGCATCTCTTAGCTTCACCAGCACCATGCTCGACGAGGGCACAACTTTCGTCTTTGGCTCCTGCATCTGCGTCGCCAACGGCTTGAGTGGCTTCAATTGCCGCCTAGTCTACTCCAGGAAGCCGGAGGCTTCTGCACCAATTTTGAAGCAGCAACCTCGACGAGTTGCTGCTCCCCGATCTACCTAGGCACATCGAAAAGATGTCCATTTTCGACGCGACTTCTACTCGTGCTGCACCAGAACTACTCGGATTGGATTCAAACCGATCTGAGGAGGCTTTGCGATCCAAGTCCGTCCCCGACTTGGAGGAGGACTTAGATCGTCTCTTCAAGATTCAAGATGAGGGAGCCACCGCGCGTCGGGGCCCCCGTTCTCGACTACGACTCTAAAAACGAAGAGTGCCCGTTAAATACAAGTTCGAGTCGAGGAGGACTCGAGGATGAGGGAGCCACCGCTCGTCGGGAGGCCCTAGTTCTCAACAACCACTCGCAACCCGATAATTACTCCGAGTCATTTTCAAGCAATCATCCGGGTTTAACCATAACATCTACATTGCAAGGCCGTTTCGTGTACTGAAAGGGTCTAGAGCCCTCCAAGTTACTCGATACGACTCTCGCCTTGTGGCAGAATCCACCCTTTGTCGTATCGACCCCAGGGAGCCGAAAGAGTTCGACTACTCCGCTCAACTTCACCTCGCATCACGGCATCGACACGCTGCAGCGACGACCTCAACTACTAGACTCGCGCCGCAGTTACGACTGCTTCGACAAAAAAGGCCGCGCCAACGACAACTTCAACAACTCGTCTCAACTAGAAACTAGTCGGGAACGCGTCTCAAATTACTCGGCGACTAGCTCTGCACGGTCAACAATTAGTCGGAACCAGCTTCGACTAGTCGGCTTCATCGACAAAAAGCCCACGGATCAAAGCTATGCTCCGCTGCCTACTTTTTGTGCAACGCACACTCTCTCCATCGGCAAACTCGAAACCCCCAAACCATCTCCAGATTGGTTTGAGGCGGTTCAACCCAGGACCCTCTCCGCATTGGAAGTGGATCTTGATTATCTTCCACCACTCGGAGAAGGAGAAGCCACTGCTTGTCGGGGGGCTATGGTTTCCGACAACTACTCGGATCAAGCTACTCATGTGACCCATGGTCTGGCAAGGGGATCCGATTGGTCGGGTAGGTTTAGGCATCGGATGGGCATGAAACCCTCCAGGTCTCTCAAATCAAGTCCACCACGATTTATGGCCACCCTCGGTGAACTACCTTTTCAAGAAGGCAGACCCCTCCCTCCTTCCGACGATGAAGGCGAGGGCCAGGTGGTGCGGAGTGCCAAACGCTTCGCCCCCAATTGAGAAGTACTCATGATTTAGGTCGACGAGGACTGTGAAGGCCTAGAGCGGGTCCAGCTAGACGAGTACGACGACTACCTTCTTGATCCACTGTACGAAGACATGGATGCAACAATGGACAGTGTATCCCCAGCCAGCATCAAGGCAGAAGACACAGATGATATCCAGAAGGAACATCATAGGCTCATCAATGCGAAACGCGCCCAACGCAGGCACCGCGCGGTCGAGACGAACCAGCAGGGGAGCGGCAACCTCCACGACTCCTCCACGGGCGACCCTCGCGTCATCATCAACGCTGGCAGGGACGCCCGCAATGTCATCATTGCCAGGCAACAGGAGCGCGAAGAAGTGGAAGTCTACAGCCCCACCCGCTATCAACTCCCTCTTGACTACCTGGAGACAACTCGGAAGCGCAAGCCAGAAACTGGGGAACAATCCACTCAAAGAAAGAAGACTCTCAGTTCGAAGGAACGATTCGAGGCAGCCCTCCACGGGCAATGCCCATGGCACCCGAAGAGCAAGCATTCCACGTTTGAATGTCAAACCCTTTGGAGAGCCCTAGGAGCTCCGTCCAAACTACGAAGAAAGGCGACGGGACTACCCGAATAATGATTTACTCATAAATTAAGTACCCGACTCAAGGAGGTTTTCTGAGTCTTTTAGGTGTTGCGTTTGTTTAAACCATTGTTTTGGGATTATATCTCGAGGGGTTCCGTATGCCTAAAAGCACCCCCTTTTACCACTTAGTCAGGGTCGCTATTTATGTTCATTATTCGGGTTAATCACGACTCCCTCGCTAAACTCAGGAAACCCTATCACAGCCGAACCATGCGACTGCCAAAAGTGGTTGCCTCATTTGGCAATGACTAGTGGAACCCGTTAATTAGTCAAATAAAGCACCTACGAGATTGTCTATCAAATACTTCCAGTAACGCTTAGATTACTAGTTCCCGACTAGTTTTCTGTGTTACTGAAGGGGCCTTGCCCCCAAACTACTAGTAACCCCCAGATTACAAGTTCCCGACTAGTTTTCGATGTTACTGAAGGGGCCTTGCTCCCAAACTTACAGTAACACTCCATTTACTAGTCTCCGACTAGTATTATACGTAGTTTATTGAAGGGGCCTTGCTCCCATACGACCTCGCCAACGGTCTCGATGGAATTCAATTTTTCCCGACTTGAAGCAGCCTGAAGCACCCATACCACCCGCATGGATGTCAACTGTGCAATCGACGACTTGATCGACAATCTGGAACCCCTCGAACCGAATTCGCCTTGGCCCGCGGTCCTGTACAAGTTCTTCTCTTAGTTGGAGGAGGATTTGGATCGTCTACTACAAGTCGGAGGAGGATTTGGATCGTCTACTTCAAATCGGAGGAGGATTTGGATCGTCCACTACAAGTCGGACGAGGATTTGGATCATCTACCACAAGTCGGAGGAGGATTTGGATTGTCTACTACAAGTTGGAGGAGGACTAGCCAGCATCCATTGGAGGCCTCCCGTCCCCGCCAACTACTCGGACTCCATCAACAACGCACTACCCTTATCAAACGGCCACCGGGGCCTGATGGTGCCTCCATCTTGGTCGGGCGGGCCCGGGCATTGGAAAGGCACGAGTCCTCCAAGCTACCCGGCTCAGCCCACCTTTATGCGCCTCCATCTTGGTCGGGCGGGCCCGGGCATTGGAAGAGCACGAATCCTCCAAGCTACCCGGCTCAGCCCACCTTTCTGCGCCTCCAACTTGGTCGTGTGGGCCCGGGCATTGGAAGGGCACGAGTCCTCCAAAATACCCGGCTCAGCTCACCTTTCTGCGCCTCCAACTTGGTCGGGCGGGCCCGAGCATTGGAAGGGCACGAGTCCTCCAAGCTACCCGGCTCAGCCTACCTTTCTGCGTTTCCAACTTGGTCGGGCGGGCGGGGGCATTGGAAGGGCACGATTCCTCCAAGCTAACCGGCTCAGCCCACCTCTCTGTGCTTTCAACTTGGTTGGGCGGGCTTGGGCATTGGATGGGCATGGAATCCTCTAAACTACCCGACCCCAGCCCACTTTTCTACGCCACCAACCCCTGTCGGGTCTAAAACCGTTCCAAGAAGATAGGACCCTCGATTCCTCGACGACTACTTCACCCTCGCGAGAGCACTCGGCAACCCGCCGATGACTAGTTTGACTACACAACTAGTCGGGAATGGGACTCACTCCACCGGTGACTAGTTGGAATTGATTCCGACTAGTCGGACTTCATCTACAAACCGTTGTGGCTCCATCAACAAGCGACACGGCTCCATCGGCAATTACCCATGAATCAAGATCGACAACTATCCATGCTCATCTGGTTTCTATGCTCTGGGGCTGGGCGCAGCAAGATGGCTACCCACGAGAAGACTGAGACCCGATTCAAGGAGGTTTACGAAGATCTTTCGGGAATTTGTTTAACTATTGTCTTGAGTTTTATCTCGACACAAGGGTTTTTTTTTTCCAAAGAATTCGTTCAACCACTCGGTCAGGGAATCAAGGAGTTTACCCAAAATAGGGCTTGTTCGATCATCCATATCTCAGCGCCGTACGAACTGTCTTGGCCCGCCCAAGGAATTCCTTGGGGCTAACCGAGACATCTTCACATGGCCACATACGATTTGTTTTGGCCTGCCCAAGGAATTCCTTCGGGCTAACCGAGACTTCTTCGCATGGCCACATACGACTTGTTTTGACCCGCCCAAGGAGTTCCTTTGGGCTAGCCGAATCATCGTTGCACAATGACTATTTTCGTAACAACCCATGTGCAGGATGCGTTGTCACTTTCTTTGGGCCAACCGAGACATCTTCGCATGCCAACATACAGCTTGTCTTGGCCTACCTAAGGAACCGACCAAGATCAAGTGCAGGACCTCATCGTCACCTCCTTTGGGCCAACTGAGACATCTTTGCAAGGCTCCACTCGAATTGTCTTGGCCCGCCCCAGGAACTGATCACTCTACGTGAAGGACCTCGTCATCAATTCCTTCGGGCCAACCGTGACGTTTTCGCAAGTCAACATGTGAATTCTCATGGTCCGCCCAAGGAATCGACTGAAACTACCAGCAAGATTTATTTCTCCCCTGCTAATTGACTTCCAGTCACCTTCACATACTCCCAGTACAACTCCGTTTACTGGTTCACGACTGGTATCTGTGCAAGTTTACTGAAGGGGCCTCGCTCCCATAGTCTAGTAACGTTCAAATTAACAGTTTCCGACTAGTATTCTATGTTACTGAAGGGGCCTCGCTCCCATAGTTCCAGTAACGTTCAGATTACTAGTTTCCGACTAATATTCTATGTTACTGAAGGGGCCTCGCTTCCATAGTTCCAGTAACAGATTACTAGTTTCCGACTAGTATGCTATGTTACTGAATGGGTCTCGCTCCCATACTTCCAGTATAACTCCGTTTACGGGTTCACAACCGGTATCCGTGCAAGTTTACTGAAGGGTCTCGCTCCCATAGTTCTAGTAACGTTCAGATTACTGGTTTCCAACTAGTATGCTATGTTACTGAAGAGGCCTCGCTCCCATACTTCCAGTATAACACCGTTTACTAGTTCATGACCGGTATCCATGCAAGTTTACTGAAGGGGCCTCGCTCCCATAGTTCCAGTAATGCTGAGATTACTAGTCTCCGACTAGTACTCTATGTTACTGAAGGGGCATCGCACCCATACTTCCAGTATAACTCCGCTTACTGGTTCACGACCGGTATCCGTGCAAGTTTACTGAAGGGGCCTCGCTCCCATAGTTCTAGTAACAATCAGATTACTAGTTTCCGACTAGTATTCCATGTTACTGAAGGGGCTTCACTCCCATATTTCCAGTACAACTCCATTTACTGGTTCACGACTGGTATCCGCGCAAGTTTACTGAAGGGGTCTCGCTCCCATACTTCCAGTAACGATCAGATTACTAGTTTCCGACTAGTATTCTACGTTACTGAAGGGGCCTCGCTCCCATATTTCCAGTATAACTCTGCTTACTGGTTCATGAATGGTATCCGCGCAAGTTTACGGAAGGGGCCTCGCTCCCATACTTCCAATAACGCTCTGATTACTAGTTTCTGACTAGTATTCTATGTTACTGAAGGGGTTTTGTACCCATACTTCCAGTAACGTCCAGACTACTAGTCTCCAACTAGTACTCTATGTTACTGAAGGCGTCTCGCTCCCATACTTTCAGTATTACTCCGTCTACTAGTTTTCGACTAGTTATATATGGAGTTTACTGCAAGGGCATTGCTCCCTACACGGTTTCATGTATATCAGTTACAACATACTTTATGTTTACCTTGCAGGGGACCTCATCTGGACCGTGCTGCTGGCTGAGTTAGATTCAACTCCGATTAGTTGGCTTCATCCACAATCGCCAACGACTACTCCGACTTCGCGAGAATGCTTGACTACATGTCAGATTCGACTTCGACTAGTTGGGTTCATCAACAACCGTCGGGGACTACTGGACTTCGTGAAGAATGCACGGCGATACACTGGCGACTACTTTGACTACTCGTTTCACCTACAAGCTACTCAGAATCGACTCTACTCGGTGATACGCTGGCGACTACTTCGACTACTCATCTCACCTATAAAACTAGCCGGAATCGACTGCGACTAGTCGTCTTCATCGATAGTTCAATATTCAGCGGCAACTTGGCCAATCCTAGGCTCGGGGGCTAGCGCCACCGACTACTAGGCATATCCTATGTGATTCATCTCGCTCCCAGGCTCGGGGGCTGGATGCGACCGGGCACTTAGCGTGTTCTTAGTGACAACTCTCATGCTTTATGGCTGGGCGTTGTACAACTACTCGGAAGATCCCGATTCAAGAGGCTTTTGAAGATTTATCTGGGAAAGGTAATTGTTAACCATTATTTTTGGGATTCTATTCCAAAATAAGGGGGTTTTCAGATTATTGCCTGGAAGTCTTATCTAGTCATTGACTCCAGGAACAAGATCTGATTTGAGAGGTAATTTCGGGCGTTATTTGGAGATGTTTATTTGTTTAACCATTTTTTCAGGGAATTCATCCTGAGAAAAGTGGTTTTCGAATTACTGAGCTAACTTGCCCATCTTAACCATCGAATCTTTACTATCACATATTGCATGCCACAATTCTTTGGATCCTTTATTCCAAACCTTGGGGATTTGGATTCAAGTCTCGGGGGCTGTGGGACACGTGTCATCAGCGACTTATTTTTCAGATCTGTTGGAAGATAAGGACAGAAGATTCAAGATTAAATTGACTCTCAGCCTGATTCTACGAGTCAACCTAAGGCTCGAAGGCTACTCCATATGGAGTGCTAGTTCAATCGCACACCATATAAAAAAAGACTTGACAACTACTCGGGGGCATGAGCACCTCACAGCCTCGATGCAGCCAAGGAAGTACTCGGAGGACACCTTCAAGATGAAGTTTGGGAGAATTCGAAGATGCCTTTAGAAGTACTCGGACGCCTGCAGTACTTGACTAAGAAGAGCTCGGGGCTTGTCAGACCCGGGCACACGAGACTGTGCATGTGGCGTACTTTTCCTAGGATAAGGGATGAGACATGGCCCACACCCTACATCTGTTGTAACTACTCGTAGTGTAGTAATAATACTCATACGGTAGTCAAACTAGTCGGACACAGTAGGAAACTACCCGAAAAGTACTCGGGTAGGACTCCTTGGCTTGTACCCGACTAGAACTTCCATGTAAACATGTCCCCCAGACTATATAAGGGCGGACAGGGACCCCCTCCAAATGGGGAATCACCCAGGAGATCACCCGATCACCACCTAAGGAAATACAAACCATACAGGACATAGGGTATTACGCTCTCGGCGGTCCGAACCTGTCTAAACCTTGTGTTCCTTGCACCTTCAAGTTCCTTATCTCGGCGACACGCTACCTACAAACTCACCATCTTGGGGATATCCCTCGATGGGCGTGGCGGTAAAACACCGACATGGATCAAATAGGAACCCGGCGTCTCATGCATGTGTAGTACCTCCTTCCAGGGTTTGGTTGGTTCCAGGAAATCCATCTTAGTACTTTCTTCACACACTTACAGAAGACGGGCGCTCGCCATCTTCTCCACTGAACTCGCCGGCGCTGGGAGATGGGACTTTCTCTGGTGAGAGAAAGAGGGGGGGCGAAAAAGAACCACCGACAGAGAAAGAAAGGGCAGGTCTGTTTTAATAGCTCTTGCCAACGTGGATGCCAGCAGGTCCAAAACAAGACTGGTTTTGGCTCAGAGAGCATCCATGTCTGGTTTTGGGAGATTGGGGGTGTTAATTAGTCGGTTTCAAACATCAGGGTTGAGTTTTAGACTTTGGGCAGAGTTTAGGGGGGGTAATGTGCACATTTTTCTTTCTGGATCCACAAACTTGTAAGGGTGTGTCACTTAGGTCCGTCAACTGCGAAAGTGCATTTCTAGGTCCACAAACTTTCTAAATTGTTCACCGCATGTTCATATGTATCCAAGTATGCACGTAACGCTGACATGTCACGCTAACTGTACGTTTCCGACACTGCCAACATGGATTATGATGAGAGTTGACGTTTTGCCTCTAGTTTTCTTCTCCACCATGCCATCTCCCTCCTCTTCCTCCTGGCCGGCGGGTCGCTTGTCGATCCCGCCACTCTCTGGGGCGCCTAAGGCTGGCGCTCGGAGTGCCTCCCGTTGTAGTGGTTGGGGCCACGTCAGAATGGTTTTGGTGTGTGCCATGTCCGATCATCCGTGGACGCATTAGTGGATGTAGTAGGCGGGTCAAAGAGCCCGTGCAGGGTTGGATCGGAGAGATTGAGAGAAGAGGGAGATAAATAAGACGGGAGACATACAGTCAGCGTGTCATGCCAACATTACGTGCACACGTGGATACATATGGACCTGCGGTGAATAATTTAAAAAGTTTGTGGACCTAGAAATGCTCTGATGGAGTTGACGAACCTAAGTGACACAACCTTACAAGTTTGTGATGCACTTTCAGAGTTAACGGACCAAAATGATACACCCTTATAAATTTAAGTCCTCCGGTGCATTTTACTCTAATAATTACTAGTATATAAGACCTTTTAATTGATTTATTAGTTATGGTGAAATATTGTTTAAAGACGTGCAGTAAGCATACTATGATCAAGTGCACTTATACCTCTATAAACAAATAACGTTGAATCAAACTTATTAAATCAGCGTTCCAGGGTCCAATTTTTACGATATATCTATATACTTTTTATAAGATCTGATTGAATCAGTGCTTCTTTCATCCAATCCTGCCAAACAGAAATCAGTCGTACGAAGGAGTGCCCATCGTAGCTCAACGTAGTGCAGCGCGCTGGCACGCCGCAGCCTGCTCTGGACCGTTCCCCTTCCCCGACCGTTCTCCTCCGAGTCGTCCCAGCCTGCTCTTGCTCAGGTCACAAGTCGCGGACTTCAATTTCGACAGGACCAGGACCAGAACTCCCAGCCCTGCACGACTGCACCTGCTGCGGCAGGGGAGGGGTGCCAGCCAGCCAGGGACTGGGGCGCTCCAGCTAGCGACCAAGATCTGCCCCCGGACCACGCGACGCGCGCAGGCGCCACTGCGCCGATGCGTGCGACGTCCACCGCTGGCCAGGCGTTCGGCGGATGGGACGGCACGCCCTGCCACCCGCCGTGGGCGTGTTGTGAGCGGCAGCGCCGGTTCCGCCGGCGGCGCGTTCCCCAGCTCGGTCCTCGCCTCCACGCCCTGCCCCTGCCCCTGCCGCGCGCCGTCAATGAGGCTGGCGGTGCCGGGGCGGCCGGGGCCCCGGCCTCACTGCCTGCCTGCGCCCTGCAAACGCTGCTGCATGCTGCCTGCTGGTCTATCTGGAACGTACTCGTGCCGTTGCCCATAGCCGGCCAGAGTGGCAGACCGCCAGACGCCAGCCTTCAAGGCGCGTGTGTGGCATGCAGCCAAACCGCAAACGTACTAGAGCATCTCGCATGCAGCCCGCGCACAGGCTGCACGCTGTGCACTGTCGAGCTTACGAGCTACGAGTGGCGCTCGTCTGGACGGTTCGTGATCCCTTGCTGGTTTGAGCAGACGACCACGCACGTACGGTTAAGAGCCATGTGTTAGCAGCAGCGAGCTCGCAGTCGTCGCAGGCAGAGATAGGTGATGGACGGTCAATTCTCGCAGTTGCAGGGCTTGCAGCTCATGGATCGATCAGTACACAAGTGCAAGTGCATGCTCACTCTGCATGTGATGCACGCTTGGCTAATACAGTGCTGTACTACCGTGCGAATGGGATGGTGTCCTCTAATGACTCGACACTCGCTACTGATTATACTAAGACTAGTAGATGCTTGCACGCGTCAGTGTACTTTGGTTGGGGGCGACGAGACAACTTGCTTGTCTGACTCTTACCAGAGGGTAACATGACAACGACTGCTGCTTTATTAGCTTGTTACGTACATGTACAGATGCACGGGATAAGCACAAAGAGCTATGTAAGATTTGACCGAATAACCTCATTAATCGCATCGTGATTCTTGAAAAACGTAACACTTTCCCGTGCCAATATCGGATACATAAAACTCTTGACAACATCGGAGGGGCCATCAGCCATGCATGCCCCAGCTATAGATGGCCAAATAGGCTCGATCCGCTGGGCCGGTCCGGACCCAGCACGAAAAAAATACGGCACGAACCCAACCCGGCCCACCAAGAATTGGGTCCGGATCAACCCGACCCGATAGCCCGTGCCATGTCTGGACCGCGACCTTGGCCCATAGTGCCGGCCCGAACCCGACACGGCTAACAGGCCAAACCCGATCAGACACGGCTAAATCCCCGGCCTACTAGCCGTTGGGGCGGCCCGGCCTGCTAACGGCTCGCCGCGGGCACTGGCTATATTAGCCACCGCCGCTCGCCCCCCCCCCCCCCTATCCGCAAACCCTAATCCCCATTCGCCGCACCTCTTCGCCTCCCCCGACCCCCACGCCTCTCCCGTTCCTCCGCCGCCCCAATTGGCCTGTGCTCTTCGCCTTCATCCTCTTTGGCCGGTGCAGTTCTCCGTCGCCGCCGGCCGCCGATGGCCGGCATCTCGGGTCATCTCGTCTCCTACACCCTCGCGCTTTTCCTCCCCGCCTCCCCCACTCAGATCTAGAGCTCCTCGCCTCCTCGTCTCGTCTGTGTATTGTCCGGCCGGCGGTCCTCCGCCGCCGGTGGCCTGCGTCCCGGCACGGCACGGGTCTGATCCCTCTCCGCCTCTCCTTCTCCGGCTCGGCACTCCGTCCCGAAACCCTAACCCTAGCTTCTCTTTCACTCATCATCTTCTTGTCCGACCCGCCGCCGTCGTGTACCTTGCCGACGACTCTGGTGCTCCGGATTCTCAGGTTCGCCCTCCTCTTTCTTCTTCTTTGTTTCTTTTCTTTGTTGCTCTGTGTTCTCCTCTGTGCTCTGTGACTGACCCCTCTCCTCTACGCAGATCCGTCGAGGAACCAGAGGCCGGCGATGGACGATGATGGGCCCTCCATGTCCATCAACGATGAGATTCGGCTGATGGGAGGGGTTGGAGATGATGAAGAAGACTTGCAAGCAGGACGGGAGGAGCTCTTTGGCCGCAATGCCAATGCGCCGATCGACCTTGTTGACGTCGGCGATGGCGAGGGAGATGCTGGTGTTGCCGGTTCTGCAACTGGTGCCGGTGCTAGTGTTGATCGCGACACCGAGAGCACTGGCGCCAAGCGCAACCGGCCATGCACCTCTGATGTTTGGGAGGACTACGAGAAGATCTTCAGGATTGAGAATGGTAAGAGGGTCCGATTCCAAGCTAAGTGCCTCCATTGCGGTAAGTTCTACGCTGCTCCTTCTAACTTTGGCACTGGAACTCTCAAGCGGCATAGGGCCACATGCTCTGTTAGGAATAAGAAGTCTCGGTCATCTCAATCCTTGCTCCAATTCAGTTCAGACGGTAGTTTAGGCAACTGGGAGTACAGTCCCGAGGTTGCACGTACACAACTTTGTCGTTTGATTGCTAGACTGGATCTTCCTTTGGGTTTTGGTGATTGTGATGCATTTGAAGAGTACATTAAACTTGCACATAATCCTCGGTTTGCTACTGCCTCACGGCAAACCACCTCTAGAGATTTAGTTAAGTACTACACTGATCGTCTTAATAAGGTTATTGAGACTTTGGCTGCTGCTTTGTGTGTTGCTTTGACCTCTGACATTTGGTCTGGTAATGCTAAGGAAGATTACCTTAGTGTGGTTGTTCATTTTATTAATGCTGATTGGGATTTGGAGAAGCGGATCATAGGGTTGAGGCTCATTGATGTTTCTCACAATGGTGATAATATTGCTGAGCGTGTTCTCGCTGTGTTGCAAGAATTTGGTTTAACTGACAAAGTAGTATCTCTTACTTTGGACAATGCCTCTGCTAATACTTCTGCCATGAACATTTTATCACCTCAAATATCTGGTTATGTTGGTACTTTGTTTTTGCATCAGAGATGTGCATGCCATATCATTAATCTGATTGTGACGTCTGGCTTGAAGAGAATATCACATTACCTTGATGCATTTAGAACAACAATCTCTTTCTTGAATTCTTCTAACCAGCGCATTGCATCATACAAATCTTATTGCATTATCGTCAATAAGAGGCCTAGGAAGTTCCAACTAGATATGGATGTGAGGTGGAACTCTACCTACCTTATGCTTAAGCATCTTGTCCCTCATAAACAGAGCTTTAGGGTCTTTATTCAGACTCACTACCCTAGGGGTGAAGATTCTCCTATGCTATTGACAGATGTACATTGGTATGTTGCTGAACACATCTTGACATTTCTTGAGCTCTTTTATGATTCAACTGTTGCACTATCTGCTGTATATGATCCTACATCTCCATTAATATTGCATCATATAATTGAGATTGCTGGACACTAAATAATTATGAAAATGATAGCTTGCTTAGATTAGTGGTTGTTCCTATGAAAGATAAATTTCTCAAGTATTGGAGGGACATACCTATGCTTTATTGAATTGCATTCATCATGGATCCTAGGCCTAAGTTTAGAGGTTTGAACAAAGCTCTAGTTTTGTTATCTAACCTCTCTGGTACTGATTACTCTTCTTATTTAACTGAGATAAGAGCTGAACTTTCTATCATGTTTAACAAATATGATGAGAAGTTTGGTGCAGTGAGAATGCAGAGGCCTTCACAACCAGTGACTTTTGGTAAGAAAAAAATGCCTGGGGTAAGATTTTTGGTAATGATGCTACTGGAGCTGGCTCATCCACTCCCTCCTCTACCCCTTTATTTAGAAGAACTTCTGCTAGTGCATTGCTCCAAGCAGCATCAAGTGGTGCTGGTCTTGGTATTTTTTGAACTTTCATCCTACTTGGACACCGACTCTGTCAACCAATTTGATGATGATTTCAACATCTTGAATTGGTGGCATGAGCACAAACAAACCTATCCAGTGCTTTCAGTCTTAGGTAAAGATGTCTTATGTGTTCCTGTGTCTACTATTTCTTTAGAGTCTGCCTTTAGTCTTACTGGCAGGATCATAGAGAAGCGCCGCCGCCGACTGACTCCTGAAATGGTGGAGATGCTCTCTTGCATCAAGGACTGGGAGGCTGGTGACGCTAGAGCGCAGCATTCTGTGGAGGACAAGGACCTTGAAGCCGCTTTTAAGGATCTGTATCTTGATGAGTCCAATGTGTAATATTTGAGCTTTATATATTGATTGAGCTGGGCTGTACTCTTTTTTCCTATCTAGGATTTCTCACGAGGTGTGATAGGTTTTTAATGAGGCAGCCATTACACCAGCTCAAACTTTGTGTCAATTTATTTGTTTCTGTTTGTTTTATGATATATCCATCTGCATGTATTGAATTTGTATGTTGTACAAAAATTTAATGAGATCAACAACTTATGCTTAGTTGATCAAGGGTTTTTTACCCTTCGTGCCTGGGCCGGCACGAACACGGCGGGTTGGCCGTGCTGGCGGGTCGGTACGGCACGGCTAACCCTCTTACGTGCCGTGCCGTGGGTCGACGGCCAGGCACGCAGGGCTGGCACGGCATGGCACGACACAGTTAAGGCATCGTGCCTAGGCGTGCCGTGCCCAATAGAGTTTAGTGCCGTGTCGTGCCGTGTGGTTCATTTGGCCATCCATAGCCCCAGCCCCCAAGCCTGATTCTCTCTGTCACACACACGCATACAGAGAGAGAGATGATTCCTATATAGACAACAACAATGCAATGGACAGGAAATCCACAGCCAAATCGCACAACCATGGAAGGAAGAATTAGACCACCAGGGAGATGACCAAGGGATAAATTGATCTGTCGACGAGGACGGATAGATGGATACTTTGTTTGATGAAAGTCTGAAAAGCTACTGAACCTATTGGAGGGATGCATGGGTCTTCGCATCCCTCTTCCTACCGTCGGCAGCTTGCTGCAAGTAAAGAGAGATGGGGTCAAAGAGCGGCATTAGGTTGAGTGGGAAGGGAGACGTTGGGTACAAAATCTTCTTGCGTCCACTGATCGAGTTCCTCTGCATTATGTGTACGAGGCTATTATTGCTGGTTGCCTACGCGGTCCAAAAACCGGCAATATGTGATTCGTTTTTTTTGATTGGATGTCATTCAAAACTTTTGCTGTCATCGAGTTACTCCGAGACCATCCAAGCTACTCCTGAGATAATTAGATAATTAGATCAGTCTCAGCGTATGATTTTATTATTGTACATTTATCAAAACTGAGAATTTGATAGTTTGTTGATGTGCACGATATTAATTAATGCTCATAAAATTTCTTACAAAATTCCATTAGCCTTAGAAATACGCTTGGCTACGTGCTCCACGTCATGCCTAGCAAAGCCTAGAGATCGAAAGGCTTGGACGCAGTGCCAGGATTGACTGGACGGGTCAAGCGAGCAGGCAAGCCCCCAGACGTGCATGCAGCCAGTTCAGAAGTTAAGGTGTGTCAGGTCAGGACACGGACCTCTTTTATGACAATGCGTGGTACACTCACTGGTGCAACAGGTCTACGCCTACG
This sequence comes from Panicum miliaceum, assembly GCA_032594955.1. NCBI lineage: Eukaryota > Viridiplantae > Streptophyta > Magnoliopsida > Poales > Poaceae > Panicum > Panicum miliaceum. The sequence continues at coordinate 5,451,461 of CM064071.1, forward strand.
ATCTACTCCAGCCTTCATGGCCCCATGTATATATCTGTCGGTTTAATCGTCAGCACCACTCTACGGATTTTTATACGGACTCATCATTCAGTTCATGTCGTACGTCCGAGTGGCTAGCTCGGGCTTGATACGGCCGGACAGGAATGACGCTTGCAGTGAGTGCGTGTACCATGGTACCATACCAACATGGAGCGTATGCATTTTTTTGAGGTAAAATGGAAATCTCTTCCGCGTCCAAATGCTACTTAGTCACCTGTACAACAAATTGCTTTTGTATAGTAGTGCATAATCAATCATGAGTAAAAAGGAATCATCATCTATGACCTCCAGAGGATTATTACAACAGTATAGCAGAAACGCATGCATTCATCGTTATTCAAACTTAGCTACAGATTCTATATTTCTATCCCGTTCAATAAGTAAGAGTATAGATCCATATATAATGCATGATTACAGAATGCGTAGTCCGTCAGCCACTTACTGTGTTGTTAAAAATTCACCTCCATCGGATATCGTTTCACCACCCAAACTAAACATCTACCAAAATTGCTCCACAATGAAACATTAATCTGAACTGACAAAACCCCTCTCAGTTCAAATGCTTCACTCAACTAATCCCAAAACCAACTGAGTCGAAGTACTTTAGATATTTTTTTCGAATACACAGGAGAGCTGCGTGTCGTTGTATTAATAAATAAAAAAAAATTCGAAGTACAATGCCGAATCCATGGCTGGGGTACTTTAGATGTAGAATGAGTTTACCACGTCTTGTGGTGATCTGATCCAGCCACATTTGAGCCTCCCATCACAAACTTAAAGCATCATCGATTCAAAGCCACCAAATCGGAATGAACACACATTGGCTGGGTGGATAAGAATTGAATACAAGCTTCTCCCTCCTAGCAGTCTCGGTGCTTGTAGCGCACAGTATAGTAAAGTCGAGACAAGAGTAAGAAAAAAGGTACGTGGTCCAAGCTCCAAACCAATCAAAATAAGGACATCAAATACACACACTGTCACTATTAGTATACAGCCCATCACCATTCTCATACACAGCCCACCACGGCACCACGCACTGCACTCAGCTGGCTAGCTAGCTAGAAGAAGCACACCACACACTACGACAACAGCTTTCCCAGCCGCCGGTATCGGGGCAGGGATGGGCGACAGCGTTGCGAGGAGGCGATGAGGGTGTCGATGCGCGAGACGACGGCGGCCATGCAGTGCTGCGGCGACGACGACGCGCTCCTCCTGTGCGGCGAGGACGCGGGTGAGCTGGAGCAGCGCGACGGCGACTCGGGGCGGCAGGTCTGCTGGGCCGCCGGCGGCGGCTTCCGCAAGCAGCTGGTGCCGGACGAGGAACGCTGCCCCGACGTGTCCGTCACCTGGTGGGAAGCCGCGTGCCCGCCGGCGCCGGGATGCCCCGGCAGGCCGAGAAGCGACGGCCGGCCGGCCGGCTGGGCGGAGTCCGTGTCCTGGATCCTCAAGGTGCAGCAGCATCACTGCCTCTGTTGGTTGGCTTCTGCAATGCGTTGCCTTAAAACTTCTCTTCGATCTCCCTGCTCTCGTATGCCTGACGTGTTCGATCGTCTTCCAGGCCCGGTCGTACCACGGCTTCCAGCCGGCGACGGCCTACCTCGCCGTGAGCTACATGGACCGGTTCCTGTCCTCCAGTAGCCTGCCGGTAAGTGGGTCCCACCCTCTCGATTATATAACTAAGCAGGCAGTTTGGAATTAATTAATCACAAAAAAATTGCACACGTGGCAATGTGCCCATGACATGTGGGCCAGGGTGGCCTAAAGGATGGATTATTGGATTGATGACAACTGATTGATGGTAGCTGGGAGCATATCCAGCATAGGACAGTACGCACAAAAGCCTGAGGAATGTTTCAGGCAAAGATGCAATTCTTGCAGACAGCTCTAGGCTGAATCTAGCATGTGTAATTTGGCATCTTTTGTTTGTCATATGCTAGCATGTGTAATTGAACAGGGAAACGTTTGCCATTAGTAGACGTCGGACGCTGCATGCATGTGACTGTGATGCTGTTCTTTTCACAAGTGCCAGATCGTGATGAGCTAAATGATCATCAGGCCGGGCCAATGTTCAGATTTGGAGCTAAGCACAGCTTGTCGGATAGGAGTATATAGGACCAGTTTTACTGACTGCTGCCTCAAGTTTTCACCAAATCGTCTGCTCCACTATCAGAATCCAGTTGAGCGGGAGAGACGTCCCTTTCGACAAATTTGGCATTGATGTGGTGCTAGCAAATTCACCCATGAGAATCCTCAATTTAACTGTAGCACAAAAGTCTGTTTTTCTCACGAACTTGTTCAATCTAAAAGTTACACTAACAGTAAATATTGTAAGTCTTACCCTGTGTGGCATCGGATTTCAGGCAGATTGCTCACCTAGTTCCTTTTTCCTGATCCAAATCCGTCCAGGATTACGGATGGGCGTTCCAGTTGCTATCTGTGGCCTGCTTGTCTCTGGCTGCCAAGATGGAGGAAACCTCAGTACCTCCCCTCCTGGAGCTTCAGGTTAACTTGAACCATTTTTTTCCAACCCTTTGGTCTCATCCTTTTTATGTCACATTCTCATGCCAGTTCGCTTACGCATTTGGGTGTTTTGCCCATCAATGTCAATAGATTGAGAGCACAGGCTACATTTTCGAACCGGGGACGGTTCAAAGGATGGAGCTCTTCGTCCTCGCCGAGCTGGATTGGAGGCTCCGGTCTCTTACACCTTTTGCGTTCATCAATCTTTTTGCTTGCAAGGCGGATTCGTCAGGAAGATGCACAAGGAGTCTGGTCTTGAGAGCATGCCAAATTACTATCAATGCAATCCATGGTACTACTAACCTCCCTTTTCTTTCGTTTTCTTTTTTTGCAAAGAAAGAAAAATGGATTAGTAAACTTGCCTTTGTAACCTGAAATGCAACAATACCTGAAAGGCACACAGCTAGGTGATAATTTGAATATCTGATGAACTCTGTACGCCTATGCAGTGCCGTTGTCTTTATGTTCTTTTCCTCTCTTTGATGAGAACGTGGGGTCAGTGTATTCAGAGCGTCAGTAATCAGTACCATGTTCATCAGGATTAATTGCGAGCCCTGTCCTACATAGGAAGGAGATCATTGGGAATTTGGGGTCCATTACTCAATGGACAAACCAAATACCATCATAGCTTGAACAATCCAAACGCACATAGTGTCGGTGTGTCATGAATAGCTGCAAGCTAATCCTAGAATTTCTTGTCATGGAGCAGAAGCCGAGTTCCTGAACCACTGCCCTGCAACAATGGCAGCAGCCTCGGTGCTGAGCGCAGTAACTGAGATACCAGGCATGTCATGTGTGAGCATCAGCCCGGAGACAGCAGCTTCATGGTGCCCTGGCCTGACTGAGGTGGGTAACTGACTGATCAACTCATGACATGCATGATCAACTGAAGATATTTGTCAACTTTGTGTCAGTAATTGATGAGAAAATGTTTTTTTACAGGAAGGGATTAGAAGTTGCTACCAGCTACTGCAGCAGCTAGTACCAATGGTCACGACGACAAGGAGGAAGATACTTGCATCGGAGCTGCTGAGGTCAATGTCTTCACCAGTAAGCTCGGCTTCACCACGCAAAAGGCTCAAGATTAATGGCCGCTTCGGAGAGGAGTGACAATAATCCAGTTCTTTGCTGCCCTCAGTGTTAATCCCCCGGCATTATCTGTTACTAGATGAGTCTGTTCCCCTTTTTTCCTCCCTTTGTTGCTGTTGTGCTTCAAGTGCTGAGCAGCTAAAATAAATATATTTTTTGTAGTCTATTCAGCAAAAAAAAAAGGAACATGTATATTTGGACATAAATGTGGGGGACTACAGAAAGAATGCACCTGCTGCATGATGAATTCAGGGGGACCATTAGAGCAACAACAACTAGTGATGAATTCCTTTTAGGAAAGTGATGCAAAAGTGAAGCAAGGGCTGCATTCAGTTTGACACTTTTAGACTGGAAATTATCCTGGGTGGGTTGGTCAAGTTAGGTGCCACTAGCATGCGGAGCAAATGAGCAACAGCATATCCTTCCTGTTTGTCTATTGCAAAGCAGCGAGTTGAGGTGTTTGTTTAGGTAAAACTGATTACCCCTCTTTTGCTGCACTACTTGAGTAGACTAGGATTTTGCAATCTATAGGATCATAACAATATGGTCTGTTTGTGTTGGTTATACCTGCACCATTGTGGCACACTGGCAGTGGCATGATTTGCCTTTCATTGAGATTTCAGTGGCTGAACATGTCTGGTATATTCATACATTTGCTCCATGTATTGATAATGTATAATAAACTCTAAGTTTTTAGTAGCTTCTTCAGCCAGAGGCGAAGTTTGGACCAAAGAATGAGCTTTAGATGCTCCCTCCGTTAATATTTGTTTAAAATAGATATATAATAAAATCATTAGTATAATAAAATAGATATAAAATAAAATCATAAGTATAATAAATAGTTCAGCTACACGTGCTCCTGAACTACAGCTTTGACTACTAGTTTTTGGTTTAAAATAGATATAAAATAAAATCATAAGTATAATAAATAGTTCAACTACACGTGCTCCTGAACGGCCTAGCAATTTAAGAGACATAAGTATTGGATGTCCGTGTATAAATTTAAAGTCCATTTAATCAAAATTGCTTATCTTTGCCCTCTTTCATTTGTTAATTTTCTAACACAATATGCCATATAGGTACTCTATACATTTTTTAATCCTTTTGTGGTATACTTCGGTTACCAATTACTCTATGTTACTTCATGGTGTTTTTTGTAATGACGGAGGCGAGTAATTTAGATGTACATTATGGCTATTATCTCATAATTTGGATTTTATTTGTAATGGGCAACTTTTTTAGATAATAGGAAGATCATTGTCAATAATGGTTATAGTCTATCAAATTGATTCCTATTTTTATAATATTCTAAGATTTATCTATTTTTCTAGCGCAAGTCATGAAGATTAACGTATTATGGAGTCTCTAATTAAGAAACTACTTTATAAGAAAAAGCTGCTCACACCATTTTCCAAATCTCAAATTCAATACGCACACAGTAATTTGTGACAAGTTTTAATTGTTGAGTGGGTGTAACTAATTTGTATCTAGAGGGAGCAGTCCTTGAGAAATTATAGTTACTGGAGACCATGAAAAATGCCAAGTGGTATTACGTTGGTTCCATTATCTGGACAATGTAAATAGAACTTTAATTGTTGATGAGGAGCTTCTCCAACCAAAGGAAGTTTCATCTGGATAAAAGAAATAATTAATCTTTAGTGGATTGTTAATATTCCTAAAAAATTATAATTATTGGAGATCATGAACAATGCTAGGTAGCAGCAAATTGACTGAAATTCCTAGAGACAACACGGAAATGCTTGATTGTTAATTAATTGATGGCAAGAGGCCCTATTATTACCAGATATGTCCATCCTTTATGTAAAGCAGCGGCATGACGATATCATTTGCCGACCAGCTCGATGTACATTTCGCGAAGCGACTGCCAGCTTCCCATTTTACAAAAATGAAATGAAAGATTCGAACGATCAAATGCTACCCGTGCCCCAAAAATGCAAAAGGTGTTGTTGCAGTCTCTGAAGTATTTTGTCTAGTTGACCTACAATAATGAGAATATATCCCGTGCTACCGCACCTTAACGCACGGTAGCATCTCTAGAGGGGCATAAACATTTCATAAAAAGCGTATAGATGCATAGAGTATGCAAGTATCTATCATTATGAATAGTAATGGTGCCACAACCCGTAATTACTAAAATGCTGATTTCTCTTTTAGTTTATCCTTGTACGGTCTTTTTCCAAATCTCAAATCCTACACGATAGTTATTTATTATATGTTCTATTCATCTGTATTTTGGGATGCTTTCTGTTACACAATTTGGGGTGCTACTGTGTATTAGTACCACAAGGTACTTTCTCCATCTCCTACAATGATACTTGTTATTAAAGCCTGCAATGATTACTGTTGACAGCGAGATCCTAATTCAGGTCTTGGTGAAAAAATTTGCACACATAATACCCTGCCTTCCTGAGAACATGATCTTGCAGATCTGTTCATTTGGGGCTGTGTGTACTTGTGCAACCATCTCATGATGTGCGATCATTCTAAGAGTATTGGCAGTTCGGTACTGACTTTAGCAGGTATTATCTGATGATGTGTGATCCACTCTGAGATCCAGCCTAGCAACACTGCACTTGTACTAAACCTCAATTCTTTTGATTGGTAAAGTTAGTTTAGGTGCAATTCAGAATGTTTGGTGGTCTTGTCTTTGTTTCATCTTGCAATTTGCAGCAGTGACTAGGCCCTTTATCTGTTCATTTTGGGCCCTTTTAGAATATGTACCAAGGTATTGACAGCTAGTACTGGCTTTAAGATGTTAAGTGCCCATTTTTGATGATGTGTGATGTATTGGACGATCCAACTCAACGTTGTCCTAAGTGCCCATTTTTTGAGTTTGTAAAATCACTGCAGGGTATTTCTTTTTTCGTGCTTCACTTTGCAGTTCTTAGCAATGATTTAGCACTTACTCCCTCTGTTCCAAATTGTAGGTCGTTTTGGCAAATTTAGATATATAATTTTTCTATGTATTTAGACATAATGATTATCTAGGTGCATAACAAAATCTATATATCTAGATTTGCCAAAATGACCTACATTTTAAAACAGAGGGAGTATCTTTTTCCCCAACATGTAAGACCCTCTTTTTTTTATTCCACCTCCCAACACCTGATTTTAGGTTTGTCTGATTCATACCGTGATTTGCATTTTGAACCGTCATTCCCACCTTCAGTGAGGCCTCAGCGAGGTTAAGGTCATGGGTGCTTGAGGTTTTGGGTTTGACTGATCTTTGGAGAATAATAAGCTTGAACAGATGCTCTGCAGTAGACTGTTGGGATGGTGGTGTGGTGGCACAGGAAGAGCCGTGGAGACAGGAGGCTAGGAGGGGTGGGGTGGGGGGATAGGGTTGACACTTGACACGCAGGACTATAACAACAATTTTTAGGGTGGTAATTTATCTGTTTATATAGGCATTTAGCCATCTGCTTGTTATCAAATGCCTATAAAAGATTGATGATTTCCACAGGCACTAAGGACCCGCCTATGGAAAACAATTTCCATAATGTGTCGGTCACATGTAAAATATATTTTCATACGTAGTTTCTGATGCCAAGCACCTGTGGAAATTGGTTTCCACGTGTGGTTTGTTAAACATAAAAAAAATAAGGAGGTGGCTCGAATTGAACCAGGTTCACTAACTCTACTATTGGTACACTTTGCCATCCTGCATGGCTGCTCTGACCGCCATGGGAGACCCGTTCGCATGGGCCTAGGTTTGAGCTGCCCGATCTGCAAGAGGAAGGAGGTTGGACTGCCACCATCGCAGTAGGCTGTGCCCCCTCTCATCTCATAAGCTCCTATTGTCTAGCCACAACACCCACATAGAAAGGTGGAAATGGATCGCCACAAGGAAAATGCGATAAGTTCAAGAACCTTTGGATTGTCAGAAAAAAAGCAGGCAAAAGAAAACTATGAAGAACCATTGGATACCTGCAATTTGGGTGTCACCCCTAGTTGGACCTTCTTTAGTTTGGGGCTTAGAATAAAAAACCAATCCAGTTCACCGGTTGAATAGAAAAAGCCATGAACCGGCTGATTAACTGGTTGGTTCGTCTAAAAGACCTTGGCCTGAAAAATCTGGACCTTGGCAGGCATGTTCCATCCTAAAAGAGTAAAATGCACCGCTGGTTCTTAAATTTGGCTCATAGTATCATCTAGATTCCTAAATTTTTAAAATACACATTTAAATTGTCAAACTTGCTAATTATATCACGTAAAGTCCTATCACCATTTTAAGTTATAAAGTGGAAGTATTTTTGTTGATATGGAGCTTATATGTGGGCCCAAATTTTATTTTTAATTTTTTACACTCGACTCTTATATATTAAAATTTTCTCTAAAATTTTATTTCAAAACTCTATGTCCAAATTTTTTGTTTTCTATTTTTTTTACCAATTTTGTCATATGAGTTTCATTTTCCTACAATTTTTTTATAAAGATCTTTTTTATTTGAACATATTTGTACATGTAAATTTGTTATGTTTTTTGTGTGTATACATTTTGTATATAATTTGATATTTGAAAAATTATACAACTTTCGATTTAGGTTAAGCAAATATAATTTGGACCTCACGTGATACGATTAGCAAGTTTAAGAATTTGGATGTGCATTTTAAAAGTTTAGGGATCTGAATGACACCCTGAGTCAAGTTTAAAGCCCGGCGATGTAATGTACTCATTTAAAAAAATTGGAGCCTAGAAAAAAAAGATCCAATTCACCGGTCTGAGAGTTGCTCCGCTTAACCATCCCACTAATATCTACTTGCCTACTTTTCTTCCAAGAGTAAAGTGCATGGCCGGTTCTTAAACTTGTCTGACTATGTCACTTCGATCCCTATATTCTCAAATTGCAGATCTGGCTAACTTAGTTTCGAGTGTCGTTTGGGTCCATATACTTTCAAAATGCAAATGTGACCCACTAAACTCGGCTTCGGGTGTTATACGGGTACATGTACTCTTCAAATGCAGTGTCATCTCACAAATAAAGCATGACATGATAAATATTATGCTTTCAAGCCTATAATTATTTTTATTGCCTTATTTTCTAACTCGTTTTGTTACCCCTTTAGTTTCTCCTAATATTTTGTTTGGTATTTCACGGTATTCATAAGCCGCTGCTACTTGGCAAGAGCAGTTAAATGTTATTTAAGTTTGAATGATCTTCAAATATAAAAGCCAACCATCATGTTTACTATCAAATTAAGATATTCATTCCAAATTAAAATATGGTCAAATTTTTTGGATTTATACTTATCAATATCCTATACATTCTTCAGTTAAATTAATTTTATTTGACTATAGCTGATGTATATCTATTAAAAAAGTTTTATCAATTTAATTAAGATGATACTGTATTTTAAATCTATAGGGACCTATATGACACTTGAAGCCAAATTTGAGGAGTAGAATCTGCATTTCAAAAGTACATGGGCTTAAATGAAACCCGAGGCTAAATTTAGGTATTAAAATCTTCAATTTGAGAGTACCGGGACTAAGTGACACAGTCAAACAAGTTTAAGAACCAGCCATGCATTTTACTCGTTTTCTAATGCATTTATAAAAGTAGGTGGTGCTTATGTGCTTCCATAGGGTGATGTTCTTAGAGGTGGATGTGTGTGTACATAAGGCTGCGGGAAAAAAATGACAGATACGCTATAACCTTCCAATGTAGTAAGAGTGACGAAGATGCGTACTACTTGAACCAATCGCTAGCTAGAAGCTGCACGCACGCACACTGCAGCTTTGTTGATCGCCATCCTGCATGCCGATTGCCGCGTGCATGCCGACTTACCTCCTTTACACGCGCTGCCTGCCACCCCGATATCCTCCCTCCACTCTGATCACAAAACGCAGCTGATCGATCGATCGAGATCGATCGATCGATCGATCGAGAGAGAGAGAGAGAGAGAGAGAGAGAGAGAGAGAGAGAGAGAGAGAGAGAGAGGAACAAAGGCGAATCCAACGTCCCCATGCTCTCGATGAGCTCCTGCCCCTGCGATGTCATGCGGTTTCTTTCGGCCAAAGTCACATCTCAAAAGGCGCCGAGACCGCGCTGCATCATCACTACTGCAGGATCCTCGTCGCTGGGACTCCATCAGAAAGGCTGCAATGATGCATGGCGGCATGGCGCTTCCGTGCAGGGATGAGGATTTCACTGATGATTCAGGAAGAAGAACGCATGGCGCACACACATGCTGCATCAGTGGACTAGTGGGGGCACTGCAGGTCAGGCCACGCCACGCGCGGCCAGGGAGGACGCGGTGGTGGTGGATGGGCGCCGCCGGCCGGCCGGCCGGCCGTTGCGTGCGCACTAGCTTGGATGGCTGCGTGCTCCACCGGCCGGGCGCCTGCGGTGTCTGCAGAAAGGAGCCCGAATGCAGTGCCGAAAGGTAGGAGAAGCAGCTCGATCTCGGTGCGCCGCTAGCGTGCCGCCTGCTTGCCTGAATGCACGTATCCCCTGCGGCCGTCAGAAAAGCGGGCGCCTTACCAAAGCGGCTTTTCCTTGGTCAATGCGGCGAGCACTAGCAGCCAGCAACCCTCGCTCGCCTCCCTTTGTGTGCCTCGCTACTCGCTACACATCAAAAGGAGCAAGAACATTGGAGATCGTTCTGTCTTCTGCACGTCGTGCAACTCTGAAATCAGGAGCAGCTACTCAGCGATTGGTCAGAGATAGTATCTTGCCGCCGTCAGTATACTAGCTACATTTTTGCTTCAGAAAAAAATACTAGCTACATGCAATCTTGCATCAGCTTACGGCAGCTCAATATTCAGGGCTTGGTGCTACTGTTCAGCAGGATCTATCTTTGCAGGCTGTACAAATGGCCTGATGCTATTGTATTGTACCCCATGATCTCTGCAATCCTGTTCTACCAACTGAGACAATCATGTCAAGTACTCCAGCTACCCACCCCGTGTTCATTGCAGAAGTATTCCGGTTCAGGGGTGTGGGCACCTGATCTAACTTGGAGGCCTTTAGCCCTAGTCCTAAATCGATCATTAGCCAACCCCTAATATGAGCGCGCCAACGCCGAATCTGGCATAAAAATGTGCGTGGATTCCAGCTCCCGCCGCATCATCGGCGGCGGGCTTATGATTGCCGATCCGGCGCCATGAACGCAGCCACAACCCGCAACCACCAAGATGACAAGATCCTCGATCAAAAGCTGTACACCTGCGAAAGGGATGTACTTTGCGGCATGTCTGAATATATAACAGCACAGCACCACTACAGGGCACTACTGTTCTTTTTTTTCCTTTCAGCATTTTCAGAGGGAGAGTGTGTCCCAGCTCCCAACACCGATCTTAGACTCGCTAAAATGACCTGAGCAAGATCTGCCGCTTCTTTTATCTTACAACAAGGGCTCGATGCTAACTAGGAGCCCCTTTTCCGAACAAGTGCTCGTTTGCTTTGAACTGACGAGGGTCGGAGTCTGACGAACCAACCGGTTGTCGCATCGACACGGTTCCTCCGCAGGAAGGCTGAAGTCTGACGAAGATGGACTCTAGAACGCGAATTGTTCACCGGCTACGGATCTTTGTCACATCAGCTGCTGACTTCGGCGATGCTGTGCAGAGAAGGGCGCCAATGGCGATGCATGGCGCCGGAGTGCGCCGCCGAGCTCGGATTGCTCCGGTGGCCGTCCCTGTCCTGATGCGACAGTTGCAGCTAGATTAGATGGGCGGCAGTAGAGTAATGAGATACGTAGAAGACAATTAGTTTAAGGATAAAATGACGCCTGCCTAAGTCAAAAACATGTACGGTAAAAATATTCCATTTTTCCTGTCCATTAGTGCAAATTAGCAATGCATTAGTGGTTTCTTGGCCTTTCTGCTAGCATCATGCATCCATGTTCCTTGCATATCCTTCGATCACCTGACACTCTGATTGGGTTACAGAATGTCAAACTTGTAGGGCATTTTTTTTTTATGTTAGGAGGCAGCTGAAAAATTTGGTTGCATCCCATCCCCTACCATTTCCATGTGATGTGAGGAGAGCAGGATGTGACAAAGGTGTTATTATGATATTATCTAGTTTTTGTTCAGAATAATTTGCCCAATACTTTTAAGCAGCCATGATATCATGCTTCGAGTAAATTATTCGACTTATTCCTTGTATCTTGATCATCGAATAGAATACTCTATGCTGATATCCTCTGTAATCAAATCGGTTGGTTGGGTAGGTGCTAGTGGCGCACTTAAAGGTATAGAATTAGGAGGGTGGGCAGCTAAAGATAGAAATATCAGCCGGAATAAGCTACCTAAGCCAAGTTACCTAGACAGCCATAGGTACTTATCTGCACTTATCTTTTCGAAAGGCTATTACCTACTCTTATTTATTAGTCAAAGAAAACATAATTTCGTGTCGGAAAGAAAAAAAGATTCTAGCGCTCTTCTGACGCCATAAAAAAAATTTGAAACTAGAATTTTAACAAATAATGAAAGCAGAGCAGTCAATTGAGCAATAATTTTATTGGAGAATGTTTTGGGTGTGTAAGAATTATTAGGCTGAACTCTGAAGAACACATGTATCGATGCATAAAAGGATATCTAAATCAATCCATGGATGTGATAACCAATTAGTGGAGCAGTTGTAAATAATAGAAGAGAGCTAAGATGAAGAAGAAAACAGAGGAGAGACTGAGCAGAGCACCAATGGATGGTGATCATAGAGCAGTCAGTACCTGATCATGGCCGTTATCCACCAGCTGCGGCGGCGGCGGCTGTGTGTCATCACCGGCGCCGGGCCTCCCTCCGGCGTGCTTGGGCTGGATCAGCACCAGCTGCTGCTGCTGCTGCGCCCTCCGTGTCTTCTCCTCCTTCTTTGCCTGCAGCGCCCTGGTGACCTCGGCGACGGTGATGAGTCGGTACGCCTGGCCGAGCGCCAGCGTGTCCCGGGGCTTGAGCAGCTTCACCCGCGTCACCCGCGGCGCGGCGCCCCGCGGCTCCTCCCCCTCCCCCTCCGGCCGGTGCGTGACGAGCGCGACGTAGTGGCCCGGGTTGGCGCGCATGACCTCGGCGGCGCTGGTGGCCCAGTAGAGGCGCTCGACGCGGCCGCCCGGGTGCTGCACCACCACCGTCGCCGCCTCCGCCGCCTGGCAGTTGCCCATCGTTCCCTCCTCCCCGACCCCCCGGCCTCCGCTCTTGGTCGCAGGCAGGCAGGCAGCCAGGGACGCGGGGCCGGGCAGAGTTGGTGGCGGGCTGGCGGCGAGAGGTGGCGTGCGATTATGAAGGAAGCGGCGGTGCGCGGTGGGGGCGGGTGCCTGTCGGGGTTGGGGATTAACGGCCGAGGTGGCGCTGCACGGACGGATCGGGATCGGGCGGCATAAATCGCCTGGCCGCGCCCGCCCGCCGGCCTCGGCGGCTTTTTGGCTCGGGCTCGCCCGCGCTGCTCTGCCGTGCTGGCACTGGCGTACGTCTGCCTGCCGCGGCGTGCGGCCTGGCGTGCACGCCGTACCGCGCGGTGGCACGTCTACGCTGCGGTAACGGCAGGGCTACGGCTCACCCCCACCGGAGGAATCCAGCGCCGGGGTTGTGCACTGAAATCTGCGCCGCGTCGGAGGCTGGGTTCCAGAGCTGGGCACGCCGTGCTAGAAATCCTCTGATTTGGAAGCGAAGGACGAGCGAGAGCTCGCAAGTCGCAGCTAGATTTCACAAACACGAAGCTTCGGAGACCGAACGATGAATGCATGATTGATACTGTAAGTGGTTAGGCACCTGAATTGACCCTGAGCTTACTACTGTACTGTAGCAACAGAACAAGCCGACTTGACTTATTTGGTTGACTTCTTCATAGTACAGAACGTATCTATCTATCTATTTATCTATTATCTTAATACAATAGTGTTAAAAAAACCACCACGTTCGCCAAGAGGATCTAAAAATTACCACATTAATTGAAAAATAATATACACCGTTAAATTTTATGAACATCTAACGGTCTAAAGTAAGGACACGCCAATTTACGGTCGGCCGTAAATTACACTGGCCGCACGCCGCCCCGTTTTGGAAAAGCAGCGGGTGTGCATATGCATGTGAGGGGGTTAGTGTGTGCATGCATGCATATAATTTCAAACTAAGAAGATCATAGCTTCAAAATTGAGCATTGAAATCAAAATCCGATTACACAGTTATGTTTGTTTTGATAAAAGTTTCAAAACAAGATCTCACACCACTATATTTTAGTGATATATTTTTTGAGAGAGAAAATACTTGTTAGTGTATTCTAATTTGCTTATGATATTTGCAAAAATTGCTTATGGTTTTACAGAATGTTGCTTCGCATGCGTGAGTTCATGTCGGTGTTTTACCACCACGCCCACCGAGGGATACCCCCGAGGTGGTGAGTTTGTAGGTAGGATGTCACCGAAATCAGGAACTCGAAGGTGCAAGGAACACAAAGTTTAGACAGGTTCAGGCCGCCGAGAGCGTAATACCCTACGTCCTGTGTGGTTTGTATTGCCTTAGGTGGTGATCGGGTGATCTCCTGTTTGGAGGGGGTCCCTGTCCGCCCTTATATAGTCTGGGGGGACAGGGTTACATGGAGGTCCTAGTCAGATACAAGCCCAGGAGTCTTACCCGAGTACTTTTCGGGTAGTTTCCTGTCATCTCCGACTAGTTTTACTACTGTATGAGTAGTCCTACTACGCTAAGAGTAGTTACAACAAATGTAGGGTGTGAGCCATGTCTCATCCCTTATCCTAGAAAAAGTACGCTATGTGTGCAGTCCCGTGGGCCCGTGTCTGACAGCGTCGGCATCTTGAGGACAAGATACGTGTGGTTGGGGATCGCCGTGAACCTGGCGAGGGCGGGCCTCCCCCGGATCGCGTGGTTTGAGGTTTCAAATGTCGCCACCTCGAAGTGAAGATGCTCCGTTCGGTAGTTCTCCTGGGTTCCAAAGGTGACAGGAAGAGTCATTGGCCAACCGAGGTCAAGCCGGAGCTAGGGATGATTCCTTAGAAGGCTTCCTGGGTCGGGACCAGGAAGTCATGTCATGGCCCATGCTCTCTAGTGTCTTGGAGAAGATGATGTTGAGGCTGCTGCCTCCGTCGATAAGCACCTTGGAAAGGCGGACCATGCTCACCACCAGCCTGACCACAAGTGGATATGTGCCTGGGTTTGGGAGAAGAACCCAATGATCGCATCGGTCAAAGGTAATGGGGACCTATGACCAGCGTAGGGGCTAAACCGGGTGCTGGAATACCGAGTTGACGTCCATCTGTTGTAGCTTGAACCGGCGTCAGCACCGTGGTGCCTTGGAGCCACCGTAGATGAAGTTGATGGAGCGATCGGCGTCTTGGAAGTCTCCTAGAGACTTGTCAACTGGTTCTTCGTGATCGCTCCTGGGTGAGTCGCTTCGCCATCCTCGGCTGCGGGAGCCTTTGGAGCCACCTGCCTTGTCCCGGTCGTCATAGCGCGGTCGCTTGGAGTCGTCAGCCACCACGCTGTTGCGGAGTGCATGGCATTCGCGGGCGGTGTGGTTGGCATCCTTGTGCTAGGGGCACTTACCATCCAGGAGCCGATCCAAGTCCTCCTAGTTGAGGGAAGTGCGTTATCGGGGTCGATCTGCCACGGCGACAGTGTTCTCAGGGCCACGCTTGCGGTCCTGATTCTTGGACGACTCGGAGCGGTCGTGGTTCTACCTGGAGTTGTGCCGGGGAGGCGACTGACGTGGCGCTGGCGATCATAATGGCTTGGCTTGGGGTGATCATCGGAGTTGCGCCGGTCCTTGTGGTGACAATGTGCTTTTTCGGCGTCCTCCATGTCGGCATGCTTGTTGATGACCGTCATCATCTCCGAGACTATCTTGGGATTGATGTCGAACATATTGCGCCAGAGCTCGATGTTGTGCAGCCCTTGGTGGAAGTAGTGGATAACGTCCCTATCATCAACCTCCGTAATCGTGTTACGGTTAGCAAAGTACCTTTTATTGTAGTCACGAAGTGACTTGTTGGGTTGCTGAGTGACACTGCTCAGATCCCATCTGGTTTTGGGACCCGGGCAGGAAGCCTGGAAGTGGTTGACGAAGGCCGTGCAGAGATCTTGCCAGCTATTGATGGAGCCGGGTCGAAGTCCCTCAAGCCAGTTCAAAGCCTGGCGGCTCATCATCACCGGGAAGTAGGCCGCCATGATGTCGTTGTTGCCGTTGGCAGCCCATAAGGCGATGGAGTAGGTGCGGAGCCATGTCCTGGGGTCGGAGTCGCCGTCGAACTTGTTGATGCCAATTGGCTTGAACGTTGCAGGCCATGAGATGCCTTGGAGTCCATTGAAGAAGGCCGAGAAGCCGTCGAGGTCGCCGCCGGCATCATTGTCGGGTTCGGCAGGTGCCTGCGGCGGAGGTCAAGGAGGTCGCTGCGGACTGTCATGGCCGCGTTGTCCCCTGTTGCCTCTGTTGGCATCAGGGGACCGTACTCTTCGTCGTACCTTCGCCGACGCTCCCGTTCGGCCTAGTCGCTCTCCTGATGATGGTTGTTGATGACCAGTCGGAGATCTCGATTGTTATTGTTGAGGTTGGCCCGAAGATCGGGCTGATCAACCTCATCATCATTGGGGTGGTGGCCGGTCGAGTGGCGGGAGTTGCTGGACTGGGCCGAGTAATCCTTCCTCAGGCGCTGGACCTGTGTCGCCGCGACGTGGAGACGAGTCCGAGCTCGCTCAAGTTTCGGTGATGGGGGAAGCATTTCGAGAAGCTCGTACATGGCGGCCAAATTGGCCGAAGGGGCGACGAAGACCTGCTGGCCGTCGCACTCCAAGATGAAGTCGTTGTCGAGGTTCCACGGTGCCCCAACCCTGGGGTGGTGGCCTTCCACAGTACGAAGATCTGCTTGGGCCTGGGCGATGGTATCCTCGTTCCGGCGCCGCTGACGATCGATGTTGCTGCCGCGCCAGAGGTTTCGGTCCTCTAGGTTTTCCCCTTCGATGGAGTTTTCATCGGAGGAGATAACCGAGATTCGACGGCTGTCGAGCAGATCCGGAGAGTTGATGCAGTTGGGTGGGAGGGTGAAGAGAGCCTCCAGATAACCGCTGTCTGGTCCTAGGACCAGATCGGATCTGACCTGCTCAACACTGGGTTGAACCAGATCAGAAAAGTGGAGATTTTCCATGGATATTCGGATCTGATCCGAACAAACCGCAGAGTTCTTACGGAGTCTGAAAGGGATCTGTTGGGTCGAGTCGCTCGAACATCGGAGCACAACTTCGGCGAGCTCGATGCACTCCACGATGGAGCGGCCGACGTGATCTACTCCAGAGAGGATATCATCAATGTCGATCCTAGGGCGACGAGTCGCCCTAACGCGGCTCTGGGCCCGGCTATCGATGGAGAGCTCATCAACCCGGCGAGTGACAGAGCCGGAAAGGGTCAGATCGGATCTGGAACCCTATGAGCTTTCTGCCTCGGATGACGAGGTGAAGGTGAGTGGACTCCTAGGAGTCATCATCTCGGGGAAGTCGCCGAAGATGATGGAGTGGCCGGCGGTGGCCTGGATCTGCAGCGTCACTTGCGCGGAGAAGAAAACATCAGAGTTGCTGGCCATCAAGTTCGCCAAGAGGACTCTAAAAATCCCGCTTCCTGGCGCGCCAACTGTCGGATTTGTACTCCGGCAAGTCCACCTAGGGTATGCCCAAGTAGTAAATTTGTAGGTGAGGGAGATCTCAGAGCCAAGAACTTGATGGTAACACAAAGACGCAAGAGTTTTAGACAAGTTCGGGCCGCCGAGAGCGTAACAACCTACGTCCTGTGTTCTGGGTTGTATTGACTAGTTTAGGGTTTGTGGAATGAGTAGGCAAATTGTGTTGTTTTTTATGAGTACCCCCACGGCTCCCTTATATAGCCGAGTAGCCGTGGGTTACAAGTTAGGTCAAGATATACTCAGGTTGTTTACAAAAAAACTGGTCGGTTAAGATACATGATATCGTAGATATCCGAGTCGGCCCAGATCTTGATCCCTAAGGACCCTGATGCAGAATTCACGGCAGCAGCAGAGCGGAGTTTTCAGACCCCGATCACAAGCATCACCGATATTACAGCCATACTAACCTCAAGCCAAGATCTAGTGGCACAATCAGCTCTGCGACTAGCTCAGAAGGCATGGCTGCAGCTCAACCGCCAAAACCTGGCACGTGGGGCTCTCCAATTTGTGGCTCAATGAGCTCGAAGTGGTACGGTGGCATATTATTTGGCCAGAATTCAGATGCCGTAATAAGGAAGGGAAAGAGATACCCGGAGGGGAGAGAAAGAGGAGAGGGATCTCTTGCCCACCGTCCAGCAAAGTGCCTGTACGCCGGATCATTTCGCGGAGTCGTTCTCTAAAGAACCGGACCTCACTCGGCAGGGAGGTACCTGGGTCTACCTCCATCACTGTGTTAGCAGGTCGGGAGCGGTTTTGGGCTGGGTAGCGGGTAAGGTAGGTTAGGGTAGCGAGCTGGGCTAGGTTAGGGTCAAGGTGGGTAACAGGCCGAGTTAGGGTTGGTTAATATTTGAATTCGAATTCGAAGGGCACACTTGGAATTGAATTCCACCCAATTTCACTCAAGAAAATAAATCCAATAAAACAAATTCAAATAAAACTCCAAATAACTCCAAATATTTCACATTAACAATATAGTCCTTCATAATAAGTTTTATTTTTCTAGGAATTTGGGATATAAGGAAGAGATCCTTATGTTTGATCCTAACTAATTGCACTTGCACGAATTTTTTTTTTAAATTCACAATTTTCAACTTATAACATTCCAGAAAAATTCCGGGATGTTACAAGTATCAAGATGTTTTATTATTTATCTATTGACTAATTATATTCTACATGGCTTTTTTTTCTTTGAGTAATTTGCTTGGAAATAAAACTTTTCACTATTTTTCTTCCAATCTAGTTACTTAATACATGTATTTGATACTGAATTTTTATTTTTACTATTTACTTCTAAATTTATTTGGAATACTACTATCTTTCCTATTATTTTAATTTTGAATTTCGCTATTTATTGGTCGTACTCAAAATGAATTCTTAGGACTAATATAGAACATTACAACATCATAAAAAATTAATGGTTTAATTATTTCTTTCTCGATTAGCATGGTAACTTCAAGTCATCTTTCAAAATTTAACTATTAGTGAATTTTATTGCATAAGCTCTATGCCTAAGTAATTTTCTTTCCAATATTGTTTACTTATTTTCTTAATTCTTAATTTAGCTATTTATAAACCGCATTCGACATGAGCTGACAACTTCCTATTTTATTATTTTTTTCTAAACTTTAAATTTACTTGTTTATTAATCTTATTTGACATGAGCTATTTAATCAACTGCTAATTTTATTAATTTAATTTCCAAATTTATTGATCTATTCATATTTCACGTGAATTGATTGGTCAACTACTAATTTCATTTTTAACACAAATTAACTATTTGGCAAACTGATAATTTTTTTATCTTTTAACTCTAAATTTATCTATTTTTAATTTTATTAGACATGAACTCTTTAAATTACCGTAGACTGTTAGATCATAATAAAATCCAACTTTGTGTATCCTTTTCTTTTTTAGATTAATATTTTAATCTTTGGAAAATTGGATCCATATTATTAGAAAAATCCAATCTTTTAAAAAATACCACCGAAATGTTAGTATTGTACATTTTTAGCATCAAAAGGTTGCTCCGTTATTTGCATCTACCATTCCATGTTAACTCCGAAAAAGAGAAAAGCTCACGCACTTACCTTGTCACAGGCCCTATAAGCGTTTCGTCTAGGCTTGCCGGGCTCCAGCGCCGTGTAAAACTACGTCCGCCGGCTTCCCCACCGCTGGTTATCTCGTCCTGCTCCTCAACCCCACTGCTATCGTATATATGCTCACCTCCTACTCCCAGATCCTGTGCCATGGAACTTTCTTGTCACATGTGACACCGGTTCCTCGACGACGCTGATGGATTCACGCTAACACGCGCCATGAGGCCGCCAAGGGGCCTTGCCGTGCACCCATCAGACCAGGCCGCGCTCGCCTTCGGTCGCGCCGGGGTGCTCGCGATGGTCAACCCGGCAATACAGCTTCGCGTGCCAACTCAAGCAACCTGCGTCAGCGGTCGCGCGTGCAGAACAGGGATGGTGAGGATAGCTTCGTCATGGGCTCATGGCCGCTGAGGATTATTATAATGAGATGGACTGCAGTTGATGCAAGAGAGTGCTTGTCTTGGTGCCTTGCTTCATGTGTTTGGCCTGGGATCCGTGCATGTGTTTGAGTTGGATGAGTGCGCGGTTTTTTTAATCGATAGTTAACATTGAATGGTATAAGCAACCTTTCTCATGAATTCTAATATTATTATTTCTCCCCAATTAATATGATATTTTTTATTTCTTTTGTTGAACATGGACTCCCTAGGTTAAACCAGACCGTTACATCTTTATAAAATCTAACGGTGTAAATTCTACCTTTTTCTAGATTAACGTGGGAATTTCTATACTCTCTCAGTGAACGTGGTAGTGAACGTGGTAGCTTCTTTTAATATTTAAATATATGTATATGACTGGATGGTCTACATAAGTACTAAGATTTGTTCGTGAACACTGTTTGTTTGTTGTTTTATTAATATTTTTTTTAAAATTGGGCTATATATTTCTTGTTGCTCGTAACCACACTCGGCCACATAAATTATGTTTTTATTAGAAAAATGCAAAATGCGTCTTGTATATTATTTGCAGTAGTGAAAGCAACTTATGATATATTCATATGTATTTTGACCGTAGAAAAGCACGGGCTCATTTACCAATATTAATATATTTCTCTATAAACTTGGTCATAGGTATAAAGATATGACATAGGATAAGATCATAAATAGCTTATATTTTAAAACTGAAGGAATACATTTTATAACTGAGGGACTAATTGTTTTCTTGTTACTACTCGTAGCTATCCAAGCCAATGAAGAACAATTTTTTTTAGTACACAGACCTATATGGTTTTGTGTCCGTCGAACGAATCATTTTGGAGAAATCGTTTCATTACATAAGAAAACATACATCACATGTCAGCACTAGGTGCAAACACATCATCAATATGCAACACGCGTTCTCTTGCACTCTGGCTGCAGCGTCCCACGGTCCTCAACTTGTTGGCCGGTGCACGGCCTCTTCTTCATCGTGCCGATCTCGGTCGCATGAACGCCGGCGTGGCCCGCCGTCGCCATCGTTCTTTTCAGCCTGAGCTGTTAGTTGTTAATCTAGGGTCACTAGCAGTAGCATTAATTCGGGATTATCTTCGTGATCTAGTTCTAGATGCATTCACTGGTGTGCGTGTGTGTGCTAGATGAGATCGACAGAGAGAGAACAGAAAGTATACCTTGATCGGCCGAGGACGCATTTGCGCGTTCGTCGGTGTAGTCTGTGCTAGGCAGCGACGCGCTGTGCCGAGGTCAGTGCAGGTCTGCGCTAGGGCAGCGTAGGTCGAGACCGTGCAGCGCTGGTGGCGCTTCCCGCCGCCGGAGCACCCCCTCTCGATCGGTCTAGGGTTTAAGTGTAGGTGGGGATTGGGGTCACGGTGAACCTCATCGTGCGTGCCTCCGGCCCCCCACCTCTCTATTTATTGTGGCGCTGGCGACGGGGGCCCACCAACAGTAGTTGGGTTGGGCGCCCCCGATCAGGGCGCGGATCAAGGGCCCAAGACCTTTGGGCCTTAGGGGTCAGAGATTAATCCAACAATCTTCCCCTTGATCTCACATTACCTTTTCTTTTACTTTTCTATTTTCCTTATCTCATCACAGATTTATATGTAGGACATATCTCATCGTCACGCGCAATTGCCGATAGAATCAATAGCCACAATACACGCCTCTGTTCAGAAGTAGATTCTATAATCTTTTTGGGCCTCTATTATCCAGAGATCATAGGCTGTACCTCGTTCCCATGCCGGCTACGTGTTCCATGAACACGCTGGGTGGTAGGTCTTTCGTTAGTGGATCCAAGCATATCTTTTGTTCTTGTATGCTCGAGACTTATGGCGTGATCCTGGATAATAAAATCTTATCTGTATCGACTTGGTAGCCGTGCTCTTCTTGTTGTGCTCTTCTTGTTGTTATGAGCATAAAACATTGCTGGCTGGTTATCGCAGTACATCTTTAGTGGTTTTTCCATACTGTCCACCACTCTTAAGCCAGGTATAAATTTCTTTAACCATTCTACCTGCCTGGAGGTCTCATAGCATGCTATAAACTCAGCATACATCATCGATGTTGCTGTGACCGATTGTTTTGAGCTTTTCCACGATATAGCTCCCCCTGCGAGAATGAAGATGTAACCTGTCGTGCATTTTCTGTCATCTTCATCTCCCGCAAAGTCTGAATCTGCGTATCATTTAATCTCTAATGAATCGGTTCTTCTGTATGTTAGCATGAGGCCTTTTGTGCCTTTCACATATCGCAAGGCTTTCTTTACAAGTTTCCAGTGTTCTAGACCTGGATCTTTCTGAAATCTGCCAAGCACATTAGTGACAAAGGCTAAGTCACGGCCTGTGCACACTTGAGCATACTGTAAGCTTCCGACTGCCGAAGCATACGGAACAATTTTCATCTGTTCTTTTTTATATTTGTTTCTAGGACTCTGAAAGTCTCCATATCTGTCACCCTTGACTATCGGAGCAGGAGTAGGCTTACTCGCATGCATACTATACTTTTCTAGAATCTTTTGTAGGTATGTCTCTTGTGACAAACCTAGTACCCCATTTCTTCAATCTCGGTGAATCTCAATACCTAGCACAAATGAGGCTTCACCAAGATCTTTCATGTCAAAATTCGATGACAAGAATTCTTTTGTTTCTAATAGCAGACTAACATCGCTACTCGCTAGCAGAATGTCATCCACATACAGTATCAGGAAAATATATTTCCCTCTTTTAAACTTTGCATAAATGCAATTATCCTCAACATTCTCTATAAACTCAAACCTCTTTATCGTCTCATTAAACTTCAAATACCATTGTCTTGAAGCTTGCTTTAATCCAGAAATGGATTTCTTTAAGTGACATCCCAAATTTTCTTTTCCTTTCACGACAAAATGTTTGGGTTGTGCCATGTAAACTCTTTCTTCGAGATCCCCATTTAAGAATGCCGTCTTTACATCCATTTGGTGCAATTCCAGATCGAAATGTGCGACCAAAGCCATAATGATTCTAAAAGAATCTTATATGAGACTGGAGAAAAAGTCTCATTGTAATCTATTCCTTCCTTCTGTGTAAATCCTTTTGCCACAAGACGAGCCTTGTATCTCTCTCTATATTCCCTTTGGAGTCACGTTTTGTCTTGTAGACCCATTTGCAGCCTACTGTTTTGGCTCCTTTAGGAATTTCTTCTAGGTCCCAAACACGGTTGGTACTCATCAATTTTATTTCATCTTCCATGGCTTCAAACCACTTGGATGAATGTCTGCTTCTCATGGCTTCTTCGAATGAGATGGGATCATCTTCCATTCGAAACTCTTCTGTGTTATACACTTCATAATCATCGGGAATAGCCGATCTTCTTTCTCTTTGAGATCTCCTAGGAGCCTCTTCTATTTGAACATTCTCTGCTGGAGGCTGTGGTGGCTCCCCATGATCTGCGGCA
Source organism: Panicum miliaceum (assembly GCA_032594955.1). Classification (NCBI taxonomy): domain Eukaryota; kingdom Viridiplantae; phylum Streptophyta; class Magnoliopsida; order Poales; family Poaceae; genus Panicum; species Panicum miliaceum. The sequence continues at coordinate 5,474,714 of CM064071.1, forward strand.
ATGTTGTTATCTATAGGATCCTGAAGGACAGGTTCCATATCTTCACTCTGTGTTGCCACAGAAGGGATCACCTCAGGAACTGGCATCGCAGTAACTCATACTGTTGGTGCAGTCTCAGTAGGCAGTAAGAAAAACGGTTCCTGAATCATCGGATTACGTGCGTACACCCGCTTCTCCTCAAGATCAATCTTTCGAACTGCTGTACTTCCCCGAATCATCTCTTCTTCAACGAAGGTAGCATGTCTCATTTCTATGAACTATGTAAATCTGTCTGAACAGTAGAAACGATATCCCTTTGATTTCTCTGGATAACCAATAAAATGGCAGCTCACTGTCTTGGGATCTAATTTCCCAATGGTCGAGTTAAATATCTTTGCCTCAGCAGGACTCCCCCACACCCGTAGGTGATTCAGTGAGGGTATCCTTCCTGTCCATAGTTCATACGGTGTTTTAGGCACCGTTTTACTGGGTACTCCGTTGAGAATATAGACAGCGGTTTTCAACGCCTCCATCCATAAACTCACTAGTAGCGTAGAATAGTTGATCATGCTTCATACCATATCCATCAAGGTACGGTTCCGTCTTTCAGCTACTCCGTTCTGCAGAGGATCGCTCGGCAGAGAGTACTGGGCAACTATTCCTTGTTCTGTGAGGAACCTCGCAAAAGGTCCTGAAACCTGTCCGTATGGGGTATGCCGACCGTAGTATTCCCCTCCACGGTCGGAACGGACAACTTTTATCTTTAAATTATGTTGATTCTCAACTTCAGCCTTGAATTCTTTAAATTTATCCAACGCTTCTGATTTCTCTTTTATTGGATAAATATATCCATAGCGAGAATAATCATCTGTGAACGTTATGAACGAGTCATAACCATCTATGCTTTTAACTGAGAACGGACCGCAGATATTTGTGTGAATTAAATCTAAAACACCTGCGTTATGCTCAGCATTTTTCTTTGTTATCTTTACATATTTTCCTTTTATGCAATCAATGCATTTGTCTGAGTCTAAGAACTTAAGAGGAGGTAGAATCTCATTCTTAACCAGCTTTTCTATTCTCCCCCTCGAAATATGGCCTAAACGACAGTGCTATAATTTCGATGACGTGTCTTGAGTTCTCTTTCATTTTCTGTTATTATTTGTGGTTGGAGATACAGTCGCATTCACATCACATACGGAATTCACACTTTCATATAGCGATAACAAATAAAGATCATTTCTTCTGAAAGCAATAGTAGCAACTGTATCATTAAACTCTATTACACACATACCGTTTCCAAAACGACATCCAAATCCATCATCATCTAGACGAGACACACTTATTAAGTTTCTCTGTATCACGGGGACACAAAACACATCTCTAAGTAATAAACTAAAGCCAGTGTCGAGCTCTAAGAGGAGGTCTCCCACCGCCTCAACATCTGCCTCGACTCCGTTCGCGACTTTAATTCTCTTCTCTTTCTCTTCCCTCCGCCGCTTCCTCTTCTTTTCCCCTCGTTTTCTCTCGATTTCGGCTCGGTGTGCGTCCACACAAAGCGTATCTATGCCCTATGGGCCTCCTCGCCGGAGTCGCGTGCGTTCGCGCGCGGCTCCGTCGAGGGGATCTCTGGGGTACGGGAAAGAAGAGGAAGCGGCGGAGGGAAGAGAAAGAGAAGAGAAGAAGAAGAAGAAGAAGAAGAAGAGAAGGAAAGTGAGAAGGGCCAGGTAAGTGGGGTTTCGAGTAGATCTAGGGTTCGGGTTAGGGTTTCGAGCTTTTGTTTTTCGATTTTCTTTAAATTTCTCTTCTGTTTCTTCTATTGGCTCGATCTGAAACCCTTTTCTCTCTCTGCATCCGAGTTAATCTACTAGACTAGGATGACTCTGATACCATTGTTAGTTGTTAATCTAGGGTCACTAGCAGTAGCATTGACTCGGGATTGTCTTCTTGATCTAGTTCTAGATGCATTCACTGGTGTGCGTGTGTGTGCGCGCTAGATGAGATCGACAGAGAGAGAATAGAGAGTATACCTTGATCAGCCGAGGACGCCATTGCGCGTTCGTCGGTGTAGTCTGCGCTAGGCAGCGACGCGCTGTGCCGAGGTCGGTGCAGGTCTGCGCTAGGGTAGCGTAGGTCGAGGCCGTGCAGTGCCGGTGGCGCTTCCGCCACTGGAGCGCCCCCTCTCGATCGGTTTAGGGTTTAAGTGTAGGTGGGGATTGGGATCACGGTGAACCTCGTCGTGCGTGCCTCCGGCCCCCCACCTCTCTATTTATTGTGGTGCTGATGACGGGGTCCACCAATAGTAGTTGGTTTGGACGCCCCCGATCAGAGCGCGGATCAAGTACCCAAGGCCTTTTAACCTTAGGCTCAGAAATCAATCCAACGTGAGCATCTCCCCGAACGTGCTCTCGTCGCCGTGAGCAACCTCAAACTCACTGCACCGCCTCCAGAACTCAGGGTGAGCGCCGGGATCACTGAAGCCTGCCTCGTACGCGTACAGCGCCCGGGCGCTTTCGACCTCCCCGAGGCCGGTCTCCAGGTCGGCGAACCTGACGCACATCGTCCTCGCGTCCTCGTTCGGGAGGTCGCCGCTGCTGATCACGTGGTGGTACACCTCCCTCGTCCTGAGAGCGCCGAACAGCGCGGCGGCCCGCGCGGCGTAGACGTCGTAGACGGCGAGCTTGTCGCGGCTGGGGACGGCGTCCGCGGCGTCCTCGTAGACCTTCATGGCGCGCGTCGCGAGGCCGAAGTCCTCTTCGAACTTGGCGTACCGGAGGAACACGGCCTTCTTCGTCCGCAGCGGGGCCCGCCGGACGGCGTCCTCGAACAGGTCCCTCACCCTCTCCGGCGCGCTCGCCCCGTACCTCTGGACGGACGCGCCCAGGTACGCCGCCCATATCGGCTCGGCGTGCGGGTGCTTGAAGGACCTGACGCCCCTCTGGTACACCCGGAACGCGTCCTCGAACCGCTTGTGCTCCAGCAGAAGCGCGGCGTGGTTGAGCACCAGCACAGGCGTGGCCAGCCCCAGGTCGTGGATCCTCTCGTGCACGGCGCAGGCGGGCTCCAGCGCGCCGCGTGCCTCCATCAGGTCGGCGTAGAAGCACCACAGCCTGAGGGACCTGTGCAGCTTGGTCTGGGCGGGCTCGCCGCGCGCGTCGGCGGCGGCCCGTGCCCTGACCTCGGGCGACGGCTCCGACGTCGCCTGCCGGATGAGCTCGACGGCCGCCTCGCGGTTCTGGTGCCTCAGCTCCATCTCCGCCCGCTCGCGCCCCTCGGCGGCGAGGTCGTCCGCTGACTTGAAGTTCACCTGCGTGGCGCGTCGGAGGACCTCCCGGGCGCTGTCGAGCAGGCCGCGGCCCTCGCACATCTTGGCGAACGCGAGCCACAGCGTGTGCGGCTTCCCCGTCGCCTGCATGGGATCGACGGTCCTGATGGCCTCGGCGTAGGTCGCGGCTTGCCTCGCGGGGTCCGCGTGGAAGATCTTCACCCTGTCGTGCCACGACTGGACGTCGTGCGGGTTCTGCCTCAGCTGCACGGAGTTGAGCAGCTCCGGCCGGCGTTCGATCAGCCACTCCAGCCTCGCCATGTTCAGGTCGGCGTCGTCTTTGTCGGCCAGCCAGCAGCCCTGGAGGACAGAGGCAGAGTTCTCTTCTTGGACGACGCCGTTGTCGAGCCCCGCGGCGACCACGGCGTGCTCGAAGTGCATGTAGGATTCGAAGACCACCCGGAAGTCCTTGACGGTGGTCGCGGCGGTGGCGCCCTCCTCGAACACGTCTCTCGCCTTGTTGTGGATGCCCTTCCGCGCGTAGTGGCCCGCCAGAGTCGTCCACAGCACGCCGGCGTCTTCGGGGAACTTGCGGACGGCGCTGCAGAGAATGGCTTCCACGGGCATCCCCGCGACGTCGTCCGGGTGCTTGGCGAGAATATCGCAGAGGTCGAGCAGGAGCTGGCGCTTGGTCGTGCCCTTGGCCGAGCTTAAGCCGTCGTCGTCGATGGCCGCGGCGAGCTGCTCGGCCGCCTCCCGAAACCTGCCCGCGGAGACGAGGAAGGCGACGAGCTTCTCGGCGCGCGCGGGTTCGAACTGGAGGTAGCGGCGGAGGACGCGGGCGGCGGTCGGGGCGGGGCAGCCGGGGAGGTAGGCGAGGCGGCGGACGAGCGGCCACACGCGGTGGTGCTGCGTGACGGGCAGGGCGCGGAGCGCGCGGTCGAGGGCGCGGCGGGCGCGGGTGAGGAGGCGCTGGTCCAGGAGCGCGGAGGCGTACATGTGCCAGACGCGCGGCATCCGCGACATGCCCGCGGCCAGCGCGCGCTCGAAGGCGGCGTTGAGGGCGGCGTGCGCGCGGTCGGTGACGGGGAGCGGGCGCGCGGCGCCCGCGAGCTCCGTCAGGTACGCGTGCCACAGCTTGTAGGAGCCCGGGAGCGCTCTCAGCGCCCGCTCGTAGATGGCCGCGCGCTCCGCCGGCGGCGCCGCGCCGCGCGCCGACAGGTACCGCAGCCAGGCGCCCAGCTTGAACGGATCCCGCAGGACTTCTTCCTCGTAGATCATGTCCGCCGCCGAGATGGGCATCACGCACGCCATATGGTCTCTCTCTCGCCTGATGCCTCTCCGCCGAACTATTGAGAACGTACACGATGTGGCAGTGGAGGTGCCGGCTGGAGGCTGCTCATCATTTAAAGTCCAGACTCCCGAGTCCCAAATCCGGATCGAAATTGGATCGGTGCCCGTAGATCGACTCCGACTCGAGCTCGAAAGCGAAAAGCCAGCTGGTGAGGGGTAACCTTGTCCTTGTGGTTTACAGCCTTACACGGATTACATATTTACGTGATAGTGCGGATCGAAATCTTAACATTGACAATTAATCACCAATCGTAAGACTACATGCCTTCGATGACATACTTGTTAATCATGAGTAATACACATCTCTATCTCTATCTATTTCTCAAGTAAGGTTCAATTCCTTATCCGTCGTATCAGTTACCCCTAAACATCAAGTTATTTACCCATCCTGCCATGCACCGATAGGTACGTTCATATTACTATTTTGATTCTAAATTTAAAGTTAGTTGCAAATATGCTCGTGCGTCGCTACGGAAAACCATATAAATATATTGATTAGCATATAAAAATATATATATATATTATACATCATATATATTTTATAATAACGTAGTACGTGTCAGTTGAGGACTTCAGTCTTTTTCTATTTTACTCGCGAAACGATAATTTAAAAGGGTTTCGGACTCTTAACTTGATATACGGTCACCCGGATTTCGATTAGAACTCCAATTGACGGTGTCGGTGTTTTACCGCCACGTCCACCGAGGGATACCCCTGAGGTGGTGAGTTTGTAGGTAGGGTGTCACCGAGATCAGGAACTCGAAGGTACAAGGAACATAAAGTTTAGACAGGTTCAGGGCACAGAGAGCGTAATACCCTACGTCCTGTATGGTTTATATTGCCTTAAGTGTTGATCAGGGTGATCTCCTGTTTGGATGGGGTCCCTGCCCGCCCATATATAGTCTAGGGGGACAGGGTTACATGGAAGTCCTCGGTTTGGATGGGGTCCCTGCCCGCCCTAAGAGTCCTACCCGAGTACTTTTCGAGTAGTTCCTTCTGTTCCGACTAGTTCTCTTACTATTTGAGTAGTTCTACTACGGTACGAGTAGTTACAATGGATGTAGGGCGTGGATCATGTCCCATCCCTTATCCTAGGATATGTACACTATGTGCCCAGTCCAGTGGGTCTGGGTCTGACAAGCCCCGAGCTCTTCATAGTCGAGTTCTGCAGGCGTCCGAGTACTTTTGAAGGCGTATTCGAGTTCTCCCGAACTCCATCTTGAAGGTGTCTTCCGAGTACTTCCTTGACTGCATCAAGGGTGTGAGGTGCTCATGCCCCGAGTAGTTGTCAAATCTTCCTTTTTATATAGGATGCGATTAAACTCGCACTCCATATGGAGTAGCCCCCGAGCCTTAGTTTGACTCATAGAATCAGGCTGAGGGTAAATTTAGTCTTGAGTCTTCCGTTCTTATCATTCAAAAAATTTGAAAAATAAGTTGCTGACGACACGAGTCCTTGCAGCCCTCGAGCCTTGAATCGAAATCCTCAAGGTTTTGAATAAAGAATCCAAATAATCGTGGCATGCAATATATGACGGTAAAGATCTGATGTTAATATGGGAAAATTGGTTCAGAAATTCAAAAACCGCTTTTGTTCAGAATGAATTCCCTGAAAAAATGGTTAAATAAATAACTTCTCCAAAAAGCGCCCTAAATTACCGCTCAAATCAAACATCAAACCTTGTTCGCTGAGTGTCGTGTCGCCTCCAGCCCCCGAACCTGGGAGCTAGATGAGTCACATAAGATACACATAGTAGTCGGTGGCACTAGCCCCCGAGCCTAGGCTTTGGCCAAGTTGCCGCTGGATCTTGAACTGTCGATGAAACCGACTAGTCGGAGTCGGTTCCGACTAGTTTTGTAGGCGAGACGAGTAGTCGAATTAGTCGCCAGTGTGTAATACTAGTCAGGAACTAGTAAACGCGGTGTTATGGGAACAAAATTCTTTCAGTAACATAGAATACTAGTCGAGAACTAGTAATCTGAGCGTTACTGGAAGTATGGGAGCGAGATCCCTTCAGTAAACTTGCACGTAGTACCAGTCGTTAACGAGTAAACGGAGTAGTACTGGAAGTATGGGAGCGAAGCCCCTTCAGTGACATAGAATACTAGTCGAGAACTAGTAATCTGAGAGTTACTGGAAGTATAGGAGTAAGGCCCCTTCAGTAAACTTGCACGTAGTACCAGTTGTGAACCAGTAAACGGAGTAGTACTGGAAGTATGGGAGCGAGGCCTCATCAGTAACATAGAGTGCTAGTCGAGAACTAGTAATCCGAGTGTTACCTGAAGCATGGGAGCGAGTCCCCTTCTGTAAACTTGCACGTAGTAACAGTCATGAACCAGTAAACGGAGTAGATACTTCCTGGAGTGAAGCCCCTTTAGTAACATAGAATAATAGTAGAGAACTAGTAATCTGAGCGTTACTGGAAGTATGGGAGCGAGACCCCTTCAGTAACATAGAGTGCTAGTCGAGAACTACTAATCTGAGCGTTACTGGAAGTATGGGAGCGACACCCCTTCAGTAACATAGAATACTAGTCGGAAACTAGTAATCTGAGCGTTACTGGAAATATGGGAGTGATGCCCCTTCTGTAAACTTGCATGTAGTACCAGTCGTGAACCAGTAAAATGGAGTAGTACTGAAAGTATGAGAGCGAGGCCCCTTCACTAAACTTGCACGTACTACCAGTCGTGAACCAGTAAACAGGGTAGTATTAGAAGTATGGAAGCGAGGCCCCTTCGGTAAACTTGCACGTAGTACCAGTCGGAAACCAGTAAACGGAGTAGTACTGGAAATATGGGAGCAAGGCCCTTGCAGTAAACTACACGTAGTACCAGTCGTGAACTAGCAAACAAAGTGTTACTAGAAGTATGTGAAGGTGACTGGAAGTCAATTAGCAAGGGAGAAATAAATCTTGCTGGTAGCTTCAGTCGATTCCTTGGGCGGACCATGAGAATTCACATGTTGCCATGCGAAAACGTCACGGTTGGCCCGAAGGAATTGATGACGAGGTCCTTCACGTGGGGTGATAAGTTTCTTGGGCGGGCCAGGACAAGTCATATGTTGCCATGCGAAGATGTCTCGGTTGGCCCAAAGGAAGTGACGACGAGGTCCTTCACTTGATCTTGATCAGTTCCTTAAGCGGGCCAAGACAAGTCGTATGTTGCCATGCGAAGATGTCTCGGTTGGCCCGAAGAAAGGGACGACACAATCCTTCACTTTATTTTGATCAGTTCTTTGGGCGGACCAAGACAAGTCGTATGTTGCCATGCGAAGATGTCTCAGTTGGCCCAAAGGAAGTGACGACGCAATCCTTCACATGCGTTGTTACGAAAGTGGTCGTCGTGCGAAGATGACTCGGCTAGTCCGAAGGAATTCCTTGGGTGGGCCAAGATGCGCTGAAATGTGGATGAACGCACAAAAGCCCTGTCTTGAGTAAATTCCTTGATTCCCTAACCGAGTGGTTGGACGAATTCTTTGGTAAAAAACCCCTTGTTTCAAGATAAAACTCAAGACAATGGTTAAATAAGTTCCCCAAAGATCTCCGTAAAATGTCCTTGAATCGGGTCTTAGTCTTCACGTGGGCAGCCGCCTTGTTGCGCCCAGCCCCCAGCGTAGAAACCAGACGAGCGTGGATAGTTATCGATCTTGATTCATGGGTAATTGCCGATGAAGTCGTATTGCTCGGTGATGGAGCCGCGACGGTTTGTTGATGAGACCCGACTAGTCAGAATAAATTCCAACTAGTCACTGATTTAGTGAGTCCCGCTCCCGACTAGTTTTGTAGCCGAAGGAGTCGTCGGCGGGTCGCCGAGTGCCCTCGCGAAGGCGAAATAGTCGCCGAGTTGGACGTGATCCGATGCGTCCGCCTCCGTGAATGGGATTTCTTCAATGAAAACCATAAAGACCTCGCGATCTGGCGAGGAGCTTTTGGTGATCCATCCCTCTTCTTCATCAGAGGAATCGAGGTTCCTGCCTTTCTGGAACGGTTCTAGGCCCGACAGGTTGTCGGGGTTGATGGCGTAGAAAAGTGGGCTGGGGTCGGGTAGCTTGGAGGACTCCGTGCCCTTCCGATGCCCGAGCCCGCCCGACCAAGTTGTAGGCGCCCTCAGGCCATGGTGGCCGTTTGATAAGGGTGATACGTCATCGATGAAGTCCGAGTAGTCAGCGGAGACGGGAGCCCTTCGATGGACGGTGGCTAGTCCTCCTCCGACTTGTGGTAGACGATCCAAATCCTCCTCCGACTTGGAGAAGGACTTGTGGTACAGGACCTCGGACCGAGGCAGACTCGGTTCGAGGCGTTCCAGGTTGTCGTTCAAGTCGTCGATTGCATGTTTGACATCCATGGTGGGTGGTACGGGTGCTTCAGGCTGCTTCTAGACGGAAAATTGATTTCCGCCGAGGCCGTTGGCCAGCTCGTACGGGAGCAAGGCCCCTTTAGTAAATTACACGTAATACTAGTTAAAAACAAATAAACGGAGTGTTACTGGATGTTTGGGAGCAAAGCCCCTTTAGTAACATAGAAAACTAGTCGGGAACTAGTAATCTGAGCGTTACTGGAAGTATTTGATAGATAATCACGTAGGTGCTTTATTTGGCTAAATAACGGGTTCCACTAGTCATTGCCAAACGTAACAACCACTTTTGGCAGTCGCATGGCTCGGCTGTGACAGGGTTCCCAGATCTTAGCCTTGAAGAAATTGAATCATTTTTCTTTTTCCCGAGCCCATCCCCACTGGCCATATCCTTAGCACCCCGAGCGTTGGTAAAAAAGGCTCATGACATGAGAAATAGGTGACAGGAGATCGGCTGGAAGAAGGTTGCACTAATTAGGCTGGATGTTCATTGGGCACATCTCAAAGTAGTATAGCGAGGAAGTCATGATTAACCCGAATAATAAATATAAATGGTGACCCTGACTAAGTGGATGTCATCTGCATCTTCTAGCTTGATGTTGTCTGGGAATTCAATACCCATTGATGCGTCCACATCTTCGTCGAGTGGATCAAGGAGGTAGTCGTCATAGTCGTCTAGCTGGACCCGCTCTATGCCTTCACAGTCATCGCCGGTGTGAATCATGAACACCTCTCGATTGGGGGCGAAACGTTTGGCACTTTGCACCACCTGGCCCTCGTCTTCGTCATCAGAAGGAGGGAGGGGTTTACCTTCTTGAAAATGGAGTTCGCTGGGTGTGGTAATGGATCGTGGTGGACTTGATTTGAAAAACCTAGAGGGTTTCATGCCCTTCGATGCTCAAACCTGCCCGACCAATCTGATTCTCTTACCAGACCCTGGGAGTTACTTATTATAGGTGTCATATGAGCAGTCGAATCCGAGTGGTTGTCAGAAACAGTAGGCCCCCCGACGCGCGGTAGCTTCTCCTTCTCCGAGTGCAGTAGATGATTCAAATCCTCTTCCAATGCGAAGAGGGTCCTAGGTTGAACCGCCTCAGACCAAACTGAACATGACTTGGGGGTTTCACGTTTGCCGATGGAGAGAATGCGCGTTGCGCAAAAAGTAGGCGGCGATGTGTAGCTTTGATTTATGGGCGATTTTTCGACGAAGCCGCCTAGTTGGAGCTGATTCCGACTAGTTGTTGACCGTGCGGAGCTAGTCGCCGAGTAGTTTAAGACTCATCCCCGACTAGTTTCTAGTCGAGACATGTAGTTAAAGTAGTCGTTTGCGTTGCCGATTTGTCGAAGCAGTCGTAACTGCGGCGCGAGCTGAGTAGCCGAGGTCGTCGCTGCAGCGCGTCGATGTTGTGACGCGAGCTGAAGTTGAGCGGAGTAGTCGAAATCTTCCGGCTCCCTGGGGTTGATACACCGAAGGGTGGATTCTGCCAGAGTAATGCAATATGTGATACCTTTGTCTTCTTAAAAAGGTAGTTCCTGCGTGAAGGCCACAAGGTGGGGGTCGTATTCGAGTAGTTCAAAGGGCCTTCATGTTGCGAGTGGTTGTGACGTAGACGTTATGGTCAAACCGAGGTGACTGCCCGAAAAGGATTCAGGGTGGTCATCATGTTGCGAGTGGTAGTCGAGAACAGGGGCCTCCCGACAGGCGGTGGCTTTCTTGTCCCGGAGTTCTCCCAAGCTCCAACTTGAAGGTATAGTACTAGTTAACCAGTACTTTTTGTTGGAGTTCGAGTAGTTGTCGAAAACGGGGGCCCCCCGACATGCGGTGGCTCCCGCACCCTCGAGCTTGAGTAGACGATCTAAGTCCTCCTCCAAGTCGGAGAGGGACTCGGACTATGTAGTCTCTTCAGATTGGTTTGAGTCCGATCCGACTAGTTCTAGTGCAACACGAGTTGAAGTCGCGTTGAAAACGGACATCCTCTCAATCTGCCCGGCTAGATCGGGGAGCAGCAACTTGTCGAGGTTGTCGATGACCTCGTCGAGGTCGTTGTGTCGAGTTGGTGTAGAGGCCTCCGGCTTCCTGGAGTCGGCTAGGCGGCTGTTGAAGTCACCCAAGCCGTTGGCGACGAAGATCCAGGAGCCGAAGATGAAAGTTGTGCCCTCATCAAGCACGGTGCTGGTGAAGCGGAAAGATGCCATCGTGTTCTTTGGTGGATGCTCGTTGAACACCCCTACCTGGCGCGCCAGCTGTCGGTGTTTTACCGCCACGTCCACCGAGGGATATCTTTGAGGTGGTGAGTTTGTAGGTAGAGTGTCGCCGAGATCAGGAACTCAAAAGTGCAAGGAACACAAAGTTTAGACAGGTTTGGGCCACCGAGAGCGTAATACCCTACGTCATGTGTGGTTTGTATTGCCTTAAGTGTTGATCGAGGTGATCTCATATTTGGAGGGAATCACTGCCCGCCCTTATGTAGTCTGGGGAGACAGGGTTGAAAGTGCATCTAGGCCCCTAAAAGAGTTTTGGTGATAATGACAATTATATTTTGGGTTATGATGCTTTGAATGAGATATGTGCAGGAATAAAATGAAAATGAAGCAAGAAAGATGAAAGGATGGCCTCCGGTTCTTCTATGTATGGTGAAAGAGTTGATGAAGTATTTAAATTCATTTTTGATTTGAATTTGAGTATAGGAATCACCGTACTATAAAGGGGGACGTGTTTGATTGATCAAGTTTGTCAAAGTGCTGCTCATGAGATGAAAACTTAGATGACAAACACAAAAAGTCACGTACACAAACCCCAGAAAATTTCCTTTGTCACTGCCTCTGTCGGAAGTTCCGAAAGCTCCGCCGGAACTTCCTACACCGGTCGGAAGTTCCGACCGGATGTTCCCACTAACTCGGGTTAAGTTCCGACAGATTTACATGTTCCGACATCTCCATTGGAAGTTCCGACCCCTGTTATTCGTGACCTTTTCTGAGTGATCCAAACCTGGGGATCTGCTCGGAAGATCCGAGCCTGGACACAGATGGAAGATCCGACCCCACATCGAAAGATCCGACAGCAGCCACCAGAAACAGCCAACGACTCTATTTTGGGGGTGGAGTATTTATACCCCCTCACCCCATCCATTCATTGCTGCCGGCCTAACACGACCAACACACCTCCAAGAGCATTCATTTCACTCTCTCAAACCCATCTAGAGCTCATCCTTGCATTGATTGACCTTGGGCTTGGGTGTGAGAAGCATTTGAGGTGTGTGACTTGAGGCTTTGAGTTGGTTTCTCCCTTATTCATCTCGAGAAGCACTTGAAGCAAGTTTGATTGATCAATTCGCATTTGTTACTCTTGGAGCTTGGCTCCTAGACGGTTAGGTGTCACCGGGGAGCTCTCAATCTTTGTGATTGTCCCCCGGAAGTTTGTATCACCCTTCTCTTTGTTAGAACAATAGTAAGTGACTCAATCCTTCTTTGTGGTTGATTGAGGGAGGCAAGGGGTTAGTGAAAACCCAGCTCTTTGTGAGCTTCTCAACGGAGACGTAGCTCCTTAGTGGAGTGAACTTTGGTAACAAATCCCGTGTCTCATTTATTTATTATTGTTCATATTGTTCTTGAGCTAGATTTGACCTGATCTATGTGTTTGTAAGTTTCCGCTGCTAAAGATCACTTCTAAAAGTCTCAAGGCACTTGTTGTAAGCTTCCTATGCATGTGTATTCTTCATAAACTTGTCTTAGTTTAAATTTCGTGTTTAAATTCTTGGGGGATCAGAAGTTCCTGCCCTCCGTCGGAAGTTCCTACCCAGTATCAGAAGTTTCGATAATTTTAACAGTTTCTCGTGAAGAACTTGCAGAATTTTTAACAGGGCCTATTCACCCCCCTATAGGCATAGTGTCGGTCCTTTCAATTGGTATTAGAGCCTAATCTCTTAATTTAGGCTTAACTGATAAGGGAAAAACACTATGGCCGGTGTAGGGGATGAAAGTGTTGGTGGTGCTACCTCCGCATATGAAGTCAATGACAGTGAATTTGAAGTTAGTGATGATGAAGGTGATATGACTGAAGAATAAGATGAACGATCGAGTTGAAAAGAAGGCCCAATTGCTTTTCAACGAGAAGATAAAATCGGAGATTGAAAAGAAGACTCAAGGGTTCCACATGGTGTCTCATACATATGAGACCTCTACTTCTCAATCCTCTAACTCTTCCAATCTTTCTTTCTCTACCGTTCCAATGGGCAAACCTCATCACTTTAATGGAACCGACTATGCCCGTTGGAGTGAGGATATGCAAGTGCATCTATATGGTCTTAACCCACACCTTTGGACCGTTGTGTGTGTAGGTGTGCCTCAACTTGGAGAAGATGAAGTGGCTACTCCGGAGCATGAGCATGACTTGTTCCGCAATGCCCAAGCTGTGAGAGTCATTAGAAGCTCTCTTTGCACAATGAAGTACAACAAAGTTAGAGGAATCATAAGTGCAAAGGAGATTTGGGAAACTCTCCAAATGTCACATGAAGGCAATGATGAAATCAAGGAGGGCAAGATGGATCTTTTCCAAGGAGACTTGGAAGCATTTGTCATGAAGAAGGATGACACCGTTCAACAAATGTACGATATGCTCACTCTCCTTGTGACCGAGATTAAATCTCTTGGTAGCAAGGATTGGGATGATTTCAAGGTCACTAAGAAGATGCTTAGAGCATATGCGCCCAAGAATCCTATGTTGGCAACTTACATTAGAGGCAAAGAATCATATAGAAAGATGAAGCCAATCAACTTGTTGAATGAGTTGCAATTTTATGAGATGAATGCCTTAGATGTTGCCAAGTCAATTGGTTAAGATGAAGTCAAAACTATTGCTCTCAAGGCCGAACCAAGCAAGATGGTTGAAACAAGTGAGAAGCCTTCAAATCAAAAGAAGAAAGTTGAGTCAAGTGATGGAGATAGCACCGATGAGGAAATCGCCATGATGGTGAGAAACTTCAAGAAGTTTATGAAGAAAAGAAACTTCAAGAAAGGAACTACACAAAGAAGATGCTACAAGTGTGGTGAAAAAGATCACTTCATAGCGGATTGTCCTCTCAATGACAGCAATGAAAATGAAGACAAGAAGTACAAGGACAAGAGTAAAGACAAGAGTTATGACAAGGAGAAGAGGTACAAAGAGAAGAGCAAGGAGTACAAGAAGAAGAATGGCAAGGCTCATGTTGATAAAGGTTGGGAGTCTAGTGACGACTCCGACAATGAGGGCACGACTTATCTTGCCATGCTCACTACTTTATCAACACCAAAGCTCTTCAACAACCTCTCCGATGATGAAGATGAAGGCCCCATGTGCTTCATGGCCAAGGGGAATAAGGTATCAAACTATACAAACCCTCCATCCTCTCCCACCTCCACATCTAGTGAAGTAGAAAATGACTTAGAGGAAGAGGAGACCCAACTCAAGAAAAACATGATAATGAAGTTTGGGAAACTAGGCTATAAGCAAATTAAAAATCTTATGGAGAAATTAGAGAAAAAGAAGGAGATTCTTAGAGAACAAGAAGAATTGCTCATCCTTGAGAAGGAGAGAAACCTTGTTCTAGAAAAGTCTCTAGCCAAGGAAAAGGATAAGGTTAAAAAGTTGGCAACGGACTTGTCTCTTGCTATTGACTCAAACGTGGGGATGTCAAAGGATCATGCCTTAGCAAAGGACTCACTAGCTAACCTAAAGAATGTTCATAGTGAGCTTCAAGAGAGGCATTCACGCCTTGAAGATATAAACAAAGAACTTGAAGTGAGCTATAGCACTCTTTGGGAAAGCACCAAATCTAGTTCCAAAACTACCTTTAAATCTAATGTCTCCACTAGCAAAGGTTGCTCAAGATGCCATAACCATGATATAAATGCTTGTGTTACTAACCTTGCCAAGCTAGAAAAAGCAATCAAGGCCAAAGATGCTCAAATCTACAAGTTGAACATGCTAGTTGGAAAGGGAAATCTCAAGCCCAAGAGTGACTTTGAGTCACACCCGGCTTATGACAAGGCTCGAAGGATCCCAAGTATTGTCAACGGACTTGGCCACGCAAGAGGAAACAAGGTTAATGGTTCTAAGATTGTGCATGGCAAGTCCATCCCACTTTGGAAGAAGGGAGCCCACCTTGATGGTTTGATGAACATGGCTCATCATGGCACGAGGAAGAATGTTGACCAAGGCAAGAACAAGGTTGAGAGCTCAACAAAGGTCAACACAAGCAACAAGGATGTAGTACCTCCATCATCACGTAACTACACCATTGACTACACCGTGGTGATTCAAAATGGGAAAATGGTGGTCAAGTACATTGGTGCTCACATGAGAAAGTTGAGGAGTGTGTGGGTGCCCAAGATGGCTTATTCTAACCTTCAAGGACCCAAACAAGTTTGGGTACCTAAAACTTAAGCATCACTTTGTTTTGTAGGCATACTCCTCGGTGGAAGTGCATGGTTACTTTCTAGTGGTTGTTCAAATCATATGACTGGGGAGAAGGACTTGTTCACTTTCTTGGAAACAAATGACATACCTAAAGAAACTATTGTCTTTGGAGACAATAGCAAAGGAGAAGTAATTGGTTCGGGTAAAATTTCTCTTGCTCATAATAATTCAATTAATGATGTTTATTGGGTTGAAAAGTTGGGATACAATTTGTTGTCCGTCTCACAACTTTGTTTGATGGGCTACAATTATCTCTTCACTAACGAGGGTGTGACCGTCTCTAGAAGGGAGGATTCCTCTATTGCTTTTACGGGTCAATTTGTAACACCTCAGGTGTTTTAATTGTTAAACAAGTCTTACTGGCGTAATAAAATGCATCACTAACTAAGAAAATAAAAGGGATGGATTAAGTTTGGTTTTGCCTTTACCTTTAAAAGTTTGTATGTGCATAAATGCATGTACTTTAATGAATCAAATTGGATCACTTTCACATCAAAGCAAATATGGCTATGAAATTAAATGAGCACACCAGTATTAGCATGACCAATAAAACTTTAGTTGAAGCCTAGGGAAGAAAAATGAAATTTTGAAATAAAATGACGCGCCCTCCGAATAGAGTTTTCTTTAAGTTTTTAAAATAACTTTAGAACTAAAGCTCAAATGAACTTTTGCCTGAAATGAAACTTGTAGAACTTTTTATTCTGAACAACTTTCATGTTCAAAAGATTTTGAAATTCAAATTAGAAAGTGGAGAAAACGTCCTGTTTGCAACCAGCCCCCTGGAAAATTTCGAATTTTCGCATTTAGGCCCTTGCCCTACTCTGCTGCACCGCGCCCTCGCCCGACCGCCGCCGGCCACCTGGCCCTCGACGCCTGCGCGGCACCAGACGCCGAGCCAACCCCGACGCCCTGCCTGCTGCCCGCCCCCGCTCGCCCAACCGCGGCCGCGCTTTCTTCTCCCTCCCGCACGGCATGCCCCTGCCCAACCGCTGCCCCCTGCACCACCGCACTGCCGCCCAGTCGCTGGTCGCCGCCCCCTCCACCCAGTGCCCCGTCGTGTCGCCCCAGCTCGCCAGTAGCACGCCCACGCCGCTAGCTCGCTCGCCCAGTCGCCTGCCCGCGTGGTTCGCACGCGACACAGCACCCCTGTGCCCCGCCGCCTGCCCAATAGCGCCGCTGGTCACCGCCGGCCGCCCCCAATGGCGCCCAGCCTCGCCGGCCCCTCCACCCCGCATTCTGGCCGTGCCAAGCCCGCCCTCATGAGCTCCACCAGCTATAAAGCCGGCGCAGCACCCCTCCCTCCTCTCCTTTCTTCTTCCCCGCCAGAACAGAGTAGAGCAGCGCTCCATTGCCGCCAGCGCCCCCACCTCGCCGTGGAACCCCCTGCTCCGGCCCACCTCCGCCCGAGACAAGCACTGAAACGGGTCCCCCTCAGTGCGCTGAAGCTCCCCAGCCCGAGCCCCGCCGCTCTCATCGCCGGAGCGCCGCCGTCCGCGCCGCCCCACCGCCGCCGCCCCTGCTCGCCGCGGGCAGCCCTGCTCAGACCACCTCCGCCCCAACCGTGACCACCCAAAGGTAGCCCCCAACCTCCTCTTGCTCCTCCCCCACCTTGCCCTCGCCGCCGGCGACCGAGCTCGCCGGAATTTGGCCGGACAGGATGACCTCGCCGTGAAATTGCGACCAGGGACCACATTGCAAACGCCCAAATCTTTCTAGGGGGTTTTCTGCTAGTTTTCAGGGACCCCTCTGTAAAGAAAGTTTTAACCAAATCAGTGAACTTGTAAAATTCGTATAAAATTGTAAAAAATTCAAAAAAATGCAAACTCAACTGTTCTGGAATCCTTAGAAGAAACTCTACAAGTTTTGTTACATAAAGTTTCTCAGATTCTCAATATATTTTGCTCTAGATTAAATGGAAGGTTTAATGGACTTCTTTTGTACCCACTGTTGTAGATCAGTTCTGACCCTAAATTTTGGGCAGTGAGTTAGTTGCTTGATGTCTAGGGCTGTGTAAAAAGATCAGGACCAAAAGCCATTTCTAGATACACTTTTTGTCCAACCTTGTTTTATGCCATAAAGTGTTAGAACTAATTTTTCCTGCTGTTCTGTGATGTTTAATGTCATGAAACTTTTTCTGTGTTGTTTTAGTAATACCTAGAGGCCATAGAAAAATTTAGAAACATTTTTACTATATGTAACCTATTCATATGAATTTGTGGTAGGAAAACTTCACTAATTCAAAATAATTAGTAAAGCACTTAGAAAATGTTCATCTTTTTACTATGCAACACAATAGAGTAGTTCAAGCTGTACAAAAAGTTTCATACATCGAAACCCTGTATAACGTCCTGTAGAAAATAATCTTTAATAACATGAGTGTAGCTTGTCCCATTTATTATGCTCTATATCATGTGCAATAAAATATGAAAACTTTACAGTAGCACAAATATGGTTATAGAAACACCCTGTAAAATTTCTAGCATCAATACTTGCATGGGTTGTTCTGTATAAAAATAACTAGATCCTAGCAGTGGCTGTGTATTACATTTTTCATATTTAACATGCTACACAAAAATGTCTGAAATTTTTACAGTGATCTTATCTCTGGATAATGTACTTTGAATAAAAATTGTATTACCAGAATCTAACTAGATTAGTAATTGTGTTCAACTCATGTTTGTGTTTAAAAAGAAACTAAGTTTTCAATATAACACAACCCCTTCTTCTTTAATAAAGTTAAATAGATTAAGACGAACTCTATTAACGATTGCCCAGGAAATATTAAAGTAAATAACTTCACAGCAAAACCTATGTCTTATGAACTGCAACTTTATCGTGAAGGAAATAATGTCGTTTACCATCACCACTACTTAAACTTGTGCATTCATGTAGAAACGACGACTCTCGCCGACGGAACGTACGAGTTGGTGCCCGCGTCCGAGAGTGAGCAACGTGAAGCTCAAGTGAATCTAACTGAAGTTGCCGAAGACCCGAGCCCAAGTTCGGAAGAGCCCCGGACTAACTTTTCGCAAGAAGGCAAGCCCCGGAGCATGAACCCTATCTTCTAAACTTATGCAACTTATTACTCTACTTTACTTGTGCATTAAGTTTATAGGAGTTGGATGAAAACTTAGTTGCATGATCCTAGATACCCATGCTCTGAACACTAGATGCAAGGTTCGATAGAATGCTATGCTAATAGGACTCGGTAAAAGTCGAGTGATTTCCTGTCACTCGCGAGAAATTAGGAGTTGATTGTTTACTACACGCTGCAATCATAAGAACGACGGACGGGCTATGGTACGATGTTTATGTTGATGATTGAGGCCCGTCTGTCTAGTGAAAAATGCTAAGGCCGCAGTGTGTGGTAAGTGATGGTTAAGTCTTTGAACGTACTAACCACATGCCGAGAATATGGTAATCGGTAAGCTTAAGTACCGGATTGAACCGAGGCCGGAACATACTCCCCACTGTCTTGAATTCGTTCACATCTAGCTAATGGCGGGTGCATCGGCCGCCACAGCCCGACGTACCGTGGTCTGTGGGGAGGTGTAGTCGAGGGCGGTGGGCCTGTTCCGTGAAGTGGGAATTGAAGGGAAAAGTTGCACGTGTGACTCTGGGAGTAACCACGTGACGTGTGTTTAGGTTTCCCTTGCAAGGTTAAGAAATTCGATTCGAATCGTCCGTTTCTCACGGCTATTGAGACTGCTTAACCACTTTTACCCACAGAGTAAGAAGAGGAACAATGATGATGAATAAACTTGTTGGATGAAAATTTAATGCTTCACCATGTATGATATTGGATAGTTGCTTACCTAGAATGGTTAAAGAAAGCTAGAACTTGGAGCTAAAATCTGAAAGTAAGGACCTACTATATATGCTTTTTGGCAAAACAAATCCCTCAAGCCAAAAGCCTCGCATGTCTAGGAGTCGGCTAAGTATACCCCAATAGTCGGGTAAGCCTTGCTGAGTATTAGTATACTCAGCCTTGCTTGTGGCTTGTTTTCAGGTGAAACCTTCGAAGATTTGATTGCTAGGTTGACTTGGCCCTGTACTCTTCCCCCTGGTTGGTCGGTGGAATGGGATACGCCCCCGACCAATGGAGATAATGTCGAGTGATGTCTCGTACGGGCTTCATCGAGACATCCTTTATCGTCGAGTAGCTTTCGTTATTTTATTTTCCGCTGCAACTTAAACTCTGAAGAACTTATTTATGATCATTGAAGTACTTGGTTTCTAAATTTAAAACTTGGTCTGTAATATTTACTTATGATAATGTTGTAATATTTGCTGGAATGTGGTATTCTCTGGGCTCATCGTCGCGTGAGCATTTGTATGTATGGCGCTCGATCCGATTACCGTGGTTGTATCGGGAGGTTATACCCGACAGACCAGTGGATTACTCCGTTTGAAGTGTAAGGTTAACCAAAATTGCCCTAATGGTGATGGTTAATACACTTGAGCCGGATTAATTCAGGTGGTTCTGCCACAAATTAAAGGGCAAGATTTATCTTATTAATTTCTCTATGAAGAAAATTGTGCCCGAGACTTGTTTAGTGGAAAAAGCCCGAGACTAGCCCATGTTGGCATGAGGAACTTGGCCAAACTTCAAATGAGCGGGCACATCCTAGGACTAACCAATGTTGTTTTTGAGAAAGATAGGTTATGCAGTGCATGTCAAGCCGGGAAGCAAGTTGGTGCTTCACATCCCGCCAAGAATATCTTGGCATCATCAAGACCCTTGAAACTTCTGCACATGGATTTATTTGGACCAATTGCCTACATTAACATTGGTGGTAACAAATATGGTCTTGTTATTGTTGATGATTTTTCACGCTTCACTTGGGTATTCTTTTTGCAAGATAAAGGTGAAGCACAAGGAATCATCAGGAAAGTCATAAGAAGAACTTAAAATGAATATGAGTTGAAGATCAAGAATATAAGAAGTGACAATGGTTTCGAATTTTGGAATACCAATGTTGAAGATTTTCTTAATGAAGAAGGGATCAAGCATGAATTTTCGGCTCCATACACTCCTCAAAAAAATAGCGTTGTGGAGAGGAAGAATAGGACATTGATTGAAGCCGCAAGAACCATGCTTGATGAGTACAAGATCCCGGATATCTTTTGGGCCGAAGCAATCAACACCGCTTGCCATGCTATCAACCGCCTCTACATTGACAAATACTTGGGCTAAACACCCTACGAGATAATCACCGGTAACAAATCTAAGGTGCATTACTTTAGAGTTTTTGGTTGTAAGTGTTTCATACTTAACAAGAAAGCCAAAAACTCAAAGTTTGCACCAAAGGTAGATGAGGGTTTTCTACTTGGTTATGGTACTAACGAAAATGCCTATCGTGTCTTCAACAAAACCATCGGTTGTGTTGATGTCACGGTAGATGTGACTTTTGATTAATCTAACGGCTCTCAAAAGGAGCAAATTGATAAGAACCTTGTAGATGATGAGGAGCCACCAAGTGTATCAATCATGAGAATGGGCTTAGGTGAAGTAAGGCCTCGTGAAGCTCAAGATCAAGCTACGGTTGAAGCAAGAAATGACGATCGATCATCATCTACAAGAGTTGAACCGCCAAGTTCTCCACAACCTCAAGATCAAAGTTAAGATCATGGTGACGATCAAGATCATGGCATTGATCAAGGGGGAGAACAAGGTGAAGAATCTCAAATTGAAGCACGTTAAGAAGATGATGATGATGGACCAATTCAACCTCAATCACAAGTGCCTCATCCAAGAGTTCATCAAAGTGTTCAACGAGATCATCCCATTGACAACATTTTTGGAAGTATTCAAAGAGGGGTAACTACTCATTCACGTTTAGCAACATTTTGTGAACACTACTCGTTTGTTTCCTCTTTAGAACCTCTTAAGGTAGATGAAGCACTTGGTGATCCGGATTGGGTGATGGCTATGCAAGAAGAGTTGAACAACTTCACAAGAAATGAAGTTTGGGAATTATTTCCAAGACCCAAGCAAAATGTGATTGACACCAAGTGGGTTTTCCGGATCAAGCAAGATGAACATGGCATTGTCACAAGAAACAAGGCTAGATTGGTTGCTCAATGTTTCACTCAAATTGAAGGATTGGATTTTGGTGAAACTTATGCTCCGGTGTCTAGACTTGAATCAATTAGAATATTGCTAGCCTATGCCGCTCCTCATGATTTCAAGCTATATCAAATGGATGTCAAGAGTGCCTTCTTGAATGGCCCTCTATCTGAACTAGTGTATGTGGAGCAACCTCCGGGCTTTGAAGACCACAAGCATCCCAACTACGTGTACAAGCTCCATAAGGCGCTCTATGGGCTCAAGCGAGCTCCTAGAGCATGGTATGAATGCCTTAGGGAATTTCTTCTCAAGAACGGCTTTGTAATGGGCAAAACCGATTCTACTCTCTTCACTCAAAAAGTAGATAAGGATCTCTTTATGTGTCAAATTTATATTGATGATATTATCTTTGGTTCTACTAATGAAAAGTTTTATGAAGAGTTTAGTAGGATCATGACCAAGAGATTTGAGATGTCCATGATGGGTGAATTGAAGTTCTTCCTTGATTTTCAAATCAAGCAATTGAACGAAGGGACTTTCATATGTCAAACTAAATATACAAGTCATATGCTCAAGAAGTTTGACATGGCCGATGCTAAACCTATCAAGACTCTTAGGCCGTGAATGGATATCTCGATCAAAATGAAGATTGGAAATCCGTGGATCAAAAGGTATATCGCTCCATGATTGGTTCTTTGCTTTACCTTTGTGCATATAGGCCGGATATTATGCTTAGTGTGTGCATGTGTGCAAGATTTCAAGCTAATCCTAAGGAATGCCATTTGGTAGATATTAAAAGAATCTTGAGATATTTAGTGCATACTCCAAACCTTGTCTTGTGGTATCCCAAGGGCTCCACTTTTGATTTACTTGGCTATTCCGATTCGGATTATGCCGGTTGCAAGGTAGATCGAAAGAGTACAACGAGGACTTGTCAATTTCTTGGCCGGTCTTTGGTGTCTTGGAGCTCTAAGAAATAAAATTCCGTTGCGCTATCCACCGTCGAGGCCGAGTATGTTGCATCCGGTGCTTGTTGTGCTCAACTACTTTGAATGAGGCAAACCTTGAGTGATTTTGGTTGTGAGTACAAAAAGATCCCTCGCTTGTGTGACAATGAGAGTGCCATCAAACTAGCCAACAACCCCGTCCAACACTCAAGAACCAAGCACATTGACATAAGACATCACTTCCTAAGAGACCACGAAGCCAAAGGAGATATCGCTCTAAGTCATGTGAGTACTGATAAACAACTAGTCGATATCTTCACAAAGCCTCTAAATGAGCAAAGGTTTTGTTTCTTGAGGAGTGAGCTAAATATCTTGGATTCTCATAACGTGCCTTGACTTGTTGCATACATTTTGTTTGATGCCTAGACTAGGAGAAAATTGATTTATTTTTGCTTATTTGTGTGAGTTTTTGAATTATTTGGATTTGTGATCAATCAATCATAGCTTGTCTCAAATGATTATAGTTATGTATTGTTGAATGTGGCTAATCACTTTGAGCAAGTATCTTATATGTCCATTAGCTACATCTCTCCAAATCTCGAATCTAAACTCCTCTCAAAATTCCATGTGTTCTCTCTATGCCTGCCGGAACTTTCATCGAAAGTTCCTACAGGAAGTTCCCAAGAGCTCGGTTTAAGTTCCTGCAAAAATGTATCTTTCTGTCTTCCATCGGATCTTCCGAAACATCCTAGCTCGGAAATTCCGGCCCTCCGCCAGAACTTCCGAAATCCTCCAGTTTCCTCAGAAGTTCCCAGGTTCACCTTGTCGGAACTTCCGACTCTCTGTCAGAACTTCCGACCCTCTCCATCAGTATATATACTTGGTTGGTAACGGCTCTATCAAACCCTAGTTCTTTTCCACCCGCGCGCGCCCCTCTCTCCCTCTCTTGCTCCGCGCGGAGATCTTGGATTTTGCCCGTGGGATTTGTGTGCTCAAGGTTCCTTTCGATACTCCCAAGCCTCGAAAGTTCCTCCCCGTCGGAACTTCTTCGAATCGCGCGGGAAAATCGTTGAGGTATTGTTTTTCAAATCTCCCTTGCTCGATCTCTCAATGTAGGATGTTCTAGGAGAATTCCTTCGGTGAAACAACTTCTTTATCTATCTAGAGGACTTGTCTAGAATCTCATAAACTTTGGTGGGCGAAATCCTTGGATTCGCGAATTCGTTCTCAATTTTCTAGGTCTGTTGGATCTTTCGTCTCACCGCCGGAACATCCGACAAAGATAGTAACTTGATACTTCTTTGTGCATCCATTATCTATCTTTGATCCTTCATCTGAGCTTCATTTATTCAATCGTTTCTAGATGGCTCCTAAGATGAAGATCACCAAGAAGAAGAACCCTCCCACATCAAGTAGTTCTTCTCCGGATCGTGGTGATGAGATTCGGGAAGATCAACCTCAAAGAAGGAGGCAAGCTGTCGCAAAGAGGAGAAGATGCACTACTCAAGGGAAAGGAAAGGGTGTGGCTGGCTTATCCACCCACAGGGCTTCAACCGGACAAGAATATGATGATGATATTGATCTTTCTTTCTATGAAAGAGAGAGAGCTGTTGTTCATAGGCCGGTGCGAAGCAATGAGGACCACCCTTGTGTTAACTTCACCAAGGGTGAGTATGATATGAAGCCACTTTGTCTCAATGCACATGAGGATCCACGCAATGTCATGTACAAGGAATTCAAGGGTGATCCTCGGTTTTGGCTAACTCATCAGGCAGGCTGGTATAAGTCAGTGATCATGGACAAGAAGCATGTCACTACTGAGATGAGATGGGTTGACTGGAATTTCTTGCGGGGTATGACATCTCCAGTGAAGAAAGTTGTTGATGCTATCTTTGCTAGATGTGTTGAGATGGATCTTGTGGACATTATGAGGTTTGAATGTGACTGGAATGAGGAAGTGGTGGCTCAATACTATGCCACTTTGTTTGTCGACACCGAGAATCAAATCATGCATTGGACTCTTGGAGGCAAGCACTTTGAAATATCAATTGTTGACTTTAGGAGCATGTTTGGTTTTGATCTAGCTGATGAAAATGGCAACTATGTGAGAGACACTTCCAAGGTTGATTTGCATGAGTCAGGAGTTCTAGAGGATTCAAAGATGCACTTCATGTATGATCGCGTGTATACTGAAGATGGAAAGGTTGTGTTTGGTAAGAATATTGGACTCACTCCTTACTATAAGATGTTCAACCAACTCTTCCGTGGAACTTTGACTCCTAGAGGTGGCAATGCGGACAACATCTCATACAAGGCTAAGGACTTGCTTGCTCAGATGGCTCCCGGGATGCCCAAGTTTCTGGTGTTTGAGTTCATTTGGAATGAGATTATCCATTGCTCACATGATGCAGCTAGTGCTTGTCACTATGGTCCCTATATTCAGCATATGATCAACAGGGTGACTGGATTGAGAATTAGGGTTGACATGGGTCACTATCCCTACAAGTCCCCCCAGAGGCAAGATTGAGCAGCTTCTCCGGATTGGAGTTAGACAGGTGACAGTTTTGGTGATCCCAAAGGACCTTTTCCTGGTGCTTATCCTCCACAAGGTCTGTCTTCTATTTGTTCTGAGGCCAGTGCCCCAAGATCCTCACGTGCAGCACCTCCATCTCATCCTCCTTCTTCATCTCCTGGTCCCTCTCATGCAACTACCGCCAAGAAGGGAAAATTGGATATGATCTTGCAGGGTGTATTTGCTTGTTCCAGTGCTTGTCGCCAAAACTCCATTGATATTCGTGAGCACAAGAAGTATATGGATGAGGAGCTACTTAAGATTGAGAAGAGGCAAAAAGAGCTCATGGCAAAAAGTGACATTCCATACTCTCCTCTTCGTGAAGCAAGAGATTTTCCTTCACCTCCACATATTTACAATCCTTGGGAGGACATGGGTGGTTCTTCTTTTGCACACGGTGGTGATGATTCTGAGGAGGACCTTGGTGGTCGTGAGGAAGAATATGAGCAAGAAGATGATGTTGAGGCCACCGCGTCCGATCAAGAAGAAGAGGAGGAGGAGAACGAGAGCGAGGGAGGAGGAGATGATGAGGATGATGAGGACAATGACTAGCTTCCTTTTTAGCGCTTGATGCCAAAGGGGGAGTGAATTTGGTGCTTGGAGAACCCCCCCCCCCCCCCCATCTATCTTTTCATCTTTTATCTTTGTTGTGTAGTTAATGGACATGTAAGAACTTATGTGGTGTAATGTGTGGTGTGCCAAATGAGACTTTAAATTCTTATGGTAGCTAGGGCTTGCTTCGAACTTAAATTTGCTAGTGTGATGGATCTTGAACCTATTTATCTATGGTATGATGCTCATGGTTGAATGTCTTGTTGTTTTTCACTTTATTGGTTGATATATCATGTCATATGCATCACGATTATTGTATCACACTTATGCACACTTTTTTACTCTTGTATGCAATAAGTTAGGGGGAGTTCTTACATAATTATGTGCAATGGCATTTGAGGCTACTTATGTTGAAAGACGCACATATTTAGGGGGAGCTTTCCTAAATTTGATTAAGTACAAAAACATGTTTTTATTCCTCTCCTATGAACCCAAATTGTGTTATCATCAATCACCAAAAAGGGGGAGATTGAAAGTGCATCAAGGGCCCTAAAAGAGTTTTGGTGATAATGACAATTATAATTTAGGATATGATGCTTTGAATAAGATATGTGCAGGAATAAAATGAAAATGAAGCAAGAAAGATGAAAGGATGGTCCCAATTCTTCTATGTATGGTGAAAGAGTTGATGAAGTATTTAAATTTATTTTTTGTTTGAATTTGAGTATAGGAATCATCGTATTATAAAGGGGAACGAGTTTGATTGATCAAGTTTGTCAAAGTGCTGCTCATGAGATGAAAACTTAGATGACAAACACAAAAATTCACGTACACAAACCCCAGAAAATTTTCTTTGTCACTGCCTCTGTCGGAAGTTCTGAAAGCTCCGTTAGAACTTCCTACACCGGTCAGAAGTTCCGACCGGATGTTCCCACTAACTCGGGTTAAGTTCCAACGGATTTACATGTTCCGACATCTCCGTCGGAAGTTCCGACCCCTGTTATTCGTGATCTTTTTTGAGTGATCCAAACATGGGGACGTGCTCGGAAGATCCGACCATGAGTCAGAAGATCCGAGCCTGGACACAGACGGAAGATCCGACCCCACGTCAGAAGATCCGACAGCAGCCACCAGAAACAGCCAACGGCTCTAGTTTGGGGGTGGAGTATTTATACCCCCTCACCCCCTCCATTCATTGCTGCCGGCCTAACTCGACCAGCACACCTCAAAGAGCATTCATTTCACTCTTCCAAACCCATCTGAGCTCATCCTTGCATTGATTGACCTTGGGCTTGGGTGTGAGAAGCATTTGAGGTGTGTGACTTGAGGCTTTGAGTTGGTTTCTCCCTTGTTCATCTCGAGAAGCACTTATTGTAAGCTTCCTATTCAAGTGGATTCTTCATAAACTTGTCTTAGTTTAAATTTCGTGTTTAAGTTCTTGGGGGATCGGAAGTTCCTACCCTCCGTCGGAAGTTCCGATAGTTTTAACAGTTTCTCATGAGGAACTTGCAAAAATTTTAACAGGGCCTATTCACCCCCCCCCCTCTAGGCCTTGTGTCGGTCATTTCAAGGGTTATATGAAAGTCCTAGTCGGATACGAGCCCAGGTGTCCTACCCGATTAATTTTCAGGTAGTTTCCTTTTATTCCGATTAGTTCTACTACTATTCGAGTAAACCTACTACGGTACGAGTAGTTACAACAGATGTAGGGCATGGGCCATGTCCCATCACTTATCCTATGATATATACGCTATGTGCACAGTCCCGTGGGTCCAGGTCTGACAGACGAACCAAGGAATCCTTGCTTGCTTTAATAATAACTACCAAATATACCCGTGCGTTGCTACGGGAAGCCATATAAATATATTGCTTAGCATACTATAATTATGTTAACCAATATATTTATATGGATACCCGTAGCAACGCACGGGTATATTTGCTGGTCATTAGTAAAGCAAGCAATGATTCCTTGTCCGTCAATTGGAGTTCTAATCGAAATCCGGGTGACCGTATATCAAGCTAAGAGTCCGAAACCCTTTTAAATTATCGTTTGGCGAGTAAAATAGAAAAAGATTGAAGTCCTCAACTGACACGTACTATGTTATTATAAAATATATATGATGTATAATATATATATATATTTTTTTATATGCTAATCAATATATTTATATGGTTTTCCGTAGCGACGCACGAGCATATTTGCAACTAACTTTAAATTTAAAATCAAAATAGTAATATGAACGTACCTATCGGTGCATGGCAGGATGGGTAAATAACTTGATATTTAGGGGTAACTGATACGACGGATAAGGAATTGAACCTTACTTGAGAAATAGATAGAGATAGAGATGTGTATTACTCATGATTAACAAGCATGTCATCGAAGGCATGTAGTCTTACGATTGGTGATCAATTGTCAATGTTAAGATTTCGATCCGCACTATCACGTAAATATGTAATCCGTGTAAGGCTGTAAACCACAAGGACAAGGTTACCCCTCACCAGCTGGCTTTTCGCTCTCGAGCTCGAGTCGGAGTCGATCTATGGGCACCGATCCAATCTCCGTGCAGCTGAGGCAGAACCCGCGCGACGTCCAGTCGTGGCACGACAGGGTGAAGATCTTCCACGCGGACCCCGCGAGGCAAGCCGCGACCTACGCCGAGGCCATCAGGACCGTCGATCCCATGCAGGCGACGGGGAAGCCGCACACGCTGTGGCTCGCGTTCGCCAAGATGTGCGAGGGCCGCGGCCTGCTCGACAGCGCCCGGGAGGTCCTCCGACGCGCCACGCAGGTGAACTTCAAGTCAGCGGACGACCTCGCCGCCGTGGGGCGCGAGCGGGCGGAGATGGAGCTGAGGCACCAGAACCGCGAGGCGGCCGTCGAGCTCATCCGGCAGGCGACGTCGGAGCCGTCGCCCGAGGTCAGGGCACGGGCCGCCGCCGACGCGCGCGGCGAGTCCGCCCAGACCAAGCTGCACAGGTCCCTCAGGCTGTGGTGCTTCTACGCCGACATGATGGAGGCACGCGGCGCGCTGGAGCCCGCCTGCGCCGTGCACGAGAGGATCCACGACCTGGGGCTGGCCACGCCTGTGCTGGTGCTCAACCACGCCGCGCTTCTGCTGGAGCACAAGCGGTTCGAGGACGCGTTCCGGGTGTACCAGAGGGGCGTCAGGTCCTTCAAGCACCCGCACGCCGAGCCGATATGGGCGGCGTACCTGGGCGCGTCCGTCCAGAGGTACGGGGCGAGCGCGCCGGAGAGGGTGAGGGACCTGTTCGAGGACGCCGTCCGGCGGGCCCCGCCGCGGACGAAGAAGGCCGTGTTCCTCCGGTACGCCAAGTTCGAAGAGGACTTCGGCCTCGCGACGCGCGCCATGAAGGTCTACGAGGACGCCGCGGACGCCGTCCCCAGCCGCGACAAGCTCGCCGTCTACGACGTCTACGCCGCGCGGGCCGCCGCGCTGTTCGGCGCTCTCAGGACGAGGGAGGTGTACCACCACGTGATCAGCGGCGGCGGCCTCCCGAACGAGGACGCAAGGACGATGTGCGTCGGGTTCGCCGACCTGGAGACCGGCCTCGGGGAGGTCGAACGCGCCCGGGCGCTGTACGGGTACGAGGCAGGCTTCAGTGATCCCGGCGCTCACCCTGAGTTCTGGAGGCGGTGGAGCGAGTTTGAGGTTGCTCACGGCGACGAGAGCACGTTCGGGGAGATGCTCAGGCTGAAAAGAACGATGGCGACGGCGGGCCACGCCGGCGTTCACGCGACCGAGACCGGCACGATGAAGAAGAGGCCGTGCACCGGCCAACAAGTTGAGGACCGTGGGACGCTGCAGCCAGAGTGCAAGAGAATGCGTGATGGTGTTGCACTTTGAACGAATTCAGCGTATACATTTTTTTTTCTTGTTTGTAGTTTGTACAAGCTCATTGTTCACCTGTCAATTTGTCATGTATGTTTTATGGTGTTGAAGTGGTGAAACCATTTCTCCAAGATGCATCGTTCCGCAGAAAGCAAATTCAATGCCTTGAATCTTTATATATTGAGACTTGAGAGAAGAACTAACTAAGCAGGATTTTTGGGAGAACTATCGAGTGTTCTACCGCTTCTGGAGCATCCGTTGTGTGCTGTGATTTGTACTTGGAGGCTGCTTCTTCATCAGTGGTTGGGCTTCGCAGGCGGTGTCGGTTGCTTTTGTAAAATGTGAATTATGAACTACATGGAAAAAATTAAAAATATTTTGTATAATACGAAACATATGAAATACAAATAAAATTTTAAAATTGGGTCAGTAATTTTTGATATTTTTGCTAGAGAAATATGAAATAATATAAAAACTAAAGGACACCTGTCAGCAAATTGAACTCGGGCTCGATTTGTTCGTCTGGGCCTGCCGTTCACATGTGGCTAGCCGGTCTTTCGGCCGACCGAACGTTGCTGTGAGTCTTGCAAGGAAACGACATGAGGGCTCACGGCCATTTTCCAGTTTTCAACCAGTTGGACCCAACTAGAAGTTTATTCAAGACAAGCCTACTACTACTAGCCAACTACACGACCATGGTCCATCCCACCGTGGAAAAATAAATTTTATTCCCACCCTGCCCCTCTCCCTCTCCTCGATCTCCCACTTCCGTTCCGACCTCCCTCTGCTCGTCCCATGGTTTCCTCTTCCTGAAAGGAAGCACGACCACATCTCGCAGCCCAGCCATGGTCACCAACTTCCTGCAGAAGTACCAGCTCCAGAACCACCAGCTCGTACTCCCCAAGAAGCAGTTCGTCACCTACGCCGTCTACGCGCTCATCGCCATCGCCTTCCTCCACTTCCTGCTCTTCTACCCTGCGCCGGCATCTGAGAAGCCAGTGGTGGTGGCGCAAGTACAGGAGGAGGTCGCAGCGGCTGTCTCAGCTCGGGTGAATGCGCGCGAGCAGCTGCTTCCTCCTCCTCCCCCTCCTCACCGACGAGATGGCGTTGGGGAATCCGCAAGGTAGAGCATTGGGATTTCCTGTTGATTTCTCGTAGTGGTTGTTGCAATGTACGGTAGGTAGAAATCTGTTCTTTGAAAGATTTTGCAGCCCAGTTAAGTTTGCGCATAAGCAATTTTTGGTTTTTGTACGGATGATAGGTCTAGATTTGGTGTCAATTTCTTGATTTTGGGAATCTGATTTCAGAAATTTCTTATGCAAAATTAGCCATGAAAAAACCTGTTCTTCGAGAAAGAGCATTCCTGTGAGCTAATCTTGGCTTCTTGCAATGCCTCTGAATAGCCGTGGAAGAAGTGCCCCCGCCGCCGTGCGACTACTCCGACGGTGAGTGGGTGCCGGACGCGCGCCCGCCGCTCTACAACGGCACGAGCTGTGGCACTATCAAGGACGGCCAGAACTGCATGGCGCACGGCTGGCCCGACACCGGCTACCTCTACTGGCGGTGGCGGCCGCGGCGCGGGCGAGGAGAAGGTGGTGGCGCTGACCACGTTCTCGCCGGCGCACTTCGAGGGGGACTGGGACAAGGCCGGCGCGTGCCCGAAGCAGCGGCCGTACAGGGCCGGCGAGACGGGGCTCGGGTACACGGAATCGGAGATGCGGAGGACCGTCGTGGAGGCGGTGCGCGCCGCGGCCGGGGTCCGGGTCCGGGCTGCGGTTCGCGGCGCTGGCCAACCTGCGGCCGGACGGGCACCCGGGGCCGTACATGCACAAGGACCCGTTCGGCGGCGGCGAGGCGGGCGACAGGAGGGTGCCGAACGACTGCGTTCACTGGTGCATGCCCGGGGCGGTGGACACACTCAACGAGATCCTGCTCCAGACTGTCCTCAGGTGACCGCGCCGAGGCGAGACACCAAGACGACGGACATGTCTGTCTGCTCATGTGCGCACATCAAAGATTTGGATCGGAAAGCACGTGCACCGACGATTCTTTGCGCTGTGTAAGTGATACTACTAGTAGTATATGATTACTTTGTTAGGATACGAGATACTAGTAGGTCATGTTTGATTTGTCATTTTGTGTAGTTCTGAATTGTGATGAGACTGGAACTGCAGCTTTTCTGAAGCTGTCAAAGGATAGGAATTTTCAGGATGAACCGATGAGGGGACGGTCCTCTTCCAAACGCTAGTGCGCGATGCGACCATCCCGTAATCGATTGGGGACGAAGATAAAGGGTTTCCGCTTCCTCAAACGAAACAAAATGAATTGAAACCGAGCGAATTTCGCTGCATACTGTACGTACCAGCGTCTGGTCCGAACAAACCATCATCATCGCGTAGACATTGACCCTGAACAGACTTCTGGGAGGCCATGGCATATGCAGGCGTTTCCTGAGGGGAGACGCGCCGGCGCTGCTGCCGCATGTGCGCCCTGTCTGATCCGGAGCACTTTGTGCCTAACCGTCCCCGCAAGTTTCGTAGGGCGTGCTTGCTTATCCGGCGAGGATTCTGACCATCGGGTGTTTGCTTGGAGGCTTGAAGCATGCTTGCTAGGGAGAAGATCCCTCCCTTCGGTCTCGTCTCCATCCTCCGGCCGTCCGGCGGTATGCTTGTGTCCAGTCGCTTGGTGTCAGTTGTCACCTGTCGCCCGGATCGAAGGCCGCTATCATGGCTGAACGTGACAGCAGTTTGGGGACACAAACCGTGCAGCATGGCTGGCTGCGTCTCCACCGTCGTCGTCCTCGCCGCATCCACCGCCGGGGAGCGTGGAGGAAGGTCGTGTCGAAGAGCTGGTTGGACGCCACGCCACGGCGGCGGTGCGACTGTGACCACCGCTCTAGCCCGTACGGCGGGAGCACGTGCCTGTGGCAGCGCGCCTGCGCGGGATGTCGCGGGGGCCCACTCCGTGGAAACAGAAAGGTTTTTAGTCCGCAGGACACCGCGAAAGTGTGGTTTTGTACAGCGCACGTCGCCAAACTCGATTTAGCATCCAGCACAATGTGAAAGAGTGCTTTGGTATGCTACACACCATATTGAATAAACTAAATATTTTTAGTTCGAAGGAGGATGAAAAGATCATTTACCCTTAGCCCACCTGTTATATTCTTCCACACACTCATTTGCTTCATCCTCTCTTTCCCTCCGACCTTTGCTGCTGCTCCGCTTCTGCTGGCGGATCTGGTGACGGATCTGCACATGTGACCAGGGACGCGGTGTGGCGGGGACCGGTGTCGTCATCGCAGCGCAGGGAGAGGGTGTTGTGGTGCGGGAGGTGAGGAGAAAGGAGCGGGTGCAGAGGTTGGGGTCAGCACTCGTGCAGAGGGAGCTCGCCCCAGCGGCGAGCATGGGGCGGTGTTGCCGAGAAGGGAGCAGGAGGGTGGAGAAGTAGGAGCCTGGTGCCTGCCCGTGGTCTCGTCGGAGCCTGCGGCCACCCTCACCTCTCGTCGGAGGCCGACACCATGGACGTGGCGGTGCTCAGCGCGAGCCACTGGTTCCTCAAGTGGGCCATGTTCTACAACGGCAGCGAGGTTCTCGGCGTGCACATGCTCCCGGACCCCAACCACACCGAGATCGGCTTCGCCTCGCCGTTCCGGGAGGTGGTCCGCAAGTCGCTAGAGCGACTCCTCGGCTCCGGCGGCGGCGGCCGGACGGTGGTGCAGGCCACCATATCGCCGTCGCACTTCGAGAAGGCGTGGGACGACCCCACGACGTGCGCGAGGAAGGCCCCGTACAAGGATGGGGAGAAGGAGGTGGACGGCGAGGCGGCGGAGCTCCGAAGGGTCGTTAAAGAAGAGGCGTCCGCCGCGGCAGCTAGGAACGGCGGGGCGGCGACGATCAAGGTGCTGGACGTGACGAAGCTGGCGACGATGCGGCCGGACGGACACCCTGGCGCGTACATGCACAGGGACCCGTTCGGACCCGGCAAGCCGGAGAAGATGCTCAACGACTGCCTCCATTCCTGCCTGCCAGGGCCGGTGGACACGTTCAATGAGATATTGCTGCAGCTCCTCCTGACCAAGAGGTAGAGAGTGGTAGGCATGCAATGGTCATACTCATACGAGTGTGCACCTGCCGTGGTTGCGTTGCGCGCGTATGACATGGCGTGTCACTGCTAGCGTGCGTCTGGAATGCCTGCTTCAATGGTCAACTTTAGTGCATTAGATGTGGTCGTCGTTCGTCTAAACGTGCTCATCAACAATGAGACGAACTTCGTCAATTATGAGATATTTGTAGGATTTAAATGCATGCATGTTTTTATAGAAAAATTAGTTTATCAAACGAGGAAAAAAAACTTTTAAGCATATCACTCATGTTGACACTCATATACTGACAAACTCACTTATCCGCTAATGCAACCAACCAAATATTTTTCTTTTCACTTCGCGATCACTGCATCCACTTAGTTTGCTTCTCCTCATTCAGGATATACAAAGCAGATCTACGAAACCCATGCGAGCAACAAACACACCCTACATGATTGAGGTGGCATATCTTAAGATTGATGAAGTTACCATAATTTTAGCCCATATTTAGGAAGGGTATTTTTGTATTTTGCTATCTGCCACTAGAAATTAGCCCTCATTGTTAGCTGGGTTTGGAGGGCTACCTGACTAAACTTTAGTTAGGGAGCTGGCTAATTTTTAGCCCATATTTAGCCCCTATTTGGATCATCTAGAGCTAATTATTAGTTAATTAAAAATTAGTCCATGTAGCCAAACAGATTTTATCATAGTTGTTTAAGTGTGTAAGACAATTGTGTGATCCTGCATTACAATTCTTAGGGCTTGGATAGCATGACAAATGATATTCTGTTAGCCGTTACTTTCGCGTACACTGAAGAAGATGTTTATTGTCGCCGATTATACTACTCGAAGTACTGACAGGGTGAGCGTTACGAACTGACCCTTCACTTTAACTACTTTAGCCGACACTTGCTAGGTTCCAGATCTGTAACGGAGGCTCCAAACTAATACAGTATTACCGATGTCAGCTGACATGATCATCTAACTAGCAGCTATAACCCCGAGTCAAGAAGAGCCACGACCCTGCCGGCGAGCTTAGCACAGTAGCCAGCCACCTCGAGATGGGAGCGCACGAGCAGCCTCTGCGTCATCCCCACAAGCAGAAGACCCCCCGCTCTGGCTATTCTGTGCCCAGACCCGTCTGCGCTTGGCTGGCCTGCGGCTTCGTCTCCCTGGCTCTCCTCCACCTCCTCTGCTGCACTCCCCCCGGCACCCAGGATGCCGTGCTCTCTCCCCTGCTCCAGTACGTCGACGACACCTACAACTTCGTCTCGTCCGGGTGCGTAGATGATGCTCAGATCAGATCCCCATCTGGTTATTTACTCGATCGGGTAGCTTCTTAGTTTGTTGATTCGTTGCAGCCCCCGGAGCTGCAACTACTCTGAGGGGAGGTGGGTGTACGCGCCGGGCCACGCGCGCCGGTACAACGGCACCGAGTGCGACGTCAAGGAGAGCCACGACTGCCTCCGCAACGGGCGGCCCGACACGGGCTACCTCGACTGGCGGTGGCAGCCGGCGGGGTGCCGCCTGCCGGCGTTCGACGCGGGGGCCTTCCTCTCGGCGGCGCGCGGCAAGCACGTGGCCCTCGTCGGCGACTCCATGGTGCGGAACCAGGCGCAGTCGCTCGCTTGCCTCCTCGCCGGCGCGGGCTTCCCGCACCGCGTCGTGTACCGGGACGCCAGCCCGCGCGGGAAGCCCGACCTGTGGCGCTGGGCGTTCCCGACGCACGGCGTGATGGTGTCCTTCTACCGGGCGCCGTTCGTCGCCAGGGCCACGGGCAAGGCGCTCAACGACACCCTGCCGCAGAGCATGAACCACGTGCACCTCGACGCGGCCGACGACCGGTGGGGCGCCGACGCCGACACCATGGACGTGGTGGTGCTCGGCACCGGCCACTGGCCGCTGAACGGCGCCATCTACTACGTCAACGGCGAGGTGATCGGCCACCACGTCCACGACGAGCTCGACCCGGCGATGGACATCGGGTACACCCGGCCGATGAGGATGGCGTACCGGACGGCGCTGGACCGGCTGAGCCGCTCCGGCCGGCCGCGGACCGTGGTGCTGGCCACCTTGTCGCCGGGCCACAGGTACGAGGGCGACACCCTCGCCACCATGTGCCCGAGGAAGGCGCCGTACGAGGAGGGGGAGCACGAGCTGCGCGACCTCGACAGGGAGCTGGTCGGACTCGTCTACGAGGAGGCGGAGGCCGCGAGGGTGAGGAACGGCGACGGCGGCGCGACGAGGGTCGAGGTGCTGGACGTGACCAAGCTGGCGGCGATGCGGCCGGACGGGCACCCCGGCGCGTACATACACCGGGACCCGTTCGCGCACGAGGTGCAGCCGTGGATGGCGGCCGACTGCGTCCACTTCTGCCTGCCCGGGCCGGTCGACACCTTCAACGAGATACTGCAGCACATCCTGATGAGGAAGAGGCGATAGATGATGAGATCAGCGAGTACGGCCGGCGACGGCGACCACTAGGTCTAGGAGTAGATTCACGAGCTCGGTCGCAGCTTGATCAGTTAGGTCTAGGTGATGCTATCGTTGCTACACTGACCATGGGCGTGTGAATTTTCCGGGTTGCTACATATCGATCTCCTCAGCAAATTGAAGCCCGGTAGCAGCATGTAGTGCTGTTTCTTTCAAACGGCTCATTTCTTCTGGTGATCAAACAGATCTACAGGCCGTCTTGGGCATCGCGAGGCGAGGTTTTGCTGCAGATCCATGTGATTAAGGCATTAATCCAAGTTTTGCCAGTATGTTGGAGAAGGTTTAATAACAGAAAATCTTGCCTTGGTTGCCGTAGCAACCTGCTTGAGATTGGCTACCAAAAGTTGACACTTATCGCAAATTGGCGATTACTGTAGTATTAACCTAGCATTGGTTGAGATTCTTGGCGACGTGGCTAGACTGATCTAACCACAGATTCCTTGCTCAGTTCTGATTATTGCCCTCCTTGCGTAGATCCCCGTGCATCTCCCTCGTCGATCATTTAATTTGGCCACAGATTTGAGGTAAAAACAAGCACTTTTATTTTGTCCACAAGGTGCCATTTGACTTGGAAATTGGAAAAGTAAGTAGATCTTATCCAGGGCAACATGTTAGATTGGCCAGTGATGTTGGTTCTCTAAAGTCCCAGTGGCAGACCCAGGATTCGCCGGTTTTTCGGATTTGAAGCAGTGGTGCTAGGTGATGTGCACAAAGGATGGTGGCCAGCTAGGGTCTAGTCACGAATCTGGGTTCTACGACGAAGCCTCAAGTTAGGTTAGGCACTTTCAGAGTTCGCTTCATCGAACGCTACTACAAAGTATGACTACTGGAAATCAAGATTTCCCTATGGATGCTCGAATTATTTTTGACGGTTTTTGCAAAAAAAAAAAAAGTACGTGAAAACACTGCGCAAAATCTGGCAACAGGGGCTGTGGATATATAGGAAATTAGGAATAATACAATATAGAGCAGTTTGCGGGTTAATGATATCAAACATTAGAGGCGCGACAGCCTGACCCTATCTCCTCGTAACAAAACCTAAGCCAAGCTCTCTCCACATATTGGGCCACGTCACATGCATATTGATAGCCGTAGGATCTCTTTTGCACGGCTCAGATTTGTCTAGCATGTAGCAAGATCAATTAAGCAAATCTGTAGCAGCCCACCTGAAGCATCGAGGCCCACCACGAACCTCGCGTCGCTGAGATATTTCTGGAAAACACGAGCAAGGTAAGCTAGGTCATATTATGGCTGGCACACATACCCTAAACAGTGGTACTCGTTGATTCCACACTTCCTGGGGTTACAACTCTCCTGGTTGGGTGGGTGTTGGTGCTACGACGGTGGGATGTTATAGGGCGGGATCCGTTATGCGACCGTGCTCGAGCTCCGGTGCACGAAGATGGCTCGCACAACGACGCTCGAGACGTAGCTCAGCACATATTGAGTTTCAAGATAGTAGCAAGTGCGTTGCTTGTGATCTTTCCAAAAAAGTATGTTGCTTGTGGTGGAGAACCGAGGAAGAAATAGCAAGGCATTCAAGGACCGTCGACTGCACTGGAGGAGTCAAGTTCGAGGGTCGCGGCTCCACCGGTGCATTTCATTCGGCTGCAGCTGCTGCTACTGGCCTTGACCCTCGTGCCGTGCTAAATTAAAATGATTCTATGTACCAAATAATTCTTCACTTACCAATTATGTGAATCTCTTCAATCTCTAAATTAAAATGACCTTCGACATTACCACAGTACTCAAATGCAACACTGTACTGCTAAAATTGTACACCTCGAAGTATGCTCACGCTCCTAAGCATTCTTGCAAACTCCCTTGTGCAAGACCAAATAGCAATCCAATTAGGTCTAAGAATTAGTTGTACGGTTACTCGGACCTCACATTTGTTTTGATTACACTAATAGTAGTACTTCTGCAAAACAGTACACATAAAACATATTGCCAAATTTAGGTACACCACTTGAATCTGGATAGCCTACAGAATGGTACCAAGTCAACACCAGCATCCTGGGAATAATATTTAAGGGAATATTTGAACTCCTGACTATCCTTTTGCTGTAAAAAAAAACTACTGATAACTTAGCTCACAATATCCTCGCATATCAGAAATGGATTATCTACTACTCTGCAGCTAAGCTTTTGTTGTAAATATTAGTAATGTTAATCACGATATACAACTTTGTTGTAAATATTAGTAATGTTAATCACGATGTACAACTTTAGTACATCTTTAAATCAAGTATATTGATAGATGGGTTAGAGACAAATCACAAAAGCAATAAACTGGCCCACTCCAAGGAGGGCGCGGCAAGGCCGTGCCAAGTTTTCTAGTCTGGTGATCTATATTCAAACACTGCACAGGTCGTCATTGGTGGTAGCACGCTATGAGCATGCTTTTGCTTTTAGGTTGCGTTTGGTTCAACACCGCAAACGCAACCAAGTCTATTGAGTAGCAGGAAAAAAACATACTTAGTTATACGCTCGCTTATGACATGATGAGGTTTGAGATTGTTCATTGGCTCAGTGCTGTAGAGCATTAGACTTATAAGGAGATGCTATCCGTTCGGTATGACATGCATGCTTCATATGCGCATCTTATGAACGCAGAAATTAATCACCACTAAATCTGACTGAGATCTTAAGAAAACAAAAGAAGTAGAATGTAGTGACTGAGATCTTTAGAAAACAAATGAAATGGAGGGTGGGAAGAATGGGCACTGTCTTTTGTCCTAGGTCTAGCATTCACTAAAGGAACGAATTGCCTATTATAAACCTGCTGTCCGCTGATGAACCCGCTTAAGAAGCGATCGCATGACTCGAACGGAAAGTTCTGAAGGACATAGTGATATAAACCCGCTGATGAACCGCCATTGTTCTTATTTAATTTGGCAGAACAGATCCATATGCAATGCATAACCGTGCATGATAAGGAAAGGTCCTAACCTCTTCCCAAAGTTCACTCCCCTCCTGTATGATTGAGCTGGGCTATATGTACTACATCGAACTTCCCAACTCAATCCCTTCCCATAGCTCATCTCATCATCGGCTACCTAGAGATGGGAGCGTCGTACCAGCCTCTGGATCCCCACAACCACCACAAGCCATCCAGCAAAAACCCTCCCTGTTTCGTCTCCAAACCCGTCTGCGCTCTGCTCGCCTGCGGCTTCGTCTCCCTGGCCCTCCTCCACCTCCTCTGCTGCTCTCCCGCCGGCGCTCAACGGCCGGCGTTCTCCCCTCTGCTCCAGTACATCAACAACACCTACTACTCCGTCTCATCAGTGTAGGTGAAAGATGCTGAGCGCTTAAGACCTCCATGGTTACATGAGCAAGCACCTAGATCTTACTGCGTTGGTTCTTTGCAGGCCGGGAGGAGATGAGGGCTGCAACTACTCGGAGGGGAGGTGGGTGTGGTCGCCGGGCTACGCGCGGCGGTACAACGCCACCGAGTGCAACGTCAAGGAGAGCCACGACTGCCTCCGCAACGGGCGGCCCGACACGGGCTACCTCGACTGGCGGTGGCAGCCGGCCGGTGGGTGCCCGCTGCCGGCGTTCGACGCCGGGGCGTTCCTCTCGGCGGTGCGCGGCAAGCACGTCGCCTTCATCGGCGACTCCATGGCGCGGAACCAGGCCCAGTCCCTCGTCTGCCTCCTCGGCGCCGCGTTCCCGAGCCGGCTCGTGTACCGCGACGCCGACCAGCGCAAGCACAACTTCTGGAGGTACGCGTTCCCGGCGCACGGCGTGACGGTGTCCTTCTACTGGAACCCGTTCATCGTCAAGGCCACGGGCAAGTCGGAGGACGAGAGCGTCCGCGAGAACCACGTCCACCTCGACACGCCCGGCGACGGGTGGGGCGCCGACGCCGACACGATCGACGTGGCGGTGCTCGGCGCCAGCCACTGGCTGCTGAACGGGGCCATCTACTACAACGGCAGCGAGGTGATCGGCGCTCACAACGCCCCCGCCGAGCTCAACTACACCGGCGTCGGCTACGCGTGGCCGCTCAAGATGGCGTACCGGACGGCGGTGGAGCGGCTGAGCTCGAGCCGGCCGCGAACGGTGGTGCTGGCCACGTTCTCGCCGGCGCACTTCGAGGGCAGGCCGAGCGACAGCCCCACGGCGTGCACGAAGATGGAGCCGTACGAGGAGGGGGAGAAGGAGCTGGACTGGATCTGCAGGGAGCTCAGGGACATCGTGTACGACGAGGCGGAGGCCGCGAGGGCGAGGAGCGC
Source organism: Panicum miliaceum (assembly GCA_032594955.1). Lineage (NCBI taxonomy): Eukaryota > Viridiplantae > Streptophyta > Magnoliopsida > Poales > Poaceae > Panicum > Panicum miliaceum. The sequence continues at coordinate 5,514,925 of CM064071.1, forward strand.
CGGGGGCGACGTGACGACGAGGGTCGAGGTGCTGGACGTGACGAAGCTGGCGGCGATGCGGCCGGACGGGCACCCGAGCGTGTACATGCACCGCGACCCGTTCGCGCACGGCGTGCCGGAGAGGATGTACTCCGATTGCCTCCACTTCTGCCTGCCCGGGCCCGTCGACACCTTCAACGAGATTTTGCTGCAGATCCTGAGGAGGAAGAGGCGATGAAACACAAACCGCTCATCACTTGTAAAACTTGCGTCTTAAATACTTTATTTATTCTTTCAAACACTTGTACTCTGAAAGAAGCTCAGGAAGAGAGATTTTGCTAAAGCCAGTGAGGCAACAAAATTCAGAGCACGCCAAAGCCATACAGTGGTCGAGGGATCATGGATCTCAGTTGTTCTGATTTCTGAATATATTCTGTTTGCGCACATCTCCATGCTGCACACCGTTGAACTAGCAATTAATATGGTATCAGACTCGAGTTGAATAAACAGTGCCTACTCTGATCTTTGCAGGGCGCCATTTAGACCAGGGATATAGTGTATTTTAGGTGCCCGTTTACACCAAAGGGAATCATTTTTTTAACTACTATGTGGAGCATAGGGTTCATGAATAGAAAACAGAGCAAAGGCTCCTAAACCCATATGCATTTCAAGGGAATTACTAGAACATCCAGTCCAGACTCAATGTTTTGCAAAATTTCGAGGCAAACCAATCAAAGGGATGGAGGGAGAGAGAAAGCTTACATTGGCCCGTATTACTTAAAAATGGGTCAATACCAATAGATGACATAAACAGTTTTCAGTGCCTATTTGCAATAAAATTATTGCCAATGGGTTCTAAGGGCAACTGGCCAAACCATTCTCTGTGATGCAAAAAGCCATCTGGTGGCGTTTAAAAACAATTTTTTGTTACATATGGTGAATAATTGTTATGTTAACATTGTTTAAGATGTATCTGGTCATTACAATTAAGAGATAAGTTGTGAATCTTCTTATATTATAGTCATTGCATTCAGTTCTTTAGAATCCGTCTGTAATATGTCTTTTTGAAATTCTTTTAATTAAGTTGTGTTGGCAATAATTTGATTGAGGTTTATATCATCTCTAGTTATAAAACGTTTAGAATTTATTTTTAATTAGTACTAGCGAAAATGAAATCTTCATTAGTACTCCCTGCATTCTCTTTTGATAGACCTATTTTCAAAACTAAAATTTTCTCTTTTGATGGTTCTATTTGAGTTGTCGTCTCAGGTCATTTCAGTTTCCCTATAGAATAATTGTTGACGTAAAATTTGGATGATGACCTTCACGTAACAGGACACCCTAAGGCTTGAGAGATTTGCTTCACTCTAGTTCAGGTCCTATTCTCGAGGTTCGCAGCGTGCCAATCAATTTAACCTGTAATTGATAAGAGAAAAATATATTAATAAATAAAAGAAACGTATCGGCAGGGATTCCGAAGAGTTCCAACGTGGTATCGGCTATAAAGTCCAATACTAAAATAGAGACATCGACTAAATTTCCAAATCAATTAAAGATAAAGTTAAGAAATTTAAAAATAGACCATCGGTTAAATGAGCCGATGTGAACAATAAATGTTACTAGGAATAAACTTTATTATAAAAAATGAATCTAGCCGATCAAACTTAAACTAGCGACACCGTCGTAGGATTTGACTTAACCGAGACAACAATGATAATAGGGCGATAAACTAAATAAAATTAGCCGACGAATCTAATTGTAATAAAGAAAAGGCTTTAGCAAAACTCATAAGAATACCAAGATAAGAAGTTAATCGCCCGATGCAGCTTAAATTGATCAATTATCGTTTATTAATGCATAAAAGACAAAAGAACAAGTAAAATGATTCGATCTTGTAGATGAGGGCTGATAGAAAATCTGATCCAGGTAAGATAATTTATGAAATCTATTAAAAAATCAGCAAGAGATCGAAACGATACATCCTTATATGGATTTAAAAGAAATCGACAAATTGTGAATAAAATAGATTAGTTGCATTTAGTTGTTTAAAATCCATCTATAAAATATCCTTTTGAAATCCTTTTAGTTAAGTTGAGTTGGTAATGAGATTTGATTGAAGTGTATATCATCTCTAGTTATAAAACATTCAGAATCTATTTTTAATTATGACTAGTTCAAAATGAAATTTTCATCAATGCTCCTCCATTCTCTTTTGATAAATCTATTTTCAAATCTAAAAATTTCTCTTCTAGTACTCCTACTTGAGTTGTCGTCCTGGATCTGATAGTCCCGTACAGAATAGTTCCTCTAGAAAAAAAACTAGTGCGTGCATATGATGACGAGGAGTACATGTGTCACACCGTAAAATTATTGGATTTCAGGATGTGATTAGAAAAAAAATAATAAATAAAGCTATGATTTTCCTATAATTATAAAAAAATTTCAACATTTATTTTCTTTACAGAGAATTTAGTATAGGAAAAAAAATAAATAATTGTCTTTCTGAATTAAATAAAATGGTTTTATGTATGTTGCATTCATGTCGTTGCATTGGTTTTTGTTTGTTAGCGTGTTTGAGTTTGCAAAATAAAAATAACCAAAACCACCGTAAAATATCTTTTCTCTCTTCCCTATCTCTTTTGGCCCATCCCATCTTTCTCTCTCTCTTTTCCTTCTCTCAGCCCGGCCCAAATCCTCTCCCTCTCCTCTCTTTCCTTTCTCTCACCGCGGCCCAAAACCCAGCCGGCCCAGCCCGCAGTGCTCTCCCTCTCTCACCGCCAGCTGGGTCTCACTTGTCAGTCTACCCCCCCCTTCCTTTCTTCTTCCTCCCGCTCCTCTCTTTCCCTTCCTGCCGTGACACCAGACCCGCCCGCGCCCGTCGCCGTCGCCCGTCGCCCGCGTCTCCGCCCCCCTTCCTTTCCGCGACGCCGCCTGCCATAATGGCCGCGGCACGCGCTTCCTCGGGCGACCAGGCCCCATTACGCCCGCGGCAATCATGACCGCCATCCCCGGCCGCCGCGAGAGCCACCGCCCCCCCCCCCCCTGTCCCCCAGTCGCACCGCCCCGCTCTCGCCCTATAAAACTCGAGCCCGAGCGCCAGCGCTCCCCTTCCACTCCGATTTCACCGCACGCTCGACTACCCCACCGCTCCACGCCGCCATTTTTCCTGAGCCCGGGCCCGTCGTCGCCGCCGCGTCATCGACCCACCGTCTCGCCGCCTCTCCGTCGACTGCGACCGTCGCCGGAGCCCCGCCTTGGACCCAGTGCCGTCGTCGTCCACTCCTTCCCCTCCGTGCCGTTGCTCCACACCGGCATTTCCTCGCCGGAGCGAACATCTCCGCCCGTGCTGCACCTCATCGTCGACCCGCCGTTTCACCTCGACTCCGCCGTCTTCAACCCTCGCAAAACTCTGGCGAGGAAGTAAGCACCACGCCGCTCCCGTTTTCCCCCTCCCTCTCACTCTCTTGGCCCCGCGATTGCTCGCCGGAACTCTATCTCCGTCCGCCACTGTGGTCCGCCGGTCTACGGCCGCCGCACGGCCATCCGTGACCCCCACTACCTTCGGCGTGCCGCCCTCTCCCTCCCCGGCCTAATCCCGGCATGAACCGAGCCCCGGAGCACCGGATTCGGTGTACTCCGGCGGTCCGCCGCCACCCCCGCTCGTCGCCGGCGCCCAGCGCCGCCTGCCAGCCCAAGCCGAGCCACCCCAACAAACCCCTGCTGCCCGATCTTAATCCAACGGCTAGAACGGATCTAAGCCGCGCCCGAGCTGCCAAACCAAGCCTGAGCCGAGCCGCACAGCCACAGCCGTCGGATCGTGATCCAACGGATCAGATCCGCCCGACTAAGCCAAACCCTAGCCGCCTTTGGAACTCTTGCAGAAAAGCCCCTAGGTTATCCAGAAATCAACCCGCGGTCCAGTTCTATTGAAAAGTAATTAGAATCAGGTCCTTTCTTTTCTGTTTAGGCCCCTGACCTTTTTAGAATTAGAACCCGTCATCCAGGACCTCCAGTTTTGCACCCAGGGCCCTCTTTTAAGGTTTAATTATGTTTTAGCTCCTAATTTCTTCTGATCTAACCCCTGGAAGTTCAAACCTCTCGCAGTTAGGTCCCTGGATCACTGTTTTAGCCATATCTTCATCATTTCAACTCCACTTTCCGCGTTTCTTGCGCTCTTGTAACCGTAGCAGCGAGCCTTATCCTTTAGCATGCTCCTTTAAAAGCTTTTGTTTCGTGATTGATGTATTGTTCTTAGCTGTACTTGTTTGTTGTTTTGTATGTTTGTGCTCGATGTTTGCTTCGAGTAGAATGATCGCTGTTGAAGCTTGAAGATCAAGGTTTCCAAGTAAGCAAGAGTTGAAGAGCAGTAAGAGTAGCTTTTCGTTGGAAAAAGGCAAGTGACCCTAACCATCCTTCTATCTATGCTTATTTACAAGAATACTATGTATTAATTGGAACATGAAGAACCACCCAGAAAAATAGTACAACCACGAGGACCATATGGCTCTGGTCTTGGCTAAATAATTAGAGACTCTAGTTTGAAGCAGTATTACCGAAAGGGCAAGGAGGGTGTCGGTGATTGGGGTATAGCCCGGTCCTCTTGGGGTAGCAGTCTTTACTAAGGTGCTAACCATTAGGGAGGGTTATGGTTCACGCCGCTACCGAAACTCTAGCGGACTACTTCTTATTAGGGAATCTTTGTAAAGGCCTCGTAGCGTCCCTATGCAATCACACCTTGGAAGTGTGGTATTGTGCCTAGCTAGCACAATATGGTTGGGTCCAAAGTTTTTTTGAACTTTTACGTGACTTGTGGTGAAAGTGTACAACCTCTGCAGAGTGTCTAAAACTGATATATCAGCCGTGCCCACAATCAAGAGCGGCCTGGACCCTCACATGATTAATAAACTTAAAGATAGATTTAAATCGTTACTCTGGTTATATCTTGTGGCCTTGCTGAGTACCAACCATAAGTGTACTCAACCTTACTAACTGCTGCTCAGAAGAAGAAGGTGTGAAGTCTACTGAAGATGATGAAGGGTTATAGGCGTACGCAACCCCCAGTCGTTTGCCTGTGAAGTTTGGAGCCTTCGTTTCCATGTTAAGCGTATATCTCTGATAGTTTTGTAAGTTCTTATTTATGTTTCTTTACGTGATACTGTTGCTGTTATTCATTGATGATGTCACTATATGTATGAAACTTGATCCTGGCATACATATAGTTATGCATTCGGTTTTATCCTTAAACCGGGTGTGACAGAAGTGGTATCAGAGTTATATCGACTGTAGGACGTAAGCCTAGATAGCAATGGTCACTCCTTAAGGTCTATTTTATTATACAACTTATTCCTGTCTTATCCTTGACCTTTCTGATAAATATTCTCGCTCCTTGACCATTTTCTTTTCTCAATCCGTCTTGATAACTCACCATTCTCACCTGACCTTCCTTTTTATTTACACTTCCTTATTTTGCAAATGTAAAACCCCCATCCTTATCTATTGGCTTACTCTTTCTTTGATAACTTATTTTGATACTCGACCCCTCGACAACTACACTTTCTAGTTTTTGCTAAACCCTCAACCATTGTCTATTTTCTCTCTCCTGGATGACTTCTTGCTCTTAATCATACATCTCATTTGATGAATAATTTTCCTATCTCATGCATCTGACCTCCTTTTAATTTGTTGGTGATATTGTTTACACCCACTCTTTAATATTTTCTTATTACTTCCTACTTATCCTTTTAAACATATCTCTTTCTTAATTTTATCTTTTCCCCCATTGTACCTCTCCTTTCATCTTAAGCATTGCCATTTTGATTTCTTTCCCATATCTTATTATTCCAAGGTGATCTTTTGCCCTCCTTTTATTCAAAATGTTTAGATCATTCGTGCCACCTGACCCAAAAACTGCTCAAGACAACTGAAGGATGAAGTCATCACTTTACCCTCGGAAAAGTTAAAATCAACAGCGGAATACTATGCCACACTCACCGGAAGAGCAAGATTCTACACTGCGCAAGCTAAAGGATGCCTGTATCAAGAAAGTTGAACATGAAGAGACAACCCATGCTTAGGTGTACCCCTTGCAGCCCTATTAACAACGTTTAGCATCGTTCCTTGACTTTGTGTTGCCTAGTGTAGTTCTGTGTTTGCGTGATGTTGCTTTTCTTTATGACCTTGCCTGATTCGCTTCTTTGTAATGATTGTTGGTGTATTGTAGGTCTTCTACCTACAATGACATCAGTTGCTTAGTTGGGTTCTTCTTTTGTATCTCCCACATCCTTGTTCTTTTCCTTTCTTTCTTCCTATTCCAAAAGAGGATGTCGAGAAGGAAGCTAATGGCAACACCAATGTCAACAAGCAGAAGTTATTGTCACCACCATCGTCTGGATAGAAGCAAGTCAAAGAAAAGAAGACCCTACTCTAGTTCCTTTACCACCTTGCAGCTTGCTATTCTTCAGTCTACCTTACTCCGACGATGACCTCAATAACCCAGTAGAAAGTTGAAGGTAACACCGACATCATCAGTAGAAACTTACAAACATCTGCATTGGTCGACAAATTAAAGAAGCTAAAGCCAAGAATGCTCTATTTCCTTTTGTTATCTCTGTGCTATTCTCCTCTCTACCTTGATTTATTTGCTTACCATCTCAAAAATCAAGCAAATGAAGATGATATCATGGATTCTACCTTATTCCTCAATCATTCTTTATCATTATTTATTTATATTTATTCTCATTCTCTCTAATTTTACCTTTGCTACCCAACCAAATGGCGAGTCCCAACGGAAATCATGAAGAAAGAGCATAACTGATATACATAAAAATATGTCATAACTGATATACATGATATCGAGTCGGAGTGAATCCCAGCATTGTAAAATGCATGTAAAAATTCTCGTGTCTTGCTCTTGTTAGGTTGTGTAATTTTCACGACTAGTTAGCCTGTTACGTTTAAACACCTGATCCCTGATCGTGGCCGTAGTCCATAGCGCAAGGATCTTGGCCGCGTGCACGCGTAGGAACATAGGCGTACAGAAGAGTTGAAGTTTCATGGATTAAGGCGTGTGTTACCCGAGTACTTTAGTAACCATTAAGAAAAAACGACGAAAAGTAGAAATAAATAGTCGGCATGCGACAAAGAGAATGCGCGGTGCACATAAAGTAGTTGGCGAGTGCGCGTGTTGTAGCGCGTATGGCCGTAGAGTGTAGCCGCTGTGAATCTGACACAACTCAGTGTACCAAACACGTGGGCGGCGCCCTACGAACTTGATGTACCAAGCGTGTGAACTGTTAGTAAACCATAGAAGTAGTCGATCATGGTGTAGCCCTCGAGGGTAATTACCGTCGAGAGGCGTACCAAAAAAGTAGTTGATCTTGTTAAAAACAAGTCGAGAAATGGTTTAAATGACTTAGCTTGATTCGTGGACGATTGTTGACGAAGTCGTAGTACTCGTTGATGGAGCCGTGACGGTTTGTCGATGAAGCCCGACTAGTCGAAGTTGATTTTGACCAGTTATTGATGGTGTACGGCCCGTTCTCGACTAGTTTTCTAGTCGAAACGAGTAGTCGAAGAAGTCGTCGACGGGTCACCGGGCGTCCACGCGATGTCAAAGTAGTCATAGGCGGCGCGAGCTGAAATCAAGCGAAGTAGTCGAGGTTGTCGCTGTTGCGCGTCGATGTTGCGGCGTGAGCTGAAGTTGAACCGGGTCGTCGAAGTCGGCGCCGGCAGTGCATCGACGTTGCAACGCGAGATGAAGTCGAGCCGAGTAGTCGAGGTCGATGTAGTCATTCGCCGAAGGATCGGATCTCGAACTCGACGAATCGATCCGCCGATGTATATGTATGAAGTAGCAATCCGCCATGTTGAGTGGATTGATGTTGGTGAAGAGGTCCTTCGAATTTGCCCAATGATCGCGACGATCTGCTCCACGGTGGGCGCCAGCTGTCGGTGTTTTTATCGTCAGCCTACCTAGGGATACCCCAAGGTAGGTGATTGTTTGGTGAGGGATCGCCGGATCTGGAACTTGAAGGTAAACGCGAAGACACAAGACACAGATTTAGACAGGTTCTTGTGTGGTGTTGTATATTGCACCCTACGCTTGAGTGTTGAGTTGCCTGTTGGCCGCTCTATTGTTCTGCCGATCTAGGTGCTCCCGCCCTCCTTTATATACTCCACGGGGTGGGGTTCCTAGTCGGTTACAAGGTAGGAGTCCTAGTAGGATTACAAGGTATAAGTCCTAGTAGGATTATAGATGAATCCTAGTAGGAGTCCGACTTCTTCCTTCCTTGCGGGTACCTGGGGATCTATCCCTGACATATGGCGCAAATATGACATCCATATCTTTCCATCGTATCATCATATGCGATATGTAGGCCGCAACCCATGGGACCATCGACATCATCATCTTGGAATCCACCAACCCCATCATCATCAGCAACCCCATCATCATCATCGTCACCATCATCATCTCCACCATCATTAAAATAAGAATGAAACATTCTGTCAAACTCCTCATCTTCCTCATCTTGTATGATTTCATCCAGTGGATTATTTGTTCGGAGGGGGAGCATCCGTCTCGCCATGATACATCCAGATCTTGTAGTCCTTAACAAAACCACTCATCATCACATACGATCTGATTGTAGTTGGGTCGCTGAATACTCTCAAATTCTTGCAAGATTGCATGGGCAATGCATCAATCGTGTCTTCTTATTTTTTGCGTGGTCCTCCGCAACTTGAATGAATTTATTAAGCTCTCCACAGAAATAGGCATTCGTCCTTTTTGCATTGTACATCCATGTTCTATCCATATCTGAAAAGATAGAAAAAATTAAATCAAATTATTTTCTCGCAAGAAATAAAGTCCTAAATTCACGTAAATATATACTTCTATATATGTATAGGTGTTGGAAAAAGTCAATTTAACTAATAATAAATAAAAATCAACTTCCAACCTATTATTGTACAACTAAATATTAGGAAAAAAATGTAACATGCATGTATGTAAATATAGAAAAAAAATCAAATCTTTTTCTCAAAAGAAATGGAGTCCTCAATTGATATAAATATATACTTCTATATATGCATAGGTGTGAGAAAAAATCAATTTAACTTGTACTAAATAAAAATAATAAAAAACTCAACATATTATTTTACCACTAAATGTCGGGAAAAATCTAACATGCATCTTTAAAAAATAGGAAAAAAATAAATCTTCTTCTCTCTCCTTCATAGATCTAGGGCATTATTTACTTAAGAATGATGCTAAAATCTATAGATCGAGTCGAAATGATTACATAATCTTGTTCTCCTACTAAAATAGCACAACTTCATCCAAAAGTTCGAGGCAAATGGTGTCTCAAATGGCTAATCCACACCATGGAGATTTAGAGCTAGTTAGAGGCAAAGAGAGCTCCATTTGAGCTATAAATCTAACAAAAGAGCTTAGAAATGATAAGGAATTAGCGTCAACTTAGCTCCTAAAACCCCCAACTCGAAGGAAATCAAGTTGAAAAGCTCCCCCCTTTTTCTTTTTTTCGGCTCTTGGGGGAGCTCCTCTCCCGAGCAAACAATGGGAATGTGTCCAGATTTTTTTATAGATATGGGGTGAGCCGCCCATACAAATGACATTTTTAGGGGCGGCTCACCCCCCAGCTGCCCCTGAAAATGGCGCCCATTTGTAAAAACGGGTGACATTTTCGTCCGCCCTAAAAAAATTCGGAATATTGGTACAAATCAATTTTATAGTAGTGACAGTTTGCGAGGGGGAGCAAGCCCGCATGGGATCGAGGGGGGCACGGGATAAAGATGGAAGCCTAGGCATCATCTCTCTTCTCGTCTTCTATAACCAGGGGTATTTAGACCACTTGCTCACTTGTTAACGGAAGGTACTAACAGAATTGACGATAGTTAGAGATAAAATTTAGAACTAGAGTTATATAGGGAATTTTTAACTTTGGAGGGTGAGGAAGGATTTAGTAATTTTAGTAGTGTCAATAGGAATTTTCTCTTGCTCCATTGGCACCTCGATTGTCATCAAAGGGAGTGTTGGGAAGAGATGGCTACTGTTGCGATGTGGCTGCAGCTGCAACCAAAGGAGCAAATGCAACAGCTTTTAGCGTTGCAGCTGAGCTGCTGGCTGTGCAACCAGAAAAAGATCACAAGTGAACAGACCTTGCGAAAGTTGTCTTCAAAGTTTCCTCTATGTTACTACTATACTAGTGTGGGCAAATATCTTAAATTAAAAAATATTTAGATTTAAAACATAGCTTAAATAAATATAGCTTGATATTTGAAATTAATGATTCAGTGCTGGATAAATTTGCTTTCTGGAAAGCTAATACAAAAACACACCATGATATGCCACAGGTGCAGAAAGATAAAAAATAAATTGGAGACCGTTAACAGCATGCGACTCCGTCTCCAACTACCTCCGCGCCTGCTACGCCCGTCAGCTTCACCATGCACTAGACCGCGTCGCCCACGCTCTGCGCTCGCCGTCAGCTTCGCATACAATGCGTAGGCTTAGGTTTTTCTGTTACACACGAACTCTCTTGTACATGTATTTATATGAGTAGAGATCAATAGATGAGTTTTGTGCGGTTCATATCCTCTTCTCAGAGACTAAAGACATCAAACACTATAAGTGATTTAGCCGGCCTCATTAGTATTGATTTTATCAAGCCTTCATCAGATTGCTGAAAAGGTGTTGAAAAATCGGTACCTCTAATCTTAACACCGATTTCGAGAAGTGGAACTAAAGTAGTGTGCTACTATTTTTTTTGCGAACCCTATATCCACACTACACCAGCGAGACATTCACCTAGATACTAACACGGGAGACCAACTCTATACAAAAGAACTTAACTATTTATTCACTATAACTTAATATAGCACATGACTCTTATACTCTGTATCTTTATGTGGCTATCCTACCAAGAACATCTCTTACTTGAGACCTCTTGTATCATTGTATGGCAAGAGGGGGAGGAGAGTAACTCTATTTATAAGTGCTTATGGGTATTGCGGTGTTGCTATGTAGTAACTTCTACACTCTTCTTTAAATATCTAACTCTAGAATTTTCTCATTCTTATCCAACCATGTCAAATATCTTATTCTAGAGAATTCTTATCTTGCCATGAAGCATGACAACTTCTTTCTCTTACTATTTCCAAATTATTCTAGAATTTTCTCAAATATATATTGTTATTTTTAACATAAGTGGTTGCTTGGAACATTTTCAGTGCCTCACCTCTGCTCGTTGGGTAACAGTAAATGCTTGGTTCAACCAGGTATACTTTGATTCCCTAGCAATCTAGCCAGCCCCGGCAAGTATTTCCTTGCAGGCTGAGACGAGGTTCCCTGAATGACAGAGCATGCCTAAAGTAGCTAGCGGACATCTCTTCAGAACCAGAGATTACTTGTCCTAACTTTGTTTCTGGCTCTGTGACATGGTGAGCAGTTAGTTTCTTTTTTTTTTTACTCTGAAAGATGACCGAAATTTCAAGCATTCACTAAAGGTGTGTATCAGAGGCGACTGCAACGGTTAGCACTTGTAATTTTCAAGTCTCAATCAGGCAACCAGTACAACGTAGCTTCCCACCGACAGTAATTAATACTATAATAATATTTCATTTATAGAAGTTCTAAACTAATCTTTCCAAGGTTAACTCGTCTTCTATATGTACATGGAAGAACGGACCCCTGAACCCCCTTAAGCAACCATTACCCTGCTGTTGCTAGGCACCTTGGCGCAGTGGCTTCAGAGAGATGGGAGCAGGGTACCAGCCACTGGACCCCCACAACCAGAGGCCATCCAGCAAAAATCATGGCCGTTTCCTCTCCAGACCCGCCTGCGCTTGGCTCGTCCTCGGCTTCCTCTCCTTGGCGCTCCTCCACCTCCTCTGCTGCTCCCCCGCCGGCACTCAGCAAGCGGTGTTCTCTCCTCTGCGCCAGTACATCAACAACACCTACTCCTTCGTCTCGTCAGTGTAAGTGACAAATGCTGCACGCTTAGATCTTCAAAGTTTCCTCTCTTTTTTTCGAACAAAGTTTCCTGTGTTTTCAGTTCTGAATTCTGATGATGTTGTGTGGCTTGTTACCTTGCAGACCGGGAGAAGGACGGAGCTGCAACTACTCCGTTGGGAACTGGGTGTGGGCGCCGGGCCACGCGCGGCGGTACAACGCCACCGAGTGCAACGCCAAGGAGAGCCACGACTGCATCCGCAACGGGCGGCCCGACACGCGCTACCTCGACTGGCGGTGGCAGCCGGCGGGGTGCCCCCTGTCGGCGTTCGACGCCGGGGCGTTCCTCTCGGCGGTGCGCGGCAAGCACGTGGCCTTCATCGGCGACTCCATGGCGCGGAACCAGGCCCAGTCCCTCATCTGCCTCCTCAGCGCCGCGTTCCCGTACCGCCTCCTGTACCGTGACGAGGGCCCGCGCAGCTACAACTTCTGGCGCTACGCGTTCCCGGCGCATGACGTGAGGGTGTCCTTCTACTGGAACCCGTTCCTCGTGAAGTCCACGGGCAAGTCGGAGGACGAGGCCGTCCGCGAGAACCACGTCCACCTCGACACGCCCGGCGACCGGTGGGCGGCCGACGTCGGCACGTTCGACGTCGTGGTGCTCGGCGCCGCGCACTGGCTGCTGAACGGCGCCATCTACTACAACGAGAGCAAGCTGATCGGCGCCCACGGGTACCCGGAGCTCAACACGACGGGCCTCGGCTACGCGTGGCCGCTGCACATGGCGTACCGGACGTCGGTGGAGCGGCTGAGGTCCGACGGCCGGCCGAGGACCCTGGTGCTGGCCACCTTCTCTATGTCCCACTTCGAGGGCAAGCCCACCGACGACCCCACGGCGTGCACGAGGACGGATCCGTACAGGGACGGGGAGAAGGACAACGAGTGGGTGTTCAGGGAGGTGCGGGACATCGTCTACGACGAGGCGGAGGCAGCAAGGGCGAGGGGCGGCGAGAACAGCACGCTGAGGGTCGAGGTGCTGGACGTGTCGAAGCTGGCCTCGCTGCGGCCGGACGGGCACCCCGGCCTGTACATGCGCCCCAACCCTCTCGCAAACGGCATGCCGGAGAGGATGTACTCCGACTGCCTCCACTTCTGCCTGCCCGGGCCGGTCGACACCTTCAACGAGATACTGCTGCAGATCCTGAGGAAGAAGCGGTGAAACGAAGAGCCGTCGATCGGTTCTTGTGCTACTTGTGCTTGAAAAGAAGGTTTTTGAAGAGATTAAGCTAAAAAAAATGTTCTTGTCCCTAGGAGATGGTTTAATGACTGTATCATGTTTTTTAGGAAAAAACGATTGTAAGTTTTTTTTTTTTTTGCATATTGGAGAAACTTGGTCGAAACTGAGTACAAGGAGTTGACTGTAAGTTGCTAATTTGATTTCTTTAATTTGGAGGCCGACATATTGAGATTCTTGAGCGTAACAAAGTTTGGTCGAGGGATCGTGGATCTCATCTCAGTTGTCTGAAAATATATTGTGCTCGCGCACATCTCTATGCACCACATCGTTGAACTAGCAATTAATTTGGTCATAGATTCGAGTAAAATAAGCACATTCTTACTCTGACCTTTGCAGGGTGCCATACTGCTGCCACTTACCCCTGGGATGTACTTCAACGGCCGGTTACACAATGGAATCCATTCCTTTAGGAGGTTACCCAACATTATGGTGAAACTGTGGGTCAAAGGGTGCATCAATAGAAAAATAAAGCAAATCCTCCTAAGTTCATGTTCATCTTACTATTACAAATTGGAGTGAAGCCTCTATACTCCTCACGTGCAACTCAGTAGAAAAGCTAAGAGAGAGCTTCTAGAAATTCTCACAAAGAAAGGAAACATCTTACCATAGATTTGAGGAACTCTAATCAATAATGAAAAAGATGGCCACTGGATCAAATCGGTTTGTACATTACGAAAATATTGACCCAAGCTACCCGCAATATCTACCTCAAAACTATGCACTATGCGAATACGAAAATGATTAGTAAGAGAAATAAATAATCTCCTTAAACACATTCCTTCAATACGCTCTTCTGCGTCTAACTCAGCATTGCTTCCAAATTCAGATACAAGAAGTACGGCTCTATAAGCAGGCTCATTTAGTTGCTATGTTTCCTTCTTATTGCAACTTTGCTTGTTTCATACGTGTAGTTCATGACTAGATGTGATTGTAACAATGTAACATGTGTTTGATGGTCAAGAAAACTGCCCACCGACAGGCCACTCGGTTAATGCTTATTTACTTTGAGCAAGCCGCAAGCACAGAGGTCATCCTGACTGTACAAAACCGTACATTACCAAGTTTTATACTATTCTTTCCAAGGTTAACGCGCCTGCTATATATGCACATCGAACTACCCAACACTGAGCAACCATAGACTTAGCTTAGCCCAGTGGCTAGCTAGAGATGGGAGTGTACAAGCCACTGGATCCCCGCAGCCAGAAGCCGTCGAGCAAAAATCCTGGCTGTTTCCTCTCCAAGCCCGTCTGCGTCTGGCTCGTCCTCGGCTTCCTCTCCTTGGCGCTCCTCCACCTCCTCTGCTGCTCCCCCGCCGGCACCCAGCAAGCGGTGTTCTCTCCTCTGCGCCAGTACATCAACAACACCTACTCCTTCGTCTCGTCAGTGTAAGTAGTAGCTTCTTCGTTTGCAATCTGCATGCTTGCCAGTTGCCACACACAGGTCTGATGATGAGGTGTTGGTTCTTCAATTTGCAGGCCGGGAGAAGGGACCAACAAGAACTGCAGCTACTCGGAGGGGAGGTGGGTGTGGGCGCCGGGCCACGCGCGGCGGTACAACGCCACCGAGTGCAACGTGAAGGAGAGGCAGGACTGCATCCGCAACGGGCGGCCCGACACGGGCTACCTCGACTGGCGGTGGCAGCCGGCCGGCGGGTGCCCGCTGCCGGCGTTCGACGCGAGGGCGTTCCTCTCGGCGGTGCGCGGCAAGCATGTGGCCTTCATCGGCGACTCCATGGCGCGGAACCAGGCGCAGTCCCTCATCTGCCTCCTCAGCGCCGCGTTCCCGTACCGCCTCCTGTACCGGGACGCCGGCCCGCAGAGGCACAACTTCTGGGGCTACGCCTTCCCGTCGCACGACGTGAGGGTGTCCTACTACTGGGCCCCGTTCCTCGTCAGGGGCAAGGGCAAGCCGGAGGACGACAGCATCAAGGAGAACCACGTGCACCTCGACGCGCCCGGCGACCGGTGGGGCGCCGACGCCGACACGATCGACGTGGCGGTGCTCGCCGCCGGGCACTGGCTGCTGAACGGGGCCATCTACTACAACGGCAGCGAGGTGGTCGGCGCCCACAACGCGCCCCCGGAGCTCAACTACACCCGGATCGGCTACGCGTGGCCGCTCCACATGGCGTACCGGACGGCGGTGGAGCGGTTGAGCTCCGGGCCACGGCCGCGGACCGTGGTGCTCGCCACGTTCTCGCCGTCGCACTTCGAGGGGAGGCCGATCGACAGCCCCACGGCGTGCACCAAGATGGAGCCGTACAGGGAGGGGGAGAGGGAGCTGGAGTGGATCTTCAAGGAGGTGCGGGACGTCGTCTACGACGAGGCGGAGCTCGCCAGGGCGAGGGCCGCCGGCGGCGCGACGAGGATCGAGGTGCTGGACGTGACAACGCTGGCGGCGATGCGGCCGGACGGGCACCCCAGCGTGTACATGAACTACCACCCGTTCGAGCACGGCGTGCCGGAGAGGATGCTGTCCGACTGCCTCCACTTCTGCCTGCCGGGGCCGGTGGACACGTTCAACGAGATACTTGTTCAGATCCTGAAGAAGAGGCGGCCGTGAAATCAGTGAGAGTGATCGAGTGCCCGTACGTGTTCCTGTTCCATGGCTCGTAGTTGACCCCGGTTCGTGTGGCAGCTTTGTCCCCGGCCGTGGATGCATGATGAGTCCATCTTGAATTCTTGATGGCTCCGCTGTCTAGACTCTAGATCGTGCGGCTACAAGCTACCCTTGTTTTTTTTCTTCTATCTCTTCAAATACTTGTTATGTATACATGTACTCCACTTGGAGTATTATTAAACAAAGCTCTCGAGGCGATGAGCGCTGAATTTTGCGATTAGGGGATTGTTTTTTTAATGAAACAACAACGTTCTTTTTGCACGTATCTACGTGCGAAATGCTCGAGATGTGAGTTGACTGTGATCAGATGGTGATTTGGAGACTGACAAGTTGAGATTCTTGGAAGACTAATTAATTTAGCTGCAGAAGTCGGTCGAAGGAAGGATCATAGATCTCAATTCTTCTGAATGTATTTTTCTGTTCGCGCGTAGATCTCCATGAAATCGCATCTCGGTCAGCTCGCATTTAATTTGGTCATAGATTTGAGCGAAATGAGGGCGTTCTAGAGCCGGCCGGAATCTTGCAGATGACATTTTGACCTGGGATGTAGTAGTTTAAAATGTAAATTAGTTAGACCGTTACCTCCTGAGGCACATGCTAACCCACGACGTCCCTCCTGGGAACCAAGCTCACTCCGCGCTGGTAATAATGGTAAAGTTTTGAACTACAGTAGGAGTACTATTGAAACCACGTGAATACATTGGGAAATGCTGCCTAGCAGTGCCCGAAAATAACGTTTTCTTCAGGCGACATGTATCAACTATTCATTCTCCATTTCCGCGGCGGCTCTTGTTTCTCCTTTTACCTTCAACTCGGTTCCTACTGTTTTTTATCCAACGTGGTCAAACAAAGAATGGATCCTCTACCCGAACACGGATCCTACGCAGTATTTTCCCCTGCAGTTGGATCAATAACGTGCGAGTCCGACCCCACACGTCAGCGAGGGGAAGTACTGCAGGCGAATCCTGTCCCTGTGCCCTGCTGCCCTCCTCGATGATCTCCAGTGGAGTCCACACCTCTGGATCCACCTCCACCTCTTACTTCCATGGTAGCCAAGCCATTTCTGCTCGTACCCGTCGAATCCCTTGCCCGCCGTCTATCCTTCTTGGCCTGGACTAGACAGGGTGACGATAACGCCCCCACCCAACACCAAACGAAACTCTCCTATATTTCAGGGCATGTAACGCCTGAGATGCAGGAGGCGTGGACTATATTTGAAGGTTTTTTATGGCAACAAAGAAATCGTGTTTGCTTAGGTTCCAAGAACATTGCGTAGATCCAGAATCAAATGCTTTCAAACCTTACAATAACTATAAATCAACTATTCTCATACTAACCCATCAGATTTATGCTATATGGAACAAAATATGGGCTCTCGAAATGAGCTACCAAAAAAGTGAATGCACTAGTGAGTTGAATCCGATGCTAATATAACCGTAAAAGTGCCCCTAAATGTACATAGTGTTACAAAAGCTAAAAGATCCTTAATCCAGCATTGCTAGGTTGATGCGCTATTTGTTTGGATCCACCTAACTAATCCATTAGCTGGCTAGCTAGAATTAGCTAGGTTGGACCAGCTAATTGGATAGTTACTATCCAGGTAGGTAGAAGGGTTTTAACTGAAGCAAGAATAGAATTTCACGCGATAACGATGCCTTCATCATTCATTGGTTAATATAGTCCGTATACAGCAGAATTACAATAGAAAATATCTATACAGTATTTTGACTAACAAACTACAACAAAATCTGAACAAACCATGTTACAAGCTGACAGCCTTCTTCTGTTGAGCATGTACATATATTCTGGCATTAACTAGGTATTAGCCGACTCTGTTTGTATCTACCCAGCTAAAATTAGTATCTACTATCCAAAAAGGCCTTAAGTTTGGTTATCTAGCTCATTTTGAGCAATAATGCATCCATATAAACTGATCAAACTTGGAGTCAACCCAAGGCCATGCATGTACGTCCTCACTACACCAATTTGATCGATCAAGATAGCACAATGATAAAGCACATAGTTGAACAGTTTTTTATCCTCTCATCTCTCATTTGTTGTTCTTTGAGTTTCTACACCTGTGCTGCTTATCCCCCTACTGAACCGAGATGGGATACTATGCCCACTGAGGATGCAGCTCCACCCTACATCGCAATGACAATCAACCACTCACATGCATCGTCCGTGTTAATTGGGCTGTTTAGACTATTTATTTCTTAACTCGTAGGAACATTTGGCCCAACAATCATATTATCGGTTCTACAGCTGACTGATTGAAGAGACGGCCCTCGTAAGAGAAGGCCCGCATTACTGTATTTGGTGCTACTGGCTACACTGACCTTGGTTTTCCCACTCACTACGGAACTTACCACAGTACGGACTGTCCCCTACTGCCTTCCTTTGGACCTTGGTCCTCTAAAACATTGGGTATTTGATGACCAAGAAACGAGGTGATCCATGGACGTAATCTTGGTTACCCAAAGTTAAACATACCGAGGTCAACTGGTGCTTCTAGGAGCTATAACCGCCTTCAAAGTTAAGCAGCAACCATCGCCGTCTTGTACCTGCAGCTGTCTCGGAGATGGCAGCGTGGCAGCCACTGCATTCCCTCAGCACCACCGCCTGGCTCGCCGCCGGCTTCCTCTCCCTGGCCCTCCTCCACCTCCTCTGCTGCTCTCCCCCCGTCACCCAGGACGCGGTGTTCACCCCGCTGCTCCAATACGTCAACACCACCTACTCCTTCCTCTCATCATCATCAGGACGACGGAGCTGCGACTATTCGGAAGGGCGGTGGGTGTGGGCGCCGGGCCACGCGCGGCGGTACAACGGCACGGCGTGCGGCGTGAAGGAGGGCCAGGACTGCCTCCGCAACGGGCGCCTCGACACGGGCTACCTCGACTGGCGGTGGCAGCCGGCGGGGTGCCGCCTGCCGGCGTTCGACGCCAGGGCGTTCCTCTCGGCGGTGCGCGGCAAGCATGTGGCCTTCATCGGCGACTCCATGGCGCGGAACCAGGCCGAGTCCCTCTTCTGCCTCCTCAGCGCGGCGGCCCCGCACCGGGTCGTGCACCGGGACCCCGAGCCGCACCGGCGCCAGTTCGTGCGCTGGGCGTTCCCGACGCACGGCGTCACGGTGTCCGTGTACTGGGCGCCCTACCTCGCCAGGTCCGCGGGCAAGTCCGAGAACTACAGCATGCCCTACAACCTGGTGTACCTCGACGCGCCGGCGGACCGGTGGGCGGCCGACGCCGACACCATGGACGTGGTCGTGCTCTCCGCGGGCCACTGGCTGCTGAACTCGGCCATCTACCACAACGGGAGCGGGGTGATCGGCGTCCACGCCCACCCGGAGCTCAACCGCACCGACATCGGCTACGCCTCACCGTTCAGGCAGGCGTACCGGACGGCGATGGAGCGGCTGAGCCGCTCCGGGCGGCCACGCACCGTGGTGCTGGCCACGTTCTCGCCGACCCACTTCGAGAACAACCGGATGGACGACCCCGCGGCGTGCGCGAGGAAGGAGCCGTACAGGGACGGGGAGAAGGAGCTGAACAGATTGGAGGAGGAGCTCAGGAGCATCGTCGTCGAGGAGGCGGAGGCGGCGGCCCGGAGGAACGGCGGCGATGTGAGGTTCGAGGTGCTGGACGTGACGAAGCTGGCGGCGATGCGGCCGGACGGGCACCCCGGGCCGTACATGAACCGCGACCCGTTCGCGCACGGTGCGCGGGAGAGGATGCAGACCGACTGCCTGCATTTCTGCCTGCCCGGGCCGGTCGACACGTTCAACGAGTTATTGCAGCAGATTCTGACCAAGAGGCGGTGAGAGTACAGACTTACAGTGTGAACGCGCACCTAGCTCAACGCGGTGTGGCGCGCTTTTGCGTTTTGCCTCGTCGGCGTGAGATATGGGTGCATGCGTGCATCTAGATCGACCGATTTTGATCGGATGGATACTAGTTACTGTTGCCTTTTTCAAACACTGCTGTAGAGCACTTGCATCCCTGATCCTATACTTTTGAAAAGATGTACCAAATTATGCTCTTTGCGTGTTTCTCAACTCTCAAAGTAGGTTGATTTTATATATTAGACGTCTAGTACAATATTCTAAATCATATCATTCCTAAGAAACAATCTAATTTGTTAAAAAATTGACTATTAGTTTATCCAAAATGTTATTAAATGTGTTAAAACGGGAGTAATATACTTTGCTAAGTATCTGCGGATGGTTAAGATTCTTTTTTATTTAAACCTTTTTATAAATATATTTTAAAAAGTGACCCGCCTTAACTTTTATTTTTGTTGCGTGGCTCATTCACACAATAGTCCTTTCACGCTGGTGCGGCGTCGACTGGGCATGCCCATATCGCGCCACTGCATTCACGCAATGGTCCTTTCACCCTGGTGCAGCGTTGACTGGGCATGCCCATGTCGCATCACATGCACTAGAGAGATAGGCTTGCATTGTCCCGTAGGGTGGACCGGTGCGATAGGGGACACGTACAAGGCATGATATGGGCATGCCTAGAATTAGGCTAATTCTTGATCGAATCAATCTTTTTTTAAAAATTATGCACCTTACATTATTGAGGGATAAAGAGAATACATCATAAGATAAATGTGATCTAAGACATGATATCAAGTGATGTAGTTGGCTTGGGTAGGAATGAGAAAGGGGAATTTACATCGGTAATTATTGATGAGATACGAGAAGATCAGGAAATAATTGGAAGAGTGTAAAATTCTTTTTACTTTATAGATTATTTTCATTTTCTTTTTTATCGTTACCATTTTGATTTGCCCTTAAATATCAACAAACACTTCTACAAAGGTCCATTTTGTAGATGTAGTTTTTTTGGAAAAAGTCCAGTTTACACCCTCAAACTATCGTAAAAGTCCAATTTTCAACCTTCAATTACAAAACTGGATAACGTAGGCCATACAACTGTCTAAATCAGATAAATTTGGCCCTTAGAGTGGTGGTTTTGAAGGTGATTTTGCATGTTTTTTAAAATAAAAATCTAATTAGATCTAAAAAAATCAAAACTAATTCAATTTAAATCAGAAAAAAAATATAAAACTAGTACCAAAATTTTTCTAAAAATGTAACCTATCTATTATAGCTCTATTTGAATCTTATTTATTCAAAAAAAAATAGGCATAACTACAAGCAACCAAATACTATTAATATGAAAAAATTAGATCCGAATAACTGATAAGCATAGTGCCTATAGATAAGTTACATTTTTAGAAAACTTTTGATACCCATTTCGTATTTTTTTATTTAAAATGAATTACCTATAAATTTTTTAGTTTAAATTTAAATATTTTTAATTTTCATAAAATGGAAAACTACCTTCAAAACCACCCAAAGAGCCCCGGAGTTGGATGGCCTATGCGGTTTTGTAGTTGAATGTTGAAAATTGAACTTTTGTGATAGTTCAAAAGTGTAAACCGGACTTTTTTTTAATACTTACACCCCTCCGTCATTTGCTGCCGACAGCAAGACGATTTTGCCATCTAACTCTGTTAGAGGCAAGGTTTTAAATAGCTGATTATAGCTGCCGCTAAAACCAGCTATAGCTGCTAGGAAAGGCAGCCGCTATGGCATTTAGCCTGCTAAAGCCAGCTATAGTCCGCTAAATACATGCTATAGCCCGCTAAACGACGTAACGTCAGTCCTGCCACTAAACATTTTAGCCAGTGATTTAACGATTTAAAACCATGGTTGGAGGAAAGAGCCAGATTCACACATCATGTGTCCCATGCGGGCATGCAGCCATGCCTGCCCTCGCGCTCGCTCACGATCACCACGTCTCGCGACCCGTTCCTCTTCGCAGCCCAGGCGGACCTCGCTGGGGCAGCCCCACCACCGCGCCGCAAGGGCTGCACCTCCGCCACACCGCACAACCGCAGTCAGGAAAAGAGGGACATCAGCGACGCCACCGCCGCCGGCGCTTCGCGCGGCAGACTACAGGTCAGCGCAGTAGCGGAACTGAGGGGGGGCTGGCAGGGGCCATGGCCCCCCTAACAACATGATTTTTTTTAAGTACTCTTTAATCTCAACTTAATTTTAGCTCAAGTTTTTAAGTACCCGTTATTCTTAACCTACTTCAGAACATGACAAAAGCTCACAATATAATTCGTTGCTCGGAAGTCCACAATCCACCCTGCTTTCTAGCTCCGAAAGTTCTCTCCGTGTTTTTCATGTGTGGCTACTCGCTAGTCACAGCTCATCAATGTCCCAACGGAGGGCGGCAAACGGACTCACGTCTCACGATCGGCATCGCGCGAATGCACAAACCGCCGACGGCAAGCAGGTAGGAGGCCACAGCCGAGACGGAC
The DNA here is from genome assembly GCA_032594955.1 of Panicum miliaceum. NCBI lineage: Eukaryota > Viridiplantae > Streptophyta > Magnoliopsida > Poales > Poaceae > Panicum > Panicum miliaceum. The sequence goes on from CM064071.1 coordinate 5,537,127, forward strand.
GGCAACAACAAACCCATCTGCTTCACTAATATGATCATATTAGCCATCACAACCATGGCTTCTGTCTATACTTCTCTAATTTAAATCTATATAAATATATTATTGTTGATACGGTATGCTATTTCGTATCACGTAAGAGCATAGCAAAACTAAAATGAACAAAATATATTGACCCCCACTCCTATTTTTCTTTGTGAATTGTCCTTGTATGATTAAATAATATATACCGTGACTAGCCGGTGCATATTAGCGCGGTCAATAAAAAAAGTACAAATTGCCAAATTCTCGTACCTACAAATATTATCGGAGTTTGCTCGGCCCTCTTAAAATTTCTTTCCAGTTCCGCCACTGGGTCAGCGTGCCCCGGCCCCACCCCTTCTAGACCCTACTCGTGAATCATGATCGCCGCCAGTAGTCACTAAACCTATATGGCTATGTGTGACGGAATCGCACATTGGCTGATTGAAATGGCTGATTTGTTAGAATTGGGTATGAGATAGGAGTGGCAAGAATTGTAGTGTCTTCAAATTCCCATGCTTCCTTACGTTCTTTGTGGGCATGAGATAGGAGTGGCAAGAATTGGGTAGAATTGTTCTGTAGTGGAAGATGAGTGCGTATCCATGATTCATTACGATTTAACAAGTTACACTTTTTCAACCCTAATTAAACAGTGGAAGATATCTTTCTCTTAGTTCACAACACATATTGAACGAGAAATTTAAGACAAAAAAGCAAACTCTCATGCAAATTCCATATACTAATTCCCGTCTCTAATCTCACTTGCAATAATGTCCAAATAAAAAAAACTAGTCTCATTTCTTCAATGTACCTTTTCTTTTCTTTTCTTTTTCAATGTCAAAGAAGACTTATGGCACACTACACTAGGTCTATATTGTTTGTTTTTTTGGATCGAGGTCTATACTATTGACTTTACCGCCGAGCGATGAATTGAGGACACAACTGGCCCAAACTTTTTTTTTTAAAGCAACGTGACCCCAACTTCTCTACCTGTGCCGTTGTGCGCCAGTTACGCCGCACGCCTAACCGGCGACATTAATAAAAAGCCTTGTCGTTGGCTGGAGTTTTGCCACCAGCTGATGATTATTTGCAGTTCAACGACTTGAATCTACTGCACAATAGCAGTCTGTCCATTACTAACCTAAATCTTGCACGTACATACTACAGTACACTTCGATGTAGTACATAACTACATATACCAATCCCATTATATATCATCAAGAAGGTTGGTTGCAGCAGCAGCATCAGACATGGGAGAAAACACACAGGAACTAGCAGATCACGGCCTTTGTTCCCACCCCAGAAAGCTCCTTAGTTGTTCCTTGTTTGCTCTCTTCACCTTGTCTCTCATCTACTTCATCTTCTACTCCTCCCCATCTTCTTTCGCCTCCTACGCCGATCTGTTCGACCAATTCAAAACACAACGAGCAACCAAGAACACCAGCACCTCTCTCCCACCTCCTCTAGGTAATTATTCTTTCTCATTTAGAATGTGTTCTTGTCTTTCTACATGTCGATCATTTCAGAAGGCTAACCTGCAATTGCATTCATGATCGTCGTTCCCAGCATGGTTGCAGTGTGACTACAGCGACGGGAAGTGGGTGTGGGACGACAGCGTCACTGGCCCGCGGTACGACAGCGAGAACTGCGACATGAAGAGCACGGAGAAATGCGTCGTCAACGGCAAGCCGGACAAGGGCTACCTGCACTGGCGCTGGCAGCCGGCGGGCTGCAACCTCACGGCACTCGACCCGGCGGGGTTCCTCCGGCTGGTCCGGGGCAAGCGCCTGGCCTTCGTCGGCGACTCCACGGCGCGGAACCAGGCGGAGGCCCTCGTCTGCTACCTCTCCACGGTGGCGCGGCCGGAGACGGCGCACCGGTACGAGGAGCGCCTCGGGCGCAAGTTCTGGCGGTGGGTCTTCCCGGCGCCCCACAGCGTCAGCGTCTCCACCTACTGGTCGCCGCTGCTGGTGCGCGCCGAGGGCCACTCGGAGGACTACGCCATGACGCAGGAGGCGGTGGTCCTCGACGCGCTCACCGAGCCGTGGACCGCGGACGCCGACGCCATGGACGTCGTGGTGGTCTCGGCGGGGCACTGGTTCCCGCGGCCGGCCATGTACTACGAGGACGGGGAGGTCGTCGGCGTGTACTCCCGCCCGGACCTCAACAGGACCGACATCGGCTACCTCGGCCCGTACCGCAAGGTGCTCCGGAGGACGCTGGAGTACATCAGCGCCAACTCGACCGGCGACAAGCTCGTGGCGGTGGCCACCATCGCGCCGGGGCACTTCGACCCCGGGCGCAGCTGGAACCACCGCGACGCGTGCTCGCGCACGAAGCCGTACGAGGCCGTGGGGGCGGAGGTGGCGGCCGCGGACGCCGAGATGAGGAAGGTGGTCCTGGAGGAGGTGGCGGCGGCCGCGGCCGCGGCGGGGCGGCGGCGGCGCGGGGTGCGGTTCGAGGCGCTGGACGTGACGAGGCTGGCGACCCTGCGGCCCGACGGGCATCCCGGCCCCTACCTCTTCGCGCACGCGTACGACCGGCGCCCGGTGCCGGAGACCGTCGCCAACGACTGCCTGCACTGGTGCGCGCCGGGGCTCGTCGACACGTTCAACGACATACTGGCCAAGATGATCGACGCCGGCGGCTGATCTGAATGAATGGATCTTGGCTGAGAAAAGACATTGCAGTGTAGTTTGTCCACACATGCATTGTTTGACATTTTGGTCAATGCTCAAGTTCAATATTACTCGTGGCAGGCGAAAGGTTAAAGGCGTCAACGAGGCTGTCCGTCCGGCCCGAGAGGCGCACACGACGTCCTCTTACCACCTCGTCTTCTTGCCCTTCCCTAACCAGATGGGAGTGATTTTCCTTTCCGGAGAAAATAGTGGTGAAAAATCGGTGAACCATATCTATGTAGATAGAATTCGGCGTGTGTTTGGCATGATGCTGCGCGGCAGGTTTCCATTGGGCCTATCAATGATCTGCGTTGGGCCTTCTGAGAGTTCACACGGATACTAGTTGGGTCGTTTCTGCTACTGTGCTCAGGCCCATTGCAGCCCTGCAACTTTTCATGTGCGTTTCACGTCCTGTTTGGCTGCTTCTACATTATCCGCTCTGCTGCAGTTGAACTTGCTCTATGCAACCATGTTCGTGCTCAAACTATTTTTTGCTAGCTCATGCTTTGTCACAAGCATGCTTTAGCAAATCTTGTTGTACTAGTTAGGTGAGCCATTTCCCCGTACAGGTGAGACCTTTGCCCATGAGGCCATCGAGTCCACACAGCCCTGTGACCCACACCTGGCGTCTGAATCTCCGCGCGTAGGCCAACCGACCTCAACCATCAAAACGACCAAACCCCTTCCACCCCAACCTCTTTTCAGTGCGTCGTCTCTCGCTCCGCAGTGGGTTCTTAAGCTTTTCAAATCGTCAGCTGATGAAGCCACGCTTCAACGTGACACATTACTTCGGACTCAAATTGTGACAAGTTTCATGTACCAAAAGTCCAACAAGTCAGAAGCATCAACAAAGGTTAACTGCGTGCAGAGCAACAAGTAGTACTGACTGGAAACTAGCCAGGCGTGCAGTTTGGTGAGCTACTTGGCACGGATGCCACACCAAACTCCTGAGAGTTCGGCTTACCAGAAGTGACCAAATGTTCCTGCAACAACTGAAACGGCCAATATAGCCGAGGCAGAGACTCCCGCACATCCTTCAAACAAAACTGACCAGACCAGCATGGCGCCGCTTCCTCCTACCTCCCCTTCCTCGCCCGGCACTACCACCGCGAGTCCGAGGCTGCTGCACAGCAGCAGCAGCGGCGAGTGGAGCGCCGTGGTGCGGAGGAACGTCAAGTCCTCGCTGCTGCTGCTCCTGGTGCTCTCCACCGTCTTCGTCTTCTCCGTCCTGTACTCTTCGCAAGGCTTCGGCTCGACGACAGCCGAAGAGGTGGTGGTGCTCACGCGGAGGCCATTGGTGGGGGATCCTGACGTGAGCGGCCGTCCGGCGCCAGGAGAGGAGGAAAAAGCCGATGAACCAGTCGTCCCTGCCGAGAACAATGTGGCGCCAGAACGGAGCTCGCCTGCAGAGATCTCCTTGCCGTCTGCAGATTCGTCATCAGCTCCTACGGCTACTGCTGCAAGTCCAAGCACAGCTGAAAGAACAGGCGATCAAAGTAATTTCCAATTCAGATTTCACTATCTGCGATCATAGTTCTAGCTACGACAGATTTGTGTTCAAGCGTTTGATTTCCGCGTGCGTAGGCGTCGTCGGAGTACAAGTTGAGGAGGGGTGCGACATGTCGCTGGGGAAATGGGTGAGGGAGCCCAAGGGCCCAGTCTACACGAACCTGACGTGCCCGACGCTGCCGGACTTCAAGAACTGCCAGAAGTACGGCAAGGACCCCGGCCACCTGTTCTGGCGGTGGCAGCCCGACGGGTGCGACCTGCCGCGGTTCTCGCCGGAGCGGTTCCTCGCCGCCGTCCGCGGCAGGCGGCTGGCCTTCATCGGCGACTCGCTGGCGCGCAACCAGATGGAGTCCCTGCTCTGCCTCCTGTCGCAGGCCGAGACGCCCACGGACGTGCACCGCGACGCGCTCGACAGGTTCCGGACGTGGCACTTCCACGCGCACGACTTCACGCTGATGGCGATGTGGACGGAGTTCTACGCGCACGCCGTGCCGGTGCTCGACGCCGGCGGCAAGCCGACCGCCTCCTTCGACATCCACCTCGACCGGCTCAGCGCCAACTGGACCAGCCGCCTGCCGGGGCTGGACTACGCCGTCATCTCCGGCGGCAACTGGTTCTTCCGCGTCAACTACCTCTGGGAGGGCGGCCGCCGCGTCGGCTGCGTCAACTGCCGCGAGGCCAACCTCACGGACCTCGGCGTCGCCTACGCCGTCCGCCGCGTCGTCAGGGCGGCGCTCGAGGCCATCGCGCGGTGCCGGGGCTGCAAGCCCGGCCTCGCCACGTTCCTGCGCACGTACACGCCGGACCACTTCGAGCACGGCTCATGGTTCAGCGGCGGCTACTGCAACCGGACGCGGCCGCTGGAGGAAGGAGAGGTCAGCTCGCGGAGCATCGGGTGGGAGCTGAGGAGGGCGCAGATCAAGGAGGTGGCGAGGATGAGGGAGGCGGCGGCGTCGACCGGGAGCAGGCGGTTCGGGGTGCTCGACGTGACCAAGGCCATGATGCTGCGCGCCGACGGCCACCCGGGCGGGCACTACGACAAGCGGTGGGTGAGGAACGCCAGCGACTGCCTGCACTGGTGCCTGCCGGGGCCCGTCGACATGTGGAACGACGTGCTGCTCCAGAGGCTCGCCCAGATATCGCCAGCGCCGCTGGTGCGGTGATGCCGGGCCACGCAAGGGAACACGTCGTGCTGGTTTGTTCAGGGTACAGGCAGGGTAGTGCATTACCGAGACATTGTTCACAGAAGTTACGCCCCCATTTGAGCTGAGATTTTTGCTCAGAGGGTGATGAGTATATGGTGTAAGGAAAATTCAACTGTTTTATAAAGTCTTTTGATATGAGTTTTTTTCATGCTTACTTTATATTGGAATTGCAATTACTTTACACACGAGTCGCAATAATTTTTTTCATAATTTGCATAATAATTACGCAAATTATTATCTCGTTTACACCTGATAAATCTTCGGATGCTAATTAGAAGGACTAAACATGAGGTAATTATAAAACTAATTACATAGATGGAGGCTAATTCGCGAGACGAATCTATTAAACCTAATTAATCCATCATTAGCACATATTTATTGTAGCATCATATTATCAAATCACGGACTAATTAGGTTTAATAGATTCATCTCGCAAATTACTCTCCATCTGTGCAATTAGTTTTGTAACTAGTCTATGGTTAATACTTCTAATTAGTAACTAAACATTCAATGTGATAGGAACTAAAGTTTAGTCCGTGAAACCAAACACCCCCTAAGTTTAGTAGCTCTCAAACAAAAACACCCTAAGTCAGCTCTTGGCGGATCACATTTTATTCTGAACTTTTTAGGTTGTGGACGTGTGTGATGTGACTTTGCATATTTTTGTAAGGAGAAGGCTAGATGTTAAGGGGAAAAAAGGTGAAAAGTAAATGTAAAAATGGATTCCCTTGACACTTTAACCTAGCCACTTAGCCAGTGGAGACATAATGTATGGATAAAATGAAAATGTCAATACACTTAAATGACTTGACTTTGTGTTTGTGTCGTAGCAAGATAGATGATACCTTCCTTTTCAAGTCGGATAAATGTATGATGATTAGATGCTCCACTATCAAACAGATAGGATCCCCAAAGGTTTCAGAAACTAATAGTAAAAAAAATAATGAGTTGGGTCTCATCTTCTACAACGTTCTCTAAGTGAGGTCAGTCAATTCTCTTCTCTTAATATTTGATTATAGCCACATCAAGAAAAATATGGGGGCACATCCGCACGTGTATGGTACTGTAGCATTGCAATTGTGATAACTCATAACTGCGATCGAGGGAGAGGGACAGTGCAGTGCGCATGCATTATCACCGCTTGTAAATATGATCTCTGATTAACCCGGCAAGCCCATCGCCCTTGGGGTTTGATCGCGCCATTTTTGAGGGATAATGATCGCAAGCCTTTTATAACCTATTACGGCGCGCGTCCTGTGTACGCTTTGCCGGTTTGCTCTCTGCTTGCATTAATGGCAAGTGATGTGACACTGCCGTCTTCTTCATTCTTTCCGACCACACACAGGCGAGGACCCTTTGGCACCAAATAATGTTCCAATCCTCCTGTGACCATCGAAAGTTCAGATCTTGTTCGCCTTTCACATGTCACCATGCATGGACATAAAAAGAAGCTTTAATAATTTATACCACAGATCCACAGCAGGCCTGCAACGAATATGAGCGTACATGATAATCATATATATACTAGTCTATCAATATGTGCTCCAGCACAGGCTAATAATCACAATTTTCTTACCTATGTCTCTCCTATTTGTTAAATATTCTAACACAATGACCATACAAATACATGCTTTATTTTCATCAAGTTTTGACAAACTTTAATTAGCAATTACTCTATATACTTTATCATTCAAATTCATAGTTTTTTCAATTTGTATAGCACCTCCATATGTACTTGACATGTGTTTATTGAATTTAAATTGAGCTGCGCGTTTAATATGGAAACCGATATTCTTATCAATTCCTAGTTCCTGCACACATGTGTACATGGTCTACATGTATGGTGACACTAATCATGCACAAATACCATACTATTATGTTAGTATTTTCTATGATGGACGGAAATAGGCAATTTGGAATACTATACTGATGTACTTTGAGATATTTTTATAATAATACAGATTTATGAAATTTATATGCATATTTAAGGGTTAGTTTAGGTAATTTCAATTATGGAAAACGGTAATTTAAAAGCAAATTTAGGGGTTTCTTGAAATTATTTTTTATAGTGACATTGGTGGATAATTCGGATGATGTTTTAGGAGTTTAGGTTATTTTTTGTAATGGTAGAGGTACATAATTTAGATATAGATTTAGAGGTTACTTTATACTATTTTCATAATAACATATGTGAATAATTTTTTAATACATAATAGATCATGTGGTTGTTACTATTCATGATTACTAGAGTCTACTTGAGCGATGGCGGATTTTTTTTCCATCATGTCGTGTGAGGTTAAAAGGTAAAAGAAAAAGTTTTCTGATAGCCTAAATTCTAGTTTTTGGCATGTATAATTATAACATCACATATTACTAATTGATTACAGTCTAAATCTGTTGAATGCTTGGATATCCTGTCATTTTGTGTTATTTTTATTTTTTGAATACATCTACATAGTATAGTGTATATACATAATTTTTTTTAACTAAAATAATGGGTATTCAATTGCCTTGGGCCTGCCCCTAGAAGCCGGGTGAAGCCAGCCTTTTCTTTTTGTCTTTAGCGGATTCGACTTCACCAATACAATAAAGCCGTTTCGGGAGAGAAGTCTTCCCAAACAGCCTCTGAGAGCGAGATATGGATGAATGGTCGTTACCCATGCAATAGCAGCATTGGCGACGCTGACGCGTACATACGTACTTGCGATCTCCAATAGGACATAGGTAGCCATTGCTTTGGCGGGTGGATCAAAAGCACGCGATGCCCGACTGCCGAGCCTATCACGTCCACATGGAGATAGAAAAGGATGGGAGATTCTACCGTTCAGCAGTAAGATGAGAGATTCTATACGTACCGTTCAGCAGTAAGCTCATCGGTCATCCAAGTCCCGGCTCAGGATGCCCGGTCCTGAAGCTTCGGGGACTCCTATATAAGTAGCCATAAGCTGTGGGACACAACCATCCATGAATACCAACACCAACAAGTAGGCCAAATCGAGCTAGAAATTAACCTTTCAGCCGGTCCCAAACATCCCTGCTGTTGCATTGAGAACAAGAAGTTTCGTTTGCAGGGCTAGCTTAATTAGCTTTTGTTTATTGCTTGACTGCTCCTGCTCTCGACATGGCCGGCAGGGACACGGACCCGTTGGTTGTTAGCAGGGTTGTGGGCGACGTGCTTGACCCCTTCGTCCGGACCACAAACCTCAGGGTCAGGTACGATGCCAGGACCGTGTCCAACGGCTGCGAGCTCAAGCCGTCCATGGTCGTGCACCAGCCCAGGGTCGAGGTCGGCGGACCGGACATGAGGACGTTCTACACCCTTGTATGTAGGCACACCAGGCCATTTTCTTCTGTATCCTAGCTAGTAGTACAGTACATGGTCGATCAATTTCGTACGTGCATGAACGGAAAGGAAACGAAATGATCGACTTTATATATGATAGTATCATAGCATTATTGTGTAATTCAGTTTGTGTTGCCCTCATTCATTCTCGTGCCATTCATGTAAGATTTTCGTGCTTCTTCAGGTGATGGTGGACCCGGATGCTCCGAGCCCAAGCGACCCTAACCTTAGGGAGTATTTACACTGGTAAAACCTGTTGCACATTGTCTCGCAGTCTGTAGCTAGTGTACATGCTACATGTATGTATATCTTGTGATGATGCTACTATACATACTGATTGATCCACACTGTCTTGCTTCATGCAGGCTGGTCACTGATATTCCGGGAACCACTGGAGCTTCGTTCGGTGAGCCATCAGCTAGCTCTCTCCGTCTTAATATAATTAAGGTTCTCACAATTGTGTGGATGCGATCGTCATCGTCGATGCATTAATATTATTCCTCTGGGCGCATGCAGGGCAAGAGGTGATGTGCTACGAGCCCCCTCGGCCGGCCATGGGGATCCACCGCTTCGTGCTGGTGCTGTTCCAGCAGCTGGGGCGGCAGACGGTGTACGCCCCCGGGTGGCGCCAGAACTTCAGCACCAGGGACTTCGCCGAGATCTACCACCTCGGCCCGCCGGTCGCCGCCGTCTACTTCAACTGCCAGCGTGAGGCCGGCTCCGGCGGCAGGAGGATGTACCCCTAAATATGATTAACCCTACTCCACCGCCATCTATCTATCTATCCGACCGAGCCGAGCACCCCACCACGAATGACTATTAATTATGTGATCTTGTGTGTGGCTAGCCAGCTGCTAGCAGCACTGGCTATATACCTAGCTTGTTATTAGCAATACATGGTGTGTACAATAAACGGCTATATATATATATATATATATATATATATATATATATATATATATATATATATATATATATATATATATATATATACACACATATCATGCTGGCCTCATTATATCTCGTAATGCTCGCTAGTCACTGCTTATACATGCATGCATGCATCATAATTAATTACCAATGAGATGCATGTGACTATATATATATATATATATATATGAGACAAACATGTGTAGATGGCATATAACCGCATGCTATGAGACAATTAGCTGCATTTTGTAACAGTGCTGATATATTTCATGCATATAAGCATGCATATGCATGATCGATGTTTTGAATAATCGTTGGCTTTACATTGAATGGCTGACCGGCATCGTCACCCCCGTGGCGTGCTTCCTCCTGCCCAACCTCAAATAAATCACCTCCACCAAGTCCCCGCCCGTTTTGTGACGCCACCACCCCGCCCTTAAAAGATGGGGGCGGTTGCTCCTTGGAGCGAACCGTACTCGCTCCATCGATCCAGCCGAGGAATCGTGGAGCACCGGTTGATCCATTTGTAATATATACTGTGACCCGGTGCTCCAATGGTTCATGTGGATCGATCCCACATGCTAGTTAATCAGCTGCGTCGGTAGCCTGAGTGCACATGTGGCCAGCAGCCGGCAGCACCATGGACGTGTTGCAAGCGTGTAACGATGCAACAACACTATTTCATATGGCATCGTTGTGGACTATGGCCGGCGCAATGCATTTGGCGGTAGAGTGTGAATCCACACACATGTTGTGTGTGTTTTAAATGCACCATGGTTTTCTTATTTTACGCTAATATTTATAGAAATTTCTTGGCTTTCCCTCTTCTTATTAATACAACGGGCAGCTCTCTTGCCGGTTATTTTCAAAAAAAAACAACACTATTTCATTTTTTTCCAAAAATTTTGATAGCATTAATTTGTTAATAAAATCTTTGCACCGTGACTAAGAAATGAATTGATTAGAAGCAAGCCAAAGCAGATAGCAATGCAGATCGAGGAAGAATCAACCAATCGCAATGAATTGAACGTAAGTATTAATTACATATGAATGCACAGCAGCAGGATCTGCTGACTGGGAAAAGCACCCAAGAAGCGATGTACCTTAGGCTACCGCCAGGGGATGAGGCAGCTGCAGGAGTGGAGGGGCACGACGAGGAGCTGCTGCAGCTGTGCGGTGGCGCGTCCGCCTGGATGGCCGCCGGCCGGTCGTTGAAGTTGGGGCGTCGTTGGAGTAGGAGGGCCGGCCACCAGCGGAGAAGAGAACGGCGTCTCCGTGCGCCGCCGCTGCAGGCCGCCGGCCGGTCGTTGAAGATGACGTCGATGGAGGAGGGCCGGCCGCTAGTGGAGAAGAGAGCGGCGTCTCCGTGCGCTGCGCCGCCGCTGCTCAGAGGATGCAAGGGAGTGTCTCAGAACCGCTCGACCCTAAGGTTCAAGCGATTTCGATCCATTGACCCAGTCCGGATTGATAGTTCCGAAACGGGACCTATTAGGATAGTTCCGACCCGCACCCACAGTCACAAAAGTTCCCGGTACGTAAGTACGAGGAACGTGGTACAAGAGACGTGGATCGATAATTTTAAAATCCCAATTGTCGGAAGGGTATATCTCTTCGGGACGTTTGATTTGAGGTTGGGATCATGATTCCTAGTTAATCAGGACGACGTACCCGGAACGTAGCTATGGAATGAGGATTGTGATTCTGGTATATTTGGAACGTAGGTAAGGAACGCTGACATCATGATCCCAGAGTTTTTAGGTCGATATTTATATTATAAGTCCGAATTTGATATTCATAAAGATAAAATTATATGCTAATTATAGATAAAAACTTCAAATAGACCGCGCCATTTGCCGTGACCACATGTCCGCACTCCACAGCAGCACAGCTTCATCGCAAGTTTGCCGGTAGCCCGTTGATCTTCTTGAATCCTGATCCTATAAGCAAGTTTACAAGATCAGGAATATTATTAATATTTATTGCTAATAAAAAACTCAAATAGATTACTTTCAGCTTAGTATATTGAACTAGTTTTACCTTCAGATATTTGAATTTCCAGGATCTACATTGCAGACCTGCAGTCCTTCAGTGTTAAGCAGGTTGAAATCTTAGAGACTATTAGCTAAAACTGAACTATAAAGATGACGAGAAGTATACCAGATGAAATGACAACTGAACCGAGCGCTGACTGAATCTGATCTGAAGTTCTGTGCTTTTTATACTGAAGTCTAAAAGCTTTCACGGGAGAGAGAGCAAATATCCCCATTTATTCTGAGGACGCGAATCGAGAGGTAACGTTTCGTTTCTCAATATGGTGACTTCGAGGTGAGGTGACGCTTCGAATAATGGACATGCCATCAAAGACTCAGAGTAAGGTTGCACACGCTAGAGTGCTACCTTGGTTTCAAAAAAGCAAACGTTGCACACGCTAGACACATTAGAGTAGACTACAAAACGTTGCCCTGTGGTTTCAGGGGGAAAAAACACGTATGCAACTGTGTACGTGAAGATGATGAAACTGGGTACCAATATTTTTAAGTCGTCCGACTAATCGTGATTAGTCCGACTAATCACGATTAGTCATGACTAATCATATTTATTTTTCCACTAGTACCGGACATGCTATTGATTTGAGCATGGAGATGACTAGTTTACAACAAGCTCACAGTGCAGCACCCGTCCGCTGGCAGGATTCAGTTTGTGGTTCCTAGTCAATGGCCGCTCCTTGTATCTCGTTCTTGGGGCAGCTCGTAGTTTCAGTGTTGCAGTGGATTACGAGGATGAGCTATGCTCCGAAGGTTAGTGAACAAGTGTTCTAATCTCTACTTCACAAATCAAAACTCACAAATTACTATATTAGTGACCATCTGACCAACATTATCTTCATCTTTACTTTAAACAATATATACTGTATAGTATATTGATCTTAAAGTATACAGGATGACCACATTACCGACTAGGCTCGACTAATCGGCCCGATCAATTGTCATATCTTTCTTTTAGAAGATGTCAGATTAGATGTGTGAGAGCATCTCCAAGAGTTGATATTATCAAATAGAAATAGAAAAATAGGTTGTATACTTAATAGGACAATATCATATTGTCCACGCTCATATAATATTTAGTGTGTTTTTTAAACACACTAAGTATCATATGCTCATAATAGTGTGAATAACTTACAGCTATCGATGAAACGGAGTTTAATTTTCATATGCTCATAATATTTACTGTGTTTTTATTTTTATCTTTCTTAAATAACTTTGTAAACAAAAATATACTACAATTTTTAGAATTCAGATATATTTCTCGCTTGCAATTAACACGTACAGTCCCTTATCGCAATGGAATACCACTCGGCTGCTGTATAGAAGGTCCAAGGGTTGAATCTTAGTTTTGTCTAATTATTTTTTTGCCATTTTTCTCTAATTTTTTGGAGCTGGCAAGCCATTCCCCCGGGCCCACACGTCAGCCTCTACACCAGCCTCCCACGCACCTCGTCGCGCGCCCGTTGGCCTGCTCGGGTGGTGGCGCCAACGCCGGCGGCCGCTGCCAGGCGAGGCGGCGCGCCGGCCGCTCGCCTCCTCCTCCCTTCAAATGCTGGCCGGGCTCCCCAAACCCTAATCCCCTTTCCCTTCCTCCATTGCCGCCGCCGGCATCTCCTTCCCTGCCGCCGGCCGCCGTCGATTCGTCCTCTCCGGTGAGCCATTTTCCAATTCCTTGCGCCATCACCTCCTACTCCCTTCCCTCAACCGATTTGGGTGCTCAACCGGCCCTCTCCTTCGTCGTGCAGGCCCCCGGCGAGCTCCTTCCTCCGGCGCCGCCACTCCTCGTCGGGCCGCCTCTCCGGCGTCGCTCTCCGCCCGTCCAAGCCATGGGTGAGCTCGCCGGTCGTCCGCCTCCGACGCTGCTGCTGGTACGGCGTCCCCTTCTCTCCTTCTTTTGATCCGGTTCATTTTGGTACGCCGTCCCTATTCACGTACTAGGCACATTCCTGCAATCGTACCGCGACGTCCCCATTCCGCGATCTGAAACGAAAGTTCTGAAAACAAGGAACGCGGCACCATACCGCCATCCCTGTGACTGTGCCCGCACCACCCCGATCAGGACCCGCCCTCTAGGCTCTAGCCCTCCAGGCCATCCGTCGTCTCCATAGTAGCGGAGCCAGCTTGGGGACAAATTGCTTGACCGGCCGGCGCGCGTATCTCCGAAAGTTGGAGGATTGATGATCGAGTAAGGGGCAGAAAGGTTGGTAAAGTGAGCACACCGTCACGTGAGAGACCGCAACCTTTGTTGCCCTTTGACAGATGAAGATTCACCGGATGCCACTGCAAGAACATCTTCAGGAGCAGGCTTTGCCAAAGGATAAATGTACTACTGCGAAATATTCGTCGGCAGCTTTATGAGTTACCTTCTTCTATAATATAGCAAGCTAGCGTGTGCGGAAATAGGTCGGCTGGACTTGTTTTTATACTTATGTCTACATAAATTGCCAAAGACAAATTATGTGGATGAGTATTTTCAAAAAAAAATTATGTGGATGACTGCATACCAGGATGAATGTGTGTTCTTTTTTGTGGTTTCATGCTGAAACTTTTTACTTCGTGCTTGTGATCACTACTACAGAATGGATCTTTCATCTTTGATAGTTGTCCCGGCTGATGTTGGATCCGGGACTAATGTACTCCCTCCGTCCTAAAATAAATGCAACTCTCGCTTCTCGAGTAGTCAAATAGTTTTAAGTTTGGCCAAATTTATTAAAAAAAATTACTAATATTATATCTCTAAATAGATTTAGTACGAAAATATATTACATAATTAATCTAGTGATATTTATTTTGTAACATAAATATTAATACTATTTCTTTTAATAAATTTGGTCAAATTTGAAATTATTTGACTCCTTGGAAAGCGAGAGTTGCATTCTTTTTGGGACAGAGGAAGTGGGCATTAGTTACAGGTCCAACGACTAGGGGGCGGGAGGGATCTTTAGACCTGGTTGGAGGCTCCAATCGGGACTAAAAGTCCTCATTTAGTCTCGGTTGGTGTAGGTGGGTGGGGTGACAAGGAAGCTATGCGTGAGGCGAGAGGTCTCAGATTAAGTTCCGCAGATCGCATAACTTTTTTAGCGTCAGTGACCCTTTAGTCCCGGTTGTAGCAACCGGGACTAAAGATTGAGACTCTTTAATTCCGGATTGGTTGCCGCAGTCAGAAAATCGGGACTAAAATGAGTTCCCAACCGGGACTAGAGGCTTTTCTCAAAAAAAAAAACAGGACTAGAGATTGTTTCTGTACTAGTGGATGAATATTGATATCAACTACCAATGCGATTAGACTATGGTCCTGTTTGGATCCAAATGCGTGCTAATGGGTGAAAGTGCAAAACTTTAGCAGTACTCATCCAAACGGGAGTGCTAATGAGATGTGCTAAACTTTAGCTAAGACTTAAAACTTTAATATCTGTATGAGTTCTAATATATACTAAAATTTAGCACTGAATTTAAGCTCATCCAAACATACCCAGTATATATATATATTACAAACGGTTCCCAGACCCGGCCGACGCACTCGTCGGCAGCCTCCCGAGCGAGCGTGTGGGTTTAATTTTTGTCATTCTATTTCTACACCTGACTGGGATAAGCATTCAGTCCTACAAATACTATTTTTGGGACCGGCTATTTGACCAACCCTAATCACGTAGTAGTCCCGGTTGCAAAAACCGGATCTAGAAATGATTTTCCCCGTTTCTACAAGTGCTTTAATTTGTGGCGTAGTGCTTTGCATTGGTCAGACACTCGGACTCTACTTGATGCACACTTGGACACACTGAGTGCACCCTACATCTGCGTGCATGTAGCTAGTATAGGTCCGTGTCTTCATGACCACAACCACAAGTGTATTGTATGAAAATAGTTGAGCTGGAAATTAAAAGGCATTGCCACTCTCTGTTGTTGACGTGCAGCTAGTACATGGGTACGAGGCCCCAAAGCAATATGAAACAATATATCAGGATATGAGCTACCGGCTGCAACAATCAGTATATGGTGCACAATGTGGTGCTCTCATTTAGGGCAGAGCATCATGATGGAGAGGTGACTGCAGGAAACTAGAGCAGTGGACAAACGGTTTCTCACTGCAGTTATAATAATGGTTAGAACTCGTAGGGCAGTGCTTGAATGTTCAAATGCCGTGTGGCCATACAATTAACCTGTCCATACAAGAAGAGCCTTACTCAGTTTCAGTATGCCTTAAAATCTCATGAAGAATAACCAAGTTATACCCAGTTACTCGAGCTTAAATGATGGCAGCATTTTAAAGTACCATATGCATTATATTAAATAAACAAATTGTTGCACTAAGATTGCAACTTGAATTAAAATATTATTTTATTTGTCAATTTATGTTTAGTGGACAGCGTCTAGTTTTCTTGCCTCCAGGCTCCCAGTGTCAGGACGACCCAAGAATTGCATTCTCTATCCAATGCCCCAACCTAACAAATGTAAATATTCCTGTGGTTGTTTGTTACTAGGGCAGTACTCCTCGCAGAAATTTTTCTTACACTTTTAGAGTTGAGAGCACCACTGTGATACCTTATTTTTACTCATTTTTAGCTTAGGATTTCTTGGTGCTCAAAGGATGCAATTCTAGAATTTTTTAGACAGATTAATGTAGAGACCAAATGGCTTAGGTGGCATGATTAATTGCAGTTAGTTACTATGAGAGCACGAGTAAATTGTTTGTTTTCCTCTTCAATTAATAGCGCTTTCACTCTTTTTTTGGCACAATTATGCCAATTAGATCGAGTCTTAAATGAGATGGTCTCTACCAAGCTACATAAAAGTTACAATTGTATTCTTTTTTGAATAAATTTTAAATGCTACAGTTGCACTAGGACGGATGGAGTGCTTACCTCAGCCATTTCATCTAGATTCTCTTATTCAAATTTTATATACCAATAATTCAAAGTAGAGTTCTTTTATCTCAAATTGTTTTTTAATTTAAAGGTAGATAAGATGTCTGACTTTAAAGGATTTTATCATCTGCCTCACCTTGTACAACAAAATAGCTAATATTTCATATTGCCATATTATCTACATTATTATATGTTTTATTTTAATTTAAAATTATATGTCCTTGTTAATTTCATTATGTATTCTCAAAATATTATATACTTATTTGTGCATCTTTATTTTAGTTTTTTTCTTCAGATTGAAAAAATGATCTCCATTATCTTAGTGGACCCTCTTTTTAGGCCATTGAATCTGGATATGGCTGGACAGCTTCTAGTCGGGTGTTAAAATAATTCTTGTTGGTGGCTTAAGAAGTTTGCTGGTATGAACTCAAATGAACCAATCGGCTCCTTAGCTTCCACATTGATTTGGCCTTACTTAAGTTTAGACAACTCAGCAAATGTTTTGCACTCTAGTACCCCATCTAAAAAATATTGGTCAAATTAAAGTGCATTTTTTTTCTAAATTTGGTCAAAGTTGGAAAGTTTAACTTAGGATAGAACTAAAATTACTCACAATTTGGAACAGGTGGAGTAGTTCGGTCAGTCAAATCCATTATTCTTGTCTCATTGGTTATAATTTATATGATTTGAATCACTGTCCACTAAATAGATGGCATTATAACTTCTTCTTTTCTAGCGAGATTCCCCTTGACTACTTTTCCCCCTTCAGCAA
Source organism: Panicum miliaceum (assembly GCA_032594955.1). Taxonomy (NCBI): domain Eukaryota; kingdom Viridiplantae; phylum Streptophyta; class Magnoliopsida; order Poales; family Poaceae; genus Panicum; species Panicum miliaceum. Next base: position 5,554,492 of record CM064071.1, read on the forward strand.
CCTTAGTTATTGGAGGGCCAATAATCATGAGATGTAAAGGTACCATCATCGCCCAAAAAAAAGTACATAGTGAACAAAGGATGAAAGGAGGCTTGGTATGTGATCTAGCTCAAGCATCTTATCGGAACAGAAAGACCAATAGGCATGCGGAGGTGACAGATGACAGCTAAGGTATCGTAGGAAGCTTGGAGCCAAACATGAGCAGAGGTTTTGGGTAAGGAATCTGGGCGAAAGGTGAGTTTCGCCGATACGACAGGTAAAGTATATGATCTGGACATCAGTCTACGTATCTGATAATGGTACAACTTTAACGAGGGAAATACACGAGCACGGCAAAGAAATGTGCTTCTACTGATGTTATCCTAGAACGTTGCGCTGCGACGTTCTAAAATTTTGTCAATAACATTCTGAAAGCATAAAATTTGTTAGAGGCTTTTGTGTTCATGCACCTACTACATTGAAGTATAGTTTTGCCCTTATTTTTTTAGACTTTGTGATTATGCCCTAGCTTGTGTTGAAATTGAAGAACTAGTTTGCCCTATTCTGTTAGGAGCACCTATATATGGTGTCAATTCCGCTGTTAAGCGAACTAGTTTTCAACTTTTGTGATTTTACCCTACTTCTGACATCAAGTATGTGTACGCCATTATTTCAAAAGAAATGAAAACAAAACATGAAATTAGTAGTGGGAGGGTACGTTGAGGTGGGGAAAACTTGTTCTGAAGGGTTACAGTGGCGACGGGAAACGGCAGTGGCTCCTGCCATCGGAGACGTGAGGAGAGAGGTGGGGCGAGAAGGGCAAGTATACTGCTAAGGCACCATGACTGGAGATAGGAGGAGGCTAGGCTAGAGGAAGAAGAAAACTAAAGAAAGAAGGGCAGGGTAGGGGGGGAGCGCAAATGCTGCTTGGACACCATGACCAAGTTCCTCCGGAGGAAGAAGGAAGCTAGACTAGAGGAAGAAGAAAACTAAAGGTAGAAAAAAAGGAGAGTCTTGGATGAATTCCAAATGTTATGAAGATCATGGGTCCAAAATTCGGATGTGGAATCGGATCGGACCAGTATTAAACCAGTGGCTAGCTCGACTGCTCGAGAAAAATGACAGATAGCTTGTTGGCAAAGAGATGTTCAGTCGACAAATAACAAATCACAGATCGGAGAGAGCATATGCCTTTTGCAAGATATATACATGCAAATGGTGCACGGCGGACAGCGTTGCTCAACGCCCAATTGAGTGTTTTCGGATGCCATGGACGCCGCAGGTAGTGCTGCAGATGTAGTCGTAGTTGTTGCCGCCGCCCATGGCCGCCCAGCCGCGCAGGAAATATTGGCAGCCATGGAGAAGAGGATGCACAAGACAACCGAGAGGATCGAGAGCCATGTCGCCATGATGCAGGCCAGGATCCACAGGTTCCCTCGGGGCCTGCGCGGCATCGGCGGCGAGGACGGCCGCTACATTGTGCCGAACGTCGTGGCCATCGGCCCGTACCACCACGGCCTGCCGCACCTGCAAGAGATGGAGGAGGTCAAGCACGCGGCCGCCCACCGCTTCTGCCGAGACGCCGGCCGCCCGACCGAGGAGGTGTACGAGAGGATCCTCTCCCTCGCCGGCGACGCCCGCCACTGCTACGCCCCCGACGACGGGGCCGTGGCGCGCCTGAGCGACGCCGAGCTCGCGGCCATGCTGTTCCTGGACGGCTGCTTCCTGCTGCAGTACATGGGCAAGAGCGACGACGAGCCCATGTTCGCGGGCTGCAACCTGTCGTCCGGCCAAGCCATCCTCAAGGACATGATGCTGCTCGAGAACCAGATCCCATGGCTGGTGCTCGATGCCCTCACCGAGTTCTTGCCCCTGGACGTGCGCCAGTTTGTCGCCGACGTAGGAGAGAAGTTCTTCCCCAAGGAGAAGGTTACGGGGTGGATCGTAAGGTTTCAGATGTTCCTGCTGACGAAGCGCCGCCGCCGGCGCGTCCCTGCAAAGACAGAGTCTCGCGGCCAGAGCACCATTAGCTACAGGCCGGCCCACCTGCTCGGCCTCCTCCGGTTCAGCCAGATACAGAGCATGCCGGGCAACGAGCGCGCGTATCAGGCGGGGAGCTCGTCGCTGCTGTCGAGCAGCGCGGTGGAGCTCGTGCAGATCGGCGTCAAGCTGAGCGCGAGCACGGCGACGTGGCTCGGGGACATGAGCCTCGGGAAGAAGCTCGTGCTCGGCGAGCTCTGCCTGTCGCCGCTGTTCCTGAACGACGTCACCGCCTGCTGGCTCGTCAACATGGCGGCGCTGGAGGCTCGCACCGCCTGGGACTCGGACGGCTTCGTCGTGAGCTCCTACCTGTCGGTGGTCGCCATGCTCATGGACCGGAAGGAGGACGTGCACGAGCTGCGGAGCAAGGGCGTGCTGCGCAGCCTCTTCAGCAACACGCAGACGCTGGCCTTCTTCAAGGGCCTCGGCCAGCACCTCCGCCTGGGCGGCCGCTACGTCGTCGTTCTGGAGCAGATCGAGTCGTACAAGCGCAACCGGCCGGTGCGGATCGCCGTCCACAGGTTCCTATACAAGAACTACAAGATCATCGCCGCCGTCTTGTCCATCGCCGGTGTGATCATCGGAATCTTCAAGGCACTTCTTGCACTCAAGACAGGCTAGCCACTTTTAGCCTCAATAATCCTTGTTTCTTGTTACCTCCCAATCGTCTCAGTTTTCCTTTGCCTCTCGACGACTCAACCCGTGATCCTACACGGTCTAGCTAGTACTGTAAAAATTTATGGATAAATAAATGTGGAGCACATATATATAAGTAAACTCTCATGCCTGAAGAAATCCGAGCGACGGGGTAACTCTGCCGTTTTAACCGAATCGCTACTTGACGCGTGTTCCTGCTGTGGTCCCATGGGTGGATTTTAATTCCTCTGCCGCGCCGCGCCATTATTTGCATTTCAGGTCTCAGCTTGCCTGTGCATGGCTTGCGTGTTCAATTGTGGGCCACGTCAATGTCCAGCTAACATTTTGGGCTCCCGTAATTCGCTGCTCAAACAGTTTGGCCCATGTTTTCTACGTCCTGACGGCGGTTTGAGCACCTGCGTCGGCGGCCGCCTTCCTCTGCTTGGATCCTCTTCGTCTTCCTCCGTAAGCTTGTTGGCATGCATTCTATCTCAGGCATGGGATTCCTATAGCGCTCTTGATTCTCTCTGGTACTCCCCTTGATTGGAGGTTCTTTGCCTTCCTGTATTGTGCCTGCGTGGTTAGGGTTCCATGTTCCCTTCTTGATTTGTTTCTGATTTCAATACTTCCTTTCTGTGTGCTCTGCATACTCACAGCTGTGTGGCCTTCCTATTTGTTCCTATGGTGTTTTCTGAGCGTTACGTTCTGAACCTTCTAATAGAAATCAGTTCTGTGCATGGTGAACTTTTGGGCTCATAACTTCGATTCTAATGGAAGATCTTAGGATTGGCTATACCGAATGAAAATGCTTCCCCTGTTCTTTCTTTTTTTTCCCCTTCTCCAGATTTCTTTAGGGCACGATTATATTTACTTAAGCTCAATTTAATCGATTGCCATAGACTCACAGACTTCATGTTCCTTTATAGATCTACCTCATCGCTTGCATAACTGGTCTAGAGTTAGTCTCATATTAGACGCTTCGTAGTGCAAGAAAGATTCATGACCTCTGACTGGAGCCTAAAAAATGCCTAAATGTTGTGAATCTGTGATGCTGATTGCTTTCGGTGCTTAGAAAACTATATAGCAATCAATATGAAATGTTGCACCAGTTCAAGTTAGTAAATTGTGTAGTGGTGCAAGTTAATAAAATTAAGAGTAAAATGTACCAGAGTTCCACCAACTTGTAAAGGTGTATCATTTAGTTCCACGAACTCTAAAAGTGTATTTTTAGGTCCATCAATTTGTAATTTGTGTCACTTAGATCCATAAACTTTAAAAATATAGTCCATAAAATCCGAAAGTGTATTTTTTGGGTCCATAAACTTGTAGTTTGTGTCACTTAGGCCCATAAATTCCGAAAATGCATTTTTAGGTCTATGGACTTCATCCATGAGCAGTCGTGTGGCTACAGACGCGCCCACAAAAGTTGCTCTGATATTATTGTCCATGAATATCTTTCAATCCCTCACCAAGAACCACTCTGGCTTGACTCAAGTCTAACGTCGTCACGAGATTTTTCGCTACAACACTTGGCGCCACCATATCCGGCCACTCACGCCACGGAGGATATAATATCCCCTACCAGTTGAGTCCCTCCATGATCTCCTCCACCTTTCCCAAGCCATCACCCCCTCCTCTCCACCCATATTACGAGGTCATATCTAGATCTAAGCTACATAACTCACCAATGGCAGTCCGTAAGACCCCTTTGAATTCTAATACATGTCAATAACCTCCAAGATAAGTCTTTCATCCCTCCTCTCTCCTCTCCCTATGCACTCGATTTGGAATTGGGGCTCAAATTTGACCCTTTTGGCGAAACTCCAGCAGCGTGAGGGCACCTTGTAGATTCATGTTGGTGCGATATCAGTGCATGAAGGCTAGGTGGAGGGGTATGGATCTAGGTGACACAAATTACAAATTTATGGACCTAGAAATGGACTTTCAGAGTTTGTGGACCTAAATGACACAAATTACAAATTTATGGACCTAAAAATGCAATTTCAAAGTGGATGGACCTAAGTGACACCTTCTTACAAGTTGATGGACCTCTATTGTATTTTACTCTAAAATTAAAAATAAAACACTTTTTGATCCAAATAGTCTTTTCTTTTTCAGTTTTACCATGGCTCTTGGTGGGAGCTGGCACATGTGATTGTGACGAATGAGGTGCCTGCACCATGCCACCTGGATTGGATCGGTACTCGAGAGTCTTGGCAGCCTCTTCAACATCAAACACAACGGCATAAGATCATATACCTATTTGCCTTCTCTGCCAAATTGTAGGTCAGAAATATTACTGGTTTCAATATTTTTTTAATTCTTGATCATTCTGTGCATCTTTTCTAAATATACTAAGGTAGAATATTATATAGTGTTTTTTAACAGTATATGAATTTTACAAGCAGTGCACATTTCTTCTTCATATTGCCACAGAAAAAAACTGGCTGTGGTTAAGTAGTTCAAATTATATCATTGTGAGATGGTTGTTTGCATTGGTAAGAACTTCCAGTTTAAGTGGATAAAAGGTCCTTCCAATGATCCAAGTCATTCGAAGGTATCAAGACATATATATTCCTTTTGGAGAGTCCATCTGAGCATTGGTTTTATTGGAGAAAATGTTTAATTCTTAATTGACAGGATTAGTTTTTTCTTACATTATTAGTGCAAATTGAGAATCACTAAGTTTTTTATATTCTTATTTCCCCCTTTTCTAAGTTTATTAAGGGGTAAAATACATTGTCATATTGAAGGATGCTAAATTTTAATACCAATTTTAGTGCTTTATACAAACTGTTCGATCTCAGTGGTGTCCATATAGGTTAGTTACTCATATTAGTTTCCCCTATATTATTTAATAAATGAGAAGTACATGGTGCAGACTATATTTTTGAGATTGAGCACAGGCATCTTTGTTCCTGCTGCTATATTCTTATCCATGTTTTGCCAATCCACATTGCAGATGCTAACCTGAAGAATTAGACATCATGCTCCTGCAGCTATTTTTGTGTTCGTTCTTTGTTTATCCACATTGCAGATGCTAATTTGGAGAAGTCACAAACTTGCATCACTACTCTAATTGTTGTGAAACACCCTCTTCAAACATCTCTCTGTTTTCATGTTTGGTTGGTTAGAGTTGTCCAATTCATCTGCATGCAAGAATGGAGTATGAATTGTATGCCATTGCCCATACGGTTCACAGCACCATGTTTATGGTATATGTTCTCCTATGTCCAGCTTCCCATACCAAGCTTTCGAGTATATCTTTCATAGCCTCGGCATGCTACTATTTTTTTAGTAAATATGGTTCTTTTATCCTATTTTAAATGCTGATTTTCTTATTGGTATGATCATTTTTTCTCCTATTATGTTGGGCAGCCCCTTGTGCATTTTGAAGGATTTCATTGGCATGTCGTGCGATGCTTGCAGTTACAGCTCCAAACTTGCCCATGTACTGATTTGTTTATCAATCCCAAGCAAAAAGACCCCGAAAACAGGACACGATTACATTATTTTTCTGTCATTCCATTACATGTAGGTTGGCCTTATGCACATATATGTATCTTGATCGTGTACTCTGTTCAATTTGTTTTTTCACAGCATGCTAATGACTGTTGTATCCAATAAATCATTCGATATTATCAATGTGTTTGTGGCGGTATATTTTTGCATAGTGTTGTAGCGTTTTGTGATTAGTAATATATATGATTGCATAGGTTTCTCTGGTGTTTTATTATTAGTAATAGCATGTGACCTGCAAGACTACCAATAAAGAGTAGGTATACGGATGCTGTGTAGCGCGCCGACCGTCCTAGTAGCTAATCAAAGTTTCTTACTTTTGTGCCCTCACTTTTATCTGTTCGTATTCTAAAACAATACTCGTATAGAAAGTTTTCTTATATTTATCCAATTGTCGTATACTTTATTACCAGTTACTCTACGGACTTTTTTGTCCCTATTCATAGACTCATAGTTTATGTATTTAGAAATATATACTGTCAACTCTTCATAATGGAGGTCTCTAAATTAGAAGTATGTATTTGGGGTACTTTTGTTTATTTTAATAATAATATTGGTGGGCAATTTAACCATAGACCGTGATGAATATTGTTTACGTTTATAGTCCATTGAATCTGTGGGTAGATGCTTTTCTATATATCAGAATTTTAGGATTTTTTTTCTATGAGAATTGTTAGGATTTTCTAAAAAAATTAAGCATTCAAGAACATCTCATCTGATTCAAATGGTCTAAAGGTAAAAGTGGGGGTTCTGGAATCTTCTAATTAGTATTAGGTGAGGGATATTCTACAAAGAGGATGACAAATTAAAACCCAAAACAAATTATGCCTCTTAGCCAACAAGTCCATAGCTGTTTAATGTGGTGATGGAAACGCATGCTAAAGTTTTTTAATAAATTAATATGAACAGTCAGGCTCGCTGGAAGAATATATCGCTACTTCTCAGGATATATTGAACTTTCTAGCTCATTATGATCCATTGGTACATAAACAAAATAATAATATATCTCCTATAGAAGTCAATTGCTAAACACGTAAATATACACATTACCAGCACAAGTGCGCAAGCGCAACAAGCACTTTGAAACTTGGATGCAAACTAGACGTGATCTCGATTCGTCTTGGAAACCTATGTGATCGTCAAATAATGCCTTCGATCACTTGAAGCATCCTAGTCTCCTTTTGTGCATGATTCGTCTGCAACAGCAACAAAAAAAAAAAGTTTTACTCCACGTTTCAATATAAACTGAAATTCAACTAAAGGTGGGTACGCTGTATTATTGCCATGGGGCTTTGTTCCGAGAACTTGAGTTTATAATTTCCCAAGCAAATGTAAATTGACTTGGTACTGATAATCTGAAGCACACACCTTTGCACAAGAACATGATACATGGGCATGATGAGCGCAAAGGACTTTCTAAACATTTAGCAGTGGCCCCCAAAGCACCATTCTAATCCCCCAATTGTACATAGAACATTCATAGCTCAACTTATCGTTTGCAAAAGAAAAATAAAAAAAAATCAATATGTGCTTAGGACAATGCCCACAAGCTCATTTTTGACTCGCCAGAACAGAGTAAAAAAGATTGACTCTTACTGCGAAACCAAAGAAAGCTTTATCTCCACAAGTATTCTCAAGGAGAAGATAACGCAAGATCAGAAAAACATCTATTAAGAAGTTTTACTCACATTATTGAACATCCCCGCCGTGCTTTCTTTTTCTTCCTTTCCCTCTGTTTCGTCGGAGGCCTTATTACTACCTTGATGGCAGCATCAAACACAGCTTTGACATTCTGCATATTGACAAATTATCCTGAAGTTAAAAAATGCATTGACAGCTACACAACCAAGGAAAACATCAACAGGGAACGATCAAGAATCGACCTGCTGAGTTTTTGAGCTGCACTCGATGTAACATGTTGCTCCGATGTGCTTGCGAAGTTCCTCCCCCTGCAATATGAGACAGAAAGGAATGCACAAAACAATGAGATACTGAAAAGAAGTTTCATTTCAAACTATAGCTACTATAATTCTTAAGTTGGTCATCATGGGAAATATGACCTGTGCCGTAGTAACAGGTACTGTCCAGGATGATCAAGTAGGTAGTGCTTGTCTTCACGAAGATCTGTACAGAATATCATGGTTGACAAAAGTTATAATCCATTCAAACAAAATTCATTTTTTTCAATTGAGAAACCACCTTTTGCAGTCAGTACAACAGTTGCAAGATATTAACTTCTTGAAACTCGAAAAAGGTATAGCACAGCAAAGCACACACCAAGAACATAATGAAGAAACGGAAACCATACCTCTAGCAAACATTTTATTTTCGACCAAAGTAAAATCGCCCAGCTTTATTAAGGAAGCCTAACAGAGCTGGTTTTGATTGTGACCGATCTGCTGGGTTACCAGCTTATAATTACAGACACCAAAAAACACGAGAACAACAAACTTAAGACCAAAACCTACACTCTGACAAAAGTTTCTAAGCACTCTCAACTCACAAGTGCAACTCGACTGGATACTTGTAGCAAACATGACGAAGAAACTTCAATTAGATGAAAAATGATGCTTTGGTATTTCCAGGTTATATATGAAATCCAGAGGCCAGAAGAATGTTTTCAACTTTCAATTCAAAATTGTTCCTTAAGAACATTGCTCTTTCTAAGTGAGGAAATTTTGAATCTATAAACTACGACTAAAACAATTCATGATCACTTATTGAGAAGGAAGGTATTAAGTAGATCACATAAACTCAGTAGAGGGTCTCTTGTTTGGGACTCTTTACAAAACCTTTAAAGCTTTCTTTTCAGAATTTAATTTGTTGAAAAATGCTAGAACTATACAAATCTAATCTGATAAATAAAAGTATTTCAACTATATGATGGGCCGAAAATGATGTATACCAACCAATTATCTTTGGAAAATAATGCAGGGACAAAATGATAGGTACCAATCAATATGTTAGCATTGAAGCAAAATATTTTTTTTAACAAACTGTGGCTGCAGATCTATTAGCTCTGCTTCAGAATGATGGATTGAGAATAAATAGCTTTGTTGAACATTCAAAACGCTATTAAAACTAATCCCAAAACCACAAGGACCGGTCTCGTCAAACGAAAAGCTAACAAAATCCCAGCAAAGCAATGAAACAAATGTTCTAACCACCACTAGGGACACCAGCAAAGTGTCAAGGTACTCTACAAGGCAGAATGTACACCCCAGTAGTGTCATTATCTCACACGCCAATAAGCGATTAAATGGAAATATTTCGTTGTCACACAACTCACCCAATTTTGTTCAAGCCAAAACTATGGGGACACCCGGTGCATAATGCCGAAGCTCTGGTAGCCACTGAAAGGGGAAAGAAGGGACATTACAACAGCAAACTGGAACTTAGAAAACCACAACATTACAGCAATCTGAAACCATTTCGCATCCGTTTCATCTTGAAAAAAGATGATCGCAAAGTAGCAGTGGTTGAAAAAAATTTAACCGATTAATCAAAACTGCTAAGAAACGCACCTTCTTCACAACATTCTCGTAGCTAGCTCGGCTGACGAGCGAGAAGGCGAGCACGAACACATCGGCTCCGCGGTAGCTTAGGGGCCTCAATCTGTTGTAATCTTCCTGTCCTGCAAATAGATTGGTGTCCACATTATCAACATCACCAACAGCAATCTAAGATGAAAGGTGCTAGAAGTATGGAGCTCGTTACAAGCAAAGATTTCCGAGATCACCTGCAGTGTCCCAAAGGCCCAAATTCACCGTGGTGCCGTCGACCACAACGTTTGCGCTGAAGTTATCGAAGACAGTGGGTATGTAATCCTGCAAAATGCAAAACACAAGCCAAAAGGAGGTAGAAAATTCAGGAATAACTTCAGGCAATTTATCACAATGAGTTTTTTTACAGAAAATCTCCATATTTTTTACTCCAAACGATACCAAGAACATTTTCCTGTTTCCGTACTAGCAAAGTACATAGTCCCAAGAAATGAAGAACTCAAAACAGAAACTCGAAGAAAACCACATGTACAGGCAAACACGGAAATCCCAAAAATTTCCATAAGGATCCAAGAAAAGCCTGAATCTTTACTGCAAGAAGACGTTGCATTACAGTGGGGAACTTGTTGCTGGTGTAGCAGATGAGCATGCAGGTCTTCCCCACGGCGCCGTCCCCCACCGTGACGCACTTGATGAACCGGGACACGCTGGATGCCATAGCCAAGGCCCAAGGTGGAAGAAAGAAATAAGCGGAGGTATGCAGAGAACGAGAGGTGAGGCGAGCAGCTTGTTCTTGTGCTGTTTGGTGTGGTTGTGGCTCCTTGTAGAAGAGGGGAGAAGAAAGAGAAACAGAGAGGGGTCACATGCTTTCTCTCTCTTGTCTCTTGTCTGAACTCTTAAAGTCCCTCTGACCGGCCTCACAGCACAGCTGCTTGAGAAATCACCTCTCTTTCCCTCTCTTTTTATCTCGCTGTCCTGGTGCTGCTTCTGTTTCAGACAATGGCCTACTGGGATCTGGATCCTCTTCAGTCTTCTAAGGATGGGGTCTACTATCCTGGGACTGAGAATTATGTGAGTTATTTCACTCTGAGGTCTACTATGTTGTTTGGATATTTGATGTTCGGCCATCTGATGGTCTGGTTCTGAAATTCTTGGTGTCGTGATGGAGTGCGTGCAATTCAGATTCCTCAGTATGCGGTTCGCTGAGGCAGGGTCAGTTACTTTGGAACGCAATGATTTTCTAAATTTTTGCAGCGAAATTTCTGCAAATACCTCCGTTTATTCATAAATTCCCAACATGCCAGGAACATTTAACTTTTTCAGATACTTACTGTAAACTGCTTTCTGCTTCATTTCCTCTATCCGTTTCGATACAGAAGTTGCACCATGGTTCATAAACTTGGGGTGAAGTTTCATTCAGCTTCTAAACTATTAGCTTTGCATGGAAGATTCAACTTTGCAACGACAAATGTTCGTGTAATAAAAAATAATTAGTGCCCATAGTTTCACTGTGGATTGAGATGTGGGAGTCATTTTTCCACATGTAATTTGAACTTACAAAATAGTTACGTAACATTTAAGATTAACAAATTCGGTTGGTACAATGTGCTTCAAAATTCGAATAGTAGTAATAACTAGTCCTGCTTTTTCCTATCATGATCTTCAGGTTGAAAAGCGCAGGCTGGGATCCTCAACAGAAGTCATGAATCACGAGGCCTAATGGTGTACATAATCTAAAGAGTTGGGGGCTGCCTGAGTGTAAACAAACAGGATATGACACCATGGTACAGCGAAACTCACATGATGACAGGGGCCAAACCAAATCATTCACAAAAGCCTAGTATCCGCGTAATCGCCGTACTCACTCGAAACCGGGCGGCGAGATACGCATGCTAAAGATAGCTCCTGCAGGACCTCAAAGGAATAAACAACAAAAAACAACTTGTGATTTTGGAGGCAAATGTGTGTGTGAACTCAAAAAAACAACTTTTGATCTCTGAAACAGCATCTGCTCTGTGCAGCCTGCCAGGACACAGGAGCGCGGTGTCCCCTGGCGTTAGTACTGGCGCGCTCCAGTCCGGGGCTGCAGCCTGCCGCCTGCCCGCCGCGGCGTGGCCGGCGCCACCATAACTTTTGGCAGCGGCCGCAGGCATGCATGGCACCGGCAGCGGCAGGGCGTCGGCGGCAGCGTCGCGCGCGCACGTACTCCGCCGCTCACGTGGCGACGGGTGCCCGCGTGGCGGTGCCGGGTGCCCGCGGCACAGGCGGGCCAGCCAGCGCCTCGCGCGGCGTGTGGCACTGGCACTGGCATGGCGAGGCGAGGCGACGCGCCGGTGCGCGCGCACGACGCAACGCACGGCCGCTGCCCATCACCTGGCGTGGCGCTGCTGGCGCGCAGCGCGTGCACCTGCGTCGCTGGAGCTCTGCGCCCGTCGCTGCTCGCCCTGCTGCCGGCGCTCACGCCGAGGGTATCCATGTCCGTGCCCCGATTGCTACAGCTCACGGCAGAACCTGCGCCGGCCGTCGCAGCCCTACTGGGTGGCTAAACCAGTGTGTGTTTAGTTCGAGGGAGAGGGTAAACCGGAGCGTTCACGAGGGCATGGCTGTCACGAGGGTAAACAGAGCTCGTGTGCAATCGCTGTCACATGTGGCCAGGTCCGAGCGCGAGTACCGGCCAGTATCAATGACACGGGAAAGGCTACGTAGAGACCAAGCATTCCCTGACCTGTCAACGCTCGTACAATTTGGATGCGAGCGCGACTGGGACGGGGATCACACAAGCGACCAACCAGGATCGCGCCAAGCAGGGGGGTCACCGCGGCATGGCGGACTTGCTTCCAAACGAAGGGATACACCAACGCCGGGCGAGTAAAAGTTCAGCAATCGAAGACGCGCCCGGGGCCCAAGCCGATCCCCTTCCTTGAGCTCGAAGCCAGGTAGGTCCCCTTTGGTTGCAATTGACATCATAACAACTGAGGGTAAATAGAGGACGCAGAAATGGTGCGAAAGCCAGCCACGATACGATTTTGCCGGGAAGAACTTTGAGTACTCCACGCAACAAAGAAATGATGATACAGAAAAAGTATGCTCTAGACAACCGGACCACACACGTCTAAAGTGGTAGTATCATCAGAACAACCATGGCAAATGGTACTCATTATGGCTTTGATGATGCTGATCCAATAAATGGAACACGAGCAAAACTTTGTTTTCTTTATCTATCCTACTACTGTGCCTGAATGACTCGATGCGGCATTCAGTCTAATCAATCAGACTTTTGAGAGTATGTTATGCTTGCTATGCTTTCTTTGGTGCAAACAGCCCCAGTTTTCACTCTTCAAGCATGCAGAGCCTCACCTGCAATGGATTTCCTGCGGTGCTTCTCGTGGAACGGGAGCTGTACTGATCAACAATGTGAAGCATGTTCCAGTCCCAGAAAGGATTGTAGGATCATTTGGCTGCACAAGCCAGCATCTCGCTTTCCTCAACTCTTCAGGTCTTCTGACATGGCCGAAGGTATACAATGTGTTGTCAGAATGTCCTGAGTTGCAGCCTTCGCGGTTTTCGTCTCCAGGACAACGAGCTGCCAGATCATAATAAGAAGCATTAAACAAAAAGAACAAGGAATTTCAAAATGAAGGATGACAAGAACAAGGGTAACTAGGCTTTTGTTTGCGCGCCAAATACCTGATCATAGTCCAGATCAAACTTCAAGAATGCCTCATTGCACTCTTCCACCATTGTCGCTAGGTGCTTCAAGTTTTTAACTGGTGTACCATTGAAGGCAAGAACCTATACATAACAAAATACTAAATGATTAAATCTGAAAAGAGCAACTTATCCTGCACTCTAGAAAAAACATATAAAATGTTGAATTTGGTGCATTTCATTAACAATCACAAACAACACTAAGAAAGTTTGAATAGCCATAGTAAACTTCAAACAAAGCACTGGTATTACTGCTGAAATACACGCCCACCAGTTCAAAAAGTCCTCTATTTAGTTGATGTGCAATTTCCAGTACAATATTTCTATCGCTGATTTTTGCTCTTACACGAGACTATATTATTGTTAACATACTGTTCGCAAGCATATTTACTGTAGTCTGTTCTTGTTCTATCTTAACACAAAGAAATAAAAAGATTTTCAAATATTAGATTGGCATGCATACAAAAACAGCCAAATGGTTACAGATCCATTGATGCAGTAGGAGCATAAGTATGGGGGTGTAGACACGAGCTATTAAGTGTAGTCTCTTGGTTTACTTGCTACCTTTATGCAAAAATCCTACAAATAGACAAAGTTCTCGCCATAGAAGCCATTATTACCTGAATATTGACAATATCTTCATAGCCAATATTTATATCTGACACGAGCACCTGAACATTCATCAGAAAATAAAATTAGTACTAATTGTACAATAAGCTCCACAGCAAATAGCGATGGATTAGCTGTGCCTTTGTAAATGAAAGTTCTCATAACCCATTCATAAAGAAAGAAAAGACCTGTGACACCACAACAAGCTGCTCATCAGGTGACTGAGCCATTGCATGCAAGTGCTTGTCCAACAACTTGACCGGCGCATCATATTCATAGTCTTTTCCATACTGACAGATAGCATTCTAGTTAGTCAATATGATCAAATTTTATACCCCATAAATCTAAAGTGGAAGAAGGAATTGCAGCAATTTGCACAGTGGGATATTGCCAAAGCATGACTCAAGCACATATATAGCAGATCAAAGTGTACACAGGTGAGAGGTGGCTACTCCATGAAAAAGAACTGAAGCTTGGCAAGGTACAGATAACTGCTCCACAAATAGAGTCTCTAGCAGAACAGAGAAGAACTTAAGTGCAATAAAGAAAAAACAATTGCCCATGAAGTGAACGGCTATAGATGGCTTCTCTAGCAGCTATTGAATTGTCTTTTAAAGAGCACTGAGATTTGAAAAAAATGTACATGCAATAGCAAGCAGGAAATATAACAGACAAACAAAGATTTACTATATTGATTGTTTCATAACTTAGACTAAAAGACATAGGAGAAGACAGCATACCTCAGATCGAAGATATGGAACAGACACAGCCATAAAAACAAAGCCAGCAACAATGTAATATGATGGAGGCCTTCCCTTGATATGAGCTGGAATGAGTCTTTTGTGGGTCGCTAGCTTTATGTTAAATTCATGGATTTTTGACTTGCGCAGTACTTTCACACGCGCCTTCTCACCAGTGTACTTCTGAGAAACAAGGTAGCTGAATCCAATGCGCTCACCATGCCTAAAAGGAACTGGATGACCAAGGAATGAGAAAGAGCAAGAAGAAACCATTTACTCAATTTTCCTAATTGGATTTTAACTGGGAAACATGGAATGAATGGTAAGTTTTAACTGAATCGGAAGATATAAAATATACAAATTCCAAGATTGTTTAGTTATCCCATATCTGTAAGGGTATTAAGGACTTCAAGACACGTATAGAAAGAGCATATCTGAGCTGAAACGAACTGAAAATGAAATCTAATCACCATAATCAGGTTCATTAACTACAGATGCACCATATAAATGGAATACAACTTCTAATAAGCTATCTAAGTGAAAATGAAAGCAGTGACTACACCATTTCTTGAGCATTGGAGAATATGTGATGACAGATAACAGCTTCATCAAGAAGACTTGTAATATATTATCTCTATACCATTGTAGATAAGTTAAATCACAAAAATAGTGAAAATAACATATGCAGTAGTGTGAAGCAAGGACTAACCTGTGCCATCATTGGCAATATCAATACCATCAAAGCTAAGGATAATATCCGAAGGTTGAAGGCATCCAGATTCCAGAGCAGTTGGCTCAACCCTTCGTACACGAACACCCTTTTGGTCAGATTTCATTCCCATTGCCTTGCGGAGATCAGGATTTTCCATTTTCTGCCATTCTATACCAAGTATAGGGAAACCTGCAAAATAAAATTAGCAAATCACATACAACTTGATCCAGAAGAACATGGGTGCAAAAGGACTACACATTATAGTAAAATGTACAATCTGAAAAACTATGAAAATGATCACAATAATTTATTGACATGGAAAAGGAAGGAGGACCAATCCATGTAGTTGAAAGGTTAAATTCCTCACATAGAGCACAAAATGAGACAATATTTCTTCCAAACAAAAAGTTTTTGACACAATTAGAACTAAGCACAGGCAGGGGAGATCCCTCTTTTTCTTCAAAAAAAAAACAGGGGTGCTGCTTGGACTGACCCCAATTCACTATCTCGCAGGCCCCTGTTTTACCACTGGGAAGCATCTCAAATCTTCCAACAAAATGAATATTTGACAGTTTTAGCTAATGTTGAAGCTCAAATTTTTTTCACGTCTCAAAAAAGTTATGGTGCACTATAGAGTTGACAGTACTAATTCTTTTTTTCCAAAGATGGTAAACAGAGTTAAGTTACAATCTTCCTCCAGATATCAGTTCTATTTCTCTACAACGTGTGCACAGCCAAAGAATCCTAGAGTTTCATGTTGAGTATAACATCAGTCCTCGCAACCATAATGACATGCCATCTGATAGACAAGAACAAGATGTTCCTATGAAAACAAACACTCATTGGATTCATGTCCCATCACACAGACCACTGATGCATGTCTCAGGAAAATAGACTGTATACAAAAACAGAACAGGAAGATACCTGTGTATTCTCCGGATTTTTCGTAGTCTTCAATGAAGTGCTTGATAACTGGGGTTGGTATAACATAGCCTATGTTCTCTGCATCTTCATGCTTAAGAGATTGAAAAGCTATACCAACACATTTGCCCTTGTCATTAAAAGCAGGCCCCCCTGAATTTCCTGAATTTATAGCCGCATCTATCTGTTCATGAGTGATATACAGGAAACATAAGTTTTCAAAAGGGAGGTTATTCATAGTGTCATGTACAAAAAGGCAAAGCTAGAGAAAGTATGCAAAATATAACAAAATACCTGCAATCCAAGAAGCTCTGTAGAACCATGAACATATGACAGTATTTCAATCCTAGATACTACACCACTAGTCACTGAGATAGTATCTCCTCCAATTGGGTAACCAACAACAGTGACGGCATCCTGGAGTGCTGGCAGTGACCCAAATTCCACAGGCGTAACCCCTTTCCAGAATTCATCATCCTCGACAGTTAACATTGCTGTAATTAAAGCTCAATTGTGGTTAATAAACTAAAAAAAAGAAGTTCACTTATTGGGACTGTTTTTGTTAGAAGCATCAGCAAATTTTGGCAAAGCACTATTTGAATATTTAATCCGATCTAGTCCATTGACCAACACAACTTCACAACAGTGCACTAAGATCTCAGTTTGGAGGGGTGCATGCAAACAAGCTCTAGTAAATTTTTCCCTATAACCTTCTTATCCTGACAGAACAGTTGCATGATTTTATGATATCCTTCAATACAAGCTTGCAATCAACTCTGTTCTACTTAGGTTTATATCCCTATTAGCATTCAATTCTATATGACCAAAGACACATAAATGTAGCTTGTACAGCTCTCATATTGTAGCAGGCATCCTATATTCGTGCATCAACATTATATTAAAGAAACAAGCAGAAAATGATCTTCCAACGTAAAAAAGGAAGAAGTCGTTAGTTAGACACATCTTTAATTCCAAATGTGCTTGATGTTGGACATCAACAAAAGAGCTGCTACCTTTCAGGCTTACATCTACAGAACATTGTCATTTTGTCAGATACTGCAAACATCAAGCTTCGACTATTG
This sequence comes from Panicum miliaceum, assembly GCA_032594955.1. Lineage (NCBI taxonomy): Eukaryota > Viridiplantae > Streptophyta > Magnoliopsida > Poales > Poaceae > Panicum > Panicum miliaceum. Next base: position 5,571,941 of record CM064071.1, read on the forward strand.
CAAGTACAACTACAACTAGTTTGCATTAAAAGGTAGGTCGACTTTAAAATACTTGATGACAACTAAAATGGTGACAATTAGGCGAGTCCAGTCATGCATACCAATGTCGCACTCGGTCCCTATGGCAAGGACAGTAGCGAGGTACTTGGTGTCGGAGCCGCGCTTCTTGAGCTTGACCTGGGTATGATGCTCAACGGAGTGGGCGTTGGTGAGGACCCTGCGGCCCCCAATGATGAACCCGCTACTGCTCGAGCTGTACTGCCGCTTCCGCTGCCACGGCAGCGAGAAATTGGGCTCCGTGTGGACGCAGAACACCTTCACCACGGCGTCCATCGACGGCACCACCTTCACCACCTGCTCCCACCGCACGGGCTCCATCGCCGCGGGGACCTCCACCATACTCACTGCCAGCTCCCGCCGCGACGGCTCCGCGGCCTCCGCCCCGCCGTTGGGCGCCCCCTTGGGCCCGCCCCGCCGCGGCGGGGGCGAGGGCGAGTGGGCGGCATCGGCCTCGGAGGGCGGCTCGTTGCGGACGCGCCGGGACTTGCGGCCCCGCTGGCGGGGTGCGGGGGAGGACGACGCCGGCTCGGGGTCGGGGGAGTCCGACGACGCGGCGGCGGCGGCGGCGGCGGTGGCGAGGGGCGAGGAGGACGGTGCGGGGTGGTGGTGGTGGTGGTGGTGGTGGTGGTGGTGGTGGTTGTCGGAGGAGTCGGGCGCCGGCGGCTTGGGCTTGCGGCCGCTCTTGCGCTTGCGCTTGCCGCCGGAATCGTGGTTGTGGCTGTCCATGGAGGCGAGCTAGGGTTTCGCCTCGCCGGAGACGGCAAACCGGCTGGCTCGGGCCGCGTGTTGCTCGGGTGCGGTCGGGTTCGACCCGAAGTGATGGGCACGAGCGGTCGTGGTGCGGCTCATTTAGTTTACGCTTTCACAAGGACGAAAGCGCAAACATCTGGCCACGGGCCACGGCCGCTGCGCCTCTACCGCGGGCCGGCCGGGCTGAAGTTGTAATGGGCTGAGTGGGCCGCCACTGATTTCTTAGGTCCCTTCTTCCCCCTTAATTCTCTCTCGCGCGTCTCTCCTCGATCTTTCTTCGTGTCTATCCTCCTCGCCGCCTTAGGCAGTTAGGCTTTTGATCCTGAGTTCCTGACGAACTACTTCACCCTTTGCTTCGTCCACGCACAGCAGATCAGTCGCGCGTGATTGCATATATACGATTGCCTCTCATTCAGAAGAAGAAATCGCCGTATTTGCAGCCATGCCGGTGGATTTTGCTGCTCCTACCAAGATTTTTGGGAGAGCAACAGGAACTCCTACCAAGAATCCAAGATCCAGTACCAAGTTCATCAGCAAAGGAAAGATCTTCAGGAACCAAGAGCACCCCCTCGCAGCTCCAGTCAATTTCCTCCTCTCTGGCTGCAGTGGCAAGGTGGCATGGCATCTATCGGCCGTGGATGCTTCTCCCACCACCAGCGCCAGTACTTCCCGGCGGGCCATCCATCGCCGGCCGGCCCACCGCTGGCGCTTCCTGTGCCGGTCCTTTCCCCTCGTTCGTACCCTCTGTCCGCCCCGATTTGCGAGCGGCAGGCGTGTTGGTCAAATCAACTGCAGACGTGCTGTCTGTACTGATCGCCGGTCGATTCCTGTGCAGAGGTGCTGTCTGATGCTTGCGCGCTTCGGTGCGCGGACTCGCCGGGGCATTAACTGGGCTCCGCATGCCCGGGCGTCCAGCCAACTGGTGTTCCTGATGAATGAACAACGATAACTTTGAAATCCAGCATTCTGAAGAAACCATGCGTTTATCTGACAAACCCACCTGCACATGACTTGCCTTACAGTCACATACAAGAATGCTGTTTTGAAATTTCCAGCAATTCATTTGTTTCTTGTAATGAAGAATGAGTTGCGAATTGCTTTCACTTCGTTAGAAAATATAGAAGAGTTGTGAGTTCGGAAAATATCGAGTGAGTTGCAGTTGTATGAGCTTGTCAGAGGTTTTCATTGATTGGCTTAATGTTTGTTATCCATCGACTGATAAAACTGTTCTTATTTCCAGGGTACTGGAACAAGATTTGAGGCTTCATCTCTTTGGTGCAGGCTGTTAAGACCTCTAGCAATTGTCCCTCTCCAGAAAGGTAACCAAGCTTTCTTATGAAAAATAGATGGAGTGGTGATGTCATTCTACTATCACGAATGGTCAGAGAGGTCCTTTAATTTGCCATTGACAAACACATAGCTAGTTCCTTTGTTTGTGTCAACTGGAGTCCAGACTCCTGGCAGCTGGCATAACAAGGTTCCTGAAAGTGATGTCGTTTCAACTTGTTCATGGACCATGACTACAAACAATGCTTTCTGGGCAGAATTTCAACTACACCCTAGTTGCATTGTTTTCACAATTAAAATTGAATGAGATGGCGCCAGAAGCATCAAGTGCTTCTTAACTACTTAACTATTTGTGCTGTGTGGTTTGAAGTTTGATCATCATTAGGATACTTATCTGTAATAGTTGAAACTGTTTCCTGAATCTCCGGAACGGCTTGTACGTCCTAGTCCTTACTGTCCGTTGGATGAAGAAGTCTATGAGGAGAGTTAATAGGAAAATCTTACTGTCCGAGCTCGTAGGAATCAACTTTTTCAAGGTTTTGTATAATGTAAAATAGTGTAGTCACGGGCTCACAGCTAGGAGAGATAAGAACAACTCCAACAGCCTTTGTTAATTGAGTTGGCTCTGTAGAAATGGAAAAACTGGGCTGAAATCTTGATCCAACACCCTCTCTATTCTCCTCCCTTCGCTATCAGGCTCGCAATCCGGCAGCCTTCGCTAGCTTTCTTTCGCGAGCACCAATCCGGCTGCCTTCGCTAGCTTTCTTTCGCGAGCACCACGGCTCGCCATCGATATCCCTCCCGCGCTCCCGATCCTCCTTCCTGATCAAATTTTTCCCCTCCCGCGCGCCACTCCCACCCTCACGGCGCCGCTCCCTCGCCCTCCTGCCGTCCCGCGCCCTTGCCGTCCCCGCCCTCCCCCCGCCCCGCGCCCGCACCGCCTCCGTCGCGCCCCCTCCGTCGCGCCGCCCCCGCGCCCTTGCCGCCCCCGCCCTCCGCGCCGCCGCTCCGCGCCCCCTACGTCGCGCCACCCTCGCCGTGTGGCCATGTTCATGCCGCTGCATCCCCGTTCAACAGCGGCTGCGGAAACCGGCAGCTGCGGAAGTCGGCGGTGATGCGAATCAAGAGAGGCAGCGACATCCAAATCGAGCGGCGGCGGCGGCGGCTACGCAAAGAAACGAAGAGTCCGTGCGATGGAACGAGCAGCGGCGGCGTGCAGAAACGAGGAGGCGCCCTCCTTCATGGAAAAAAGTGGGTCAGCCTCCACGTGGACCTCATTTGAATTTTACATTCTCAAGATTTACCTAATTTGTTGGTTTCCCCACCATTTAGGAGGCTCTCCGTAAAAATTTACAGGGTTGGAAAAACTCCAAATTTAGCTAGGAGGATAGCTATTCTCTTGGAGTTGCTCTAATATCATAAAATGAATACATACGAGGAAGTTGATGCCGCCCAGCATTCTCCATCTTTATCTTCTTCATGAAGCTGTGATTTCCAAAGGAGATTCATGTCGCATACACATGCACTTCAATAAGATTTTTTTTACTACACATGCTTCCAGCAATTAGAGCATCTCCAAAAGCCTAGCCAAATCTCACTCTCTATATTTTCATTTAGCTATCCATTTAGCCAAGATGTTTTCTCTATATTTGGCTACGTTCCAACAAACTAGCCAAATCAGACTCTCCATATTCAAATCCCTCCACGTCGGTTCGTTTTCTCGGTCAGCGTTCCCGAACTACAAGGATTGCCGGCGATCAAGGGGCATACCACGGTGTTCAGCAAGTTGAGGCACACGTGGTGACGCACTTGGCGCGGACAGAGGATGGCCGGAGCTCGCCGGAGATGAGGTAGAACGCGGCGGCGTAGGCTGTCGGCATGGCCGCTGCGGCGCACCGGCGGCGAAGCGCGTTCCTTGCCAAACGAGCTGCGAGTTAGTGGAAGCACCATGATCTAATCGGCGAGGGGAACCCATTTTGGGTATTGGTTGGCCCCGTTTTGAGAGTTGGATGGGGGCTCACCGTGCTGCTAGGGCGGCGCCATGGCCGGCGGTGAGGGAGCTCCATCGCGAGTCCTCTCCAATGGCGCGCGTGGCCAGCCGGTGGTGGGATTCGGTGGAGGTCCTCGTGGGCTAGCTGTGTTGCGAGGAATCGAGTTTTGGTGGGCGAGCAGGGTAAAATCGAAAAGGGATGGCGAGCTTTGTTCCGGGCTGGCAATGGCAAGAGAGGCGGCGATTCGCTGGCGCACGGCTCCTCCGGTGAGGGACTCGACGCGGGAGGGCGGGAGAGGCGCGCGCCGAGCGAGATGGTGAGGCGGACTGGCTCGCAATCTTTGACGAGCGAGGGGGACTGGATGCCGAGCCCGATGGCGAGGGGACGACGATGCCAAGGCTGTTGGATGATGATTTTACCGATCTTTTTCTTTTTTTACCGATCCCATCTGGAATAAAGAGGCAGTTGGAGTTGGTCTTAGTTTTCTCTTCTGATGCTTCACTCTCTATTTTATTTAGAAACTATGTTCAATAGCTCCCTAAAAACTCTATGAGAGGACACTTGTCGCCTCATTGATCTATTTCTTGCAAAATCTTCTGAAAGATGTTTTTCTTATGGCACTGATAAATTTCACAGCATTGCACTTGGCCACTTGTAATAATCAAAGCTCATATCCCCAAGAAACAGGGTAGAGAACATTCTAGTACTATTGAAGCAACATACATTACACAAAACATCTAACCATAAATGTGTCAACGGTTTTGGAGTTGGCCAATCTGATGAACCATTCCTTTTCTTTCGGTGTCCAAGACAAATCCACAATGCAGTCAATTTGATGAACCAGTCCTTTAGTATTATTAGGAAAGACGCAATGAGGTCTCTGTTAGCATACCATTTTTGCAGCGCAAAATGGCAATTATCGACGCTTCGAGTTGAAAGCGCATCTTCGACACAAAAAATGGTTTTCCTTTTGATAACATAGAACACGGAAATAGCTGGAGTGCCTGCTTTTTTTTGTCATAAGAATAAGGTTCGGATGACAGCATTTTCCATTGCCAGCTGTGTGCAACAGCAAAACATGCATTTTTGCACAAAGCAGGAAGAGCGTACAGCCCTAGCTAGGTTTCCCTAGCGCATGTGGGTGTAGCCACCTCCCAAACTGTGCAGGAACACCTAGGGCCTATCCGGCGAGCCCTTTCTCGAGCACCCCTCAAATAATTGCCCAGCGAGCTGAGGCCTCGCGTGTTTCCCTGACCTGACGGCTGTTGTTTTCCATGGCCGGGAGAGATCTCTTTCGTCCCCAGCGGCCGTGACCAACCAAACCCCATGGCCTGATGCTGGCATCGTTGCTGCTCGGTGAGGAATCCATCAGTCAGCTAGGCGGTCAGAGACCACCAATGGCGAGAAGGAACCAGCAGCTAGCCCTGATGCCCCCCAATAATGCTCCCTTTTCCATGTGCATTCCCCTCTGTAAAGACGACGAGGGAGGCGAAGAGAAGCCTAGCGGCAGCAGGATCTGTGAGTTGTTGAGGTGACACTCGTGTCCCCCTGGCCATCATTTTCTCAGGGCCGGGAGCATACTGCATACCTGTGGTCGCTAGGCAGTAGTAGGTGTTGGCGTCCAGTGCAGCGGCAGGTCCCTCGGTTCAGTGGTCATGCCCTCCCTGAGCGCTTTGAGTTGAGTTGAGTTGATGCCCTTGCGCACGGCCTTGCTGTTTTAGCTCTGCACTGGTGTGTGGATCGCCACACCCAACCTTTCTCTCTTTGGACATGGCAGCAATGGAACTTTGGAAATTGCCATAGATATTGAACAAATGAACAGCAGCCTTGTTAGTTCTGCATTATATATAATTGTTTTTTTCTCGAACACGCAGTTAATCTTGCTCCGCACCACAAAAAACATGCTATGTTACCACATGCTTATGATTGCGCTCACATACCGAAACATAAGAATCTATTTTGTACTAATCACAAAGTACACCGTGGATCCAATTACGCGACGCGATGCGGTTCATCCAAAACGGTACCGCGGAAATTCCCGCTTTAATCATGAAGTGGGGTTACACCAAAGGGTTCAGCCAATAGTTATAGGGATCCGATAATCATACCCCCAAAGGTACCACACCACGCGCTGTGCAGCTGCAGTGAGCCCTAGCAAGGATACAACGGCTCGCCCTGTTTGCCGCTATGATCCGCCTGCGAGAGACTGAGCCGGGACGGACCTACGTCGTTAGGTGTTAGATGCCACGACATGTCTGCCTGGGATAACTAACGTTCGCGCCAAGAACAGCAGCCGCGGGGGGTACGGTACGGCGCTGTTGGTGGTGTTGCTGGCTGTGTTCATGCTGCTCGTGGTTGGCATTCAGCTGTCCATTTACACCTGGAAGCAAAGCATCCCAAGAACAAATCGCCACAACTGTTCCCGAACAGCAACGCGTTGGTGATGGGCCATGATCGTGTAGTAGTAGTATCTGAGCAACTCGATCGTTGCTGCCATGGCCTTGGACTGCGGTACAGTGTGGTTAGGTTAGGTCTTTTGTGCAATGCAAGCTGTGTCCCGATCGATCGTCTGCGACTTTGTCCCTCTCCTCGGCGATGCGGTGTCGATCCTGCTGCCGGGGGGGTGGGGGGCCTGGCCGGGCTCGAGATCTTCGGAGATTATCCGGTAAGGATGGACCAGGCGCCGCGTCGTTGGCGGCATTGATGCGGCGAGAGCGAGCTTGGCGTTGCACTAGCGCGTCACGTTATATATGGTCGTGTATCCATCAATCATGAAGTGTATGGTTCCATGCTGAAGTAAAATTTTGAAGTTCAGAGTTTGATGTCGCAAAAGCGTCAAGTTCAGAGAGCTTACCTCAAAGCTCTAGACTCTAGAGTTTCAGACAGTCGTCACTAGGTTAAAGCTGATGGTTCAGTTACAATCATTAAGCATGATTGTGACTATTGCCATCTCATCGATCTTTCTTTAGTTTTTTTGTTTCAGATGCTAAAGCTGATCCGGTTAGATGAGGGGAAAGGCTTTACATCTCGTCGTTCTCAGGAAGTCAGGTATGTGCGCATGCAACAACGCTCATCAGGGTGTCGTGGAGCAGTCGTGCTCCGATCCGTATAAAACAAAAGGCGGACTGTTACCAGGGGTACATGTACACATGCTTCTTTATGTCGAATGGCTTCGCATACGGCCGCCTGATCGCTCATACGTCTCGTATGCTTATGAGCTACTGTTGTCTTGTCCAGTGTCCTCAGGCAGGGGCACGAAGTTAGTGACACACAGTGCGCGGTCTCCAGGAGGTGGGTGCAGAAATTGAACCGAGATGCATGGTTTCTCTCTCTCTCTCTCTCTCTCTCTGCTTTGCATGGGGAGCCTTGTCACGGTTTGGTCTGTAAAAAAAACTAAGCTTTCTACTGAACTTTTCTCTGAAAGTCTGGATGTGCATGCATTCCCTTTCATCTCCATCTCCATCCACCACCTCCCATCCCATGCACCATGCTGTTTGAATGCAAGGGTGCGTGGTGAGAACCGCAGCAAAACCTGTCGCCGTCTCGCTGTAGAAACGGGCGAGATTGCGCTTGATAGTCACAGTCCAAAGGCGAATCTGTTGACAGCCACTGTTCAGCGGCGCAGCAGCAGCAGAGGGCAGCCGGCCTGGCCGGCCATGCATGGTGAGCAAAGCTAGCGGTGGCGACTGGTGAGTGAGAAGGGGGAGCAGAGCAGAGAAAAGCTGCGCGGGGCCTTCAGCTCGCGAGGATTTGCGACCCCCGGAGGAACTGGCAGCCGCAGTACGCGTGGTTCAGTTAAATGGGGAAACAGATGTGCTCGTGTTGGTAAAATGGTAAACAGGAGAGCACGGTGCCAGCCTCCTCTCTCTCTCTCCCTCACGACTAATTGCAGAATGTGGTGCTGAGTGCGATGTGTGTATTAGCTGCTTTGTTTGCATGTATGTACGGTGAATTTGGTCTGCATGATACAGATGACTCTGCATGACTAACATGGAACTTGGTCTCTCAACTTGCGCAAATAAAACATAAGTGTTGCCGTTTTGGGTGAAGCTCTCCTCGACTAGTCGACTCGAATTCTGTTTCTCATTTCGGTACTAGCACGAAATGGTCGAGGTGCACATGTTTTTTTCCCCTTCATCATCGTGACTTGCGGCGATCCACGATTCTATGGTCGGATGATCCACGATTCTTTGGCCGGACCCCCAGCCTCTCCCTCTCCCTCCCTCTCTCTCTCTCTCTCTCATAAAGACTACTAGCGCGCGCGTTCATGCATCTCGTGTCGTGAACAGGCGCCCTACCACGCCGTGCCGCCAATCATGCATGGGCTACTACTACGGTACGGCGCCGCTACTGGTCGAGCGACGGCGACGGCGACGGCGACGCCGTAGCCACGCTCGCGATCCCTTTCCATGCTTAGACCCCATGGGCACCAGGCTTCGATTTGTCTCTTCCTCTGGCGAGCGAACAGTGGGACGGAGAGCTCGAACCACAGGCCACTGCTCCCTGACCCCGACCGCCCCGATCGATCGTACGCCTGACCTGTTCGCGCTCTACCGGAGAGCGAGCTGCGTAGACCCGTAGTTTCAGCCAATGTTTGCCCTGATCGCCGGCCGTGCCCAAACCCTGCCCCGGCCGGCAAAGGTTACTGGCCGGCCGCTGCTGTGTGATGGAGGCATGGAGAGCGCCCACACCGCCGGTCACCACCGGACACCGGTGATCGGTGAAGAAGATTTTGCGTGATAAAACGCGATCTGGCGCAGCGATTGTCGACACGTCGGCGCGGGTATGGGCGAGCTGAGAGCCGCCGGAGGCGTGGAGGGCGGCCATACCAAAAGGGACGGGCTGGCCGGCCGGCGCGGAGAGGGTCCCGGCGGCAGGGACGATGGGAAAGGCGACACAACGGGCACTAGCTGGTGTCACGTGATCGCCTTTGGGGATCCTTTCTCTCGCTGACGGCGATCTGCTGGGGAACTGGCTGCGGAAATGCCCGGCGAGCAGGGGGCGCATGCGCTGGCGACCTGGATTCCGGCATGGCCTATCCAGCTGCCGGTCATTTTTGACCAGCGAGAGCAGAGGCGCGCGCAGATGCGTGTGTGGACTGGATCGCAGAGCCTTTTCGGTGCTCACGTGTCTTTCAAGTACGTGTTCTAGTGTATGGTTCCCTTTGTCAGGGGGAGGGAAAAAAGCTATTTTTATCTGCCTCGTGATCTTTTTTCCTAAGGGGAGGGGGGGGGGGGGGGGGGGGGAGGAATTAAATTAATAACTTGGCATGCTACACTCTGAAATTACAAAGGTTCTTCCATAGTCTTCTTCCCCAGTTACCTTTGTTAGTTGTTAGTAGGTCGTTAGTATAGGCAATGCTGAATGCTCCGGATGAAGGGAGCCCGCCGAAACACTATACCATATTGCAGTTGCAGTCATCATCCCGAATCTGCCAACCAAACCGAGATCACCGAGTTCTTCAAAAAAAAAAAAACGAGAACACTGGGCATGCTGCTGCAGGATCCAACGTTCCGGAACTAGACCTAAATGCATATGAAGCAATGGAAGAATATCGACGGTTGCAACTTGGAGTATATATATCACAGGAAACGCATATAGCACCTCGGACCCTTGATCCATCAAAGTGGGTGCCTGATCGATTTTTCTCCATACCAATCAACGGTGAGGTCGACGACCGGCACTTACTATCTATGTGGGGGGCGTCTAGGACTATACCTAATTATAAATTACCCACTTCTGTTGTTTAAAAATATTCCAAAATACACACATAAAAGCTTATCCATTTCCACCTCTACCATTATTAAACAAAAATAAGTCCAAGTACTTCTGTTGTTTGATTGCTAGCATATGCGTATGCTATTCCCGCACTTCGCGGTAGTACAAGGTGATGGGTTTGATGTCGGGTGGGTAGGAGGTTGTTGATGCTAAGGATGCCATAAAGCCTAGTGATGTCGTATAAAAATATGAGCTCAGCCTCATATATAGCCAATTACATACATATCACATAGAGAAAGGATGTGTATAACAAAAAAAAAAGAGAGAGAGAAAGCTAGTAGACCAATATGATCAATATCAGTAGAGAAATTTACGATTTCGCCATCGTCGATTTCGTTGGAATGTCATTTTGCAAATAGGTTTCGCCAAAATACCATTATGAAACTGGGATAACTGCAATGAAAAATAGAAGCTCAATGATGCTTACGAACACAGCAATACCGGTGGAGACAAGGAACATTAGTGTGGAAGGATACACGCGCCATTTCACAAAACTCATGCTCTAGAGTTTGGGATCATGTAGTCAGCGATGCTTGATGGAAGAGCAATATAGCCCGTCAGGATCATGAACGCTGATGAAGTATTGATCTACAAATGGTTGTGAAATAGTACAGAAGGATACATCCTATGGAACATGATGTGTTATTAACGTGACACTCAAAAGGCGTAGTCGTGTAAACCTCATAGTCGACGTAGTTGTAATGTCCCAAACCAAACAAAATGCATTTATTGGAATAGCAAAGAAAAATAAGAGTAAGTACATGAAGATTTAAGAGGTCAGAATCTATATGAAATAGTAAAAGAGACCATAATAAACAACTCCCTTTCATTCCAAAATCTAGGTTGTTTTAGTTTTATTCTAAGTTTAACTTCTTTATGTTTAACTAACTTTATATGAAAATATATCAACACTTAGAAAGTCAAATTAGTTGATTAAATCCACCATAAATTTGTCTTGATAGTGTATTTATTTGATATCGTAAATACTAATATATTTTGTATATAAAACTTGGTCAAAACTCAAAACTAAAACGACGACCTACATTTTAGAATAGAGGGATAAAGTATAAATTGGTTATTAAAGTCACAATACTACAATATTAAATGCACACTTAATCTCATCAAGTGTTCTAAAACAATATCTAGGATAGCTAGTGGCGGGGAGCGGCTAGTTTCTTTAAAGTATTCCGTACAAAACAATATCTCATCCATGGCACCAACCAGCTCACTCCACTGTTCTACTATAGAAGAAACTGATATGCTAAATAAATAATCAGAAGTACAAAGAGCAGCACAATTGCAGTGTTGAAAACAATCTCCATGGCATCTCATTGTAAGAAAAAAAAAGATGTACATTGCACCCAAAACAGGCATGCAAACCCGGGGGTTCAAAAGCCTACCCGTATCTCAATTTGTTACCGTTTAACACCCAAAACTTAAGTTTTTGATCCCCTAACAGCATTCACTAGACAATTCGGCTCTTGTTTGGCTTCTTGGATCGAGTACCTTTTAACCCTCATTTTAATTTGCGGGAGGATATTGCATTTTTTCCTTAAAAAAAGATGTTTAAAGAATTCTAGCTCTAGCTGCCATGCTCGTATATTTCCGAGACAATAAGGATAAAGCACGTGAAAGCACAGTGGGATATTAAAAGTGCTTATCCGATTTTGATAATCTTTTTTTAAAAAAAAACCCACACACCCAGGCATGTCAAATTTGACATAGTGTAGGAATAGACAGACTGAAAAGACCATTATTATATTATTGCCGCCATGTTTTTTCTAAGGTGATGTTAGACTAAAACAAGTCGGGGTGTCGTTTTTTCTCATTTCAGAGTCATGCACTGTAGAGACAGAGCAAAAGATATCGACCATAATCGCGAGAACTGTTCAATCCAAAACTAAGAAAAATTAGGTCATCTGATTAAAAGAAAAAAAGATGAAGTCTGAGTAATGTAGTTCCTCATGGAGAATGAATGCTGACTGTTCTTGCCGTACCAAGCCGCAGCCATCCAGTTGTGATCTGGGGCCTAAAGTTTGTGACAGTCCTGGGGCAAACCCCTGTAGCCCAGTTTCAGCCGATTGGGGTCTTCCCAAACTGGCAGTCTTGGCATACATACAGGACTCTACGAACAAGTTTATCTGGAGGTGATGCTTTCTTCACCAACTGTCCATTATGTCTGTAGCATACAAGTAAAAGGAGAACAATACAATGAGCTTGCATACAAGTAAAAAAAAAGGTGAAAAAAACACAAGGGAAAATAGGTCCATGTGGCGAACTGTTTGGCACCAGTCACCACATTTCTAGCCCAAGCCATCCGTGCTCCACTGCCCCAGAACAAGCTTCTTCCACTTCGAGCTCTAGTCCCCCTCGCGCGGAAGCAGACGGCGCCTGCTGCCAGTGCACGACGCATGTGGAAAACGCAGCGCTCGCTGCCTACCCAGCGCCGGAGCCATTCCATGTTAGGTGCACCACCTGCTGCTACTCCTGTGAAACTTCATCGACTCGCCCCCCCTGAAACCCCGAAGGAGACCTTTCTGTGTCCTCTCTCTAGATCATCCAGCACGTACGCCGACTGCCTTTCTTTCTTTCTTTCTTTCTTTCTTTCTTTCATTTTCCTACCTGCGCATCTATCGCTCTCACACACGCATACGTTGACACATGCTAGCAAAGCAAAGGAGGCAAGGGATCGATCGATCAGTCATCGAGATGGATGTCCCTGTCATGGCCAAAGTTGGCCATGCTTTTTCGGGGATGAACAAGGCGTGAAGGGGATCTTTGGCAAAGGATAGTGCCAGTAAACTATGGTTACCTGCCATAACCCCCTCTCTCTCTTTTTCTTTGGGACTTGCATCCTGTTCATGGGGATCAATCAGATCATCCACTGTTGCAGGGCGAGGACCTTTTCAGCGGTGTGCGAACCGTGAGGTGCGAATTGTCAAAAAGGGCCCGGGGCCTTCGCTGGTGTACTGTATTCTCCTCTCAGCGTCAGGGTCTCTGTAAAAGGGGTGTGAAAAAAGAAAGCTGCTCGCTTGTGTCTTGACAGCATGCACCACTCCCCCTTTTGGTCATCACGCAATCTTCAGGGGACATGGTACAGGGGGCCCCGGCCGGTTCCAAGCAAGAGCGCATCTTCTCTTCTGTGGGAAGAATCCTTCCAACTGCAACCCCAAGAAACCGCTCCCTGAACTTCCTCCAATTCACATCAGGAACAAAACCGCAGGGTCTCACTTCAGATGAGAGATCGCTTTTGTTTGTGCTGTGCCCATCTGGGATAGATTTCGATGAGAATTGGATCCCCATGCTTCTGGCCCGTGGAGCGAAAATGACAGTTGAGGGGGGGCCGCCACCCGCTGAGCCTGAGCCTGACTGGTCCTTCTCCTCCACATACCGCCCGCCCCCCTCCTTGTCCGAGCCTGGCTACGAGCCAAGCTGCATGGATTTTGGCTTGCAGGACGTCGAGTTCACGGCCGGGGGAAAGTTATTCCTCCTAGTATCCTATCCTACATTGATTCTTCCCCAGTTCCTGGTACCAGCAGTACCCCCACCACAGATCGCAGATTGATGAGACTAATATTCGCACTGATCAGCGCGTATCGGAGCCGGGTTAATGCGGATCTGGAGCGATCCAACGCCGCTGCTAATCTGGTCCCTGCTGCCCGGAGGATTCAGAACGAAGCTCAGAAACAGGAGCGTAGTTAATCGAAGCATTTGAGTTCCTGGGCGCTCAGGTTACCGGCCAGGCGCGTCTCGCTCGTCCCGGTGTACTGAGATCTCCCCGCTTCGTAGCGCGGATTCGCTTGGAATTTCTCTGCTCAGCGTCCGCCGTAGGCTGCCTGCCGTCGGCTCGTTCCACCAAGTTCTTCACGCGGATTTTGTTAGCTGGAGCAGGGGGCCGCGTACCATGGCGATGACCAAGAAGAACAGTCCGCGCGCTGTGCCGGAGCCGAGTCTGTGTGCGGGGATGAAGGAGACAGTTGGGATCGAATGGCCGGGGGGAGGGGTGTCGCTAGCGTTTCCGGGATTGACACTGGCGCCGGCGAGCGAAATCGTGGACCACGGCGGCCCATGGTCATGCTCTAGAGAGAGAGAGAGAGGAGAGAGAGTCATTATTAGCTCTTTAAAATACTGGTAGTGTGATACTAGAGCAACCAGGACACAGTCGAGAGAGAGAGAGAGAGAGAGAGAGGGAGAGGGAGAGGGAGAGGGAGAGGGAGGGGGAAGTAGTATAAATTTTGGGCAGGTGTGGCTTCCCCATTCGGTGGTGGCCCGGCCTCACAAGTCACAGCCATACACACAAAGCAGGCGAGCCAAGCGGGGGAGGGGAGAAGCAGGCTAGCTAGTAGCAGCAGCAGCAGCTTAGGCTAGTCCTTAGCTGCCGCTGCTGCTCGCTCCTCCGATATTCTTGGCTAGGCTCCAGCTCCATCCGCTCGCGAGCTCAGAGCCGAGCCAGCAGCTAGCCGCGCCGTGCGAGCGAAGCAACCGGCCGGCGAGATCGCGGGCGATCGTCAGGCGAGCTCGGCACCGATCGCCGTGGCGCGCCGGCGAGCTGCTAGCAGCGACGGCGATGGAGGAGCAGCTGAGCCCGGTGGCGGTGACGCACCTGCTGCAGCACACGCTGCGGAGCCTCTGCACCGGCGACGCGCCGCAGTGGGTCTACGCCGTCTTCTGGCGCATTCTGCCCCGGAACTACCCGCCCCCCAAGTGCGTTCTCGTCCCGCCTTCCTCCCTTCTCTTGCCCTCCTTCCTCCTGCTTGCCGTACCGGCTGGTAACGCGCATTCTCGCCGCGACCGCCCGTGCCTGTCCATTCCATGGCGTTCCCTGCTTCGCTGACTGCTGGCTGCTTCGCTGACCAGATGGGATCTCCCTGGCGCGGCGTACGACCGGACCCGAGGCAACAGGAGGAACTGGTACGGCCTTGCTAGCTTTATTAGCTAGCTCTCCACGCTCACGAACCGCTCATCCCTATTGTTCCTTCTTCTTCTCCATGGCTCCGTCTCCGTGCTTCCTTTCGGCTCCCGTGTGAACGCTCTCCCGGTGTGTTCTTTTCTTCCTTGCGCGTCTCGCCTAGGATCCTGGCGTGGGAGGACGGGTTCTGCAACTTCGCGGCGGCGGCGGCCGCCCCTGCCGCGTGCGGCCAGGAGGGGGCGGCG
This sequence comes from Panicum miliaceum, assembly GCA_032594955.1. NCBI lineage: Eukaryota > Viridiplantae > Streptophyta > Magnoliopsida > Poales > Poaceae > Panicum > Panicum miliaceum. Next base: position 5,586,961 of record CM064071.1, read on the forward strand.
GTTGCGTACGCCGGGGACTGCGAGGCAGCAGCTGCTGCCGCGCAGGATGCGGCGCACCAGCAGCAGCCGCAGCCGCAGGGCCTGCAGCCGGAGCTCTTCTTCAAGATGTCCCATGACATCTACAACTACGGCGAAGGGTAGGTGGCCGCCTGATGACTGACTAGTCCACGGTGCTAGAGCAAATTGGAGCGGAGTGCACTTGCTTTGTGGCTGCATAGACTTGAATCATGGGGCACAAATATGGTGGAAAATTGAATATAATCACTGTTTTCCCATTTTTTAGGGGGTGCATTGGCACATCACTACATAGCTTCGCCCCTGGTTACCCGGTTAATCCTCCGTGCTAATGATGGTTGCCGGGGCCCTCCTCCTGTTCTTGGTGCGGCTCGCTGCTGCAGGCTGATAGGGAAAGTGGCGGCAGACCACAGCCACAAGTGGGTGTTCAAGGAGCCCCAGGAGCACGAGATCAACCTCATCTCCTCCTGGAGCAACCCCGCCGACTCTGTAAGCACTAAGCACCACCATTACTGATCAGTAACCATGATTCCTGAATGTCTGGCAAGCAAATCACCTTTCAAACAATCTGATCTGCGAGCCATGCCCTGCGTTTGCAGCATCCGAGGACGTGGGAGGCGCAGTTCCAGTCCGGAATCCAGGTGCACACTTTCAGGCCTTGACAGATCGCAATCCGCCCCCCTCTCGATCAGAGGCGGCAGCTAGCTAGCTAGCTAGCTAGCTCTGCCGGCCGGCCTACCTCTGCTGCCCTGCTGCATGGCGTGGCTAGCTAGCTCGCCAAGCCATGGCCAGCTAGCTGATGCTGCCATGGCATGGCCCTTTTGGCCTGCGTGCGCTTTTCTTTTCCCTTTCCCCCTCTCGCTCATTCTTGACCGCTTGGCTTTTTCGCTTGCTTTGCTGCAGACCATCGCCCTGATCGCTGTCAGGGAGGGCGTCGTGCAGCTCGGCTCCATGAAAAAGGTAGGCGCGCACCACCGCTCACCGGTCGTTTTCTTCTTCCGCGCTCCCGATCTCTCTCCCTCGCAAGAACCGAGGCGGCAGCATGTGCAGCAGCAAGCGTTTGCATCGTGCCGTGTGTGCCATGCATGCAGCCGCGTTGCACGCTCCTGGCTATGCGACGCTGACACTACGGCGTGGTGGGTTGGGCGGTTGCTTGACGGGCGCGAGTTCATGCAGGTGGCGGAGGACCTGAGCTACGTCGTGATGCTGCGCCGCAAGTTCGGGTACCTGGAGAGCATCCCGGGGGTGCTGCTGCCGCACCCGTCGACCGCCGGCGTGTTCCCGGGCGGCGGGTGCGTGGGGCCGCCGCCGGTCGACATCGCCTCCGCGGGGTGGCCGGGCCTGATGCTGCCGCCCGCGGGCCCGCCGCTGGAGCTCTACGACCCCTACGGCGCCGCGGTGGCCGCCGCGGCGTCCATGCACATCATGCCGTCGATGAGCAGCCTCGAGGCGCTGCTCTCCAAGCTGCCCTCCGTCGTGCCGGCCCCGCAGGCGCAGCCGCCGGCTGGCGGCCCCGTGCCCGGCGTGGCGCCGCCGGCCAACAAGGAGGAGGAGGAGCCGGACGACTACGCGCGGTGCCACGGCATGGATGTGGCGAGCAACGGCGCCAACGGCGGCGAGAGCACAAGCACGAGCGCCGCCACCGCCGCCGGCGCCGTTAACGCCCCGATGCCGTCCTACTTCGTCAACGTGGGCAGCAGTAGTAACCCCGGCGAGGGGTTTTAGCTCGAGCTACGGAGCTAGGCGCTGGCCCACCCCTCTCAACCGCGCGCTCGCTCGCGTCTGTCTGTAGGCAACGGCGATGGAGTGGTGGTTGTGCTAATCTTCTCCCTCGTATAGTGCTAAATCAGTCAACCATGTCATTAATCGTTAATTACCACTATATGCTAATACCACCAGTTGACCCAACCATTCGCCATTGCTCGTTGTCTTCTTCCTCTCCTCGACCTTTCTGCTCAGGGCACCATTCCATTCCATCGACGACCCAGCCGGCCAATGGCCACTAGGTCAGATTCTTCGTATACGGTTGTGAAAGCTATACGAATCGAGATAGTAGGGCTGCGCACGGCCGTCTTCGCGCGACACTGACGCGCGTGCGTATCGCGAGACGACACCTGATGGAGAACACGGCAATGGCGTGGCCCCGTCCTCCAGGACCTCTGCGTACGCACTCCTCCGTCCTCCGCGATGCGCTTTCAACCAGGCATTTGACCGCTCCTCTCCGGGGGGGGGGGGGGGGGGGGGGGGGGGGTGCGGCCGGCCCCGAGACCCGCCCCGAGTGCGTCGTCCTCCCCAATCATGCGCCCGGCGCCCCACGATTCCTTGACCTGCTTTCGCAGTCCGATCGAGCACAGCGATCTGGAGCTTTTAGCTGGCCTGGAGCCCTGGACGCGATGATCCTGACCAGTGCCGTGCCAAGCCCTGCGTGCATGGCCGGCAGCAACGGCCCGGGCCAGCGGTCGAGGCGCCGGTGCGTGCATGCGTAGACCACTAGCTAGTAGGCCGGCCGCGACAGTGCACTGGTCGATCGCCCGCCGGCGCTCGTGATACATGTGGTCGAAACGAGCGAACGAGAGAGATGAACGGCCGCGGGGCGGCCGCCTGTGCTGTTCGCGCTCTCCACAGTGCTGGGAGCCGGTCGCCGATCTCGAGGCTCGTGCACAGGAGCCCCTGCTGAGGAAAGGCGTCGGGCTCGGCCGGGGCCAGGCACAGTAGCGAGCCGGCCTGGAACTCGATCGGGATGATGACCGGCACGGCAGGCAGGGCCGGCCCGTCGTCTCTGCTAACTGCTAACGGCCGTAGCAGCTAGCGCTGCAGATTGCCGGCCGGGCGCGACGTCCGGCCGGCCCGACGAGCCCGCGTGCCCCAGCGCAACAGTCGCGCGCACAGCCATCTCGCTCGCCTCGCCAGCAGCGCGAAGAGAACACGGGAAGACACAGGCCGCTGAGACCCTGGCCCCAGTGGTGGTGGCTCTTCGCTGCCCCGCCGGCGCCTGCCATTAACGGATCGCGCGGCTTTGTCGACGGCCTGGGCACTGGGCAGGGCCGGCGCTGAAACTGTAGAACCCGGCGGGAGTTTCAGTCCCAGCGATTCAGTCAATCGCAATGATCCAGCGGTCTCTCTGGTCCCCCTGCGCACCGGGGAAATTTCCGGGACCATCCTCATCATGGCCTCCATGCTCGACCGGCTTGTGGATCGCTCTCGCCCACTCGCCAGATGGGTCTCGTCTCTCGTCGAAGCCGGCCGCCGCACCCTGGCGAGCGCGGTGGCGTCCATGGCTCACGGCACGGTCGCCAGGTGCGCCGTGCGCGCGCGTGCCCGTCGTCCGTGGGTCGGGTTGACTTCTCTCCCCATGGAAGCCTCGCCGCTCGTCGGAGTACAAAGAGTTGACCCCCGCGGCGATCCCGACACGTACGAGAAAAGAAAGATCCCAGCGATGCCGTGAGCGCACGCTCCACGAAGCGAGGGCTCTCGCTCTCGGATCCTGTCCGCCCGCCCGCCCGATCATCCAGACGCATGCCGGCCGTGCGCCCCGTTTCCGCGCGGCGCGAGGCTCGCACGTGCGTGAGCCCAGGGACCGGACGGCGCTATGCCATCCAGGACTTCCGGCACGGGTGCCCTGCATCCGCGTCCGCGTCCGCGTCCGCTCGGCCGGGCCGGCGCTGCCGGTCGAGCCGACACGGCGTGGCCAGCCACTTGCATCGATCGGTGGCCACCGTCGCGCGCGCACCGTACGTACGCGTACCTCCCACCCTCCCCGGCTGTATAGCTACAGAGCCGCTTAGAGCGATACGGCACGTGCCGCTGCCGGTGGCGCGCAACGTTTTCGGCGAGCGCGCGCGCGCGGCTGGGGACGGACGCGCATGGCGCGCCGCGCACCGGCGGCGTGGTCCTAGCCGCCGCACGGTACGGACCCGGCGCGCGTCGGCGCGAGGCAATTATTAGGATTTAGGCCGGAGGGCTTCCCGTGCGGCCGCGGGCGGCGAGCGCGAGCGATCGGGTGGGTGCTGGGGCGGTGTGGCGGCGACGGGTTTGTTGGCACCCGGACGCAGGATTTCGCCGTGATCCGCGTGATCATTGGGTGCCCCGCGCCGCTGGCGGCCGGTCGCGACGCGCTGCTGATGGCCGGAGCAACGGGAGGAGCAGTGCGGCGTACGTGCGTGCGGGCTGACCGGCTGAGAGAAGGAAGGACCGTGGTTGGGGGTTGGCGGACGGCGGCCGATTACCGATGATTACCGATGGCACCGTCTAAGGCCGCCGCTCGGGGGCCTCCCACCGTGGTGGATAGGGCCACGTCAGTAATGGCGCTGATGTGTGCCATGATAGATCATTCGGTGGATGGGTTAAAGAGCAGCACGGATGGCACGATAGCCTGTGTAGGGTTGGATCCGAGAGATCGAGAGAAGAGGGAGGTAAATGAGATGGGAGATATACAGTCAGCGTGTCATGTCAGCATTACGTGCACACGTGGATACATATGGATCTGCGGTGAACAATTTAAAAAGTTTTTTAACCAAAAAATGTACTATTAAAGTTGATAGACCTAAGTGACATATACTTATAAGTTTGTGGATCCAGAAATGCACTTTTAAAGTTGACGGATCTAAGTGATACACCAAGTTTAAGTACCGTCGGTGCATTTTACTCTTGATTAATATAGGCATGTTTGTTTAGAAATTATAGTGCCTGTTTTATGCGGTTTAAGTTAAATTCTAACTAAACACTTAATGTTTGGTCATCAAGCAGGTAGTCCTACGTATTTACTTTAGCATTATTATAATAACTAGCCTATCAACTCGTGGTGCGGGAGCATAGATTAATTAGAATTAATATAAAAAATAAGGTCTATAGCTAATAATTATAATTATATATCTCATGCATTCTTTCATCTATTAGATATTCTAAAACATACTCTAAAATACATATTTACCATTATCTAGTTACAATAGATTTTATTTTGCATCACACCTTATTGTGTGTTTGATATATATTTAATTTAACCATTTGTTTATGAATCGGTATTCTTATCTCTTCCATCATACATGAATACATGGTGACACATATTGTGAGTAGTATTTTTATATAAATAATAACATAAATAATATATTAATAATGATAGAGATAATAATTTAGAATTTTATATTGTGCACTTTAATATTTTATTATAATTATATAATTAGATTAACTTTAGGGGTTATTTAATTTTTAATAATGATATAATTGAATAATTTATATGTAAATTTAGGGGTTATTTGCGTTATTTTTATAATGACATAGGTGGGTAATTTACACGAAGATTAGGGTGGTACTTTAGATTTTTTTTTTATAATGGCAGGGACTAGTAATTTAGATATATATTTAGGGGTTACTTTAGTCTATTTTCATAATGACAGAGGTGGGTAATTTATTAGGAAAGATAACAGATCCGATGACTATTAAGATTAGAGTTGTCTATTGATGGCAGAATGTTTCTGATTTTTTTGATAATTTTTAGGATTTTTCAATTTTTTTAGAGTATCCACGTAGGATCCTAGATGGCTTAACGTAGAGGCTTCAAAAGGAGCCTCCATGATGTATGAAAAAAAATGATTTGATGGTTCAAAATATTGGTCAAAATCTAGCCAAACTGTTTCAGTCATCTCTGATATTTTGCCCAAGTCTGATTCTAACAGCCTGAAACCACATCTTGACACATCCTTTTCTCAAATGTTTACAAACAAACATCCCAGGAACGTTTATAAATTAGTAACTCTATATGTATACTTCACATGCAAGCTGTGGCTGATCACTTTCAAACATTAGAAGGATTTTACAATCTGAGCCAAAGTTGGCTAAATGAAATAAAACTTGCATAACTGAAACTCTGAATTTTTCAGATGAGCTCGTGGTTTTTGACCAACTTTGGCTGTTCCGATCTACCAATGCATGCACCAAAGCACCTACCAACCTTTACAAAAGATGCAGACCTTAATACCAAGAACAGTCTCTAGTTCAACTTTTTGTTAAGTTTACTTTCGAAATTGCAAGTTAATTCGAATCAATTTCGTTGACTTCGAACGACCGACGGAGACCTGAACCGGTCTTGCCCGCTTTCAATCTCCTCAGCCTCGCCTCTCGTTTTCCTTCCAATCTCTTTTTCTCTCGCTTTCTTTCTTCCCTGTCCGAACCAGCAGAACCACCGAGCTCCACCGCCGCCGGCTCCAAATCCGCAGGGAACGAGTGCACCCGTCCAAACACGTACGCGAAAGCCCTTAGAGCCAGAATGCCCAAGGGCAACGGTCCAATGATTCCCCAAAATCATGAGGTCGTTTATAAACCCTACACGCGCCAGCTCGTCGCAGCTTGGTCCGCAGCTCCCCCTTCTTATTGTACTTGAGGCCAAACGTGGTCATGCGGAGCACACGCCGGCGTGGCCATGGGCACTGCGCGTCGAGGTCGAACTCGTGGATGGAGTCACGGACTAGGCGACTAGCCGGTCGTCGTCCTCCTTGTGGAGGACGGACTCGACGAGGCAGAACTTGCTGTCGCCCATGTAGAGGAGCTTGGCACCTAGATGCAACTGCGGCCCCTTCCGGAACAGCCTATCCTGGCCTAGCTTCCAGGCCGGCGCGCTCGTGAACTCGGCGGCGACGGGGGCAACGTCGCAGGCGCAGAAACACCCATCGCCGTTCCTCTCGCCGCAGAGGCCGACCTACGCTTCCAACTCGGCGTCGAAGTAGGCCTCGCCAGAGAAAGGCAGCACCCAGTCCCCGTGGTGCCTCCATCGGAGGCGCTCTGCGTCGAAGGAGAAGGTGCCCTGCCCTGCTTGCTCCGGGGAGTCTTCGCAGTTCCGCTGCCGAGACCGAGAGCCTGTGGACACAAAGAGTGTGCGGCCGTCCGGGTGCAGTGCGTGGCAAAGGACTCGGCCGGTGAAGAACGGCGGTCGCGCCTTGATGGTTGTCCAGGACCACGGCGCCTTGCTGTCGTACGGCGGCGGGTCGCCGAGCGCCTCCGCGAGGACGTCCGTGAACAGGAAGAGCCTGCCGGCGACGGAGGCGAAGAGGGGTCGGTTCACGTAGTCCCCTCGGCAGGAAGGCCACAGGCAGATGGTCAGGCCCAGCGCGTGCGTGTCGAAGGCGGCGATGGCTGGCTTGCCTTCCCCGGGCTGCATGGCGAAGATCTTGGTGCCGTGCGAGATGAAGCTGCAGGAAATCTCGTGCAGGGCATCAATGCGGGCGACCGGCGGCTCCGTGAAATGCCTCGGCTGGAGCAGGTCGGTGCCGGCGTCGGAGTCGAAGGTGTCGACGTCCAACTTGCGGACGCTGTAGCCCCTCTCCCAGTCGTCCAGCAGCAGGTAGAGATGCTGCTTCGCCTGCTTTGGCCGCTTGCCGGCGCAGTCGCCGCGGCGATCATCCGAAACCTTGCGCTTCGACATAGCCCCACCTCGATCAGGTGGCTCGTATGTCTCCCTCCCCCTTTCTGTCTCCGTACGGCCGCACCCGCACGCCTGATGGATCACGGCAAAGGCGCGCTCTAGCTCCTGTATTTATGGATGGTGAGGCGATGATTTCGAATCCGAGTAGCAATAAAAATAATTATCTTACCTTGTTTGTCACCGGCCGAAAGAGCCGGATTCGGATACACCAATCCGAACCCACATAATTTAACCCTGTCAACAGGAGGAGGAATCTTCTTCTGTTGTTCTATCTGATCTGATGAGAAAGGGCTCAGGATAAAGAAAGAAGAGAGCAAAATGACGAGCAACAGGAGCATCGTTTTACCACGATGTTGAACGAATTCCAGTACTCCGAAGTGTTCAATGTGTGACAACTGACAATGATTCTGGGTACTTAACAATGGCAACAGTAATTGAAGATATGATTTTTGAACATCAATACAGGGCATTATATGAAAGGTTCAGGCAGACAGACCTTAGTGCTAGTTACCACTGCGGGTATTGACATCAGGTTAATATATAGAACTAATTCAACACCCTTACTATCAGTGACATAATTCATTGTCCTAAAGCTCTTTGTAAAACAGTCTACCTTGAAAATTTACTTGTACCTGCAGAATAAGGGACTTACCTTAAAGAGCAAACAATATACACCTTCACACAGAATTAAAGTCAACAAAAAAAGTAACATGTAAGGTTGTATTTATGTCGCAAGGAACTGAGCATTAGGGCATTTGCTCAATACTGCAGACTTTAGTGCAAAAGAATATTTCGAGACAAAAGAAATTTAATTTAAGCATGTAATCTGTATGATTAAATCATCTCAAAACTGATACAAACATGATCAGCTAAACAAATTAAATAAACATATGACTACAATGTAATATGTATAAACAGAGTTTGATAAAACAAACTGTATCTAAAAGGAGCTTAATAAAATAATGTATTGATCTTTCAACAAAGAAAGATGGAGAAAAAAATGTTTTCAGCTCCGCGGAACTCTGAGCTCACCTGAAGAACCTGCTGGATTGATATGTTTTTTCAGGACCTAAGGCAACTAATCAGTGTGAAATGAAATCAAGTTATGAACACATACAATATACCTGTGCATCCTGAATGTGGGATGCAAAAAGTAGAAATGGAGCTAGTTAGCATCAGTGTGAAGTCAATAGAGCTAACCACTTTTGCTGCTTTAATTTAACAATACTTTTTTTGGTCGAAAGGCGAAACCATAACACCTATTTGCCATATACACTATATATTATGCAGTGGCAGATGTAGCAAAGCATTGGAGGGGAGGCTGAGCTCCTTCTTGTCAGAATATATGTACATGCATGATCCACGTGAACCCCACTTTGCTCTCATCAAACGTATACTCATATACATTCGTGGTACCCCCTCCTTCGGTATGCACCTATCCCGGTGTTCTTCTCATGATCTGGTTGCGTATTCCGACGTCGATTGGGCCGGCTGCCCGGATACATGCAAATCTACTTTGGGGTACTGTATTTTTCTTGGTGACAATCTCATATTTTGGTCCTCCACACGTCAAAATACCGTTTTCCGGTTTAGTGCGGAAGCAGTCGCCGAAGCTTGCTGGCTTCGTCAGCTCCTCCGCGAGCTTCACTATCCTCTCCAGCGTGCTAACATTAGCGCTGTATATCTTTCCACTAATTCTGTCCATCACTAGCGCACAAAACATATGGAAATTGATCTTCATTTCGTTCGCGGACGAGTTTCTCTCGGTGACATCAAAGTCCTTCATGTTTCATCTCATTTTCAGTTCGCGGACACCTTCACAAAAGGTTTACCGACCCCTCTGTTCACTGATTTTTGATCCAGTCTCACCATTCGCCCGGCTCCTTAGTTGAGACTGCGGGAGGCTGTCAGAATATATGTGCGTGCTCTGCTGAAGAAGGCTATCGGCTTGTAACAAGAGTTTGTTTAGAGATTGTTGTAGTTTGTTAGCCAAACAACTGTAAAGATATTTTCTGTTGTAATCCTGCTGCACACGGACTATATTAACAAATGAATGATAAAGGCATCGCTATCGCGTGCAATTCTGTTCCTGCTTCACGCTTTCACTTCTTCCTTCTCCATCTCTCCAATTTTCTTATTTATTTCCCTCTTTCTCTCTCTCTCTCCCACACACACCCCCTTCCCATTGATGCACCAGCTCGAGAAGGGGGGGGGGGGGGGGGGGGGGGGGCGCTGCACCCCCAGATCCGCCCCTATGAGCTTAAGTTAGAATGGAGCTTGGAGATATCTTGACACAAGCTGCCTTTCCTTAGCAAGAATATAGCATGCACCGATCATTAATGGAATCAAATAAAGATTCATGAATATCTCCATTAGAGATGGACAGAACCGGCGTTCACCTATACAACAGTTTGCTAACCTCCATGCCGCCAAACCTGGTACACCTAAACTATGTGCAGATCAAAATATGAATAAAAATCAAACGTGCAAAACAGTTCGGCGTCAAAGAAATCTACTTTGCATAGGAAACATCAACTAAAATGTGCACTAATGAATGTACAACTAGAAGGCTGCTGTGCTGGCTCCAACGTTAGTAGGGAGGAACCAACCGAGCATCTCTATAGGGTTCAGCCAGATGAAGTGACGATGAAGCCGAGCCGGTGCAGCTGCCAGCAAGCAGAAGGCGATGGCAGCGGGAGCGGCTGTCCAGTGGAGGTGTTGTGAGAGTGGAAGTGAAGATATCCGGCCACCACCGGATTAATGGTGCCGGCCAGACTACTCTATCTCTAGCACTACTCTATCTGCATAGACAAAGTAGACGGGTGCCGTGGAGGCTAGAGCTATTGCCGTTAATGGTGAGCGTGTTTGGGTCTATGTGATGGTAGGCGGCCGCCGACACTGGGCAGATCCTCTCAGCGCTGGCATGTGGTGCGAGAGAGTTGGGTACAACCGTACAGGTGGACGACGACTGTGGAAAGGGTGACGTGTTGGCGGGCAAGAACACAACCTAGGATGCTACCATCCGCCCACGCAATAGAATGCGGCCCGTTGCATCGGCCTGCCAAGCTGGTTCACCCAGTCCCGTCGCCGCTCCATCCATGGACATGTTTGGGTAGTTGGCAGCGAGTTTGACTTGAGGAGACATCCCCATTATAGATGCCCCATTCATGTGCAGTCAGAGGCCCGTACTTAACGTGTTGAGCCCGCGGTGGTGGAGAAGCTTGCGTTGCGAGGGGCCCACCGCGCCGGTCTGTGGCGCACTCTTGAGGGTAAAGAAAAAACTTCTTCGGCACCCAATTACTTTGCAATGGTCCTCGCACACCTCCTATGACAAACTTAGTAGGGCTACAGGGTTTGTCATGTAACGTTCATATTGTAGGACAGTAACCGACTAGAATTATATCTAAAATGACTTGTAATCCTACCCCTAAGTATATAAGGCGGGTAGGTACCTCCTCGGAAAAATCTACACCATATTCGATGCGCATCACCATAAGAATACGAACTTAGCACATGACGTAGTGTGTTACACCAATTTAATAGCCCAAACCTGGTTAATTATTCTGTGGGTCTCTGTGCTCACCATTATGTTCCAGACCCAACGATTCCCTGCAAACTATCTGCCTTGGTGGACTGCTAGAATTAACCCTGATAGAGCTCCCGGCGGTGGCCCGAGCATGGCGGTGGCTTGGATTTGACTAACAACAGCATGGCAGGCCAAGTGCAGGCGTAGGGCTCGATGATCGCCACGCTGACGATCTTGCGTAGTGCAACAAGGCGAGGTGAGTGAAGGGAAGTAAGCTAGGGCAGCGCAAAATATTACGTGCAAAAGAAGAAGATTCTGCGCAGGAGAAGAAAAGGGAGAAACGGGTAGGAAAGGGAAGAGAGGGTCAATCCCCTTTACAAAGGGGAGAGGGAAATAGTTTTTCTCAATTGGGAAAAATATAAAGAATTTTTTTCTCAGTATGCTAGAGCATATTTTTAACCCATTCATCCCCTTCATACCAGTTTATTATAAGGAAAGGGAATCATTTTTGTCAATCTATTTGTTGCTCGTGGAATGAGTACTCACCATTCATTCACGTGGCACTAGGGAGAAAGAGAGAGGAATGAAAAGGAGGGGAGGCGTCAAGAGAGCGCTAGAGGTCAAGAACTCAAGACCGTTGACATGCTATATAGCTCATGCGTGACATAGGCCAACCCTCCGATAAAACTTATATTCTTCTTTGTCAAGTCTTAATTTGTGGTAGGTAGGATATTCAAATATAACGAGCCCGTATCAACTAACAGGATATAACGGGAGCTCGAGACGGCTGGCATGCATACTTGTAGGATATTTAAGATAAAGTATAATAGTACAGAAGAAAAAGAATTACAAAAAAAAAGATAAAATAAAAAAATTTAGAATAATCCGTTATTGTAACTACTGATGGGAACAGTTTATAGGGTAGCTTTTATTTCAAAACACACAAATAATTCGGTAGAATAGTGGTAGTGAACTTCACCTCCAAGTATAAGGTCTGAGTTTGATATCCTTGGCACACGTTAGTTTGTATTTTCCTGCCGGCTCCTGCAACCCCTTTTCATCATGATGGGCTGTTAGAAAAAAAAAAGAAATAGATGCGAGACGGACATAGCCTCTGGGATGCAGAATAGGTAAAATTCCTTTTCCTCTCCGCGTGGGTAACAAAATGATAATTTATAGCTAGATGATATGTAGTTGTGGGACGGAAGATTAGGACTTCTTAAAGAACTAGCGCACTTGTTTAAAGTTTATCCACCTTATAGAAGAACTAGTAAAAAAATTATATCTCTAATAGTTTTTAGCATATTGTTCAAAATATCTTGGAACCCATAATCTTTATTTTCTCAATAAAGTGTGGAGGCGTGGAGCTCTTTCTTCTCTATGAGGTAGTTCTTGAATAAGAGATAATACACTCTCTTTTCTTACCTTACCTTTCTTCCATGTATGTAAGTAAAATGAAGAGTTGAATTTTATGAGCTAGATAACTTGTCATTGTTGGAGGAGATCGCATGAGACAAAGTGAGCTCCACACTTTATTCATAAAAGAGAGATTAGATCGAGGTTGCAACATCCAAGATATTTTAAGCAATATATTATTTGGTAAATTATTAGAAAGATAATATTTTTACTATCTTCTCTTTTTTTAGAAACTTTTACTATTTTTTCTATAAAATGAATAACGTATAGTACATTAGATCAAACATTGAAGGTGGGCTAACCACAAATCTGATGGCGCATCCGAAATGTGCGAGAATCGACAAGGGCTCGTCCAGTCGTCCTCGCCGAGAGGGCATTTCGGTCATTCCGCTCCTCGGCTCGGGCCGGGTCTTCGTCTGCGTACACTCGCCACGCTGGATTAGAGTCAGCACTCGGCATTCATCCACACACACACACACACACACACACAGAGAGAGAGAGAGAGAGAGAGAGAGAGAGAGAGAGAGAGGAATAAAAAGGAGGGGCGAGGCGGCGAGAGAGCGCTAGAGGCCAACAGCTCGAGCTTCTCCGCGAAACCCCACCCCTAGCGCCGCCCCTTCCCCTCCCCGGCCCTCCCCGGCGTCCTCCCCGCGCTCCGATCCAAGATGGTGAGTCTCTGGTCTCTACCGCCTGCCCCTATTCCGCTCGTGCTGTTCCCCCCGATCTCCTCCCCACTTTTTTTTGTGAGATTTTTCGGTATCTGAATCGGCCTGTGCGGGAATCGCCGCCGCCTATGTTCTCTTATCGCTTCACGGCTCCGATTCGTGGGTTAACTTCTCTAGTCCGATGTGTGAACTCTTGGAATCTGATCTTTTTTTGAAAAGATAATATTGCTGATTCGGTGCTATGCGCGCGCGCTGTGCAGTATAAGCTGGGGAGAGGAAACCGCGACAAGGTGCAGCAGTTCATGACCATAACCGGCGCCAGGTGCGGTTGTTTAATTGCTGTTGAATTTGATTTTACCGGTGGACCCTAGGGTATCGAATTATTGTGGTCATTGGCAACGTAGCTACCATATTAGGTGGTTCAGTGGCTGATGCGTTGGTCTAAATCATGAATGAGATTATAATGTTCCAATTGCAATAAATTTGCTGTCGATCCATGCATGATGCGCATTTTCTGCTCTAAGATGCAATTTAGTTCTTGTCATAATATATATGTTAAAAAAATTTGGTAGCTGTTCTGGGCCATCTAACTTGCATCTAGTACTCATACAGAAACCCAAGTTGTTGCTGTCTACGCAAGTACTCTGCATTTTGTCTCATCTCTTGTAGGCATATACTTGCCTAAAAATCGTACTAGCTTTGGAATGCAAATTTCAAATGTATTTGGTGCCTTGACATCTTGTTTCTAACAAATATTTGTTTATTTTGGCACTATAACATCAATTATTGTGGTTGCTTACAATTTATAGATGTAGTTGACTAGATGAATTTTGATGCTGGCAATTTATAGAAAACCTCAATTTCGGTGCATAAGACCTATTGATCAGGAAATGTTAAAATACATGGGGGCCCAATGACTCTAGTTATTTAAAACATCATTTGAGAATTAAAAATGTAATGATGTATTCAACAAATGGAGTTAGGAGTTCATTAATCACAATTTTAGTAAGCAATTTTCATCACCTGATGCAGTGAGAAGGTTGCCCTTCAGGCACTGAAAGCTAGTGATTGGCACTTGGAAGGAGCTTTTGACTTCTTCTATAGCCAACCTCAGATTTCTGCGGTCAATACTCGGCATCTTGAAGACATTTTTAATAGATACAAAGGTATCAATTTCCATTGGCTTAGATAAGCTTTAAATTTAATTCCCTTAGTAACGTAATGATACGTTTCCATGTTCCCACACTGTTGTGTAGGATGCAATACAAAAAGGTCCATGAGACCATGACACATACATTAACCTTTTTTTTGTTTTGTTTCTTTGAGGAAGGTTCTCTTGCCTGTTGTGATTTTTTTTTTTAATTAGGATCTCATGATGTATTTTGGTTTTGTTGCAGAACCTGATGCTGATATGATCATGGTGGAGGGAGTATCTCAACTTTGCAATGATCTGCAGGTAAGGAGCAGCTATTGTCATCTGTAAATATACGTTCACTTTTTACTCACTTGATTTCCGCCCGTAGGCATATGTAGTGCTTACTCCATTTTGCTGCAAATAGAAAAGAAAATTAGGACATTGACATGGTCTCTGAGGTAGCATTTTGACCTTTAATTGATATCATAAATGTTTTCAAAATTTCAAAAACAAAATACTATTATGAAACTATACCCATGATTGATTCAACAATACCAATTTCGTGTGGCCAATCTACATACTTTTGTTGTGTATTGATACACAAGCTAGGAGTTTTTTTATTAGCATGGACCCAAGGCAGCATATTTATAATTTTTTTGTATGCAATCAGATGGAGGAGGGACTACTTATTTAGAAATTTAGCATATATTTATGCATTGGGCAAGGACCTGATTTTTGTTTCAATTGTTGTAATTTATTTGAATGCTGTGGAAGAAATAGATCTTTCTGCCATAGTATTGTTTTCTTTGGCACTAGGGATCAGATTTTATCAAATTTAGATTAGACTGGCTTTATAGTATGTGTATATGTTGGCTTATTGAGTCATCGCTTTGCGCTTGCCTCTAGCAAATGATCTAGACTGAATTATAGATTTTTGATTTTTTTTAGTTTGGAACTGCCATTTACTACTGTCTATATCTCATGAGGGTTTTAAAAACACAAATTGCTATTATTTATATGGGTTGCCATGTATACTGTCGCAGGGAATATGCCTTCTGTTTAGTAACCTTACATTGCCTATTATTCGGACCTACTTTTTTTATATATTTCTGATGAATGTATTTCATCTTTATTTCACAGGTGGATCCTCAGGATATTGTCATGGTATGTGCTTATCTTCTTCTGAAATGACCTGTTATTTTTTTACTAAGAGTGATTGCGAATAGTTTTGTGGCAGATATAGTAGTATGAACTGATCCACTGGAGTTGGTTTTACTTATGTTGGATGTAGTGTTTGCACAGAAAAATAAGTTGCAATGATATGCTTATTCTATCTGTGAAAACCGTGTGATAGCTTGGTTGGTAGAGCTTCCAGTTGAGAGGCTGCCCATCCAGGTTTGAGCCTGGGTGCTCGCAGGTCGTGTGAGTACCTCTCGAAAGGGTTTGGTACTCTTAAGACAAGCCAAGGGGATGTTTTCTCCCTGGTCGAGTTTTTTAACGCTTATTCTGTCTATTTAATTCGACACTGCCACCTTTGGATCATTATTGGTCTTAGTCATATAGTCCTCTGTGCTGTTAACAGCTTGTCATATCATGGCACATGAAAGCCGCAACAATGTGTGAATTTACTCGCCAGGAATTCATTGGTGGACTGCAGTCTATTGGGTAAGTGCTGTTTGCAATTGCAATATTCCAATATGAAGTTGATCCATATCCTGAATCGATCATTTATATGGTTCTTTTAGTAAGTCTAGTTGTTATTTGCAGGGTAGATTCAATCGAGAAATTTCGTGCAAAGTTGCCATCATTACGAGCTGAGATCAAAGATGACAGTGAGTTTACTTTTTTAAAGCAAAACTTGATAATGTTTTACTTGTTGGAGTTAGATGCGGCCTCGTGTTAGTTCAGAAAGTTATTCTGCAATGTATAGAAAGTCCATTCACGGCAAAAGGGTGTCCTTTTCTTTAGAATTGGTGTGTGGAGTGAAATGATTTCCTTTTATTTTCCATATCCAACTGGTGTGTTTACACTTTTCTCACCCAGATAAGTTCCGTGAGATATACAACTTCGCGTTCACTTGGGCAAGAGAAAAGGTTAGCCTTAACTGCAGAATATTTCTTCCAGTTTTCACAGTGGCTGCTCGTATCTGTTGGTCATTGGCAAGTTTTTCATCATTCACAAAACATTATGCATATACTGATATTTTCTATGAAGCTTTATGTAACATATTCCCTTATTTGACAGGGTCAAAAGTCTCTCTCACTGGAGACTGCCATTGGGATGTGGCAGTTGCTATTTGCTGAAAGGAACTGGCCTCTTCTGGATCATTGGTGCCAGTTTTTACAGGTATAATTTAAGTCAGGCAGTTCCACTAATTTCATTCTCAAAGTTAATGGCATCCCGCATTACTGTTGCTCATCTTGGGCTCCTCAAATTTCAGGTCAGGCACAATAAAGCCATATCTAGAGACACGTGGGCCCAGCTGCTGGAATTTGTAAAGGTACTTGTGTCCATTTTACCTCCCTTTCAATTTATTTGTTGTGGCTTGTGGTTATCATAGATGCCCAGTGTGAATGCGAGTATAGTGCATTTAGATAGTTGTGATGCCACAATCTAGCTGATGTCCTTGACTGTAGCTGCTATGTAGTTTTGTAATCTGCATTTCTGATGTCAAGCTAAGCTTTGAGCAACTAATAAATCACTCAGAAGCAACCTGAAGTCTTGTTCCACATCATTATATCTCCTTTCAAGTTCAAGGGAGTGTCCATGATTTTCTTGCCTTTTATTCTTGCAAATTATTAATTTTTGTTTTGTTGCAGTCGATTGATCCACAGCTATCCAACTATGACGACGAAGGTGCTTGGCCCTACCTCATAGATGAATTTGTGGAATACCTGACTGAGAATGGGTTGGTTCAGCGCACAAAGTGAGCTGCAACGGGGAGGCTTCGTCCCTCACCGAACAATGGTTGGGCTGTACAAACACGATTGATCTCGGTGTAGACGATGCCCAGGACCCGATGTTGGCACTCCTGCTCAATCCACTCAACCAAACTGTTGGCCTATCATTGCATGACTGAATTTGCTGATAAACGCGGAGAAAACCCAGCCTAGCCTGGGAAGTGGTGGTCCCGAGCCTGCCATCGTGAACTCATCATCGAAAATGCAATGGAGAGTTTGGGACTCTGGTTAACGTACGAGTTGTTTCGGATGTATCACTGTCACTTTCTACTATATTTCTATTATCCCCCATCCTTGTCACAAGTATTCTCTGGTCTCGATGCCATCTTGCGGCAGCGACGCGGTGGCCCTTTGCATAGTTGAGCTTAGTTTCAAGTTTTAACTGGGCATCACATGGCGTGGCCCATGGACGGGCTTGCCTTGGCCGGCCTGGCCTTGTCCGTGTCCGTGGCGCCACTGGTCGGTGAGATTAAGGACACGCACCTTTTCGTCGCACAGCCACTGCTGACCTGCCGCCGACCTGCATTTTATCTTTAGCTCTTGTCCCGGATGCAGACATCTTGAATTCACGTAAAAACACTTCAACTTGCCTACCTGCATGAAGAACATCGGTTGAGCTTGAACTGATGGTTTCGGTCAAAATACAGCTGTGGCCTAAACGATAGTATGCACCAACCATCGCGATGGATACATAAGGCTTTTTGCAGATGGCTGCCCTTGGCACATAGGTTGCGGCTTTCAGCCTTTCAGGAATTTCCGGTGAAATTCAGGCCTGCTTTCTATGTGTTGATGCACAGTGGAAAAGTCGCATCTCCATCTAGTAAAAGCAAGGTTTTTGAAAGGCATGGGCTGCTGCTTCGATTTGGTTGGTCCAAGTTACCTCTTGTTGCGGCACAGTGGACCCTGGACCGTGGTCCGTGCCGGAGCCAGTCAACCCGCTACCGTAACGCTCGACACGTAAGTAACGGGGAAGTACTGCGGAGGAATCCCGTCCGCTTTGCCACTGCCAAAACTGCTAGGCTTCTCCTCTCCACCCCCACGCGCCATCATCTATAGTTGAGGTGCCCGTAGCGCTACCGGAATTTGCCAGCGTGCTATTTTAGTTTCCTGTTCAGACTTGAAGCCCTTGAATACATAACGAGGAGAGGAGAAGCTAAATTACGTTTCAAACTTTCCGGTAAGTTATTTGCATGTAAAACAGCATCTCGAGCGACCACTACGAGCAACTGTCTGTATCTTCTTTTTAACCAATGTATCACTCAGCTTTTCATGTTTAGAAAAGTTATCTAAATTGCATTTTGCTATTTGTATCCATAAATACTTAAATTTTAAAATAATAGAATAATTTGACACCTGGCAACGGTCTCCAAAGGGAACTGGCCAAGTGCTGTTTAATATATATATAACTCGATACCCGGATACACTCCTCGTCGTATTCTTTCTCCGCCTTCTTCCTCCCGACGTCTCCTCTCACTCTCACATCTCTTACTTCTATCTTTGGCAACTCCCGTTGTCGTATTCGCCGCTGCTAAAGCTAAGCCGCCACCACGATGCTCATCGTTTGAGGTGACTGCCTCGCCACCTTGCCCTGCTCTCCCTATCTCCGCCACCTTGACACGCGCCCACACCCGCCACCACATATGGTGCTAGGGTACTTCATTGGCATCCCTCTAGAACCAACGGGATGGGAACCTAACCTTCAGTTCATAACCATGCTAAAGTGTCGACATAGCTCACTAATATAGCCACTTTTTACTAACCCTAACCCTAATATCGCCAGAATTGGACTGTCAGAGCGAACCGGGCCCTCCAAAGGTCCAAAACCCCTATGGCAGCCGGCCATCGCGGCATCCCGGCCGGTCACTCGCACGGGCCCGTGCTCCACTGCGAGTACCCTCGCTCTGGCGGCCCTGACCTCGCGCCGCGCGTCCGCGAGCGAGGCCGCGCGGCCCTGTGAACGGGCGAGCCCTCGCGGCCGAAAGCGACGCGCCCAGCCGCCGCTCGCAGCCTCGCACGCACTGCGGAAACGCCCAGACCCAAAAGCCACCGAGCCGCCACCGCACCATTCCTTCCGGCTGCCGTCGCTTTCGCCGCCCCAGCTCGTGCGCTCCCACCACTCCCCGCTCCCCACCCGGCTCGCGACAGCGGCCGAACCCTCCACCCGATTCTTACCCCCCGTCGTCTCCCCCTCCGCTGCTTCGCCCGCCCGCCTCCAGCCGAGAGCTCCCGTCCCGAGGGTTTCAGTTCGCCTGGCCCCTAGCGCCTCGTCGTCTTCCCGGGCCGCCGCTTTTAGGTGCGACCTCCGCATCTCGTCCAGACGGGGGGGATCGCTGGGTTTTCCTTCCCTCGGAGATCGCATCTCTGGCCCGCGGGATCCGATGAGATGCGGGGGTGGCCTCGCGCTCCGAGCTCCTAGTCCTAGCAGGCATGGCTGAAGCGGCGGCGTCCTCGTCCTCGTCCGGATCTTCCGCCCCGCGCCGCCTCCATGGCGCCGGCGTCGTCAGGGACGCGCTCCCGTACGGTGGCCTCGCCGCCTCGCCCCCGCCGCCGCCGCCGGTGGCGCAGCAGGCGCAGGGCGCGGGTGGGGGAGGCGGGGGCGGAGGGAAGATTAGCCCCGCCGTGCTCTTCATCATCGTGATTCTCGCCGTGGTGTTCTTCATCTCCGGCCTGCTCCACCTCCTGGTGCGCGTCCTCATGAAGAAGCAGCACCGCCGCGGCGGCGGCCGAGGGGGCCCCGCGTCGTCGGCGGCGGCGCGGGGGGATGCCGGCGGGGCGGACGCGGCGCTGCAGCGGCAGCTGCAGCAGCTGTTCCACCTCCACGACTCCGGCCTGGACCAGGCCTTCATCGACGCGCTGCCCGTCTTCGCCTACCGGGAGATCGTCGTGGGCGGCGGCGGCGACGGCGACAAGGAGCCGTTCGACTGCGCGGTGTGCCTGTGCGAGTTCGACGCCGAGGACCGGCTCCGCCTGCTGCCGCTGTGCGGCCACGCCTTCCACCTCAACTGCATCGACACGTGGCTGCTCTCCAACTCCACCTGCCCGCTCTGCCGCGGGATGCTCTTCGCCCCGGGGCTCATGGGCGACGACAACCCCATGTTCGATTTCGAGGAGAGGCTGGAGGAAGGGAGGCTGTCCGAGGATTGTGACGACGGATTTGGGTTGCCTGGGCAGAAGGCTTCAGGGTTGGCACAGACGCCGGCGGCTGAGAAGAGGGTGTTCCCCGTGAGGCTGGGGAAGTTCAAGAATGTCGGAACCCAGGGTGCCGTGCAAGGTGGCAATGCCAATGCCAATGCCAATCCCAATCCCAGTGTGTTGAGTAGGGATCAAGGGGAGAGCAGCAGCAGCAGCCTGGATGGAAGGAGATGCTTCTCCATGGGCACCTATCAGTATGTTCTTGGCACTTCTGAGCTCCGGGTAGCTCTCCAGCCTGGCCAGGTTAGGAACGGCGCTGGTGGTGCAATGAGGGGAAGACCTGCTGGTTTAAGTTCGATCAATGCTGATATTATGGAGGGGAAGAGGATCTGCGCGAGGAACAAAGGGGAAAGTTTCTCCGTGTCGAAGATTTGGCAATGGTCTAATCTGAAGGGCAAGCTACCTGCTGGTTCGGATGAAATTTCGGATGCCGGGAGCCTTCCATGGATGAAGAGAGGAGGTGCCGCGGATACATCAAACATATGACTCTGTACTAGTGTACTTTGATAGTAGCAAATGTTTCTTTTTATTAGTGTTGCTCACTTGATTCCTCACCTGTAGTCATTTTGATTGGAGTGTCAATCTCATCGGGGGCTTAACTTTTGGTAGTCATGCCAGCATAGTATGTTGCACCATGTAGATTGTGATGATTTAGAATGATGTTATTCTGGTCTGCCTTATATTTTGTGTTGGTCTGATGCTACAATTTATGTCTCTGCAATTTCTTATGTGCTGATCAGAGTATAGTTGACATTGACCTGTACCTTCTCCAGTCTTGACATTCGTTGACCGGAATACATGGGAAGACATATATTACTATTAAGAGCTAGTATTACATGCCATCATTAACTGTTCATACACTAATAGAAGGATTTGGCTTCTTTGGCTTATCTCTGGCATTCCAGTTCTACATCCTCATACTTGGATGCAATTGGCAAATCTGTTATTTTCCCTTGGTAAATATGTATTGCCACTAAAATATGTTTCGACCACTGAAACCAAGGTCCTGTATTCACCTTATTTTCCCTTAAAATATTTTTTTCCTTATATGGTAACAGAGGATGTTTCAAATATTGGCAAATTTTATCATGTTTTTTTCTTACCCATTTTCAGCCACGGATGCTCTAGTGAAGTCACTCCTGCCCACTCAGGGGTCCTGAATTCCTGTATATTTTGTGAGTATTTGAAGAGTGTATTGAGCAGCACAACATCCAATGGTTTTGCCTTCGTTTAGCTTTGAGGCTCAGGTAGGAGCACCCTAAATTTTGAATTCATGCAACTAGGCCATGGATTCATGATATTCCCGCCTTCATCCTGGTGAGCATAGTGATTGATATGTACAGGAAATTCTAATGATTGAGTCTGCACTCTCTGATTAAGCATATTCTTTTGCTTTTAGCCTGTCAGTCATTTGCTACCTTTCTCAATGTCTTTTCCTTTGAAGACTACTTTGTGAATTTTAGACCCTCTCTTTCAAGAATCTCTTTACTCAAACAAAAGAGGAAAGGTTAGCATGAGCAGCAAGAAATTCCTGGGCAGCCTGAAGCCCATAAAATGCTCAAATTATACATTCAGTATTTCTTTGTCTATTATATTTACAGATGACGCCTATCTGTCTATATTCTTAGCATTTAAATTTAGTATCTGTGTCTCAATGGTGCTTTTTTTTTTGCGAGGATTTCTTTGTTTCTCAATGGTGCTTTGATTTCTTTGTTTCTCACTTCCAGTTTGTAGGATGAACTTCATCATTTGATTTCCTAATCCATGAAATTTAAGATCCACAGAGTTGTTGAGATATCAGCTGGCAAGTTGGTAAAGTGGAGCCAGCACCTTTTGTGCTGGTGCTCCATCTCTGTCAGCTCTCTTTTCTGCATCTGTATCCAACTGAAAATCATCTCCCTTCAGCTTACTGCACCTCGTGGTGGTGGACTAGACGGTGACCAGGCTAAGTGGAACCAAGGAGGTTTCATGATACAGTATGCTGATGAGATATAAAAAAGGACGGTGCTTAGTGAAGTGGAATCCAGTGTCATGTAATGTGTTCACTCATCTTTTGGCTAGGTTTGAATCAGAAAGCAGTGTGGAGTGCCTGCACCAAATGACTCCACTAAATCAGATGAGCAGGTATCATGTGCCGTCTGCTATATATCTGGCGTTTTGCACCTGGATCTGACCCGAGATCCGAATCAACTCATGCTCAGAGTCCTTGCTCTTCTAAACAGATCCACGTTCACTTGTTAATTCAGTAGTTACTGTTGATAGCCAGATCTGAATTCTGAAATAACTATTGTTTGTTTCTGACACCTGAAACTGCTGCTTCGTGACTGTCCTTCCAGATCTCCATTCCACGTTCATGTCAATTGACAAGCCTCATCAAAGATTCGTTCCATTTCAAATGTTTTGCAGGCCTGAGGTCCAACAAGGCTACAATGGGCCGTTTGGATCATCCGAGGTCCAACAAGGCTACAATGGGCATCCGGACTAAAGTTTAGTCTCATCATATTGGATATTTGGACACCAATTAGAAGTATTAAATATAGACTAATTACAAAATTAATTGTATAAATAGAGATTAATTTGTGAGACGAATTCACTAATCCTAATTAGTCCATGATTTGGCAACTTTTATGCTACAGGAAACATGTACTAACGATGGATTAGTTAGGCTTAATAGATTCATCTTATAAATTACTCTCCATTTATATAATTAATTTTATACTTACCTTATATTTAGTTTCTCTAATTAGCATTCAAACATCTACCCAGACATAGCCGTACGTGTCGCACAGGGCTGGTGCTGGTCACAGCTACTCACAACTCACAAATACTGTTCTCGACGTGAAACTTGGTGGGCGCAGATATCATCCAAGCTTTCAGCGCTACGACCACACAGAGCACTGTTCCTTCTCGGACGCAGATGCAGAAGCAGCTGTTCATGAGTAAAGGCCAGGCTTGGGCATGATTGAAACAGACAAGAGCATCTGAACAAAACCGGAGGCTCGCGAGGACCTACTCCTATCCGTATTCGTAAAAGAATGCACAAGAAGTTAAATAGTTTTAAGTTTAGTTAGATTTATATAAAAATTTAATATAAAAATATATTATATGATTAATCTAATGATACTTATTTTATAATATAAATATTAATATTATTTTGTATAAATTTGATTAAATTTGAAGTTGTTTAACTTCTTGAAGAGTGAGAGTTGTATTATTTTTAGGACGGATGGAGCAACGAATGAATGGTCTGCGCAGTCGTGTTGTCAATTGTCATGATTATTGTCGTATGTGTTTTGTTTCGAGTTTTGACTCGGCAGCTTTCGCCTCAGAGCTGTCAGAGAGGTCAACGTGACCGCTCGACTTACCTTGCTTCAATCTCAGTGCTGTCAGTGTGTGATGGTACTGTGATGTTAACGGTACTGTTAATCGCTGGCTCGTTGCAGCACCTTTAAGCTTTTGGCTGGCATTACGATTCGTCAACCATGAAACTTTAGGACATATAAGAGAGCAAATAATTGGCTGATTGTTCGTTCACACTTTGCCGTGCGTTTGGGCCCCGGGTTCTCACAAATTATTCAGTCAATACTCAATACTCTGTCAAGAGAAAACAGACAAAACTTACAGGGTAACATGCGAGTAGACACTGTCAACATCCTTGCAATCTTATCTTGGTAACTTCTTCAGCAAGCAGAGCCAGATTGGTCGAATGTTAACATCAGGAGCCGGAATATTACCCGATATCCGATTCGATTCTTCAGTTCAGTTGCGTCGCTCCCTGAAACCGTCCGCCAGTGATCTGTAGAGCGTAGATAGCTGTAGACACACATCACCGGTTTGTTTCGTTCCGTCCGTGCTCGCTGAGTGACATGACGCTGAAGATGACGCTTGGATCACAAACCGGTTGAAATACTTTGCAAACTACTAAAACAGTTAAGCTAGACAGCGGCGGCCGCTGGACGTGATCGCGCTGGCGCCGGAGACGAAGATGGCGGCCGCCGGTCTCACCGTCAATGCGCACCAGTTTGGTTCGTTCACTTTGGACCGAAACTCAGCAGAAAATTCCAGTTGCCTGACCGGCGGCGAGGTCGGCACTGGGTTGGCTGTTGCTCGGCCCTGGCTCCTGATCGGATCGACCAAGACCACCCTGCACGCATGTGTGCTCGAGATGCATGCCAAGGTGCGAGATCATGGGATCGTGCGCGACATGGGCGATGCGATTGCACGGACGGTGTCGGCAACGCCAATGCCCAGATTCAGTCTCACAGTGTGGGTATCAAATAGCAGATGCAGTCGTGGCACCGTCCAACGCCCTGCTTATACAGCACAGACCATGGAAAAAGGAATTTTCTCATGAAACCGGACAACCGGTCAATTGTGGCATATGGTTCGGCAAAGATTAAAAGGGCCTTTCAGATGGAGATGGGACCTAAGAGTTGCCGTTACAAAAGCATATCAAGATAGCAAAATTAACGCACTACTGATGACATCTTAAACTACTACACCTCAATTTCTGACAGTGGATGATCATAGACCATGATGCTCTGTGCTTGTCTCATCTCTTCCTCCAAGAATGAACAATTTCTATGGCTATGGTGACAATTTTGGACGGTATAGAGTAGCAATCTATTTTACAAAAATCACACGCGAAAAAAGACAAGAAAAAAAGAAATTTAATAAGGACCTCCCTATGGACACCATCCTCCATCATCATCACAAGCAAAAAAGCAAGAACACAACCGGACGACCGAGAGGACGAAAGCGACGGCCTGCCCTCCCCCCTTATCGCCTGCACCGCCCCATTAATGGCACGGAAGCCAGGGCCGGCGGTTACGCCGGGCGCCGCGCCGACGTCAGCCCCTCGCCGCGGCCCGGGGCGTGCACGGGGAGTGCGCCTGGTGGAGGAACAGCGGCGGCGCGTCGCGGCCGCCGAGGTCCATGGACGACTTGGCGGAGGCCGGCGGCGGCGCGACGAAGCGCGCGGAGAAGTCGAGGTACCCCGCGTAGTCGCCGCCCTCGGGTCCGCCGCCGGCGGCGGCGGCGTGGCCCTCGTCGAAGTTGAGCGCGTAGCTGAGCGGGTCGTAGTTGAGCTTCCCGCCGCCGGCCCCGTGGCGGGGGCCGCCGCGGCGGAACCGGAGCCGGCGGATGAAGGTCTTCCACCGCGGGCCGGCCACCAGCTCCGACCACTCCCGCACCTTCATCAGCGCGTCCACCCCGCGCCGCCACCACCGGCGCCGGCCCGACGCCGCCCCGTCCCCGACGCGGTGCCACCACTCCTCGTCCGCCGGTTCCGCGCGGCGCGCGCGCGGGGACTGGGACGGCGAGGAGGCCGCCGCCCACGGCGGTGCCCAGAAGCAGCCGCAGCAGCGGTGCCCGCGCCGGGAGAAGAAGGCGGCGTCTGCTTCGTCGGCGCCGCCGCCCGCCACAACGGCGCCTCCCCCGCCGGCGGCATCCATGGCGATTAGGGGCGTGTGGTGTGGGGTTGGGAGGCGGGGTGCGCGTCGCGGCGCGGCGCGGCGCGGGGGCAGGCGAGGCGAGGGGCGCGCGGGTTTTTTTGGGGAGGCGGTTTCCGGCGGGCGCGATTAAAACATAACCGCCGGCCTCGCCGATGCGATCCCCACCGACACGCGGGGCCCGTGGGAGCGGTGTTTTCCTCGGGTTCCTCTGCTTACGTCATGTGGGGCATCTCCTTGTGGGGCCCGCTTGTCAGTGCCGAGAGGGAGTGCTGAGGTCAGCGGCCGCTGCAACGGGTGGTGTCGGTTGGCGCCAGGTTGGCTCGACGGCGGCATCTTGGGGACGGCCGGACGGGCAAGAGATGCCGCCGTGCCAATGGCCGATGGGTTTTCTGTGTGTGTGAGAGAGAGACGGAGCTAGTTCAATCGCTGAAACGATTCTTGTCGGATGATAAATATAGATGCAACTATAGGGAGTACGTTTTCGTAAGACCAGTGTTTTTGTTACCGGATCAAAATTATATAGAGCATCTCTAATACATTACTCATACCTCACATCTAAACTGCACTCCTTCTTCATTACCAATAACTATTTTATATTTTTGGTAATAATTGCTGCAGCAGACTACCAAAATTAAATCACCAAAAATAGAAGGATAGGGTAGAGAGATAAATCCCCTTCACTTAGGGTGGAGGGAGGTGTGTTTTAATAATTGTTAAAAAAATTTAGGTATTGGGGATTAGATTGGTAATCTGTTGGAGCACCTCCAATTATTAAAATATATTTTTTGATATTGAGAAGAGGGATAAGTAATCTGTTGGAGATGCTTCTATAAAAAGTGTCACTGAAGTTATAGTTACTGCTACTTACTCGTCATAATGTGTCACAGATATTATGGGAGGTTGTAATGTCACAAGTAGCTGAGTTTTGTAAGAAAAAACTTACTATGCACTGGCATAGTAAAACTCAATAGCACACACGGAATGTTTTTATGCATGCATTACAGTTTACGTGCTACCCGTTAGGTGCAAGTGCAAGGGTGGTCGTCAGGCGTCAGACGAAGGAGAGCGGAAACGTGTGCGATTTCTTTCTTGCTGATTGGGAGACGACGTGGCTACACATTGGACTGGAATCCACACGCACCAACAGCACCTTTTCCACGAATGAAGATAATTCATCATCTCCCATATTGGCTTTGCGCCTTTACGTGCAACATGGCCACCATCTCACTATAGCCTTGTTATTCTAGTTAATCCATCTAGCCAGTGCTTGCGCCTTTGTTTAGTACACGATAAAAGAAGTGAAGATACTCCGTCCGTTCCAAATTACAGGTATTTTAACTTTTCTAAATACATCATTTTTACTATGTATCTAGAGATATAATATATCTAGATGGATAACACAATCTATCTATCTAGAAAAGTCAAAACAACCTATAATTTAGAATAGAGGAAGTGCAATATAATGGATCTGTGCCGATCAAAAATGTTCTTGCATTGGTAGCCATTTACCGTGTGTTGTAAAATAGTAATGCGTACCCTAGGCGTGTATGGCGTCCACTACTGACTATTGTCCTTTGTTCACTAAGATTAATTGGTTATTTTAGTATGTTGAGGTATATCATGGTCCTTTTTACGTCTAATGATCACCACGTATTGGCATTGGTATCATGTTTTATTGAGTAAGTGGCCAACACAATTGAGACGGTCAGGAGAGAATTGGCGCATGATGGTTTCCTACTTTAACCGTGCTATCAATGCATTGAGGTGCATGCATCGATCGGTCCAACCAAAGTTTAAGTTGACGAGAAAATATGGGCAATTCACTTTATATTCCAACACTATATGGGCATTTATAAACCTAATAATACATAGTGTTGTTAACAACTAGTTCCCTCGAAAACTTTTGTGATAATAAGGCGTAAAGTACACTCCAACAAACTGAGTCTCTCTCTGTGTTTTCTTTTAGGGACAGCTCAGTCTCAATAGAGAAGCTAAACAAATGGGAGTTGAGTCGTACTTGACTTCGCCGAGAAATGGTTGGTAAAAAAATAAAAAACCCAGTTTGCCCATCGCCCAAGTAGACTCTGTAACTTCAAAGTGCACTGGGCGCAAGTCGGCATCGCGGATTGCTTGTAAGCAGTCGTGGTGGACTACGGATAGCGTTGGGTGCCCTGGTTTTTGCGCAGCCATCTTTTTTGATCCCTTGGAACATTCATTCCATTTCCAACGATGCTTTCATTGCTATCTCTTGCTGCAGTCAGGATCGACCCAGGCCTGAAAAGTCGGGCCCAGCAACGCTCTGAGCACGGAAAAATTAAAGGGCCCAGGAAGCCATCGGATGGCCTCCACGTGTTCAGGGACTCGGATGGAGGCGTGCAAAGGAGGAGAAGAGAAGCCGCAGCCCACAGGCCGTAGCCATTTAAAGAAATGTATATCCCTCCTCCCCACACCACGGGCCGAACCTCCCGGCCTGTTCAGAGAGGTGCACGGAGGACGGGCTTGGCCAACGACGCGCAAGCGCCCAGCCCAGCACGTCCGCGACAATGGACTTGTGGGCCTGTGTGGCACCTCCCCGGCGGCCGGCTCC
Source organism: Panicum miliaceum (assembly GCA_032594955.1). Classification (NCBI taxonomy): domain Eukaryota; kingdom Viridiplantae; phylum Streptophyta; class Magnoliopsida; order Poales; family Poaceae; genus Panicum; species Panicum miliaceum. Next base: position 5,615,324 of record CM064071.1, read on the forward strand.
CACCGCGCTCGCCGTCGCCGTGCTCTCCCCCTTCCCTCACCGAGAGTTGCATGCATTTCCCCTCCCCGATGGGGCTGCGCGGGAGCTAGGCGTGCGTGGCTGGCGTCTCCATCCTTCTCACCAGGCACCAGCGCCACCACCTCCGCCCCCCGGCCCGCCGCCACGTCTGCAATTAGCAGCCCCCTCCTCCCCAGTCCCCACCACCTCCCGCGCCGCGCCGCCGGCGCTGGGTATCGTTGGCAGCATGGAGGTACGAGTGGGATTGTGGCCGAGCAACGGGGCGATGGCGCGGCGCCACGCTCGCCGGACCCGCGGACGCGCCACCGCAGAGCCCTCTCCCCGCAACCGCCGCGCCCGGGCCCGGCGCTGCTGTCCTAACTCCGGCGACGGCGAGACGCGGAGAGGAACGCGAACGAGAGGTCGGCCGGTGCGAACGCGGCTGGTGCTTTAGGATTCGTGCGCGCCTACACATCGATCCCACCGCTCCCCTGCACAGCGGGAATCGGGGATCTCGATCGCTCCCATTTTTCTCTCAACGGAAATAATAATAACAGCTCGGAAAACAGTATCAGCCGAGTCAAAGAATCTCCCAGTTGGGGAGTTGTTGGCGGGTGCTCGCGACAGCGATCGCGCGCGCGGCCGTTGTCTCTTATATACGACGATTCTTCCTTCCGTCGCGGTGCTTCACTTCGAGCCTCCCGCCGCCCGCCGCCGCCGCCGCCGCCGTCTTCACCTCCTCTTCGCCGGGGACCTGATCGAGGTACGCTTTATTGTTCTGTCAGTCTGTCGCACAAAATTGCGGCCTACCTATCTCTTCGCGTTAGTTTTCGTTCCTGCACAGATCGACGATATGGCTGGCGGCGCCGGCGCATGCCCTCCGCCGGGGCTGGGTTTCGGCGGCGAGTACTACTCGGTGGTCGACGGCGTGTGCAGCCGCGACGGCAGCTTCTTCGGCGGGAAGCCGGTGCTGGCGCAGGCCGTCGGGTACGCCGTCGTCCTCGGCTTCGGCGCCTTCTTCGCGCTCTTCACCTCCTTCCTGGTACTACTTGTTTACCTTATCCTGCTCACCAAGACACCAACGTCTCCATCTCATGCGTGACTCCACACTCCAGCGCTTTGATTCTTCTTCTTGCTCTAGTCTTGTTTGAGACTCTGAAGTCTGAACATACTGACTGCAGATTTCCAATAGAACAGTAGCACGTATATGCATTGCACACGCAAATGACCATGCATTATTGCTTGCTACCATGCATGATTGATGGTAGATTCTTTTTACGATTTAGTAAGAGCGTAAATTTGCAAGGTAAAACTCTGAAATTAAAGTCGTACTACTCAGCAATCTGCATGAGAAACAGGTTACCTAGCTAGGTAGTTAGATACTTAAATGGTGTTTTTTCACACCTAACACAAAATAGTGGGAGATGCAATGAAGATTCTTGCAGCCATAAAACCAAACTCTAATCGACTACTGATATAAGGAATTTTTGCCAATTTGAACTTAGAAAAATGAATAGTTGACTTGTGAGGAATAGAATGATTCTGTGTGGCCAGATTCCGTTTTACTAAAAACAGACCGGATCATGCGTGCAGAATTGAACAACATACCGAGGCGCTGACACAAAATAGTGGGAGATGCAATGAAGATTCTTGCAGCCATAAAACCAAACTTTAATCGACTACTAATATAAGGAATTTTTCCAATTTGAACTTAGGAAAATGAACAGTTGACTTGCGAGAAATAGAATGATTCTGTGTGGCCAGATTCCGTTTTACTAAAAAGGGCCGGATCATGCGTGCAGAATTGAACAACATACCGAGTTGCGCATGCGGCCGGATTTGACTTTGAACTTTTTTTATTTTCTTAAGTGACAGTTGGGTTTTCTTTCAGCAACAGTCAACATGATATATGCATAGGCACCATGCCACTATCCGTATATATAAGAGATTTAACCAAAGTTTGACTTTGCTTTATGAAAACGAAAGCTGAAGCTGGCGTACTGAAATCACACAGTTATCCTTGTGCCGTCCCTTTTGAGAGTTACAGACAAATAAAATTGACGCATGTAGTTCCTTTTTATTGGTGTAATTATGAATTGATTTATGTGTCAAAGTCCATGACTATCAACTGGGAGCATAGATATAATTAAACTCATACTAATATAAAATGATCGGACCACATGAATGAATGATCATATATCCTTGTATTGTCACTATGTAATGAGTAGGAGTAATAGTCATTTTGCACCAAGAAGAATAAAAAACAATAGCAATTAGTTAATTTCCACTATATAATACTATACGTTTTATATATTTACTAAAGCTCTGCAGCATAGTTAAAGTCCTAGCTTCGCCCTTGTTTGTTGTCCTGCTACACTGTCAGCAATTATGCATTGCATATAGCATTAACTTCCTACTCATGATTCAGAATTGTTGCACATAATTGCTTTGCCAAATTAAAACAATAGGCCTTCCTTTGTGCTACACCAAATAGAAATCAAACCAAAATATTGACCCATCCAGCTATTTTACAATCAGGATATAGGGCTCAAAGTCATTTTAGTGGTGAAACATTATATATCGAAGGGCCTAATACAACAGATTTTTGGGCGTAATGAATTTTAAAAGTTAGTTATATGTGAAGTACTTTTTTGTATACCTATGTACTTTTCCTACCCTACATAGCAATTTTCAGAAGTTTTTTCAGCTTATTATGAGTATCTATGCCTATCATCTCTATGCTTAATTAGTTGACCAAAGTACTAATAATCATATTAGGCACATATACTCCCTCCAATTACAGAAGGGTAATGTTCTTACAACGATATGATGACTGATAAATTACTTCACAAGTATTGGAATATTTTGAATGTAAAATATAAAACATAGCAAATAATGGAATATTTTTTGAACTAGTTTTTACAATAAATTCAGTTATACCATAGAACTATTGAGAAGTATATCGATCTTAAAGTTTAAATGTGTTCACCACATATATACAACCAAAATGATACTCTTTTATCGCTGGAGGCAGCTAGTATGTTCTTGTTAAGGAAATATACTATGCTACTTTTAATTCAAGTTTCATTTACTGGAACATTGATGAATAAATTGATGTATTACTGAATTTCCTCATCTCTTCATATACGCTATATGATGTAACACTTTTTATACTTGGTTTATAAAACATATATATTTGATCATGGTAAAAATGGTAACATTAGTTTTCCAGAAGAATGACACATATCAGTGTGAAATTGCATTAATAGAAATCAGAAAAGAGTGACTTCTTTTTTTTGAACGAAAAAAACAGTGATTTATGTATGTGTATTACAACGTGCATATGACCTATGCTTTACAACTATCTGAGTTTAACTTGCATTCCTTAAACCATGTATGTTTTTAATTCATATTTTCCCCATTCCTATGTTCAAAGAAGACTAATATTTGCCATGTTCCGTAATTCAACCTCCAACTTAAGTACACAGCATCTTAGAAAATTTTCTTACATGGCATGTTTTCGAAAAAAATTCTTATTTCCAAGCGCCTTATATCATATTTTTCCTATGTTTTTGAGTCCCCAGTCCTCATTCCTATGTTCCAAATAAGCCACAAATTGTCATTCATGAAGTTTTAAGAGCCTTTCGACTTTTCCGACCTTTGAAACTCTAATTGGAACTCACATGGAAGGGTTTGTTCCATGTACAACCTCACAAAGGAATTCCTTTGTGTATTTCCCTTTTTCTAATTAATGTGTTCCATACTTCCATCCAAGGGCCCCTTTAGAACAAAAGAAAGAAATTAAGAAGATTCCAAATTATTTGAATCCAAAGGAGATTCCTATACGAAAGGCATGCTAGGTCGCAGTGTAGGATTATAACTGTGAGTGCCCCTGCACTGCAGGTGTGGCTAGAGAAGCGGTACGTGGGATCGCAGCACACTTCGGAGTGGTTCAACACGGCAGGCCGTAGTGTCAAGACCGGCCTCATCGCCAGCGTCATCGTCTCCCAGGTACACACACTGATTTTACTGACACTTGCTGATCAATTTCCCTAGCTTGATCTGTCTGTCTTCGGCTGGAACTAGTAGCTAATGAAAGCATGGAATGGATTAATGGATTGTGCATTGTCGAATCGAGCAGTGGACATGGGCGGCGACGATCCTTCAGAGCTCGAACGTGGCGTGGCAGTACGGCGTGAGCGGCCCGTTCTGGTACGCCAGCGGCGCCACCATCCAGGTGCTCCTGTTCGGCGTCATGGCCATCGAGATCAAGCGCAAGGCGCCCAACGCGCACACGGTCTGCGAGATCGTGCGCGCGCGGTGGGGCGGCGAGGCGCACGCCGTGTTCCTGGTGTTCTGCCTCACCACCAACGTCATCGTCACGGCCATGCTGCTGCTGGGCGGCTCCGCCGTCGCCAACGCGCTCACGGGCATCAACGTCTACGCCGCCAGCTTCCTCATCCCGCTCGGCGTCGTGGTGTACACGCTCGCCGGCGGGCTCAAGGCCACCTTCCTCGCCAGCTACATCCACTCCGTCGTCGTGCACGTCGTCCTCGTCGTCTTCGTCTTCCTCGTGTACACCTCCAGCAGCCGCCTGGGCAGCCCGCGGGTGGTGCACGACCACCTCACGGCCGTGGCCAGCGCGGCGCGGGACTGCTCCGCACCGCTCTCGCACTCCGACCAAGCATGCGGCCCCGTCCACGGCAACTTCAAGGGATCCTACCTCACCATGCTCAGCTCCGGAGGTCTTGTCTTCGGCATCATCAACATCGTCGGCAATTTCGGCACGGTCTTCGTCGATAACGTAAGCCCGGCCGGCACTTTTCTTCGATTCGGGTATTTCGATTCAGGATGGCATGCATCCAATCCAAATTCATTTATGCGATGGGGTGCAGGGTTACTGGATGAGCGCGATCGCCGCCCGGCCGTCGTCGACGCACAAGGGGTACCTGCTCGGCGGGCTGGTGTGGTTCGCGGTGCCCTTCTCGCTGGCAACCTCGCTGGGCCTCGGCGCGCTCGCCCTGGACCTCCCGATCACGGCAGCCGAGGCGGCCAAGGGCCTCGTCCCGCCCGCCACCGCCACGGCGCTCATGGGCAAGTCCGGCTCCGTCCTCCTCCTCACCATGCTCTTCATGGCCGTCACCTCGGCGGGCTCGGCTGAGCTCGTGGCCGTCTCCTCCCTCTGCACCTACGACATCTACCGGACCTACATCAACCCGGACGCCACCGGCAAGCAGATCCTCCGCGTGTCCAGGGCCGTCGTCCTTGCGTTCGGCTGCCTCATGGGCGTCCTCGCCGTCATCCTCAACCTCGTCGGCGTCTCCCTGGGATGGATGTACCTGGCCATGGGCGTCATCATAGGCTCCGCCGTCATCCCCATTGCTCTGCTGCTGCTCTGGAGCAAGGCCAACGCCATCGGCGCCATCCTCGGCACCGTCACCGGCTGCGCCCTCGGCGTCACCGTCTGGCTGACGGTAGCCAAGGTCCAGTACGGGCGCGTGGACCTGGACAGCACCGGGAGGAACGCGCCCATGCTGGCGGGCAACCTGGTGTCCATCCTGCTGGGCGGGGCGGTGCACGCGGCGTGCAGCCTGGCGTGGCCGCAGCACTACGACTGGGAGAGCAGCCGGCAGATCACCACTGTGGAGAGCGTCGCCGCCGACGGCGAGCTGGCGGAGGAGCTCAAGGAGGAGCGGCTGGTGCGCGCGAAGCGGTGGATCGTCAAGTGGGGTGTGGCGTTCACGGCCGTGATCGTGGTCCTGTGGCCCGTGCTGTCGCTGCCGGCGGGGAAGTACAGCGCCGGCTACTTCACGCTGTGGGCGGCGGTCGCGATCGCGTGGGGCACGGTCGGGTCGGCGGTGATCATCTTCCTGCCGCTGGTGGAGAGCTGGGACACCATCTGCAAGGTGTGCGAGGGCATATTCACCAGCGACGCCGTCTACGAGCGCCTCGACGACATGAACCTGCGCCTCAAGGCCATCATGGGGGCCATGCCCGAGGCGGAGGAGCGCTACCAGGAGATGCAGAAGAAGGGCATTGGCGCCATGGAGATGGCGCATCATCCTGCGTCCGGCACCCACCCGTCCACGGTCGCCAATGACGACGGAGATGATCTTCCCCATGCTTAAGATCAACTGATCAAGATCAAATACTAGCACTGTTCTTCAGTATCGATGATCCACAGCTAGCTTTGTGTATCTCCTGCTGCGTCGTGTTTTGTACAGTCAATAAGTCTTGTACTTAACATCGATAGACTTGGTCGATTGTTTGTACTTACAGTAGTTTTGTCTGTCTGGTGTGTATATGCAATGTCTGGGTTGCTCGTTTTCTTTGCTAAATGACGCGTAATTCAAATTTATATCTCTTGGATCTCCCCTGCATTGTTCCTTTAATTTCTCTCTCCACTTTTTTTTCCTTAGCTCCGACAAGCTTGCGATCCGTTGGCTTTTCTAATCACATGATGGTGTTGAAATCTGCGACTCGTACTTGTGTTGTAGAAAAATTTTATGATTACAAGAGCCAAACCGTGTTAAAAGAAATCACCACGTTCGCCGAGAGGGTCTAGAAATTCCCACGTTAATCTAAAAAAGAGAAGGATTTGCACCGTTGGATTTTATGAAGATGTAACGGTCTAAACTAACTCAAGAGTTGATATCAAATAATATTACTAAATAGCTAATTTTGGAATTACAAAATAACAAAAATTAGGATATGATCAAAGAGACCAAACCAAATACTATTAGTAAATAAATAAATTTAGGATTAGAAAAATAAAAAAATCTAGATGCTAAACATGAGGAGCGATATTTTAAAGATGACAAGCATGATATTAAGATTGCATCTCACTTTTGTTATTAGATCGAAGGAATAGCATCAGTGCTAGCTACCTCTAAAAGACCTGGATGACAGTGCCAAGCAATAGAACGTAGGATGTGGCGCCAACGTATGGCTGTCCCAACCAAAACCAAAGATGTCGGAGGCATAAGACGTGCCCGGCCGGTTAGTTTGTGGAATGTAACAAAAGGCGATCGAGCGATATGAGATGCGTGCAAGGCTATCGGATCGAAAAGACATACAGGTTCGTTGTGTATGTTAAGTGCACTCTGACACGTTAGTGCAATCATATTTGAAATGTGATGCATAGGAATCGATACGTGAATATATGTCGTTGTAATATGACAAAAATCATCTCGGATAAATAACAAGTAAATAAATAACTAAATTATAGGAAAAATTCAAAAATGTTATTTAGTTTCAATAATATTTGGAAGAAAATTGCTTAAATAAGAGCACAGATACCAAATTTTTTTTATATTATTGTCACTACTGACACAACTTCATTTTCTTCTTTTATAATAAGTTAACCATTATCTCAATTACATAATTACATATGTGTGCGGTTTGCTTAGCAGTTTTCCGGCAGTGTAGAGTATAACAACTACGTAATGGCAATTGCCACCTTTTAATGTTCAATTTTCCTATGATATTAATTTGGAAAATGTTAGAAAGATGCATGCTTCTACTTCCGATCGAGTTACAAATAAATAAATAAATATTAATTGTTACAAATCAATTATCATGTATCGAAAGTTAAGTAGTGACTTGACTATAGCATATTATCAATATCCCAAACACCGGTACCCATAACGAAGTAACCTTGACGATTATTAGGGTTTATTTGTTGGGCTTCTCCAATAAGTTTTGGTAAAGTTCTACCAAATACATCATTATAAAATGGCTTCATCCAAGAAACTCAAATGAAATCCCAAAGTGGCTTACAATAGAGAGGAGGAGAAAAAAATAGTTTCACTGGCTTCTCGTCACTCCTTAAGTTGTAAAGTGTTCTTAGAATTACCATATTACCATTGAGAAGCTACTTTAGTAAATATTTTTGAAAAACAGTTTCGACTCCACGAAAAATATGGTTTCACCATTGAAGCCAAAACTAAAGCAATTTTAAAAGAAGATAAGGCACAACCAAACAAGTCGTTAATGTGCAATTTAGGAAGCATGTTAGCAACTTAAAAAATCATTAGAATGGCCATGGAGAAGCACAATTTAATAGCATTAGTTTAAAGGCAAAAACTATGAGTAAAATAAAGTAGAGAAAAAGTTAACATGAGTCAGATTTCAAGAGAGAGAGAGAGAGTGATGTCGACCATAGAGGATGGCGAACATAAAGAAGAAGGTTGTACCTTGCCAGGTGCAATAGTAAATCTGTAGAGCCCATACATGTCATATGATGGGGAAAAAGATACAGCAGCCATCATCGACAATGTAGATGCATGTATGCATAAAATTTAGAAATTGGAGATGGAAGAATAAAGAGAAAAACTAGCTTCCCACGCTATTTGCGTGGACCACCCTTGCTAGTTTTTTTAATAGCAAACACTAAAGGAATATTATCTACAAATGAATTTTCTTGGTGAAGTTCTTTGGGCGAAATATTTTGTATTGTGAATCTTTGGCTGATTGCCAGTTGGCAACAATCTTGAAGAATGATGAGCCTCTTAGACCGGCATGGATAAGAAGCGGCAGGGAGTAATCAAAAGAAAGAAGGATGTGTCTTGATGATGAGAGCTGTACACACACACACACACACACGCACGCACGCACGCACACGCCATCCCGGCGACCTCTCAATATATCCACATCAGGCTGCTTTAGCTTGTCTGTCCGATATACTTGTATGATTCACCGCCCCCCACCCCCCAACCAAAGTTCAAATCTTAGATCCGCTCGTGCTGGACACATTGTTGAAGAAGCTCCTACCTGAGCCAGTGCACATTGATAAAAGCTAATTGCATCAAGTGCTCCTTCATGTCACATTAATTCGCTACATCAAATGCTCCTTCATGACACATTAATCAGTGAATGGTTCATATTTTGTAGTGTTCCTTCATCTAGTACTCTATGATAGCCCATCTTAACTATTTTATTTCTTCAAAGCAAATTTGCGAGATCAAGCAATCCTCTGTCGGAGCTGGTAGACAGTGATTAGATTCAAGGGCCAAAAGACAGAAGGAATAGGAAATCACAAAGGATTTGGGATGTTGCAAAATTTTGGTTTGACTATCTCATCTTTTTGTTTCATTGTGGTTCGTTGAATTTATGTCTTGATATTGTTGCTAAAAGTGAGATGACTTGTTGAAATTGTCCATTCTTGATGTTACAATGGTTTTAACTGAACTCATGTAAAAATTCTTGGTCAGCACACAAAGGGAATGCATCTTCAATGTTGTATGAAACATAAAACGATATTGCGGTGAGAGTTTTTTTTTCCTGGAATAAGTGGAAACATATGCATGAAATAAGCTATTTTATACTCGCTTTTATAATGATACAAATGTTAATTCCCGATATCGACGATATCGTTTTTCAATGCTGCAGAACTAGAGTTTGCAGAGACCGCGGGTCCTGAAGATACGAGAAACAAAATAGACTCGAACCAAATGTCTTGCAAATGCTGCTCATAGGCCGTAGCCGGTAAAGGAAAAAAAACACTTCCCTGAGGCCCAAGGCCCAAGTTCTCTCTCCACACGTCGTCTTCCCCCATCTGGCCGAAACCATCATGTCTCCTTCAGAGCCGGCTCGGGACCAGAGGCCGCGACACGAAGCCTCTGGAAACGCACGCACGCGCTCCACGTCCACGGTTTGGGCGGGGGGAGGGGGGTTGTCCACGAAGATAAGCTTCTCTGCTCCGTCTCCGCTCCCGGGCCACAGCCGCTCGCCGCATCTTCTCCCCCGCGCGCCGACCCGCTCCGGCGAGCTAGGCATGGCCGTCCTCCTCCGCGGCACGTCCGCCGCCGCCACGACGGCGGCTCCATCCTCGGCGCTCCTCGCCACAACCTTCCACCGCGCCCGCGGCTGCGGGCGCCTCCTGCCTGCAGCGGAGCCGCGCGTTCGCGGCCCGCGCCTCGGCGCAGCCGCTCGAAGTCTGCGCGAAGGAATCCATCACCGTCCCGGGTCGCCTAGGCGACTGTGAGCTCCTACTCTATCCCTGTTCGTGCGCGCGCGCGGCTCCTTGTAGCAGTAGAACGCGGGGTAGTAGCTGAACTGACAATGCAGGTTGTGGTGGCCGCTATTTGGATTCGGGGAGTTATTCTGAGTTTAGTTTTCTGCGTCAAGACTTGATCCGCGAACGCTAGCTTCAACGTTTCACTTTCACTTTTAGAGTGATGGTAGGTTTGCAAGTTTGATTTCCATGTTGCTATCATGACTCATGAGTTGTTTATGATTATGAATACACATTAACACACGTAATATGTCCTAAAACAATCTAGGATGGAGTGAAATGCATGGTGGTAGCTCAGTAGTAGGTTTTAGCTAATTAGACAGATTGGCAATCTAATTTTCATCCAGCAATTGTTTTGAAGGAAAAAAACATCCGCCAATATGCACTTATCCAATTTGCAACAAAATGTGTTTACTTGGTGTCCTTGTTCGAGCCATCATCTACATAACAATATAAACCGTGCAAGTTCTCTGAATCATGTAGCCAACCATACTGCGTTGCAAAATTCCAAGGTGTATTTTTATGATCAATTTTCATTTGAGAAGGTTGATTTATTTGTTTCGTCAGTGTTTGGAGCCCGTGGGTGTTAATATTGTTGTAGTGTTTTAAGAGATGGACATGTTAAGGTGATCTTTGGAGTTCGATTTCTTAATTAATTTAAATGCTGCTTCCGCCCTCCTGTGCTGCCTTCTTTAAGTTTTCCACGACTGTATAATCTGTTTAAGTCTTTATGGAAAAAAAAAAGTTTTGGGCTTTGAATTTGATACATGCTTTGGTTTCTTTATGCTTAAGTTTTAATAACTTAGCATTGTGATCCGTTTTTGATAATTTTTGTTGTGAGTTTCCACCATTTATAAGGATTGATAAAATATAGTATGTGATGATCACACTAAGAGTGAAACTTCTCCTTTTCTGTGTAGAATAAAAATGCTTTATACTGGGAGTATTAACTTCAATTGATTACCTGTTCCTGTGATAGAATTATCAGCACTCGGAATTCAGAAATAAACTAAACTAAGTTTTATCGTTTTTCTAATCTACATTTGCCTGCTAATAGCAAAAGTTGCTCTGCAGTTTCTACTACATGTTTAGCTCAAGCAGGGAAATTACCAGTTGCATATTACAGAACATAGTATTCAAGGGAACACCATTTATCATATTAATAGTGACTTCATTAATCTAAGTAAATGTTTGCAACGTCACTTTAATATTAACATCTGATTGATACTAATTACTAAAGAAAAACTGGTGGGCAGCATTGATATTCCCAGAATGGAAGAGTGTGAATCATGTTTTCACTGAAGTTAGAAGTGTAACCATAACTTATGGCTATTGCAAGTTTTTATGGTCTGATTGTTGAAACACTGTCATTTGTTTCACATGTTAACCACAGGTCCATTCACACAAAGGGTTTTGTTGACAATAGAGGAGAAGCATCTGCCATATAATCTAAAGCTAGTTGATCTAGCTAATAAACCAGATTGGTACCTCTCTGAAATTTGAGACTAACCTTTCTGAATTTAGATTATTAGTGGATGTTTCTCGGCTTCATTGTTCGATGGCCCTGAATCGCCATTCTTGTGTTGCTTTGTCAGGTTATTTGAAATCAATCCAGAAGGTAAGGTGCCTATTGTGAAGCTTGAGGACAAATGGATCGCTGATTCCGATGTTATAACACAAGCATTAGAGGAGAAGTACCCTGAACCACCCTTGGCAACTCCAGCAGACAAAGCTTCAATGTATGTGATTTTTCCAGTGCCCTAATGAATGACCCTGTTTTACCTTCTTGCAAGGGCTCTCTGTTCAGCACTATTGTTTTGAATGGTGAGCCATCCATGCATATTTTGTGTTAATTCCTCTCTTCTGCCCTTATCTGTTTCATTCTTTTTTAAGAGCATCTATGTATGGCTAACCATACAAAATATTACGTTTCATCTTTCTGTATCACCTAATGTAACTGTGCTGTAGCCATTCTTTGTGATTGTCCATAAATTGTGACTAATTGACCTGGTATTTATCCATTAAATCAGTGTTTGTATTGGCACATCCTACATGATATGTTGTTTGATTTGTACCTTGGAGTTATCTACAACTTTGGTAGCTTCCTTTTCTTTTGTTAATACTTGGCAGTAATGCTAGTACCGGCATCATAACTATTTTCAATAAATTTCCACCTTCATCGGTTTCCTCAAAAGCAAAGATCCAAGTGATGGAACAGAACAGGCACTACTTGATGAGCTGACTTCATTTGATAGTTATCTAAAGGATAATGTAAGTGGGTGAGTGTCAATTGTAATGTTACATGACTGCGTCCAAGTAGTACCGTGGTTTTATGAGCTGCAATATTACCTAATCTCTATAGGCCCTTCTACTAGCCATATCCATACTCATTTCAGAAACCCCTGTTCAGTGTTGCATGAATTATACCATGTGTTTGGTCACAGGCATTGAAAAAATATACTATCTGTAGCCCCTTTTCTTTCTTTCCTTTCCGTTTTTTTTTGGCTTATGTGTGGCCATCCCTCTCGAGTCCCAACAGATGGTGCACATTTTGACATCTTATATCCAAAATTTTCATGTCCCATGTATCTAATGCGCCCCGTCCTCAGCTCATCATCCTCCTCCCAGTCACCGACCACCCCACTCCTCACTGCAGCAAACAGGCAGCGGCCGCCACCAGCCACCACCCGCGCCCTCGCCTCGCCGGCCTTCTCGCGCCCTCGCCGGCCGTCCCCTCGCCGCTCCTCGCGCCGCCGGCTTCCGCGCCACCCGCTGCTCCACGTCCACGCTGCTCCTCGCGCCGCCGGCCTCCGCGCCGCCCGCGCCCTCGCTGCGCCTCGCCGGCCATCCTGCTGCTGCTCCTCGCGCCGCCAGCCTCCTCACGCCCGCGCCGCTAGCCTCCTCGTTGCTTCTCGCCGGTCGTCCTCGAGAGTCGAGGCAGCTCCCCCCGCGGGGCCCCGCTGGGACCGGGGATCCATCGGGGCCGGGGCCGGGGCCGGGGACGGATTTCCCCCCGTTGAGCGTATCGGGGCTGGGGCGGGGAACAAGACTCGGGGATCGGGGCGGGGACGGGAGCTGTGTCCCCGACCTGCCCCGCCCCGTTGCCACCCTGACATGACACTAATATTGCTTCATATTTTGCTGCATTACATGCTAAAATGGTTAAAGCTACATTGTGACCAATGATACTAGCTGCAGAATTTGGCTTCTAAAATGACTTCAGTGCATGCTCGAAGTTAGGAAAAAACTGACTACTAATCCTGAATTACTTACAATTGTATGGTTCCTTAGAATTATTGGTCATCTAAAATGTAGTTTGCCCTCCAGTGATTGCAAAAGTTACCTTTTGCACATGTTAGGCTATTTTAGATTTCAATAAACCAAATGCATCACTTCATAGTTCTCAGTTTGTTTAATATAACATCAGTTCTTATATAGATCTGTTAAATTTCAAATATGGAATATCATGATATCATTTGCGAACCATTAGTAATTAGAAGTAGAACAGCCTTGAGTGTTTGTTAATTAACTCAATTTCAGTCTAGCAAGTTTTATCAGCTAAGATGAATTTGTTATATAAAACCTTAAATTACATTCAGTTTGTGTGAAATGTGTTGTTTACTCCACAAGAACCCTTCTATGTGGGTTTAATGATTAGAGTATGCTTTATTATTTAATAACTTAATATCCATTTCTGTGTACTTCATCTGAAATTAACTATGTTCTTATTCTGAGATGCTGTTTGGTCCAGGGTCCATTTATTAATGGTGGAGCAATTTCTGCTGCTGATCTCTCTCTGGCTCCTAAACTATATCACATGGAGATAGCTCTGGGTCACTACAAGAATTGGTCTGTTCTGGATTCACTTTCACATGTAAAACAATACATGAAGGTACATTGTCATCTTTTGTGCAAGAAACTTTGTTCTCTTCTTTTTGGTACTTGGTTTTTCTTTAAGACTGACCTGTAACTGAACCTGAGGTCGATCCAAGGAACATGGAACTAGGGTAGCTGTTCTAGGTTCAATTAATTTCTCCTTTCTGTCCTTCGCCTAAACAGCAGGCACAAGTGCTCTACCAGTTGCATGAAATTTTTGTGCTGTGTAATTCATATGTTCATGTTTGAAGAAACATATTGTGGGAGTGAAAAAAGAAGCTGACTGTTTTGCGGGCGATTGGGGAACTTAAGAGATGACTCATGAATCCAAGTCCATTTTAACTTGACTAAACCAGTTCTTAAATAGCAGCAAATTGGTTATTCTTATGTTGCATGCATAATGCAACATACACCACTGGAAATCACCATGAACTCCTATAGAAGTATTAGCAAGGCATGAGAGCATAGTACTTTTTGCTACTAGATATTTTTTTTCCTCGAACATGCAGGATAGCTGTGTATTGTTATATTAAATAAGAAGAAGAGCAAGGGTAGAACCCTTACGACACACCCACACACCCCAGAGATTCTTAGGTTTCACGCCCATGACTATAAAACAAGAACAATCTCGGCCAAAGAATTTAACCTCCTTCAGATGCTAGGGCTATTAGGTGAGAGATACGTCTAGCCCCAGACAAACATCACAAATTCATCTCATCACTAGCAAACATCAAGGCTCCATAAAGACACATCTGTTCCTATGATTCCAAATTGACCAAGCCCCTAAGATGGCGATGGAGTTGAGATCCTGCCGCATTTGGCCATTGACCTGTGCAGAAACTTTAGCCCACCAATCATCAAAGGAGAGTTCTCCAGGCTGCGGAGAAAGGCTATGTAAAGCCACCTTTTGCATAAGTCGAACCAAAATTGATGAGCAAAAACACGAGCGACCGGTAGGTGATTAATCAACTCTGCCTATTGGTCACAAAGTGGACAGCGATCAGGGTGCATCTGGCCCCATTTAGCAAGTCGATCAGCGGTCCAGCACTTGTTATGTGCGACCAGCCACATGAAGAAACAGCACTTGCCTGGCGCCCAGGATTTCCAAATGCGCTCCCAGGTTTAAAAATAATAGAGCCCTGGGGAAAACCCCTTCATAGTTTGACTCAGCTGTATATTGACCAGAGACGGAGAAACGCCACACAACACCACTTTAGCAAGGGCGTCCTGTAGCTCAAGGAATTTAGCAATAACCCTCAGCGAGAGTACCCGTTGTAGCTCAGAAATCGGAAATCCATGTGTTCTCTGTGAGAGCTTCTAGAACAGTATGTTTATTTGCTTTTCCTTTGGGCACCAGGGAAAGAGACGGGGCACAAGATCCATGATCTGCTGCCCATGAAGCCATCTATCGTTCCAGAATAAAATGTTTTTGCAGCTAGATATCATTTCATATGGTTTACTTTATCTCTTCCATTTGTTTGACATCTTCCTAAGGAGTTGGCCTTGGGCACTCTATCCTTACTGGAACATTTGAATTTTCTTTTGCAGTCAATTTTCTCAATGGATTCTTTTGTCAAAACTCGAGCTCTGCAAGAGGATGTAATTGCTGGATGGCGCCCAAAAGTCATGGGTTAAATCACATTTGTAAAGTAACAAGTTTAGGTAAACTGCATATATATATTCTTGTTGTAGAAGAAAGAACATTTGCATGTCTAGATTTGCTTGTTCTGCTATTGCTTTTGCGGTAATAATGATGATAGGATGCACGGTTCATACCTATGTCATAAAACTAGAAGTATGGACGCAGGCTTGTTGTTGGCTAATTATATGCAAAAGCAATATTTAATCTTATGTGTAAAATACATTTTTGAAGACAAACATATGTAGCGAACAGTCTATAATGTTATTGGGCGGGCATTTCTGCTACTTGCTTATACAAGGAACATTACTATCTGTTGTTGATGGTTAAGAGTACTCCAATAGTAGTTATTCCCCCGCTTAACGATGGCCAAATTTTTGTGTAGCGGTTTAGTCTTTGGCCTTTAATTTCTAAATTACGTTAGGCTAGAAGCTAGTGGCACCTCTGCAACTGTTGTGAACTTGTTATGGGCCTCCTAAACCAAGCCCAGCAACCAATATATCGTCATAGTTCATACTGCTTTCCCTTTCTGAACTTTGGCGGCAGCTCAACTTATTCATATGTAGAAACTAAATAGAAGACAGTAACATCATGATGTTTGGCTTCTTTGATGATGCTGAATAATATCATCGCAGCCAGACCATCACATAATATTTTGCTATTATGATCATCCAATTTTAGTTGTTAAAGTAAGGTTTGATTTTTTTTTTGAGACCAAAGTAAGGTTTGGTTGTGTGCAAACATGTCTGCATTTAACCATAACCCATAAGGTGTTTCTATTTTCCCAAGTCAGTTATCACAGTACTATCTTCTGTATCCTCCTCAATGGACCCTGCCAGTTGACACTCCATCTGAGCTGGTAGTGAATGTTTGTTGGAAAGTGAGAATCTACCATTCTGCTGTTTGCAATAGAGAGATGTGATGTCATTCTTTGCTTAAATCAGTTTCACGTGATGTGTAACTGATTTTAATAGAGACATGCTGATTTGGCTAATTGGCTTGTACCAAATGGCTTATCATGTGATGTTATGTTTCTTTTGTATTAGGAGAGACGTGGCTATCAGAGGATCTAGATGCACAGGTCCGTTGCATGTGTTAATTAAGTCTGTACATGAAAGGTGTTGGGTTTTTATTGGAATTTTCCAGAGCATAGCATGCAAGGTATTCATATCTGATCTCCTTTGCTTCCTGTGTCACATAGACAATGTCAATAAAAATCAGAGATCTCTCATGGAATTGACCATTATTGTCGACCTCCATTTTGTTGAACAAAGGGGAGTTGCTGTGTAGTTGTTTAATGCACAATAGCAACGTTTGTTTAACAAACATTCCAAACCAATGATCAGTGGTGCTGACCAACCTCTTGGTGAAATCATGAAAGATTAAACAAAGAATCGCCCGTTTCATCACGTACTTATGGCCGTTCCTTGTGATTTAAGGATGCAATTGCAGAAACACTGAATGTTAGAGCCAAGGTTACAATCATTTGGCCCATCCTAATCCAAGGTCCCACCAAAAGTGATACCTTTCCGCTGATTTCAAGCTACAAACCTCCAAATATATTTATCCAAACGTTTGCATGCGTTCATTGAAGCGTCACTGTGCGTGAAGCTGAGCTGCGCATTATTCGCTGCCGCTTCTCTTTCGCCATGTTTCTGCAACACTTCGACACTGAACCTGCAGTGATTGACAAGAACTTTGCATTCAGCATACATGATTTGAGGCGTGGAAGTTCCAACCGTCACGCTTATGCCCGTGGTAGGTGATGCATGTTTCATTGCAAGACTCCGGAAACACAGTAGCAGCAGAGGTTTGGCATGTGGATTGTTCATATCTCTCTGATCTGACTACTGCTTATTATAAGCCTGAGAATTGCGCAGAGTTGACGCCAAAGGAACCCGGTGTGCGTTCCATGTAAGCAGGTTCGTTCGCTCTCAACTCCGGCCTTCACATCAGCTCGACCAAAAGAGTGCCCGCACATAAGATAAGATGATATCTCGAAAGGATGCTTGCTATGTTCCTTTTCTCTTTTGTTATATGTGCGTCGGTCGTCGCTGGTCACTTGTCACAACTATGTTTTGGCAATGTTACTGGAGGTAGTGGCCGTCTGGGGAGGATGGTGCGTCGTCCTGCGTCTCCACTAGCCGCTTCGCATTTTCTTTTTCGTGCCGGTAAGAATCGGGTGCAGGTGGGGAAATCGCGGCCCCCGGGAACGTGTCACACGTCACGCGATTGATCGTCGAGGTTCCATGCCATTGATTGATTTGATCGCTGAGTTTTTCCATTGATCGAGCATCGAGCACGCTTACTGTGCTCCCCATATGGTATCTCGCTTTCCGCCGAAGAGATGACGTCCAAGCTCGTGCGTTCTCACGTCCCACAGGTGCCATGATGGCATACAAAAAGGAATTTTATCAGTGCCAGAAACTCTCTGATAACGAGACCGCTGTGCAAGCCACATGACATGATGGTCCTCTATGCTCGTCTTCCCTTGTGCCGCCGCGACGCGAGGTTGCACCTTGCGTGACGGCACCGTACGCCTGAAAATCAAGGGAGCTCGGTATGGACGCTTTGCCCGGCAGACGGCGACGCGCCACGGACGCCGGAAGCCGTCGCAGTCCGTTTCCAGGGAAGCTCAGGTGAGCACGGCGCGCGGAACCTGAGATCGGCGGCGGCCTCATCGCATGGGCAGGGGGCATGGGCGCCTTCTGTGCAAAACTGTAGGCCGCTCCCGTCGCGTCCCTTTCCCGTGGGATTCAGACACCCGCGCACATGGCCCGATGCCATCGATAGCTGGCGAAATTCCCCGGTGTCAGTGGGGAACTGGGGGGTGGCGTTCCTGGGGCACTGTACCCCGGTCGCAAGACGCCCCTCGCTGGCACCGGCGGCGAGGCCGCGCTCCTGTTCCCCCCTGCCGGAATTCCACTGTTGCTCGGGCAAGGGCGAGCAGTGCGGCGGCGACCTCGCGCACGGGCGCATCCGGCGCTCGCCATGCCGCATTAACGCCGGGTGAGCAGAGCAGAGCGGAGAGAGAAGCTCGTCGAAACGCGGCGGCGGCGGCCGGATTGTCCTGACGCGGGACATTCAATTCGGTGTCTGCCCCACGGGAGCGCGACGTGATGGCGTCGCACGAGGCCGGCCGTCGCCGTGCGTCCGAGCGGGCGGCGCGCTGGCTGGTTGGAGAGGTACGCCGCCGCCGTGCCCGACCGCGACGGCAAGCTGTTTTTACGGCGTCACCTGACCGTCCGATCACCGTGCCGGCGCGCGCCGTTCCGGACGGTGGAAAGGTGCCCGGGTCCCCCATGAGGCCATCCGTGCCAGGCACGTCAGGCGTTTCTGCCATTCTGATTCTGAGGTCTGCAAGCGATGGGCACACTGTGGCATTCCAGCTCTCCTTTTCTGAACATGTTCCCTGCCGACTTGACCTTGGAGCTTGCAGAGGCAGACGGTACATCCATCCCGGGCCAATAGGAAGGCAAGGGAAAGGGAGGCTACAGCTAGACAGCCGAAGTACCAGTAGCACCGCGGCCCTCGGCCCGCCTGCCCTCCCCTCCAATCAACCGCTGCTCGGTCGGCCGCGAGCCGGGCACCGGCGGCCCCAGCCCCACGCGTGCCCCTCGCACCGCTGCTCCCGCACGGGCCCCGTCCCCGCCCGCCTCGATCGCACTCGCGTCGCGCGCGTCCAAACCGCCACGAGCTAGGGGCGCCGGGCGTGGGCAGGCCGGGCAGGCGGGCACACCAAACCAGCGGCCCTGCCACGGCGCCGCAGCTCCATGCCATGGGCGCATCCGGCCTCCCGCTCGTCCGCTTGCGGCGATCGACGACGACGCGGGGGAGGCGCGCCGCTGCTCCGCCGCTCCGCGACAGTGCCGGCGGGGGGGGGGGGGGGGGGGGGGGGTTAGGACGGTGATGGACGGTGATGGGGGTATGGGGGCGACGAGATGGATAGAAGGGACCGCGCGGATCACTTCACTTGCCTCCCCTACCATGTCCCGGCCGCGTCGTTTCCCGCGGCCCATGGCGTCCTGTCGTGCGGGAGGAAGCCGCCACGGGCTAGCTTGCGATCGAGCTCGATCCGGCCGCTGCTCGCGCGCCATCCGCGCCGGGACCCGATCCGTCACGTCGAGGCGCCTCCCCGTCCACGTCAAGGGGGCGCGGCGGTCGATGCCGCGGGCGCACGAGGCCGGGCGCGTCCGGACGCCGCATCGCGTTCCGGCACTGCCGCGCGACATGGCCGATCGCGTCGCGGCCCGCCCGCTTGCCGCCGACCTCCACACGGTCGTACGGAGGACGGGGGCAGCAGTGCAGCACAGCCGCCTCCCTCGTAGGCGCCTGCACGGACGGACGTGGCCGATTGGCCGGGCCGACCAGTGCCCGCCGGGGATGGGTGTTTGATCCGCTTGCCTTCTCTCGCCGGCGATCCGACAGGTGCAGGCGGCCTCCCCATGCTTTGGCAGCTCACGCGCGGGTGGGAACGAAGCTGCCATACGCGCAGGGCCGCTTAAATGTCTGTCCACTGGCCGGGCAACAGTTTGGCTGTGCTGCCAGAATGGAAGCTGACAGGAGGAAACGGGCAGCAGATCGTCGACATGGAAAGGTGCATTGCATGCACGCCCTGCTGCACACGGCACATCATCGGATCATCATCAGAAGATCATGTTGCATGGTGCCTAGTGGATGTCATGTTCCGATTCCTCTGCGCAGATCATGTGCGAGACCGTTAGAGATCAGGATAGCAGTCGGCGGTAGCTTCGAACGTCCAGGTTTCATTGAATTGTCAGAGATGCTTCGTTCATATTCATGTCTTGTGGGCAGGGACGTAACTTCCACGTGCTGTTTCGAGTTACTAGTCAACACAAAATTCATTAAAATAAACTAAAATAGCATGACATGAAACTAGCTGATCCAGAAAACACCATGTGTTACCCACTTAAATCCTAAGTTATGAGGATATAGTTATAGTTTATTGGAAGTTTGATCCAGGGTTTAGGAACATCATCCTCCAGATGGATAAGATACAGTATCACCTGCACTTTCCATGCAACAAAATAACATAATTCTCACACGTAACGAAAACAAACTGATCTCTCATAATAGTCATGGGTTAGTGATCTCAATATTTAAAAGAAATACAGTGTATTCCAATTCATTCATATAACCAGTAGGGATGCATGTAGGCTAGCCCGCGAACCCCACTTGCATCCTTAACTAGTGCTCGCCCCACCACCGCGCCACTCGAGCAGAATCCAACGTTCAAATTCTACACATGCATGAAAATACTAGTTGCTTAAGAAATTCGGTCCCCTTCTCTCCGTTCTGTCGAAAATGCAACGGCGTGCCTGATTTTCAAACTTGTAGATTACCAACGGTACGAGGCTGAAGAGGGAAAACAGAGCCAAATCCTCAACTCAATTTCCTTTCATCTTCCCACTCGAGAAGTCTAATAACCCACTTTCGGATTCAACCTTTGAGCTCATGCCGTTTTTTTTTAAAGAAAATCAACCTTTGAGCTCATGCCGTTCACTTACATTTTTTTTCTTTAACAAAATCAACCTTTGAGCTCATGCCGTTCCCCTTTTGACCCCACCTCCATCCGGGTATCGACTATCAACGCAGAGAGAGGATACCACTTTCCAACTCCAACCAGCCTTCCATGTGCACCAACCAACGGCCACGGCGGGTGTATCGATCCCCTCATGAATCATGATCATGAACCCAACAGTGCAGCATCTCCCAAAGGCTAAAGTGCTCCGTCCTCGGACTCCGGGGGGGTACCGGCATCGCCCGTCGAATCTCCGGATCGATGGCGACGGATCCAAGATTTTTCATTCGGAAGGACACGGACGGAACCTCGGCACCTGGTATCCACGGGAACGGCTGCTTTGCCTCCCTCCCTCGACCGGCCTCGCCATGCCGTGAAGAAGCTTTTTCCTCGTACGAGCGTTGCGTGCGTGCTCTAGCCGGCCGGCACAGCGAGAGCAAAGCTAGGGGAGTGGATGCAGGTCGCGTTGGGTCCTGATTCGATTCGCATACACTGCTCGCTCGCATTCTGGGCCGGGGCCAAGTGGAGCGGAGAAAGATTCAGGCAGGCGCTCGATTGCCGCCGGACGGTCAGGTCAGGCCGGCACGGCGGGCATGTGGTCGAAAGCAGATGCGGTGACGGCAAAAGCGGCGTCGCTTTTGCCAGGGCGGTAGGAAAGGGTGGCGCCGCGCATGAATCGCCGCCCCCATTGGCTCCTCAGCGGCGATCCAGCCTCCTGGAACAAAGGGCTTCGCCACGCGCGTCGCTGTGCCGTCCCTCTTTGGACTAGAGCGACTGGCCTGGTGATGGTAAAGATTCAGAGGATGTCCAAGAATCTCCCGTTCCTTGGCTGCATATCTTGCTACGGGATACTGGCCCGAGCTTTCCAGTTGGGCGTCCACTAGTATGAGTGAGAGACGCTGTCACGCTCTGCACCGCGCGAGCTCCGATTCCTCCGAGTTCCATTCGAGTTTGCACCGCGCGAGCCGTTGATGCGTGTCAACCGTCACAGAGCTCGTTCAAAGCCGGTCTCATGGTGTCGAGATGAAAAGCAGGCGGTAGTGGAGCTAGCACGCCCTATCTTCGAGTCGCCGTGACGAAGCCAAAGGGAAAAGGGTCAGGGACGGGTGGGAGAGACGATGAGATGAGACTCATCGGATGAGCAAGTCCAGGACTAATGATGTACGGTAGCCACTGGTTTTGCGAGCCGAGCCGGCACGCTACCCGCGGCACGGCGCGGCACCTGCGACGACGTGCTGTGGCAGCGGCCGGCCGGCGCAAGCGCGACACCCCCACACGCGCGCCGCTGCGCGGGAGGGCGGGCGGGCAGGGCGGCAGGCGAGGGGCCGGCGCACCAGCTCAGATGCCGGCCCGGCATGCAGGCGCCTTTGGGCGCCGGGCGGCCTGGCTGAACCACGCCACGCGCGGGGGCCGCGAGCCCGCGACCGCGCCGCGCACGCACCCCCCCCCCCCCCTCTCCTTCCTCCCATCCCGCGCCCCCCCCCCCCCCCCCCCCCCCCCCGCCCCCCCCCGCGGCGAGGCAAGGGATGGTGCCGCGGCTAGTGCTCGGCCGCCCGCCCGGCGCCCGGCGCCCCGCCCCGCGCCGGGGTGCCAGGTGCCACGCGCCGCGCGGCAGGCGGCAGCCCAGCCCCGTGCCTTTTCGGGTTGTTTATTGGCGTGGCACCCGTGGTCTGTGCAGTGCGGGCGGGGTGGCCTGGCCCCGCGCGCGCGCCCGCCCGGTGGCAGTGATGAGTGGCCGCCTGGGCGGCCATCCCGGGGTGCCCCTCCGCGCGGGGGCACCATCATGCGCACCCCGCTGCCTTTCCATGCCACTGCATGCCGGCCGCCGCGACCTCCAAAGCGGCCAAGCCATCATCGCTGGCGCCCCGATCGACCAGGCTCGTCTGCAGGCACTGTGATCAATGCCGCCGCGCCTGCAGCTGGGGAGAGGCCAGGCCAGGCCGGAGAATGAGAGGACGCCGAGACGCCGGCATGATGCGTACGTGCAATGCATCGCATGTTTAGCACTGTCTGCATCACTGCAGAACGAGAATTTGCGTGGTCGGTCAGATCCGTAGACTGTTACTGAACTACTACTGGTAGCACAGGAGAAGCTGCACATTGTACTCCAGAAAAAAAAAGGTGATGCTGCTTGCATTATTTGGAGGGTTGAGCTAGCAGGTAGTACTTGGCTGGAGTACTTTATACTACAATTAGTCCGCGTAATGATAGGCCTGGAAATAGACATGTAACCTAGAGCAGCCACGCAAGTACAGGGTTAGCATGGTTGCGGCGTCCGTCTCCATGATTGGTTTGCTAAAACGCAAACCCACTGTCCTCCTTCAAAACTTGCTCCGTAAACAAATCACCACTAGCTAACTAGCCTTCCCCGTTCTCATGAGGAATCATTGCGCGGCCCGGCTCCCCCCCCCTTTCCCGTCATCTTTTTTGGAGAGAACCCACCATCATTCGCCCCGGTTGGCTGCCGATACCAAAAAGCTGCGTCTCGTACGCGTACATGTCTCCTCGTCGTACGCACCACCGGCCGACAGCGTCCCAGGAAATCGCTGCTCCGTTTTTTGTCAACGAATGCTGCCGGGGTCTTCAAGGTTTAGGTACCCAGCAGTTGTTAGCACGGAGCAGCTAGGAAGCAAAGGATTGGTACATGAATAATCGCATACTACTCCTGTATGAGTTCAGGGGAACTTTTGAAAAATTAATGACATCTACTTCCCAGAGAACTTTTACACTTTTAATCATTAGACTTGAGTATAGGATTTGTATTTTTCTCCCCACCCAATGGATTTTGTTCTGAAGCCCTGAGCATATCCTAACCCAATTGCAAAAGAAGAGTTTATTCAGGAAGGATTAGAGACAAAATTGGCTCATGTCGAATGCTGTGAAAATGGTTACTGGAGTTACCACCACTCCATTTTCATGTCAAACACTGTTACTGAAGCATGGGATTAACAAAAACATGCATGCTGCCATTCCGAAGTAGTATAGGCTAAGATGAACAAGAGAGCTCTAGCATTCCATCAAAGTGACATGCATCCATTTTACAAGGCAAGGCCAGCCCAACCATCCATGGAAAACCCTCCCATCACAACCCCATAACCTGAGCATCCGGATGCTTTGCAGACCGTGCCATCCCAAAGCTTTTGCACATGCCCTTGCCGCCCTCCTCCAGCCCAGCTCTTGTCCTAAACATTTCTTTGTGGCCTCTAAATCTCTACAGCTAAGAATAGTACTCCTACAGATTAATCTCCTCCATGCATGCCAACCTGCGCTGCACGCACGCGCAGCCGCTGCAGCACCCATTGTCTCCTCCCCTGTCTCCTACTCCATCCACCCGGCATCGCTGAGCTGTGACCGGCCTGCAACCTTGTCGCGCCTTTTCTCTCACAGCCCCAGCAGGATGTAGTACACGAGCGTGATGGGCAGCGCGATGAGCATGCCGAAGATGACTCTGCAAACCACAAACAGCAGGTGAGACAAAAACCCCAGAGGCAAAGCGAGCAGCGGAGGCCGAGAATCCCGGCGTCCTCCCTGCTGCGAGATGGACGGAGCACAAGGTCGAGCGCTTACGCCGTGCTGAGGATGTCAGGGTGCACGCCGTACTCCTTGGCGAAGACGAAGGGGACAATGCCCTGCGGTAGCGCGGCCTGCGCGTCGTCGGAGAAAACAAAACGAGCGTCAGTCAGAGAGAGAGAAAGAGAGGCGGCGGCGGCGGGGCGGGGGGGGGGGGGGGGGGGGGGGGGGGGGGGGGCGCGTTTTAGGCGCCTCGGTGCTGGTTGGGCGTGCAAAAGTCTAAAGGGAAAGCGAGCTGTGCCGGGCTTTACCGGCACAGGGGGCATATCGATCCGGCATGCCCGGCCGGCCACTTGAAGGCTGTTTGCTTCTTTCTTTCGGGTTTTTTTTTTGGAATCAAAAGGCGGTTCTTGTCAGTGGCATGCCTGTGGTTCGTTTGTGCGGTTGGTCGGTTGGTCGTGAGGTTTTTTGGTGTGGTTCGGGTTTGGTTTTTTACCTGGACGATGGCGACGTGGAGGAGCGTGCCGCGGAGGCCGACGGCGAAGGAGGCGGCGGCCATGACGGCTGGGCCGGTCAGGAACCGCACGGCCATGGCGAACGTCGCCACCTTGTTCCCGCACGCGATGATCCGCGGCTGCAGCGCCATGAACAGCCCTGCACGGGGAAAGCGACGTCGCGGTGTTGTCAGTCAGTGACTCGGGAGCGCAAGATCCACCTACTGTTCCATAGGTGGACTGGCGTCCGTCCGGAGAGGATAGAGCGGATGGATGCACGGACCGAGGCTGAACATGGCCATGCCGAGGCCGGCGTCGGAGAGGATCGAGATGGACTTGAGGATGATCGCCGGCATCTCGAAGTTCCATCTGCATGCCAGGCGAGCAGATTAGTGAACGATTGATGAACGGGGCCTCGCCGGCGGAGTGATCAGTAGTTACCGGAAGCAGACGAGCGACCAGATGAGGCCGATGAGGCTGGAGTAGGTGTTGGGGTTGCGGATCAGCTTGCGCCACACCATGATGAGGATGAGCCGCGTCATCACGCTCGTCGGCGGCATCGCCGCGGGCGCCCCCGCGCCGGCATTCCCCTGCCCGGCCACCGCCGCCTTCTCGTCGCCGGCCTCAGCGTCCCTCTCCGCGCCGCCCCGGTTCCCGAAGCTGAAGTCGTCGCGCTCCGCGAAGTCCTCGCCCCTCTCCTTCCTCCCGTCCGCCGCAACTGACCGTCCAAGCACAGAACGGAAGTTTGAGCATGCAGCGCCGCGCAGAGCGGAACAAGGCGGCGAGTGGGGGAAAAATAAATAAACGACGCTACCTTTGCGCGGGGAGGCAACGGCCATGCGGACCTCCTTGACGGCGGCGGCGTCGTTGTACTCGGCGTTGCCGTTGCCGAACACGTCGGACACGGGCGACGCGCTGGAGCTCCAGACGAACATGTGCAGGTCCTTGCCGTCCTCGCCCTTGGCCTGCCCGTTGGCCGCCTTCTTGGGCCCTTTGGCCGGCGCCGCCATGGCCGGGTTGGGCGCCGGGTACTGGCCGTACTTGTTGGCCTTCCCCGGCGCGTCCTCCTCGTAGTTGGACGGCCTGGGCGTGGCGCCGGTGCGCACGCCGAAGGCGTCCCCGGCGGCGAAGTTGGAGCTGCGGCCGACCATGGAGTAGAAGTCGGTGTGGTTGAAGCTGGAGCCCCGCGGCGTGGGGTTCCGCGAAGACTGCAGCGAGTAGATCTCGGCGTTGGTCAGGTTGCTGGGGCGCGGCGTGGTGCTTGAGAAGCCCATGGAGCGGCGCGAGTAAATGTCGGAGCGCGAGGCGTTGGATCGGCGCACGGTGACGTGTATCTTGCCGTCCTCCTTGACCTCGGCCTCCGTCTCGATGGCGTCGTTCCTGCCGTCGAGCGAGACGACGTCGGGGTCGACGACGATGGAGGCGATGGCTCCCGCGGTGTCCGGGAACTGCTCGGTGATGAGGATCCTGGCGCCGCGGTACTCGAACATGAAGAGCATGAGCGTGTACCAGATGATGCACTGGAGCACGACGATCTGCACCATGAGGCTGCCGGAGAAGTCGCCGTACATGCCCTTGAGCAGCGGGATGCCCATGACGAGCGTGTTGGGCAGCGTGGAGAGGGAGAAGAGCGTGATGGTCCACTCGAGGCAGCCCCGGCGGGAGAGGTAGCTCCAGGCGGTGAGGAGCGCGAGGACGATGAGCTTCTGGAGCGTGTCGGCGGCGATGAAGCGGAGGTTCATGGTGTAGGGGTTGTTGGTGGAGATGAAGTGGAAGGAGAGCAGCGGCACGGCGAAGAGCGCCACGAAGCGGTTGATCCCGGAGCACTGGTCCGGGGTGAAGATGCGCCACCACCGGACGGAGCCGTACGCCAGGATCATGGCGACGTAGAGCGGCACCATGGCCGTCATGACGTGGTAGAAGTCCGTGCCCGTGATCATCTTGCCGGCGCGCTCGCCGCCGCTACGCCTAGATCGTCAGAGAGACACGCTATCAGCGAGCTGCTTGCTCCTCGGCGTGTGCGCGGCCGCCGGGGAACGCGCTTGGTGGCGCCGGCGGCGTGGTGCGGCGCGGCGGGAGGGAGAGTGCGGCTGTGGTGAGTGGGTGGAGGCCTGGAGCCGCCGTGGAGTGGAGGCAGGCGGGGGAGCCAATAAGGGAGGGAGGGGGGTGTGGGCATAGGCGCGCGGTGTGATTATTTATACACATCAGATGGGCACTGCACAAGCCCCGACATGAAGATGGGCCGTGGGTTTAAGGAATGTAAAATTGGGTCCATATGTCCTCATAGATTATTTTTTTCAAAAAAATATCTCCTCATCATATACAAAGAACTTGAAATTACATTTTTTGGGTAGTCTGACCTAAAATTACCCCATACGGAAATTTGGATTAAGAAGTAGTATAGGAAGCTAGATCAACTTCATTTAATTGGGTAAACATTGGCTATCCAACACAATGTGATATTTAGGATGAAAATAAAACATTAACAGTAGTGGGCAATTTTCATAAAAATTAGAAATCAAGCGCGATGGAACTTTGAATGTCAAAGGCTTGACGGGACTGCACCTTAGCTACCAGCCCACTACTGCTGCATGGCATCCATAACTGACTGGTATGATATCTTCATATGGACGGAGTTACTGAGACGTGTCATTTCCGACTAACACGTCCACCTACCGTTGAAGAAACAGCCTCATTTTTTTTAGGTGAGAAGCAGCCGCATTAACGGTACACATAGACTTTTTATTACTGCAATGCCCCTGCCCTAGTTGATTTGCTCTAGTGCCACACCATACGGTGAACCAAAGCTCCAGCCAGTAATCCCATCCGTGAAAAGAAATTCTCAAGTCGAGGAGCGAGCAAAACTCCCGCACGGCTCCCACGCCGCGCCACGCCGCGCCGGAACGCCGACAGGGCAACCAAAAAGCTGCGACGCGACTCCAAGGACGCCCCCGAATAATCAAACCGCCCACCCAGCTGCGCCGCGCCGCTGCAGGCCCCGCCAGGCCGCCCTGCGCCCCGCGCGTCGGGCGCCGCGCCATTGCGCCCTCCGCGCAAGCTGCCCGTCGCGTCGCGGCGCGCGGACCGAAACGGAAAGGAAAAGCGCGCGGGCGGGCGGGCGAGCGCCGGTGAGCCGCAGGGACTCGCAGCGGCGTCGTGACCAGGGAGGGAACAATGGTAAAAGCTCGCGCTCGGGCGCCGGCGGCGGCGCGGCGCGGCCCGTCGCGCGGTGACTCCGTGCTCCCCCACGTCCCCGCGTGCGCGCCTCCGGCCATCATCGCCCCCATCCAAGCCTGTTTCCCGGAACTGAGCTGTTTCAGGCTTGCTTGCGGCTCCGCGGAAGCAGAATTCAGTGGTGGGGCTATCAGCTAGTATGCGTAGACATAGCGGCCCACATGATGGCGTGTTCTGCGAGCGCGTGACGTGGTCATGGCTGCGCCTGGAGTCCGGAGCAAGCGAAGTGAAGCGAGTGTTTGTGGTGCGGGTGCCGTGGCCCATGGGGCACAACACCCCCACAAATTGGGGCGAGCAAGGGCACGAGCCCGTGCCGGATCCAGCCGCTCGGCTGCGTCCCGGTGCCAACGCCGGCCGGGGAGGGAGATCCCCGGCATGGGCTTTCGGTGCCGGTGACTCCATGCTTTGCCTCGCCTGATTCTGCATCGCTGGCGAGCTCATCGCTACGCATTGAGTGTGCAGTGTGCGTCGATATCCTCTCCTGGGTCCATTGGAGATTCAGAGGCTAGTAGTATACTTGGCTGCTGGATCGGAGAAGAGCTTGCTTGAGAAACCAAAGAGCTACCGAATCCGGGGACGAAGCTGATCGGTCTGGTGCGGCGCCCACTGGCAGCATCATTGCTGATCACACTGGCCCAAGAGGGGAGTACTCAAAGCGTCCGAGTACGTACGTGTTGCGCATCTTAACTTGGCACCTCTCCGAGATCACGCACGCTAATCAAGTAATCGTATACTAATATTGCTCCAAGGATCTTTTTTCTTTTTCTTTTTCCTTTTGCCTCCCAACACTTGGAAAAATGGTTTTGCTACTCCGCCACTTGTCGCGGCTGCACATTCCCCTGCACGCACCCGTTGGCAGGATCTCTCTTGATCCGCGCGACCCGATTGTTCACGCGCACATACTCGACACGTACTGCCTAGAGGTTCGCGGCAGGTTTCGTTTTTTCTAGCGAGAAAATGGAAAAGAGAAAGCGCGAGGCCCACATGCACCCTTGCGTTCCCAAAGCGCAACGACACCAGCAGCAGAGGGGAGGCCCAGCTCGGGAAAGGGAGCCTTGGTTGGCTTGGCCCAAAGGCGACGACGCACGGGGCAGCTGCGACGAGCCCGTCGAGCGAGAGAGAGGAGGAGGAGGGCGCGCATGTCGGGGACAGAATTATGGGAGTCGATGCCAGTGAGCTTTCGGTAAATCCATTGCAGGGACCAAGCGGGATCGGTGGAGTGCATCGTGCACGTCGGAATGGTCCACCAAAGGTAGCGCTCGCTAAATGCCTTGGGTAAAATAAAATGAAAAATTGCGGTAGAAGGTATGTGCAAGGAACTTTTGCTTTTTGAAGTTTGGATAGTAACATTTCCTGGACAATTTTTGCCATGCCACATGGAAATGGTGTGGTGTGAACGGATCTGACTTAATTAAAAAGTGCTACTTCCTCCGCTCTTAATATCTGGTGTTCAGGATATGTAAAGAGCAGTCTCAATAGAAGCTTCCTCCTAGCGAGCGATGCAGACACGCACCGGCGGACTAGCACGCATGTGCGCTCGCGTCCGAGACGTGGGACCGTGGGATCTATTTTCCTTTTCCATTTTTTTCTTTATTCAATCATTTTTATACTGTTATTGCTTATGTTATTACTTACGTGTATATTGTTTATGTCTGTAAACTATGCGTGTAAATTACGTGTATAAGTTAGCTAACAACATTTCTCATGGAAGTTGTGACAAAAGCTACATTTATAAGTTACATATGACATGAAAGTTGTGATACAAAATTATCAAGTGAGAACATGTTGTGAAAAAATTATACGTGCAAGTTATGCGTATATATTATAATTTTCTGCTAAGTTGTCATTTGAAATTTGTTCCTAGAAGTTATAGGTATACGGTGTGTATGTCGTAAAAAAGTTATGCTACAAAATTATTCCGTAAGAAGTTATCAACAAGAAATTACGTGTATAAATTATGTATATAAATTATGATATTCTAAAAATAGAAAGTTGCGGGAATTAAAGCTTTCTAAAATAGAAAGTTGCGGGAAAGTTCGGGAGGACACAGTGATGGCTGGGAATTGCTCGCTAAAAACTGTATGAGCGCCCGCCCGCGAATTAGCAGTTTCCGAGGGAGTTTTATGAGACGAGAGAGAAGTTTCATTCCTATAACACTCAACAGGCATAATTATCTAGTTTTCAATCTTGATAATAGTGCCATCAAACTGCACGCTCTGAGACTTGCCTAATGCGTTCAGCCTTACCTGAATCCCACATGCACCTGCTGATCTGCACGTAGCGCTAGCGTTTTATCTTTCCCAATTCCCCCACTTGGGCGTACGTGCACACGTGGGGATGTCGACCAGGCTCCCATCTGTTGCACTGCTATCCTCCTCCCGCGTCGGTCTGCTGAATCAAGAAACTGTTTACGGCTCCCCATGAACGCGGGCATGTGCTCCTGCTGTCCTCATTCCCTCCTCTCAACCCCAGCTGCCCAGCTAGCACGCCATGCTTTTGACCGGTTGACCTGAACACACTGCGCTGACCGGTCAGACCTCGGACACCAACACCACCTCACCAATCCGGGATTTTAGCCCTGCTGCTTGGAACAATGGCGTGCGCCGAGAAACGCAGACCAAAGTTCCTGATCATCACCAGGGCCGCGGTTTCGCAGGCAGCGGATAAGCTTGTTTACTCATGAACCGAGCTGCGCTAGCTGCCGCACTTGTGGAGCCGCGCCGGAGGTCGGCCCTCCCCGTGGAGCCGTGGATTGGATCATCGACCGCGCGCAAGAGCTGCAGGATCCGCGGGGAGATCGCGCTGCCGGAACGGGGCCGAGCACGCGCGAGCAGCCCCTGCCGTCCTCGCGTTGGAGATGGGTGTGGGCGCGGTGGTGTGGCGCCTGCGAGAACCGGGCGCGCGCGATCTCCTTGTCGGGCGGAGATCGTGCGGGATCCTGGGGACTCGCGGGCTGCGCATCGGCTGCTCCGTCCTCATCCTCTTCGCGCACGCGGTCGGGTCGGTGGTGCCCCCACGCACCAGCAGCCTGCTGCTCGTGAGCCATGATTCCGGCGTGGGAGTCTGCTGGAAGCCTGAAAGCCGCCGCAGTCTTCAGCGCCCGTCGGGACTCGGCAACGGTGAATCTCGAGTTCGGCCTAGTGAAGGATTAGCTAGGGGAGGAGCACATGCACATGTACAATCCTTTCGGTTCTTTGGTCGAAATGGAGCCACACGTGAAACATGGGCTGCCACCAGACACACGTACAGAGAGGGGAAGCGAGAGCAGTTGTTACTACTCTGGCCAACATTCTTCGGAGTGGATTGGAGGCCACTCAAGCGTGGCGCCTTTAGGGAGAGGTTGTCCCCAAGTTCAGGACTGCTGCCTGCAAGCAAAGTGAGGGCAGGCGTCTCTCTCTGGTCTGCTCCCTTTACCATGCACCCGTGGGTACACACAATATTTTTTTTATAAATAGTTTTGGATCAACCATGTCTAGATTTGGACTGTTCCCGGTTGTAGTTCGAACAAACTACTCTGGCCTGGTAACCTAAATTGGGCCCAAGCCCAAACGGAACACATGATGTGCTGATCACACAGCATCACAGCAGCACGGGGAACAGAGAGAGCAGGAACAGCAGGCCGAGACATGCTTCCCGTGGCAAACTGCTTCGTGATGCACTGCTGTTATTATCCAGCACGGCTGTACAGGTATTCAGAGGCATGCCCACCACGCATAAACCTGATGGTGATGGCTCAGAGTCCCAACTTTATTATACGCGTAAAAAATGGACAAGAAACAGCCGCTCGCACCGGATTATTTGGCCTGTGGGGTCACACCGCCAGGATCTCAATTGGTAGGCAAACGAAATCACACCTGATCTGGCATGGCGCTCTGCTGACCCACATTGGCATACACAGCAAGTAGGACGCTGGTCATTCATGCAACGACGCTGGTCAGGGAGTCGAGCACTTGCTGTCGGGTCGGCAGCGCTGGAATCGCGCCTCTCCCCGTCACCGTCAGAGCTCCACAGACGTTTGCAAACTTCAGGGCGTCTCGTAATCGGCCTTCGTCCTGTTTAAGACACAAAAGGATAATATGAGTTGCTGTTAAGCACAACTGTGTAGCTCAATTTGTGTGCGGAACAAGAAATAGCAGGCTAGACTGAAGAACAAGGATGTCCAAACAAGAACGAATAACACATAATTTACTTGTTTGTGTAGGTGTGAGGCGCTAACTGAAGATATGCCCAGAAATCAGCTTTGCCTATCTCGGTAGAGAAGTACCGGGACTTTATATATTCATGGAATAGCCTATAGCGAATATCTAAATCACTGAGCGCCATGTGACTAAAGAACATGCCTCCCATGGCGGGAAATTTAAGAGAACATAACCACCAGTAGCAACATATGCATGTGCTGTTAATCTTGCCGTTACGCCGTTCAGTCCCCCCAACCACAGCTGGACATGGTTTGGTGCTTCCTTGCTTCAGATGTAAACTAGATGAATTGATAGAAAAGCAAAATGGTGAATCCAAATTTAATTCAGTACACCAACCATAGATCTTTTTTAGGTGTGCCAGCCTTTTTCTTTTATCATGGAGTTCACACGACCCTATTCTTAAACTTCGAAGCCAAAGTTCCATATGAAGTTATATTGACAAAGATTTTTTTTCCTTATTTTGCTATAGTTTTCAAATCCATAGCTTCTGGATTTTGGGTGTTTTCAATATTCAGGATATGAAAAGTTTAGTTTCATACACATATGCTGAAAATTTCTCAGCTTTCAGCGGATTGTGCATGTCTCTATAGATATCCAACTGAGCACCTTTGACTCTATGAAGTAAATATACCAAACATTTGTGTCACACTGTCACATTAGTTCATTTTAAAATTATTTCATGCATCCGTCTGTATTAAAAGAGAGCAGGAACAGTGCAGCAAACTGCAGGTCCACCTACAGCAGAGTTTGACCTACTTCCTGAAAGAAGAAAATAAATCAAGTGCAGGATCCTATTATGTAAGCTGTAGGTTCTAGTCATACCTGGAGCAGTGAAAAATCTGTGGCTAATTGAGATAGTACTCCAGCAACGAAGGCATCTCCAGCACCAGTTGTATCAACAGCAGTTACCTTCAGTCCACCAACTCTCCCACTAAAATCCTGTTATTTACAAAATGCACTTTAAATGATTTTTTGCCCAGACCTCCTTACATAAGATACAATTACCAAGTGAATTGAAGAAAGTATAAAACAAGAATGTAATATCTAGGTCTTAACATATCGCTAGAAATGAATAATTCCATTAAGATCATATCAAATGTCCTGTGACTTTTATCGGACAATGAAGTATGCTAATGCTCATGGAGGAAAAGAAAAAGAAAATGACATGTCACAACAAGGAATAGTAGTAGTAGTCTCCATATCAGAGGTGTGTAAAATTACCTTAGAATAATACCTACAGCCATCTGGACCTTCAGTGACAAGAAGCAACTTCAGGTTGGAGTGAATAAGTTTCTTCACAACAGCATCATCATATGGATCCTCCCCGTTCGTCAGAAAGGAAACTTCCTCTTCACTTATCTTTTAACAACAGATACAAAATAAGAAACCAACATACTTTTTGCATTTAAAACAAATTACTATACTTGTTACCTTGATAACATCAGCAGTTTCCCATATGCTCAGGATACCATGTCTAGCATCCTCAGCTGATGACCACAATGGAAGCCTCAAATTCGGATCATATGAAACAAGTACTCCAGCATCTCTAGCTGCTTTGGCAGCTGCAATGTGTGCAGTTTTACAAGGCTCAGTTATAAGACTTATTGAGCCATGATGGAATATTTTTGCCTAGCATATATAACATGATTAGGATACAATCAGTTTTTCATGAATATACGTTACATGATTACAGAAATACTAGAAGTGACGACAGTAACTATTGAAATGGCAATATAGTGCCTTCTTATACCTTCCTTATTAGATCAAGTTCAAGTTCTTTTTCTTCAAGTAGCATATCAGCACTTGGATTACGATAGAACATAAATTCACGTTCACCATCACTTCGTAGTGTCACAAAAGCCAAAGCTGTTCTAGCATGAGCATCAAAAATTAATCCTTGAGTGTTTACATTGTTCTGCTTCAATATATCAGCTAGCATATAGCCAAATTCGTCATCACCAACCTACAAGTGTAAAATATATTAGTAGAAACCAGAGAAGATCGAAAATAAACAATGACAATAAACAAGACTGGTCTATTTTGAAGATGAAAAGGATAAGTAACAAACCACTATCAGGAATATAAATGAACGTATAGTGCAACACAAGCACTAGTTAACTGTAAGTACATACGAGAATGTAAAAAAATGTGAATCGATACCACATAAACACCATGTATTTTCCTTTCCAAGGTTTCAAACAGAAAAGTGTATTTGCACATGCTTGTAACCCCTGACCCCTGTAGTTGCACTAACATCTGGATGGAGATAAACAGTACAGATGCAAATATGTTACCTTCCCAATGAAAGCTGATGACCCACCAAGACGAGCTATTCCAACTGCAACATTGGCAGGTGCACCCCCTGGAGCCTTCTTGAAGGCTGGTGCTTCTGCCAATGACACTCCATTGACAGTTGGAACGAAGTCAATTAGCAATTCGCCAAAGCACACTACATGGGGAGAATTGCTCATTCCAGGGGCACCATCACTGCTTAAGACCGCCTTTGTTTGAACTAGGTGAATCAAACAGGAATCAAATCAGATTCTTTGGATTTGACAGCATCATGTTAGATTGACAAAGCATCTTTCTATTTATCAAAAAACATTATATTGTAAAGTGAGTGACCGCAGACGGGTCCATAACAATCACTATCAATGCACGTGAGAGTTGTAGAGCCAATTCCAGTTCCATTAACAGAAAAATTTAAAGAGTAACCAAAGGCAGATCAGGCAACCAAGATACTAGCACTATGCCGCTTTATGTTTTAGGAACCATGACTTCAACAAAAAGAATTAGTTAGCATGCAAATGCCAAGCTACAAGTGAAGTGACCCCATTGTATCAAGCAGAAGGGATGCCGCTTTAATTAATAACTTAGCATAGCCTGTTTAGAGCATTGAATTGCTACATTGTTGACTCATGTTTCATGTAGATGTACAAGGGTCAGTATGACTTCAACATCCAAAACTGGGCAAATTTGCCATCCCAGTATGAGTGCAGAAATTATGCACCAATGATGCTCATCACCCCTAAGCTGTGAGCACTGTGCATTGGACATTTAGGGGGTGTTTGGTTCTAGCAGGGCTAAACTTTAGCCCGGTCACATCGGATGTTTGGATACGAATTAGAAGTATTAAACGTAGACTAATGATAAAATTAATTGCATAACCCCAGGCTAATTCGCGAGATGAATTTATTAAGCTTAATTAGTCCATGATTCGATAATGTGGTGCTACAGTGAACATGTGCTAATGATGGATTAATTAGATTCATCTCGCGAATTAGCCCAGGGTTATGCAATTAGTTTTATAATTAATTCATGTTTAGTCCTCCTAATTAACATCCGAACATCCCGATGCCCTTAGGATCCAAACACCCCCTTAGAACTGGTAGAGCAACCAGCTTTGCAGAACACAAAACACCCTCCCAAACCAACCCATGCCAATGCCTCCAGTTTCAAGTACCATTTGCACTGAAATCACATGCTAGGCCATACACACATATCTCGTATTTCAAGTACCATCCCCAAGTTCCCAAAGCCCATCTCTTAGCGCTGCTGCTACAAAAACAGAGTTGATTTTTAAAGCGTAGCCCCATTGCCCCAATGAAGAGTAGTGGCAGCGAACCGTATGCTGAACAGCTGCAAACGGAGCACGCTCTTAACAGCGCGCGTACTAAGCCCACGCACGCCGCACCCAGTACCTGCGCGCGTCCGGAGCGGCGCGGCAAAGGCGACGCTGCCGGGCCTGCCGCCGGCGCGAGGGGACGAGGAGGACGACGGGAGGCCACGGCCCGCAGCGCACGCGGCGTGGAGAGCCATGCGGGTATAGACGAGCCTGACTGCGCAAGGGCGGAGCCGGCCGAGGCGGTGGTCGGGGCTCCGGAGGAGGCGTATGGCCGCGGCGGCCGGCGGGCGGAGGAAGCGAGGGGGCGAGCAAACCGCCCGGTGGTCAAGCTTCCTGGTGGATTTTGGGCTGCGCAGCTTGGCTGCTGGCGAGTGGGGTGGCCACTGCCCGAGCTTGGTCGCTGCGCGGAGTAGCTCGCCTGGATCGCGAGATGGGCCCTGCTGCGTGTCAAGCAAACATATGGATTTTATTCTCTCGTGTACCACATTTGCAGATAAGTGGAAGTTACTCCCTTCGATTCAAATTTCAAAATATAAATAAGACACGATCTATGATATACAAAATTTTACAGATATTTTTTCTAAAAAATACGGCATTTCAAACAAAAGTAATAAAGTGTATGTGTGCGTAGTTTCGGAAAGACAACTACTCCTATGTGCGTAGTCCGTTGGTCATGTGCGCGTGGAGCGTGAGTAGCATGAATGAGGCTATGAATTACTGGCACTTAGCACACGCGTTGGATACTAGGATCACGTTTGTTTGAGCTTCTAGAGGCTTTTGGATTACTAGCTTTTGAGATGTTCAAAAGCCACATGCTCCCAAAAGCTAGATACTAAAATGCTCATAGTGTTTTTGGCTCTTAGTTTTTTAGATCATTTGACTTTGGGAGATTCCGAAAGCTAATGGTCCTAAAGTGCCTAGAAGTTCAAATACATAAGCATAAAAGAAAACACAACCGGTGGTCTTCTTCCATTTTGTGATACAACAATTGCGAAAAGTTTTGTGTTTAGATTCACTTTTATTTAAATCTTAAAAGCATTGAATGGAATATCTTCCATTTAAATGTGATACTCGTCACGCACAGCATCTCCAATAGTCTAGCTAAAATTCATCCATCCCCTCCTCCGCTCAAAAAAACTGCTCTGATAGATGGACCCCACACGTCATAGACCCTGTCTGTCCTGTGGCGTCCCACGGCGCTTGCGCTGGCAGCCGGTCCCGTGGCGCGCGCACGGCGGAGGGAGGCGCGCTCCCGCGGCGGAGGGACGAGGCGCCGGCGGGGGAGTCCCGGCGGAGGAGGAGACGCGGCAGAGGGAGGAGACGCCGCGGAGGGCAGCGCGGCGCGAGGTCCCAGCGCGGCGGCGAAGGGCGCGAGGTCCCGGCGGCGGCGGCGCAAGGTCTCCCGCCTGGCTCGCCGCCTTGTTCAACCCCACCGACAACATCCTTGCCGGGCGCGAGAGGGCGGAGGGCCGGGGAGCGCGGGAGGGCAGGGCCGGGAGCGCGGGAGGGTGGGATGGCGAGGGGGAGGGGCTCGGCTTCTTTGCCGAGCAAGGGGAACGAAATACCGAGTAGGATAGCGACCCGAGGAAAATACATACTCTGTTGGATCCAGTTTTTGGTGGGATTTCTCTTTTTTTAGTTAACTCATCAAGAATGCAGAGGCTTTTAAAGATGCTCTAAGCATGATTAGCTTACGTGCATGCGAGTGACCAGGCGGCCCTCCGCTTCTATATATCAGTCTAACACTCTGTCTAACTCATGACATGTCAAGATTGGCATGCCTCATTATGCATAATTATCACTTAAGAAAGTGGTAACCGCTGTACACCAGTATCATTATTCATTACTCGTACAGGACATGCAAAAATCAGAAAAGAAAAATAAAATAGCAAAAAAAGAAAACGATTCAAATCGTGTGATCTAGTTGGACCTTTTTGGGCTGAAAGAAGTCACTCCGGCCCGGTCCAGTAACAGTCCATTTCTCCACTATCGTCACTTCCCTTGCGCTGCGCCGCTGCCGCACCCAGGCGGCAGGGCAGGCCACTTTTACGAAACTACAGAACGTTAGGCGCGCGCCCTACCGTTTAAATAATTAAATATAAATAATTTAAAGATAATAAAACATAATAAAATATGTAATTAAACATAAGAACCGAAGGTAATGAAATGTAACAAATGGTATGCATGATTCAACACAAAATCACATCATATGGTAAAAAATACATCGTCAATATGCTAACATTTGAGCAGTGTGCGTACACTATCCATCGTATGTGTCTATCCGGCGTTTGAGTCATGAATATTACAACATATCTGAGAGCACATGCTATCCTATCCATGAAGTGTCTGTCCGAAAATTTGGAGCATTAATATTACATCTTAGCACCATGACAGCACATCCGAGCATCAGCATTTTTTCAGCATTTGGAGCATCAATATTACAGGATATTCAAGCACCAGGCTATCCTGTTCATCAGGTTTCTATCTAGCAATTGGAGCATCAATATTACAGCATATCCAAGCACCATAAATCTACATGCAATTAAAGAAACAGGTAATCAAAGATAGGATAGCTCTAACATTATGCACTATTAAACTGATAGCTTTTTGTGAAAATTAAAATGTAGATATTTTAGGAGAATTAACACAGCAACAAAAATCAAAGCTAGCAAAGCTTTGCTTATGGACGTGCATTGCAATTGTCAAACCATCCAAGTCCCCTAGAAAGCATTTGTATTAATAACATTGCGCATTGAAGTACAACCAACAATACTCGGGCAACGTATGTCATATTCCAGAAAAACAGTAAACAGAGATGCGTATGACATTAAAAAGAAGCAGAGATGGCATCAGTCTGCACGTAGCAATTTGATGTGCATACAGTTCAAAACCTGATTAGAGCAAAGAAATAAACACGTCGAGAAGCCAAATGTCAACAGTAAAACATAGGAAGCCATCCATCTATCTCATTAAGGTAACAAAACACATCAATGAAACACCTAGAGAGCATTAGGTTTTGTGGATGAGCACAAGTATGCTCCATATCTAACTAAAAACATATCAAGCAAGCAGATCAGATGAAAAGAATACGGGAACAACAAAATCCCATAAGATAGGAGACAGATATACTAAAAGGTGAAACATGCTGGACTAAAATATAAAAAATAAACATAAACAATAGGCTTATTCAAATGTAAGTTTCAGATTACGCATCATGTCAAATTTCACAATGACAAGCAGTTTAAGACATTGCACAATCCTGTCAAATACATCATGTCTTAGATTAATAACAAATGTGGATGAAACATGAAAGCATATTTTTGCCAGACCTCAACTCTACAAGATATATTTAGCCATGGATAAGAAAACATCCCACTGATGAGCTGCTAAGAGAGGAAGACATCGAAGTAACTACCTTTATTACTACAACTTTTCTCATCATTATTACAGCCAATTGCTTTGCGCGGAGAGCACATGGACAATGAGAAAGCAAAGTCGATAAATGAGTACACATAAAGATTTGTTTAAAATATGTACCAATAAAGTATCCCCTAATTTAGCATTCTGGACATTAGAAAAATTGGACTCAAATGAATCATGGTAAGTTCGTCCTTCAATGTTTTCAATTATCAGAAATCAATTCATTTCAAATATTATGAATATCATTGGTAAAAAAAACTTTGATAGCACATATGATGTAATCAACCAATCTTCTGGTGGAAAGATCTGCAATACGACATAAGACAAGAAAGACCTATTAAATGGAAGACATAGTTTACATTATCAAAAAGGAAATAAGCATTTGGCAGAGAATTAAAAAAAAGCTATTCTAACAAAATTTTTATAAAAACTTGCATGATAACGTCTCTGAAAAAAGATAAAGTATATATATATATGCACATTTGATTTATACTGTATTTTCTTTCTTTTTCCTTTGGCCCAGTAAACCTAGAAATCTAGAAGGCAAGCTTGGAAGGGAATAATTTTAGCAACAAGATACACGTACATTAGTCTGACTGTAGTGGGGCTTTTGATGAGTAGTTAAATAATTGAAACATATATCCAAACTGAAATGTAGTGTATGTTTAGGAACCTGTACCTAGCAAATATAGCATATTGACAGCAAGGTTTCAAAGAAATAGTCAATTGATAACCTAATGGTAAAGAACCAGCACATGAATTCGAAACAAAGTATCTCTAGGATAAGAAGTCGAGAACACCATGTCAATTTCTGTACTGTCCTTTGAACCTGAATATGCCAAGCACAACTTATAGATACGGGGACTGTACAAAATCAGTAAGCAAAATTGAAAGAGGAAAAATTAGAAAGACAAATATACCTTGTGCCCATTTCATCGAACACGTTGAGGGCATCGTCGATGGAAGTGTCTATGCCAAAAACAGGGAGCACGGTGGAGTGCTGGTGAATTGGAGAGGTGGCTGGATGAGGTGCAGAGGGGCTTCCAGTGGAAGAAGACAGGCTATCGATTTGAGGGAGACGCTGGGGAGAAGTGGCAGCCTTTCTCTGCTGTTGTTGCTCCTGCACGGTGGGGAAAAAACATAGATGCGACACGAGGAGTAAGGAGGATTTAAGGGCAGCTGCTACATATTGGATTGGAATGCGATTGGAGTTCTAGAGCAAAGGGAGAAATTTAGATATTTGACATGGAATCCACGTGCCTCACTATTTTTGACATTCAATTCGCAAATCTTTCAAAATATAACCCTCTACCCGTGAATTGTTTCGATTAAGGGGATTTCTTCTTCTTTTCTTGATTTCAAGATTTTCTTTTTCATTTTCATTTTACAGTGCACATGAACGGACCATTTTGCCCCTCACCTTATCTCTCCCGGCCTCTCTCGCTCATCCATGTCTCTCTCGCTCTCTTCCCGTTCTTCTCAATCGCCGGCCTCCACTGCCCCTCCGCTCCCGCCGCCGTCCCCCGCTCCCACGGCCTCCACTGCCTATAATTTCCTCATATAGGTCCATAATAAATGTCGTCGCTCAATTCTTTCTCTCCTTCCTCTGTAAACCACTCGGACGGTTGCTGGATGCGCCGGCCGCCAGCCATGCGAGCTCGACGAACGTGAAGCAAGCCAGCGGCTCCTCCTTTCTTCTTAGCTTTCGTTTCCAATCGGGAAGGCAAGAAGCTGCGGCTCCCAGGCACTAACCATCATCCATCCTTTCTCCATCGATCTCTCCCTTCCAAATCCAAACAGCAGCAGCAGGTAGCACATCTCCTTCCTCCCTCGTTCACCAACTTACTTCTTCCTTTGCTCTCTTTCCTCATCGAACCAACAGCTTTCTTTTAGCTTCTCTGCCCAAATTAATCCACATCCTTGCTAACTTTTCCCTAATCAAGCTGAGAGCGGGCTATCGCGTCGAGCTTGCGTCGGGTTCCATGCTTTGGTAAGTCAAAGTGCCATAATCCCTTTCACCAGCAAGAAATAAAAAGAAAAACAAGACACAGTGTTTCACGCTGGATCGAAATCCTCCCCGAGCTCCCACCGGAGCAAACTCCTTCCTAACCAAATCAATGTCTTCTGGACTAAATTAGGCTCCTTCCCTACTGAATTGAGCTCCTCTCCGCTGGATCGAACTCGTCTAGGTGTGAGCAGCGGCGTGGAGGACTCACTGCGGGCAGCCTCATCCAGCCTCGCTGCAGACGTCGTCGCCCAGCCTTGCTGCGGGCGGCTTCACGCGCGAGCAGTTCAGCCGGCAGGATGGTGTCCCAGGCCGGCTGCGAGCGGCGTGCCGCGGCGGACGAAGGCTAGTAGGCCACGCGCAAGCGACGCTATGACGGGACAGACGTAGGTGGCACGCGCGCGAGGCGTGGGAGCAGGGGGCGGCGGCGGAAGTGGAGGGGCAGCGGAGGCCGTTAATCGAGAAGAACGAGAAGAGAGCGAGAGAGACAGGGACGAGCGAGAGGGGCCGGAGAGATAAGGTGAGGGGCAAAACGGTCAGTTCATGTGTGCTGTAAAATGAAAACAAAAATTTCGAAATCAAGAAAAGGGAAGAAATCCCTTAAATCGAAATAATTCGCAG
This sequence comes from Panicum miliaceum, assembly GCA_032594955.1. Taxonomy (NCBI): domain Eukaryota; kingdom Viridiplantae; phylum Streptophyta; class Magnoliopsida; order Poales; family Poaceae; genus Panicum; species Panicum miliaceum. Next base: position 5,657,501 of record CM064071.1, read on the forward strand.
GTAAAGGTTTGCGAATTGAATGTCAAAAGCAGTGAGAAGTGCGGATTCGACGTCGAATATCAAAATTTCTTGGAGGAAAGGGAATCGATGAAGCTTTTGTTGCTTTGGTGGAAAAATAAGAAAGGGAGGAGAAGATGCTTTGCTGGTGCAGGCTGTCAATATGGAGAAGAGCACCAATGGCCGCCGAGCTCAGGAGCTCAGGTGGAGCACGTGCCAAGGCGTCGAGCTCCACCAGGTTCGTCGGGCAGTCGCGCCATCACGCGCTGTCGCCGTGTTTCCTTGAGTGAGAGGGAGATTGGGATGGAGGGGAGGCGGCGACGGATTGGAGAAGAAAGAGGCTAGAGTTGGGGTGTGAATACCTCTCGCGTGTCGGAACAACCGGAATCATACCGCTCCGCGCGTGTCGCCGCGCTCTCACCGCGCCGCCGCGTGCTGCTTCTGCCGTCAGTCTCGGGCCAGAACGGCCGGTCACCGCTGTCGCCGCTCTCGCCCGCCTCGTGCCTCGCGCCGCGTCAGCGCGTTCGTAGGCCTCGCCCGGCGGCCGGCTCGATCCGCGCGGCTGAACCCGGCCGAGGTTTATGCGTTGTCGCAGACGCCCGTCAGCGCTCGCCTCGCACGCGCCGGCAGTTAGCGCCTCGCACGCGCCCGTATTGCAGTGCCTGCGGCGGTGCTGCCGCCGCAGCGGCGAAGGCGGGGAGCGCGAGGGGCAGCAGCGTGAGCTTCGCCCCCTCCTCCGCCAGGCAATGCCGCCGCCGCACCGCTGCCGCCTTTCGTGGATCTGAGAGCGAGCGGAGAGAGAGGAAGAGGTTGGAAATTGGGGTTGCTTGGTTCTCAGATGAGAACAACAGAGGAAGGGGAGGGGAAGGATAAGGCCGAGTGGGCCCCACGCATGTGGATGGGGCAGCACGCGCTTTCACGCGACGGACGCCTCAGCTGATGCGTGGCCTCCGCATGCTTCCCGCGCTCTCGCCGCCCAGTCCCCGCGCGCTTCCCGCGCAGCTACGCGACGAACCCGGCTCCCGCGCTATCGTTGCGCCTTCACGCGCTGATCGACACGCGCCCGATTTGACGCGGGAAGCGCGGAGAGCACAGCGAAGAGGAGCATCTTTTAACCATTCCGATTTCTTGCAATCCCTATCGGCGGCGGCGACCGTTCCGCGGAGACGGCGGGGGCGTGTTGGACGGGAAGCCGGGGGGCTTCTGACAGGCAGCACGCAGGTGATACTCCATTCGGGTTTGCCTTGCCCCAAATTGTTTTTTGGAGTGTGTGCTTCCAATCCAAGTTGCAGTGATCAATGGATAGACGTAGAATGGATGGAATCTTGTTTCGAATCCTCCTAATCGCACCTTTGTTTACCAATCCTAGGCCTTAATCGCTAGGTGAGACGATCCCTCCATGGACGTGGTAACCGGGTCGAAGAGACGGAAGCTGCAAGCAGCCGGGATCGATCAAGACGAAGGCCGCGACCTCATCAGCCTCCTCCCGGATGGCGTCCTCGGCGACATCATCATCACCCTCCTCCCACCCGAGGAAGGCGCCCGCACCCAAGCCCTCTCGCGCCGGTGGCGGCCCCTGTGGCGCTCGTCCCCCCTCAACCTCAATGCTGTGGTCGTTAACAACGACGAGGAAGAGGAGCTGGTGAGGCTGGCCTCCGGTATCCTCTCCTCTCACCAGGGCCGTACGCGCCGTTTCTCCCTCCATTGGTACGAGGAAGACGACATCAGTTGGTCCCGCCGCCTCCTCGCCGTCACCGTCGACGGCTGGCTCCGTTTGCCCGCCCTCGACAACCTCCATGAGTTCGAGCTGTTCTACCATGCCTTTGGACGTGGTATATCCAATGCCGGGGATCTCTTGCTGCCGCTATCCACACGTGTCGCTTCTCATCCACCCTCTGCAGACACTGCATCTGCTCGAGCTACCGCGTGCTTCGGTTCCCCACGGAGAACGCCTGCACTCTCAGCTTCCCTCGCCTCAAGCAACTCACTCTCAAGCGCGTCGGAATCTCCGAGAGCTCCCTCCTTGGAATGCTATCCGGATGCCCTGTCCTGGAGAGCTTGCTCCTTTGTTGTAATGTTGGCTATCGTCGTCTCCGGATAAGGTCCCCAACACTTCGGAGCCTTGGTGTGTCCAATGGTGACTGTAGGCAACCGGGGGAGCTCGAAGAACTCATTGTTGAGGATGTCCCACTGTTAGAAAGGCTGATTCCCCGCAATGTTAGATATCCTATGGTAATCCGGGTGCTTCAGGCTCCCAAACTGAAGATATTGGGATATCTAGAGGATCACTACATATCCACATTTCAGTTTGGGACTCTGGAATTCCAGGTAGCTGCAGTCATAAATGTCCTAACCATTTATTTATATGTTTATATGCTCTCACTCTTACATTTCATGTTTCTGGCCTGCTTCAGAAAATGATGCCTGTCACCTTGTCTACCTCGGTGCGTACAGTGAAGACTTTGGCTCTAATCATTGCTTCTAATCTGGATCTTGTCATTGGTCTTTTGAAATGCTTTCCATGTGTGGAGAAGTTATATATTGAGGTGAGATAATTTTAATGTACTGTTGCTCATTTTGTCCCACAACTGTTTATATTTGAAATGCTTTCCATGCGTATTTGTTTCTCCTTTCAGTTTTCTTATCAGTTGTACAGTCAACGTAATTTCAAAAATGAGCAGCGCTATGATCAACTAGAATGGCTTGATCTCCACCTCAAAAGGTTGGTGTTAACGTGTTATGCGGGGAGCGAATCAGAAGTAAATTTCGCCAAGTTCTTTGTCGTGAATGCCAGAGTGCTGGAACATATGATGATTCTTGGCTGTTATGATGATCACGAAGAATGGAGTGAACATCAACGTAAGAAGCCACAGCTGGAGACCAGATCTTCTCACATTGCAGAGTTTGATATCAAGTTTGATAATGAGTTATTTGGTTTGGTACACATTAGGCATATTCATGATTTGGTCACAGACGACCCCTTCGATAATTCAGTAGAGCAATGAAGATCCCATTTAGGAGTCTACATAGGTTTCTTTAATTTGATTTTGAAGCTGATCAGCTGTGTAGTTTGGTACATGTCATGCAAGTCAACTAGTCCCCATGGTGTCAGCTGGTGCGTACCAACAGCATTGGCCGGGCAGCAGCGGTGGAGGCAAAATATCAACTGTCTGCATGCCATTTTGCTGATGCCATGTGGTTATTCTTGACAACTCTTCTTTTGCGTTTAAGTCACCTTCAAAGATTTTTTTCATGTTAACTTTGGTAGAGCACTGTTATTGTAAACGAGTTTTACTTCCATGAAAAAGTCTACATTACCTTCTACCACTCACGCGAGGTGTTTTGCTACCCCCCTTTGCTACCGGAAGGCTAGATGAAAGTTTGAAATCATGTAGGCTATTGGATCAAAAGAAATGAGGTTCACATTTAATTGAATGTAAACTATGCGATCCTAGTATGTTTAGTCATTGCTGAATACCTCCGGCTCCCTAAATATTTCTCTATTTTTCTTAATGTGAGCAAAGGATAATGTAGTATAATATAAATGTAATACTTATTCTTTCATATTGGTAGCATCCTTTATCCGATAATAATTGTGTGCAGTTAGTTATTCTGAGGGTATCAAAATGTTAACTATTTGAGGAGCAATTTGGAATGGCACAGCTGTGATGGTGGTATAAAAGGTTAAACATAGGAATATTTGAAACTTCATAATCATAGTATCAAATGCTTACGTTACGAAATTGTTGTTTAGTTCCTCAAATATTTTGTTACAATTTACGACTTAATTTCACAGTACGGATATTCGGAGGATGGGTACGCATTAATCAATGAAATATTGAACAGGAGCACAACCTGTTTGCTAGAAACTGTAAAGGAAAAGAAAACGAAAGGCTGTTGTGGCCGATTTTTCTCGACTCAGGTCATGGGTAGTCAGGAAACACGAAGAAATCAATCACCAATTCTCCAAAACACACCACGCCATGAAGAAACAATCCTTTCTGGGGTGACATAAGCCAATAATAACTGGTTAAGACTGCTTTCGTTTGAACTAAGAATTGTCAATTGAGCCAAACACGAACCAAGTCAAATTCTGTGCCCTTGCATCATACAAACCACCAGAGCAGTTCTCCCATCATACATTCATATTCATATATAAACTAATCTATCAACTATTAATTTTGAATATATAAGGATTGGACATTCATGAGTAACCAATATTCAAAATTGCTTTAATATTTTTTAGAATTTCTATTTTTTTCTAGTGCATCCTGTGTCATTCAGATTTCAGGATAAGTCCAAGAGGTCTCTAACTAGTAATTAGGGGTGTTCAGACTGGTTTGAAACCCAAATTGTCCAAACCGGCAGCAGTAAGGTATGTATAAGTATAACCCCCGTTGTTACTGGACTGGTTGGGTTCGGTTTTAATCCAAAACGTAGTTGTACATCCCTATTACTAATATAACATGGAGATTTCTAATTTATCTTTTCAAATGTGTGATGATTTACTAGGAAGCTTCAGAAGAAGGCTCCGGCAAATACTCACCTGTTCTAAAATGTAGGTATTTTTAAGTTTGTTCTGAATCAAACTATTCCAAGTCTTTAAACTAGTATACTGCGTGTCGTTAACGTACTTGCTTACACATTCGCAAAAAAAAAGTACTTGCCTACACAATTGATTCGAGATCCACCACCCCTCTTTTACATGCAAGAATATTTTTGTCCCACTAGGTTATTAATAACCGTTTGTCCGTTCAACCCAGTGGATGTGCATCTCGTAACCCGTATTTTAAACACTCGCGACTTGTTTGTCCAACTGTGCCTTCGATCTCTCCCAGGCTGCTAGTGCTAGGCATTTGTCGGATTTTAGCAGTAGACCTCGCATCCGGCGTCGCGAGGAAGCTTCGTACTACACTCCAAGCTCTGCTCCCCGTTGAACAAGTCTCCAAATCCTGCCATATTGTATCTTCCTCATTTTCTGATTTATTGTATCTCCTGTCTATACTTGATAACTATACAGACTTCAGCAGGGAAAAAAAAAAGCCTGGCCATGCCAGCAAAACCATTGTCAACAGATGTGTACAGTTCAGCAATCTAAACCAGTTTTCTCCGTGAGAATAGGGAAGTCTCGTGCCATGACTTTGAAGAAACATGCACACAAAAAATAGGCAAATATAGCGTTCACAAGAAGCTGCGACCACAAAGCCTAAAAAACGTTTGCGTTTCGCAAAAAAGAAAAAAAGAAGCTTAAAACGTTTGCAACGCTAAAATTTGACCAAGAAGTGACTACTTACTACTGGTAGTATACCGCCTACCAAAGGCGGGGATTAGTCTAGAACGCAGAATCTTCAATGCCACCGTGGCCGCACGAACTTTCCACGTGCACGCACCCGTAAACTAGGGCCTCCCTCCGTCGTACGAAGCGAAGATAGAAGAGGAGGTTAAACTACACCGCGTGAAAGCGCCACTACAAACAAACGACGAGCCAATGCGAGCACCGAGCCAACCAGGTTACAGCCCGAGAAATTCCACGAGGGGGAGGGCCGGGGTGGGTCCCACCACACGCAGCCACACACCCGCGCGCCCACCTGCGTACGCCGTCGGTTAGCAGCACCACCCACGCGCGGGTCCCGGGCCCCACATGGTGGTGGGCGCGCGGCCTACGAGGGGCGGGGCCCGAGCAAGCGAAGACCCACCAGTGGCCAACTTGCCTGCCTGCTCGCAGCGCGGCAGGCTGCAGCCCACCCGACCCGGCGACGGTCAAGTGGGCCGACCGCAGGCGGCCCCCACCAGCATGCTAGATCGAGCGAGAGGAGGCGGGTCCCGCGCGCCAGTCGGTGGGTTGTCCACCGCACGAGTCTTTGCTTTCGTCAGACTAATCACTTCCGCTCGTACACCCCGCCAGTCAGGTTACGTCACGCAGGCGCCACGTAATGCTTTCACTGGCTCGTGGGGCCACTCAGCCGCGACCCTACATGTCATACGAACTAGGTGTGAAGTCGAAAGCCGCCAGCCGGGCGCCCTTCCGTATTTAATTAGTCGCCGCCCACCAATCGCACTCGAGCACCCGAATTTTCGGTCCAGCCAGACTAAATTTGGATTACTGCTTGCGTCAGCTCGTCGTGGGAGGAGCGGTGGCAGCCAGGGGAATAGGAGCGAGCAAGCAAGCGGAGCGGAGCAGCAGCCAGTTGCAGCGGGCGAAGCAAATAACGGGAATAATTTAATGCGGCTTGGGGTGCACGCGGGCAGGTCAATCCTCGCACTGTTGGATCCACCGCCCCACCACCGGTAGCTGCGGCGGCGGCGGAGGGATGAAGAACTTCCTCAGGAAGCTGCACATCGGCGACTCAGCCGGCGGCGACGGCGCCTCGTCGCTGTCGGCACCTCCCCCGCCGCCGACGAAGAAGGGCGGCGGCGGCGGGGGCGAGCACAAGCACGCCTCCGGGTTGTCGGGCTGGCTAAGCTCCGTGACTGGGCGGCCGCACGCGCCGCCGCCCCTCCCGGCGCCTGCTGCTGCTGCGACGGCGGCAGAGGTGGAGGCAGAGGAGAACGCGTTGGCGACTGCGCTGGCTTCGTCGGTTGAGGAGAGGAGGGCTGCCCGGGAGGAGGAGTCCCGGAAGGAGGCGGAGGACGAGAGGAAGCGGGAGGTGGAGATGGAGAAGAAGGAGAAGCGGGAGGCGGAGCTGGAGGACTACCACATGCAGCTAGCGCTCGAGATGAGCGTGCGGGAGGACCCCGAGGCGATGCAGATCGAGGTGGCCAAGCAGATCAGCCTCGGCTCCTGCCCGCTCCAGAGCTCCCCCGCGGAGGTCGTCGCCTTCCGATACTGGGTACTCAGCATCTCCATCCCCACCTCTCCATCCTAGTATCTGACTATCTTCTACTAAGTAGATTGTTCCCTTACTGTGATGCGATCTGAATCGTGCTATGTTCATGCGAATTGAACGTCAGAGCCGAAATGGGATTTCGCGCGGTAGTTTGGCCAGACGTGAGTTGCATCATGGTGGTGTTCTTCTGATAGATGTTGAACTCTATCCTGGAACGGAATGGGTATCGGAGCATGGGATAGTGTAGTTACGTAACTTAGCTCGTTATGGTATATATGCTTATTTCCTTTTCTGGTATATCTCTGAAATTATGTTAGTCAGGAACAGTACACCATGGATTGGTCTACCATTCATAATCCGACCTTCTTTTATTTTTTGAAGGAAAAAAGTTAGACCATGATTTGCAGTAGTAGGGTTTAGTTGTTTTTCACCATAATGAACATCTGGCTTGCTTTATAGAAGCTAATGGCTACCATGCTTTTTTAGGAGGCGCATTTGCAATGCACTGAAACACTCAATCAGCAGCCTAGAATTAGCAGCAGCCACTAGCCACCATTAGATGTTCTCCTTCGTCAGATATTGTAAAGAAGTAAAACTGCTGTATGTATTTGTGACTCTTACCATTTTCTTACTTCTCATATGGTAGATTTGTTCGTGCTTCACAGAGTTTCAATGCCCTTAGCTACGACGACAAAATTTTGGATGGTTTCTATGACCTTTGTGCAACTGGGGATGAGCCGACATTATCGGCCATGCCGACATTATCGACCATACCCTCTCTGATGGAACTGCAAGCGCTGCCTTTTTCACATGGAGCCAAAACCGAAGCTGTATTGGTCAACAGAGCACTAGACTCTGAGCTTGTAGCACTGGAGCAGAAGGCATTTATCATGACCCTAGAATTTCGCACGAAAAATTCAGAGTTTGTTGGCCGCACTTTGGTTCAGACTCTAGCTAATTTAGTTTCCAACTATATGGGTGGACCAGTCGTTGATCCAGAAAGCATGCTGTTGAAGTACCGGAATATGACCAGTGCATTGAGAGCTGATATAAGAAGTGCGGTTATACCTCTTGGGCGGCTAAAAGTTGGTTTGGCTCGGCACCGTGCACTGCTTTTTAAGGTCAGTAACAAATCACATTGTGGTGAGCAATCTGAGGCGCATTACTTTTGGTATTATGAAATCTGTCATAAACAATAAGCAGTAGAGATGCAATCGTGGATGGCAATCATTTTGAAATGCGATATCTTCTGTTCAATACAAAATTTGACATGATCACTTTCTTGTTATCCTTGTTTAGTTAGTAGCATAAAACCTGACTTCATTTTTGTAATGTACTCAGCTGAACTCCTGACATAACGGTTCAACTTGTGTTGATGCTTGCAAACTTATTTGTTTCTGGTCTTTCAGTATTTTGATGCCTATTCTCTGCATACTTGCATCTAGGTGTTGGCAGACAGCATTGCTGTTCCTTGTCGTCTAGTTAAAGGAAGGCAGTACACTGGATCAGATGATGGAGCTTTGAACATTGTGAAATTTAATGATGGAAGGTACTGTGCTTACCAATTCCTTGATGGTAGAAGTTATTCTTTTAGTACTTGGATATTAGGGATTATGATCGGTTTGTCCAGATTTCTGATTTCAGCCCCTTATGTTAGTAATGGGTATTGCAGTAAGTTAATACATTACCATCTGTAACGCACAACATGTTTACAGGGAATGCATTGTCGATCTCATGGTAGATCCTGGTACTCTTATTCCATCAGATGGTGCCGACCTGGGTAGAGAAGTGGAAGACAGTTTATTCGTTGATGATCAACATGACAGCAACACTCAGTTGGTTTATTCTTTCAGTGAAGCTTCAAGTTCCATTCACGGTTCATTTGAAAATGAATCGCTTGAAAAAGGATTCACACCTAGAAATGCTGGGCATTCTGGTCCATATGGAGCAACAAATACCCAGACTGATAATGACGTATCTGGGTCTGGGGTATCAAGTTCATTTGAGGAACTATCAATTACCACATATGCAAGTGAAAATGTGCCTATTATTCATGAATCTAGTGCAGATCATACCATGACTTCAAAAAGCAAAGATAAGTCGATCACATCAAATAATTCGTCATCAAGTTCGCCTCCATCTTCTGAGATGGGCAGTACTCCAGCTGTACGGAGGAAGAAAGTGAAAGATGTCTCAGAGTATATGATTAGTGCTGCAAAGGAGAACCCCCAGTTGGCAGAAAAGATCCATGCTGTATTACTTGAAAGTGGAGTTGTGCCACCACCTGACTTGTTTTCAGAAGAATCAAAGGAACAACCAAAAGACCTGATTGTTTACGACACATCTGTATTTCAAACGAAAGATGAAATGATAAGGACAATGAATGAGCTTGAATCCACAGCGCACGACTGTTCTGGTGGCCACGGTCCTCCAATGCCACATCATCCTGGACATGAGCTCAAGATTGTTCCTTATCGGACGCCTCTTGACCTTAAGCCTGTCCAGGGATTGGGTGTTTACCATCCATTCGATTCCCGGGATAATGCTGCTCCCTCTATACCTCTGTCTGAACCATCTGCACCTCCCCAGGAAAATCCATTACAACTTATAAAGCAAATGCCTGTTACAGCTGCTGCTGTTGCAACAGCTGCCGTAGTCGCGTCTTCAATGGTCGTTGCTGCAGCTAAATCTAACAGCGATATCAAACTAGATGTGCCAGTTGCAGCTGCAGCCACTGCTGCTGCAGTTGTCGCTACTACTGCTGCTGTTAACAAGCAATATGAATATCTTGATCCTGGTTGTCAATTGCTTTGCTTGCCAAGTTCATCAACCAAATCAATCCAAAAAGGTAAACATGACTTGTTGGAAAACGATCAGCTGGATAATGCCCTCGAGCATGAAAAGGATTCGGTTCAGGCACCTCAGGAAGCTGAGCGAGTTTCTGATAGGTCAACTGGGACAGAGAGTGCAAGATCTGAAATTGCTCTAGATGATGTTGCAGAGTTTGAAATCCAATGGGAAGATCTTACGCTTGGACAACGTGTTGGGCTGGGTACAATTCTCTTGATTTTTTCAAATTCAATTTCTTCATAGCTCAGCTTGTATAACTATCAATTTATTTGCAATGTTACTGGCTAAAGATTGCCATTCCTAAGTCACGGCTTTTCTTAACTGAAAATAATATAAAATATACTTTGAAACGTGAAATCACACCGCCTGGTATTTTCAATGCTGTTCTGACTTGCTTCTTTAATCTCCAGGATCTTTTGGAGAAGTATACAGAGGTGAATGGCATGGAACAGTAAGTTCTTCATCTGCCTTGTCTCAGTAAATTAGAATGAGATCAGGTTGGAATAATAAGCCTAAACTTATGGTAGAATGAGATCTAATGTGATGAAGAAAGATTATGTTCCAATAATCCCCGCTATTTCACCTTGGCAAAATTTAGAACAGTTTCCATTCTTTGTTGCAACTGCATAGGAAGTCCTGCACTCCTTTTTATAGGGCCACTGAACGCCACCTAACTGAGGTAGCGCTACATCTTGTTACAAGTTACAGCTAGGCACATTGTTTGCAATAAATCATGTCTTGAATTTTGTATTCGAGCAATGCTAAATCTTGTTACAAGTTACAGCTAGGCACATGGCTGCAATAAATCATGTCTTGAATTTTGTATTTGAGCAATTAAGTACCACAACGATATAGTACTAACCTTGAATGCCTGAGGGGGTATTATTTCTATAAAGTAAAGTGCACCACATGTCCCCAAACTTGTACTGCTGTGCCAGTTGGGTCCCTAAACTCTCAAAATGCATATTTGGGTCCATAAACCGTTTAAAGGGGTCCATCTCGGGTCCCAAACACGCCACGCGTGCTCCCAGTGCCGACGTGGCATGCCATCGTGGCATCAATATGCAAAAGAGTCCTTCACATTCCGCATCCTCTCTCTCTCCCTCCCTCCTTCCCTCTCTCTCTTCTCCAATCTCTCTCTCTCCGGCCTGCGCCCATTTTGGATTGGAGCCATACGTGTCAATCTCCTTCAATGGAGTTTTATTCCCGTTTTTAAAACTAGCAATCAATTTCTCGACCAAATCACACTCAATTATCGTTCATTTTTCGCTGGAAACGGAGCGAGCTACGCGTGATCTGCTAGTTGCCTCAGGAACTCTGTCAGGCTCCAGTTCAAGCCCCCCCCCCCCCCCCCCCCCCCCCCGCCAAGGCCGCCCTCGCCTCCTACCTCCACAGGACGCAACCGCCCTTGATGTCGCAGCCGCCACGCACCGCGCCAGCTCTGCGGCCTCCACGATGGCGTCCACCTCGCGCGTGGATGACGGCGCCCGTCCGTTCCGCAACGAGCCAGGGTCTGAGTACTGCGGCGCCATGACCAGCGGCACACCGCAAGCCACGCCCTCTAGGGTCGAGTTCCACCCGCCGTGCGTCACGAAGCACGCCACGAACGGGTCGAGTTCCACCTGTGGCGTGAGGCTTGCCTGCCTGCGGGGGACCGGACGACCACGGGTGGGTGCGCCAGCAACACGTGGGGCCGCGGGCGCCTCGGGCCAGCGCTCCCCTCCTCCTCGGCGCCATTCCCCTCCCTCTTCCCCTTTCTCTCTTCTCCCAGCTCGGCCAAGCCGAGTTGCCTCCGCCGCCGGCCGCAATACGCTGGCCACACCTCTTCCCTCCTCGATTCTCTCCGCGATAGCCTCCTCCACCTCCTCCTCCAACTTCCCTGCCACTTTCCCCACCCATTCCGGCCGTTTTCCGGCCGGAATCGCCTCCGCCCCGGCCGGTCGCCATTGAAGTCCGCCGGAGCTCCGAGCCGCACGCCGACAAACCTCCTCTGGCCTTCCTCCACCCAAGCCGAGCCCACAGTGAACACCATGGCGCCGCCCTCGCCTCCCCGACCCTTTTCTCCGCTGCCCCTCGCGCCGCCGCGGCCAACTCGCTGCCACCCGCTCCACCTGTCGCGGGCCAGCTCCGTGCGGCCCTGCGCCTATGCGTGCTAGCCACGGCGCCACCACCGTCCAGCCCAACGCCAGCAGCCCACGGCCGGCCAAGCCACCACCGGCTATGGCCTGGCCTTGGGCAGCTCGCCCTTGAGTTGCCATTCAGAGGGAGAGATAGAGGAGTAAATAGGAGTAGAGAACACTATGCAGGGTGATTTTTATAAATGTTTGCCAGCATGGCGACCACGTGGCATGCCACGTCGATACTGGGAGCTCACGTGGCGTGCTTGAGACCCGGGATGAACCCCTTTAAACGGTTTAGGGACCCAAATATGCATTTTGAAAGTTTAGGGACCTAACTGACACAGCGGTACAAGTTTAGGGACCTTGGGGTGCATTTTACTCATTTCTATATATCGACATGAGATCCACTTTTAAGTCAATGTCAATCTAGTAGTCATCAAGGTGTATTTAAACAATTTCTTAGCCTTAGGCATTTCATTCTCCCTAAAAAAGGTTTCTGACACATTATAATAGTTATTACAACTATATTATTATTATTATGTATTCCTGCCTGAACTGTAGATGCTTGGACTTGAAGGTGAAGAATGTTAAAATTGAAGCAGCTAACCTACAAATGATTGATTTGATTTAACTTATACAGAGCTCATTTGTTTCACTCCATGATTAGTAAAAACTGTCTACCATTTCCATCTTTTTGTGCTGCTTCTATTGCATCATAGCAATTTGCCCCTCTGTGTAGGAAGTCGCGGTCAAGAAATTCTTGCAACAAGATATTTCAAGTGATGCTCTTGAAGAATTTAGAACTGAGGTATATGGATTTTCTCATTTTAAATATCTGAAGGCTACAAAATGGAATAGTGTTAGCTTTATAATGAAATGATTTATTTTCTTAATCTTAATTAACCAATAATCCTGAGAACATCTGACAGTTGAACCAATAATCTTGAGCTCGTCAGATAGTTATATAGATATGCAGAACTTACGTACCTTCCATTTGGCTAAGGTTACCTTTTGCAATTGTTGTGTTGTGTTTGACTAATAATCCCAAATCCCAATAGCAACATTTTATTATTAGTCCTATGCGAGCTTAAAAATGACACAATGTATGTATCGGTTAGAACAGGCAACCTAATATTTAGTGTTGGGACATTTTTAACGGTCAGCATGATTAACTTAAAAAAATGGTTAAATTTTGTATTGGCATGTCTTACCTATTCAATACAAGATGGTGTCGTAATAAACCATGCTGTGTTGATCTGCCCAGTTTTGAAGTAGACCATGAAAAATTGATGAATACAATTAGCTGACTTGAACACAGCACAATTCTTTTTCTTGTTTTAATTTTGTGCTCTCACCTGAATTAATCTCTTTTTAGAATGCATGCAGCAAATCTCAAAAACAAAATCTAACATTTGGCACATGAAAATGAAATGAGTGAACTAGACATTAAAAACTATTATATGATTATATCCTTAGTAGTTTTTACTGATAAATAATTGTAAAGAATAATGCTAAACAAATGTATTCAAGGCCATGTTGATTTTCTAAACGACAAATAAAAAAAGAGAGATTCTACGGCGCATACTACTCCTGTAGAGTCGGCAGTAGAAATTGAATTTAACAGTTGATATGTTATGTGGCGTCTAGACTTTTTTTTTCTAATCTAATATAAGAAGACTTATCGTGGAGTTTGTCACGTGGATTGTTGCATTGTTCCTTGTAGCTGTGCACATGTAGCCAACACTGCCACCTTGCCAAACCTGTCTGCAGATCCTATGTGTTGCATAATTGGTCAGCCCCTTGTATCTCTTTCTCTCTCTCACAAAGTCAATGGAGCAGGTAGAGCTCCCTGTCTACTGCCTGTCATATAGGACAGCAGTGACATGAGTAATGGGCTGTATGCCCTGTCTTGTACATAGTACTAGTAGTAGTGTAGTTGGTAGCAGTACTCAAGTATGCATGTACTAGATAGTTGACATTTGCTTCTATAAAGTAGAAGAGCAGCTGCAGCTCAACTCAGTTCAAGAAGCACAAAATATTTGTGCTCCAGGTTCTCTCATCTTCTTCTACCTCTCGTGTGTGAGCTGTGAGTGTGAGTTTGAGTTTGTGGAGGTGAGGTAGAGCTAACACTATGGACCAGCATTGCTGCAACATGCTTCACTGCATGCTTCTTGACGGCGTTGGCTCTAGCTGTGCTGCGATTTATGTTCAAGTACAGGCTGGTTACTGCAACTGTTGTCAGTCCACATGCAGCAGCGGATTTGTTCTCTGCGGCCAATCTATATGGTCTGACACGGGAATGAGATCGATGTGGACGATGGTCGGTTACCTTGACTAGTGAATGGTGTTCCATAATTGTTACCTGGCTAAGCTTTCTATTGTTAGGACCAGGAGAATATTAAGGAATTGCCAGCGGAAATTAGGGAAGGGCCAGCATTGAAAAATTACTCAGCTGCATATCCTAGTACTTACAGCAACGTACCACATAAGCCCTTAACAGATGCTACTCCTGCATTTTAGCAGGTGAAGTAGATGCAAATCTTAATTAATCTATACCATTTCATGAAAAGAATGAAGGTTGTGTTCATTTGAGGTAACTGTAAAACAGCTCAAAAAAGAACAGTAGTGGTACTTCAAACACATCTAGGTCACAGAATAAGTTAGTGCTTGTTTGGCACTCGGCATGGTATGAGTATGACATGAAAGTGACAAGCATGATAATAAACCAAGCACTGTTGATCTGCACAGTTCCGAAGCAGACCATGGAGACTAACAAAATCCAACAAATTACAGTTAGCTGACTTGAACACAACCTTTTTTAATGATTTTGGTAATACATTAAAGTTCAAAAGTATTTTCCTCACAAAAGAAGTTAGTGTTGGTTTGTCCTACACCAACAGCATGGTATGGCATCGAATTATCTGTCGGCACGTCTACGTTATAATGATAATTTTCAACTGCCAAAATTTCTCATGTTATTTAGTACACTATTTGTTTCTGTTTAGGTGGGAATAATGAGAAGATTGCGTCATCCTAATGTTGTTCTTTTCATGGGGGCTGTCACTCGTGTACCTCATCTATCCATCGTGACTGAATTTCTTCCAAGGTACCTTTTCTTCCTTGTTGATATTTTATTTTAGTTTTTGAATCTTCAACTACTTCATGGATTATAATGACAGTGCCAATCTTTGTTAAATAATGTTTGATCCCCCTTTTTTTAAGAATGTGTTCTATAAATAAAAGAACTTAATGGATGATCAAATCCTCGAACTGGAGTACTCAATCTACAATACTCAGGCAAAAATCTACACCCTTTGCTTCCGCCATCCTTCTGCTCCTCTATTCAGTCCTCCTCTTTCTCCCGTTCTGGTTCTTTGTTACCTTTACTTGGTAGTTTATTGATTCATCACCATTGATTTTTTTCCCCTTGACAAAGCTAATCCCTCTCGTATAAAATATGGAACTGTCGATGGATTGCCTTTTGTATTCCCGCTGGTCCAGCTTTCTCAAATGACAGTCTTTTTGAAATGGCCAAAGTACTCTTCCTAGAAAGTATTAGTGGGGAAAGTATCATTTAATCTCAGCCTCTCGCTTGCCTTGAATTTTCTCTGCATATTTATACAAAAGCACTGATTATTGTAGAGTTTTGGAATAGTGCACTAAAATGCTTCTAAGAAAATGGGAGGTTATGCGCATAGTATTAGAGATATGTGTAGAATTGTATTTGTATTCTTGTACAAGTCATACATGACCATATATATAAAAGTACCTCCCCACCCCCCTTCCCCCCGCGATGTATAAGAATAGTTTAAAATATAAACACATTGCAGGACCTTAATGAGAGTACAAGATCTAGTCATTTGTAGCTGCATATGCATAGTATTTAAAGCATTATTCAGGTATAGGCTATCAGGGCGGTCAGTTATTATGTATTATCTTTGTGGTTTCTGTACAAGTTGACTTGCATAAATGCACAATTGCTAACTGTAGTACTGACAATGCAGAGGTAGCTTATTTCGGTTGATCCGTCGGCCCAATAACCAGTTGGATGAAAGAAGGCGTCTAAGGATGGCACTTGATGTGGTATGCCGAAGTTACCTTTTGTTTTTGTCTCATTCATATTGAGAACTTCGCTCTGTCTTTTCTAATACTTGGTTGTTGTCTGCCACAGGCCCGTGGCATGAATTATTTACACAATTGCACCCCTGTCATAGTTCACCGAGATTTGAAGTCTCCAAATCTACTTGTTGACAAAAATTGGGTTGTGAAGGTAATAAACAGGTCCGTTAACAGTGGTACACTTTGGGTCTTGGACATTTCTAGATATATAACAATTATTACTTGTCTTGTGTTTAGGTTTGTGATTTTGGTTTATCACGTATAAAGCATAATACCTTCCTCTCCTCAAGATCCACAGCCGGAACAGTAAGCTTGCTTAATTATATTAAATCAAACATTTTCCATTTCTTATAATAAGAAACTTGTTCTTGAAAACACCAAGTTTATATTTGGCTTGCCTTTTAGTTCTGCTCATTTGTAAAACTCATTTCTGTTGCATGTTGTGTGAATCTATATAGGATACCTCCCAATAGTAGGAAAATGATTGAAATGCTCGCTATTGACTTTTATTTTTAGCATTAGGATTGATATGTGTAGCTAGAAGGGTTGGGGCATGCAATCGTGTTTGTCAGGGCTAGATGCCTACTATTTGAAACTCATAATTCATTTTATGTTGAGATGAGTATAAACTTGCATGTCTGGTCTGTCTATGCTAAAATTTACTCTCTGATGGTTTGATGGATTGGAGAGGATTGTTAGGTTCTGAAATTTTTTGCTGAAATATTAAGTTGTGTAGCTAGAGGGGTCTGTAATCGTGCAGGCCAGCTCCAGGAGCTTGTTTAAAACTCATAATTCACTTTATCTTGATATCAACGTAAACTTGCACATGTGATTTATATTTTGATTGCTGTTGTTTGCAAACTATAATTTCTTTCATGTCATGCGTGTGCGTGAGGATGAGATGGATTGGAGAGGATCATTAGATTCTGAATCATTTACAGTATTTAGCCAGTTCTGTTTTCTTTTTCCCTTGTATCTGTTAGAATTTGGAACTTTGATGATGTCAAATTAGCAGTCTTTTCTAAGCTTCCTGTTTTTTCTCCTTGTATCTGTGTTAGAATTTGGTACTTTGATGATGTCATATCAGCAGTCCTTTATAAGCTTTTGCACTTTGAATAGATTTGCTTAATCAAAAACTTACAAGCTGCTTTAGGCTAAATATTGAAGCTGCTAACTGTCTGTGCTATATCAAATGCAGGCGGAGTGGATGGCACCAGAAGTACTTCGAAATGAACCATCAGATGAGAAGTAGGTTTTACATGTCCCTCTCTTTGATTCGAAATGGTTTTGTGATTGATGAATGCATTGTGCATTTGTTTTCAGGTGTGACGTTTTCAGCTATGGGGTCATATTATGGGAACTTTGTACATTACTACAGCCATGGGAAGGTATGAATCCCATGCAGGTTGTTGGAGCTGTTGGTTTTCAGCAGCGACGACTTGATATTCCAGGCAGTGTGGATCCTGCTGTAGCAGAGATAATCAAGAGATGCTGGCAGACGTTAGTATGCTTTAACTCCTGGGCTGCAATGGAATTTTAATATTTATAAAGTGTTACAAAATTTGTTGAGGCCTTAGATGTGTTGTTATTTACTCAAACAGTTGCAACGTAAATTGATAATTTTTCTGTCACATAAATACTATCATGAAATTGTGAAAGTAAAAGCAGACATTCAATTTATGCATCGTTGGAGTATATCCTTTGAAAAAAATTAACTGTGTGAAGAGAGATAAAACATAATATTTTGGATATACTGAAAAAACAAGTATTCTGAACACTCAGTTACATTTTCTTTAAATTGAATGCTCGGTGCTTTTCCTTTTGTCTTTTGTCAATCTTTTATGCACCCTACTTAGTTTCTCAATTCTGTTTTGTCTACTGTTTCATGCAGGGATCCAAGGTTGCGGCCATCATTTTCAGAGATCATGGCTGCTTTGAGACCATTATTGAAAAACATGCCTGCTAACCAACCTACCAGAAAGTGGACACAGCAAACAGATGATTAAGAATATGGTGGTTAGTATCAGCTGACGACACAAACCAAAAAGAGAGGGCATTGGTCTGTCTTGCCTTCCCGGCTTCGAGCAACTGACCACCTGTAACTATTACCATTGTTTTGTACAGTACGCCAAATGCATATCTGATGGAAAATAGGCGAATTTTTTGCCCCTTTTGCCCTCAAAAATACAGCATTAGGTTCTCCATTGAAGCCAGCAGAGTCTGTCCATCTGCTGAAACCCGACCCAAATAACACAGTTCAATCAAACAAAAAGAAAAGAAAGGGGAAACGGAGTTGGTGAAGGATGCTGCATAATATTGTCGCAGGCACAATGGTGTACTGGAGCCAGAAGTTGACATGCCAGGTAAACCAGGTCCATCGTCTTCTGTTCAGCCGGGCATTACTTTTGTTAGTCCTCGACCTAATGGAGTATTCATCTTTAAGGCCCCATCCATCAATTTGTAATGTTCTTCGACCGAAAGGTCATTTCGCCCTTAGCTTCAACATTGAAGAATCTCACTTCCAGGCCCATCGCCCATGTGTATATCACGTCCCAGCAAATTTGATGTAATTGACAATTAGATTACCAAAGAAAATCTGCTGTTTGTAATTAAAACCATCATTCTTTACCAGGGGAAAATGTCGAGCCTCTCTTCTTGCCTCTTTTATTCGCTGTTATTTTACGTGAAGTCATCATTCTTTGCGCCCTATTGAGGCTAGACCAATAGGTGAAACCGCACGCTTCTACTGTACATGAGATGTCTGTTGAATATTAACAGTATGTACCACTGCGGTGACGCGCGCAAATAGTTTCTAAAATTTACATCCAATGTTGAGCTGTAACGTTCGCATGCCAATGCTGTTCGATAAATTGTGGCAACGTTCTACTCCCTCATTTCTAAATTATTGATCGTTTTAATTTTTTAGATACACATATTGATTATGCGTCTAAACGTATGCTATGTGTAACGAATAATAAAAATTATACATTCAGAAAATAGAAATTAACCTATAATTTAAAATGGAGGTCCTAAAATAGAGGAGCTGCGTTTGGCCGCTCCATGAGATGATGAGAGGAGGGACCGAGAGGTGAGAGGAATGAATTTTTTTTTAAAATAATATTACTTTGAAAATTTTTATAAAAAATATGGTGTTTTATAAATATTGGAATTGTAGTAGTCTGTCACGCGACAACGCTATCGCTCTTCCTAGGACTGACATGTTGGTATCGACCAATAGAGAACTGCCTACGAACTGATAAGATGGCGAGGTGGCCAGGCCGTCAGTAGCTAGCCAGTAACATCCATCGGCACTTGCCTATAGTTTGGCTATTTAACGGGCCAAGCAAATTTACGGTCGGCCGGGAGAAGCGCTGTGTACGGTCGATTTTCGACTGGTTGTCGGAACAGCTTCCCACGTATAGTCCCTCTCCCGATTCGTTCCTTTTAAAAATATATACAGACAAATATATATCCAAAACATTTTGAATACAAAAATTGTGTCGCAAGTCTTTTATAAAAATTTGTTCAAATAGAAAATATTTGCATAAATAGATTTCGTTGAAATACAAAAATTTGTAAGAAAACTCAGAAATCAAAATCGGAACATATTTATTGAGAAATTTGGGAAACAAATTTCAGAGAAAAACTTTTGAAGAAGCTGAAACAAAAAATCACAACAAAAAAATATCAAACAAAAAAATCCATGAAACAACATAAGTTTTATGGATAACTTTTAGAAAAAAAATACAACAAAAGAAAAGGAGAAAAAAATTAAGGTAGCCGCCGCGCTCCATCGTCACGGACGCCGGCCTCGTCGGGGGCCATACGCAACCCCACCCCACCCGCGCCGCGGGAGATCCGCGCCTCCTCTTGCAGAGTTCTGCGCCTGCTCACTCCCCGCAAAAAGATCGTCGTTCTCAGGATAAAACAAAGGGAAGAGAGAGAGAGAAGAGGAAAGGGAACGGAGAAAAGGAAAGGAAAAGGCTGGCTGTTGGATAAGGACGGGAGGAGATAATGACGCGGGCGTGAAACCTACAACGTGAATCAGCTCAACACCTCTTGCGGTCGAATCGACAGTGCGTCTCCGAACCTCCGGTCACCCGCAGAATTAACACCTACAAATAGATTGTTTACCCTCATTCAATATTCTAAAAGAAATAGCAAATGTATTTCTAAATTTGTCAAACTTTACAAACATACTATTTAACATGTGTATGTTCCATTTTGCATATATGGTCATCAGTTAGTTCTGTATAACTGGTTTAATTCAATTTCAAAAATGGTTAAATGTTTTCTCTACATGCATAGCGCTGGAAAATAGAAACGTAACTAAAAACTAAGGAAATTTTGGGCCATGCATAGACCTATCAGCTGGCCCAAAATTGATAGCTCGGATATCGGCTGAACATTAACCAACAGACTACTGGAATTGTAACTTTTATGATTTTATATAAAAATAATATTATTTTGAAAAAAATATTCGAGAGGAATGGATAAGGATAGTGGGGAACAGCTTAGCACGCGGAATGTCTATAGAAAAGAAAAGCTTGGCAAGTGGAAATGAAAAAGGAAAGGTACCAGTAAGGTCCACGAATGTGCAAAACGCGCGAGCGTCATTTCCAGGAATCAATGCCATCTCATGCTTTTTTGCTGGTGTATTAGGAATAAAATGTCATCTCAGGTCTGCTACCTAACCTAGTAGTACTGCTCCTCTCTGCTTGGCTGCCAAGCCTTGCTTCACCGACCCTTGCTAACTTCAAGCCCTCAACGCAGGGTCACCTTGATGGTTTTGATGCAGGCTAGCCAACCCTTGCTTTCCAGGTGAAGCATCTCTCTAAGCTAACTCTGAATGAAGACCTAATTCTTCTCCAGGTTAGTCATAATCTTTTCCTCCGGGTTCTTCTCGTGTAAAAGTTTTGGACATTGCAGCAGCGGTTCGTGTTCTCATGCACTGATCTGTAAGTTTACTACTCTGCAAGGTCCAAAATTAACTTGTTCGTTTCTTCGCCACCTTTCAAAGCTTTCTGATTGGAGCACCAAATTAATCCATACAAACTTATATTTCAGATCCATGCGTGCTAAGTTCGAATAGGGATATCAAGGTTTTAATTAAGGACAATTTTGGTCGCAGCCTAGGAAGCGTTCAGTGCCTGATGAAAGTGTTTTCCATAATGAATATAGTATACCATTCCTGTATTGTCAATCTATATAAAATTTTAGATATTGCTAATAAGAATTAAAAAAGTGTGACTTAGTACAAACTTAGATGACTTATATTCTGATAAGAGGGAGTAGCTTGCTTTTTCTATGACTGTATTGACTATTTGTGATATTCAAAGGTAATTTTTTTTCTTTAAAAGATCCAAAAGGTAACTTAGGCCACTATTGTTAGGGTGTCTCCAACAATCCATGCCAGCTAGCTTTAAGGAAACCCACATAAGATTTAGGGCCATATGGATTGTAAAGTTAATGAATAGTAGAAAGAATGTCTATAGCGCTTTTCAAGATGCACGCATGCTTCTATTCACCCTATTATATGTGGATCCTCGTTGAACCCATTGGAGGATTATCTGCGTATTATGCTATCTATATGTTATATTTGAACAAATTTATATATATATATATAATACACCCACGTGCTATTCTACATCTTAGGTGTAGCTACACCCAACTAATTACTGAACACCATTTTACTGAACGTGATTCAGTAATTCAGCAACTTGGTTCAGTAATTTCTGATCAGTTCGGTCAGTAATTTGACTGCTGGGTGTAGAATAAATGCTACACCTAAGATGTAGAATAGTATTACCGCATATATGTATATATAATATAATATAATATATAGCTAGTAGCTGACTCTATTGTTGGATATGCTCTTACAACTCTATTGTCAATGCATAGCAACCAAATGTCATGTTTATGAAAGCACAACAAAAATTTTAATATAGCTTCCATGTAGCTCTTCATAGGGAGTCTTAAACATATTCATGGTCAAACTTATTCATGGTCAAACTCTTGAAGATTGAGAATTTTCATGATTCCAGAACATCAAGTGTGAACTTAGGGAGTATCTTTCCAAAAATGCCATATCAAATATTGTGTCTTATAGGAATCCTGTATTCAGAACTTTTGTAATTTCCTTTATTTTTCCCTTGTAAAAGGACGTTGTACTAGCACTGGTGCCATCATAAGTAAGCGCCAAGATGGATGATGTATTTAGCGTACATGATAACTTGGAGACTGTATTGCAAGATCCAAATGAAGAACCATGTATCATACCATTACAATGTTTGAGAGATATCACAAACAATTTTTCTGGTGATCGAGAACTTGGTAGAGGCGGTTTCGGTGTGGTATATAAGGTAAAACTAAATAATTCCCTTTATGTCATTTCAAACATGTTTAATAGAAGTTTACCGGAATACCTGTGTCCATTTTAATAAGAGCTTTTAAAACAGGGAGTGTTACCAAATGGGAAAATGGTTGCTGTGAAGAATCTTCTGTCAATGTCATTATGCCAGGAAAGACAATTTAAAAATGAGGTTGACAATTTAATGAGAGTTAGACATAAAAATATAGTAAGGTTTGTGGGATATTGTTGCGAAACACAGCACAAATACACAACATATAATGGAATAAATGTTTTTGTGGAGATGCCTAAAAGGTTGCTTTGCTTTGAATACATGACCAATGGAAGTCTTCATAAGTATATTTCAGGTATGACTATTCAAAATGAGACTTGCTCCATCACTGATATTTATTAGGGCACACACATTTCAAGTTAAACCTTGGTGCAAACATTACAACAGTTATGTATTGTGACGCAAACCAACATCAATAAATCAGTATCAAAGTTCTTTATGTGATCTTGATTATCTTCTTGTACCGTGTTGATATCTATCAGAAGTAAATGTTCAATTGTTAACTCTGACGACTATATACCTCATACAAATTAGTAAGGCATCTGTCCTTCTTAATTTTTCAATTTTCTTTGAGAAGCCAATGCAGATAATATTAGCTCTTATGTACTAATCTAACTTGATAATACATTCTATGAAATGCTACACAGAACAATATAATATATGATGCTGATCTTGGTTGATGAATGAAAAGCAAACAGACGTACTGTTGTAGTTCTTTCACATTTTTTTACTTGCGCACCACAGTAATGGATTCATTTGTTGGCTGATACCTTCTTGGTTACATATTCAGAGGAATCTTGCGGACTTGATTGGAATGAACGCTACAAAGTAATTAAGGGGATTTGTTGTGGTTTACATTACCTTCACAATGAATGTGAAATAAATGGCTCTGTTATTCACTTGGACCTAAAACCTGAGAACATATTGCTTGATGACAATATGATGCCAAAAATTGCCGATTTTGGTTTAGCAAGACACTTTAGCGACAGCAAAACTCAAACCTGTGCCACATCTCTTGTTGGATCGAAGTAAGTTCTATATTATCCATTGGTTTTTATGATCAGCAAAAATGTGTCTTTGAAGTTTCCCTAGCACTCCAAAGTTCCAATGCATATGTTGTGGTGCAGGGGTTACATGGCACCGGAATACATATGGGAAAGTATAATCTCGCCTATGGCAGACATATACAGTTTGGGTGTAATAATTATAGAGATAATTACAGGGCACAAATATGGGCCTTCTGGTACTGAAACATTCTGCAGGGACTTTGTTGAATCTGTAAGAAATAGTGTGCCAACATTCAAGATTGAGGTTCTTTAATTTTTGATCCAGATTTTATCATTGCACAGTATTATGTTCTCTGATCCAGATTTCACAGGTACTTCAAAATTGGAAAAAGAGGGAAGCAGCACCCAAGTATGCATCACTAGAAACAGATTACCAACAGATAGAGATTTGCCTTGAAATAGGCATAACTTGCACTGATTTTGACCGAAGGAAAAGGCTGACAATAAATAAAATTATCGAGATTCTTAATACGTGGGAAAGGACACATTGCTATGTTGGCGAGGAGAGCAGGCCACATGCAAGCCAGGTACCTATCACTTTTGGAAGAGATACCATCAATTTGCTTAGGAATTTGTTTCACGATTAGGAATTTTTTATTATTTTCTAATATGGTAATACCAAAACCTCTAATAAAATGCACCATTATAGTATACAAGAACAAATAAAGTATGTTGCTCTGTAACAAGCACCTATAAATGCGTTTTTTGCTGTCAATTACCTGGGCCACCACAGTTATGCAAACCCCCCCTTTTTTTGGAAAAATGTAACTCCATGATCTGAACTCCAAACAATACATATGTGTAGTCAAATGAATGCATTCGACGAGATCTACGCATCCACAGTCTCTGATCGTCCATAAGAGCAACAGGTAAAGAAGTCAACCTTTGCCCCTCTTCAAAGGGTTGGTGAGAAAATAGGCTCTCTAGAATCGGAAGACTGAAAACTGGATAGGAGTGAGATACACCATACACGAATATATAGAGAAGGAAGAGAAAGAGGATCAATAATGGCATGGCCGTCTCGCTGCTAACATCAAGAGATGGAGAAGCGCAAGAGCTTTCAAAATAAGAGATATCACGAATGACAACCGTAGAATACATGTACATATATTTCCAACCCGCCAAAAACCAAAATAGTCGGTTTCTATCATGCAAGCAGTTTCCTAAATTTCATCTGTTTTCTTTTTTATCAAAAGCAAATGGGGTTTCTCAATTTTGAGCTAAATATACATAAGGGCTATGTTGGATTGTGAATAGAGTATTATGGCCATAATCCGTTACCATCCCTAAGCACGAATGATAACTGTAGAATAATGTATATATATTTCCAACCCGCCAAAAACCAAATAGTTGATTTCTACCATGCAAGCAGTTTCCTAAATTTCATCTGTTTTCTTTTTTATCAAAAGCAAACGGGGGTTCCTCAAGCAGTGGTCTTGGAGGAATAGCTTGTTGCGTCAGTCAGAATTATAATGTTTGGATAACATTTCTTCGCTGCAGGTAGCACACAAGCCAAAGGAGTTGCTTGAGATCACCCCTCTTGAGCTCTACTTTTCCTTGGAGCGGAACAAGCGGGTGCCCTGCATCGTAAAGCTAACCAACAAGACTGACAACTATGCTGCATTTTATTTTGGGGTTACCAAGGCCAAAAACAACTACCGCATTGAACCGACCAGTGGCCTTCTGCTGCCACGGTCCACTTCTTTTGTACGTGTAACAATGGAAGAAGATCATGAGGCGGCATCATGGGACTTGCTGTGCGGCGATGAATTCCTTGTGCAGAGCATCGCAGTGTGGGGGTATACCGCCATATCCAAGCCCATCACTGCAGATATGTTTGACGGTATGCGGATCGACATGGTGCAAAAGGTAAGGCTGACGGTTGGTTACACGCCAATACAAACCCCGTCCGGAAGCCTTCTGTCCGACGACCCGAGTTCCGGTGCCCCATCTGAGGTGAGTTCCAGTGTGTGTTTGCCATCACCACCAGCTATAGTCTTTCGAGCAAGCTTCCTGGTCTATTAGAGCATCTCCAGAAGCTTTTCTAAAATCTACTCTCTAAATCATCATTTAGAGAGTCATTTGAGTAAAAGTTATTTTATATATTTTTGTACTTTTCAACAGTTTTTCTATATCTTGTGCGTAGTCTAGAGATTAATTCTTGCCCTCCATCTTTACCTAGCGAGAAATCCGGAATAGAGAAGTTTTATATTTAGATATCCAATTGAAGAGACTGTTGGAAGGTAATTTTTAATCAAAATCTCTAAAGAGTCCCTTGGAGATGCTCTTATTTTCAATATCTAACCACTGTGAAATGTAAAACTGATTAGTAATTTGGCCATAACTCATTAGAAAGCTGGTTAAATCTGACTTTCCCTCTGATGATTAGAGACAAAAAAAATAGGGGTAGAATCATACACCTTTCCTAAGGCATATTTTGACTGTGTCCAACTTCCTGCTTTGACCAATAATAGCTAGTCTATGAATAGGTTCCAGTCAATTGTTTAGCTTGCTAAATTCTCCGAAATTAATCTAGAGAAAACATGAATTATGGAATAATAATCAGCCGGAGACAAAGCATTGACAGGGTAATTCCCAGGACCAAGAAATGGATTATATTGAAGCGCCTCAGGGAGCTGAAGGGATCTCTCAAACGCTGACTGGGACAGAGAGTGCAAGATTTGGAATTTGTCTAGATGATATGGCAGAGTTTGAAATCATCTGGGAAGAAGTTGCCATTGGAGAACGTCTTGGGCTGGGTACAGTTCCATTGAATCTCATGAATTCAGGGGGTGTTTGGTTTCCGGAGGTTTATTTTAAGCCCCGTCGTATTAGATGTTTGGATGCTAATTAGCAGTATTAAATATAGACTAATGATAAAACAAATTTCATAACCTCTAGGTTTATTCGCGAGACGAATCTATTAAGGCTAATTAGTCCGAGATTAGCCCATGTGATGCTACAGTAAAATATGTTAATCATAGATTAATTAGGCTTAATAGATTCATCTCGTGAATAAGCCCTAGGCTTATGCAGTTAGTTTTATAATTAGCTTATGTTTAATCTTTCTAACTGGTATTGAAACATTCGATGTGACATGGCTTAAAATAAGCCCCGGGTAACCAAACACCCTCTCAGTTTCTTCATTATCATCATTGATAGTACTCTCTCCAATTTTTTTAATGGGTGTATTTTGTTTTGCTAGAATAAGGCTCGACAAAAA
This sequence comes from Panicum miliaceum, assembly GCA_032594955.1. Lineage (NCBI taxonomy): Eukaryota > Viridiplantae > Streptophyta > Magnoliopsida > Poales > Poaceae > Panicum > Panicum miliaceum. Next base: position 5,684,126 of record CM064071.1, read on the forward strand.
AATTACTCAATTGATATTCCATTTATGTGATCCAAAACATACTTATAAGCATTTCAAATACTATGTATCTAATAACAATATTTTATTCAAACAAATCATGTATTAATAAAGCAATTATTGTTGAAATGCTTGTCGTAACGAAGCGAAATATGCCTTGGTCAAACAAAAGAAGAATATGTATTTCAACTAGTATCAATAATTTGTTTGCAGTATAATTGAGTTAAGCATTCCCAAGATATGGTTTTCATTGAGTTGAAATAACACACAACATACCTTGATTTCAATGTTGTCCAAATTTTTTCTTCTTCTGTCTCTAGATTCTTTTGGAGAAGTGTTCAGAGGGGAATGGCATGGACTAGTAAGTTCTTCATCTATATTATCTTGTAATATTTGTTAATTACTAAATTATCCTCTATTTCTTGTTATTTGTCAGTTATCAGTTTTTGTTTATTCTATTAAGGAGGTGGTAGTGAATGTTGTTTCTGTTAACCGATCAGGTTCACATTAGTGCCGATCATTTAAAAAGGATTTACAAACTGTAAATGGAACATGATTTGTATGGTTTATGAGAGGCAAAGTAACAATTAGGCCACATTATGTAAACTAATGTTTGTTGATGAATGAAATCATATCTCCAATGCACAGTTTCATATCACGATTTTATAGGCAAGCCATATATTTTAATTAAATGTGATGCACCGGATTGGACTAAATCAGATGAAATGAGCTCTATACCCCTCAATGGCAGTTTCAATACATTTCATAGTCTCGAAACAATGTACAACCAATTTTATTTTGATGAAACTCATCTCTTATCCTTCTTAAATACTCTGTCATGTCATCATATTTACTAATGTGGGATATCATTTAATGAGATTGAATTTATAAAACCCCACTGAGAATGGCCTGATCCTTGGGATGCTTTAACTCTCAGTACGATTTGAACTGTTGACATGACCCATGTTTTATGTATAGACCATAAAAATATATAAGAAATTAAATTACAGTTAGCTGGAAAGGAACATTAATTTCATGTGACAACCTAGTGCTTGTCTAGAACCCTCTACCAACACTCTTGTAGTGTAACCGTAAGCTCTCCAATTAAGAGATACACCAGCCATGGTTCAAATCCTGGTGGCAACAAAATAGAAAATTCCCCTTGTCGCAACCCTAAAAATAGAGGGAGGGTGCCAGGGTGTGGCACCAGTGGTTGGACCCTCCTACTGGGGGCATCTTTGTACTGCTTTTGTTGCATCATAGCAATTTGCTCCTCTGCGCAGGAAGTCACGATCAAGAAATTCTTGCAACAAGATATTTCAAGTGATGCTTTCGAAGCACTTAGAACTGAGGTATACGAATTTCCACATTTTAAATATTTGAAGGCTATACAAAATGGAATAATAAATGGTTTATTTTTTAAATCTGAATGAACCGATAATCTTGGGACCACACCAGACTGTCGAAACAATAATCTTGAGCCCATCAGATAGTTATATAGAGATGCAGAGCTTACGTACTTTCTGTTTGGCTATGGTTGCAGTTTGCCGTAAATATTGTTGTGTTGTATTTGGCTAATAACCACAATAGAAACAGTTTATTATTCCCTACGAACTTAGAAACGACATGCATAGAGTCTCTATTGTGCAGACAACCTAATAATTTGTGTAAGGACATTTCTAAGGGTCATTATTATGAACTCAATAAATGGGTAAAATTTGGATTAGCATGTCTCTTACCTATTCTATACAAAAATGGGATTATAATAAAAAATTCATTGTTCATCTGCCCAGTTTTAGAAGTAGACCGTGAACAATTATTGAATGCAATTAGCTGACTTGAACGCAACACTATTCTTTTTGGTCGTTTTAGTTTTATGCTTTCTCCGTTCTAAAATACATCTCCTTTGAGAATGCATGCAGTCAAATTTCAAAACAAAACCGTTAGCATTTTTTGACACAGGATAATGGAATGAGTGAATTAGTCATGTAGAAAACTATTATATGATTCTATCCTTAGCACTTTTTACTATTCAATAATTGTAAAGAATAATGTTGAAGTTGAACATCTTTATATTGATGTTCTAAATAACAGTAGAAAAGAGAGATTGTATGGCACTTCCTCATGTGGGGGCCAGGAGTAGAAAATGAATCTAACTGTTGATATGTTATGGGCATTTTAGACTTCTTTTTTATCTGACATAACAAGAGTCGCGGTAGAGATTGTACACCACACGGATGTGGCGCCTTTGCACATTAGCCAACGCTGCTGCCTCACCGGATCTGTATGCAGACCATATTGACCGGCATTATAGCAACATGCACCACTACAAAACATGTCATTGCAAAGATAGTCCGGCGGTGAGAGTGAACATTACCGCCGGGTCGTATTACGAACCGACGGTGATACAATCACCACCGTAGCTATTTCCCTCCCCCCTCTCTCTCTCCCCCTCCCTCTCATTATTCTCTCCCCCGCCTCCCCTCCTCCCCCCCCCCCCCCCCCCCCCCCCCCCGCCGCCTCCCCTCCTCTCCGCGGTGGCGCGGAGCGCGGGCGAGCGCGCAGCGTGGAGCATTTTTAATTTCTAAAAAATGGCATCACCGCCGGTTCTAGACCCGGTGCCGACCATGATTTAATAGATCTCGGAATTGGCGGTGATGGTGTTTTTAACCCGGCGGTGATAGCCCTATGTGCAGTAGTGATGCTTCGTAATGGCGTTGGCTCTGGCTGTACTATGATTATGTTCAAGTTCATGCTGGTTATTGCAAATCTTGTCGGTTCATGATTTATGGTGGTGCCAGATTTTCTCCCTATGGCCAATCTGTACGGTCTTGCATGGGATTTAGACGTGGACGATTGTCAATAAGATAGGTTACCTTGGTTGTGGTTGTGGTTCCTTAATTATTACCTAGCTAAGCATTTCCAACAGTTCCCTAATAACTAGGGCACTGGAGCAAAAGTTTATGGCTCATTAGCTCGCTTGGCTCGGCTCGTTGCAATTTCTTAAAGAACCAAGAGTGGATTTTAAGCTCGGAAATTATAACGAGCTGGCAAGAGCAGCTCGAGAGCTAAACGAAATGAGGAAACACAATGGGCCAGCAGCTCACGCTAGCCCACGAGTGGAGTGACAACCTAGTCACTCGACTCCACCACTCCTATTTGATAAAACCTTATCTGCCGCCACTGCTCTCTGGTGTAGCGCCGTCACGCCAACTCCCCCAGCCACAAAATTGAAGAGGGCAGCGGTGGAGGCCACAACCTGATGCCCAACTCCGCGATGGGGCTGCAGAGCCTCGTCCCCTTCACTTCAAGCGTACGACCGGAGGACTCCTTTGGGTGCTCGATCCTAGTGATGGTGGCAGTGCAGTAGGACATGTCGCACGACTGATGGGGATGTCCCAATCTGATATCTCTTTCATTATCATTGGGTAGTTGCTTTTATAGTGAAGGGGTGAATTGAGGTAGAGATGCTCTTACTTCCCCACTATTTGGGGTAAATTGGGATGAATTATTAGTTCAACCCAATAATTATTGGAAAAGGGTAAAATATAAAGGGATTTTCTGGAGCACAAATTTTACACCAAGCTTCCTAATATCATAGTTAGATTGGTTTATAAGAATCTGCTGGTTTCCATTTGTAGGACCAGGTTAAGAAACTGCCTGCGAAAATTATGGAGTGGCTAGTGTGGAAATTACTCAGTTGCATATTCTAGTTTTGGTAGAAAATTACCATATTACCCGTTAAGAATGCTACTCCCACATTTTAGATGCTACTCCTGCATTTTAGTAGAAGGAAATCTTAACTAATCTAGATCATTCGATGAAAAGGAATTAAAGGTCTATATTCATTTGAGGGAACCAATAAACATCTCAAAAAGAACGGTGGCGGTTGAAAGTTTAAACGCCTCTACGAGTTCTAGCACAAATCAAACATAGAGCGTAGCTTTTGTTGATGAATTCATATAGATTCAAAATATCCCTGCAGACATAATAATAGATCGAAGCAGAAGCAGAAGTAAATGCTAGAAATGGACAAGTGAGGCAAATAAAAATTGGAGACACGAAGATTTGATTCCTGAAGTTTAGATTCAACACCGTGATTCTACGTCTCCGTTGAGGAGCTCTTTGGTATATGGGTCATTTTCAACTCTTTCCTTTGAGTCGGGTTACTTTCAACAACTTTTCTTGATTCCACTAGATGATATTTTCCCTTATAGAGGCAAGAAGGCAGCCTTTACAAACTTACCGCAACAAGACCTAGCCATCTAGGAGCCTTCATCTCCAGGAATAGACAGATTGCCTTGACGTCAACCATAAATGCTCAAGTTGTGGATAGCTCTCTAGTGTTGACACAAATATTTCAACCAAAACAAGCAAGTCTCAAAAAGGTAGGTTGGCAAGAACTCTACTACTGTTGGAAAGGCTTTGGCACGCTGAAGAACAGGAAACAACCAACCACCTTCAAAGGAGAAGATCATGGGGTATAAATATCCCAAACTAAGAAACTAGATGCTGGTATTTTCAACGGTCACAGATAAATCCGCAAGCGTACAAATATTGTTGTAACTTTCACCCAAGTGTATTCCAGGATATCATATCCACAGTGAACGTGAGTATTCTATCTGTAGGTCATGTTCGTCCAAGGATAACAAGAGTTTTCAAAGGAAAGGGTAGAGAGGATTTTCTATGGCTAACAGTCTTAAGATAAGATAGAGTTGTTCCTAATTGCTTACTTTGGGCGCCGACGTGTCCCTGGACATTGCCAGATCTCCGACCTGTGGCTCTACGATGTACCCGAATGTGGAGGATTACGAAGGAAGAATATGGTTGTAACCATCTACCGCCTAACTCTACAAACCATGGGGCACAAGGCAAACAAAGGTAACATCTAGCCTAGACACCATGCCTACACTATCGATTACTACTCTAGCCTCGCGCAAGAACTTCTTTCTTTCTCCAGAATCTTAGTACTAGAGTATCTACCAAACTCGGAACGATGATCCCGCAAGCAACTAAGAATAGAACATACTTAAATAAGAAACTTAAAGCACATAGAGAAATCACAAACACTTACTTTAATTAGAAAAGCATACGTCGATGTACAAGCTTGGAGAAGAGTGCCGACAGAGCCGGCACACTTTGTCGGTGTTTAACCTCCAAGACCACCGAGGGATATCCCCGAGGTGGTAGATTGTAGATGGGGTGTCACCGAGATCAGGAACTCGAAGGTGCAAGGAACACAAGATTTAGATAGGTTCGAGCCGTGGAGAGCGTAATACCCTACGTCCTGTGTGGTGGTTTGTATTTCCTTAGGTGTTGATGCTTTGGAGGGGGTCCCTGCCCGCCCTTATATAGTCTGGGGGACAGGGTTACATGGAAGTCCTAGCCCGATTATAGCTTAGGAGTCCTACCTGAGTACTACTCGGATAGTTTCCTTCTGTTCCGACTAGTCCTACTCCTATACGAGTAGTTACAATTGGTGTAGGGTGTGGGCCATGTCCCATCTCTTATCCTAGAATATGTACGCCATGTGCACAGTCCCGTGGCCCTGGGTCTGACAAGCCCCCGAGCCCTTCGTAGTCGAGTACTGCAGGCTTCCGAGTACTTCTAAAGGCATCTTTGAGTTCTCCTAAACTCCGTCTTGAAGGTGTCTTCCTAGTACTTCCTTGGCTGCATCGAGGTTGTGAGGTGCTGATGCCCCGAGTAGTTGTCAAGTCTTCTTTTATATGGGGTGCGATGAAACTCGCACTCCATATAGAGTAGCCCCCGAGGTGATGATAACATTGCGGGCGTCTCGGCCGGCGTTGATGATAGTGCGGAGGTCGCTTGTGGAGCAGTCGTAGAGGTTGCCACGCTGATGTTGGTGCTGTTCTGGTACGTGCTGCCTGCGCGCGGCACGCTTGGCGTTCCTGAGCTTATGCCGCTCTTTTTGGACATCGTCTTCATCTTTGATATTCGCGGTTCCCACAGTGTCGAGAGCATGTATAGGTAGATCGTGATGGGCGAATGCCCCCGCTGTGTCTGGGTATGGACTGGGTGTGTCGGAGATGTAGTCGTCGTCGTTGATGTAGTAGTCGTCCAATTGAACGTACTCCGATCCTTCACTGTCTTTGTCGATGTGAATCATGAATACCTCACGATCTGGTGCGAAGCGTTTGGTTCTCGCAGCCCAATCTTCTTCGTCGTCGGAAGAAGCGAGAGGTCTGCCTTCTTGGAATGGGAGTTCACCAGAGTCGATAATGGATCGTGGTGGGCTTGATTCGAGAAATTTGGAGGGCTTTCTGCCCTTCCAATGCTCGAGCCTGCCGGACTGAGTTGATCCTCTTGCCAGACTCTACCGGCTACCTATTATAGGTGTTGCGTGAGTAGCCGAATCCGAATGGTTGTCGTAAATGGTAGCCCCTCGACGTTCGGTGGCTTCTTCTTCTCCGAGTTGCATTAGTTGATTGAAGTCCTCTTCCAATGCGGAGAGGGTCTTGGGTAGGACCGCCTCAGACCGAATTGGACTTGGTCTGGGGGTTTTGAGTTTAGCGATGAAGTCGTCGAAATCGCGATCGAATGCCTTCGGCTCCCTGGGGTTGATGCGTTGAAGGGTGGTTTCTGCGAGATTGGTGCACTCTATGATACCTTAGTCGACTTGATCGATGCCGGAGAAGATGTCGCCAGTGGTGACAAGAGAATGGTGAGGAGTCTCAGGCGGTTCTGTGTCGAGGACGTCGGGTCAGGCTGATGGAGAGCGGCTTCCGCGAGCTTGATGCATTCAGCGATGCCGTCGTCCACCTGATCTATCCCGGCAATTAGATTGTCAGGACTGATCGATGGGCGAGGATTTACCTTGATATGACTTGCATAGCTTCCAATTAGATCGAAAAGTTTGATCCCGCCAAGATTATCTGCAAGATTGTCGATGTCGCGGCTGGATGTCAGAGCAGATGCCTCCGACTTCATGGGGTTGGCCAGGTGGTCGTTGAAACCACCTGAGCCGTTGGTGATGCAGACCCAGGAGCCAAAGGTGAAAGTGGTGCCCTCGTCGGGCACGACGCTGGTGAAGTTGAAAGATGCTATTGAGTTCTCCGGCGGATGCTCGATGAACACCCTTACCTGGCCCGCCAACTGTCGGTGTTTAACCTCCAAGCCTACCGAGGGATATCCCTGAGGTGGTAGATTGTAGGTGGGATGTCGCCGAGATTAGGAACTCGAAGGTGCAAGGAACACAAGATTTAGACAGGTTCGGGCCGCCGAGAGCGTAATACCCTACGTCCTATGTGGTGGTTTGTATTGCCTTAGGTGTTGATGCTTTGGAGGGGGTCACTGCCCACCCTTATATAGTCTGGGGGACAGGGTTACATGGAAGTCCTAGCCCGATACTAGCTTAGGAGTCATACCCGAGTACTACTCGGGTAGTTTTCTTCTGTTCCGACTAGTCCTACTCCTGTACGAGTAGTTACAATTGGTGTAGGTGTGGGTCATGTCACATCCCTTATCCTAGAATATGTACGCCATGTGCGCAGTCCCGTGGCCCCGGGTCTGACACACTTTTGCCGAACTACCCCTCACTCTCTCCCTATTTTCTAAGCATTACTAGGCAGCGCTTCGCCTTTGGAGTGGAGCTTCTATTCTTCTTCTTGTGGTGTGTTGGGATTGAGGTGATGAGGGTCATATTTATAGAGGAAAGGTGCCTTGGGAGAGTGGAATCCAAAGGGAATATTCTCCTTCTAATCCTCCGATGCTTCCACCTGTCCAATAACCGACATCTTGAGGCGGTAACTGTTGTCGGCCCTGTGCTACCGACCTTGGGAAGGCGGTAAGGAACGCCACGTTGAAGACGTGCACGAGGGGAGCCACCCCTGGTTCGGCCAACCCCTAGTTGGGACCCCTCACGCCGCCTTTCATCTAGGTCGCTGCCTGGTGGGTCCTCTAGTCGGTATCTGATTGTTGGCGTGGAGTTGAGGCAGTTTACCCCTATTGTTGGCCCTTTGATCTATGTGCTTTCTCCTTATTGGTTGGTTGTGCTTTCTTCCTTTTTTTTTCCTCCTAATTCATTCTGAATCATCTACACATAAATTTTCACCAACACTTGTGGAATTCGTTAGAAATAAGCCCCAATAGTAAAGTTGGTGTTTCATCTATTATTTATGTAGGATTTGACGGTCAAAAGTGGAACTTAAGGACCATTAACACCATCCTTCGAACCAATCTAGTTGTTACACTCAGAGCACTGTACAAACCGGTTAGACTAGTTTACCCCGAACAGAACACCCTCAAGACGGAGAGCACGACTTGATTGAACCGACATATACTCAGCTGAACATGTCACATGGAATTAGTAGCACTGATGGTGTCTCTTGAAGATATCTTACTTGGCTAGATTTATGAGCACTTTCACTGTAGTAAAACAACCAATGTTGCATCCCTCTTGATAGTATGGCATAACTATCCTGAAGAATAAATATGAATCAATATTTCATCCACTTTAACTTGTGTGTCTTCACTCGTGCCATACTTGATCATTCTCAACTTGAGGGCTTTCAACATTCCATATCAATTGAGAACTTTCAACTTGAACTAGTGACTTAGAATTTTCAGTTATACATGTTCAAGGTCCCATTGTTTAATCCTTAAATCAGTTCACCATATCATTCAAAAAAGACTTGATGTGCTGCATTGCTTCACTCTTTAAGCCTTGATTTGATACTTCAAAAGTCTCCAAGTACAAGCTCCACCACCCTAGCAAAGACCCAATGGCTCAAGCCGTCGCTGTCAGACCCGGGACCATGGGACTGTGCACATGGCATAGAATATTCTAGGATAAGGGATGGGGCATGTCTCATACCTTATATCTGTTGTAAAGTACTCGGATACGAGTAGGACTAGTCGGTACAGAAGGAAACTACCCAAGTTGTACTCAGATGGGATTCCTAAACTAGTATTGGGCTAGGATTCCATGTAACCCTATCCCCTCAGAATATATAAAGGCGAGCAGACCCCCTCAAACTAATACACATCTAAGGCAATACAAACCACCATACAGGACGTAAGGCATTACGCACATTACGGCCCGAACCTATCTAAACCTTGTGTTGCTTGCACATTCGAGTTCCTGATCTCGGCGACACCCTGCCTACAAGTCTACTACCTTAGGGTATCCCTATGTAGTTTTGCCGGTAAAACACCGACAATCGCTTGATCAAAACTTTGAATAATCCCTCGTTGTTGGTCCCTTGCTTGACTTCATCATCCAATATTACCACTTTGAGTTCAGTTTTGCTTTAACATCAATAATGAATATCCATTTTAAATTCATATCTTCACATAGATCTTGGATTCATACTTGAATATTGTTTGTCTTGCTTGCCAGCTTTCAATTTTAATAACCCATCATCTGCCAATAAGTAGGGCTGGATAAATAGCTCGTGGCTCGTTAACTCGCTCGATTCATAGCTAGTTCGGCTCGAATCGGCTCGGCTCGTTGTATTTTAATAACGAGCCAAGCTAGTATTTTTACTCTAGTTAACGAGCGTGAGCGGCTAGCCGAGCCAGCACAGTGGGCAGGGGGCTATCCCTCCAGCCCACTAGAGGCCCAACAGGCATCGTCCAAGTTCAAGGTCAGAGAACCATAGCAGCTAGCCCAAATCAAGCCGCCGCCGCTAGCGTCGATGTGCCCGATGTGCCGCTCAAGCAAGGATGTGACCACTTCCCCAAGCTTTGATATCTAACCCGCCGCCGCCGTCCTCCAAGTCGGCGTCCTCGACGCGCCCCTGCGGCCGCCTGCCTGTCGTCGCCGCCGCCGCCCAGTCGGCGCCCTCAACGCGCGCCTCAGCCACCCACCCAAGTCTATGGTCGCTATTTCTTTCCGATTATAATCAGTTTATCGGTGGAAATAAGCGATAATCGCACCAAACATCCTGCTTATTTTCACTTATGTGGTAATTCACTACTACGAGAAACGAAAAGCGAGAAGTGAGAAAATTTTCATTTAGCTAATCTAAGCGTGTCTGAGAAAAGCGGGGACAAACAGGACCATGGACTTGCTTGACTATGTTGTCGTGCATGCCACACATCCAGAATGCCCCAAAGTTCTCGTCCGCTCGCTCAGAAAGCTAAGACTGAGAACGCCGTGTCCTGTGGCAGTGGCAGGTCACCAAGGTACACCCGGCCGTCATGAGTGGGGTCAAGGCCTTGGCAATTCGTCTGTTCTTCATCTGCGTTGCTGCTGTGCTGTTAATTTTATGCCAATCACAAAAATTGCATCTACTATTCCTTCATTGTGTTTATGTCTTGCGTTGGCTTACGAGCTGAAACGAGCAGCTGGTAGTTGCGGAGGTAGGTTTGGAGTTTAGGGGGGCTCCCTCCTTCTTCTTCCTCCATCTCCACCCTTTCTTTCTCTTTTCCTCTTCTTTTCCCCTCTCTCCTCCACCTCCTCCCTTTGCCTCCAATGGAGTTTTGGACAGTAGGGGGGCTGGAGCCCCCCTAAATCCGCCCCTGGCAGCTGGTGCTTTTGATGAGCCAAGCCGAGCTCAATTTTTACCTCATTTAGTTAACGAGCTGGCTCGTTATCCAGTCCTACCAACAAGCTTTTTATAGAGATCATCTCATCACGCATGAAACCATGTCTTCAACCCTTACTTCAAATTGCTTATCATACATCACAACTTTGCTTTATGGGATCGCATACTTGCTTGCATAAATCGATTTGAGCTTTTAAGTTAATCACAAGTCTTATGACCCAATGTCAAAAATATTATCATAAGAATATATTCCATCTAAACATCTTTAACAAAGATGTTAAACCTTTAATCATTTTGTCATTCAATGTACCAAAACCTACTAGAGGACCTAGCTGCACTTTGAGTGGTACTTCAAACACATCTGGGTCACAAAATAAGTTAGTGCTTGTCAGGCATTCTTGGCATGGTATGGCATGAAATGAAAAGCATGATAATAAACCAAGCTCTGTTGATATGCATAGTTTTGAATTGGACTACAAAAATTCAACAAATTAGAGTTAGTCCACTTGAACAAACATTTTTTTATAATTTAAAGTAGAAACTCATTTTCGTCACAAGATAAGTTAGTACTTTGTTTTACACCAACAGCATGGTATGACATGAGATTACCTGTCTGCATGTCTACTTTTTATTGATTATTCAACTCTTTTATAAAATTTTTTATGTTTATTCATGACACTATTCATTTCTATTTAGGTGGGAATAATGAAAAGAGTGCGTCATCCTAATGTTGTTCTTTTCATGGGGGCTGTCACTCGTGTACCTCATCTTTCCATCGTGACTGAATTTCTTCCAAGGTATCTTCTGCTTCCTTGTTGAAATTTTATTTTAGTTTTTGAATCTTGCACTAGTTAATGGAATATATTGACAGCACCGGCCTTTGTTAGTTAATGCTTGATCGTGCCTTTTTTCCCAGGAAGTATGGTCTATAAAAAAAGAACATAATGGATGTACATTGCTGGAGAAACGAATTTGAGTACCGGATCCAAAACCACCTTTAGTCTCGGTTTTTGAATACCCAAAGTGAGATTAAAGGGGTGTGGGTATTAGTACTAGGTATAACTTTGGCTGGTACTAATGGATACATTCAGTACTGGTCGGTGCACCCAAAAAAATATTTCAAACTTGTGGGAGCCCTACACAAAGACGTGTATTTTTTCACACCGAGATTTGGCGTGCAGTACATAGGATTCGAACACTGGACCTCTCACCTCTCGCGTAGCTTCGTTACCATCTCATCTATATACACAACAAATCTAACTTTAAGAGATATTTTTCTTTTGACATATCATGTGATCCGTGGAGGCCCTTTAGTACTGGTTGGCCAGTACCAACAGGTCTTAAGGACCTTCAGGGACGACGGCTTTTAGCATCAGTACCGGGTATAACTTTGGTCGGTATATAGGTGGATAGAAGGTCGTGCATAGTATATGTTAAAGCATTATTCGGGTATAGGTTATCAGGGCCGTAAATCATTATGTTTACTTTGTTTATTTCTGTTTAAGATGAATTATTGCACAATTGCTAACTGTAGTAGTAACAATGCAGAGGTAGTTTATTTCGGCTGATCCATCGGCCCAATAACCACCAGTTGGATGAAAGAAGACGTTTAAGGATGGCATTTGATGTGGTATGCCTAAGTTACCTTTTGTTGTTGTGTTTCATTCATACTGAGAATTTTGATCAATTCTTTTCTAATACTTGGTTGTTGTTTGTCATAGGCCTGTGGTATGAATTATTTACACAATTGCTCCCCCGTCATAGTTCACGGAGATTTAAAGTCTCAAAATCTACTTGTTGACAAAAAATGGGTTGTGAAGGTAAATAAACAGGTCTATTAACAGTGGTACGCTTTGGATTTTGGGCATTTCTAGATACATATAACAATTGTTACTTGTTGGGTTTAGGTTTGCAATTTTGGTTTATCACGTATAAAGCACAGTACCTTCCTCTTCAAACAAGATGAAACAGTAAGCTTGCATAATTATGTTTACTCAAACATTTGCACCAAGTTTATATTTAGCTTGCATTGCCTGGTAGTTCTGCTCCTTTGTGTAACTTATTTTTATCACAAGCGGTGCAAATATGTGTCGGATATTACAATTACATGCCTCCCAATAGTAGGAAAATGATTCAAATGCTTGTTATTGATTTTTATTTGACAACAGGACTGATATGTGTAGCTAGAGGGGTTGGGGCATGTAATGATGGTGGCCAGGTCTAGAAGCTTATTTTAAACTTATAATTCTATCTTGTTGTATATCTAAAGTTGCAAGCTTGATTCGTCTATATACTATGTCATTATTTACTCTACAAAATATATTTTCATTCCTCTGAGTATGGGAATGAGATGGATACTGGATCGACAGGATTGTTATATTCTGAAACATTTGCAGAAATACTAATTTGTGTAGCTAGAGGGGTTGGGTAATCGTGTTGGCCAGATCCAAAAGCCGGTTTAAAACTCGCATAATTCACTACACTTTATCTTGGTATCAATATAAACTTGCACGTGTTATTTGTCTTTTAATCATAGCATCGTTTACAAATTATATTAGGATTATATTAGGATTCATGCGGGTATAATGATGGCATGGACTGGAGACTGGAGAGGATTATTAGATGAAACATTAATTCACAGTATTTAGCCAGTTACTGATGTCATTCACAGTATTTTTTTTTTCTTGTATCTGTTAGAACTTTGATGATGTCGTATCAGCATTCCTTTATATGGTCTTTTTTGCATATGTAATTGATTTGCTTAATAAAAAAGTAACTGCTTTATAGGCTAAAAAATTCTAGAGGGTGCTAACCGCCTGCACTATATCAAATGCAGCCGGAGTGGATGGCACCAGAAGTAATTCGAAATGAACCATCAGATGAGAAGTAGGTTTTACATGTCACTATCTTTGATTCGAAATGGTTTTGTGATTGATGATTGCCTTGTGTATTTGTTTTCAGATGTGATGTTTTCAGCTATGGGGTCATATTATGGGAACTTTGTACATTACTACAGCCATGGGAAGGTATGAATCCCATGCAGGTTGTTGGAGCTGTTGGTTTTCAGCAGCGACGACTTGATATTCCAGGCAGTGTGGATCCTGCTGTAGCAGAGATAATCAAGAGATGCTGGCAGACGTTAGTATGCTTTAACTCTTGGGCTGCAATGGAATTTTAACATTTATAAAGTGTTACAAAATTTGTTGGGGCCTTAGATGTGTTGTTATTTACTTAAACAGTTGCAATGTAAATTGGTAATTTTTCTGTCACATAAATACTATCATGAAATTGTGAAAGTAAATGCAGACATCTGGGGACCCCACATTCAGTTTATGCTTCATTGGAGTATATCCTTTGAAAAAAATTAACTGTGTGAAGAGAGATAAAACATAATATTTTGGATATACTGAAAAAACAAGTATTCTGAACACTCAGTTACATTTTCTTTAAATTGAATGCTCGGTGCTTTTCCTTTTGTCTTTATCTTTTATGCACCCTACTTAGTTTCTCAATTCTGTTTTGTCTACTGTTTCATGCAGGGATCCAAGGTTGCGGCCATCATTTTCAGAGATCATGGCTGCTTTGAGACCATTATTGAAAAATAGGGGCGGAGCTATATAGGCTCCAGTGGGTGCGGATGCACCCACACCAAAATGAAAATTCAGTGCTAATCATCACGTTTCCATTGGTAAGAGGGCTAGCAGCAAAGCCATGGACGGTGCACCCCTCTCGATTTAGCTCTAGCTTCGCCCCAATAAAAAACATGCCTGCTAACTAACCTACCTGAAAGCGGACAAAGCAAACAGATGATTACGAATATGGTGGTCAGTATCAGCTGACGGCACAAACCAAAAAGAGAGTGCATTGGTCTGTCTTGCCTTCCCGGCTTCAAGCAACTGACCATCTGTAACTATTACCATTGTTTTCTACAGTACGTCAAATGCATATATGATGAAAAAACAGGCGAAATGTTGGTCCCTTTGGCCTCAAAATACACAATTAGGTTCTCCATTGAAGCCAGCAGTCTGTCCATCTGCCAAAAGCCAACCCAAATAACACAGTTCAATCAAACAAAAAGAAAACAAAGGGGAAACGAAGTTGGTGAAGTTGACATGCCAGGTAAACCAGGTCATAGGCCTTACTTTTGTTAGTCCTCGACCTAATGGAGTATTCATCTTTAAGGACCCATCAAACTGTAATGTTCTTCGACAGAAAGGTCATTTCGCCCTTAGCTTCAATCTTGAGTCTCACCTGCAGGCCCATGTGTATATCACATCCCAACAAATTTGATGTAATTGGCAATTAGATTACAAAAGAAAATCTGTTGTTTTGCACTTAAAATCATCATTCTTTACAGGGGGAAAGCTGCCGAGCCTCTCTTCTTTTATTCTTTTTCTGTGTACAACAACTGACATATTTAGAGTAGGAGTAGACCACTAACTGAGACTCCAACAAGCTAGTGCAACTGTACAAGGTTTTAACATAATGGGTTGTGCCCTGAATCGAAGGAAAACTCCTGCATTTCCCTCTCTTCAGTTGCAGAAAAACTGCGATGAACTCTAATGGCCTCGCAGCTGGATGCGATGTGATACGGTTGATGGGATCAAATTTTAACAGCTTGTTGGTCGTTGTGCCTGTACAGCTAGTTTGTCGGATCACCAAGATTTGACATGGATGTGCTACGTTGTCCAACGGCAAGTGATTGGTTCTCGTCTGAGCGGAGCCTGTCTCGCACCCGGGAGCCAGGCCCAACGCATGCGACCCGACGGTGATTGGTTGCTCGTTTGCACGCTGGTAGGATGTGCAATTGGTTGGCCTACTGCCCGCACCGCTCGTCTCTGTTTTGGTGCAGCAAGGCACGCGTCTAGGCATGCCGCAGTTTGCATCGTGGGAACCAATCACGAAGACGTCGCATCCCGGGAGCCTGGCTGCGGTAAAACCAGCCAACCAATCAGACCCTCAACGATCCTATCCGTGGGCAACGCTGAACGCTTGAAGCTGAAGCCCCGAAGATCATCCTACCTACGGTGTCCCACGGCGGTCCGCTCCTCCGAGTCACTCGGCCGACGCAGCAGCATCGGGAGGGAACCCCCGATTTGCCCCGCGCCGCGCCCGTCGCCGACGCCGCGCATCCAGCGTTCCCTGTCTCCCCGCACCGGCCCACCGCCACCACGTGGGCCCCCACGTCTCCCCAGATCCCATCCACCCCCAGCTCGCAACGCGCTTGCCACGACGCGATACAAGCAGCCACGCTTCCATTTCCATCCCGCACTCCAGACCGAAATCCCCAAACCCTCGCTCGCCACCTGCCGCCCGATCAAGCAGCCGGCGCGATCCGCCATGGCGTCCGCGTACTACGAGAGCTCCCGGGGCGGCGCCGCCGAGGAGGCGGACGACTTCGACGAGTTCGACCCCACGCCGTACGGCGGCGGCTACGACCTCTTCGTCACCTACGGCCGCCCGCTGCCGCCGTCCGAGGAGACCTGCCACCCGTGCTCGGAGCCCTCCACCTCGTACGACGCGCCCCACTACTCCGCGTCCGAGCCGTCCCCGTACGGCCACCACGCCAAGGCCAAGCCCAACTACGGGTTCCGCCCCCAGCAGGAGCAGCACCCGTCCTACGGCGGCGGCGGCGGCGGCGGCGGCTACGGATCCAGGCCCGAGCCCGCCGCGGAGGAGGGCGGCGGCTACGGATCTGGCTACGGGTCCGGGTATGGTAGGAAGAACCCAGAGGAGGAGAGCTACGGCTCTGGGTACGGGAGGAAGCCGCAGGCCGAGGAGAGCTACGGGTCCGCCGGGTACGGCGCTGGCTACGGCGGCCAGGCCCGGCCGGAGCAGGGTTACGGGTCGGCAGTGTATGGATCTGGGTACGGCGCTGATCCGCCGGCCGAGAACTACGGCTCTGGTTACGGGAGGAAGCCGCAGGTAGAGGAGAGCTACGGTTCGGAGTATGGGTCTGGGTACGGCAGGAAGCCGCAGGCTGAGGAGGGCTACGGATCAGGGTACGGCAGCAGGCCGCAGGGTGGGGAGGAGTATGGCAGTGGTGGGTATGGGAGGAAGACTCAGGAGGAGAGCTACGGTTCCTCCGGGTATGGCTATGGCAGGAAGACTGAGGAGGAGCGCTATGGTGGTTCTGGGTATGGGTATGGGAAGAAGGCGTCTGAGGATGAAGGTGTGTACGGCTCCGCTGGGTATGGAAAGCCGAAGCCATATGGGGAAGAGTATCAGAGTGGTGGGTATGAGAGGCCGAGTTATGGTGGCGGGGAGGAGTACCAGGGGAGCTATGGCCGCAAGAAGAATGTAAGTCCCTTTCCCTTTGAATTGGGCTGTGTTGATATTTATTCATCTACCTGAATTACCTTGTTGTGCTTATGCATGTTATAATGTATCATGTGATGAATGTTAGAGGAAAAGCAGGAGACTTAATTGTGTGTTGTATTAGGCCTTACAATAGATGAACTTTTGAGAATAGATGACTGTTTAGCTGATAGCAGGTCTCATAGAACATATCAAAATTATGTTGGGTAGAAGGAATAGAGGCTTGTGAATCTAAAATTCAGAACATATGTTTTAGGTGCAAAAGTAGCTTAAAGATAAATGCTGCTGATTCAAATATAGGTTTAAGGTGTTTTAAGAAGTTTTATCCAGTGTCAGAAACATGTTGTGAGGAAAATTCTGTATTAAGCTGATCCATTTTGAATTGCTTGTTGTGGTATTTAGGGTGCATAACTATCTTACTGATCGACTTCTGTAGTATTTCTCTGAAGTCCCATACAAACTGTGGGGTATATGACATATTCATTTCACCCTAAAATAGTCTAGTTAAACAAAAGATCAGTAACGGCTGTTCATTTGTATTGAATACCGAGTTGTAGAAGTGCAGCCCTGTGCTTCAGCTGTGGTGTCGATGGCGTATGGTTTTTATGCAGTATATTTCATAACACTTGCATTTGGGCAAGCATAAGTCTTCAAATTAGGTTGAAAAATTGAAAAATTTTAAATTCACACCACGAAATTGATGTGTATGATCTTAAAAGGTGCAGTGGAAATGAGGTGTTTTCCCCCTCTCTACTCATGCATTGCTGGCAAGCTTGTAAATCTTGCTCTCCGTGTAGCGCATATTCTCTTTGTTGAGCAAAGGCTAATTTCTTAAGGAATCAAGTATTCTGTTTGCAGTGCTGGCACAAATGATTCAATAGTGCTAAAAATAGAATACAACTTTCTCTCCCATACTAACTTTTTGTTGTTGCCACTTGGTAGGATGATGACTCCGATGATGAGAAGAAGCAGCGTTATGAGAAGCACCACCACCACCACCGTCGCCACAACTACGACGATTAAGCACACCTATTGTGGGTACTGCTGGACGTGGGCTCAGCCTACTGCCACTATATCTGGTTACTGCATGAATAAAGATTGTCGGGCAGTGCCTACTGCCACTATATCTGGACGTGGGTGTGTTTGCCTTCTGGGCAGTGCCGCACTGGACCATTGTCGGCTCCTTTGAGTTGGTACTGCCCCACCCCTGAAGTGTGCTATGTGTGTGGTCTGTATGTTCGAATCGTGACCAAGTAAGTACCGTCTGTATGTGTGATGAACCTGGTGTGCACGCCTGTTGAGGCTGAACGTTATACTTTGTACTTGTTCCTGTGGTGTTTCTTTCAGTGATTGGGACTTGTCTTGGCATCAGGCATGGCTCCTCTGCCCCTGTGGAAACTTAATACTCTGCATTCTGTTGACGCTGTTGCTTTCAGCTGCACGGTGTTCGTCCCATTGGCCTTGGAGCGATCATGCTGAACCGGCTGGACGTAACGAAAAATCTCTGTTCCTTCGTGGCTCCGGGTCACGACTCTGCTATTTGCAGGCTATGTTAGGTACCCCCATTTCTGCCAGCTTTTCTATCCGATACCTTTCACTGAAATAATCATGTGATAGATAGGCTGCCGGCAACTCGTTCAGTGCCTAAAATTCGGTCCAGCTGGGCCATCAGAATGCTAGCGGGTGCCATCGATGCTACGCCGGTTGTTGGGGACGATGGCACCATCAGGTGAGCAATGAACGAGGCGATGCGTCGTCCACTTGGTGAGTTGGTGGTCTGTTGTGATTTCGCCAGAAGCGCACCAAATTTTAGTTCCAAACGAGCTATGTTTTGACAAATCTGGATCTTTTCGCTTGTAGTTCTCGTATTTAAATTTCCGAACATTATTGGGATTGGCTACTCTCTGAATTTGTTTTTGTAACTGTTTGCTCCATTGTCCTTTTTCTTCAAGGAAAATAACCGATTTAAAGAAATTGTTTAGCTGCTACAACCATCTTTCCTTTTCTAAGAAAAAGAAATGCTTAGCTGCTTGAAAATTCCAGTTGCGTGTAGATTCAAAGATCTCGTGCATCCCAGCCCTTGCACGGCAGATGTTGCTTGCAATTCTGCGCAATTTTCCCGAAACAGAGAATCGAGAAGGAGAACACGCAGCGCAGCAGCAGCCAGCGACCTGGAGCCGAGGCCGCAGCTCGTTTTCAGGCTGCGTCACGCGGCGGTCTCACGCCTCCCCTCGCCCTCGCCTCGCGTCCCTCTCTTCCCGGCGAGCCCCTCCTCCACGCGTCTACCAACCACCAGTCCACCACGCGCGCGGCGCGAGCCCTCCAACCGACCCCGATAGAGGCAGGCAAGCGCCACCGCGTAGACCCAAGCCACCGTGACGCTCGATCGGCTGGCTTTCTGCGTGCGGCGCGGCGGCGGGGAGGTGGAGGGCCGGCCACCGCGCCGTGACGACGCCGCGCCATGGAGGTGCCGCCGCTGCCAGCGGCGGCTGCGGCTGCGGAGGAGGAGCGGCGCGGCGCGTCGACGGGGTCGTGCCTCCCCAGGCTGGTCTCAGGCGTCCTCTCGGGGGCCCTCACCGGCCTCTTCGCCGTCGGTACGCGCCTCGTCCTTTGACGACGCCTCGTGTTTGCTTGTGTTTTCTGGTTTGCGTGCGCTGGTGTTTTTGAATTTTGACGCGGATTTGTGGTACTTGTGGTGTCTGAAGCTGGAGGCCTGACGGGGGCGTTCACTGGCGCATTGGCGGGGAGGGCTTCCGACAGCGGCATCCTCCGGGGAGCTGGGCTGGGGGCGTTTGCGGGGGCGGTGCTCTCCATCGAGGTTCTGGAGGCTTCGCGCGCATACTGGACCGCGGACCGATCGAGCCCGCAGAGCACATCCTCCATGGTCCGTAACTTCTTCAGCAATTCAGCCTGCCTTATTGTTGGGCGGTTCAATTGCCAGAGTATATAATTGTCTTGCGTTAGCTCAAGAAAATACCAAGGGATTTAGGCGATTCTTATATGCTACTTCTATTAGTTCCTTTCAGCCCAGATCATGGAAATTACATTCTGCGGTGCCACATTCATGGTGGGTCTGCTTTTTAAGAGAATTCTTTGTTGTGTTTCCAGGGCGATTTCATAGA
Source organism: Panicum miliaceum (assembly GCA_032594955.1). Classification (NCBI taxonomy): domain Eukaryota; kingdom Viridiplantae; phylum Streptophyta; class Magnoliopsida; order Poales; family Poaceae; genus Panicum; species Panicum miliaceum. The sequence continues at coordinate 5,704,071 of CM064071.1, forward strand.
GCAGCTCCTTCATGCTCGATTTGTGCAAGACCAGTATGAGCCATCAGCATACATGGCGTATCGTTGGCAGGTCAGTTGTTGTGTTACCACTGGTAGCATCCTCACTAACAGAAGGCGCAGAAATGCTTACCATAGAGCGTCACATCCATTTCTAGATGAACAACAGATATTTTCCAACAGGTTGGTATTGCAGACAATGATGATCTGTATGACGTCCTTGAAGAGGTTTTATCCGAAGGGGTCTCGCAAGATACCCTAAAGAAGTTACCGCATCATGTGGTGACTGATCAGAAGCAAGAATCGATTGGTGAAAACTTGGCTTGCGCTATTTGCCTCCAGGTACTAATGTCACATTACATTACATATTTGTTTAGTGAAAAACTATCCAGCACTAAAATCTTAATGTCGTGGGGGTCTGGGGGATTTTACAGTTTAGAAGGTGGCTTTGTCTTGTCTTAATAAATTAACATGATGTGCATATGTCATTTTCTTTTGGAGGTTGGCGGTTGATTAATTTGGGGAATGTGTGATTTGATCAATACTCTTAAGATGACTGAAAGTAAATGATGGGAGTTGAAGCAGGAGTGTCCATCACTCTGCCTCATAGGTTGATTATAGTTTACTCAGATGTTAAATCACCTTTGTCCACCTAGTGGTTGCTTCACTTACTTCCAAAGAGATGCCAGCTTTTTTGACTAGTTACCTTGACTCTAAAGTTTCAACATACAGTTTGATGGTACTCTGGTTAGACCATAAAAATGTTGGAGCACAATCTATCTCTTTGAGCGCAGTATATGGACAGATCTGACATTCATTTTTCTCAACCATTCAAGCAATGCCTTCGGCTGGCTCCTTGGGTCGAGTTCTTTTTAATAAGCATCCACATTTTATTTTGTGTTGTGGCCAATGAATTTAGCATCCTTGTTTATTTTCTCTTGAAATGGTATCCTACGGTTAGCACCCTTTTCCATTTTGATGTGGGAAAAGGACATTTATTTTGTTGTTTTAGGCTTTGTTTCGGACGTGCTAACAGTTTGCTCTTCTCCCAGGATATTGTTGCCGGAGAGACAGTGAGGAAGTTGCCGAAGTGTTCTCACACTTTCCACCTGCCTTGCGTGGACAGATGGTTCATTGACCACGGTTCATGCCCTGTATGTAGGCAAGACGTGTAGGTAGATTATGTTCGGCCCCGTGATCCCATGCCTTTGTAAAGTGCCTACTGGCATCATGTAGAAAGAATTATACGTAGCAGTGTAAACTAAGCCCTACAACTTGTTTGTAATTGTATCGTGAAAATTGGCTGTATACATACATCAAAGATTGCGAGGTTCGTGTTTTCTAGCCACTCATTTTCATTTTGGCCGTGTTAAACTGGAGAGAGTTTCTTTTGCCGTCCTATTGTACATGTATATTGGCAATATCACGCTGAATTGGTACTGCATTACAGGTTTACTGCTAGATTATCGTAAAGGCGATTGCCAATTTCAATCGGGACTCTGCTTTAGAAAATAAAAAACGCGTTTCCTGGTTATCACATCTTCGACGATCTCGTCCATTTGCGCCGGCGGCGGACCGAGGGATTGGTAGGGGGAACTGAAGTGAAGCCAGAGTGCGGGTCGGGGCCTCGGGGGGGGAGAACCAATGACGTGGCGTGCCTGCTTCTCTGGTCCGGTTGGACCCACCTGAGGGGAGGCTCTGCCAGGTGGGGCCCTGAGCCAGTCACTGCAGCTTTGTCGCGCGTGTGTGCAAACTGAATAAAAAAAAGAGTAAAAATGATGCTAGCTGGCAGCTGCGTAACATGGACCGTCCGATCCCCAACGATGGGCGGCGGATCAACCTTTACCTGCCTTGTAACGACTAACGAGAGCACTCGCGCAGAATTATCACAGGCCGCCACGGCCTTATCACCGGTGGCCGCTCCACTCCCTCCAAAGCTCCGGTAATGTCCGCCTCCGCCCCGACCCCCATCCCGCTGACCACCGTCGCCGAGCTGCGGCAGCACCACTCGCAGCTGGTCCACCTGGGCCTCGCCTCCCACCCCGCCCACGCGCGCCGCCTTCTCTCCTTCCTCGCCCGCGACCCCGACTCCCACTTCCCTTACGCGGCCCGGCTCCTGGCGCACCACCCGGACCCGCACCCGGCGCTCTTCAACCCGCTCTTCCCCGCGCTCCCGCCGCGCCACGCCGCGCGGCTCCTGGCCCTCATGCTCTCCCTGCCCCTCGCCCCCGACCACTTCACCTTCCCGCGCCTCCTCCCCGGCGCCCACCCGCTCCACCTCGTCGCCCAGCTCCACGCGCTGCTCCTCAAGCTCGGTTTCCACGCCCACACGCAGTCGCTCAACGCGCTGCTCGCCGCGTACCTCGCCAACGCGCGGCCCGACCTCGCCTCCCGCGTCTTCCGCGGCGGCGGCGGGGGCGGCGCCCTCGACGTCGTGTCGTGGACCACCATGGTCGGCGGGCTCTGCAAGCTGGGGCTGGTCGACGCCGCGCGGGAGGTGTTCGACGGGATGCCGGAGCGGAACCTGGTGTCGTAGAACGCGATGATGTCCGGGTACGTGAAGGCCGGGCGGTTCCTGGACGCGCTGGAGGTGTTCGACGAGATGCGGGCGCGCGGGGTGGAGGGGAACGGGTTCGTCGCGGCGACGGCGGCGGTGGCGTGCACGGGCGCCGGCGCGCTGGCGCGCGGGAGGGAGGTGCACTGCTGGATGGAGCGGACCGGGGTCGTGATGGACGAGAGGCTGGCGACCGCCGTGGTCGACATGTACTGCAAGTGCGGCTGCGTCGAGGAGGCGCGGCGCGTGTTCGAGGCCCTGCCGGACAAGGGGCTCACGTCGTGGAACTGCATGATCGGCGGGATCGCGGTGCACGGGCGGGGCGAGGACGCCGTCGAGCTGCTCGGCCGGATGGAGAGGGAGGGCGTGGCGCCGGACGACGTCACGCTGGTGAACGTGCTCACGGCCTGCGCGCACGCGGGGATGGTCGGCGAGGGCCGCCGCTGCTTCGACCACATTGTTCGGAGATACGGCATCGAGCCCAAGATGGAGCACTACGGCTGCATGGTCGACTTGTATGGAAGAGCAGGGCAGCTGGGCGAAGCCAAGAAGGTGATCGACGACATGCCCATGGAGCCGGACGTCGGCGTCCTCGGCGCGCTCTTCGGTGCGTGCAGGATCCACGGCGACGTCGATCTGGGCGAAGCCATCGGGTGGCGCGTCATCGAGCTGGATCCCCAAAACAGCGGCCGCTACGTGCTGCTGGCGAACCTCCTCGCCACTGCCGGCCGGTGGGAGGACGTGGCCAGGGTCCGGCGACTGATGGACGAGCGGAACGTGAGCAAGGAAGCCGGGCGGTCCGTGATCGAGGTCGACGGCGAGGTCTGCGAGTTCCAGTGCGGGAGCCTGTGCCATCCCCAGGCGGAGGAGGTGTACGCCATGGCCAGGGACATGATGATGAGGATCGGGGCAGAGGGATACGTGCCTGACACGAGGGACGTGCTGCACGACATTGCAGAGGAGGAGAAGGAGACGCCGCTGCTCTACCACAGCGAGAAGCTGGCTATCGCCTTCGGGCTGCTGCGCACGAGGCCCCGCGACACGATGCGGATCACGAAGAATTTGAGAGTCTGCAGGGACTGCCACGAGGCGACCAAGTTCGTGTCTCGCGTCTTTAAGCGCGACATCGTGGTCAGGGACAGGAACCGGTTCCATCATTTCAAGGATGGGAAGTGCTCGTGAAGATTATTGGTAGAATCCATTAAAAAATTTACGTTATTCTCAAAGATGGAGCTTAGCCTTTTATCTTAGTTTTGTTTCATCCATCTGGTTTAAGAGCATGCCATATACGGTAAATAGTGTTGCAATTATAAACAAGTCTACAAGAATAAGATATGACCTGCTTACTGGCTTGGTTTCGATAAATTTGGAAACATCCTTCGAGTTTCCTATCTCATTTGATTCACACGATCTGCTAAGCGATGGGTCGGGGCCTCGGGGGAAAGGATGAGCTCACTGAAGGGCCATCAGAGCCTAGGGAGGTGGCGATCAGCCGCTGACGGTGTGGCGGCGAGCCGGTAGGAGGAACGGCGGGCGACGGTAGCGAAGATACTGTCGACATGAAGCAAGAAACACTTTCGTCTCGAACATTGGCTCACGTGAGCATGTAACAGAGCACAACAGCGGAACTTTCAGTTGACACGCATCTAAGAGGCAAGAGAGCAGCACGTTACTTCATGCAAAAATTGATTACCCAGTAGATTGGTTCAGGATACAAGTCACGGTTCTAATGTATATTTCTACAGCGCGGCAAAAGAACCAATCCAGCATAAACACAAGCAAGCCACCCAGACAACCTGATAAAGATACTTGTAGAAACAATTTCCCCAACCTCCGGTGGTTTGGCTTCGATCATCCTCAAGCTATTTTCGCCCCTGAGAAGTCCATCTCCGGGTGCTGTCGTGAAAAAAGAAATAAGAGCTCAGTCAGATATAGGGAACAGATAGGAAGGGAAGCTATACATATGTGACACCAGCTCGATCACGCAACTTACCTCAGCCATGAACTTCTTGAGAATTTCTTGCTTCTGCATCTCATCACTTGTTGGAAGGCCCATCTGCTTCTGACGTTGGTCAAACTGCACGGCGATGAAGAAATTTAGCAATTCCCAAGCAGTAACAAGGATTAATCAGATGCGTATCAGGTTGTGTATCTTACCATCATCTTTTCCACAGTTTGTCTAGTCTCTGGATCCAAATCAGAAAGTTTGCTGCTCTCTGGTTCCACCTTTTGGGTATCAACTTCAGGGTCCCCCTTTATCACAGACTTCCACCACTCCATTTGGTTGTGTTTTGTAAGCAATATATTCAGTGATTTTCCATCCTCTGTAAGATGTTATCATAAGCAAAACCATACTCCTGTCTTAGGGTGGAAGAGAATACAGGCGTGCTCAAATAAAAGCAAACTTACCTATGCTCCAGAAGCAGTCATCAACCTTAACTGGCTTATAGAGCTCACCCTGATAAGAAAGGAAGTCACAATAGAAGTTAAAACCCAAAATATGTATTGTAACACCGCATTTGATTTAAAAGAAGCATTTCTTTCCCATAAGAGATGGAATTTATTGCTGTAGCTACTTACATCAATGATAGGGGGCTGGCCCTTTAGGCCAACCTTCAGATGGTTCTTCTTTATATCGCAGACCACAAATCTTGATTTTGTTCCTTCAGGAACAGGAACCGAGATGTTAACCTCTGGCAACTGTTGAGTCCACGAGTACTTCTCCAAGTCAAGACCATTGCCAGCATTTGGTTCTGTTTATTAGGACAGACATAAAATTAGATACTCAAGAGATCCCAAAAATGTGCAACAGTACAAATGGAATCTAAAAAAATTGTCTTATATGTAATGGAAGGGGGGATTATTAGGCCACCATGTTAGCAATTTCAAGTTAACTGCTGTTAGACTGTGATTGTCCATAGGGATCCGAAGCAAACAAATGGCAAATGAATGTAACTTTTCCTAACAAGCCTGAGTTCGAAATTTAAGCATTTTTCTATCTACTGATACCATCATACCATCAACGAGGTGCAGTTTAAACATATCAAATGGTATAAGGACCCACTCTAGAGTTCTTATAGATACCTAAATCTATCATACTAGGATACATGTGCATATCAAGTAATTTAGTTAAAAAAACTAGAAGCTCTACCGAATAACTATACCTGGTTAACTCATCACATGAGTTACACACAAAAGTACTGCTAGCTTGAAACTGGTTAATTATACAAAAATAAAACAATGCAACTTGAAACTTGGGAATCCATTGGTCAACTCATCATTGAAACAGGGTGTGTCTGCTCACTCTGGATTACATCCCCGTTGCAAGTAACAGATCCCATGAGTAGTTTTTGTTCATCAGAGCATCAACCCTAACCTATCTAGTTATTAACCAATAACTATTCTAATAAGAAATCGTGCCTACTCCTAACTACGATCCTCCGATTGAGATCGGGATTACTGGAACCACATTTAGCATCAAACGCCCTAGGACTCGGCAGCAATAGCAATTTGAAAAGAGGACGGCACCAGAACAGAGTACTCACGTCTCACGTTGCCCTCCTCCTTCTTATCCACCTCCATGCTGTCCTTCTCCGCCGAGCTCTCCGGCTTCCCCTCCGCCGCCGGAGCCGCCGCGGCCTTGGCCGCCTTCTCCGCCTCGGCCGCCGCCTTCCGCTCGGCCTCCTCCCCCTTCCGCTTCGCCTCCCTGGCCGCCCTCTCCTCGGCCTCCACCTCCGCCCTAGCGGCCGCCGCCATCGCGGTGACCTTGCTCACCGCGGACGGGTCGCGGAACAGGCCGGACCGGCGGTGCGCGACGCCGACGGCCGCCTGGAGGAACGGCAAGGCGCCGCCGCACCGCTCCAGCAGCGCCGCGAGGGCCTCCTCGACGTCTGCCGCCGCTTGCTGCTGCTGCCGCGGCGGGGCCTCGTCGTCCTGGAAGTCGGAGATGATCGCCATGGAGCGATTCCCTACGCTAGGGCTTCGCGCCGCGCCGGGATTCCGAGATAGATCTCAGATTACGGTGAGGGTTTTGGATGGGGAGGAAGCGTGGGGGTTTGTTTGGACTTCGATTATAAGAATGGGGCGGCCGGAGAGGAGAGGCGAGATGAGCCCGGTTTGGCTTGGTCTAGAAGACTCTGGAGGCGTGTGGGAGGTGTTCGGGCCTTCGCGACTCGGTAGACGGCACGGGTGGATGACTGGTGGGGTCGGAGTACATCAGATGCGATTTATAGAAAGAAACACAAAACAAAGACATGGTACTATGGTAGATAGTCGTCGTTTACTATGGACGGTGATGCAGATCGTGATGAAGTCCAAATTATATTGGACATGGAATACAGATAAACCAAAGCAAACATGCCTGGTTTAAACTTCAAGTCATAATTTGTTCTTCACAAACTTTTATTTTAAAATAATTGTGGTTCTTTATGACAACTACAAGTAGACACTTAAATTGACTTCACTAACGAGTTTTGATTTTGTGTTGTATTTAAAAATACAGATTACGTGATAATTTAATGCTAGGGTAGAATTTTCTTGCCTAAGCATAATGCGATAACAACTCTTCAAATTAAAGAAAAACTATAGGAGAGAGAGGAATTGACATAGGGTTTGAAATCTTGTTGGATGAATAACGAGCCAGCATGTGTGGCTGTTGGCCAAAAATTGGCCCACCGCGCGCCAGTGCTGGGAGCACTGGCAGCAGCCAGAAACCTTTAGTCCCATATTTTCTAGGCAAGCTAGACTAATTTAAATAGGTAGTCTGAGGGGGCTAGTTAACTCCGATTGCAGCCTTTTATGCAAAGCGAGGACGAAAGCGTAAAAGAGTTAATTAGCACATGTGGTCTATTCTAGGACTTTAACCGTTTTGTTGTTACATCTGGTAATCAGAGCTAACTTTTGCTGTGTCAAGGACACGTACAGGTCAAATGCGCAGGTATGGTGCGCATGACGTGTGGATCCTGTGTGGTCATAGTATGGCACATGCGCCGACACAGGACGTACGAACGTGACCAGAAAAGTCGATCCTGAACCTGTGTATTGTGTATTGTACGGGTAAGCTGGTTCGACAGCTTGACAAGGACGGCGAGTTCTTAGGGTGGGTGTGTTGTAACATCCCAGCTCGTGTGGGTGTTGGGTCAAGACTTTAACCGTTTTGGTTATTTATCCTTAAGTTTATAGATGGGAAGGTTATTTAAATTGCATGATAAATGTACTCTTCTTATCATTGCCCCGTATAAGTGTAATATGATGTTCATATAGACTCTGTATGAGTGTTCGTCGATTATTGAATTGAACCAAAGTAATGTCAATACAACCGAAAGGATTAAAATTATACATAAGTTAAGTTGAGTAAAGCAACACAAATTCAGTTAAAAGGATTGCAAATTGAACCAGAAGGCAACCCGATTTCCAAATGAAACACATCCTGCAAATTGTGTGTTTCAACTTTCTCTGCAACGAACATTGTTTTCTTTCGACGGAACCGTATTGTGTGAGCTTGTTACCGTGTCTTCCTCTTACCCGCACCTGCCCATCGCGCGCTGTTCGCTGCGCTGCCGCTCCGGCGGCGACGGCCACGCCCTGCCGTACACCACACCCAGCGATCTTCCCCACAACCGACCTCGTTACTCCTTTACCTTCTTGATCACAGTGGTCTCCCAAGAGATAACCGCTCCCGATACAGCGCAACCGCATGATCCGGAAGGGATCAGCGCGCTTGAGCCCGCGCGCGCTCAAGCAAGTCCACGGCAACCTTGTTGTCAGCGGCATCACCTCGCGCGGCCTACAACCCGTGCGCGACCTTCTCCTCTCCTGCACCGTGTCGTTCCACGGCGGCATGGACTACGCGCGCAGGCTGTTCGACGGAATCCCTCCCCCGGGCCCGGACTTCTTCATGCACAATGCCATGCTGCGCGGGTACGCGCATGCCGGAGCGTCCCACGCGGCCTTCGCAGTGTACAGCCGCATGGAAACGGTGGACCTGAGGCCCGACGGGTTCACCTTCTGCTACCTCCTTCGCGCCTGCTGTGCAGGGATCGGCGTGCCGGCTTGTTCTAGCGCTGGGTGGCAGGTGCATGCCGTCGTCGTGAAGCTTGGGTTCCTGGAGGACGCGTTCGTGAGGAACGCGCTCATCAATATGCACGCCAAGTGCGGGGACTTGGGTGTCGCTGGCATGCTTCTTGGTGAAGCCAGCGAGCGGGACATCGTGGCGTGGTCGGCTGTCATAGCTGGGCACGCGTGCAGAGGTAACCTGGACATGGCGAGGCAAATGTTTGATCAGTGCCGGCACAAGGATATTGTGTGCTCGAACGTGATGCTGGGTGCGTATGCGAAGCACGGGGAGATGGAGAAAGCGAGGGACCTAGCTGTTTGATTGTGCGCCAGAGAAGGATGTGGTTTCGTGGAACACTATCATCACTGGGTACTCGACGCAGGGAATGCTGGAGCAAGCGTTGGAGGTCTTTGATGAGATGAGGGGTGCAGGGTGGATGCCTGATGATGCGACTATTGTTAGCTTGCTGTCGTGCTGTGCAAATGCAGGGTCACTTGATGCAGGGAGGATGATACATTCTTTGCACTTGGAAGGCAGACGAATAAGTATTTGATTGGAAATGCATTGGTATCAATGTGTGCAAAATGTGGTGATGTCAATACTGCATTGGAAGTCTTTAGCAGGATGAAGGAGAAAGATGTTTGGACATGGAATTCGATCATTGGAGGACTAGCCTTGCATGGACAAGCGGAAAAATCAGTTCAGTTCTTCAGTAAAATGCTTGAAGAGAAAATTCACCCAAACGTGATTTCTTTCCTATGTGTTCTGGGCGCATGCAACCATGCCGGACTGGTTGAAGATGGTCAGAGGTGTTTCTATGTTATGAAAGAAAGGTATGGGATTGATCCTAATGCAAGGCATTACAGTTGCATTGTGGACATGCTTGGCCGTGCTGGTCTACTGGATGAAGCATTTGCAATTGTGAGTGGCATGAGGCAACACAATGCAGTTGTATGGAGGGCACTGCTTGGCACCTGCAGAACCCACGGGAATATGGCTCTCGGAAAAATTGCTCAGGAGAAGCTTCTTAGCATAAATGGAGATGTAAGTGGTGATTATGTACTCCTCTCTGGCATTTATTCATCGTTCGGTGAATGGTCAAGGGTGGAGACAGTGCGAAGATCAATGGATAAAAGAGGGCTAAGAAAAGTAGTTGGTTGTGCTCAGATTGGCCATAAAACTGCTGGTCTTTCAGCACTGTAACTGTGATTTTGGATGTTCTACACTTCTACTATTGAATGGAAAATGGAAAAGGTGATAAACGCCCACGAATGGCTTTTCATTTCTGCTTGTATACCAGTGACTGGAAACTGTTAGTAGATCCCAGCTCAGTCAAGTTCAATCTGCCATGATTTCACTGCCAGTAGCAGGTATGGATATATAAGCCAATCACATTTTCTTTTTTATATATACGTGGGCAAAGAATATACCAACAACTCCTTCAGAAACTATTTTGATTCATCCATAATAGTTCATACATATTCATTTTCTGTGGCTTCTATATATGAAGGTACACGGCATCAACTGTCAAGATAAAAGAATAGGTACAGAATCATGGTAACACTTTGAGATAGCAGAGGATCATCATAGCAAGATGTAATAGGCTTATAGGCACATAGACGATTACATAAAGATAGAAGCCCGATGATCACACTATTATATTGTATATTTCACACTGCTGGAAGAAAATGATGCACGGTTTGATCTAGCGCCTCGCAAGGGCAATGGCGGAGAGTAATATCAGCAGTATCAGCACAACCATGGCTCCAAATGAACCAATAAGCGATCCAGAGATACGCTCGCAGAATGAGTCAAACTGCTGGCAAATAGCAAGCCAGTTTGCCCTGACATTGCCTTTGTGTGCTAAGTACACAATAGCTGCTGCTGCAGATGCTCCCGCGGTCACCAGTGCTAGCATTGCCTTCAAAATAATCACAAAAGAAAACAGATAACTAGGTGATATATTTGTTGATGATCCTTTCTTTTCAATATAAACAAGTTGAGTAACCATGCGTACTTTCATGCAGGATGATTTTTCAAGTTCTCAATATACTTTGAATTAGAAAAGGAGGCAATCTTACCGCATCAAGAAAGATCAATAGAAGCCTGCTGAATTTGGCTCTGCTCCTAATGATGTGCACAATCGATAATGGAAGTGAGAGGATGAGATAGGCGCAGACAATAGAATTTGCAACGACGAAGAACCTGCCGAAAAGGAAAGATATTAGAACAGTTGGAGCATCAGATACTCATAGGTTTGTTATCTGAGATCATTGCTTTATTGAGGTTGGCTTACGTGAGAGTCGGGAGATCACTGTACTGTGCCTTGAACCGGATGAACTGTGTAAAGAAAGGCAGCGTCTCGTTGGTGGTGCCCATTGCAATGGCACTGGCAAGGGTGCCGATGATGGCAATGAAGCGAAGTATGAGATCAAGCACAGACAGTCCTTTGCTGACCCCCCTACTCAGGGGCGCCTTGGATGTCTCGCCATGCTCACTGGATTCTTTCATTGTGAACGATATAAAGCTCTCACTCTGTGAAACCGGATTGCTGGGCTGCTTTGAAGAATAGAGCCCCATCTTCTTCACATATATATGCTTGGTGATTGGCGAGCTGCACGAAGTGCAAATGGATTAGGTCGGCTCGATGCCAGAGCAGGTGGCCGTACAGGGTGTGTTCTGTGAGTACTTCCAGGTGCATTTCGGTTGACACCTACTCTACTTGCTCCATGGAGATCAATCGCCTCATTTCGTGCAGAGTTTATGGTCTCTTTACATCCGTGGACTTCCAATTGAGCGGTGCTATGGGCATTTGCATGTCACTGCTATGTGTCCTATGCAGGAGGCTTCAACTAAACGCTTGTTAGCTCGTTCCAACTCCAGAAGCATTGTGATATTCAACTTTATGTCGATTCACGAGATCTGGGGGTTTTTCTGTTTTGAGTTGGTGAATTATTTCGTGCTCTTTACAGCTCCAAGAACCGTATGTGCTCACTTATCAGCCTTCACTTTAGGCCGTCTGCTTGTATTATTCACGAAACAAAAGAAATGGAACACTAATGTCACTTCTAATCAACTATCTTCAACATAACTTATCAGAAATTCTTCTATATGTTCACCACTAAAAAAACTAACAAACCTTTCCAACAAACAAAACAAGCGTATTTGACTACACTGCCATTCCATATTGCCTGTTCACCTCTTCCACGAATTACCAACCAACTAGCTGGATAGAGGGATGGTAGCATGTGTAATTTTTTTTTGAAATAAAAGTAGCATGTGTAATAACAAAACCATTCACAGCCCCATTTGCTTTACAACCCAAAAAGAAATAATGAAGACTGAATCCAATCACGTTGCAGTTAAGAAAACAAGACAGCAATTGTCAAACCGGACCACAAAGAAAGAACAGTAAAAAGCCAAAGATTCTAAAGAAAAATGGGGGGAATTCTCGGCATCTGCCATTCTGTCAAGCCTTCATAATCTTTGCATCTACATAGACATTCCATGGAGCTCACTTGGCCAGCTTGGTTGATGGAGAATCACACACACCTACATACAGGTAGCCAGCTAGCTAGCCAGCAGCAAGAGAAGAGAGAAAGAGAGACAGACAGAGATGAGGGCCAAGAACTCAAGGCATTAAGAGAGAGATATCATCAACCAGAATGACCAGGCAGGCTTCAACGGGAGAAGTGCATTCTGATCTCCGTTCTTATTGCAAACATCATAATCATCTGGCTGGTATACAAGAATACCTGTCCCCGTAACAAAAACAAAACATTGGGACTTGGCTCGAAAATGAAACAACAGATATTAGAATTTTTTTTTTCAAGGCACCACTGTCGGAGCTACGTTAAGGCCAACCTGGGCCATGTCCCCCCCGGATCCGGTGAAAGTTCTGAAGAAGTGAAAGCTAGCTCAATATCAACTACTTCATGCCTGTTGATGCTGCTGCAAATTTGCATGCCTGCATGCATGTCTACACCATCTGATGCTTGCTCTCAGCTACTTCACTAACTGGGTTGCGCATGCAAGCTAGCTAGTACTACTGCCAATTCTGCTCGAGACCTCGACATATTTGATTGCTTTCTCAGACTAATTGCCCATTTAAATGCAGTTAATTTGTTTAGCTTTACAAAAGGAAAAATTCACAAAAAGAGGTCAATCGCAACGCAGTTTAGAAAAGCCATTTGGAAAATGGAAGAGAGACACAAAGTTTATAGAGACAAATTACTGGTTATAAAACGAAATTGTTCAATAAGAAAGCATTCTTATACTTGCCAAGCCTTCATAATCATTGCATCTACATATGCATTCCATGGAGCCCACTTAGCCAGTTTGGTTGATTCAGAATCACACACACAGGAAGGAAGACAGAGAGGGGGGGTGTAGGAAGAGATGAGCTCCTTCTGGTTATAGTAGCAGTAGCAGCAGCAGACCATCAACCAGAGTGGCTAAGCAGCCTTCAACAGGATATGTGCATTGAGATATTCGCTCTTAGTGCAAATTACCTGTAATCATCAGGCTGGTACATCAGATGCCCCCATAATAAAACCAAAATCAGAACTTTTTTGAAGGGAATATGCATGGTAGTTCTGCACAAATAATCTTCCAAATGCACATAATGCACTGGTACTATGCACCACATGTGTCTGCCAAAGCCTTCATATTTCTTTTTATCTACACAAATCTTAATCAGAGCCAGCTCAGTCAGCTTGGTGCAAGAAAATCAGACTGTGATATGAATGGATGGATGGACCGACCTATAATTTGAATAATTTGAAACGGAGGAAGTATATGATCCACCACAGCGGCCAAGCCAGCTTCGATGATTAAGTGTATTCTGATCTTCACTATTAGTGCAGAGGTAATCATCAGGCTGGCAAATCAGTATGTCCCATGAACAAACACGGAAACTGGAATATATATAAATATATGCAAACTGCAGGCTTCCAATATGGCAATTTTTAGAACATGCTTAAACAGATCCATGGTATAAAAAAATCCACCTATCTAACCTTTACATCTTAATGCTAAAAAGAAAAACAAAATAATAAAGACTCAGATTAGGTGCAGATCACTGAGGAATGCTCAAACAAAACCCAAAGCCAAACATGATCCCAGAAAAAAAAAGACATGGTGACACGCAGGGAGTATGTATGACTGGTTAGTACTGCACCACTACTGATCTACCACAGCAACAAGGCAGGATGCAATGTAGATGCGCATTCAGATCTCCATTCTTAATGCAAACAGTTTGATTATTAAGCTATAATAGACATATCATGATATCCCTGGTGATCCAAATCAATCTCAGATATAAAAGAAGATAAAAGGTTTTGAAAGGAGAAAATAGTGACTACTGTGCAATTAAGGGCCTGTTTAGTAGAGCTCCAACTGATTCTGATTCTCTATAGGAGCTAATTCTCTGAGAGGTGATTCACTAGCTTGAAGTGATCTTTATGATTCTCTAAGATTAACTTTATGAAAAACAGATCTATAAAAACAGATCTAGTGTGAGAAGTGAATCAGAAGAAGCTACTTTTTTCAGCTCCCAGCTCCTTAGTTCATTTCAAAGAATCAATCCACAGAATAAGCATAGAATCACTTCTCCCAGAATAACTGTTTGGTAGCTTCTCCTGGATTCAACCTAGAAGCTGCTCTGGGCTACCAAACAAGGCCTAACAGTAGCAAGTTGGCCCATAGCTTCATAAGAACATTCATATTCTAGTCTAGTTGATAGCACATAGAGCAATTGTATCACTAGGGATACTAAAAAAGATCTTGTCTTTTCATCACCAACAAATTGAAATGGTGAAATATTGCAAACCGTAAACCAGTCATGATTCCTCCATTGAGCCCTTAAATCCATACAAAATACAAGAAGCTTGCAAGAAAACAAGGCACCAAAACATAGATTGGCATCAGAGATTCCCCTAGACGGAGTCATCATGCTATTGTGTCCTGAATTTAAATCAGGAGCTACAGATGTCTTTGTCTTTGTCCCAAAACAAGGCACTTTCTTTTGTAGTGAATGATGATTATGCAACTTGCATACCAGTCAAGTTTCCTCAACAAAAGAATCAACAAAGATGGCCATATTCCAGAGAATAATCATCCAAGCTCATTTTAAGCCCATGTGGCAAATCAAAAAGAAAGGTACCAGAACAAAAGCACATTGGCCTTCAGATTGTGAGAAAAGTGAGAGTAACAAGTATCAGAGAAACAAGTTTGTAGCAACCAAGAACTTAAATCGGTAACAATAATCAAGTAGAGGCATTTTTCCAATCTGCCAAACCTTTTGTAATGTTTGCATCTACATAACATTTCCTAGAGTCTACTTGGCCTGCTATGACGATGAGAAACAGAGGTGAATAAACATTTATGAATCACTGGGAATATTTAGAACAGAGGGAGTACAACATGATCCAGCACAGCTACTTAGAAGCTTCCATGGAGATGGGATTTAGATATCTGCTCTCCCAGGTTGAAAGATCATGGTAAACCCACATTGCACAAACTTATATCTTATCTTACAATAAGAGATCAGAAACTTTTATCTGAACAAACCAAAATAAGAATTGTACAAGTTAAATAAATAAAACTTGCATTATCTGATAAAAGAGACATACACCTATTAATAGCATGGTTTAACAGGAATCAAGCTCATAAACTCCATAAGCTAGATCGAAACTGTAATTAGCTATTAGCATCAGAGATTCCCCTAGACAGAGTCATCATGCCATTGAGCCCCTATGAATCAGGAGCAGTACAGATGCAATCGTCTTTGCTTCTCATCATTTGCCTATGCTGCCCATAGGGTGAAATAATTCAAGTTTGCAATCCATAAGCACGACACCAATCAAATCAAAAGCAGCACAGGCTGCATTCCAGTACATCAAAATCAAAACAACTTTCGCAATAGTGATGAACTCGTTATACAAGTTAACAAGACAGCAATTGCCAAACAGGACCACCAAAAAAACTACAGTAAAATCCAAAGCTTCTAAACAAAAATGGGGGTATGCATGGCATCTGTCAAGCCTTCATAATCCTTGCATCTACATACACACTCCACGGAGCTCACTTGGCCAGCTAGGTTGATGGAGACACACACACACATCCACACACAGGCAGGCAGCAAGCCAGCCAGCAGTAGGAAGAGAAGAGAGAGAGAGAGAGAGAGAGAGAGAGAGAGAGAGGGAAGGGCCAAGAAGGCAGTAGTAGTACTAGCAGCTGCAACAGCAGACCATCAAGCACAATGGCCAAGCAAGCTTCAACGGGAGAAGTGCATTCTGATCTCAGTTCTTAATGCAAACATCATAATCATCAGGCTGGTATACCAGATCGCTTGCCCCCACAACAAAAACAAAACATTGGGACTTTGGCTTACAAATGAAACAGCAGATATTAGAACTTTTTTTTCGAGGCACTATACATCAGCATTTCTGCAAGCTGAATTATGGTTGCGAAAACACCTTTCTTTGAAAACATTATGCAATGGTACTACAGGGATGTGTTATGCACAAACCAAGGCCTTCATTTTGTTAATACACACACTCTTGTCAGAGACCACTTAGACACCCAGGTGGAAAATAAGACTGAAATTTATGCATGGATAGATGTGGCTCAAATTTGTGACTAGATGAGTTGCTTCTGGTTAGGGCAGCAGCAGCAGAGCCTTCAACAGGAGAATTGCATTCAGATATTTGAACTTAACGCAAATTACCGGTAATCATCAGGTTGGTACATCAGAATGCCCCCATAATAAAAACCAAAACCAGAACATTTTAGAAGGAAGTATACCTGGCAGTTCTGCACAAATAATCTTCCAAATGCACATAATGCACTGATACTATACGCCACATATGCGTCTGCCAAAGCCTTCATATTTCATTTTACCTACACATATCTTAACCAGAGCCAGCTCAGCAAGCTTGGTGGAAGAAAATCAGACTGAGATATGCATGCATTGATGGACTAGTATTTTGGAACGAAAGGAGTATATGATCCACCATAGCGGCCAAGCCAGCTTCAATGATCAAGTGTACTCCAATCTCCATTATTTCTGCAGAGGTAAACATCAGGCTGGCAAATCAGTACGCCCCATGAACAAACACTGAAACTGCAATATATGTAGGATGCAAACTGCAGGATTCCATATGGCAATTCCTAGAACATGCTTAAACAGATTCATGGTTTAAAAGCATCCGCCTATCTTAACGCTAAAAAGAAAAACAAAATAATAAAAAGACACAGATTAGGTGCAGATCACCGAGGAATGCACAGACAAAACCCAAAGCCAAACATGATCCCAGTAAAAGAAGACATATAAGGTGACACGGAGGGAATATGTATGACTGGATAAGTACTCCACCTCAGCAACAAGGCAGGCTACAACAGAAATGAGCATTCAGACCCCCATCCTTACCGTGAACAATATGATCACTAAGCTACAACAGACATATCATGATATCCCTGGTGATCCAAATCAATCTCAGATATGAGAGAAGATAAAAGGTTTTAAAAGGAGAAAAATAGTGACTGCTGTGCAATTAATAGTAGTAAGTTGACCCATAGCTTCATAAAAACATTCATATTCTAGTCTAGTTGATAGTACATAGAGCAGTTGTATCACCAGGGACGCTAAAATGATCTTGTCTTCTCATTGACAACAAATTTGAAATGGTGAAATATTGCAAACCGCAAACCAGTCAAGATTCCTCCAATGAGCACTTAAAGCCATACAAAAATACAAGAAGACAACTTGCAAGAAAACAAGGCACAGCATCAGAGATTCCCATAGACGGAGTCATCATGCTATTGTGTCCTGAATTTAAATCAGGAGCACTGCAGATATCTTCGTCTTTCTTATCATCATCGGCCATGCTTTGCATACCAACCAAGTTTCCTCAACAAAAGAATCAACAAAGATGGCCATATTCCAGAGAATAATAATTCAAGCTCATTTCCAGGCATGTGGCAAATCAAAAAGAAAGGTACCGACACTAAAGCACATTAGCCTTCAGATTGTGAACAAAGTGAGAGTAACATGTAACAGAGAAACAAGTTTGTAGCAACCAAGAACTTGTTAAATCGGTAACAATAATCTAGTAGATGCATTTTTTCCAATCTGCAAAACCTTTTGTAATTTTTGCATCTACAAATACATTTCCTAGAGTCTACTTAGCCTGTTTTGAGGACGAGAGCCAGAGGTAAATAAACATTTATGAATCAGAGGGAATATTTTGAACACAGGGAGTAGAACATGATCCAGCAGAGCTACTAAGCAAGCTTCCATGGAGATGGGATTCAGATCTCTGCTCTCCCAGGTTGACAGTCATGGTAAATCCACATTGCACAAACTTATATCTTATCTTACAACAAGAGATCAGAAACTTTTATAAGAACAAACCAAGATAAGAATTCTATAAATTAAATAAATAAAACTTGCATTATCTGATTCAAAAGAGACCTATTACTAGCATGGTTTAACAGGAATTAACCTCATACACTCCATGAGCTATATGGAAACTGGAATTAGCTATTAGCATCAGAGATTCCCCTAGACAGAGTCATCATGCCATTAAGCACCTATGAATCAGGAGCACTGCAGATGCAATTGTCTTTGCTTCTCGTCATCTGCCAATGTTACCCATAGGGTGAAATATTGCAAGTTTGCAACTCAAATATCAGTCAGTAAGATATCACAAAACCATTGGCACTGACACCAACCAAATCAAAAGAACTTTCGAATTAGTGATGAACACGTTAAACAAGTTAACACAAATTTAGATAAGGCATTCTTCCAACCTGCAATAGCCTTCATAACTTTTGCATCTACAGACGCATTCCCCGGAGCCCACTTAGCCTGCTCAGCTGAAATGCAGAAGAGCAGAAGAGGGGATATATATGTATATATGCATGTGTGTGTGCGTGTGTCAACGAGCCGAGCAGATCCACCCCTTCTTCGCCGTGCTATGTCTGCATGTGCAAAAACATAGCACAACAGTGGGAGTGGTAGGGCTGTCAACGAACCGAGCTCGAGCTTGCCTGCCTGCCATGATCCACCACAGCAGTCAAGTGGGCTTCCACGACGAAGCTCAATCAGATCTCCGTTCTTGTGCAAACAATGCCAATCATCAGGCTGGCCGATCAGAATACCCCCCATGAGAAAAAAAAACAAACTAATCAAGTACTCAGTTCAGAAATCAGGCTCAAACCTTAGTTCATAGATCCAAGGCCTCAAATCATTAAGGGGCCGCAAAAAAAACCGAGTGATCTCTCAAAGTATAACAACATCACGGGGCACACTACCGAATCCGCAAAAACAAAAGGAGGAAAAGCGGAAGACACAAGGAGCAAAAGAGGAAAAGGGCAGGGGATGCGAACTGAGGTTGTCATAGGAGATTCTCGTGCCGCCGACCCGTATCGGCAGCCAAGGTCGCCGCAGATTTGTCTGGCTCCTCGCCACTCGCTTCCTCTTGCTCCGTTGGCGAGGTGTAGAGATGTGGCGGCTTGGTGATGGAGATCGATGAGGGCGGTGGGGTTTCGGCTACAGAGATGGATGTACCTGGCTAGGGTTTTGGAGGGGGTGAGCGGCGGCTTCGACGAGGACCGGGAGAGATGGGGGAGGAGCAAGATCGTCCCACAGTGAGGCACTCGAGTTCTCTTCTTTATGCTGCACTTGCACGAGAGCTGGGCTGGTTTGGGCTCTGCAGCCCAGTGTAAAAACTCACAGGAAAGAGAAGGTGGGGGCGGGCCTGAAGCCCAAACCAAACCATACATGGTTTTGAAATGAGTATGAAGTTATCGTACCACTAGAAAACCCTAGGCGCGGTGTTGCCGCGCCATCTTTGAGCTACCCACCTATGGAACAATTGCAGACTGCTAGTGTTATTAGATCCCTCCCAACTTATGAAAGCATGCATCTTCAGTAAAATTGTGGATAATTTTTCCAAGTGTAGGACGACGAGTATGAGCCTCCTGGTGATGTTAGAAATTTTCAGCCTGTCGATATTAATACCTCATTCACTGACTTGAATATATAGATGTAGATAGAGATGGTTAGAGTGGTTATGCATTGAAGCGAGAAATACGGTCATTATAAAAAATATATGATCAAAAAATAGTTTGTACGAGCATGTTACTTTAAGGTTTATGGATATGGATGTAGTTGTATGGTCTAATTTGAAAGCATTAACAGCTGAAGAGGAAAAGCACATGATATGAGCAAATGCTCATTTTATAAAATATAATATTCAGCAAGAGGGAGGCGTATCAATTGCCAACCATGAAACAATGGTTGCAATAGAATTCATGTCTTCAGATCATTCTTGAATTCAATGTGTAGATTGAACTCTCTTTTAATCATCCTTTTTGTCCTTAAAAATGGTTGTACCTTAATGCCTAGGTCTAAGGCACATTGTTCATATAGGACGTCAAAAGCAAAGCTTGTTAATTCAATACCTCTCTCCAATTCAATCCTTCCCACATCTGCTTTTAAGCATTGCTTGTTTGATCGTTGCAAAACAAATATATGGTAAAAGATCTTACTCTGCTATATCAATAATTCAGATAATATGTTATACGATACATGCAATGGGATAGTGCAGTTCTTATTTGGTAGGTTGCACTTTGCCTTACAAAAGGAGAAAGAAACCTAAACAACTATAAAACTATGGAGTCTGAAGAAGTCTCTGAACATCCATGGAAACAAGCATATCTTTGATCATAGAGCCAGCAATATTTAACCTTGCAGGACGCAGGTAAATAGGAAAGTCCAAAGATGCTGTCAGAGCAAAGCATTCGAATTAGCAACAAGGGAAGAAAAAAAATATGATAATCTCTATTGAGTTATTGGAAAATTAACATCAACGTGGTGATGCACCAGTTCAAATGAGTAATAGAAACAGATATGCAAGCAGCAAGCAGGCGGTGTACCTCCAGGAAGATGGCGAACTATAACGCGGCAAAGCCGCGCCTTTCTATGGTTTTAGCTAGTGTTACTATTTTAAAGGTATTTTGCCCATTTATCTTTCTCTTTGAAAGGAGAATGTACTAAAATGGAGCACATGGTATCTCAACCAAATTGTAGGAACCACCATGGTACAAAGATTTTTTACTCATACAACCATGGATGCTCCAATCTTCATCTTCATTACTGAAGCCCGGATAGCTCCATCTCCCACCTCAGCAAGGGACTCCAAAATATCGGAAAAGCTGCAACAGCCAGCACCATGAACAAACCATGACGCATCATATCTATTGAAAGAACATCGGCAATGCATAGATGAAGAAAGGAGGGGAAGAACAAATCCACCAACCACTGACAGCGCCCTGAACCATCCACAGAGCAATATTCTCTTTTTGCTGAGTGAAGTAATATTAGTGAGGTAGTATTGTAAGCTCCACAACGCTCTCCATTTCTAAACTAATGCAAGCTAACATGCATATCCTGTATATTTATGGATGCAACTGAAGATGTGACATGCAAACTCTATTTTTCATATTTTATTAAAATCAATTTCGGTTGGTCAAAACAAATGCTCCTAAAATTGAATCAAACGGAAAGCTTACAATATTATCGCAGTGATTGATTCTTCGAAACCAAAGACCTTGCCTTGCAGGTATTGGCATTTGCTAAACCACATTCACGCTTAGGAATCAGAGAGCTGGTTCACCTGCGGGTATGGCAATCCGTCGAGCGGGTCCTGGGCGGGAGAGGTCAGAGGTGTGCCGCGTCCGTTCGCTGCCAGGGTGTCCATGGATCCATTGGAGTCCGCACAAGCCTCTAGGCTGCCCTTTTCGTCTCGCACCCGCTCTCCAGTTCGCACCTCCGCGACATCTGCGTCGGGCGCGAGGCAGTGGCCGCGACACCGTGGCTGTCGATCTCCGGATCATTCTTGCGCTCCTTGCTAAGCACGGTGGCAACGCCAAAGATGCGTTGTGGTTCTACGAGGAGCGGCCCGGGAGACGTCGTTCGACTCCCGCCCCGCGCGAGACAAGACGCTGGGACCGCCTCCGCCCGGCCGCGACGGATCCCGAGGCGGCGATGGAGGAGGAGGAGGAGGCTGCGGCGGGGCCAAGGAGGAGGAAGCAATGGAGGCGTAATGGTGCCATTGAGGAGGCGAGTGGCTGGGGTTTGGGATTTGTGCCCTGCTGTGGTGTGAGGAGGCGCAGGAGACGAGGGCGCGGCGAAGGGAGTGGGGCACGCGGCGGAGCATCGTGCGCGGCATGCTGCGGCAGGGATAGAGAAGAGGCAGCGGGCGAAGGCGGAGGGGACGAGCGGGTTCGTGAGGATTCGCGAGGGCTCGGGTTCGCGGCTTAACGGGCGACAGGCCCGCGCCGACCCTGATCGAACGGTCTATGTCGCGAGCTCGCTGGATCCAATGGTTAGCGGGTTAACGGGCGAAGTGGCGCGATGGATTTGTCCGGTTTGAGCTCAAAATTCGTGATTAGAAGATTGGATAACAAGATCCCATTTGCTGTAGTTTAGAGCTCCCTCCCTGTAAGATCATGACAGTGGAAAGTGAACAGTGAACAGAGCTATAATGTACGACAAATTGGCCCCTGTTGTGTCCAACGTATAACATATACAACGACAATAATTAGCATACACAGAACACATATACAATGTGAAAACACTAGAAGTGTGGAGAGCACAAGCTATATATGTAGTACATTATTCCTGCAATCCTTTTCCAGAAGAAGAAGATCGAAGACGACGGGGGGAGAGGGAGAGAGAGAGAGAGAGAGAGAGAGAGGCATCCGTTGTTTTCAAGGTATTCTTGACAGTGCAATGAGGTTATTAGTAATCACGAGTTCATAGTGGGCCTGTTTGGTTGCCTGGCTAGAGGCTGAACAGGCTAGCGTTATGCAGGCTTGATATGTTTTGGCTCCGCGCCTCCCCCGCCCGCCCGCTTCAGCGCCCTCCGGGCTGCGGCCGCAGCCGTGTCCCATCCGCCACAAGCCATCGCCCCTCACATCCTCGCTGCTCGTCGCGGCAATCCACCCTTCCGTGCGCAAGGTGAGCTTGCATCCAATCCCAATCCAGTCTTATTCTCCTCAGCTCGTGCACTCAGATTTTTTACTCATGTGCTGAGATTTTTGCATCGATTTTTTGATTGGTGGAGGACATGTCATTTCTCGAGGGATGCAAACCAGCCGATGCGCCTCAAGAGCGCAATTGGGGTCGGTGGATTCCGGTGTCGCATCAATCCATCTATCTGCGTTCCCCTTTTTTTAAAAAAAATTTCATCGGTGGCGAGTGAGACCCAGTCGATTTGAGATGCAGCGATTATTTCTTTTTGTTATGTTGATTTAAGAGGATTACATGCAGATTGGACGAGCTTAGCAAGCTTGAGCTGCAGAAAAAGAAATTAGTTATTGGAGAGGTGTATCCGGTGGCGGGGTAACTTCACCTCCTGTCTAGTCCAAGGTTATCGTATCACTGCAGCCAGACAACCAAACACGGTCCCACACAGTCCAGGCCACGCTAAGTCACGCAACCAAACATGACCTATTGCATCTGTTAACCCAGGCTTGAGCTGGCCAGGTTTAGTTTGCTAGCCAGGCTAGCTCTAGTCCAACAACCAAACACACCCAATCTAACCTGAACAATTTCCTCTGTTTGGATCAGTCCAACTATGAGTTGGAACTAGATGTTCCACAGAAACCGGTGCCAACAATAAGAAATGTTATAGCCTGTAGATATATATAAACGAAATAGAAATCGCCTCCATGAACCAAGTTGTAGGTCGCACAAAAGAAAAGAAAGATGGCAACCAAAATCTCTGATACGGTGCATCTGCAAGGAGCATGGAAACAATGCACAAATTAGAGTCAGTTTAAAACTAGCACTAAGACTTGATGAAATTTCACAGGAACCATACACAGAACGCTCATGCTACCTGTCCCAGCATCTGCAGGGAGGCTTTTCAAGTATCTGCGGCACAGGCTTGGTGCAGCTTGAATTACCAAGCTTCTCTGTGACAACCCACTCGTTTACACTCCCTAGCTCAAGCAAACCGATGAATGTCGCCTTCGTCCGGTGGAAAGACATAACATTCTCAAAGAGGATCCAGAACGGTATGAAGTGGAGAGAACTGAGCAAAGTAGATGTTAGAAACACTAGCAAAAATCCTATCTGGTGTGAGATAAGTAGATCTTGACGATACGAACCTAGGATTTCTGATGGCATATAGAAGTGTTATTGCTGTTGGGATATAAACCACCCCCCATACAGGGACTGTGACCTCTGGAATCAGGACGGACAACGGGATTACTACACAGTAGAGCATGAAAGGTACCGCATGGGCAACAACCTTCCTGATGAAAAAGAAGCTGTAGATCAAATAAAGCTTCCTCCAAAACGATACCTCCTGCTCCAGGATTTAGAGGACATCAGTCATCAGATAAATATGAAATATCACCCACTCAAACAGAGTATAAAATTGATACTCGTGCTATTTTGGAGGACTTTATAACTTATGCTTACCAGACAAGAAATCACCTTCATAAGGCCCCGTTTGGAACCTTGGATTGAATTCCATTCTAATAATCATAATTTAGACACAAATCTATTAAGTCAATATAATTATATACGAAATATATTTGTATACTATTGTTGCCCATATGAGGGAGATACTTATGTGCTATATTTCTACTATAAAGGAGTGAGTCAAAGAGCATGCTATAAATTACGGAATAGAAACATAGTTTGGTGGTGTATAGAATTAATTTTCATCCCCCATCCTATAAATTTAGGATAGGCTTATATCTAAACTTTGAAAAGTGGTTGGAAAGTGGTGGGATGTCAATTCTAAGCTAAATAGTCTAGTTTATTAAGTAGACTTCAATTACTCCAAAATAAGAGGATCCAAACGGCCCCTAAGCTAATTTACCTTAGTCAGAATTATCTCTCCTCCCGTCTTCCGGAATAAATTTGCTGCCCCACACGTCCACCGATGCTGCTGACGGCGATATGCCTTCAGATTGCTTGGTAGTTCACTTTTGACCTATGATTGCAACAGTAAGTTCCTCGCAAGTCACATCACATGTAAAAATATAATTGCAGGTCCGGCATTTCTTAAATATACTGTGTTAATCACATTCAGCATTTTATCATGTTGCCTTCTGACTGTAATTTCTTTTCTTGTACTGTATACTTTAAGGCGTATTTTAAAGTAGACTTGTGGACGAAAAGGTTTAATTTAACTAGAGAACTAAATCCAATAACCACATTAGTACTATAACTTACCTTAACATCTCCGACGTAGATGAATTTCCATCCTTTGAGGCCTACTCTGACTGCTAAATCCATGTCTTCCACTGTGGTTCGATCCTCCCAGCCCCCGGCTTCCTCGATGGAAGAAATTCTCCAGACACCAGCAGTTCCTGAAGTTTAATATGTTAATCCTAGCTACAGAATTACGAACGATTGAATTATGACTGAGAGATTTTCCTGTTATACCGTTGAAACCAAAGAAGGCAAACGTGGATGAACCTGCTTCCTGCTCTACTTTGAAGTGATAATCTAGTGTCATCTTTTGTATCCTTGTCATCAGGAATTCATTGGGATTAACTGCAAAACCGTCCCGAAATGCCAGTCAGCAAGTTCCTGTCAATTGGAACAAGAGATGCATCAGACAGATACAGCCTGGTCCAGCACATAAAAGGGACACAATTTCTGTTTTGGTCAGCATGTTTTCCTTTTCGTAAGTGTCTGCCAACTACGTTTTCAGTGACGGTGTAAGTTACCGGTCATTTTGTAGTTTTGTTGATTGATAAAGCAGGACAACGTTCTTGTAGCTACTTTTTCTAAACCAGTTTACAGGAGTACATATTGTCGCTGAGTCTGTGGTTTTCACGCTTACCAAACTCCCATCGTGCCTGAACAAGCGCAACTCGAGGATCATGCACGAGATACGGGACGGTCCTCATGAGGAAGTCAGGTTCCGGTTGGAAATCCGCGTCAAACACGGCGACAAAGTCACACTGCTGGACATAGTCATACAGCATCCCCTGTTTCAGAGCACCAGCCTTGTACCCTTTCCGATTGTTCCTCACCTCATATTTCACGTTTCTGCCTTTGCTAGCCCAGAACTTGCATTCAAGCTCCACCAGATCCTGTTGAGAACACACTGCATCTGTCACAATCTTTGAGGAGGCACCGGCAAAATTCAGTGATGCTAGTGCCTAGCAGTTCATTGAAATGGCCAGGACTGGAAATGGCTCGACCTAATGTATACATGCAGTGATTGTTCGCACTCAAAACTGGTAACTAGTTCAAGTAGCCACCATGTGGACGTCTCTGTTGCTAGCTAGAGTGAACTGAACGCATCGCTGTCACTGCAGTTCTAATGCGCTTGCACTCTTGACAGTCATCAGGACACAATGAGTCAGGACATGTACAGTTCAGCTACTGGACAGGGGCGAGATGATTCAAACTTACCTTGACCGTTGGATCGGTGGAATCGTCGAGAACCTGGACGATGACCCTATCCGACGGCCATGCCAGCCCGCACGCTGCTCCGATGGAAAGCTTGTACACCTCCCGCTCGTTGTACATGGGGATTTGGACGAGCACCATGGGGTAGCCGGCGACGCGGCCGCCCGCCTCCTCGTCCCCGTCGTCCTCGCCGGGGGCGGGGCCGGGGCCGGCAATGGGGCCCGCCGCCCGGGACCTCCTGAGCGGCGCGAGGAGGCTGGCGGCGGCGAGGAACACGGCGTCGGCGAGAAGCATGGCCGACAGGGCCAGGCACGCCCACGACGCGGCGGCCAGCGCCGGCGCCACGGCCGCCGCGCGCGCCGCGTCCCACGCGGCCCGCAGCGCCTCGACGCCCGACCACAACGCCGCCGACCACCACCAGCCAAGCAGCGGGGACGACGGCCACAACCGGCGCAGGCGCAGGGTCGCCGTCGCCGTCGGCCCGTCGAGGTCGAGCCACCCCGCCGCCGCCGCGGCCAAGGAGGCAACCGC
This sequence comes from Panicum miliaceum, assembly GCA_032594955.1. NCBI lineage: Eukaryota > Viridiplantae > Streptophyta > Magnoliopsida > Poales > Poaceae > Panicum > Panicum miliaceum. The sequence continues at coordinate 5,730,660 of CM064071.1, forward strand.
CGCTGCGCCGGCCATTCCCGCTCGTGCTGCCCGCAGCTTTTGGGGTGGGACGGGACGTTGCTTTTTCGCTGGTCTCGTCGGTGCGGGGGGGGGGGGGGGGGACGCTTTTGCACTGGCTTATAACACAGTGATGAGGCCAGTGGACCGCCGGAGCAGTGAGCTCACGAGGCAGCCGCTCCGATTGTCCGATTGATCCGCTGGCTTCGCAGAAGCTTCAGTCGCTGACATGTGGGTCAGCGCACACTGGACCCCACGCGTCAGTGATAGGGAGGTAGTCAGAAGCTGACTGGTGCGCACTACCGCAAGCTTGTCTCATCCGCTACGAGCATCACGTTCCGGTGGGCTACTGGGCATCACGTACCGGTACTGCTCGGTGTGGGTCCAGCCTTTACCTACGGCCCACCTGTCACTCTCGCAACGAGCGAGAGAGCTCAGTAGCTCACTAGCCCATCACCAGCCCAAGGGAAATGCCAAATGCGAGGAGGTGGACGCGGAGAGGGAGTAGGATTCGTTCGCTCGTTGCGGTTTGGCTTGGCTGCCGCCCGCCAATGCCGATGTGTCGCCGTCGTGGCCGCGCCCACCGCGGCCGGCCGGTTTTGGATGCCCTTTCGTCGTGTTACTCGTGCACCGCTACAGGACAGGCAGCTCGAAGCGACCACTGCGGACAGCACACATGGCACCTCCACTTGGATAGTTTGGATCGCGCGCGGATGGATGCGGCACGCACCCGTGCGGCCGTGCCGTGCACCTGCACGAGGCGACGAACGTGTTGACGGGACTCGCGGTGTTTCCGCTATGATGCTAAAACGGTACGAGAATTCTCTTGAAACGATACAGCCTCGTTTGCGAGATGTACAAAGGTGCATCGATGCACGCTGTTACAGCAAAGTCTTCTGGAATTTCACACACACAAAATCTTTGTATAATTTTGACATATCTTTGTCCAATACTGGTTTTGCCAAACTTTCATGACAAAGAGATCTTTCAAACCAGGTATTTCAAATGTACTACCTCCGGTCCCACAATAACGTTTTGGACAAGGAAAAACAACACGTTCTCTGCCTGATTTGGTTGTCTTAAAATGTCATCTTTAAATGATTGTCTACCCGCAAAAAAAAAATGATTGTCTAATTATAGTTCCCTTTAGTTTGTCCTATCCCCTTTTCTAACTTTAACTAAGTTCATAGAAAAATATAATAATATCTGAAATACCAAAAAAAAATGCAGTATCAGAACTTATTTTATATTGGAATTAACTAAACTAATTTGATGCTACAGATGTTGATGCTTTTGCTTATAAAATTGGTCAAAGTTAGAGAAGTTCAACTTAATATAAACTATACTTTCACCGCCTAATGGAGTAATAGTCGATAATACCGCACCACATATCCCATTCTAATCCATCACTCCCCATCACATATGACAACAGCAAGGCGTCACTTTTAAGAAGTAACCTTGTATGACATAGCAGCTACACGCCTACACTTATTGATTTGCTGGCATGCATCCCAAATCTGTAGAACAAACATACCTCCATACAACCTCCACTACTGCGCTACGAAGTATGAACCCAGTCGAAAGACACAGCTCAGGCTACTACCATGCAGGCTCTCTCTATCTACCCCCCCTGTATGGCCACACCACCGCGGCGATGCATTTGCATATGAAGCTCTTCACCGAGACCGTCTCGAATGCGGAATGTACAATGGATCAAGCCGGAGAAAATCAAATCGAAACAACACGAGCAGAAGTCTTGCGCGACAGACGGACGCGGCGGAGGCCAGCCGGGTTCCCTTCACCACTGGTACTTGGCCTTGACGAGGACCTTCTCGTAGAGCTCGGCGGCGTGGTCCCAGCTGAGGTCCTGCGACATGCCACGCGCCTGGATGCCCCTCCAGCTCTCCTTGTACTTCCGGTACGTGTCGAGGCAATGCCCGAGCGCCTCGATCAGCTTGTTGGGCTCGGCGCGGTCGAACGTCCACCCGAGCCCGGCGTCGCCGAACGGGTCGAACGGCGCCACCGTGTCCCTCAGCCCGCCCACGGCGTGCACCACGGGGACGGTGCCGTACGCCATCGCGTACAGCTGGTTCAGCCCGCACGGCTCGAACCGGGACGGCATCAGCAGCACGTCGGCGCCCGCCGTGATGCGGTGCGCCATGGGCACCGAGAACCCCACCCACCCGCGCACCTTGTCCTGGTGCGTCCGCTCCAGGTTCTGGAGCATCCGCTCCAGGTCCGCGCGCCCGGCGCCCAGCATCACCAGCTGCACGTCCTGCCCAGCCAGCCACGGCATCGCGTCACCGATGATGTCCACGCCCTTCTGCCCGTCCAGCCGCCCGATGAACCCGAGCAGCGGCACGTCGTCGCGCACCTCGAGGCCGAGCTCCCGCTGCAGTGCCGCCTTGCACTGCCGCTTGCCGGCGTCCAGCGTCCGGAGGCTGTAGTTGGTGTAGCCGTCCGACTGGAGGTGCACGTCCACCTCGGGGTTCCACTCCTGGTGGTCGATGCCGTTCACGATGCCGTTGATCTTCCAGTCGTTGGACCGGATGATGTCGTGGAGGCCCCACCCGCCTTCCACCGTCTTCAGCTCCCACAGGTAGCCGCGGCTGACGGTGACCACCTGGTCCGCCATCTTCAGGCCCGCGGCGAAGATGTTGGCGTGCTCGCCGCCGACGGGGTCGTACAGCTCGAAGTGCTGGAGGTAGTGTTCAGGCAGGTCCATGTACGGGTACTCAGCTACAGGGCCGCGACCCTGCAAGCAAGAGGGAAATCATTAGGGTCCAGATTCCAGAAAGTGAAGTCTAGTTGAGAACCGACCAAAACCAATAATCGACTGAATATCTGAAACAACGGGCCATCGTTCAGTAACCTTCCAATGCGCCATGATCATAATCGAACCATTTTAAAATCTGAAGGAAAAAGGCAGCAGTGGTACAAAAGAATCATGATTATGAGGAGGAAAAGACCTGGTGAGCGATGTTATGTATGACAAGAACGGAGCGAGTGTACTGCATTCTGCCATTGTCTCTGTAATATGCTTTCAGATAAACAGGCAGGAGTGCAGTGTGCCAATCGTTAGCAATGAACACCAAATTGCCATCACCATAGCACACACCGCCACATGGAACGTGCCAAGGAACCTGAAGAATGTGGAGGAACATAAAAAATGGTCCAGTGTTCTTAGTCGCATATATAATACAGCAGTATTCCGTTCGTTCAAAAAAATAATACAGCGGTATTCAGATACATCATATAGAGGAACGTGCCAATGAAATGAAGATGATAGAATTATCACAAGCGATTGGGAGAATCAAGGTAATAAAATAGCATTCATTGGTGCAAAAGAAGAGCGCCTAGCATTACAATAATTTGACATTTGGCTGGATTTGGATTTGCATATGACAAACTATTGATAAGTGTAAAATTCAGAATTTTTCAATATGGTTGACAGAAGAGTTCACGGGGGTACCTCAACAGCAACTTTGCAGAACAAAATCATGCGCTTCATAATTTCCTGAAGTAAAATGGGAAATCGAATTTCAATCGAAAGCACTTTGGCTAGATCTTAGATAACCAGTGCAGTGAAAGTGAATTGTGAAAAAACAAGGGAAAGGAGCTTCACCTGTCTATTTCCCCCATATATGTCACCTTGACGGTGCCGGAAGAGAGGTGCATCAATGAACACAAAATCGACTCCATCAATAAATGCATGGAAATATTTCACTTCCAAGTCCTGCAAGCCAAATCGACTCCATCAATAAATGCATGGAAATATTTCACTTCCAAGTCCTGCAAGCCAAATCAAATGCCAATTAAATTGAATACATTGCAATATTGGGCCTTGGCATTTTCTATATCAGGCTCCCATTTGATCGGGAGGTTTACGCGCACCTGTCCTGCAGCTTTGTAGTATTTCGTGATTCCCATGTCGAAGGCTTCCGCATAGTCCCCATACCTTGGTACCACAACCTTAGATTGAAACAAGCATTGCCCCAAAATGTTAGGTAAGTCATCTAAGTCTATTCAGAGTACCTGATTTAAAGTATCACAGTATGTGATTGCGAAGTTTGTATCACTATCTTAGTTACATAGTACAATGTATTCATTTACAGTAAGATGATCACTTTTCTATTGCTATCTTAAGCAACAGTTTCCGATATGATGATCATTCGCACGACACAAATTTTTTAAAATAAGACACTACCTTGTACTAGTCCCTATGTATCATCTGATCATCAAGGTTTCAGATGTCTGTAACAAAAGAACCAGGAAAGCTCTTTCAGATCATGTTGGTCATGTGCAATCAACTTACCTTCCATTTCATCACATCTAACTATGTGCATCTCAAGTTATCAGAGCATAGATTTACCAAATGATGAAATATTGAAGATGCCAACAGAAATGAAATTAAAAGCAACCAAATGAAAAACAGAAGCCTGAGAGTACTATACCATAACACGATGTCCTCTTCTCGCCAAAGCCTTCGGCAGAGCTCCCGCAACATCTCCAAGGCCACCTATAATACCCAATAGTTGCTCACATCAGTAATCCAGGCAGCCTGGAATGAACATCAGCTCCAGAAGAAACCTCAAGCAGTAATGTTCTTGCCTGTTTTGCACCAGGGAGAACATTCAGCTGCCACCACGATCACGTTCATGACATTCTCCCCAGCCAAAGGGCCAGGATCATCGTTCTCATAATCTTCAAAAGAACCAGCAACATCTGCATCAACCCCGGCCTCATCCTTCGTTTCATCAGGCTCGTCGAAACCGATATATTTCTTGAAATCCCAAGCAGCCTCTTGTTCTTGCACCGCAGGCTCAGGCTCAGGTGCAGGCGGAGGAGGTGGAATTGGATTTGGAACTCTTTCAACGTCAACCTCTCCAAGTCCGGCATTGCCGTCGGTGCCGGGCTTGGGAATGGAAGCTGGTCGCGACACAAAGTTTTCCTCAGACGGTGGCAATGGCGGCTCCGGGGCCGGGACGACAGCCCTCGGCGCTACGTCCTGGGTTGGAAGGATCACGGTGTAGCCCGGGCCTGCGAACTTCACTATTCTCGCCGGCGGCGCGGCGACGATGGACTTGATCTCACCCCCCGCCAGCGCGCCGTTCTGGCTGGCCCCCGCGTTCCCCGGCCCGGAGCCGTAACGGCCGACCGGCTGAACAGGATCCCTCCGTCTGGAGACCTGCGCGCGGACACACGTGGGTGTCAGAGAACAAGCAGCGATCCTACATCGAGGGGGGGGTACGGAGGGCCGGCGTGGACCAAACTAACCGCATTGCGCCGCGCGTTGGGCTGCTTGCTGCTGGCGTCGGCGCCGGCGCCGGCCCTCCGCTCCGGCGGCAGCGCGTCCCTGCCCCCCGGCCCGGCCTCCGCGCGCGCCACCGTCGCGTCGTCCCGCGGCGCGCGCCGCGGCGGCGCCCAGAGCGGGAAGTTCAGGCTCGCGCCGCTGCGGAACGGCGGGGCGCCGCGCCTGCGTCCCCCGGGGGTGCCGGAAGAGAGCGCGAGGATGAAGGCGGACGAGGCGGCCGCCGACGACATGGCACCGCGCGGCGGGATCGATCGTCGTCGGTCGGCGCACGCGGCGGGGGCAGGCAGTGGCCGAGTGGGAGGAGGACTGAGGAGGAGGGTCAGGGTGGAGTGTACGGCCGCGCGGCCGCGACTTTTGTTCGGGTGTCTGGCGAGTAGGGCCAAAGGGGATCACGGCGAGCGCCAGCTCGGGGCAACGCCACCGGGCCGCACGAGGCTGGCGGCGGGCGCGCGAACGGCCTCGCGTCGTTTGCTCGCGCTTTTGCGGCTGCGGCGCGCGCGTGGGCGGGGAAGAGGCAGGCGGCCGGCGCACGACCCCGACCGAGCCGTTCCCTCCCCCGGTGCGTTTCGGCAAGCGCAGCGAATGGCGGTGGTCCGCCGATGACACGCGGGTCCGGGTTCCCGGTGGTCCCACCGGTCGGCCGCACGGGTGGCGCGGCTCCCGGGGGCGTATACGGATACGGTGAGCGGAAAACGGCGTGCTCCGGGCGGGGGGTTCCTCTGATCCTTCTGGAACCTGGTAAAGTTTGCTTGCGGTGGGCTCCACCTGCCGGGAGAGCAGTGGAGTGGCGTGCTGGCCGTTGGGCCGTGTCTTGGAAGCGAGGCTGGCGCGGGCAGGATAAACGTGAGATGAGAATGGAGATCGAAGCGGGCTCGGCCACTCTGCTGAGACTTGAAAGGAAACCTTTCACACCCTGTCCCTACGGTGTGAGCGGTGCGCCACGAGTGCACGCCCGCATTCTCCAGTGCGAACGCACCGTCGCTCGGGTGGGATGCCGGACACGGGCACGGTAGCGCTTGTCTCCGCAGGCGGGAGCGCATTTTGGAGACGTTTTCCTTTTTTTTTCTTTTGTTCTAGTAATGCCGAGTGGTACAATTCTTGCGCACGGTAGCTACACGTTACTGGTTGTACTAGTTTGAATGATCATGACAGTTGTCTCTTTCCTCGTATTGATAACCTAAGGTAGACATCTTTTTCTTTGGAGAAAATATATGACTAGAAATCTGAACAATCCTGATCGTCGAATTGTTTGGCCAACTCCTTCACCTGCGCAAATGAGTAGATGATCCCATGCATTGTTAGGCCAACTCCTCTACCTGCCCACCAAAAGCTTCGGAGCTTCCTTCCAAGCTTCGCATGAACCTAGGTTCATTTATATGACCTGGACAATCTTGAGTAATTGACCAGCAGAGAGAGTATACAGAATCGTTTACTGTATGATTACATTCATACACATATGTGTAATCTGTTCCTTGCAATGACTTCTTCAGTTACAGACAAAACACACGCACATAATCCAATGGCCTCCTCCTCGTCGCCGTCGTCGTCCACCCGCCCGATCGCTAGCTGGACGTGGCGTTGTTGACGACGGTGATGTTGAGCTTCCTGAGCGTCTCGAGCGCGATGAGCTCGTTGGCCCTGTCCGTGGGGTGGTACTCGTCCCAGAACACGTACTTGCTCCGGTCCTTGCACAGCGTCGACAGCGGCGTGCAGGTGAGCGTGGGTCGGATCCGCCCCAGCGTGCAGCACGGCGCCCGCGAGTTGTTGAACCCGTGCATGTACGGCCGGTCGATGATGTCCTGGAAGTAGTCGTACGCGTCGCCGAACCGGAACGTCGCGTTCGGCAGCGACGACGACAGCCGCGCCAGCAGCGCGCCCGCCTGCGCGTTGAAGCTCCGCGCCAGCTTGTTGGTCGACTCCTGGCAGCCGCCGGAGGAGGTCAGGTAGCGCTGCAGCGGGATGCAGCCCATGGGGCCGAGGCCGAAGAAGGTCAGCCGCCGGGCGCCCAGCGCGTGGAGGAGCCGCAGCTGGGCCTCCAGGGTGTCCACCATGTACCGGACGAAGGTGTCGCCGTTGTAGGTCCACGAGTCGGAGTAGACGGGGAGGAGGTAGTTGTTGATGAAGTCGTTGGCGCCCATCGCCACCACGTAGTAGCCCTCGCCGAAGAACTTGTCCGCCGCCGCCGCGCCGATCTTCTCCCGCATGAACGCCTGCGTGCCCTGGAACAGCTCGATCTGCTTGTACAGAGAGAACCTCTGGATCTGCACGCCGTTCGATCGATTGAGTTGAGCAACACCGTTGCAACAAGTTTGCTTCAAAAAAAAAAGGAAAAAAGAATGGCTAGCTTACAAAAAGGGACGACGTCTCGTTGAGGATGCCGCCGCCGCCGGAGGCGTAGTTGACGCCGTTCTTGAAGATGGTGTCCGCGTCCAGCGACGGGTCCAGAAACGCCGGGGGGCGCGGCAGGCCCATCTTGTCGCCCACGATGTCGGCGACGGTGCGGCCGTTGCAGAACCTGCCGTTGGGCATGCCGCGCCCGAAGTCGATGCCGTACCACGGCGTCGCGGCGCGAGCCAGGCTCTTGGTCAGGTAGTTGTTGTTGCCCACGTCCGACAGCGAGTCGCCGAAGATGAACTGCACCACGTCGCCGCGGCACAGACCCAGGAGCAGCGCCACGGCCAGGGCCACGGCAAGCGGCTTCCTCTCGCGAGCCATTGCCGCCATCGGCCGGTCGGTCTTGCAAAGGCTCTGTCTCGAGGTCGGGGGCGGCGACCGACCTGCAGGGATTGCCTCTTTTAACGGTGAGGTGATCTGCCGGCCGACGCTACTAGTAGTTTACCGGGGTTTGACTCGATTTGCATGCATGGACAGGTTTGGGGGTTCGGGATGGTGATCAGTTCTTGGGCTTTGAAGCGGCGAGCTCAGAGTTGGATGTGGTTTGATGCACCTACCTACCTGCGAAGCGTGGGAAGGAGCTTTTGGTGGCAAGTAGGGGAGTTGGCCAAACATGAGATCATTTGCTCCGGTGGTCGCTGTGCTTCTCTTTTGCAGTACTTCCTCATCAGTCTTCAGATTAATGTTCAACACATCTTAGTTTTGAGTTTTGACCATCAGTGTCTCCTTGAATATTTCAAATAAGCTTTTGAAGATGGTATCGCTAAATTTGTCTTAAATAGTTAGTTTTAAATTATTACGCATTTGTTGTATTTTTGGATTGTGTTTAATACTAAACTCATGGTCAAATCAAGTAAAATAATGTTTTGGTGACCGTGCCACTTTCTAAAATGAATTTATTTGAAAACTGGAGGGAGTGGCTGTTCTTTCAAAGTGCTAGAAATGGACTGAAAAGAGTGTTTTGTTGCTTACTAAAACATTTAATTTGACGGTTAAAACTCGAACAATTGATTGAAAAAAATCTGAATTTCCCCGTCCATGCCAAGATGCAGTTTCTTATATTAATAACCAGTCATTGTCATTAGGTAGCACAAGTAAAATTCCATGTCAAGCGGCTTCCTCTAGCGAGCCATTTTTCTTGTTAAAAACTAATCATATTCTTTGTAATACTACCAGGGAATCTGAAATCTTTGCTATTTGGTGGTTCAACATTTACTTAGCTAAAGTAGGGGTCAATTTCTAATTTTGACCTTTTTCCTTTTTGGCAAGTACCATATTTTTCATTTTTAAAAAGTTTTTTCTCATATCTACTTTTTGTTGCTCAGCATCTTCTTTACTTATCCATGTGTTGATTTAGCAGTTTACAAAAAAGTATTGACTCGAGGTCTTTTACAATTTGTTGACTCGACTATTTTAGGGATTCAACTTTTCTATATGGGGACTGTTAAATCAATAATTTTTTTAAGAAATATTAATTCAACAAACAATTTTCTAAAGAGATGCTAATTCAATAATTTTTATTAGAATTGTTGTTTCAATTTAATTTTACAAATTTATTGAATCAATGTTTCTAGTGACTTAATATTTTATAACAAAAAGAAGTATAATATCTTTTTTATTATGTACCACGCCGCCTCCACTAAGTAGTACTGTACCGTTAAATAGCAAGCCCCAAAAACATTAGCAAGAAACACAACTCTAGAGTTTCAGACTTTCAGGTTAAGCATAACCTCCTTCCAAAACAAAACAAGAGTTGTAATCAAATCCAAACAACAAAAAGACGAGATAGGCATAGCTGTAAGTCAAGTGACACACACATGCACGAGGCATCAATTAATTTTATAAAAATCAATCATGCAAGGAGATGGCAGGTTTGATTTGAGATGTAATTCAGAATAGCAGTACCGTTTTCAGGATCACCAGGAAAATTCATAATTCGTCAAATTATTACCATCTCCTGTTATCATGTGTGTAAACCACGGTATCAAACAAAACTCATTCTTGAATTTCAGGTCATAGGCCAGCCTCATTATTATTACTTCATTAATTAAACAAGAGAAATAACCTGGTTTAGACTTGACACGAGATAAAATTGGTACGAACAACTTACTCAAGGGGCACAATCTGAATCACATTTGAAGAGATCAGTTTTAGACAAATCACGAACATGACTGATACGAGGAATAAAGTGGTCTCATCTACTACTTGTAAAGTCAAACTGAGCGCCTCTTGAAGCTCTCTTCTCCAACGGAAGCAACCTACGCTGCTCTCTAATAGACTTCTTAGTGCCACAGTGGCGACCCTCAATTATCATCAACTCCAGCATTTCGGCACGCAACACAAAGAATGTTGCAAGGTTAAGTTGTGATGTTGTGCCTTGATACTTTCTCAACTCAGCTGTCTTCAGACGGATGTCAAGGCTTTTGATAACATCATCGTGCCACAAACTATTGTGCCCCGACACATTTCGCGTCTGATATAGTCTCATAAAAAAATAAAATAGATAGGGAAAAAACTTATAGATAAAGGATTGACAGAATTGTAAGTTGATGAAGCAAGAGTCGAAGCTAAATATAGTAGTTGACACCATCAACTACAATGGAGCATTGTTACCTGGATGTACAGCTTCTCCAAGCGAGGAAAGCATCTCATCAAGTCGATGAACATATCAATGCTAAGAGAAGGAATATTGATAGCCAGAATCTTGACGCTGCCCACCACTGTAACGAAGCTAACGGCGCTCAATTCCTTCACCAAACACAAAACACGACATTAGGGCATCTCTAAAAATGCAAATACTAATAATGAATTTCTCTCTGCACGAGGTGATAAGAGTACAAGACACCTCGTGAAGGCAAAGAGATCGAGAACGCTACGGCTACCTGAAGTTCTGCGGCCTCAGATTTCAATTTGGCGTAGAAATCAAGATCAGAAAAGCAGTCTACGGTCTCCAGTTTGGGTGAAGAAATCACCGACAGATGCGTGGCAATGCGAAACTCAAGCTGGAGCAACCTCTCAAGCAAAGGTGCGTGTTCGATGATGAGTTCCCCGGTGTGAACGCGCAAGCCGAGGCTCACAAGGCTAGGGGAGTTGATGCGTATTGCAGCGGAAGCGAGACCTGTCGGTGAGCAGCAGGGACTCGAGCACAGGGCAGCCTGCGATGATCCTGTGCAGCGAGCCCTCCAAGATCACGACGTCCTCCAGGCCAAGCTGCCGGAGCCGGGGGAAGCAGAGCGCGCCGTCGTCCGGAACGCGGCACTTCGCGATGGTGGCGACGCGGAGGGTGGCCGAGAACCGGAAGGCGGAGGCCGGCAGCGGGAGATTCGCCGGGAGCTCGTAGAGTCCCCCGAAGTCGAACTCGAGCTCCTGGAGGCCGTCGACCGCCGGGGAACGGAGCCAGGCGTCGACCACGGCGGGCCGGGGGTGGAGGTGGGCAACGCCGACGGAGAGGGGGCGGGCGGGCCCCGGGTGGGAGGCGAGAATGTGGGAGGTAAGGGTGGCCAGCTCCTGCTCGTCGTAGCGGGGCCACCGGAGGTCGCGGTGGTCGAGGTTGAGCGGGGCGGAGCGCCACAAGCGGCGCCACCGGGAGGAGAGGGTCTGGGTGCGGGCGGCGTCCTTGGTGGGGAGGAGGGAGATGATGTCGCCGAGGATATCGGCGTGGAGGTGGCTGATGCGGTCGACGCCGTCGTCTTCCTCCCGCCCACGTCCCTCCACGCCGGGCGGTGGTTCTCGGCCGTGTGATCCTTCGGCCGGCTCGCTTCTTGTAGATCCGCCATGGGGCGCGTCTGTCTGCGACGGCGGCGGAAGGGTCTCCTCCGATTCTATCTCCCTCTCCATGATCGGCGATTCGGCGGCTCCGTTGGGCAATGACAGACGATATACAACAGTTTCGGGCCTATTCGTGTTCGGCTTAGTCGCGTTGGTCTAAGCTTTGTTTCGGAAAATTAGCTAGCGGACACTGTTAAAATATTGGTCTTTGCGCATGCCATTTTAAAAAAAGATATCTTTACTATAAATTTATGGTAATTTGCTGCAGGACATTATACCAATTATTATATTCCATTTTAGTGGATAGCTACTTGAATGAACTGTATTGCCCTCGTCTGCGTAGTACATCTTCGGCCACGGCATGGCATCCACGGACGTTTGGATTGAGCTTTCCACCGGCGGCTTAGAGATCAAGTGCAGCGATGGGAAGCTCAATTTAGGCAGAGCTAGCTCGAGGTCAGCGATCTGATGTTAGGATTTGGGCGGCAGCTAGCTCGATATCCTCAACGGGAAGCTCGATACAGGCAGCACCAGTTCAATATCGGTGACGGGGAGCTCGATTCCAGTGGCAGAGATCTCGATTTGAGCCGTAGGCAGCTTGATTTGGCGACTGGAAGTTCGATTCTGTCGTTTTCTCATCAGATTCTGAGGTAACCGTAGGTCCTTAGGGCTCAAGCTAGGAGGCACCGACTTGCGCCATGAACCGGCCGGCAGGAGCACATCACGCCCGTGCAGCCGTCGTCGTTGTCTTTCTCGTCACCTCCGGCATGGGTGCCACCATCGACGCCCTCCATCCCGTCTTCAGCGCCCACCGGGCGCCATGCACCGTCCAACCTGTCCGTCAAGCGAGGGCTCCGCGGATGCCGTGAGCGAGCGCCACCGCTGCCGTCGTCCAACTTGTCCGTCAAGCGAGGGCTCCGCGGATGCCGTGAGCGAGCGCCGCCGCTGCCGTCGTCCAACTTGTCCGTCAAGCGAGGGCTCCACGCATGCCGTGAGCGAGCGCCGCCGCTGCCGTCGTGGGCGCTTGCCGCCGGGAGGGAGCCGCCGATCCAATTTTTGCGTTTTTCATTGGAGACGAGGAGTCAGCTTGCTCGTCCGATTGGATTGAATCAGGTGAGGGTGGATAGTTTAGTCAATTCCAAGGGCTTGCTATTAAAATCGAAAATAATAATACGTTCAGTTTCCTACAGCAAATTACGATAGATTTATAGTGTGTACCAGCAAAGATATGGCAAAAGCTAACTTTTTATAGTGTGCACGGGCAAATTTTACCTTATTTCCATGGAGAAACTTCAGTATTTAGGTCTTAATTGGCACCCCTTTCAGAAATTGACACTCAATTCATGTGCCTTCCGAAATTTAACACCGGACACGTGAATTCTTTCATTTTAGGTGTTTTCCTCCCCTTTTCTATATTTTCCTTCTTTTCCTTTTCCTTTTCAATTTCCAGCCTGTCGTTGTTTTACCGCCACGCCCATCGAGGGATACCTCCGGGGTGGTGAGTTTGTAGGTAGGGTGTAGCCGAGATCAGTAATTTGAAGGTGCAAAGGAACATAAAGTTTTAGACAGGTTCGGGCCGCTGAGAGCGTAATACCCTACGTCCTGTGTAGTTTGTATTGTCTTTGATGATGATTCTACCCGATGGGGAACCTGTCCGCCCTTATATAGTCTGGAGCGCAGGTTTACATGGAAGTCCTAGTCGGATACAAGCCTAGGAGTACTACCCGAGTACTTCCGGATAGTTCCCTACTGTGTCCGACTAGTCTAACTACTTTACGAGTAATCCTACTGCATTACGAGTGATGTGAACCCGCTAGGGTTTGTTCCCGATCTTTCGATGAGAGGCGGGGGATAACTCGATTTGAGATGGAGGCGACGTTCACGGCCCGACTACAGCCTTCCAAGGACGCTGCGCCTTAGCAACCGATACACCACCTCCAATGGCTGCCGCGATCTTGTGGAGCGCGACACCCGGCCACTAGGGCACCTGTCCTGCAAGCAATCGAAGAACCAGCAAGAACAAGTAGAACAAGCAACTCAATTGCAAATATGGAGATAATAACCAATCTGGAATCAACAAGGTGGGGTTCCGAATCGAGTAGAACGGATGGTCTAGTCGACACACGCGTCTACAAGGAAGTAGCAATGGCTAAACTTTCAACAAAACAAAACCCCCCCCCAATCTGTTCATGGCGGCTCTAACCCTTATTAATACCTAGGAGGACGACCAAGAGGGTGTTTGAGTCGCACTCCAACCCTAGGACGTGTCCCTAATGGACCCGACTTGATACAAAGCCCATCGGGCCATATTAAGATGTCGCAGCACCTTTAGACAGAAAACCAGTCGGTAGTATTTTGGTCATTGCGGACGAATCAGGAGAGATATGGACTTGAGTCCGGATCCATATGAAACTAGACTTCATAAGCTTTCCACGAAGTACTTGAACGTCCCTATCCGAGTCCGTATGCGACCGTGGTGTCCGTCACAAGTTGGTGCTGTTCTGCAGTCCGAATCCAGCCTCCAAAACGTGTTGGACATGGACTCTTTCTTTCCTTGCACCAAAGGTGACGTGGTGGCCTGATGGAGAACATTGGGAAGACTTAGGCTTGGTCCCCAATCAACTTCTTTGGTCCTCCATACCTTCCATGTGTGTTTATTACATGTGGGTGTATCCATTCTGGTGATGTCCACATCATTCTCCCCTTCTTGGCTGCAAGTCGTCCTCGACTTGCTCCAACGGCATTCAAAGGTGCTTGCTTTATTGTTGGAACATGGAGCGACGACTATGCTGCATGGGCACAACAAACAATGCTCCCGTTCTTCAGGCTGATCCTGTTGCATAAGAGAAAAACTAGAAAAACTTTGCAAGATATTATTAGTGTTAATGCAGCCCCCTATTTGCTCATGGTATTGTAGCCCAAAAGGATATTTCAGATTAGAACAGATATACACTTTATGCACCAAATATTCTCCTTTGATGTCATTTTTTCCAATTGCATGAAGCGAACAATGATTTAAACTTGGCAAATTAGAATCTAATTGAACCTTCTCTTTTAGACAATTTAGATTACACAGAATATTAAATTCAATATAACCCAAAGTATTTAAAGAAGACAACAATTTCAGTTCATCTTGTACACAAGTAATAGGATGAGAAGGATTATCTACAGCACATTCGTATGGTTCCAAACCAAAAATATCACACTTATTCATTAATTCTGGTATATGAGTAAAAGAAGTATTAGCACACAAGTCCTCTTTATCATAAGAAACAACAAGTAATTCATCTCGTGAAAAAGTTGAATCAGCAGCAGGTTCCACTATTCGTTGCTCTTTGTTAGCATGTAGAGTGGACGAAGTTTGGACACTATGAGTCACATCATTCTTGCAAGTATTCACAAATGAAAGAATTTCTTTTTCAGCATGGAGAGCAAGACAAAACAATTGACCGATATAGCAATAGGACTTGCCAATTAACAAGTTTCGAATTTCAGAATTGATCCCTCTCATGAACCTATTCATAACATCTTCCATGCATTCATCCAATCCACCAAACATGATACAAATTTTAAAATCATGGTAGTATTGTTTCACAGTCCTACTACCCTGTTTTAATTTCTCTAGTTTGGTAAGCAAATGATCAACATAATATGCAGGAATATAGGCATCTCTAAAATGTATTTTGAATTCTTTCCAAGTTTGCGGAATAATGTTATGCCTACAAATATATTTCCATTCTAGCAAAGCATTTTCTGTTAAAATATTAGAGGCAATATAAATCATTTGTTTCTCCGACAGGTCATGCTCATCAAATTCATTATCTACTTTTAGCTCCCAATCAATGTAAGCTTTAGGATCAAACTCACCAGGATATAAAGGCAAGCATTGAATAATGTCCAGAATATTTTGTTGTTGTTTGCTCCGCTCAAAAATCACTGTATCACCTGCCATGATCAGTAGAAAACAAGAACACAAAAATAATATGTATCCTCCTGTCAACTACTACAATGTGTCGGTTGTAATTCTCTCAAACTCAACTTGTTTAATACGAGCTCTTACCAGTTCTTACCAAGCAAAATAGGATGAGTCGGCAACCAACAAGTCAAGCACCTTGAAAGAAGTGTATCGGTGCCTTAGCAACAGAAAACTGTCAAGCTATAGTCGAGTATGTGGAGCTGTAGGTGGGCTGATCAAGGGAAAATACTAGCACCACGTTAGTCAGAAAAGCAAGCTGAATAATTGTTCAACGGTGGTACTGTGCTGGTCCTAGCATAGACCGTACTAGAGGCGCGAGCCTGGACACAAATGAAGTCACAAAGCACCAACCGAAACAGCAGGAACACAAAAGATGGATCAGCCCCTTTCTTCTTTTTCGTTTCTTTTCTTTTCTTTTCTGTTTTTTTCACTTTGTTTTCTTTTTTTCTTCTTCTTTTTTTTGTAGAGGACTAAAATCCTTTGTTTGACAAACAACGCAACAGGATTACTGCATATAGCTGCTACCAACTCAGATTGACGAAACTTGTTTCACGCAGCCAGACGCACAAATCTCCAAGTCGATTCTGGAGCACTTAGATGGAGTTTGTGACCCAGGTCAGATCTGTTGGAAAGATCACGAGTTACGCTTTCCAGATTGTACTAAAACTCGCAAATCGGAGACCGGACACAGAAACAATGAAAGTTTTCTTCCACTGATGAATTGAAACTCCGAGACAAAAAGAGGTGACAAGAACTCGAAACTCTAAAGGACTAAACTAAGACCAGCAACACGACGCAACCGATGCAACCGAAAACTCAACAAGCCCTAACTAAGTAGTACCAGCAAAGGCTCAAAGGGTTTATAGGATTGCCGGCAAACTAATCTACCTTCTTTTTTGGTTTTTCTGGACTATAGGAAAAAAAATAGCAAAGATAAATCTCTCACCGATAAACCTTGCTCTGATACCAACTGATGTGAACCCGCTAGGGTTTGTTCCCGATCTTTCGATGAGAGGCGGGGGATAACTCGATTTGAGATGGAGGCGACGTTCACGGCCCGACTACAGCCTTCCAAGGACGCTGCGCCTTAGCAACCGATACACCACCTCCAATGGCTGCCGCGATCTTGTGGAGCGCGACACCCGGCCACTAGGGCACCTGTCCTGCAAGCAATCGAAGAACCAGCAAGAACAAGTAGAACAAGCAACTCAATTGCAAATATGGAGATAATAACCAATCTGGAATCAACAAGGTGGGGTTCCGAATCGAGTAGAACGGATGGTCTAGTCGACACACGCGTCTACAAGGAAGTAGCAATGGCTAAACTTTCAACAAAACAAAAACCCCCCCAATCTGTTCATGGCGGCTCTAACCCTTATTAATACCTAGGAGGACGACCAAGAGGGTGTTTGAGTCGCACTCCAACCCTAGGACGTGTCCCTAATGGACCCGACTTGATACAAAGCCCATCGGGCCATATTAAGATGTCGCAGCACCTTTAGACAGAAAACCAGTCGGTAGTATTTTGGTCATTGCGGACGAATCAGGAGAGATATGGACTTGAGTCCGGATCCATATGAAACTAGACTTCATAAGCTTTCCACGAAGTACTTGAACGTCCCTATCCGAGTCCGTATGCGACCGTGGTGTCCGTCACAAGTTGGTGCTGTTCTGCAGTCCGAATCCAGCCTCCAAAACGTGTTGGACATGGACTCTTTCTTTCCTTGCACCAAAGGTGACGTGGTGGCCTAATGGAGAACATTGGGAAGACTTAGGCTTGGTCCCCAATCAACTTCTTTGGTCCTCCATACCTTCCATGTGTGTTTATTACATGTGGGTGTATCCATTCTGGTGATGTCCACATCAACGAGTAGCTACAACAAATGTAGGGCGTGGGCCATATCTAGGGTCATATGTACAATCCCGTGTACCCGTGCCACCTATGAAAAGCCGATTTTGCCCCTAATCTTATCCTAGTACTGTCCCACGGTCCTGCTCCTTCGTTTTGCAGTCACTGGCAAAGGCCCTTGCACCGCCGTGGCTGTGCATGAGGACCGTGCCTCCCTTTTCCTCTACGAGCCCTCGGCGGCGGAGCAGCCCAGCGGTGCGACGTGCTGTGCTTGGAAGATTCAAAGCCGGTCTTCTAGTCCACTGAGCTACCACCAAATTCCAAGCTCAAGTTTGTCGGAAAAAAATTTCAAGCTCAATTCCCAACAATCTCTCTCCCAGCTCCTTCCTGCTTATGCAATTAGCATGAAACTTGACCCCCGAGCAAAAGAGCAAAGCACGGTTGTTGTCTTGACTAACCATATTCTCGTCAAATGCAACTCACGACTTTTGTGGAGAAGCACCCCGGCGGCGGCGAGGTCTTGCTGGCGCGCAACGATAACGCTCTTCAGTTTACAGCACGAGAAAATTCACCCGTCGCCAAGGACATGACAAGCAAGGGCGTTGCCCCGCGGCGATGCAGAGCGCCGATCTCCTCTCCTGTGCCGCCGCCGCCACAGCAGAAAGGAGTTGCGGACGGTGTGACCGAGCTTGGTCGCCTCCATTCTTGAAGCCGACGTGTAATCGTGGGGACGTGGGCAATATTGCTCGGCTTCACCTGGATCAGCGAGTCTCGGCACCGGCGGTGGTGATACCGTTCTTCATGCGTGTGTGCGCCGCGCGAGAGAGACACACACAACCGGCTCGATCCGTTCTGGTGAAAGAATAACGGGCAGGGGCAAACAGTCTTGGAGATGGGAAAGAAGAGAATAAAGAAAGGAAATAAAGAAAAAAGGAGGAAAATATCTAGAATAAAAGAATACGCGTGTTTTCGGCGTTAAATTTTGGAAGGCATATAAATTGGGTGTCAATCTGTGAAAGACGTGCGAATTGAGACGTAGATACTGAAATTTCTCGTTTCGATGTCGGCTGGTCTCACAGGTTTCTTTCGAGAGAGACGGTTCGGTTGCTGTGCAGCGCAAACTGCTGGGCTGCTCGCCTGTGGCCTGTGGGCCGTGCTTATTTCCTTCGGCCCAGACTACGGGCCTCATATCAACTTCCTCGGATGGGCTGCCGCCTGTGGGCCGTGCTTATTTCCTTCAGCCCGGACTACGGGTCTCGTTGGATCTTAAATCTAGCGTGCTGATCGTGTCCCGGGCTCCCGGCTCCCGGCTCCCGGCTCTGCAGCAGGCTCGAGCAGGATCTCGACGCTTCGCCTTCCCAATAGCTCGCGGGCGGGCGGCCAGCCAGCACCACGAGCTCGTTCTTCCTCGCCGCCCGTCGCTCTCTCGTAGCATCTTCCTTCCTGGCCGATGATGTGAGCTCTTCCTTTCTCGCTGCTCCTCTCTTTATCATCCAGGCAGCTGTTTATGGTCGGAGAGACATCGCGTGCAGCCGAGCGGAAACCAAGCGCGTCCCAAACCAAGCAGGCGCTGCACCCGAGGCCGACCGCGTCGCGTCACGCAGGTGCGGATGGTCGCTGGACACCCCGTCCGCGAGAAGCATCCGCGCCACCCATCTGCGGCAGATGATAGACGGCAACCCTCTCGTGCTTCTGCCTACCGGCGCCCGCGTGCAATCAAGCCAGCAAGCTCAAAAACGCTTGCATGCGGCCGCACTTGTTGAGTCGATGTTGACATAGGAGATGCACAACATGTGCTCGATGATTTGCATACGAGAGTTGATGTTACTGATTCTCCTCCATGTCCCTTGCAGTGTGCCGTGTATTTATGGAATGATTATGTTCTACTACAGGGTGCCATCATGTGTACAAGCAAAGCTGCAAGGCCTTCTGCAGTGCCTTCCTCAAGATCATCACCAGGAATATCGCTGATGATCCCCTGTTAATTCATTTGTTCATGGTAGATTTCTCAGAAAAGCAGCTATTCTCCACTTCACAGTACAGGTAATTCCTTGCTCTTCAATTCTCAAACTAGCTTTTGAGGAGTGGGTCAACTGATGTTGTATGTGCACCATTACATTCATATGCCTGATTTCACACTTCATGTTGTGAAGTCACTTAATTAGCTAGAAACTCAATAGATCTTCTAAATGTTAAATTAGATTCTGTATGTGTGGAACAGTGGAAGCACCAAAATTATAGAAGAAAATGATGTAGTTTCAGGCGTTATAATGGCTCTTACTCAGACTTTTCAGTTATATGGAATACCTCCTTTATGGTTGCTTCTACAGATAGCAATACACTCTGATTTATGCTACAAACTTGACAGTAACAGAATTTGTAATTAGTGAACTCTGTAAATCTTAATTCCTGATCATCTGCCAGTTTGCATGCCTTAACTATACTGGATCCACACTTGAAGTTAGTTGCTGTAAATTTTACAGGAAAATAGACAGTGTTATTTCACATTCAATAATATTCTAAACTAAAAGTTAGTAAAGTATTGCATATCCGGTACATATGGTGGGAAAGGAAAATTCTAGCTTCTCCTTTGCCTTTGGTTGTAAGATAGAAAATCTGAAGCATTTACCATGTTGTCTATTTCCTACTACGGCAAGTGACACCAAGCTTGTT
Source organism: Panicum miliaceum (assembly GCA_032594955.1). Classification (NCBI taxonomy): domain Eukaryota; kingdom Viridiplantae; phylum Streptophyta; class Magnoliopsida; order Poales; family Poaceae; genus Panicum; species Panicum miliaceum. The sequence goes on from CM064071.1 coordinate 5,750,631, forward strand.
ACTTTGTAATTGTCCACTTTAACACATGGGATAAAGACAACCTTTGTTTTTTGGCTTTTTTTGACACCACCATTTAAGCTAATGACTGAACTGATGTACCGATCCTAGGTTGCCAGCAAAGGCAGCAATAGCATCTCCAAAGGTACAACATGCTCAGCTTCAACAATAGAATAAAACGTTATATGAAAGTTCCTGCTAGCAAGTCTTCACAGTTAATTACAATTTTTTTATACTTGATTCAAAAAATGTATTTTGCATCACTTGATCATAGTCATTGAAAGCTTGAGGTTGCATCAGGGTTTTGCCCTAATCAAAGCTTAAGGTGATTCAATATCTTTCATTCTCTGTGGAAATTGTTGATAAAATACCCAAACTGAATATATATCAAGTCTATCAAAAGCCGCACCTGCTTTCTACACGCGCTGCACTCTACATAGCCGGATAGCCCAGCGGCAAACTTGCTTTCCGGCCAAGAACACACCCATCAACCATGGACAGCAGCAACGCCACGGCTGGCGCCGTACCCGTCGCCGCTCCCCTCTCACGCCTGCCGCGTCGCCGCCGGGCGCGGGGCGTCCAGAGCACGCTGGCCAAGGCGTCGATGCTGGCCAATTTCCTCCCCGCGGGCACGCTCTTGGCCTTCGAGGTGGCCCTCCAGGCGGCGTCCGTGGACGGCTCCTGCTCCGCCGTGAGCATCGCGACGATCCGGGCCCCTCCTCGCGCTCTGCGCCGCCTCCTGCTTCCTCTTCCACTTCGCCTACAGCTTCCGGACGGGAAGGTGTACTACGGCTTCGTCACGCCGAGGGGCGAGGGGCCTGTCGCTGTTCAGGAATCAGGACCGGGCTCGGCGTCGAGGTGCCCAGGGAGGACAGGTACGGCTCACCTTCGTCGACGTCGTGTACGCGGTCATGTCGGTGCTCGTCTTCGCGGCCGTCGCGCTCGCCGATTACAGGGTCTCCGGGTGCCTCCTCCCGGGACACCGAAAGGAGATGGACGAGGTGATGGAGAGCTTTCCGCTCATGGCGGGGGCATCGGTTGCTTGGCTTCCTGGTGTTCCCCAACACCCGCTACGGCATCGGTTGCTTGGCTGCTTGAAAACAAGCAGAGACCACAGACCAGACCAGAGCATGGCAGTGTAACTTTAATAAGTACAAGTGATCAAATGGTGTCTTCATCTTTTGATGCTATATGCTTTCCAGCACCTGTTATGTAGTATAATCCTTTGAAAAACTTGAATGTGATGCAATCCTATCCTAGTCAGTACCAATTTGAATATTTTCAGAATGAATCATAACGGGGACTGTCATTGTATAACTTCAAAATTTTCAGGTGTGGAGGGAACACAGAATGGATCATATAAGAGAATAGCCGTCACATAGCTTTACACCAGATGCAAAATGCATTCCTATCAAAGAATGGTAACACTGCCTCTCAATCTATCCTAACAAGTAACAAGATAACCTGCCGCCTCTGTATCCTAAATTCTAACAGATATTTTACAAGGAGCCACACTGTAAGCAAAGCAATACCCTCCTACCTACGCCAAAAACAGATGTGGCCTATCATCGTCTACAAATGCGTATTCCCTAGTTAGACTTGAAATTCTTCCAACTGTGGACAAAACTAAACTAGAAGATATCCAAAACTTTGTAGCCTTCCAGTTCCGCAAGTCCTTATAGATAGGGATGTGTCAAGATTGTCATAGCGTGAAGGTTTTGGTTCAGGCAACGGCCAACAGCAGCCACCGTAAGATGAAGGGCTGCTTTTCGTTAGTTCTGTTACTCTTTGCAACATGTTCCTCGTTTCGTTTTCTGAAATTTGTCCCAGAGGCACATCATATCCCTTGGTTCTTGGTAGTGGGCAATCACATACCCATCCTCACAGCCTTCGATCAAGATCCTCCCATCATTCTCGTACTTGACATCCAAGCCATCCTTCTTCATCTCATTGATCCATATCCCCATTGCGACATCCTCCAGTTTGAACATCTGTAAGAGTCAAGATGACAAGATTGTAGTCAGTAGAGGTAGAATTCACATAGAAATCAGCAGCTGATAAAGCTAGGCATTTTTTTAGATACTGAGTAGATCCTGGTATTTTGATGTTTGACTTTAAATGCTATCCAAACTGAAGCAACTAAACCTTCACAATTACTCCGTACAACAGCACAAAAGGAAAAATTCACAGAAGTTTGGGCAGTACCTTTAACTCCCCCCTCTTGTGCTTCCTGTAAACTTCCTTTGCTATATCCTGTGAAACAATGTATCCTGGTCCATGTGCCCATGGAGGATAACTCTCCTCAGGCCATTCCTACTCAAAGTAAAGCATTAATTACAACACTTGATCCACCATTGAAATGACAGTAACAGGGAAATTAAATTATTGAAAATAGCAGCAGAAGTGCATGCCTAAAAAACAGTTGTGCTGAAGAAGAAAGTGATAAACAAGTTTTAATTCGTGCTTAAACAGTATGCAGCCATGCAGGTGATTAACCAGCTTTTATGCCGATTCTCACATCTTCCCAGGATTAATTACTGGATGATTACGTAAAGAAGTGATTGTGGACAAATGTACATAAATTCATTCTTTCTAGCTTGCACATGAAATGTAGAACCTGTCTACTCCATGTGCTTACCAATTGCATAATCTCTTGATATAAAAATATATAGTTTAACACAACTTACCTCAGGGGTTATGTACCATTTGCTATATGGATCTCGATGAGGCTGAGAATCAGAATTGACACGACCATACAGAAGTCCATGGCTGATATTTACTCGGTCTAGGGAAGAAAGTATTTCATCCACTCGAACAAAAGCATCGTCATCTGTTTTCATCACATACTTGGCTGACAGGACGTCTGTCTGTAAAGAATATTTGCTTAGAAAATGCACACGCAAGTGTCCTCTAAATTAAATAAAACATATAATAAATTATACATACCCCATAGATGCAGATCGCTATGGTCTTCCAGAGAATAAGGCTATAGTAATCCACAAATGGCATCAACTGGATGTCTCCATATGTCCGTGCTTCATTCCAGAGTTCTTCATTCACCACCTCATTTTTGTGCTTTTAAAAAATGGAAGGAAGATGAGTACAGAGTAGACTGAAGTTGGGAGCTCTAACTCAAACTAGTAAAGGGGTGAAAAGCATAAAAAATAGAATAGTGTCCGGTAAAACTATTATGCTGAATTACTGTTCAAAACAGTACTGATGAAAGAGTATTGTGATAATTTGCAGGCAACTACAAAAAGAATGCCATGAACAAAGACAGAAATACCGTCAATGGAATGGTAATCTTATGCATAAGATGTACTCCCTCCGTCCTAATATATAAGGCGTAACCACTTTTTACTCAAGTCCCATAAGATAAGGCGCGCTCTCTCTATATGCACGTACATCGATGCAGTAATACAAGTGTTGATAGAGAGAATTAAATACGTGCCTTGGTCTTTGAACCAGAGGTGGTTACGCTTTATATACCGGGATGGAGGGAGTATGTGATTGATAATGATAATGCACTCAACATATTGTTTAGGATGTATTAACATGAGTGATGCCTTCTGTGCTGTTGTCCTTCTACATACACAATTTGTCTCATGCAAACATTAGTTCTAAGCATAGAACCATAGTAAAACAAAATGCTGCAGCTACTATATGGTCGAATTACTATGATATATCTGTCCTCTTTTCAAATTTCCGTTCTTACCAGGCCAACAAAGAATCGGACTGCAACTTTTGCTGAGCGGACAACATCATATTGCATCCAAGTTCTGCGAACTGCCATCCGGCGTTTGAAATTGTTTGCTGTAGAGAAGACCCCTACAAAAAGATCAACAAATCTATCTATAGGCACAGGTGGAGCCTTCAATGTTTCCAAGTCCATGACATGCTCAAAGTCCTCTGTTGTAGGCAGACCACTTGCTATCACAGAGAGCAATTTAATGTCTCCTGCAATTCTTACTTCACCAACAAACCCCGGTTCCAAATCCTGGATAGATCGATGTACAAAGTGTAAAAAAAATAACAAAATAAAACATCCATAACAAATTGTGATATCGCTATAATAGAGTATAGGTAATTAAAATAGTTTCATATCGGTGTGTATGAGAAAGAAAATATTTAAGCATGAATTCAAAATCATTTTGACTATACATTGCTATAGGACGCAAAGGCATGATGGATTACTTGTGCAAGACTTACCTCTCGGAACGCAAAGGAAGTGATATGTTTGCCATCTACCGTCATATGAATCCCATGTGCTCCGACGCGAAGAATTGCTACAGCAAGATATCCTTGTTTGAAGGGGAAATATTTTCTAGGTTCTGCACTCTTTTTCCTTGCAGGTGGCATGGTTGAAACATTAGAACGTAACTTAGAGGCCAAGATTTCTTTCTGGTCCTTGCCTACCATGCCACTACATTTTTCTAGATCGTCCACTGTAAAACAAGAGAAGGCAAAGAACCAATGTCAATCCTGAGACCAAGATTAAATATATTCATGCCAGACCACAAACCATTTTGTTGAAAAAAATCATGAAGGAGAAACCACATCAAATTATATTTTCATCTCATTTTATTTGTAAATTCCTAGCTTTGATACTTCAACAAGCGGATATGAGTATATTGATATTTTACTAGGTCTTTCTCATACATAATGCAATACTGTATTATCATGGTGCTTGCATAGGCTGAGTAAGATAAGTACCTTTTGCACTGTCCTTAGCATCCGATTCAGAAGATGGGCAGCGGTCTTCAGAACCCCAATCATCAGCTACAGTCCATGTATTTTGGACTATTACAGGATCTTCTGTAAGTTTATCACCAAGAAGACGGACATTATAATGAAGCACAATGGGAGGGTCTGGTTCACCAGGAACTGCAGCTCCAGTTAACTCTATCTTAAAATTACCCAGAAGACCACCAGGAGTACCGATGATAGTTATTGAAGAGCCCTGAATCAATCCACAGGGGATCTTTAAAGCAAACCTATCCCCTAGCCTCGTGGCATTCATTCTTCGGATAGAATATGGGCATTGTTTTCCTTTGTCCTTTTGCTGGGTGCTGCCATTAACAGAAGAAATCAAATCATCATATGCCAGGGCCGTATTTAGTTCTCTCCATGCAACTCCAGCTTCCTTGATTGCCTCTACTCCATCTGGTAGGATATGGGCATGAGATACTAGATCCCTCAAATGATTCCAAGAATGCAAAGACTGTAGTTCTTTATCAGAGAGATTTCTGGTAATGGAAAGGTTGGATGCCAAGAGTTTGGTAGATATTACTTCAGAAGAGTTCTGTGGATTCTGGATTGCAGGTGGGTTTGGAACATCTAACCAATGTAGTTCTGCTGTTCTGTTTTGCTGGAAGACATACTGAAGGGACTTTTCCGCGAGTGGGCTATCCAATATCACATATCTTAACATCAAGATGATGAACAGAGATACTATGACAAAGCCACCATGCCATTTCTTCATCACTCAAAAACCTTGTGACAAGTTGGGCCGGGGTTCGCATTCACTATGGCTTCACACTAAAGCATCGCACAATTTCAGAAGAAAAAAAATCAGAACAAAACCATCCGATCAGAAAGTTGAACAATTCCTGCTGAACTGTCACCCAGATGTGGTATGTTCCAACAACTACTTCAAAGTAACCAAACGTTCCAAGGTGTATCCTGAAAGCTTAATAACCACAAGGAAGCGTAGCAGCAAGACTTGAGGCAGGTAGATGTGCCCTACTAACCAGAAGAAGCCACCAAACAAGAATGAACTTTATCCTGTAAAGAAGAAGGTGCACGCTCATTAATGTTTTGTCACACTGCACTTTTTGAGATGTTGATTGCATAACAGCATTCATTCGCGCATACAAGGCTATGGTTTAATAACACGCCATGTGTGTATTACAGTAGGATTCCAGTCAAAATCTATCACGAATGACATACTCACAGAACCCACGGCTAGAGACTCATCAGCGATGCACTTCAATTCGACTACCAAATGGGGAAAAACTAAGGTTGACTATGAATCACATCGCATCAAAAATAAAAAGACAAAAAAATTGAGGAAAAATCTGACGGAGCAGCAAAATATTGTGAGATGGGATTGCGGCTACCAATAACCGAGCTATATATGTGTGTGTGTGTGAGGGGGAAAATTCGAGCATGACAGTGCACGAAACAGGTGACGCTCAACCTATGCAGATCACGAGAAGCTTCAGACACAGAATCACAAAACAGCGGAAGGAGAAGCAATTACAGAGAGGGGGGAAACACCAGTTTACATTTCGCAAAAAAAAAATCAGAAAATAGACACCGCGAATCTAGTGTCAACCCACAAACCCCACCGACAAATTTCTTTCGAAGATTTTTTTTTTCAGAAAAGAAGGAAAGAGCGGCAGTGCCTTCGGAAATGGGCAGATCACGATAACAATCCCAACGAAATCTGGCGCACGCCGCAAGCGAGATCAGGGACGAAGCATCCAGCAGCAGGCTCGCGAGCACGCGCACCCCGAATTCCACGCGACAGTGGCAGCCCCCACACGGCTCGCTCCCCACCTCGCAAGTCGCAATGCGACTCGAAGCCAGTAAAGCACAAGCCCAATGCCAGAGCCACTCACCAGGAATCACCGCCGCCCGGCTGCTCGGCCACGCGAAGGCCCCTGTTCGGCCTAGCGGACGCCGCCCTCACGCGCGCGCGGCGGACCCTCCCGACGAGTCCCGCCCAGCGCCCAGCCCGCCGCCGCGGGCGCCGGAGCGAGGAGGAGCTAAGCGAGCACCGAGCAGCGAGGCTCGGAGCAGCCGCGCCAGAGGGCGGGAGAGAGCGCGCGGCCGAGAAGGGCGGGCGGGGGGAGGGGCCGAGGGAGGGAGGGAGGACAGAAGCGCAGCTAGGGGAAGCGAAGCCGAAGCCTCGAGGGCGGTGTGGTGTGAGTGTGACCGTGTGAAGGAGGCTGCTTCAGGGTCACGCCACGAACCGGCCGGGCCGCGACCGGGCGAATAAGGCGCCCGTCCGGTGTCGCGGGGTCGGGGCGTCGGGCGCCTCCTCTTTTCCCTCCTGCCGACTGCCGTGGCGGAGAAGAGAAGAAGAGTCGCGGTCGTGTGTGGGCGGGCGTGTTCGGGTGGGTGGGTTGGTGTGCGGCCGGCTCGGGTCGACGGCCGCGCGTGCTCGAGCTTGACCTCGCGCTCGCTGCTGCGGTCTGGCTCGGCCGCGAGCGGAGCGGGGCGGGCGGGGTTCTTTCTCGGTCGGAGAGCAGAGCGGCGCCGGAGCGAGCGGGCAGGGGACCCGCGTTTGGGGGGCCGAGGCTTCTTTTTTACGGCAATCGACTGTGCCAGTCACGCTGCGGCAGTGCCGCTGCCTCTCGCGTGCGAACGGAGCGGCGATGGCTCCGCCTTTTACGATGCCCCTATTTTCCCGGAGAAATGGCGGATGTGCTGCTGCACAGGATGCCATGACAACGGATCTGGGGTTCAAAATTGGCACCAAAGCTTGGCATTCTAAACCCTTCAGAAAACTGTCAAAAGAGCCGCGATTGTTCACTTGACATAGAAAAATCCTGAAGTACAACCTTTCACTGAAAAAAAAAACCCAATGATGATAGACTTCACAAAACAAATGTCGAACGGCAATGCAGTGTTACGTGTGGCTTAGATTGTCCTCGCAAAATAAAGCATACTATTCGACGAGCTCATAGGGGTGGAGAAAAAGCTTTTGAAAAAGAAGGGTGCATTGCCCTATAGTTTTGTCTATACCATTGATCCCTTTTACCAATTATTACATTTCGGGTGTATTGTCCCATACAACTAATACAATTCTCTCCCGTACTTACAAGTGCCACTTTAAACAAAACGGGGTGATGCTGGGCGGTTATCCAGCTACACGCACCACATTACTGTCGCTATCTTGTGTTGTCAACGCTCCCTGGTCAAGTAATCAAACTACTTGAAAACGGGGGAAGATCTTATCCAAATTCAGTCGATCAGCTCCCCAAAATCAACCCACGTGATCCGCTGGCCATTTGTCACGCAGTACTACTATTCTCTCGCAGCCTTTCGCTTTTAATTCCATCACTACCTTTCACACCCCCTGCCGGTCAAAACCCGCTGCCCATGCCGCGTGTCGCTGCCCTTTACCTAAAGCCCCTCCCGGCCGGCGAGACCCGGGCAGCCTTGGAATTTGCTGACCTGAACGCTGTCCGCACAGGTCTGACGGTCAGGCACGGAGCTAGCTAGCTAGTACAATAATTCGTCCTGCTTCCTGCACGCTCTCCCGGTGGCCGCCGGTGTCGTGTCGTGCTGCGTCCCTTTCAGGCTTACTGCCAAACCAGGCCGGTGAACGAGAGGATACTGACAGTTCCAGGTGCGGGACGGCACCATGTAAACCTCGGTTGTTAAGCAAAGATCGTCAGGGCAGGTGGTGCGTGCAGAGATCATCAGGGAACCCAACACAAGAAGCTCCCCATCCTCGGAGTCCCGACTCCCAAGCAAAGTGTCTGTCTGTCTTTGCTTTTGCCCTGCCCTTTTCTTTTCTTTTCAGAGAAAATCCTTTTCTAAAGAAACGGTTCCAACTTTGGGCGGAAGCAGAAGCTACTGATGACAGAAATGATACGAAATGTGGAGCTACCCTTGATGATTGGCATATATTTGGTAGATCCAAACAGTCTCATTTGTGTTAGTACAGGAGGTATGCTATTTGTGTTATTTGTTGATGAATACCACTACTACAAAACTACTACTCATTTGCAGTTAGTTGCGTTCAAGATTCAAACACGAGCTTTTCCAATGTTTTCTTCTCTCTCCCTTTTTCTTCAGCTGCTAATTTGGCACAGGAATGGTATTCTAGTTTTTCTCCTCTTCTTTTCCTAGGAACTTTCGTATTTGTTGACGACTAGATCGACTACGACTTCTCGCACCATTTTACCATTTTTTTAGGGAACCTGGCATACGACTTCTCTTTTGAAAATGGACCTGGCATACCATTTCAACTTCATGCGTATAGTGACTGACAATTAAGTAGTACTCATGTAGTAGTGCCACTGGTGTTGGGTAGGTGCATCGACCAGTGCATCTCATTCTCTCCAAGTTTTCTACGCATACTTGCATCACACGTTGGCCTATCAAAAGAAAATATCCACACATCAGCTGGCATTTTCTTGGGAGAAAGGGGTTGCAATTCCTGGGCCCTCATCTCAACTAATCACCCAACACCAGCCGCAATCAGCTAATGTGATGTTAATAGCTCATCCTATGTTTTGTCACAAGGAAAAGCTAGGGGACACCAAGCACCACCCCCATCAGCTACACCTAGTTTGATGCACTACTACTTGCGTGCAATTTTACAGCTTTACCCCACTGACCGAAGAATGCTATTTTCATGACTACTTGCATGCTGATCTTGTGCAATTACAGTGATCTTGACCAGCCTTGTTTAACACTAAGTTGCTGCACATTCTCGAAAAAAAAACCCTACTAAGTTGCTGCTAAAAAGTCAGTCGGGCATGCAGTTCTGAGTGGCTCAGCATCTATGCCAGATGTAGCCTAAACAACACACCAGTTGCATTATCTAACCGCAAATGAATTTATAAAGTTTTAGTACATCAAGGTCAACTTCGCTTTCCTTTAGAAAAAGGTCAACAAAAGGATAGCCGAGTATTATTTTATTTCACACGAAATAGACCGCTAAATAACTCATCTTAAGATCATCTTTTGATTAAGCCCTTAGATGAGGAACCAAATGTCTGCTAAGATTGAACACCCCCCCCTCCCCCCCCCTCACTCTCCCAGGCAACACGGGGGGGCGCCCACGCGCTGCCGCTCGCCTCCCGCCGTAGGCCGCCTCCAGTGGCCGCCGCCGCCGTCGGTGACCGACTGGGCGGCGGTGGCCTGCGGCCGAGCCGAAGTTGGCTCAGCTCGCCCCTCCCCCTCTCCCCTCTCCCTTTCTCCCCGTCCCCTTCCGTCGGCCTTCAAACCTCGACTCGACGCCCCACCGCCGGCCGCTTGGGCCGGATCCGGCGTTTCCCCTCGGGTGCGCCGGGCCGGCGCCGACGCTGCCTCCGCTCGCTCTGAGGGCCGAGACCTGTGGCCGTGCGTGCGCCGCGGTGCTCTGCCGGCGGGGCCCCCGATGGCCGGGGCCCGTGGCTGCTCCGCCACCGCCACCGCTCGGGTGGGCGCGGTCTGCCGCCTCCCCCTGGAGCTCACGCTTTGGTGCCGCGCCGCCACCGCTCGTGGGCTGGGGCGCGTGACCGCATCGCCGCCGCCGCTCGCTCAAGGGGCCGGGGCCTGTGGCCGCGCCGCGCCCTGGGGTGCTCTGATGGCGAGCGCTTGGGTGGCCGGGGACCGTGGCAGCACCGCCGCCGCCACCGCACGCCCGGGGGCCGTCGTCTCACGTGCGCCGCCTCCGGCGGTGCTCGCCGTCCTCATGGGGGCTGGTCGCTGGCCGCCGGCCTCTGGCGTCTGCTGGCTGCCTCTTTCTGGTGGACGGCCGGTGGGCTCTCCTGCATTGTGGCGGCGTTTTCTCGGCCTTCGGCTCTGAGGAGGATCGGGGTGGAGGCGAAAGCCTAGGGTCTGCTCGCGGACCAATGACGACGATGCCTTCGGGCGCCATTTACCTTCTTGAAGACGTCATTCTTTCCACCTCTTCCCTCCTCTCCGGTGAGCTTCCGGGGTGAAAGCCTTGACCACGTAGTCGGACGACAACAACGCCTGTGGCGTCACTTCCTCCTTAAGGCGTCGTCTTGGAAGCTCTGCTAGTGGTGGTCGTCTGCTCTTCTCGGAGAGTTTCCGATTCTGCGCCTGCCTTCGCTCGGTTTCATCTGCATCGTCTGGGCTGCGTTGGTCATCATCTGGCGGATGCTTTGCTGCCCCTCTCTTCACTGGCAGATGCTTTGCCACTGTCGTCGTGTTGATTGGATTTTGCTTTGGGCGGATGCTTTGCCGCCTTAGTTGGTTGGTCGGGTGGATGCTTTGCCACCTCTGTTGTGTTGTTGACCTTCGCTCCCTAGACGTTGTAGTTCCTTTTTGCAGGTTTAGTAGTGGGGTCAGGTCTAGGTTTATGGGTTTGTGGAAGTCCTCTCCCTGTTATTTCTTGCTGTTCTTGTTTGTTGTTGGGTTGTCCTACCATTTACTTGGTGGATTGTATCCGCCTTAATAGCCTCTGCCCATTAAGATTTGTATTTGTCGTACCGCTTTCCTCTTAATGAAATACGTGCTCAGACACGTTCGTGAAAAACAAATAGCTGCTAAGATTCAAATATTTAAAAGAAAAAGTCTGCGCTCAGCTCAGAATAAGATTGTAGAACACGTTTATAAATGCAAGACGTCACCTTTAGAACCAAAGGGAGTGTATCCCATAACGACATAAATAGAAATACTTGAGGTGAGGAAACAATGGGGTACATTCAAATTATTTTGTTTGTTAGAGTTGGGTAATGTTTTTAGTCCCTCCAGAAGAAGATTCAGCAGAAATATATTTGCCACTCATGAAAACATTAACTATAGTGTACCAAAAATGAATTAATTGTATTCCAATAAGAGCATATTCGGTTGCTAACTAGTTTTTGCCATTGCTCCAAGGACTAAGAAGGTGTCCGATTTTAGCAGTTTTTTTACTCTTGTTAACCATTTGTGGCAATAAAAAAACCACCTGTACTTAGGTGAAAATTTTGACTCCATGACAGATGGACAAGGATGCTAAGAGCATCTCCAGAAGTGGCCAAAAAATATTCCTAATAATAACTTTTGGGTAAAAGATTGAAAATCAAAGCTCCAACGGTGGTCCAATCCTCTGCCCGAAATTTTGGCTCGCCCCAAACAAACGCTCTCCGGAACTAGATATCCGCCGATGCCCGGTCATTCCCAATCCCGAAATTCGCCGCCGATGCCCGCCATTTCTCGCTTCCCGCGCGCCTCCCCGCGCATTTTCCCTCCCAGCCGCACCATTTTTCTCCATCGTCCTGCCAATTCAGCCGCCGCCGCGGCTCCATCCCATCTTCCAGGGCGTGTTGGGATACCAGCGCCGCCAACCATCTGTCTACCCTTCCCGCACCCCTCTGTCCCTCCATCCATGTTGCGGATCTCCGGAATCGACGGCGCAGGCTTCCGTCCGTCCGGCGCTGGATCCACTCCATCGACAGCAGCGGCTCCCCTCCGCCCAGCAACGCTCTCCCGTCCGTCCGGCGCCGAATCCACTCCATCGACAGCAGCGGCTCCCGTCCGCTCAGCAACGCTCTGCTGGATTTGCCTCGCGTGCTTCGATTTGCATCCAGGTACTGAGCTTCAGGTCCCCAATGTACTGAACTTCGTTGATTTGCATCCCGTGAACTTCTATTGTTTTAACAAATCTGTCAAGTATCCCTTGTTGGTGTTAATCTCGGATATGCACTGACTAAATGATTTTATTTTGCTCTACTAGATATTTTTATTTTTCTGTAATAGATATTTCACTGACTGCACAAGAAGAGGATATATTGTGAGTATCTGTAGTACTATCTCCTAGGTTCTCTAGAGTGGCAAAACAATGTATTGTTGTAGTAGGAAAATTGATCCTGGATCCATCGATTGACGTAACTAAACAATTATCCTTTCTATCAAAGCAATTTATTCTCTATTACCTCAAATTATTTTACTTGTTCCACCATTAGTCAAAACAAGATATGGAAAATGAGAACTGCATGCTTATGGGCCATGCTATCACATTAACCAAAACGTCTTATATAACTTGCCAATTCACTTGGCACTTTAAGGTGCATCACTGTACCATAAAACCACCCCCACTACATTGGTAACGCAGCTATACTGTGTACTCAACTATTTGTCCGGAAGATAATCCCATGAGATAACTACATGGTGCAGTTAGTTTTCTTGCTTACTATTTCATTATGGCTTCCAGGCTTTAACATTCAGTTTGATTAACAATGGAAGGACAAGGATACTGGACAAACATGGTGGAGGGCAACGATGGCCTGCCTTTGGACACTAGCCCGCCCGAGGAGCAGCAATCGCCTGTTATTAGAAGTACTCCATCAGCAAGGCCAAATCAGAAAAGGTCAAAAAAACTTTAATGAGCAGGAGGATCAATTGCTTGTTTCAGCATGGTTGAACATTAGTACAGATCCAGTACAAGGCACCAATCAAACTAAAGGATCATTTTGGACAAGAGTTTATGACTACTACCACTCAAATAAGGAATTCACATCAGATCGCAGTCAGAGTTCACTTTTGCATCGATGGAAAGGTATTCTAGAGAATGTCAACAAATTTTGTGGATGTGTAACTCGGATTGAAGGTAGAAATCAGAGTGGGATTACATTTCAAGACAAGGTATTTCATATTCATTATTGGCCTTCCATTCTTTATATTCATGCATTCAGGAATGTACTAACTGCATTTAACTTGCTTAATTTCTCCAGCTTATACAGACATTGGCTTTGTTCAAGGCTGAAGACAATTTCAATTCCTGCACTGCTGGAATATCTTGCGAAATCAACCAAAGTGGCATGAGAAGCGGAAGCAAATGGCATCTCAGAAGCAACTTGGTAACAAAAAATAAAAGGCAAACATGAATTCAAGTCCGAGGATGTCCACTGCCATCAATGTTGATAGTAGCCACAATGCTGTCCCTGATAATGCACCTCCAGAGACCGATCAACGCAAGAGACCAATGGGTAAGAAGAAGGCTAAAGAAGCCTTGCGGCGAGGTGGAGGTGAGGCTTGTGTGGAGGCTTTAGACCATTTGTGGAAAAAAAAAAGAGTCTAATGCAGACAAAGAACAGAAGAAAGAAGAGAGATACAATCAGTCATATGCACTAGATAGAGAGAGGCTTGAGCTAGAAAAAAGAAGGGTTAAAGCTGAAGAAGCAAGGACTGCAAATGAGGCAAAAAATCTCGAGATAAAGGAACATGAATTAGAACACAAGGAAAATGAACTACATCACAAGAGAATGTTAGATGAAGAGAGAATTATGACAATGGACATTGCTTCTATGCCTATTCTGCAGCAGCAGTACTACAAGAGCCTACAAGATGAGATCATCGCACGTCATGTTTTAAAATAGCTCGACTGGACAGGTTCATTTCTTACATCATTTTTTGTTTACATACCACACCTATGGCTGCTTCCCGCCTCTCCTACAATAGCTCCTTTATGATTATGCTTTACCTTTGTATGTTGCATTCTTAATTACTAATTTTCTTAATTTCGGACCAGCTCCTTGGAAGAACATGTTGAATATTTCAGTACCCTTTCGGTTTGGTACAAGTCCAATTGAAGTTGTTGCGCTTCAAGGCACAAGTGAAGATGTCGATATGTCATCATTGCATGTGTCATATTTGTTTTTCAGTTTGGTAGGTCCTCGATTGAATTACAATTTTCTTTCATTTGAATTCCCATATGGACTCAGTTGCTTTTCAGTTTACCAATTCAATTTCCCTTTAGTGTCGATATATATGAACTGCAATTATATTTCTATTTTGAAAAACTAATAGTGCTGCAAAAAATAACACATCAGAATCTTTGAAACATCTTATTTAGGTAAAATGTCTTACAAGCATTAATCATTCAACTATCAAAGTCCTAAGAAATAGAGATCCTGTATATAGAACCTCAGTGGAAGGTCACATGCAATTTATTCTGTGCATAACAAAAAGTAAAACTTAATATTGATCTGGATGATGTTGCCATAGGTGCTCCGCTAGGTCTTCCTGTAGCTGATGGTGAGTTTCGTTGTTCCTAATATTTTTGTGCATTTGAATAAATTCTTCAAGATCAGTAGTATGCTCATGGGAAGGCGTCACATTTTCTCCACCATAATCGAAGCGTTCCTCAGGATCCACTTCTCCCTCATCTTCAATAATCATATTATGCATGATGACACAAGCTTTCATAATGTCTCTTAGTATCTCTTCATCCCAAAACCGAGCAGGACCACGAACAATGGCAAAACGGGATTGAAGAACTCCAAAAGCTCTTTCCACATATTTCCATATTGCTTCCTGCGCTTTAGCAAAATATTTCCTTTTATTGCCCTGAGGTTGTTGTACGGTCTTCACAAATGTGGTCCAAGATGGGTATATGCGATCAGCAAGATAGTATCACATTGTATAATCGTGACCATTTATACTATAGTTCACTTGAGGAGCTTCACCTTCAGCAAGCTTTGCAAAAAGTGGAGACCGTTGAAGAACAGTGATATCATTATGAGACCCAGGTAAACAAAAAAAAGCGCGCCAAATTCAGAGATCCTTGGATGCAACAGCTTCTAAAATTATTGTAGGCTCGTGCATGTGTCTTGAATACATACCTTGCCATGCTGAAGGGCAGTTCTTCCACTTCCAATGCATGCAATCAATAGAACCTAGCATACTAGGAAAACCTCTTTTCTCTCCAAATGCAAGCAATCAAGCAGTATCGTGCTCATTAGGTGATCTCAAGTACTCGTCTTCAAAAATTTCAATAATTGCATTGACAAACCTTCTCAAACATTCTATGGTAGTACTTTCTGCAATACGAACGTATTCATCCGTAGGCACTCCATAAGTTAGCATCCGGAATGATGCAGTGACTTTCTGGAAACAAGTTAATCCAACTGTTTAGCTGCATTTCTCTTCTGCACAAAGTACTCGTCATGAGCTTCTACAGCATGGATTATATATAAAAATAAATCCCGACTCATTCTATACCTGCGCAACCAAGAAAAATAAAACATCCAAATTATAATGCAAATCACAAATTAATTGGACCAATCAAATACATACGAACCTCCGTCGGAATAGAGTTGGACCATACGTAGGATCATCCGCCAAATAATCTTGATACATTCTCATGTGCCCTCCTTCTTATCCCGATATAGGACTGCATGCCCGGGGACAGAACCACCATGTTTCCGTGTAGGCTGTAAATGATTTTGCACAATTTCTACAGCAGAAAGAATGAGTTCATCATCATCATCATCATCCGATGATGATTCATCCAATAGACTTTGGAACAGGGACGGATGACGACTCATTGCACGCGCTGCCCTTGGTCACGCACTTGTGCCCCTGACTGCTTGGACGACTTGCTCACAGCGTCTACGGGATCGGCGGGATCGGCCGGAGCTCACGGCATCTACGGGATCGGCCGGAGGTCACGACGTCTACGGGATCAAGAGCTAGAGCCCAGTCCGCATAGCATGCTTGTTCAAGGCAGGAGGCGGCGATGGAATAAAATAAGCGACGATGCGGCTAGAGGATAAACAAATATGTGAACGATGTGGCCAGAGGAAATATCGGCGAGAAGATACCGTGTTTGTTAAACCTCCGTGAGATAAATCAAAGATCTGGGCCCACCTCTTGATGATGTGTTACAATTTAAATTTTTTATGGGCAGTACTTTTAGGAACTGTCGGAGAAGATGTTTTCTTTTTACTCCAATAATTTTTGGCAAGGCTCCGTAACCAGAATTTTTGGACTCTATTTTTTGGGTACTCTTGGAGATGCTCTAATAATTTAGTCAAATAAGTTATAGTAGTAACTAAACACTTACCTAAGATTGGCAAATTATAATCAAAACAAACCCTAAGTAAGTATGAGTTGAGCCCTTATCGTTTTGGTTTTCAATAATTATCAGCAACTTGGCCATTCTCGATTTGTTACGCATCTCCTTCTACTAAAGAAAAAAATACTTACAAAATATAGAATTAGATAATAGCTTCACTCAAATATTGAATTCTAAATTGTCACGCATTGCTACATGGACTCCACTGTACCACACTCTAGAAAAGAACAAGATTTTAGAACCTCAATGGCACATGCACTATCTCCTTGGTTGTTCATGCCACTCATACACCAGACCCTATGGCTTCTGTGTGTCAAAATTGTTTATACGGGAGCACTAGTTACTAGCCATTGTTACTTTTTGATGATGTGTTAGTCTATTTCCCTTCATTACTCTATTTTCTTTCATTACTCATTACTCTATCGAACGGTGTCTATTTTTAAATTGTTTGCACCATTGCGTTTCTTGCAACGAGATCTACAAATAAAATATGACCCCTATGTGATATGATTTGAAGCTATTTTATGCGACTGCCAACTTATGTCATAATGTGACATAATTTGTATGTCTAGTAGCATCTTTAGAGACTTTGCATCAACTTATTAGTATCGATATATTTATGTGGAGGACAATGTGACCACTTGTGTAGCGATAATATATTAACTTATAGAGAATGTGTACAAACTAATGTTGAATGCCTAGTAAGAAATTTATTAAAACAATTTAAAAGATATGCAAAATGAAGTTACATAGAGACATGGAGTATTTATGGTGTTGTAAAAATTTCTAGGAATAAGTTGTGGCAACTTGTATATATACATTGGGTAGGCAACGACATCAACTTAAAACTATTTTGAAAAAAGATTACACATATAACTTGTTGGTAGGTTCACACATAAGTTACTTCGTGCTGTATAAGTAGATATTGCGCATACATAGTAAGTTGCTAGTATAAAAATGTATTGTTAAACATATGCATTATGGTTTGGTCTTTTGTATATCATCCTAAAGAACCTAGTGGTACAAATGGTATTGAAAAAGGACACCCCGTTAGAAAATTATCACACTTAGAGAAGGTCAAACAACTAGTACACAATACATTTATTAGCTTTCACAATATACTCGAGAAACAGTAGGACACTAGCGTCGCGGGTTGCGGGCCACTGAGGCCCACGTGTTAGGCACAAGCGTGACCACGACCATGCCAGCATTCCTTTTACCAATATAGAGAATCTGATAAGAAGAATTTTCTATATGATTACATAAAAGACTACATTTGCTAGAATTAGCATGCTACAAAGGCCACATTAACAAGTATGCCCTCCTTCTAGAATATAGCCACGTTAAGGATTATCCTAAGTTAAAAATTTTCAACTTTAACTAGTAATAGCAAAAATTATCATAAAGATAGATAACATTAAAATGATGTTAGTAGATTCATCATGAAACCAACTACCATAACATATTTCTTTTTCCATTTGAAATAACATATTTTTAGACATATTGGTCAAAATAAAAAAGATTTGACTTCAGACAAACCTAAACGTAGCTATATTTTGGGATGGAGGGAGTATGATGGTATAAATTCTACCAATAGATAGCTACATCCATAACTCATCACCATTTTGCATTTGGCCAAAATGATTATCCCTAGACAAGGCATCTACATAAAAATTAAGAAAACCTAATCCTAGTGCCAAAAAGTCTTCCAAGCAAGCTTTGAAAAATGTCTCCTTTTGAGAAGTTCCTGTTCAAGAATCAATTCCACACATGTCAATAGAAAGAAGACAATGATATGCACTACTGGACTCCATCATATAAAAAATGCTCAAGTTGACTTGTCATTTCATGGCCAATGATGTGGATGATGCCTCAGCTATTAACGAGAGAGGTTGGCGAGCTTGGAGGCAAGCAACAATGTCGAAAGGGTGCAATTCTGCTCCATCAAATATTAGATTAACTCCTGGTAGGGCCACATCCTTGGTGTTTGCATCATCATGATCCGATTTTGCTACAGGTGTGGATGGTTGTTCTTCAGAGATGGATCTTGTTGCAGCCTCATATACGGGAGTGAGTGCGTATGACCTATCAAGATTCGAAAGCATGACAACGTGTCAATAACAAAAATATGATTGCATGAACCTTAGTGAAAATTGTACAACAAAGCTTCCTGATGTTTTTCAGTCCTATAAGATGGTACCTGAGGATGCTGCCATCAAAGCTTAGAACTTCAGTGAAACATTTTTGTCGTTTTGTGGGTTTAGCTCTATCATGTTCAGATGGGGAACCGGGATGAGTGGGCGATGGTGGATCATGGAATGGACTCCATTTACTGCTAACAATTTTCACTAGTTTGCGTGGCGAGTTGTTTTTTGAGCCTCCCCGCTGATTGAACAGTCTTGCTGTTGGACCAGTTGCTTGATACTCGGTGCATAGGTCTCTTAACGTCTTTCTCACATTCTGCATTGTCTCATAATATTCGGTGATATCTTCTTTTTGAAGCATTTTTGACTCAACAACCCTTTCACATATTTTTTCACATAATTTTGGACTGAACAAAGGGATACCAAATTCTATGCTCAATGGTATCCATTCATAACTTTCATGCTCAGGAGTTTCACTGGATTCATTAATTCTATGAAGCCTTACTAAACGAAGGTAACCAACTGTGCTCAAATCAACCTTATTGGATAGGTCATCCAATAATAAAATCAAATTTATTACTTGTTTCTTAGGCAAGTCATCGCCTACTATAGTGGATGAAATTGACCCATCAGCATTTCTCAATGGCAATGGGATATCGATGGTGATAATATTTCCTGTTTCATCAAGATCTTCTACGCTTAGTGGTTGCACTATCACAGCAGAATATTTTGTCATTGAATTCAAGTAATGCAATAGAAGATTTCCTTTCACTAAGTTCCCTTCAAACTTTCCTCCTAGTCCACCCACCACAGATTGATCCCAAGACCATATCAATGCCTTCTCACAGCTGGCCAATGGTTCGGGCAACAACCTCAATCGCTGCCCCTTCATAAAAACTGCTGATATTGGGCCACAACTCCCTGATGTATACAATGCCAATTTCATCCATGGTGTCATTGATGAGTAAGAAGGTGGACCAAAATGTACCAGACCATTCGGACAAGGTAGAAATGCTGAATATGGAAGAGGAATCATAGACACTATCATATCATAGTCCCTAGAAAGTAGTCTTTCTAGTGTTGATGGAGCTAGAGAAGCTAAACTCTCACAACGAAGAATATTGACTCGGTAACTTCTTTTGCTCTTCAACAAAGAGCAGTAACTACTTGAACCATCCAAATTTGTAGCATGACTGTTATCAAAATTATATTTAAGTATACTTTCCTTGCCTTCAGATACAATAGTTGAAGGTGATGACACCTCCCTATCTGCATTTTCAGAATCACCCTTTTGTTCATTCTGTTCTGATAATTCATAATGTTGACCACCACTAGAAGTCTGTGAAATTTTAATTGCACTTTCATTTTTCTCAGCAACATTATCAACATCATTTTCTTGATTTTCCTTGGTAGAATGGATATCTAAATCATTCTGCCTGGAGCACTTCTGATTATTTACTTCACCATTCTTATCACTTTTTTCATTTGGCGAAGTTCCGCCAGAGAGCAAACACTCAAGGAAGCATCGAAGGCTAAAAGCATGATTTGCAAATTCTTGCAACACACCCTCAAAGTGTTTCCCCTCTAAACTAGCTAGATCATCACATAACTCAGCAATGCAAGAATCACCAAGCTTTCCTGCCTCATATAGTGTTACAGCATGCGATTTTAAACCTGGAATAGATTGAGATTGAATTAGTTGAATTTCCACTTTATAGAAAAAATTATCAGAGAAGAGAAAAGATAATTTTATTGTCATTATAATTTTAGGCTATAGCTAAGTAAGGACCAGCCCTATTGAATAAATTTCTTCTTAGACAAGTCAGAGATCTATAGAAAAGAATTTAACCTGGAGAGAGTGAACCCATCATCAAGTATGAAGTCACGTTAGCATCCACAATGAAGCCCACATAAGCTGTTTCAGAGTTTTTCTTGTTTCCATCAGAATCCGTACTAAGCAACTCATGACCAGACTTTTCTGAGGCTATACTCACACGTGAACCTTCATCATCATCTATAAGGATATTACTAGTCAATGTAGAGGTGCTTGAGTCTCTAAGAACAGAGTCAGTATCCAAAAGCTTTACAGCCCAACCCAGTCGACAAGCAAATGATGCAGCTGCTTGGAGCTGATAAAGGTCAGCCTGTAAAGTTGTAGCCAATTCAGCAACTGTCGAATTTTCGCTTGATACAACAAATACAGCATATAGCAACCTGCAATATAAAGACCGTAAACTAATTTTAGCAGCTATAGAAAAATTGAGCAATTAACTACAATTGAACAAATAAAACAGCTTATTACTGTTTCATAGAAGATGGCTGAACGAAACTACTCACTCTTCAATTGGATCTTCGTAGGACTGATCCTTGTTTGAAACAAAACCTTCAAGCCTGGAAACTGAAGACATTATACAAATTTAAAACTGAAGTATCACCGAAAAGAATACACAATAAGATAAATTAGGGAGTTAAGTATGCTAAAATATTTTTTTAGAAAGTAAGAAAGAATCAAGCTTCTCTCTGACATGTCTTCAATGCAACCAAAAGTTAACATGATGCAAATGTTAATGAATCTGGGCCTACATGACAATGATTTTAAAAATGATCCCAAATTCAAAAATGAAGCATGATTGGACATATTGCACACTAAAATATATTAACTTATGGTTTTTATGCTAAAATATTTTTTTGAGAAAAGAAGAAAGATTCAATCTTTATTTTGACATTATATTTATTGCCACAAAAAGTTGATATGAGGCAACTATGGATGAATATGGACTTATGTTATAATAATTTTAAAAATGATCCCAAACTAATGAAATCATGTATAACCAAACAATGACACAACTTGCTCGGGGTGCATACCTCTGAAACGATCATTAGGATAAACAGGGACATCGAAGTATACCATCCCTCTCTTGTAAAGACCCCTTATAACATCTGGATCAAATAGGACATATGAATTGACTTCTTCCTTACAAATTTTATCTATTGCTGATGTCTCATCTTCTGAAAGCTTCTACAGTAAAGTAGCAAATCAATTCTCAAAATACAAAACACTAATGTATTAATTTCTCCCATTAAGAACAAACAACTTCAAATAAACTAATGTATACTAGCATGATAAAAAATGATAGCAATATATTATTCATTCAAACTACATTGTGATAATAAGTCAATAAATAAGAAAGATCACCAGGATAGATCTAACCTTAAATTCTTCCAATGTAAAGTTGACAAATCGAACACCCCACCATGGTTCTATCGCTAGATCTGCAGGATCTGTAGGCAACAACTCTTTCGCAATCGATTTGTTCAACTTCCACATTATCTTCTGAAATATCAAAAATTAAAAGATTTATTTTTTAACATAAGAAAACATGGATATTTATTTTTATTATGCGTCCAATAATAACATTATTGTCCGTTCCTACATCATAGGAGCAAGACTACAAATGCATTATAACAGAAACAACAATGTTAATGAAAGGCGAGTGTATAATTGATAAATACCTTTGATCTGCACTTATTCATGATATCAATAAACTCATTTCTTCCTATCCCAGTAATTCTCAAAGCATCTGCAGCACTAAAGTTTGGTATACTATCGTATGGTTGCTCTGCCAGTATTATAAATAAGTTAAAACTAAAAAACCAATTGTTTGAGCAGAAAACAAGTAAGTTTGCTAAATGATAAAATCTATATTGGCATAAAAAAAACAATTGAACAATAATGACACAACATGAAAACGTTTAACAAAATTAAAGGTGCATATCATCAAAATTCAAATCAAATTCCTCTGATTTTCAAGATAAAAAAAATATCAATTACAATGGGGCTTACAAGAGATAAATCTTATTAGCAGGAAGCACAAATTATGCGGATTCTTGAAGAAATAACATTCGCATGTTTTATCATTCGTGCATAGCATTTCATGGTGAAAACTTTTGAAAGAATTCAATTAAGTCATTAGGGCATGATGGCAGGAGAACTAATCATGTGGAGTGTTATGACATAAAATGCTTTCGATTAACAAGTGATTACCATTCTTCATAGCTTCAAAAAGGACATCACAATAATATTTGAAGGGTGATATCCTCATTACTCGGCCTGTAAAATCTGCAAGATGGTATGGATATAACTGCAGATTTTGGTTGCAAGCCAGTTAGAAAGTGCACTACAAGAGTACCAAGAGTAACAATATTGCAACTTCTTGATAAGAAAAAATACGACCAGCAAAAAAACTGTGACATAAACTAGTGGAACCATATGTGTGAAGATACTTTCAATGAAATAGTTGTATTTCACACTTGGAAGTGTGAAAATAAGTAAAAGAGTAAAAAAGTTCCTTTTGAAACTTGGTCATGAGCTCTGCTATCCGGTAAAAGTTTTTCAACCACTCTAACAATTTTTGAGGAAATAAGTAAGAAAAAAATCCAGGCAACATACTGCAAGATTTTTGCGGAGATAGCGCATCATATCCTCGTAGTACTCTCCTTCTTTCAATACTTTTCGTACAAAACAGGAGTTCCATGGTAAGCGTTTTCGTATGCAATAATCCACAATCCTGTGGTCAATGTTTGTATGAACCAAAACATTAGAATTATGATAGATATGACATTGTGCAATCAAACAATTGCTCATTCTGAAAAAAGGGTTAATGGGTTTTACTTTTAACAAGATCCCCTAGCATGATTTTAGTATCCTTGAGACTACGATTATGATATTGATCTTTTTTATGTTCCATCATGTTGATTGTTTTCTAGTATTTTTGGATCAAATGGGGTTTTAAGCATGCATATGGTAATTGTAATTTAGGTTCTGTTCGTATGGTAACACAATTCTTGTCACCCGCAAGATCGGCTATTAAAACATAAGCCAAACAGAATTATAAATAAGACTAACGTTAACATAATTTTCAAAAAGGATCCACATTTGATCATATAAGGTCACAAATCTCCCACGATTAGTTTTGTAATTGCAGAATCACATAAGATTTATTAATTCATTCCCTGATTCTGATCTCATGCAAGAATATACCTGCGATGCCATTCCTCCTTGGTGACGAGCATAGCCTGGATGCGCTTGGGAAGGGCCTCCCACGGTGACTCCTCTCTGATGGCCTTGACCATCATTTGCTCCTCCACCGTCGCCGCCATCTGCCGCTGCATCCTCTTCCCCTCTCCTCCGATGTTCCTATCCTGAACTTCTTTGCCCTTAGATCGAGCAATGGGAGCGGCTGTCTCGGATCTTGCCCAATTCTAATGGGGGGGGCGGGGGGGGGGGGGGGGGGGGGGGGGGGGAGGAGGGCACAATAGGTCGCATGATCTGTGTTGCCATGACCCACGAGTTCCTGGGAAAGCTATAACCATTGCATGCACAAACATGCATGGACTGGTCCAAGCACTTGCTTAAAAAGCATAATGATATTTCAAAGTTACAATGTTATATTTGCAAAACTAAATATCTAAATTAAATTTTGATTGCACCATCATATTTTTTACTATAAGATCTTCAAAACAAGACCCTATTTGATTATATTTAGGTAAAATTTTATCAAAATATTTTTATAAAGATAGAACAATTTTTTATATGAAGCTGAAACAATTGTTCCAACTTTAATAAAATATAATCTAGAATAATTTCACCCAAACATGTCAAGTGTAGTTTGGTTTGAAGATATCGTTGTAAGAATACAAAAGCGAGTACTTGAATTGGAAACTATATGTTTCTAAAAATTTTTGCATCAATTCTCCTTTTTTGATGTTTCTGTATCCTATGGATAGGCCACAGTATCCTTCTCCAATGTGATGTGTTTTGGTTGCATGTTGTGATACATAATAGTTTGAGTTCCTGTATGGATGTATGAGTCACGTCTTTCTCAAAGTCATATTTTAACCCTTTGCCAATGGCGCATGAGCAGCACCCAACAACTATGCCTGATGCTCCTTCACCCGCTTTCAATCACTCCCACCACACTACCCTATGGAAGCAAACTTTTTCGACCGTCTCCACCACTAGATGGGCCTTCCTCCCCCATATTTACCTCTATAGCTCCAAATGCCTAACTCCAGAAATCTATCCTAACATGTATGTACGCGCGTGTTAATTAACATGGACAACATGCACATAGCACACGGGTCACTCTCATAGGCTGCATTAGAAAGTGATGCAATTGCAGGAAGCTACAACAGCCAATGTGACAAGTTTTGAGCCTCCATCCGAGTGGCAGCCGCTGAAATATTAGAAGTGAGCAGGCTATGGAGGGGGCCAGGGGTCCTATCCAACTTCCACAAGTTAGCTAAATGTTATAACTTTAACGCCCACTAGGTCCATCGCGAAACCATTGCAGCCATTAATCTCCCTTTGCAAATAACATTCAATAACTTTTTACACTTGATTTAACAATCTGTGAACCCTATGTCAACACTTTGAATTGGCTAATTTAACATTGCACGGGGTCAGATATTTATTTGTGTCTTGCACCCGCACCTCATCCAGATTTTCCCACACCTTATACATGCTTCAACATTTTGTTACAACTGATTTAACAATCCGCGAACTCTAATTTAACATTTTGAATAGGCTAATTCAACATTTTATGAGGAGGGTTAGATATTCATTTACAGTTGGCATCGAGATGAGGTACTTATTTATGTTTGGATTGCTGCGGGTTGGGTTATACGTCACTTCAGGTGATAACAGCGGAACCATCACCTAAAGGATATATTAGATGGGCCGTTATCAATCCAATTGTGGGGTATATTAGATGGGCCATCACAATCAAATTATGGGATTGTCCACGCCTGATCTGATAATTTCAGCTGAATAGGAGAAAGATTCGATGCATGCAGAAGAGGACAACGATGATGACGTCACCCACGTGCATGCAAATTCCAAACTAAAAAAAGCCATAAGTATTAAACCAAGCATCCAAATTAAATGTTAGTTGCACCATTGTTTTTCTTATAACAAGATCTTCAAAAAAGACCACACTTATCTATATTTGCACGATATTTTAAAATGTATTTTTTAATACAAAATAAATAATTTCATCGATCGGGAAAAAACATTTAAACAACACGAACAAATGATCATTTTTTACGAAAAAAAGATTAAACATAGCGCACAAATAATAGTGTACCGCGAACAAAAAATTAAACATCATGAACATTTAATTGCATAGATAAATAATAGAAATTGAATATCACGAACAAATGAGTCAACATCACAGAACAAATTAGTCTACGAATACGAACAAATAATTTGATATTACAAACAAATTAGTTACACGCAGATAATGAATTTTACATGAAGAACAAACACATCCACATCACAAGAAATTTATTTTTTTAGAAATCAGAATATGAACATGTTTTGATCAAGTTAGTATAACTTATACAAGGTAAATAAATTATTTCACACAATATATAATCAGCCTACAATGCGAACAACTAGTACAGATTATGAAAAAATAATTATTTCAAAAATTAATATCCACATGAGATTTAGAATGAGAAAGGAAAGAGATAGAGATAGAAATAGAAATAAATAATAAACATCAAAGGATTATAAGAAAAGTTAGAAGGAAAAATAGAAACGGATAAAAATAAAGAAAAGAAAAATAAAAAGTTGGTAGATTATAGAAAAAATAGAAAAGGATAAAAATAATAAAAGAAAAAAAAATAAATATAAAGAAGAAAAAAATTCTTTCCCATTCGCCAAGGCTAGAAATTTATATGATGCATGTGCGTCCAAAAGAATAAACAACAGACCATGGGTGCATGTAGAGACCCATCATGTGTAGTTGCACATGTGCCCCGACCTCTTTTTCCACGCCTGCATGCATGGCGGTGGGCCATGTGAGTCCCTTCTCGTGGGAAAAAATCTATTGGACCAATTTATTATACCGGTTCAGTACTGTCGGCTCTAAGAGAAGGGGTCCCCTCAGCCCTCGATAAATCAAGGATAAATGGGTCTAAAAGGCTCTCCTGACCCATTGGCAGTAGGGCCAAACCGAGGCGCCTCCTAGAGGACCCGAGATCGTGGGAGGCCAAACGCTTCCCCGTGATGGGGCGGTTTCTTCGTGGAGAAGGGATCGTCTGACGGCGCATTTAATGCGCCCGCCTTGCTACAACCGGGCGAGACCCATGGGTGGCGGGCCTTCCCCGTAAAACAACATGATTGCGGAGGAGGTGTGCTCTTAGACGGCGCGGCGACCGGGACAGAGGGAGCCTCCCCTCCTGGGCATGTCGCGTCATCTGGCGATTGGTGGTGGGGTGGGGTAGCCCCACCGCTCCACCTCCCGTCACATCGGATAGACATGGAGAGGAGCGCCTGCGGCCCCGGGCAACGCACAATAAAGACCCTGGGCGATGCACAGAGCTCAGGAGAGACCTCGAAGCATCTGGGTCCCTCGAGGAGGACCCGGGGTGACGACCATCTGGCCCACGACGCAGAACCCTGCCTGGCGGCGGGCGCCACTTGCAGGTCGGCGCCCCTCATCAGGCGCCGCATTCACACGTAAGGCGGTAAGCTTCTACTCGGGACCCACGGGGAGGGCTATAAATAGAATAGACGGATAATGTGTAAAAAGGGGGAAATCCAATCGACCCGAACTTAGATTAAGCTGAATACCACCACCAGCTCAACATAGGACGTAGGGTGTTACGCTCACGGTGGCCCAAACCTGTCCAGACCACCTTATCTCCCGATCGTCATACGGTCGGAATCCTACTGTGTATCACCCTTTGGCCAAATCTCTAAATGGGGTTCCCACGAATCCCTGCTTGCGGTGCTCACCCACCAACAAGTACGAATTCTTTTTAGGTGATGGATTGATGAATTGTAGCACATGCGATATATAGCTATGGATTGATGAATTATAGCACATGCGATATATAGCCATGGCGGGTCGCTGCACCACCTCATCTTAGCTATTCATCTACTGTGGTACAGATCTCAAATACTAAAAGTTTTACAAGAAAATAGTTCCGAAAGCTATAGGTTTTCCTGGCTATGGAGTAGTATGGATCATATTAGTTCTGCTTGACGAAGGCCCAGATATTTTGCCACTACAGGCCTGTCTGTACTGGGCCAGCTACCAGTCTACTACCAAACTTAGGATGGTCCGAAGCCCGCCGGAGCACATGACAGAGAAACCCCGAAAAATCCCGTTTGCCGGATGCCGCCGTAACAGCGGGTGAGAAAAACGGACACCGACCGTTTCCGCCGTAGACTTCTTGTACACGTGAGCTACGACACCAGGGGACAGCCGGACAGGTGTCACCCCCAGACGCCGCTACGCGTGCAGCAGCCGCGGGGGCGCAACCAGCGGGCGCGGCGAGCCCAGGTGTGCGGCCGTGCGCCCGCGGCGCGGCCGCGCGGCGAGGAAAACAACCGACGCCGCTAGAGCTTACTACTCTTCACTGGCCCCGCCCGATCGAGGAGCCGGCGAACGCGAGCCACGAGATGTAATTGGCTGCCCGGATTTCGCCCCCGGCACGGCGGGCGGGGATTTATCCGGCGGCGGCTTCCAGACGCTACGCGAAGCGGAACCGGACAACGTCGTCGTCCACCAGCTCAGGAAACTACGGGAAGAAACCCATCTCAGATCGCCGCGAAAATCCTTGGCAGACACGAGCGAGCGAACTCAACGTCCGCTTGAACACCGTGTGTCCGTGTCCATCTCGCCTCGGCGTGAAGCTATTTAAACCAGGGCTCGCCGCCCCGTTCCCTCCAATTTCTGAGGACTGAACACGCGACAGTACTACAGTAGTCAGTAGCGGCGTGAAGTTTCGATCGCAGTAAGCGGCCTGAAGCTTTGGTCTCACAAGGAGCACGGTGGTGTAGGTAGCTGCCGATGTCGCCGACGACGGCCATGTCGCTCACCACGACGAGCCGCCTGCCGATCTGCCGGGCGCATGACGTGTCCGGCAAACAGGCGGCCCCGCAGAAGCGCGCCTCTTCCTCGGCCAAGGCCACGCCTCCGGACGCGGCCGCCACGGGGCTCAGCAGGAGAAGGGTGCTGCAGTCCGCGGGGCTGGGCCTCGGGCTCGGCCTCGCCGCGGCGAGACCCGGGCGGGCGCGGGCCGAGACGGCGGCGGCGGCGCCGCCCGCGCTGTCGCCGGAGGACGTGATGTCGAACAGGATGTCCTACTCGCGGTTCCTGGACTACCTCGACGCCGGCGCGGTGCGGAAGGTGGACTTCTTCGAGAACGGCACGGTAGCCGTCGTGGAGCTGGACGACCCGGCTCTGGCGTCGAGGGTGCACCGCGTGCGGGTGCAGCTCCCGGGCCTTCCCGCGGAGCTGCTCCGGAAGCTGCGGGACAGGGGGGTCGACTTCGCCGCGCACCCTGTGGAACCCAACCCCGGGCTCGTGCTCCTCGACTTTCTCCTCAACTTCGGATTCCCGCTCCTCTTCATCGCCACGCTGATCTGGAGGTCGGTCACCATGAACAACCCCGGCGCCGGCGGCGGGCCCAACCTGCCGTTCGGGCTCGGCAAGTCCAAGGCCAAGTTCCAGATGGAGCCCAACACGGGGATCACGTTCGACGACGTCGCGGGCGTGGACGAGGCCAAGCAGGACTTCCAGGAGATCGTCCAGTTCTTGAAGTCGCCGGAGAAGTTCACGGCGGTGGGGGCGAGGATCCCCAAGGGCGTGCTGCTGGTGGGACCGCCGGGGACGGGGAAGACGCTGCTGGCGAAGGCCATCGCGGGGGAGGCCGGCGTGCCATTCTTCTCGCTGTCGGGCTCCGAGTTCATCGAGATGTTCGTCGGCGTGGGCGCGTCGCGGGTGCGGGACCTCTTCAACAAGGCCAAGGCCAACGCGCCGTGCCTCGTCTTCATCGACGAGATCGACGCCGTCGGCCGCCAGCGCGGGACGGGCATTGGCGGGGGAAACGACGAGAGGGAACAGACGCTGAACCAGCTGCTGACGGAGATGGACGGGTTCAGCGGCGACAGCGGCGTCATCGTGATCGGCGCCACCAACCGGCCGGAGATCCTCGACGACGCGCTGCTCCGCCCGGGCCGCTTCGACCGGCAGGTCAGCGTCGGGCTCCCTGACGTGCGCGGCCGGGAGGAGATCCTCAGGGTGCACAGCTCCAACAAGAAGCTGGACCCCGACGTGTCGCTCAGCGTGGTGGCCATGCGCACGCCCGGGTTCAGCGGCGCCGACCTCGCCAACCTCATGAACGAGGCCGCCATCCTCGCCGGCCGCCGCGGCAAGGACCGCATCACCGTCAAGGAGATTGACGACTCCATCGACCGCATCGTCGCCGGCCTCGAGGGCACCAGCATGACCGACGGCAAGAGCAAGATGCTCGTCGCCTACCACGAGATCGGCCACGCCGTCTGCGCGTAAGTATTCTAATTCTAATCGACCCTTCTCTTACTTGTTCCATTGCCATGATCACATCAAGTGCTGACCGAGTTGTGCTCACACGGATGCAGGACGCTGACGCCGGGGCACGACGCGGTGCAGAAGGTGACGCTGATCCCGCGGGGGCAGGCGCGCGGGCTGACGTGGTTCCTGCCGGACGAGGACCCGACGCTGGTGTCTAAGCAGCAGATATTCGCGCGCATCGTGGGCGGGCTCGGCGGGCGCGCCGCCGAGGAGGTGATCTTCGGCGAGCCCGAGGTGACGACGGGCGCGGCGGGCGACCTGCAGCAGGTGACGCAGGTGGCGCGGCAGATGGTGACCACGTTCGGGATGTCGGAGATCGGGCCGTGGGCGCTCGTCGAGCCAGCCGCGCAGAGCGGGGACGTGGTGCTGCGGATGCTGGCCCGGAACTCCATGTCCGAGAAGCTCGCCGCCGACATCGACGGCGCCGTGAAGCACATCATCGACCAGGCGTACGAGGTCGCCAAGGAGCATGTCAGGAGGAACCGCGCGGCCATCGACCAGCTGGTGGACGTGCTCATGGAGAAGGAGACGCTCTCCGGCGACGAGTTCAGGGCCATCTTGTCGGAGTACGTGGACATCGGCAAGGAGCAGAGGGAGACGGCGGCCAGGACAGAGCTGGTCACTGCTTGAAGCTTTGGAAGAGTAGTACTCCTGTGTACTGTAGTGTAGAAAACTAGAAATACAGCAGTAGCATAGCGTAGTGCAATTACGCAATGTGATGTACTTAAAGCAGTTGATACAAGGTAAACTCTTTATTCACGCAACAAGAACTGTTAATTGTTAAACGCCACCTCTGAAACACAGGAATCTAGTAGACATTCACCATGAAATGTTCTCGTGTTCCAAAGGGAACTAAGATTACATTCACCATGAAAAAGAAGCCGTAGGATAAACTGAAATCCCGTCATGACGGCATGACGCTTGCAAGAGGACCTCATTACTCGTATATTTGTTGTTGATTTGGATCAGTACTTGTGGGTTCTTCTTGGTGGTGCCTCCCCAGCTTCGATAGCCAAGAGCCGCCTCTTCTTGTAGTTGGCCTTGAAGCAGGCCTGCCGGAGCCTCTTCGTCTTCTCCTCGAGCTGAACGTACGGCCTCTGCTCCAGGAGCTGCTTTTCCTGCTGCAGCATCTCCACCACCGCTCGCAGCTGCTGCTCCCCGGTCGCCTTGCCGGCCTCCTGCAGGACCTGCACCGCCATCACCCGATCTCGGAGCTCAAAGTGCCGATCGAAAATGACAGGATTCTATCTGACGCGGAGCATTGCAAATTGGAATTGTGGAGAATGACATGACGGACCTGGACATTGTTGATGAGGGACTGCAAGCTCTTCATCTTGCGGTGCGGCCACCTCGGAATGCCGAGCTCCCGGCACCGCTTCTTGAGGAGGGTGGGGCCGACGTTGAGCTCCCGCGCCGCCTGCATGATCGGCATGTAGAAGTACCGCGGCACGAGCTCGAACGTCAGGGCCGTCTCCTCCGGCCTCGCATGCTGGCCCGCTCCGACGACCTTGGTGTCGGAGTCGGAGCCGGAGGACACTTCCTTCTCCTCGCCGTAGCAGAGCAGCGGCAACCCCTTGCGGCCGTCCTCCGTCTTGCTTCAGCTCGCTCCATCTCGTCCCAATGCTTCAGCACATCGTCCTTGAAGATGGCGTCGAGCTCATCTGCGTCCCAATCCAAACGAACAAGACGCTGAGCGCTAAGAATCCGGAAGACGATCACGCCTTGCGTATGAATCTGAATTCCAGAATGGAAAGGAAAAACAAGAAGTATACCTTGCAAAATGTTGCTGGGGGTGATGGCCGAGGACGGTTGGAAGTGCAAGCTCGGGAAGGAGAGGCTGGAGAGGAGCGCGTCCTCTTCGAGCAGGTTGCTATCAGTCCAAGCACTTGTCCAGTAAGGCAGCAGGCTGCTGCAGAGGAAGCTACCAGCACACTAACACATTCTGTGCAGCCAAGAAGAAATAAAAAAAAAGAGCAGTAAGAAAGAGCAGCGAGTTTACCTCTCTTCATGGTTGGCCTCCATCCTTCCGGGAGATGCTGGAATGGCTTGCAGGCCAGCAACATATGGAGAAGGTGGAAGGGAAATGCGGCCCCTAAACCCTGGGATCATTGGCAAATGGAAACGGACATTTAACACCACGCAAGGAGTTAATGCTGGGGGCGGTGGATTGGGAGTTACAGAGGTAATTAGTTCCTGGTAATTGCAGAGCATGCCTTCGGGGGCTAGTGCATTAGAGAGCATGCACAGTAGTGGCCAATCAAAGCCTCTCGGCTAGATTCGGTTCAAGATTTTTGTTTCTACTTGCGTGAGGGGATGTGGAGCACTACTAGGCTTTCACCATCTATCCAACCATGGCATTTTTCTACGAGGAACTGCTAGGATTCTAAAACTTTACCCTATACTAGATCCTTTTGAAGATACCAAATTAAAATGTTCCTTTCTTGGATGTCCATGGCATGATTTTCGGCTTTTTTTTTTCTCGGACATGTTTTTGGGTTTATGGGGTTAGGCTAAGGTTTTTACTTATTCATAAAATCTTTTTATGAACTGATCATGCTAGCAATAATGATCATGCACGGGGAATTATGTAGCCATTTAATCCCTGTGCATGATAGAGAGTAGTTAAGTTGGCTCATCACCACGTGATTTAAACCACTGGATTTTAAGTTGTTTCAAAAAAATTGGCAGTCAAATTACTGTATTATGGAAACAAGTCTGCTTTTGTTCTTCACGCAATCAGTAGCGCCCTCATAGATCTACAATTCTATCAAACATAATATTAGAACTCAACTAGCTCAAAACGATTGTGTTTTCATTGCCAGAAAGGTACAAACATTACATGAGAGACATGTACAGGCCAAGAAATGAAGAAAGATAAAGCTTGTTTCTACACTGCAAACCTCTTCTCTGTTTCAAATACAACAATTTCGTTGCACCATCTAACTCCAATCTCTACATGATCTATAAAAACATTCTAGCACTGAAAAAATCTCCTGGGTAAGGGGATGCGAGGTATCCCCTGAGATGAAGACATGCACCTTGTCGTGCAGATCAATCCAACTGTACCCTGGATGCTTGTGAATGCCTAGCCGTTCCATGTCTTCTCTAACCACAGATGCACTTCCCCACCTCCCCTCATGGGCATGTAAGTTATGCATCAAAACATATGGAGCAGAACTCTCAGGATCAATCTCAGATAATGCCTTGGCAGCCATTTGAGCCAGCTGTTCATTCTTTTTAGCAGTACAGGCTCCCAGGAATGCTCCCCACACAGCTCTGTCTGGAGCAATTGGCATGCTCTTGATCACCTCCAATGCGTCCTCAAGCTGGCCGTGTCGTCCTATGAGATTAACGAGCGCAGCATAGTGCTCAATCTTAGCAGCAAGGCCGTACTCATGAACCATGGTGTGAAAAACCACCTGTCCTCTGGAGATAAGGCCAGCATTTCCACATGCACTCAGGAGAGAAATAAAAGTTATGTGACTTGGCGCAACCTTGGCACTCCTCATCTCCTCGAACAGCCGCAAGGCTTCTGTAGCATGACCGTGATGCTCATAACTTCCTATCAGCGCATTCCAAGAAACTAAATCTTTTTGTGTACGCATCTGGTTGAAGATGGCTTTTGCATTGGTTAGTTCACCACATCTGGAGTACATTGTTATAAGTGCATTGCTGGTTGCGGTATCTGGCAGAAATGACTTCTCAATAAGTTGGTGGAGCTGAGCCCCAAGGCACAACATAGCAAGTGACGCACATGCTGCTAGGACTGAAGAGAAAGTGTGACGATCAGGCCTCTCACCAACTTCTAGCATCCTTTGAAATAGCTTGATTGTACCATCATAATCCTCATTTTGCTCATAACCTGATATCATTGTATTCCACGTGATGGTGCTACGCTCTGGCATCACATCAAAGAATCCCCGAGCATGTTCCACATCCCCTTTTTGCGTAAACCCTCGTATCATCAAATTCCAAGTCACTGCATCAGGCTCGGGTACTTCCCAAAACAGCTTCTCTGCCTCCTCCATGTCAGAGGATTGAGTGTACCCTGCGATCATAGTGTTCCATGACACCAAGTCCTTATCTGGCATCTCATCAAACAATGCCCTAGCTGAGCGAACATCTCCAGTTCTGATATAGCACATCATCATCGAGTTCCATGACACAACATTCCTCTCAAACACCCTCCTCTTATGCCCCTTGTGCTGGCTCTGTGTTTTAGGAATCATATCAAACAACCTTCTTGCATCAGTTACCCTCCCGGCTTGTCCATAAGCAGCAATCAGGGTGTTGTAAGCATCTACAGCCTTGTCCATGTCCATCGCCCTCAAGCGCTTTGTCAACAGCTCATCAGCCTCGTGCAACCAGCCATTCCTGGTAAGACCAGAGACCATAGCAGAAAGTGACGCGGAGTCCCTGACAGGCATTGCCTCGAATGCGTTGAGTGCCTTCCGCACTTGTCCAACAGCAAAGAACACGGTGATCATGGTGTTCCATGAAGCCGTGTTCCTCTGCGGCATCTCATCGAACAGCCTCTGGGCTTCGTCCATGAGCCCACGGCGCGCGTAAGCGCCGAGAAGGGTGTTCCACGTGACCGCATCGCGCTGGGGCATTTCGTCGAACAGGCGGCGCGCGGCCGCGAGGTGGTCCGGGTGCGGAGACCGCGCGTACGCGGCAAGGAGCGTGTTCCACGAGAAGGCGTCTCGCACTGGCATGGAGTCGAAGAAGGAGCGCGCGGCGAGTACGTCGCGGCGGCGAGAGAATGCCGCGAGGAGCGAGTTCCAGGTGACGACGGAGCGGGCCGGGAGCGCGTCGAAGAGGCGCCGGGCGGCGGCGAAGCGGCCGCGGCGGAGGAGCGCTGCGATGGAGCGGTTGTGGTTGCGGACAAGGTCGTCGGTGGCGTCCGCGGCCGTTGATTTGGCGCCGGCGCCGGCGCAGCGGTGTGAGACGGCAGCCGGGATGCGAGGCGGCCATCTCCGCATCAGGGAGACGGAGACGGATCAGGCAGCAGTTCGGGGTGGGTTGGACCGAGACTAACATGTTCGTCCCTTGGGCTTATGGGGCATTCACGGTTTGGGGCCCTGCTAATCCGCGAGCTCGCTGGAGATTCCAACGATCAACTTCCGACAACCCACGAGTTAGGGGCTGTTTGGATTCCAGAGGATTATAATAAATTCTGTCACATTGAATATTTTAAGATTAATTAGAAAGACTAAATATAAGTTAATTATAAAACTAACTGCATAAGCATAAAGTTTATTCGCGAGACGAATCTATTAAACCTACTTATCCATGGTTAGCACACATGTTTACTGTAGCATCATATGGGCTAATTATGAACTAATTAGGCTTAATAAATTCGTCTCGCAAAAAAATCTAGGGGTTATGGAATTTGTTTTGTCATTAATATATGTTTAATACTTCAGATTAGCATCCAAACATCCGATGTGATGAGAATTATAATAAATCCTGTAGTAAGCAAACAACCTGGTCTTAAAGGGAAAAAAAGTCAAAACTAACTGGGAAAAAATCAAATTTAAACCTTTAAAGTATAAAAGTCTAATTTTCAACGTTCATCTACCAACCATAGCAAACACTTTGAAATGAAAAAAAAATTTCTCTTCAAAAAGCAATGCCTCGAGCAAAGATAACTACACGCGCGCATGCTGACCTGATCCAGCCAGCGAAGGTCGATCAGATTCAGAACTTGAGTTTTTAACTTGGAGAGTGAGTTTTCCTTTTATTTTTTAAAGAAAAAATTCGATTTACATCCTCGAACTATGGTAAAAATCTAATTTTCAATCTTTAACTATAAAATTGGATAAAAGAGGCTCTTAGGGTGGTTTGGTTTCGAAGGTAGGTTTATATTTTTTAAAAAAATTAAAAATTATAAGATCTAAAAAATCAAAACTAATTTATTTTAAATCAGAAAAATATGAAACTAGCACCAAAAATTTTCTAAAAATGTAACCTATCTATTATTGCTCTATTTGAATTTTAATTATTCAAAAATAATAGGCGTAACTACAACTAACCAAATACTATGAACATAAAAAAATGAATCCGAATAACAAATAAGTATAGTATCAATAGATAGGTTACATTTTTAGAAAATTTTGATACCCATTTCATATTTTTTTATTTAAAATGAATTACTTATAAATTTTTTGATTTTGAATTGAATATTTTAATTCTAATAAAATGGAAAACCACCATCAAAACCATCCAAAGGGCTAAATTTGCCCAATTTTGCCAATTGGATGTGCTCTGTTATCCGATTTTGTAGTTGAAGATCGAAAATTAGACTTTTATGATAGTTCGAGGGTGTAAACTGAATTTTTTTTTCCTTAACTCCTGTAGGGTCTGAACAATATTTTTGAGTGCAATGTACGTGCCCACAACAGCGTTGCCCACAGCAAGCACCATAATACCTACGCACGCCACCCGCTCGAACCCTAGCTTCCTGGACGTCATGGAGCTGATCTTGAGGTAGCACGCGCACGGCATCAGCATGATGACCGAGCTGCACATGAGCGCGCCGGTGAGCATGGTGACGTAGCCGAACAGTGGCACAGCAAGCGCGGCGACAGTGGTGCCGACGACCAGTGCGGTCCTGATGGCGATGCTCACCGGCCGGCTGTCGGCGACCCGGAGGCTGTCCTCGATGGCGTCCGCGATCGGGATGACGAACAGCGCGTACTTGGTCAGCGGGTTCACTAGGGTGGTGTAGATGGCGATCTTGGACCTCAGGTTGCCCGGCGGCAGGTTGAGCGTCACCTGCGACTGCGTCGACGCGCCGTACATCAGGTAGCCGGGCACGCCGGTGAGCCCGTAGCCGAGAGCGGAAACGGCAAAGCATACCACCAACACCTACAAATCAACGAGCGAAAAAGAACATGATTTAATTTTACGTTATAGTTAAATATATATAAATATATAAATGTAGTGGAGACGGATCTCTAATTATGTGTGTGTGTGTGTGTGTATATACACGCGCGCGCGCGCGCACTTTTGGGAACATTTTTCGGTCTCTCATGCCGAGGTATAGCTTCGGGATGACCGGGTGGCTGCTGAAGCAGAAGGCGAACAGGCTCATGGCAGTGGGGAGCCCCACCCAGTGCACGGGCACGCCCCTCTCGTGGAAGCCAACGCCGTCGAACGCTCCGATCCACAAGATGGCGGCGACGAGGACAGCGGAGGTCAGGACGCCGCCGAGGGAGACGTAGGCCAGTTTGCCCAGGCTCCGGAGCCACGTCGTCGGGAGCACGACCAGGCTCGCGATCAACACGAACGCTTGCTTGCCGGTGAGCGTAAGGCGGCCAGTGACGCGGAAGCTCACTGCTGGGAACAGCTTGTCCAGGTTGTCGCCTTCCATGATCAAGAAGTCGATGGCGGCCAGGTAAAGTTCCAGGTACATGACCGTTGCCGCGAGGATCTTGCCCTTCCGGCCGAGGGCAACCTGGCCAACGTCAGTGTAGTTCTTGATCCTTGAGCTGGATGTGCTCTATGAATAGCCTAGCGCGGCATCTAGGTCAACTCTCGCTACTACTGTACTAACACCACATCGATCTTTAGCATTTGTCCCGGTCATAATTGGGCTTAGGACTAATCTAGACATTAGTCCCGATTGGTGGTTCCGGTTGGAGCACCAACAGGGACTAAATGGTGACTCGGCCTTTAGTCCGGGTTGGTGCTACCAATCGGGACTAAAGGGTCATCCACGGGTTAGTTCAAAATAAATACATCACAATTAGGGTTGCATATGTTGTGTAGGTGGGACGTCAAGGAAGCTATGAGCGAGACAAGTTGTTTCTGGTTCAAGTCCCGCAGGTCGCAAATTTTTCATATTTTTTTAGCATAAATACATTAGATCTTTAAGGTCACGTAACCACTTTTGTAGCATAAATTTTTCATATTTTTTGACTAATTGTTGATTAAAGATTATGATTTTTGAATCTTGAAATATACCTGTGCTCCTTATATCACAGGATGAAGGAAGCAGTATAGAAGAAATTACGAGACCAAGCTAAGTCTTGTTTTGAAGACCATTTCAGGCAAAATACGCGTTATATCTTTGAGTGGAGGGAGAGAGCTGAATAAGTGTGGTAGATTGGTGCCATTAATCGAAGATGTAAGCGATCAAGAGGGGCTAATATATGTATGTTACATGGTATGCGGAAAGTCGAATTGATTATTCGGTTCTATTTGAGACTGAAAATGACATTTATGTAACAAGAGGTGGAAAATATCTTAGTGCGAAACACTTCCGTATTAAACTTCCGTATTAAGAAAATTTACAGGTAGAACCAATATCCGTTAAGACTAATCCCATATGCTTTATATTATGTTGTTATATCAAGGCTGACATGTCATTATTAAGAGAATATCAAATTATGTAGAAACAACTTCTATAATGCAATGTAATCATGTCGTTGTTTCTTAGAGTATGGTCAATTGTGGACTTATTGCAAAGCTAGAAAGCTTTTTTTTTCTGTTGATATGAATATATGATATGGAGGAGAGAATGGAGGCGCGAGAGAGGAGTTTGATTTTCATTCATGAACAAACTAAGCACGACTCGCGAGCTACGCTGAGCTGGAACCTGTCCATCCGGGTTTGAACCCAGATGCTCAGTCTCTTGAAGGGGGTTTGAACCCAGATGCTCAGTCTCTCGAAGGTGTTCATAGAAGTAGGGTTGCGTTTGTGTATTTATAAAGGTGTGAGTATATGTACGTGTATGTGAGCGTGTGCATTTGTACTGTATCTGAACTATATGCCAGCTAGCAGTAGACGTATAGGGTACATTTACGTACTGGCGACTGGCGTTGTTGAACAATAATCGACGTATGTAAACGAACAGTTAGTAGCCAACAATGGTTGTGTTTTCAGGAAAATATGGAGGAAGTTAGGAGTATGTTAAGATTGACCGGAATAGTAAACTCAATTGATGACATTTAGTAATATTGCTAACTGCTAGGCATATGCATATAGCATGTGGCCACGGCGACGATGCGTCGATTGCTACATCCATGCATGTATGCCGCGCTGGCACAGCTGCACATTAGTTGCAGGCAAGCAGAGATGTATACTCGCAAGTGTAGGTGTAGCTTAATTAGGATATATATCCCAGTGGTCTATTAGATGATGCACCGGCGGCAGATCAATTATGAACGAATTGTTGTTGCTGCAACCCGAGCTGATGAGAAGAAATAGGTTTCTTATCCTGGAATCTGCCCTCCTGATTTCAAGTTCTCTATATATTCTGTATGAGTCCTCGTATTTTTTTGAGAATTAAAGGTGCGATTCTTTCAGTGTTTTAGTGGTAGGCAACATGAATTTGTAGCGGTGAGTGTAGTGTACTGGTGTGTATATGATATCTAAGTCTATAAGGTGTTTTGATTAAAAAAATGAGAGACCGTATAGCACAGGGCTTAAATGTCCTCCGGCTCCTTCCCTGTTTCAAAAAAAGATAAACTTCCCTTCGCCAACGAAGAGAACCCGGTGGCCATGGTATTTCAAGAAGCCGTGTTCTTCTACAGCCCATGGCATGTGCAGGTGCAAATTAAAGAAGTTTGTTCCACAAGTTGGTTGCAGCGATCGGGCAAGTGGCGAGGAGCAGTTACGTTATTGGCGACCATGGTGTTCCAAGAAGCCGTGTTCTTCTGCAGCCCACAGCACGTGTAGCTGATGAGAAGTGCGTTCCACAAGTTGGGTTGCAACGATCGGGCATG
This sequence comes from Panicum miliaceum, assembly GCA_032594955.1. Taxonomy (NCBI): domain Eukaryota; kingdom Viridiplantae; phylum Streptophyta; class Magnoliopsida; order Poales; family Poaceae; genus Panicum; species Panicum miliaceum. The sequence goes on from CM064071.1 coordinate 5,790,442, forward strand.
TGCGAGGAGCTGTTGTTGGCGTGGTCTCTGATCGGCCGTGGCGCCAGGAAGGACATTTCTTTTTTTCTTTTTTCTTTGCATTTTCGTTTATCTTTTTCCTTTTCCTTTTCTTTCCTTTTTGTTTTCAATCATCACAGTTAGTTCACTTGTATTGCGGTTGTGATTGTCTCACCCCTACCCCATGAACATTGCGGTTGTATCACCCCCATCTCTACGAGCATTATGATTTTCTTACGCCTATGATCACATTCGAAAGACTAGCCAACAGATTTCAAAATTGTCAGAGTCAACAGAGATGCCTCGAGATTGACAGACACGCCGTGTACCATTAAAAGAATAGTACCGTTAGTTCATGTAATACATTTAGTAAAATGCAAACACTAATTCTGAGTCAAGAACGAGTTCACAGTTGGAATAGCAGATCAACACCATCAAATGTCCCGACACCAAGAACAGAAGCAATTAGAATGACAAGCCAGGACTCCACCGAAACCAACGTATGCGAGCATATCTAAGCTCCGAAGCCATGTTGTTGGCAAAACTAGCAGACTGAGCGCCAACATAAACCCTCTCTTGCAGTCCGAAACAGTTTCTCCAAGTTGTCACCTTCTAATATCAAGAAATCAATAGCAACGACCAACGAGGTACAGCTCCAGGTTGAAGAATAGTGCTACAATGATCTTTCCTTTCCGGCCAAAAGCTAGTTCGCCAATATCAGGGTAGGTCTTAATATGTGAGCTCGAGTCTATACATCTCTGTAGGAGAATCCCAGTGTAGAAACAGATGATCTCTATGGTTAAGAAAATAATTAAGCTCAGCCATCCTCCTCGAGACAATGCATATGGAATGGACAGTATTCCAAATCCTGCAAACAAAGGAAACATATACTGGTATTGAGCTTTAGTTAGGTCGAGGAGGAAAACATAGCGCGCCTGTAGTTAAGCACAGCTGATGTACCTATTGCAAGCTGTTCCACCAGAGTATAGTATTAGAAGGAAAAGGTCCATCATCAACCCAGAACTCTGGCCTCAATTCGGTTTCCAACCATGGACTTTCAAAATTGTCAATTTTACAACCTTGAACATTTTGGTTCTTTGGCCGTACCAAGTCACACAAAACTACAAACCAAAATTAGCTTGCTTCCTAATATCACATGACATATGTTGCACTTAGCATCATCAAAATCTTAACATGTGAGATTATACATTAAGTGGATGAGCTTTATTGATTGATATCACAAAGTGATATATATTTTGAAAGGTAATGGCCCCCAATTTTGACTTCTAAGAGCAACAGATGCGAAAAAGGGTATGGTGTAACTTGAAAATAAAAATTTACCTGGTTGAACGATTAGCCACATGCCAACAGTCCATATGCAGAAAACACAAAATCTGGTTAGCAACTATTTCTTCTGACAAAAACCAAACATAGAAAGCACAGCAATGGAAGCAATTCAAAGAACTCTTCTCATAGTTTCTTTAACAAAACTTGAAAGCTTCACACCAGGAAAAATTGAAGAAATGATAGACACGCTATCCTACATGATGTCTCAAATAAAGAAAAGAAAATCATTGTAATTGGGTGCAGTTGGTACTATAACGTGATACATTACCAATCTGACATAAATGCCAATATAATTGACAAGCCATAAAACAAGTCTCCCTAAAACCTCCAATTCTATGCAGTGATGATGCAGAATGAAAAAAAAAAGTCTTTGAAAACCCATGTATATAACTTTTAGGGAAGAGCTTTTGAAATAGATAGGTTCAGCACACTTCAGTGAGGTAATGCAGGCATCCAGAAGACTATGTAAAGCCCAAGATGAGGTATCCTTTTTCTATGCACTAGAGATTGAAAGGATCTTGGTGATGCCTATAGGCGTATCTGAAAAACGTGAAAAATTCTTCGCAGCAATTAAATCTGTTGGACTTGCGACACTGTGAACTTCCGACACTGGACCGGAACTTCCGATAAAAGGAAAGCTCTTATACGAAATTCAAAAATAAACTTGAAACTGTAAAACGTGACTGAATCAAAGGTTGAGCAATGATACTAGGAGACTTCTGCAAGTAAACTTTGCAAGCACAACAACTTGAGTACGTAGATCGGCACAAAACAAACTCTAGGTCAACAAGAGCCAAATAAATGCAATAAGCACGACACACAAAGAGATTTGTTTCTGAAGTTCACTCCCATTAAAGGAGCTACGTCTCCGTTGAGGAGCTCACAAAGAGTCTGGTCTTCCACTAACCCTTTACCTCACTCAATCAACCACGAAGGAGGATTGAGTCACTTACTATGAAATCCACAAAGAATGGGTAATACAAACTTCCCGGGGCACACACACGAGAGGACGCTCAACCAGACGACACCAAACCGTCTAGAAGCAAGCTTCAAGAGTAACAAACGCGAATCGATAGATGATGATGCTTCAAGTGCTCTTGAGATGAACTTGGCTTCCCTCACACTCAAATGGTTAAGTTTCACACCTCAATCTTGCTCTCACCCAAGCCCTAGCTCAAATCAACTAAAGGATTAGCTCAAGGAAGGATTTGGGGAGTGGAATGAGTGTTCTTGGAGGTGTTCTTGCGTGTGGAGTCAGCAACAAATGAAGGAGGGGGTGTGAGGGTATAAATACCGGAGCCCCAAAAACTACCGTTAGTGCACTGATTAAGTGATTGTAGGAACTTCCGACACAGGTTCGGAACTTCCGATCCAGCTAAAATCAGCTGGCCGAGAACCCCTTATCGGAAGGTACAGGGAACTTCCAATTGGCGTCGGCACTTCCGACACAGGATCGGAACTTCCGACCTAGCTAAAATCAGCTGGCCGAGAACCCCCTATCGGAAGTTACTGAGAACTTTCGACAGGTGTCGGAACTTCTGACCTAACTAAAATCAGCTGACCGAGAACCCCCTGTCAGAAGTTATCCGACAAGTGTCGGAACTTCCGACACACACTGAATTAGTCAGAAAACTAGGTGCACAAGTGTGTGATTCCGTGTCTCTCTTTGATGGTTAGCATATCAAATAAGCACTTTGACACCTTCATCATATCCATTCACATCCCTTTTAATAGTACAGTGTTTTCTATACTCAATTTCAAAATAGAAAATATTAAAAGATCTTCGTTTAAGCCGAACACCGTCCTTTAAGCAAATTTGACATCTTTTCTTTCTCTTTTTCATTTCACTGAATTTTAACGTGTCCATAACTCGATAAACTCATTTGTTCCTTAATTTTTGTATGTCATCAACACCAAAATCCACTTAGGGGGCCAAAAGCACTCTCAATCTCCCCTTTTTTGGTGATTGATGACCACACAACTAAGGCCCATAATAAATTTAATAAAACATTTTGAATTCAATCGTATGGTTGAACTCCCCCTTAATATGTGCATTCATCAAGATAAATTCAAAATAGCCTCAAATGCCATTTGCACATATTAAAAAAAAGTTTCTTCTATATTATTGCATTCGTAAAGTGTAATAAATATCAACGTGATGCATATAACAAGATATATCACAACAATAAAGTGGAAATAACCAAGCACCAAGTCATGAGCATCACAAAAGCAATAAGGTTCTATGATCACACTAGCATAGAGAATCACAAATAAGTCTTACAAATTTAAAAGTTTTACTTGGCACTCCACACATTACACAAATACAAGTCTCACATGTCCACAAGCACTAGAGTTCAAGTTCAACGACACAAGGATAGATAGATAAAGCGGCCACACTACAGGTGGATGGTGAGCTCACTCCCCCTTTGGCGTCAAGCACCAAAAAGGAGAGGCCCTTCCACAGCCACTACTCGTCATCGTCATCGTCATCATCTTCTTCTTCATCCATAGGTGTGTCGGCAACGGGGACATCATCGTCTTCTTCATCATCCGACTCCTCACGCCCACCCAAATCTTCTTCAATTTCACCATCATCAACTTGAGGAGCCCCAAACATCGTAGAAGGTCCACCCATCTCCTCCCAAGGGTTGTAAAAAGTTGGTGGAGGGGGAAGTCCATGGGAGCACGAAGAGGAGAGTGGCATGTCATACTGGGCCATAATTTTCTTTTATCTCGCCTCAATCTTGAGGAGCTGCTCATCCACATGCTTCTTGTGATCATGGATTTCTTGGGCGTTGTGACGGACCACGTTGAAGCATGCAAACAAGCATTGAGAGATGAAACTTAGAATTCCTTTCTTCTTTGGGGCACGAGGAGGAGGACTACGGGAGCTCGAGGGACCTTGAGAGTTAGATGGACCATAAGAACTTTAAGGACCATGAGAGATAGAAAGGGCATGTGATGTTCCTTGAGTGGAGCGGCGAGGTGCATGAGCTCCAAGCTTGAGAAGACGCTGAAGTTGACCTTTCTTATGCTTGTATATTTGATAGCCCTTGTCGGTCAAGATATTTACACTTGTCACTTCTTTGATCATGGCAAAAATGTATGGTGCGTAATACAGTCTTTCTTTGGTGAAACAGAGCAGATGATGATTTCCTCCCAAATGAAGTCAAAGACGCTAAACTCAATTTAATAAGCAGGTTCTTGGACATGTTGGAGATCCGAGTCACCACTTTTGGGACACAGAGTGTAGCGGAAGAGTTGGTTGAATAGCTTGTAGTAAGGTGTCAGACCATATATTGTCCCATACTTAATGTCACCATATGCACTGTCACACATGAAGTGAAGTTCTCCATCATCAAGCACATTTTCCTCCTCATGTATCTTCTCTCTCAAGAGATAAGCATTAAAGAACCCAAGAATGCTTGCGAAGTAAGCATACTCATCATAGGAGGGCTTGCCTTGAATGGTCCAATGGAAGGTCTTGGTTAAGCGGTTGACATAAAGAGTTGCATAGAACTGAGCTATGACCTCCTCATTCCAATCACAGTTGAAGGACATGATTGATGAAAGATTCATTATTCTACAAGTATCTTCTACTTCCCTTACCACCAGCAAATCAATTTCAAACAAATAATCCCAGTTGATGGGTTTCATTTCGGTGGTGGGATGAGATTTGCAAAGGATCATGTAGGCATACCAATCTACATGAAAATTCATCCAAAAGCGGATGGATCTTCATATCTTCTAGGATATAGATCATGCTTGCCCTTTGTGTAATCCAATGGACGAGTCCCATTGTACTGTAGAGCAGTTTGTTTAACTGGGGGCTGCATCCGGGGATGATCCTCTCAAGGTACTCTAAAGACTCTCCTGCATCTGCCATGTGAGAGCCCGGAGCGGAAGCGCGCTTAATACGAGGGCGAGCACCTTGAGCAGAAGTTCCCTGTGGATTAGGTCTTCCACGAGCACGAGAGCGCAAAGGAGCCTTGGGAACTGCCTTTCTCTTTCCAGTGCGATGAGCCACAGGTGAAGCTTCTTGAGTTGCTTCAGAATCATATGAAGGAGATGATTCGATTTCCGGTGAAGAAGCCCTCTACTTTCCTCTTTTTTCACGAGCCGTCTGAGTATATAAGATGAATATTAGGATGGATCGAAAGAACGGAGTCAAATGAGTCAAGATTGTGCAACTCAGGCGCCTATCGAAACTTCCGACCTGGGGCCGGAACTTCCGACAAAGCCCGAGCCAGCACAATCTTCCATGGATCGAGAGATTTGGCCCACCAAACTTGACAAGATTCTAGGCAAGAGTTCTATGATGCATTTAGAAACTATCCCCAAAAGGAAATCATGTACTTCCTTCTACATTGAGAGATCGGGCGACGGGAATTTTGAATGAAATACCTTGAAGATTTCCCGCACGAATCGAGGAAGAAGTGATGGGGATCGGATGTTCCGAAGAGTGGAGAATCCAAAGAACTCCAAAGCAATGAAATCCCACGGTTGAAACTTGATTTCCCCTCGAGAGGTTGAGAGGAGAGAGGTGGAAGCATCAGTGGTGTTTGAAAGAGTGAATTAGGGTTATGAGATGCTGTCCAACGGGTATATATAGATCAAGTGATTGCCGGAAGTTTCGACGGGGGGTCGGAAGTTTCGGCGATAAGAGAATGCAACTTCTGAGGACACTCGGTCGGAAGAATGCCGAAACTTCCGAGGGTCATCGGAAGTTTCGACCTTGTGTCGGAAGTTCCGATGAAACAAAATCAAGCCTCTCGAGGACCCTCTGTCGGGACAACCCTGATACTTCCGATGGGTGTCGGAAGTTTTGACCTGGGGTCAAAAGTTCCGACATATACTTTTTAGCTCCATAAAGATAGATTTTGAGATTGTATGAAATTGGAGTTTTGAAGAGATGTGGCTTGTAGACATATGAGATAACTTGATACTTAGAGATCAGTCACAATCAACAATACATAACAATGATCCCAAGAGTCAAGTTTTGATCTAAAGATCAAAATCCAAGTATTTCAAAACAACTCAATACAAGTAAATTCATTTTTCTTATCTAAACAACAATCAAGTATTTGCAACAAGTCAAGCCAAGTTACGAGAATTCAAGATATTTAGTCCACTCCTCAAAGCACAAAACCTTTGCTCATCTAGAGGCTTAGTGAAGATATCGGCAAGTTATCGTTCGGTGCTCACATGACGTAAAACAATATCTCCATTTGCCTCATGATCCCTTAAGAAATGATGTCTTATATCTATGTGCTTTGTTCGGGAGTGTTGCACCGGATTGTTTGCTAGCTTGATAGCGCTCTTATTGTCACATAAGAGTGGAGTCTTGCTAAACTCCCAACCGAAGTCACTCAATATTTGCTTCATCCACAAGAGTTGGCACAACAAGCACCCACTGCAACATATTCAGATTCGGCGGTGGATAAAACAACCGAATTTTGTTTCTTAGAGCTCCAAGACACTAGGGACCTTCCAAGAACTTGGCAAGTCCACGTGGTAATCTTTCTATCTACGTTGCAACCGGAATATTCCGAATCAGAATAGCCAAGTAGATCAAAAGTGGGACCTTTGGGATACCAATAAGCCAAGGTTATGAGTGTGTACCAAATATCTCAAAATTCTCTTAACAGCTATTAAGTGACATTTCTTAGGATTGGCTTGAAATCTTACACACGTGCACACACTAAGCATAATATCGGACCTAGATGCACAAAGGTAAAGAAGAGAGTCGATCATGGAGCGATATACTTTTTGATCAACCGACTTCCCTTCTTCATTGAGATCAAGATGACCATTTAATGTCATGGGTGTCTTGATGGGTTTGGCATCGGCCATGTCAAACTTTTTAAGCATATCCTTCACATACTTGGTTTGACATATGAAAGTCCCTTCCTTCATACCATGCTCTAGGAGCTGCTTAAGCCCACAAAAACGTCTTATGGAGCTTGTACACATGATTTGAAAATCTTGTATCTTCAAAGCCTGGCGGTTGTTCTACATACACCAACTCGGATAGGGGGCCATTCAAGAAAACACTTTTCACGTCCATTTGATGAAGCTTGAAATCATGGTGAATAGCATAGGCTAATAGTATACAAATTGACTCAAGCCTAACTACGGGTGCATAGGTTTTATCAAAATCCAAACCTTCAATTTGGGTGAAACCTTTTGCAACTAATCTTGCCTTATTTCTTGTGACAACACCATGTTCAAATTGTTTGTTTCGGAAAACCCACTTGGTGCCAATCAATTTTGCTTTGGTATTTCAACCAACTTCCATATCTCATGTGAAGTTGTTCAACTCTTCTTGCTTGGCAATTATCCAATCCGGATCATCAAGTGCTTCATCTACCTTGAGAGGTTCCAAAGAGGACATAAATGAGTAATGTCAATAAAAAGTTGCTAAACGTGAATGAGCAGTTACCCCTCTTTGAATACTTCCAAAAATATTGTCAACGGAATGATCCCGTTGAACGCATTGATTAACTCTTGGATGAGGCACTTGTGATTGAAGTTGAATGAGTCCATCATCATCATCTTCAACTTGTGGAGCATCTTCTTGAGCTTCCCCACCTTGTTCTCCCCGTTGATCAATGCCATGAACTTGATTGTCACCAACTTGCTTTCCGGCTTGGCATGCACTACATAACCTATCTTTCTCAAAGACAACAATTGTTAGTCCTAAGATGTGCTCGCCTTTTTGAAGTTTGACAAAGTTCCTCATCCCGACATGGGCTAGTCGGCAATGCCAAAGCCAACCAAATCAGATTTTGCCACAAAACAAGTCTTGGGCTCAACTTTCTCCTTTGAGAAATCAACAAGATAGACTTTGCCCTTCAAGCGACCTGTAAAAGCAATAGAGGAATCCTCCCTTCTAAAGACGGTCACACCCTCATTAGTAAAGAGATAATTGTAGCCCATCTCACAAAGTTGCGAGACCGACAACAAATTGTACCCAAAGTTTTAATCAAATAAACATTTGAAATAAAGTTGTGATTTGAGAGAGCAATTTTATCCAAACCAATCACATCTCCTTTGCTATTGTCTCTAAAGACAATAGTTTCTTTAGGTATGTCATGAAACTATAGAGATGTGAACAAGTCTTTCTCCCCGGTCATATGATTTGAGCATCCACCATCAAGCAACCATGCGGTGTCACCCGAGGAGTAGGCATACAAAACAAGTTAAGCTTTGAATTTAGGTACCCAAAAAGATTTGGATCCTAAAGGTTAGATGGATACACTTTTGGAACCCACACACTCCTAAGAATTATCCTTTTAGTTTAAGCTCCAACTTCTTTGACCACTATTTTACCATTGTGATCCATTGTCACCATGTAGTCGGTAGTGTAGCTTGGTGATGGCTCATTAGTGACAACCTTAGTCTTGACAGGAGCCTCAACCTTCGTTTTGACATGAGAAGGAGTTGTGGTGGTCACACCATATGCTATGTTCGTCAAGTCCTCAAGATTTGCTACTTTTATGAACATAACACATTACTTACCTTTGACCATCTTCCGGTCATTTACCTTTTTGTTTGGATATCTTCCATCCTTGTAGTTTACCTTAGGCTTTGGCTTGGCATTACCTTCATATCCATTCTTTATGTTGAGCATCATGGATCAACTTTTCTAGCTTAGAAATGTTAGTAACACAAGCTTATCCATTAACTTTATAATATTTTGAGGATCCTTCACTTATGGAGATATTAGAGTCAAGAGTTGCTTTACAATTGGTTTTGGTGCTTTCGCAAAGAGCATTATAGCTAACTTCAAGACCTTTGTACTTGGTCGTTACGCATGACAAGTTTTCTTGAAGTTCACTATGAGTGGCCTTTGGAGAATCTAAAGATTCATTAATCAAAGTGGTCTCCTTTGATATTCTCTCTTTTGAATCATTAGCTAGAGATAAATCAATAGCTAATTTTTCAACCTTCACCTTTTCTTCAGCAAGGGCCTTCTCTAAGATAAGGTTTCTCTCCTTCTCGAGGATGAGCAAGTCCTCTTGCCTATCGAGACACTCCTTCTTTTTCAACAATTTCTCCATAAACTTTTTAATTTCTTTAAAACATTTTTTCCAAATTCTTTTATCATGAACGCTTTATGTTGCTCTTCCTCATCATCAAAATCATTTTGTGCACTACTAGATGTAGTGGAAGGATGAGAGGCAGAGGTGAATGATTCTTGTACCTTAGTCCCTCATGCCATGAGACAAAAAGGAGTGTCATCCTCATAATCAGAGATGTTGAAAAGTTTTCTTGAAGATTTAGGCATAGCTAGAGTTGCCATACCTTCATGATCGAAGTATTCATGACTAGACTCCGACTCTTGACCAACATGAGCATGACCTTCATATTTCTTCTTGTAATCCTTGCACTTCACTTTGTACCTCTTCTCATCCTTTTCTTTGTTCTTCAATTGTGCGAAATCTGCAATGTAGTGGCCCACTTCTTTGCACTCATAGCATCTTCTTTATGATGGCTTCTTTTTGTCATCATAACCTTTCTTGTAGTACTTTTTCTTCATGAACTTCTTGAAGTTTCTCAACACCAAGGTCATCTCTTTATCGGTGGAGTCTTCATCACTTGAATCTTCCTTCCTTGACCTTAGTATCTTGGGGCTTGATTCAACTTTATCACTTGAGCTAGCATTGAGTACTACATTCTTGTTCACTTTGTGGCTAAGTGACTTGGCTAGATCCCTCTCAACCAACTCTTGATGAAGAATTTCACCAAGAAGTTGATTAGGTGTCTTGGTCTTGAATTTGGGATCTCTTCTGATCATTGTTGCAAGAGTAGGGTTCCTTGGTGTAAAAGCCCTAAGCAATTTCTTTGTCACCTTGTGATCTTCCAACTCCGTGCTTCCAAGAGATCTAATGTCCAACACAAGGACCATTAGTTTATCATACATTTGCCTCACGGTTTCTTCATCATACATTACAAAGTGCTCTAGCTCTTTTTGCATCAAATTCATCTTGCTTTCTCTAACTTCATCGGTCCCCTCATGAGCTTCTCTCAATGAGTCCCAAATTTTCTTCGCTGCTTCAACATTGAGGACCTTGTTGAATGTTTAGGCACAAAGGGAACTTGTGATGACTTTCACGGCTTGCGCATTGCGGAAGTAGTCTTGAGTGTATTCGGCCGTGGGTACACCGTTCGTAGGAGGAGTCACACCTACAACCACAACTTCTCAAATAGAGGGGTGAAACCCGTAAAGATGCACTTTCATATCAAAAGAGCACTTCGGATAACTCGTCCCATCAAAGAAAGGAAGTTTTCCAAGTGGATCGATAGAAATTGAGAAGTAAGATATTGAGATAAAGCATAGTTATGAGGAACTTGATGTAGCCCGAAGAAAGGATGCTTCTCGCTTTCTTCTTTGATTCGCTTCATCATCAACTTCTCGGCCTTCTTCTCAATTTTGGCCTTCATCTTCTATTTTCTCCTTCTTCTTGCTTTCGATGTCTCAACCTCGCTTTCATCACTTGAACTTGAGTCGGCATCATGAATGGAGGGTGAATGGCTTGTTTGCCCAAAGGGATTTTCGGCACCATCTAACCCGGTATCGGTATCAACTTGAGCAGCGACAGTTACGCGGTGTCGGCACCATTCCCAACTATAGACATCTTTATATCCCTTAACGGTTGAACCTTAATCAAGAGATTAGGCTCTGATACGAATTTAAAGGCTCTTGGTGATGCTTAGAGAGGCCGAATAGGCGTATCTGAAAAATCTGAAAAATTCTTCGTGTTGGAACTTCCAGCACTGTGTAGGAAGTTCCGACACTGAACCGGAACTTCCAATAAAAGGAAAGCTCTTATACGAAAATCAAAAATAAACTTGAAACTGTACAACCTGGCAGAATCAAAGGTTGAGCAATGATACTAGGAGACTTCTGCAAGTAAACTTTGCAAGCACGATAACTTGAGTACGTAGATCCACACAAAACAAATTCTAGGTCAACAAGAGACAAATAAATGCAATAAGCACAAGACACAAGAGATTTGTTTCCGAAGTTCACTCCCACTAAGAAAGCTACGTCTCCGTTGAGGAGCTCACAAAGAGCCGCATCTTCCACTAACCCTTTACCTCACTCAATCAACCACAAAGGAGGATTGAATCACTTACTATGAAATCCACAAAGGATGGGTAATACAAACTTTTCAAGGCGCACAGACACGAGAGGACGCTCTACCGGGCAACACCAAACCGTCTAGAAGCAAGCTTCAAAAGTAACAAACGCGAATCGATGGATAAGTATGCTTCAAGTGATCTTGAGATGAACTTGGCTGCCCTCACACTCAAATGGTTAAGTCTCACACCTCAATCTTGCTCTCACTCAAGCCCTAACTCAAATCAACTAAAGAATTAGCTCAAGGAAGGATTTGGGGAGTGGAATGAGTGTTCTTGGAGGTGTTCTTGCGTGTGGAGTCAGCAGCAAATGAAGGAGGGGGTGTGGGGGTATAAATACCCGAGCCCCAAAAACTAGCTGTTAGTTCACTGGTTAAGTGATTGTCCGAACTTCCGAAAATCAGCTGGCCGAGAATCCCTTGTCGGAAGGTACAGGGAACTTCCGATTGGTGTCGGAACTTCCGACACAGGGTCGGAACTTTCGACCTAGCTAAAATCAGCTGGCCGAGAACCCACTGTCGGAAGTTACTGAGAACTTCCGACAGGTGTCGAAACTTACTACACAGGGTCAGAACTTCCGACCTAGCTAAAATCAGCTAGCACCCCTTGTCAGAAGTTACTGAGAGAAACTTCCAACCCTTGGTCGGAACTTCCGACACACACTGAATCATTCCGACACACACTGAATCAGTTAGAAAACTAGGTGCACAAGTGTGTAATTCTGTCTCTTTTTGATGGTTAGCATCTCAAATAAGCACTTTGACACCTTCATACCTTCATGCTATCCATTCGCATCCCTATTAATAGTACAGTGTTTTCTATACTCAAATTCAAAATAGAAAATATTAAAAGATCTTCGTTTAAGCCAAACACGGTCCTTTAAGCAAATTTGACGTCTTTTTTTCTCTTTTTTATTTCATTAAATTTTAACTTATCCATAACACGACAAACTCATTAACTCCTTAATTTTGTATATCATCAACACCAAAATCCATTTTGGGGCCAAAAGCATTTTCAGAGATACCTGCATCTGTCCACACTGTATTGTCTAAGAATTTGGTATCAATAGATATTTGCAATCCTTCCATTTCTTCTTAATCATACTTAGAGCAAGCTTTTGTTTTGGCATTAAAAGCTAACAGATAAGTAGTATTCAATTGCAACATGCGCATTAAACAATATTTATACAACATGTAGCTCGATGTTTGGCAAATATGCAGAACGGGTTGCTTATACAAGGAGCAGACCATTCTAGCCAGTAGTTATAATCACCAGTACCTAGGCTGCATAAACTATGAAATATGACAAGACAATTAGGCAGTATAATCTCTATCTAACTTGACGATCAAATCTGCTTCTTAACATTATAGAAGCATTCCATTTGCAGGAACACTGATAGTGCAATAATTGCCATCGAAAAGAGATATTTTACCGCCAGAATAACCACCAAATTATTAAGTTGACTGTAAACAAATCAAAGTTCCTTTGTCATTCTGTGAGCTGAAACAAAGAGGAATTGTAGAAGGAAAAGGTGCATCCGACACACATGAAACAGAAAATGATATGACAAAGATGTCCAACTCCCCAAATTAATAGATATAAGACTATGAAGACCAACATGTATCAAATGAAGGCTATATTATCCTAGCTACACCTAATTTCATTGATTGATACCCTTCAATGAACCAAATTTAATTGATTGTTTGATGAAAAATATGTACTGACCAAGATGAGTTTGAGGAAAAAAAAAAGGAATCCTTACAAGTCCAACATGCAACATCAAGTACAGAGCAGAGAGATCATTGAACTCAATCACTACTTCAAGGTCCTTTGGATGGATTAAAGCAAAGCACAAATGGTAACCTGTGGAATATCTAAAACAAACAATAGCTCGCATACCCAATTAGTCAGAAAATATAATTTTTCTTACATTTCATTGTTATTGCTAGTTTGAAATTGCATAGCATGCATTCGGCAAACAGCATGTCACAAGTAAGAATTGAGGAAGTCAGAAATCTGAATGATAGCAGGAAGGCACAACTTTGTCATAGTGCATTTAAAGTTGCTATTCTTGTATGCTCTAGTGGCAAGCAGGGTGTTGAATAACCCAACATAATAACTCTCTTAGCATGATTTTTATACACACCACAATTAATCAGGATTTTAAATTAAACAGCCGAATTCAGAGATATCCTGAATACAAGTGTCCATGTGAACACAAACATTGATGTGCAAATACTAAGCACGCATCTGGAGGACCTACGTTATCCATAAATTTCTCCTAGACCCTAGTGCCACTGCCCTTGACTCATTGGTTCACTGCCCTAAGCTTCTTGCTAGGTCAAGAATTTTACTGCACAAGGATTCCAACATCACAAAATCTAGCATGGTATTATCTTTGATTTGCTTTCTTTGAAGGGAATGTAGTCTCTTTCCTTATAAAACTAACCGAATTGAACATAAAGAGATTGGAATCCAGGATAAACATCAGTATCCTAAATCCATTACAAAACTATCTCACTCAGCAATCTTAAGTCTAAAGACCCACCAGGCCATCACAATATATGATGTAAGGAACTCAAAGTACTAAACATACATTCCACGTTCTCATATGCAGTTATGAAAACTATTCCAGGCAAGCAATAGGTTGATGCCAGTGCTGACTAGTACTGTATATGTTACTCTAAGGGTGCACAATTGTGAACAAACAATGAATTAGCTTTGTTAAACAAGACTAAACCAAAAGTTATGTATCAACCACTAAATTAGGAAGATTAAAGGAAATGGAAGTGCTACAGAGCATGAGAAACACAAACCGAGTGAAGAACATAAGTACATAACCATGTTCTGTACTGATGAAAACCCATTAGAAGCACGCTGAAAGCCCCCACCCAGATTGTGCATCGCCACAACGATCCAGCAATGAGTTGTGCCAGCAAATAGATCCGCTGGTACAACACCCTCACCAGCTACAAAAATTCGTGAGCCCCACTTCCTCGTGGCAGAGCCCCGGACTGGCCCTCTGCACTCCCAGCTCAAAACATAAGATTTAGGCTTCTAATGGGATCCTGGACTAGGAGAGGCAATAATGCAGATTTAGGCTTGGTGGCAGTGGGATCCTGGAGCAAACATGACAGCTTGGAAAGTGTCAATTTTCATGATGCATTTGAAATTGCTATCTTTCAGTCGCTGTGGCAACGGATCAGTTATTGAAAAATATTCTCAGTCATAGTTCTCCTAGATGGATCTGAAAAACAGCAGGTTATGAAATTTAAGCTGAACAGTGGAATTCAGATTTACCCTGAACATGACTGACCCACCAAAAGCCAACATAATTCAAGGGGCACTTCAAGAGCAAAATTCAATGTGAACAGAACCATTGATGCCCACATACTCAGCAAGCATATGCAGGAAGACCCACGTTGTGTTATCCATGGAATGTTTGACCCAGTTCCACTTCCACCACTATTGATTTACTGTCCTGGGATTATTGCAACCATGAAACAGAAAATGATATGAGAAAGATGTCCAACTCTACAAATTAATAGACATAAGAGAGTACAAAGATCGCGTGTATCAAAGGAAGGCTAATAGTATCCTAGCTACACGGAATGTGGATGATTTATACCCTTCAATGAACCAAACTTTACTGGATTCTTTGATGAAAAATATGTACTGACCAAGATGAGTTGCTCAGGGAAAAAAAGGAATCCTTAAAAATCCAACATACTCTTACAACAGTTCCACCACTCGTGATTTACTGTATTGGGATTCTTGCTAGGTCATTCAAGAATTTCACTGCACAAGAATCCTAACACCAACTTCTCTTTTCTTACCTTTTTTCTTTTGAAGAGAACATACTCTTTTTTTGACAAATCAAAGGGAACATAATCCTCGATGACGCCTATGTAAAGACAACATAATCTAGTAGTACCAACAAGCCAGTTATTTTATTCGCTGTAATATTCGAAGTTTGCAAGATATTTCCAACCAAAAGCATCTTATTCCCACATTTCAGGGCTAATCTAGATGCGAAAACTACTCTAGGCAGGAAAAAGATTGGTGCAGGAGTAGCTACTAGCCTACTGGCTGATGCTGAGTGCTGACTAATTAACTCATCAGGTCGCAATGATTAAAAAAAACTTTGCAACAAGAGAAAATAATATAAACCAAAAGTTGAGCGTGCGATCAACGAATCAAAACAGCAAGGAATTAAGCGAACCAAGATACAACAAAGCAAGAAAAGCACAAACCAAGGCATAGAGATACGACCTTGTCTTGTTGGATGGACGAAAAGGCCTCCACTACTAGAGCGCGCTCCACTGCATGCCCACCCGCAATGCGCTTGCCACTACGACGAGTCACTGAGCGAGGAATCGCGCCAATAAATAGCCCACTGGTACGGCCGTACAGCGCCCTCATTACCGGCCACCAGCGCCGCCCGGGCCAGCCGCCGCGCGGCGCCTCTCCGTTCGAAACCTATGACCGCGCGGCGAGCCGGAAGTTAGAACTGAAAGGCCTGCACCTGCGCAGTAACAAGTAATGCAGAATTACAGATGCAGGCTCTTTGGCGGGGGCATCCTGGCGCCATGCCATATTGCTAACCCGTTGGCCGTCCACTTCTCCCGCCGCCGTCGGTGGGGCAGTCGGCGTCTCCGCGGTCGGCGCCAGACTTCCTTACGGCCATCTTGTGCGGCCGGGCAAAACACGCCAATCCTATACATCTCCCAGTAGGTGGGAAGCTCACCCATCTTCCAATGTTTGAGATTCCGTGGGCCGCATGATCTCCTTCCTCCTCCTCCTCCTTCTCCCTCTCCTCTCAGCGTGCCGCCGCTGCCTTCTGCGCCGCTGGCCGCTTCGGTCACCAGGTTAGGATTCCGGGTTGGAGGTGCATAGGGGCGAGCGGGAGGTGGGGGGAGCTGCCGGCCGGGGTGGTGGTCGAGGCCGGCGGCGAGGTTAGGGCTCCGGGGTTGCCGGGCCACGGGAGCTCCAATGGTCGCCGGCGTTACAAAAGAAGGTGGGGGGAGAAATCGACAGGCGGTGGGCGGTGGTGTGTGGGCGGGTGGCGAGGCGGCGGAGCGCCGCCGGACGGGGTGGTGGTTGCCGGCGGCCGGGCCAGGTCCCGGGTGGGGACGTGGTGTCGGAGAGGTTAGGGAGGGCGGGGATGTGCCAGCGGCGGGTGGACGGAGGGCGCGGTCGAGACGGCGACGGCATCTCCGGCGGCGGGAGCCATCGAAGACGGGCAGGGCGGCGGCGGCGGTGGGGACGAACGGCGCGCAGTGGGTGGGCTGGCAGCGCGACAGCGAGGCAGCCGCCGGCGGGGGGCTTAGGACGGCGGTGGTGGGCCTGTTGGGTCTTAAAGATGATTAACTTAATCACCTTTCAAAAGATAGATAGGGACCCCGGCAAAACGCCACGACTCCAAGCTCAACCGGGCCAGCCGGCCCACTCGATGGCAGCGCACGCACAAAGCAACCGGTGGGCCCACGTTAACCAGCGGAGAAGGGCCCAACGGCCGCGCCTTTCCTCGGTCCATTGCCGGGAAACACCAGAGTTTTTTTTCTTAATTCGAAACGAGGCAACCACCGGAGTTGAAGCATTCTAATGTTGAACCGACGATCGTAAAATGGCCAAATAATATCTTTGAACATTGTAGCTGATACGCGCTGTCTCTTGACAAACTATACGAATCTAATCCCACATCACAGATCCTCTTATCGGCAGTTTATTTTTGGTTTCATATGCAACTAACTTCATGTGCTATCTTATCAGGGTGAGAGTACAAGGCTACAGATCTGCTGTTACTGGGGTAGGTTACAATATAGTTCATTCATATATACAGAGTTCAGTGTGCTCATGACTCAAAAGCTATGAACAATCTGCTTCAGTGAGTAATATGTGCCAACCACAATCACTCCCGCCCCAATCATGATAATACCCAGGCAAGCTACCAGCTCCAACCTCAGATTCCTGGAGGTCCTTGAGCTGATCTTCAGGTAGCAGACACAGGGCAGCAACATCGTGACCGTGCTGCTGAGGAACGAGCCAGTAAGCGCGACAACATAGGCGAAGAACGGCACGATAAGTGCTACAATGGTGGTGCTGACGACCAGAGCGGTCCTGATCAAGATGCTTACTGTCCTGTTTTTGCCAACATGAAGGCTATCCTCGATAGCCTCTGCTATTGGAGTGATTAGCAGCGCGAACTTGGTGAAAGGGTTGATCAGCGTCGTGTAGATCGCGACGTTGGAGGCAAAACGTTTTGATGGAAGGTTGAGCGTCACCTGGGAACTTAATGATTCCCCGTACATCAAGTATCCAATGATGCCTGTCAGCCCATAGCTAAGAGTGCAGATAATGAAGCAGATGAGCAACACCTGTAATTGTAAGAGGTAATGATTGTCACTATAGTAGCTTTATGTAACAGGAAGTTTGACAAAATTGCAGCTTGCCAGAACTTGGATTTACAATCTACATGTAAGATGTCTTTTTCTGCCTCAGTGTAGAGATTCCAATCTCATTTTACTTAATTGTTGGGGGCAGAAAGATGATTAGTATTTCTATGAAACAGTACTTATAGTATTATTTATCTGGATTCATGATAAAATTAACAAAAGATATTGGTGAAAGGACTTCTATTTTACTTACTGTGGGGAACGTTTTTCTGTTTCTCATGCCAGTGTATATCATGGGAAAAACAGCATGGCCGCTGAAACAGAACGCATATAAGCTCATAGCAGTTGGCATACCAGACCAGTTGGCAGTCACACCTTTCTCATGAAAACCGACACCATCAAACACTCCAACCCACATAACAGAGGCGATTAGAATGACAGATGCCATGACTCCGCCGAGAGCGACATATGCAAGCATGTTCAAGCTCCGAAGCCATGTTGTTGGTAAAACCAGCAGGCTGAAGATCAACACAAACCCTTGCTTGCTTCCAATCTTGAGACTAGCAACATGGAAGTTGGCATTTGGAAATAATTTCTCCAAGTTGTCACCTTCTAATATCAAGAAATCAATGGCAACAAGATACAGCTCCAGGTACAAGAATATTGCTACTATGATTTTTCCTTTCCGGCCAAAAGCTAGCTCACCAATATCAGGATAGGTCTTAACAAGCGAGCTTGAGTCTATGCATCTCTGCAGGAGAATACCAGTATAGAAACAGATGATTGCTATGGTCATGAAAATGAGTAAGCTCAGCCATCCTCCTTGAGACAATGCATATGGAATGGATAATATCCCAACCCTGCAAACAAAGAAAATATATTCAGAGAAATAGCTAGCTCAATAAGTAAACATGGGCAACCATATGTGAAACTGCTATAGCATCACTTCTTCGCATCTCAAGCTTGCAAAAGATAGGCAGAACAGAAGAAACTAGAAACCTGAGAGAGCATTAACTCCATTGAAGCAAGTTTTGAAGAAGCCTGTCCCAGACTTTGGAGGAGTGTTGTTCTCCATCAGAAACTCCTAGTGGCCTTCGACTAGAGGATGCACATCATCCCTGGGTTTTAAAGAAGTGTGGTGCATGAGGTTGGGACATGCAGGCCCACTGCATATCACATTATCACCACTGTGGTAGTGCCGTGTGACAATAAGTGGATGTCTATTCCCAGAAAAGAGATGAAAATAAAGCAAAAAAGAGAAGGCATTGAGTGGAATTAAACAGATCGGCAAAGTAGATTCATGAAATACACATTTTTTGTCAGACAGATTGATGTCGTCACTTGAGGACCTAATGAAACATATCCCGCAGCCAGAGGGAAGGGAAGATGGAAGCCCATGCAAAATGCATGCGGCAGCTATAAAAAAGCAGGAACGCAAATAAAGTTGCATGCGGTTCCTGCACCTTCATAGATCCAGGTTACATAAATAACTAGGACCCAAATGAACATATGTTTTTGTGTAGTGTTTCCATTTTTATTGGAAAAGATTATAGATTATAGTAAAACTCTGTACAGCACAGAGACCGTCAAAAGTAATCTTCTTAATTGCAGGCACCATATAAATGTGATATCATGGCGCACCATACTGCAGAATATATCCATATGTGCAGTTTACCAGAATCAGGTTTACAGAACTAGGTAGCCAGAATCTAGACCCCTTGCACGGAAGCAACTGAGAAAAGGGTTGCAATCTCTAGCACTGTCAAATGTAAACTTCAGGGAAAATCCAAATCTAGCTGTAGTGAAAAAGCAGTGGTAATGATTAACAAGTGGACAAATTAGAAAGAATAAACATTTATCATAGTTATGAACAATCAAAATATTTAGTTATACATGCTGAGTCATGAAGGCACAGCTTCACATTCTAACCATCATAGCAGAAGATAAATGACCACAAACTTTTGAGATATAAATATTTGGATGAGGAGACTTCCCACTATGTGATGTCTCCTTTTTTGTGACAAATGAAGAACAGTGTGTTGCACAAAGTACAAATGAAACCAACAAAGGCTTAAAGCTCACCGGTGCCCTATTATATATATGAGTAAATCACAACTGCAGACTAAAGAATATTACCACTTTCTATTAAACTATTCATATCGCGCATTTAGTATATTAGTGGCATCATACTGAGTAATTAGGAGTAAGTGCATTATTCAGGTAAAAGAAAATGAAAATGGAACCACTTTTTTTCTATAGAGCAGAAGCCACACAAGTATTATCTCCAAAGACTATGCAAAGCACAACATTGGAAGATTCAAAACGGAAGCACTTTAAATAATTACACCATGTAGTTTCTTTAACAAAAGTTGGAAGATTCATGACCCCAGAAAAAAAAGCATAGGAAAAAAAGACGTGCTATCCTACATGCAGTCTCAAATAGAAAAAGAAATCACGGTCTACGTTCCATCACAGCAGCTCTGTCATAAAATTTTGAATAGATACAGTGACCACAGAAAGAAAGAGTGCAGTATCAGATAACCATGTACAACTTTACACTGATGTCTGAAGTTGATAGATCTAAAGCACTTCAATGAGGTAACACAACACACTACGTAGTGGCCCCTTGAGGGTATCTTCTTGTCTATCCACAAGAGATACCTGGAGTGGCCCACAATATTATCCAAGAAACAAGAAACAGCAACACCTACAACTTCCATTTATACCCCAGTTCACTAGACACGATGTTTTCAATCCTTTCTTCTTTGTATCATTTCACCTAAAGCAAGCATTTGCTTCAGCATAAAAATCTAACAAATAAGTGGCGCTGAATCTTGAATCACAACATGCGCTGTTAAGCAGAGACTTATGTAAAAATCTTACTTTCATTTCATTCTTGTTTTACTAGAGCATATAAGTCATTGTCTGGCAAAGATGAACCATGTAGAAACTAGTCAAATATGAGGTAATTTCCATTTCCCGATAGGAGAATTTCTATAACCAGAATCACTACCAAATCAAATTCAGTTAACTGTAAACACAAATTTAGTTAACTGTAAACAAGTTTAAGCTTTTTTGTTAACTGTAGCAAGGGAACTGAAAGGCAAAAAAAGTGCATCCTGCAGATGAAACAGAAAGTGATATGTGAATACATGACCAATTTCACAAATTAGTTATGCAAACAAAATTACACACAAAGTGTGAAAAGTGAAGATCAGAAGTCCAGCACATGTTAGGAGCAGGCTATATAGCCTAGCAGCAAGGAATGTGATATGGTTTAGTAACTTCAATCAACAGAAATTTTTACCAACAAAATAAAATCACTAATCAAGAAACCTGAGTCGCTGAGGACAAACTGTATGATATTCCTTCTCTCCCTGATAACCTCACTTCTTTCATCCTTATAATTCTACTCCCTCTAGTCACAGATACTTTGTTTCTCACAAGGTCATGTCAAACTTTTGAAAGTTCGACTATCAGAAAAATTTAAAATATTTGTTTTGAAACACAAAATCTTTTGTGTAGATTGTCTTTATATACACTTCCATATCCTCATAAATTTATTTTACTTTATAAATATATTCTAATAGAAAATAGCGTTCAAAGGTACACATTGTCCCCGTCATGTCCAAGACATGAAGTAATTTTTATTGGGGGAAGCAACATGGAGTAGCAAAAATAGGACACCAAAGTCAATCTCAAATTCTCAATGTCCAGTGGATGGATCAAAGAAAATCATAAACAGAAACTTACGGAATATCTAAAACTAAAAATTGCATGCATAACTAGTTACCATAAAATACAATGTGGCTAACATTAAATACTTTGTGCTTCATGAAATTGTATAGCATGCATAAGAGTGCAAAAGGAAAGCCACAAGTTGGAACTGAGGAAGTCAGAAGTCTGAGTGATAGCAAAAGGATTATAACTTCATCATATTTCACTTGAAGTTGCTGTCCTTCTGTCATTCTGGTCCAGAATGTTTCTGGTGGCAGGTGAATGTCGAATGACAGCCCCAATCATAGTTCTCTTTGCTGAATTTGCAAGAAGGTTAATCAGGCTGTGCAATTTAACTTGAACTGGGGAATCCGGATTTATCCTGAAAATGACTGACCCACCAAAGTCCAATATAATTGGCAGGAGACTTCATGAGGAAAAGTCAAAGTGAACAGATCCATTGATGCTAAGTGCTAACATACTCAGCAAGCATTGGTAGGTAGGGTGAGCTATGGCATCCACTAAATCATTCGCCAGGCCTCATCATTCTTGAATCGACACTCAAGATTCTTGCTGGGTCAACCCCGAATTTAACTGCAGCAGAATTCCAGAACGACGAAAACTGAGCACCGTGCCTTTTCCATAGAACAGAATCCAGGATGACGATAAATATCGATTACACAGCTGTCATAGCCAATCTTTTCACTCACTAAACTTCAATCAACCTAAAGATCCAAAAGTCCGGACATCAGAAGATTCAAAGTGACAATGGTGCAGGGGACCCCAATAAGGCAATAAAAGGCAGTGTACAAACTCTACCTCTTTTTGTCTTTTAATATATAACCAGTAGGGGCTCATCACCCCCCCTGTTTCCTCAAAAAAAGGCAATAAAAGGCGTCAATAGGATATCCGAAAGCCCACGTTGCAGTTGTGTGTTTTTCTTGAATTGGTACCAGTTCCTAGTAGCCTAGCACTGTCTAGTTTACTCTTGTGATTCGCGCAATGATGGAGGAGACACCAAATGGTGTTGTTGGACTTGGGCATGAAAAGATTGGACCAAAAGTTGCGCGTGCCAGCAAACCGGCAAGGAAACGAGGATTAAAGAAAGCATGATAAACACGAACCGGGCGTGGATACGAACGTGTTTGGAGCCAGACCAAAGGCCTCCATTACCAGCACTCGCTGCACGCACGCCCACCCACATTGTGCATCCCCACTACGATTCAGCAAGGAATTGCGCCGACAAATACAGCCGCGCTGGTACAGCGCAATCATCACCGGCCACCAGCACTAGCCGGGCCAGCGGCCGCTCGCCTGTGCCCCGGAGCGGCATTCCCTCCCGAAACCTGCAGGCGGAGGCGGAACAGCAATCATGAAACATCGAGTCAACAGCACGGTGTCCGTGGGGGAACCTGGCGCTGTGGAGCGCAGCTCGCCTTGCCGGAATGGTAACCGCCAAAGCAACTAGGAAATGGTCGCTTCCCAAGGGCACACCACCTCGCCGCCGCCGCCGCTGGTGGCGTTGGGGCGGCGCCGGCGCCTCGGACATCGGCGGCTCCAGCCTTCTTTTCCACGCCAAAAATGTGGCCATGTGGGAAAGCGATCCGCCGCCGGCTGGTGCGGGCGGGCGGGCGTGGGCCGATTTGGGCTGCAATGTGGTGATAGCTGAAGGGCCCGTACGAAATGCCGCCGAGACTCCACCGAAAGGCCTGCCAAGCGCTGCACAAAAAGGAAAGAGCGGCCCACGTTCGAGAACCCCGCCACATCGGCACAAAAAGGGTAGAGCGGGCCACATGACGTAGTGATGGGCCACATGACGTAGCCAAGCCTATATCGCGGGCGGCCTACGTATGAGAAACCTGCTGTTGGCCACACGACGCAGCGATGGGCCCGCGTTCGAGAACTCGTGGGCCACATGGCTGTTACTTGGAGCGTAGCAACAACGTCGCGCAACCCATCCATGAGAAGGCAGGCGCGAGGCGAGGAGGAGGAGGATGTCGAAGCAGAAGCCCAACAAAACAACGATAGATTTGGAGGCGGCCTTTACTCTTGGACGCTGAGCCCACGGGCCAACGCGAAGCGATCGACAACGTCTCAGTCCACGACCTACTCGGGCCTCGTGTGTGGTGTTGTTAGGGAGTCGGGACTTCTCCTAGCCCACGACCTTCACGGGCTGATTCGAAATCCCGCGAGACGGGCTTGTCTTGTCATCACTCATCAGAGGGAGAGAGAAAAACACACTTGCGATTCTGCTGCCCGCCTATGCTCATCTTCTAATCTAACCTACCAGCACAAAAGCCATGCCGGCGACTGCAGGAGAAGCACGCGCAGACAGTGGAGCTGATTCCCGGCCGGCGGCTGATGCCGAGAGAACAGCCTCCCCCACACCCCATCCCTGATCTTTTCTTATCCAGCAGCGCGGAGCCATGCCGATCGCGGAGAACAGCGCACAGTGGACGCCTGACGGCCGGCCGCTGCTGATGACGCCGAAAGAAGTGCCCATGCCATGCACGGATGCAACGCCAACCCTCCCACCTTTTCTTTAGGCAATGGATGGATGCAGCCTTCCCCCGTCGAGACATCAGACATGATGGGAACGGGACAGAGTGAACCGTCTCCGCAGATCCCAATTTTTTAGCCCAATAATGCGCGCATAAGCGCACCATAGATGGCAGTGTGTGGTACCAGCGAGGCACACATGATGCGTCGCATGCTCTACTGTATGTGTCGGTATGTGGCTGACACTGTTCAGAGGAGGGGCGGAGGGGCACCGGGCACGGCGCCGTGCGCACAGGCTGCTGGAGCTGGATTGTTCAGAGTTCAGACATGCTTACGATCTGGCATCTCCTGCGCAGCGCGCGGCATTGTGCGCGGAGAAACGCTGCAAAAACTGAAGAGACAGGCGCGGCGCAACCCTGGAGGCTGACGCTACTACTGCTACTTGCAGGGGAGCTGTGCCATGTGACGCATTATCGCGCGGAGCAGTGCGTGAAGGTCTGAAAGATACTGTTCCTTCTTTATCGGTTTGATGATGATCCATTGATCCGGGCCTGTGCCGTTTCCCTTCTTTCTGATAAAGGGAAAGGAGGAAGGGCCTGGCGAAACTGGGGTTGGCGAAACTGTCTGATGCTCCCGTCTTCTTGGCGGCCTGGCGCGGCTCAGCGTTTGCAGACCTGCGCAGTGCGCAGTGCACACGAGCGCACGACACAGGCCCTTACGGGAGTCGAGAACGACGACAACGGCTGCCACGGTGAAAAACAGGAACGCATAATTCAGAGTCGGAGTGGAAAAGGAACGCATTGACAGGTCTGTTTATTCGAAGGCACGAACGAGCAGCTCGTAATCCAAGCAGCTGTTGGATCCTGAACTATCGATCCAAACACGACCTCGATCGCGATCAGTGCTTCGCAAACAGTGGGTCGTCGAAACAGCGCGTGCTCCGTGCTGCGACCTGGTACAGTCACAATTCCAACCTCATTCAGTTTTCCCCTTCCGTTCAACTCCTCCCTCTCTTCCTTTACCGTGTCGTCGTCCAGGCCCCTGTGCAGAGAGCATTCACAATGCCGCAGCGACCGAGCGCGCGCGCGCGATGATCCTCGTGCCACTCGATCGCGGCCGCGACCTTCCCGCCCCTCGTTGACCCATCCCCCAATCCCCCCACGGATGGATGATCGCCGTCGCGACACGGACGTCGTCTCGCCCGCTGCCGGGTCAAAGCCGATCGGAACCGAAGGCGCAGCTCGCGACGGCACGCCCGCGCGCACTGGCACTGCCGCGCCCGCGGTGCGCGCGACGATGGCGAGGTCTCCGGCGAGGCCATTTCCCGGGGCGGGGCACTGGGGCCGTGCGTGCATCTCCCGTCGCTCTCGACCCCGCACTCGCGCCGTGCCCCGACCCAAATATTCTCGGAGAGGGAGAGGGCAGCCGTGCTGCCCGTGGGCGCCCGCGCCGCCTCCCCACTTGCCGCTGCTCCCACTTCCAACCCCCGGCTCGCGCGCGCCGGCCGTGCGGTTCGCGTGGCGCCTCCTCCTCGCTCGTCGTGCCGCGATGAGAAAAGAAAAGAAAAGATAAAAAAGAACAATAAATTTATCAATGGGTCTTTTCTCTCTTTTTCAATATCATTAATCGATCTTTTCTCTCTGGAGACGAACGGCAACCATCACGCTTCGCCATGCGTAGTGCGAAGCTACTCATGCTGCCGGGGGTGCATTCCATGCAGGTTCAGGCTCATTTGGGAAAGTGCAAAGAGCTGGGTCTCTTCAGACTTTGGAGATGAAGTTGGAGCCAGCAAACATGTGCTGCACACATGTGGCTGTGTGCGTTGACTATCTGATTTCGGTTGGGCATTGGTTGCAACCGTTCTTTTTATGGTTAGGATAAAGTAATCAGCCAACAGATGATTTTAGGATAATCATCTAAACTCCGTTGACGAACGATCGAGCTAGTTGTCCTCCTCCATTAGCTGCTTCGTTCTTCCATGGCGTATCCAGGACAAATCAAAAGGAAATGAACGTACATCTTCATGAACATACGAACCCAAATCCACGATGAGCACGCGCGTGAAATCCGGGAAAAACCACGTTGACGCAACAGAGAAAGATGACATATTCTGAATCGGATCGTAAGTCTCCTTCGTAGGGCCACAATAAATACAATCACAAAAAGCATATAATAATCCAATAACCATAAAGTAAAATCAGTCAGATCGTATCCTTCCATCCTTTTAATATTTGCTGTTGGTCAACTCAAAATTGAGATAGCCAATGTCTAATCGAAAATTCTCCTGTCAAATATTAGAGAAACGAGCTCGCATTCGCATAATCGGAAAAAAAGTATTATTCAAAAAAAATTAAGGAAAAAAAAAGAAAACTATGATCGAGATTCTCACGATCATTCTAGAAAGCCCAGTGCACATGCACATGGATCATCTGTGACTGTCTGATCCCATCTGAGACCAACAGGCCAGCCGCATCCGAGCCACCCGTCCGTGGGGTAAAGTAGATTGAAGAGGAAAGCACTGGATACTCCTACGTACTTGTCGGCCTTGTACCACTTTCTCCTCCGTCCCCAAAGGCCCATCCGACAGCAATCTGACCGAGGAAAGGCGGCGCTCCGGCGAAAGGACGCCCGTCGACCCGTCGCTGTTTTCCTCTCCCCCGCAGAGGAGAAAAAAAACAGGTGAATAATGCTCCGTCGTGTCGCGATACTGCCATCTGCCGGAAAACGCGCGCGCGCGCGCCCCCACCGGAGCACCTGATGAATGGTGTCGATCGGCCACGCCGGCTCCGATTCGCCGGCCGGACCTTCCGCGGCCCGTCCGCGTGCGTGCTCGCCGACGGCGACTGCGGCGAGAGCAGGCACTTCACCCGGACCCGGCCGGCCGGGCTAGCTCCGGCGATCTTTTCACCGTGTACGGATGCCCTCGCACACGATCGTCTCTTTCGTCCAGGCTTTTCAAACTCACTGCTTGTCACAGCTAACCCTGCATATCGATGGTGCGTCGCAAAGTTGTTTTGACAGCAGCTGGCGAGCGTAGCTAATAGGTCAGCGATGCCTAACAGCTTTCCTCGCCGATCGATCGACTGGGCGTACGCCGACGTCGTCGTCCCATCCGCTTCATTAGGCATGTCGACATTGCTGATTAGGTCTCCGCACGCACAGTGCACAATATCGGTCAGACATGGATACGGGATCAGTGATTCCATCAGCAGCACTTGGAACGGACAGAGTATTTCCGGAGGTAAACGTATAGTAGGCACGTAGCGGCTGCTTAGTGCTCTGAAAGTTCTGCCTCTGTTTTCTACAGCGGCGGTAAATTGCGTGCCCGAGGGCGCAACTCCGGACAGCCGTGGACGAGAGCACGCACGCACGACCTGCTCCTACCACCGGAGGATGATCTCTACTTTTACAGGCAGTGGCAGGAAAGCAAAGTCGACGGCTAGCTGCACTGTGCGGTGTCGATAATGGCCACTGTAGAGGAGCATGCCGTGCAGTGCCGATGCATTTGGAGGCAGACAAAGTAAAACATGGCGGTTGGCGTGTGGTGCCAAGAGCAGCGTGGGATGGATCTGTGGCCGGCGAATGCCGGTAGGAGGCCGGCCGGGGCGTAGCCTCGTTGTCAGGTGACTTCCTCAAGTGTTTTCAGAGTTCGGTTTGATTTGAACCGTGGTCTGGTTCACTCAGGTGTCATCCAGTTAGGTTGGATTCCTTTCCTGGTTGGTTGTTGGATGGAATGTACCGCTAGTAATAAGGTGTTCGTGGACAAGCTTTAATTACATTTACATCAGTAAATTAAGCTCTTGCGGTTTACTCTAACAAAAACAATCAAATTGTAGCTAGGTATATATGTTATTGTTTTTTGTACTTCACATTTCACATGCATATAGGGATTTTTGGTACTTTAAAAAAAAGATATATCATGGCAAAATTAGGTGATGTGCATCCTAATTAAGGTAAGTAAGGAGCAAAATTGAAGAGCTAGAGGTAGCAGACATAACCATGCATGCTAGTTGCCATGACGGATTATTGGCAAACATTACAACAAATTAAAGCAATTGACGTCAATGTACTGTATATTTTTCTCAAATGCGTATGGCCTTAGAACAACTATTTAACCTCTAGGAAGGGGCAGATCTAAGGGGGGGCTAAGGGGGATCAAGCCCCTCTACCTCCCCAAGATCAATGGATACCTCCCTAAGCCTCCCTCCATTTTTTGGAAGAAAAAATGAAGAAGAAGGGGGAGGAAGAAGAAAAGAAGGGGAGGAAGAAGAAGAGAGGGGAGATGAGCCCCCTCTATATATTTTCTGAATTCGCCACCGCCTCTAGGGTTTCCTTAACAGTTTTTTTTCTCCTTTCATGCAGAGAAGCTGTCCTAAATAATTTAACCAACACATTTCAAAAGGTACGGATTCGAACCGGAAAAGGGAATAACATATACTATGGTGCCAAAATAATGAAAATCGTTGGTTCTTATGCTATGTGTTTACAATTGTTAATCATAATAGTGTGGAAGAATAACGAGAAAATTGCTATGCTTGTCATCAGTCATATCATTCTTATGTTTTCACCTTGAAACCTGGCTCATCACAATTCCTTTTCAAATCAATCTTTCAGGTTAATGGGGCTGCTAAAGAAAACTTATAGGCCCTTATCAGCATTCCTTTTTAGGCAATTATGGCCTTACGCTAATCGACTAGACAATCACCACTACTTTATGGCTTAGTTTTGTATAAGAGACAATTTGATATAACAACATATATAGCAAGAAAACTAAATTAAGGAATTGCAATAACTCAAGTGAAGCCATCTAGATCCATCTATGTGCAGCGTCATCTCTATGTGTCAATAATCAATAATAGAAGAGAAAGAAAGAGACACCTCTTCTGTGGTGGTGTCATGCCATAGTGACCCCCTCTTACATCTTAGGAGGCATTGTCTTTTCCTTTTCAAGGGAAAATGTGAAGAATTCAAACTACTCGATATAAACATGTGGTTTCCAAAATCTGAGTGCGTGTTTATATGTCGATTGCGACTTGCGCCCATACTTTGCTTCTGGACAAAGGGAAAAACTCATTACAATTGCCACTTGTTCCTCCAACCTCCACAAGAAAATGTTTTTGATGCTTTCACCTTATTGTACCTAGATGAAGTCAGCAACATTTTTGCATCAGCAACTTCCAGGGTAAAAATATCATGTCATCACTGGGTTATAGATAGAAGTGGTGGTGATGAAACCTACTTGTCCACCATCACATTTGTCTAGATTACCCATATGCCTTTCCAATCACTTGGTCGGTGATACACGTTGCATAATGTACGTATTTGATTCACTTGCTGCTAGTTGGTTGCCATATGACATCAAGCAACAAACCAAGACAGATCCACTGCATGCAGTCCCTACCCCAACTACAACAGCAACATGGGCATGGATCCTTCAGCCAGCCAGAAAAGGAAACCGATCGGTGACTGGAAAGCCGATCGGAAAAGGAAAAATCATGACTAATTAAACATAAAGATGCTGCCCACTGATCAAGAGAATATGAGTACGTTTGAAATTCCAGCAAGAAACTTGCAAGTTTATCAATTATCCAAGTAAATTTCCAAGTTCCCCTTGACCAAAAGGGCTGCTTCTCTTCTCTTTTCCTCCTCCAACCACTAGATAAGATCCGGCACGGCCATTGAAGACAGCGGCAGCAGATCCGTTGTCCCGTAGGAAGAACAGATCACCAGGCTGGCACTGGAACCGGTAAACACACGCTGTGTTCTAGCTAGGGTTCGTTCGTCTCGCATCCATTCCAAGCAATCAATATGGAGAATGCAAACACAGGTCAAGCAACAGTATATAGCACACTCCGTACACTCTAGCTAGTATAGCCTAGTACTAGTACTTGTTGTAGGCTCGCAGAAGCTGCAGCATTGGACCTTTATGGAGGAGTACACCACAGTAACGCAACGAGAGGCAGCTTAGGTCCCTGCCCCCCTTTGCCTGCCGTCGCCAAGAGGGGCATGGCCACCGGCCACCCCAAGTGGGCCGATCGTTTCGGACTTACCGAGCTGCTGCTCAGGAATGGGATGCATGAACCTGAACATCTCATTGCGTTCCGGCACAGGCCCTACAGCTCTAGGCTGAAGAATTTTATTATACCTTCTTCCAAGTCCTATCCAACTGCCACAGCACTCCCTGTATGTACAACGTGGAGCTGAAGTGCTGAACGCAATGCAAGTTGGATCTTGGGATCGAGCAGAAAACCAAAAGGACATACTGGTACTGCAGTACGAACTATTGGAGCCGTAAAAGGCTACTTGCTGCATTGAAGATGTCATCCTGAGTCTGGCAGCCTGCCTCTGGCCTTCTCCCAGAGTCAGAGAGGCAGCAGCTGCTGAGCTGAAGTAAATTGAACACGCAAGAAACAGGGCGACTTTACTCAGCTCTGAAGATACTTCGGTCAGCCGGCGCAGCTTGATTTCATCGCCATGTCCGTCTCTCTCGTTCGCTTTTTCTCCGGGCGACCGGGCCAGAGCCAGCCTTGCTCGCTGCGTGCCACAGACCGTGGCCCTGTACCTGCAGCTCTGCTACAGTGCTACGGAACGGGGGTGGAGAAAAACCTGGCCGCGCCCGGCGACGGTTTACCGGGTCGCTTCAGCGCTCCGTGGCCACCCAACCCAACCTCGCAGGCTACCACGGTGGATGCGCGCGGCGGCGTTCGTCAATGGCGTGACGTGGCGGCCGCCCCGGCCGGTGGTTGATGATGTCCCCGACGGCGAAGCCAATTACGGGAGACGTGGAGTGGTTAGCGGCGGCATCCGTGCTTTGCTTTACCACGATTAGCACCGGGGTCACGAGCCTAATCGATCCACCCCCGCGATCCCTTTCTGGAATTGAAGGTTGCGCGGAATCGATCGAACACGCTTGCTTGCGTCGCTGCAAGCCACTCATTGCGCCCTCCCGGCGGGCCGGCCGGCGATGGACGACGGAGGCCCCGAGTAATTGCTCGAGATGACAAACGCATCGGTTTCACATTTCCGGTTCTCTCCTCTTCTGCCACATTGATCTGGCTCTCGTTAGTTCACACCCTTCTTCCGGCAGCGCCATGCGCAGTCTCGCAGAGCCGTACGCGCCGTGTGCTGCGGAGGACGTACACCGTATGTACCTCCTCCCCGTACGTACGAAGTGCTAACTGCTGGAAACATCGTCGTCTACGTCGAGGTCGCCGTCAGACGACGATGCCCAGATCCGGTCGAAAATATCGGAGGTTTGAAAAGGCACTTGCTTCGTCCTCGTCCTCGGCGGCGCCGTACGGCCGGCGTCACGAGAGGAGTCGACGTCGTCGGCCGCGGGCCGGTCGAGCGCGCGCTTTATCGCCGCCTCCATGACGAGGTCTCCATTGTTTTTATCTCCAGGACAGTGTGGACAGAGCTACTACTATTGTTTTGGTCTCCGGGAGCGGACAGAGCTGCATCTGAGACGACTGTTCGTTTCGTCCTGAGAGAAGCATGAAAAAGTTGCCCATAAAAAAAACTATATCGGTGTTCGCACTGACCAATGTCCATGTCGACGAACTGCTCCAAATTCTGCATAGTTTTGTATAGCTGAATTGGATTGGAGTGGAACCCATCGTGTTGTTTTGTAGTATATGGTTTGGGAAGCCACGCCGTCTGCTTGGCAGGTTGCACGGGTGGCGCGATGCTCATGCGACGCACTCGGACGTGCTACTGCTGGTTAGCTACTCACTCCCCTGCTGAGAGCAAAGTTTTTTTTTTTGATAACGAGGGCAAAGGTTTTTTAACGATGATCTTGGCCAATCAGAAGGGCCCCGTTTCACGGGATCCAATGGCCGTCCGACAACAAGGCCGGCTGGGATTAAAAATACGTGAGTTTCACCAAACGTGTGCGCCCCGAAGAATCTGCTGCCGTAAGCCATGCCCCTGCCACTGGATCAAGGGACAACGGTCTAGAGCTTTGGATTAAGGAAAGTGTAAAATTTAGGGAGTCCTACTTATTTGACACTTGGGCTGAGTACTGGGACACTCCATTTTCTTTGGGAAACAAGAGATGTGGTAATAAATCAGTATTTTTTTTATGATAAGGATAGCAATTAGGATCAACCTTTGTTTTAATCTAGACGTTCGCCGTATATTTCCTAGCCGTAGGATACCCTCATGCAGGAACTCAAAAATCACCACCCACAACAATGGCAGATCCACACCCTGCGTCCTACGGGCAAGTCTACTCTGTGTCACTGACAGGTGGTTCCATGAGCCATTAGTCCCACCTGTTAGCCACTCGAATCCCCTGCAATCACATCAGAGGAACTGCTTCCTGCCCAACAACCCCGTGAAGCCCGTCAACAGTAAAACCGCCGTGGTCAGTCATTAATCCTGCACAGCAGTAGGCCAGTAGGCCGTCAGCCGTGGTAACTCCCGGGCCCCAAGTCCGAAGTTTCCTCGGCAACTGCGACTCCTCAGGACTCACGAGCAGCTAGCACGTCACAGCAGTAACGTAAGCCTCCAGCCAGCGGTACCATCCAGGCATCCCCACCAGTTCACCGCGTCCTGTCAGGCTCTGTTTGTTTTCACCTAGCCGCGCAAGCGAGCCCTCCCGGCCCGCCCACGTCGCTCGCTCCATCCCCGGCCGGGCCGGTTCCCGTCAACCTCCCAGCTCCGGAGCTCCCCCTCCCCCACGGTCTCGCGCTCGCTCGCCCCGCAGCCACAAGCGCAAAGGCAGGCAGCGCTGCGATCCCGGCCGGACCCCAGCGCCCACCACCTGCCGTCCCCGTCCGCCCGTCCGTCCCCCCCGGCTCGCTCGTGGCCTCGGCCTGGCCCGGCTCCCCCTCGCCACCCATCTATAAATACCCGCCCGCCCGCTGCGGAGCTGAGAGCAGGACGCAAGCAGCAGCCAGTAGCCAGCGCCGCCGATCGATCGAGCAGCCTCGCTCTCCCCGTCCTCCGCAGCGTGATCGAGCGAGCTGCCTGCTGCTCCCCGGCAGACCGATCGATCGGGCTGAGCAGCTAGCTTTAGTTTGCTAGCTAGGCGATCGACCGGCCATGGCCGCCCCCTCCACCGCGTCGAGGGCCAACTCGCGGGTGAACTACTCGAACGAGATCCACGACCTCTCCACCGTGCAGAGCGGCTCCGCCGTCCCCACCATGTACTACCCGGAGAAGTCCCTCGCCGACATCTTCCCGCCCCACCTCCTCAAGAAGGTAACTCCTCACTAACTGCTCCAGAGTCCAGCCGCCTGCCCTACCGGCCTCCAACCGGCAGGCCGAGGAGAGCAAGGCAACCGACCGGCATGGCTGGCGACTGATCGATGCGCGCGCGCGTGCGTGCACACACGTGGCAGGTGATCTCGGAGGTGGTGGCGACGTTCCTGCTGGTGTTCGTGACCTGCGGCGCGGCGTCCATCTACGGCGAGGACCTCAAGCGCATCTCGCAGCTGGGGCAGTCGGTGGCCGGCGGGCTCATCGTCACCGTCATGATCTACGCCACCGGCCACATCTCCGGCGCGCACATGAACCCCGCCGTCACGCTCTCCTTCGCGTGCTTCCGGCATTTCCCCTGGATTCAGGTATGTGTGTACGAGTACCAACTGCATCTCCATCGATCTATCCGTGTCCCTTCTGCTCTGCCGGTTCTTTTTCCCTGCTCCGAATTTTATTTTCGTGTTCGTCCTGCTACCGGAAGAGCTGCTCCTAGCGTGCTGGCATCATATTTCTTTTCGCGGCAGCTCATTGGTTGGTTCCGCTATTTTCAATCCATTGATATAGGAGTTCAGTAGGACTTACTTGTCAACATGTTGTCTTCTTCCCAAGAAAAATTGTCAACATGTTGTCATGGCCGTGTACCTGGCTACTAACCATGTCAAGATACCTACAATTTAACTTTTTGTCGAGAACACGCGGTAGAGCTTCATATTTTTAAAAATAAAAAAGTTTTCAAAAATTTCCAACCACTTCGCAGGTATGGGATTAGACAAAGCAAAAATTACTGCACTGTATGAAAAAAAACTAAACCAGAGGGTAACTTATATACAAAGAGACAGACTTTAGATAGTTTGCATGTCGATCACATGGCGCAGGCAATTTTAAACTCTCATATATATTTTTTTAAAAACATGCAAATGGATACCGACCAATTATCTGCCAACTGGATACAAGAAGCAGCCATCACCCCTGTACTTTAGTATAGCACAAGTTGACACGTACATCCAGTACACGACTGCTTAAAGAAGTCCAGCCCGTATTTTGCAAGCAGCTTATCTGTTCTAATTTCCTAGTCATGGTGTCAGGTCGGTAGCATGCAGCTAGCAGCAGTAGCATCCAAAACAAAAACATTGCATGCATTATTGGCAACAAGCTGATCGATCGAGCATGTGAACCGATAAAAACAACCTCAGAGGCTCAGACAGTAGAGAGACTCCATCGAATACAGAAAGAATATATTTTTTTTAAAAAAACAAGGAGCAGGTGAGAGTGAGACGGATGATGATTGGGCAACTTGGCGTAGAGATAGAACTACCGATTGGCCCATGATGACTAGGGCGCTCTCTCATAATGATACAAGCTTACAGGGAAAGCTCCGATGATTAGCTTCCGCTAATGGCAACTAACCACCGCGCACTGGCCGGGGGCGGGGCCGGCGTTGACATTCTCGCGGCTCCTTTCTTTGATGAGAGCCAAGCGTTGGCCGCCATGGCTCTTGGTGGCCATCAAGAAGATATGGTGGCCGGGATGGCGATGGCACTCGGCGAAGAGGAAGCCTGCTCGATCCACATGTTGGGCTGCTGGCTCGCCGAGAGGTGGACCGGCGGCCAGCGGCGGCGTGGCCGTGGGGGCCCAAGACGGTGCGTGCGCCGGCCGTGCGAGATAGATAAGGGCGTGGGGATCGGAGGAATATAATCTGAGATAGCGGAGGAATTAGAGGCTCGATCGCGTGGCGTGCTTGCAAAGTCCGCGTCGCGCGCGCGCGCGTGCGCCGGCCAGCCGCGGCAGGACGGGGGGCTACCGCTCGGCCCGGGCTCGCCGAGAGCCACAGCCTTTGGGCGGCCGAATATTCGGAGGCGTCGTGTCCTGGGTGCCCCATCACGTCGCAGAAGCTGTGCATCGATCGCTTGCCTGTGCTCATGGCTTTGTGGTGTGGCTTGGTGCTTGCAGGTGCCGTTCTACTGGGCGGCGCAGTTCACGGGGGCGATGTGCGCGGCGTTCGTGCTCAAGGCGGTGCTCCACCCCATCACCGTGATCGGCACCACCACGCCGACGGGGCCGCACTGGCACGCGCTCGTCATCGAGATCGTCGTCACCTTCAACATGATGTTCGTCACCTGCGCCGTCGCCACCGACTCCAGGGCGGTCAGTACCCTTCCCTGCTCTTGCTCGGTCTTGCCTTTCTTCTCCCTGTTGTTCTTCTCCCTGCTGGTTCGTTGCTTGCCCTGACGTCGAGGCCCTTTGGTTTTGGTTTGCAGGTGGGTGAGTTGGCCGGGTTAGCAGTCGGTTCCGCGGTTTGCATTACGTCAATCTTCGCAGGGTAAATATGAAACGAAACGATGAATAATTTGTCACTGATGAGCACTGACCACACTAGCTAACCTTATTAGCAACAAGGACGTAGTACTTGGCTGTAGTACTCTCACGAGGAATTAAAACACGGTAGACTTTCGACAAAAGAGCTAGCAGCAGTGACACTGAAGAAACCGCCTAGGTCCTTAGGAAACTAGCATGCGACTTTTCAAGCTGTTGACGTTCGTTGCCACTAAGCCGGCCACCACATTTTTTTTCCTCATCCAAATTGGCGCCGTATCGTTGTACAAGCTGACACTCTGGTTGGGGACAGGGCGTGACACTAGAAACCTGCCTTCTCACTGACTTCTAGCAAACGATTGACTTTGGAACTGTACATTCATGAACTCTTAGTCAAGAAACATGTGAAACACTACTAGGAATTGAGACACGCTGATTAGCTGTAGGCAGATTATTAAAATAAAATGCACACACTGATCTGATGAAAATAAAGCCACTGATGACGCACGCACGCACACACATACACATGCATGTAAGCTAATCAAGGCGCGGGGAAATTACGAGTGGCATTTGCAGGCCTGTGTCCGGCGGATCGATGAACCCGGCGAGGACGCTGGCGCCGGCGGTGGCCAGCAACGTCTACACGGGCCTCTGGATCTACTTCCTCGGCCCCGTCATCGGCACGCTCTCCGGCGCCTGGGTCTACACCTACATCCGCTTCGAGGAGAACCCCGCCAAGGACGGGCCCCAGCGGCTCTCCTCCTTCAAGCTCCGCCGCATGCAGAGCCAGTCCCTCGCCGCCGACGAGTTCGACACCGTCTAACACGGCGGCGGACCGACCCGGGACCGGCCGGCAGGTGTGCACCACTAGCTCGCACACATCACCACCACCGTGCGTGTGAGCACGTGCCACCACACGTGTGTACTGTGTGCTCGCTCTGTTCAAGACCTCAGGTGGGAGAGAGCTAGAGCTCCTGCGTGTGTACCGGTACATACTCGGTGTACGTACCTACGTACGTGTTTGTATTTTTCCCCGTCGCCTATACGTACGTATACATGTACGTGTACGTACGCGTCGTTGAGATCGAGCAGCGGGGATCTCGGAGCAGTGTATGCTTTATGTTGTCTTCGGCTTTGTATTGCGTCAGAGTTGCAAAAGGTTAATCGATGCAGCTGATGGGCTTGTTTATTTGCAAAAGATGCACGAGTGTTTGGAAGAAGTGTATGCATGGATTTACTACCTTTTTGTCTACTGATTTATTTTATCTTTTCTTTTTTGGTTTGAGTTCTTTTTTTACTGTACTTTTTGATCGGATGGCCTTTTGCTTATGTAAGTAGGCCAGGGCAGTGTCCTGAGTCGGTGGTGCGTGAATGATAATACCATCACGCACTAAGCATGGATTAACATAGCATGCTTGTGTCAGTGTTGTTGACTGCAGCGAGATGGCATTAAAAAAAAGGGGGGAAGAGTCCTCCTTTGGAGGCCTCCAAGAAATTCGTGTTGACAGCAACTTTGCAAGACATGGCATACGTATGTCAACTAGGAGCGACCAATAAGGCCTTATCCAAAGGGTGGTGATGATATTCTTGGATCAACAAATGAAATCCCAGTTGATGATCTCGCCGAAAATCTAGGTGGTGGAAGCCTAGAACTCTAACCTCTCCTTGTCGGCAGAATTTGAAAATGAACTGGAATTTTCTGAAACTTTAGTCGCTAGCTTGTGAGCAACAGGAAGCATGTTATACGAAACATAAAAATAAAAGGGAGATGCTATTGCACAAATGAATAAAAATAAATTGGTTTATGATCAATAAATATTGTCCATTCAATCATGATCGAGGGCTTTAAGTCCTCCTTTCCTTAAGCTCTTGACGACTACACAACAAAAGGA
The DNA here is from genome assembly GCA_032594955.1 of Panicum miliaceum. Lineage (NCBI taxonomy): Eukaryota > Viridiplantae > Streptophyta > Magnoliopsida > Poales > Poaceae > Panicum > Panicum miliaceum. The sequence goes on from CM064071.1 coordinate 5,827,952, forward strand.
AGCAAATTTTCCTAGGGTTACCGTCCTCCAACTTGGCTCCTCCACCATGCCTTCCCCCTCCTCCCATTACCCCCTCTAGCCGGTACCGTCTACCGAATCCTACCATTGCTCATGGCAGAGGCGCCCCACAACACCACATCGATTGGGATCGTTAGTCATCAGATCGCCACCCCGGTTCCTGAGGAGTGTGAATTGGTGTCTAATATGAATCTCTACTAACAATATTCACTTCAATTGCTTGAAAAAATAGGATCCTTAGCTTAAAGGCACAAAATCACTACCTTTATCTACTGCTCCGTCTAGGGCCCGGGAGACCTCCCGAGCCACCTGGCGCCCGATCGAGGGCTAGGAATTTCTTCAAAAAAAGGAAAGGTGTAAAACAATGGATGGGCATCAGACGGGTGAATCGGGTCAGAGTGAGGTCACAGCTCTGTTCCCGATCGAGTTGACCAGCGCCGATGCACAGCATCAGCGTGTGCCAACACAGGACCACCTGAAGCTACTACGCTTTAGCCCCCTGCACTGCACTGCACTGCACTGCACATTACAGGACCAGCAAATCTTCCCTCCACTGATGCCACCCCGGCGGACCCGACCCGACCCGACCCACGGTACACCTGCCTGCCCCATGCATCGCCACCCGTGTCCCCCGCCCGAGCAATGCGCCGCGACGTCACAGGGGCACGCGCGCCGAGGTGCCCTCCCCCGAACCCTCGCTCTCGATCGCGTCCCCACGCCGACGCCGCAGGTCGGTCAATCACGCACGCACGAGCGGATCGGACAGCCGGCCGGCCGGCCGGCAGCGTCACCGGTCACGTCGCCGGCGACGAGCGAATCGATCGCTCCATGCCCGATGCATGCCTCCATCAGGCTTGGGTCCAGATCGTGCAAGCGACGCTGGAGATTCGTGCCGCGTGGCTTGCTTACTTTCAGATCATCACACACCCCACTAGGGCACAGCGAAACACATGCGCCATGTACAGGCAGAGGCCAACCTAAGACGACCGTGAAACCTGATGACCACACATAGCTGCTGCACATTTCCAAAAAGGAAGAGAAGGAAAAAAAAGGACGGGTTGATGGACGTGCACGCTCATGGGGATCGACGGTCATGCCTGTCCACCAAAGGCTGCCGAACCAACCCCAGACCAGGGCGTACTGACCTGACCTCAGATTTCGTCGGAGTCGCCCTCGGATCATTTCAGGTCAGTGCTGCAGCAGCAGCAGGCAGCAGCTAGGGCCAAGGGGCGCCACCACCACCATGTGGCCCCCCGGGCCCCCGCGTGACCTGCGGATCAACCGCCAACAGCATCCGCGATAGCGAGAGGATCGGGTCGTGTATGCCAAGAGCAAGGGTAGGGCACGGCGTATGAATGCAATGTCCACATTGTTTTTTTTTCTTTTGACCTGGCAATGTGATGTCCATTAGCTTGTAGTCAAGTATACTTTGGAGTTGGAATAATCAGCAGTGCTCCTGATCCTGATCGCCTCGTAGTGCTTGTACGTGTGGTTACGGTCGTGCTTGGGGTATGGTGTGGGAAAGCTATGATGTGTGTAACGAATGCGTTCTTGATCAACCACGTACGTGTTTCCTTTACCATTTTCTGGGGTGTTTGAGAGTGTACCTGTCCCTGTGCGGTCAAAATAGGTGACGTTTCCATATACTTGCAACAAATTTGTCGTGAAAAAGAGAGATTAAAATAGTGCACTGGAGGTTTGTAAACGGATGTCGTGGTGTCTTAGACTCTTGTAATAACGAGCCTATCAACCCGTGCTCCCCCACGGACTAATTAGAACTAATATAAAAATAAGGTTTATAACTAATAATTATAATTATCTATCTCACGTCCCCTTTTATCTATTAAATCTTCTAACACTTACTCTAAAATATATATTTATGATTATCTAGTTGCAATAGATTTCATTTTGCATTACACCTCCGTGTTATATATATATATATATATATATATATATATATATATTTAATTGAACTATTTATTTGTGAATTGATAGTCTTATCTCTTCCATCATATATGAATACATGGTGACACATATCGTGGGTAGTATTTTTGTATAAAATAATAACATAAATAATATATTAATAACGATAGAAATAGTAATTTAGAATTTTATATTGGTGCACTATTTTATTATAAATATATAATTTAGATTAAGATTTAGAGGTTACATTAACTTTTAATAATGATATAATTGGATAATTTATATGCAAATTTAGGGAGTTATTTGCATTATTTTTATAATGACATAGGTGAGTAATTTACATAAAGATTAGAGGGTTACTTTAGATTTTTATAATGTCAGAGGTGGATAATTTAGATACATGTTTAGGGGTTACTTTAGTCTATTTTTATAGTGGCAGAGGTGGGTTATTTATTAGGAAAGATAACAAATTCAATGACTATTATGATTAGAGTTGTCGAATTGATGGCCCGATGTTTCTGATTTTTGTAAGAATTTTTAGGATTTCTCTTTTTTTTAGAGTGCCCACCTAGTATCCTAGGTGATTTCAGGTAGAGCCTTCAAAATGAGCGTCCAATTAATAATAGTTTCAATTAGTAATAATAAGATAGACAATTCCACCCCAAACTTGTTAAGTGCGACGCTCGAGGTATAGATCTTCTTAACTAGCATAACCTTGCCAATGTGACGTGCCACCATGACCCATGACATGTGGGGGACATGATGACAATGATGACGGGACCATAAAGGCATCTCCAGTTTCACTGTAGAGTGCTACTACATATAATTACTTGCTAATTAGGGTGATTTCGAACTTGATGCATGCTTTTTATCTGAAAAATAAATCTTAATGGAAAATCCCCTCAAGAGATTGTCGTCAGATTGGAGAACTTGTAGTTCAATATAGATCTTTTTGTTGTGTTGGTTAGTTCTATTTTGTACTCCCTCAGTTTCAAAATATAAGTCGTTTTAACTTTTTTAGTTCATAAATTTTGCTATGTATCTATGCATGCATTATATCTACATACATAGTAAATATTATTAATTTTAAAAAATTAAAAGAACGACCTATATTTTGGAATGGAGGGAGTAGAATTCAAATTTATGCAAAAGATCATGAACATTGTCTTGTGTTGAGGGAAATCCAAGACCCAGCGGTTATCACTTTGTTCCAGCAATCTTTATAAGTTCTTATCTCTGTTCTGCACCTGAAGTAAATGGAGGTTGCACCTTTTCTGGGTGGCATTGTGGAAACCCGTTGCTTACAGGCAACGATATCCAGATCGAGCAACCTGCATGGTTTGGATCCACTGTTCGTCCTTCAGAGCTCGTACAAGATCATATTTGAGTTAAACGGGTTTAAATGCGACCCATGATGCTCTCTCGCAAACGTCTTGGTGACCGATTTATCCTAACCTGCAAGCTGGTTTGAGAAGACACAAGACCAATCTATCTCATGCCACCAAACCAAGCTGGGCTATTTATCTGTCTCACCGCAGGAATTCAATAGACGCCGCAGCTTCCAAGTCCAAATCTTGCCTTGCTGGCTGTCCCGTCCTGTGAAATATGTCAACTGAACCTGTCTCCATTGCCTTCATGCTTGACAAATTGACAGCTTGCAGGTCACAAGTAACCATTTCTGTTGAATTGCACTGCATCTGAAATATTGTGGTGATGTCTACTAGTTCAAATCATGCAAACTCCCCTCTAGTAGCAACTAGCAAAGCACAAGATTACTTGTGCTTGAAAGGTACAGATTTTTCCCATCCAAATAAAAGAAGATATATACCCACGCATTTCCTCGCCGGCCGGCGCCACCCCACGAGCGCCGCTAGTCCGCGGCGAGAGGTACAGGCCACCACGGCGGCACAGCAAGCAGCCGTTGGCCACACGTACAGCCCGATGTTCTTCTCCCCGTCAGTCCGAAGCCTGACCCAAAGCAAGCAAGCACTGTCCCAGATACACATGGGATGATGGGAAACGTTAACGGTAGCTGTCACACAACAAGGCTGCTGCACACGATCGGCGGCGGCGACGACGACGATCCGTCGAGCATCATACACCCGCCGCCCGCCGGCCCGTCACAACGGAGGTGACATGTGTCTCGGCGCACCGAACCCCGCTGCTAATGCGCGTAGCGATCAGGGGGACAATAGCGTTGGAATTTTTGAGGGAGGGGTGGGTCTCTTGAGCTCCATTATTCAGGTGTGCATCTGCACGACGAGAGGGAGGTGCACGGGTAGAGGTAGATCACTGATCCCCAATACACACACCATTTTAGGATGCTCTATGCTTCCCGCAGTCGCCCTTAGTGCTCCTGGCACACGCGCCATTGTTCACGAAACTGTCAACGAACAGTCACTGACAGGCAGGTCGGTCGGGCGAGCCGCCGCTCGCTCAAGATTATTGTCGATTGGACCCCATACGTCATTGAGACGACGGCTCTGTCGACCCTAGCTATAAGTAGCAACGCTGCTGCTTAGATCCTAACCTTTCCGATCGACGAACCTCTCCTAATGGTAAGTCCACAATGATCGACGCAAGCTAAGGATCACAAAAGCACTGATTAGGCTCAAAGCTTGTGTCCTTTTATTACTATTTTATTCCCAAAAGGAATGCAAGCTTAGGTCTCGGGTCATACTAAATTGGATTCGTGTAATGCTTGTTTACTCAGAAAAGCGCCTTTGTGAGGTGTTATTGCAAGCTTTTAGTGGAACGAAGTGGGTGTTTTTGCTGACAGGAACCGGTGATAGAGCTTGGAAGGTGGTGTCTGGAATCTTTGGAATTTCCATGGCGGGTCGCCGTACGGGGTGCTGGCTGGCGAGTGGTGGATCGAAAAGCAGGGGGCGCGCGGTGCCCTCGCGTCATTTTCTTTCACCTCGCCGGTGGACCTCCCTGGAGACGCAGCAGGGGTTCATCCGTGGATAGAAATGTGGCCGAGTTGAACTCGTGCAAGGTAACTGTCACTCTGCCAGAGTGCATGAGGGAACCAAGTTAGAAAGGGGTCGGCAGGCCCGGGGCGATGATCCTGCACGATCTGAGAGCGAGGCAAACTAGGTGTTGGGTTGGGCTAGCTGCTAGTGCGTCGAGCTTTCGTGCGTGATTGGTGAAAAAGCTTCGGGGAGTCTAGGCCTCATGTTGCTTCGCCGAGAGATACGGAGGAGTGTGCCAGCCTCTCCTTTTGCCATCTTGTCTTGCTCACGGCTCTTGGGGAAAAAAACATCATCATCTGAGCGAAATATTCCTGCGCCAGCTTTTTGGAAGCACCATGGAATAATGTAGGTACTCCACTTTCTAGGGATTATTAGGTAGTCGTTTTGTGTTTTTAGACGAGGCTCAAAAAACATTTGCTGGTAAAGTTTTGGCTGTGCATTGTAGAAACGGCATTGTCACAGAAAGGACTCCATTCTTTGGTCGCCACCTGGATTGGGACACTCTGAAATCATGCCACTTGGCAGTCCCTGAAAAAAATATCCTAGACCGCTAGACGATGTAGTGAAACGGCATGTCGGCATGCACGTGTGAGCGACCGAGCGTACGTGTAGTGTGAATAGAATGTGCAAATTCATGCGTGGCCTGGCTGGTTTATTTGTACTTAGGCGCTGTTTGGTTCATGGGATTAAATGTCCGTCACATCAAATGAGAATTTTGCTATTTAGGAGTATCAAATAAAATCTATTTATAGAATTTTTTTCACATGATAATTCGTGAGATGAATTTAATAAGTCTAATTAATCCATGATTTGTTACATTGATGCTACAGTAACCATCCACTAATCATAGATTAATATACACCATTAGATTCGTCTAGCGAATTAGTTTTATAATTAGACTTTATTTAATACTCTTAAATAATAAGATTCTCTTTAAATAATAAGATTCTCTTTGATGTGATAAGGTTAAAGTTTAGTCCTCTAGAACCAAACACCCCTTACTCTCTTAAGCTTCCAGCAAAAATATAAAAAGCCATATCCCATCGAGATAAAGTAGGATGTGCGTACTAGGATCTACTCTCTCCATCCCAAATTATTAATCATTTTAGTTTTTTTAATTCATAGATTTTGCTATGCACCTAGATATAAATATATATGTAGATGCATAGCAAAAATTATGTATATAGAAAAGTCAAAATGAATAATAATTTGGGATGGAGGGAGTACATCGGACCACATACACATGGACAACCTTTTACATATGGCACATCAAATTATATATAGTTTGATGTTCGTGTGATACATTGACACATCAAATTATATAGTTGTCATATGTCTTCAAATTTACATAATGTTTGGTTCAACCACTTTGCTTCAACAAATAACATGACTTTGAAGGGACTCTTCCCTCCAAGTCATCTGTAACTGCTGTGTGATGAGTAGAACACAAGGTGTAGGATGAACTTGATGAAAGGGTACGGTTAATAGTTGACAGTACGTTGGTAAGCCTAGTAGTGGCTACCTTGACTCAACTATTTGTAGGATGGTAACAGTCCACAAATCCAGCTTTTTTCCCGTCACGAAAGCATGGAACTTTAGATAAAGCGACGACACATGAACAAAACAAATCGCCCGGAAGGATCAGTGCATGATTCCATCATCTTTATACGCGAGACCAGGCCGATCATCGCACACCATCGTCTTGCAAGCTGAGCCAAGTAATGAATTCACCAAATCACATCGAAAGCCCCGGAAACCACGCACTTCGTTCACGTCAGAATGACTGCCATCCCATTCTGAAGTTACATGTGGCCCCCACGATGTCGACGAGCATATTTCTGCTGCCACTAGCACACGCACTTCATAGTTCAACTTTTTTTAGGGGAGTTTTAGTACTTTTCACGTGTAAAAGCATCTTCAGCAAATTCATACTCTATATATTTTCTCTCTCCATTGCGAATAGTATTTTTTATATTTTTAGTAGTGAGTGTCATAACAGATTACTCAATGGATGGGGTGTAGGGAGGAATCCTCCTACATTTGAGTAAGATGGAGGTGTGTTTTGACGACCATAAATTTTTTTATTAGCGATGAAATTGGTAATTTGTTGGAGCATCTTCCATTATCAAAAATAGCAGTTTTTTGGTGCGATGAGAAATAAATAATCTGCTGGAGATGCTGCAAGAGCATTTGGTCCGCTGCGGCATGTTTGGGCCAACCCCTGCCTTGATTCATCAAATCGTGTGGCCCAGCAGGATTATGCTTTCTCAGACACCAGATTTCGGCCTGAATTTGCTGTTCGAACAGATCAGTGGCCCATTGACGCAACGGAGAGGGCCACGTCCCACGGCGCCGAAGAATCTGCCCCTGGCGCACTCGCAGTCCAGAGCCCGTGGAGTTTCGGACGAGCTGTGCGTTGGGCCTCTCTACATATACAATCCCAGGCCTCCACCCCTCCTCGCTCCACCCGCCCGCTCTCCCCGCCGCCGACGCCGCCGCGGCGCGCTAGAAGCTCCCTTCCGTGGTATCTCCTCGAGCGGGAGGCCCCGTCGCCGCGCGCCGCAACGCCACCACCGCCCTCTCCGATACCCTGCGACGGGAAACAGATCCAGGCCACATTCTTCGTTCGCCGCCCGCCGCGCGTCTCCTACGTGTGCATCCACAGCCCGGACGCCGCGGAGATCAGCGTGGAGCCGGTCGTCCTCGCCGCGGAGGGCGACCTCGTCCTGCTCCGCGTCTCGGTCGGCCGCGAGGGGGACTACTTCGAGAACTTCGACTGCTACGTCTACCGGGCGGGCGGGTCCCGGAGGGGCCATCGCTCACGCACCTCCCGCGGCCCCCTCATGTCTTCAACGGCAGCAATGCTGGCCTCCTGTGCTACCGCAACGACCACACGGGCGGTCAGGAATACATCGTCGCCGTGCTGAAGTAGCTAACCACTGCCAAACTGGAATCGCTAACCAATCTTTGTTTCAGAGCATCTTCCATGGAGAACATGACGACGACAATGAGCGGAGTTAACCAATCTGAGTGATAGTGTCACAATTCGTTTCTAATTAGATCAATTTTGGCGGCGAGCTTCCGGATCAAAGCAAGCGCATTAGGCTCCGCAGCGATGCCCATCGATGGGCGGCGATGCTAGCACTCACGGTTGCTTCAAGCTCGACGGTGACGGGTAAGCTCACTACCTCAGATTTCAGCCCGCATGGGGAAAAACGCATAGCCATTCAGATCAGGAATACAAGAAAAGCGAATGAAACCATGAAGGGAACCCAACAGGAATACAAGACAACTCATAACTGGATCAATCACTCTCTATATTTCCCTCAAAAAAAATCACTCTCTGTGTGGACAATGGAGAGAGCAACTGAGCAAGAGCAAGCAAGGTGCAAGTGTCCTTGCTATTTCAGAAGCCAGGCACACACCAAACAAGCCCCGAGGTCCACCGAAGAACAGTCTACGGGCACGGGCAGAGATCGAGCATGCACGCGTCACGCGGCCGCGACGCGAGACCTGGCCTTCCTCTCGAGGAGCCGCGCGAGGAGGAGCTCGTGCGGGACGGTGGTACCGAACCCGGCGGCGAGCTCGTCGAACGCGGCCACGCTGGCGTGCACGCGCGGCGTCGCGCCGGGCTCCACGATATCGACCCCGGAGACGGCGGACAGCACCCGGGTCCCCGCGGCGCAGGAGCCCAGTATGACGTCGAGCAGCCCGGGGCTCCGCCCGTGCACGAACGGGCCCTCCTCGCCGCCGCACGGGAAGTCCTCCGCTATCCCGGCCTCCATCACGGCCATCCGCTCCTTCACCTCCCTCGCCAGCTCCTCCCGCTCCGCCCCCGCGTCCGCGAGCACCACCGCGCGCGACAGCGGCGACACCTCGTCGTGGAAGAACTGCGCCCAGAACCTGGCCGCGGTGCGCGCGCGGGGCTCCCGCGGGAGCAGCGCCGGCGGGTACCCGCGGCCCTCGGGCCACGCCTCGTCGGCGTACTCGATGATGACGAGCGACTCCGCGAGCGGCCGGCCGTCGACGACGAGGACGGGCACCTTGCCGTGGACGGGGTTCAGGCGCAGCAGAGTCTCGCTCTTGTTGTCCAGGTCCTCCTCCACGTACTCGTACCGCACGCCCTTGAGCGCCAGCGCGTTCCGGGCCATGGCGGCGTGGGCGCTGCCCCAGGCGCCGTACAGCTTCACCTCCCTGGGCTCCATGGCCGCGGCCGCCATTAGTGCTGTGCTGTAAGCTGCTGTGTGATGGTATGGTATGTGACTATGTGAGGCGTCTTCTGCTTAATCAGTCATCTATTAGTAGTAGCTAAGCTAGCTTCTTGCGCTTCAAGATGAAGGATATTGTTTTGTGATCTCGCGACATACGTGGCTGCGATTTGTCAAATTTTGCGGCTGGTCTTGTTCTTCAGCTGACAAGTGGACGATTAGTGGAAGAGGGATAGCGCTGACGACATATTAATTCAGAAGCAAATGGAACAGGTACATCTAAAACGGAGAGAGAGGCTAAAGTGTTGATTTACTTCACCAGAGTGCTCTGACGTCTGATAACTTCGTGCCATCAACTTTCCACAGTCCCGAACGTTTTCTAATAAGAGGAAAGGTAAGCGACCGATACCAAATAAAAAAGTAACAAATAAGGAGATGATGGATCATCTCATTTCTCAAACCAAACACTCGTTTAGTAGGGGTGCAGCTAGAATTTAACCATAGGAGGGGCTTTAGTAGGGGTGAAGCCAGAATTTAACCATAGGAGGGGCGAAGACGCTGAGTATGAATGATCTTATAAGGATAATTTTAGAATACTAGAATTATGTATGATTCCAATATAGCATGGCCAACAAGACTACTCCAGAAATGGTTCTATAGACGTGTTTGGGATGGCTTCATCTAGTTCAGCTCCTTGCTCTAGTTGTAAAAAAACTAGTTTATTTATGGGGTAGAGTAAAGATGGCAATGGATAAAATCCGTGCGAATATACATTTTGTAAACCCGCATCCGCGAGCTAAAATATGTGCCCGCACCCGCGCCCGCAACCCGCCACGGGTAGGAAACGATGTCCGTACCCGCTATCCGCGGATACCCGCATGCCCGCGGGCACGCCCGTGTACCCGCAAGCTTTAGAAAATCAAGCACACAAGTACATTTTAACAGCAAGTAAACATATATATCAACGAGGAAACAAATAAGTCTAAACAAATAAATAAAAGTCTCATACTGTCATACATGATAAATCCCACCATCATCTCAAGTCATCACACATTAACAAAAATAAAAGCATACAAAAATAAATCTATTGCAGGAAGAGTAGATCTGCAGATGGCCTGGAGTGGGGGCTGGGGCGTCGGCATCCTAGGGCGGCAGCGAGGCAGACCGACGGAAGGCCTGTGAGGCTGGGAGCGGCCGTGCCCCATGCGTCGGGTGGTCGGGGGAGGGGGGGTGCGACGCACTAGCCGCACTCGGCGCCGCGAGGCCGGGAGCGCAGGGCGCGGCCACAGCGCCTCGGCCGCCGAAGATCTGGAGTGTGCGAGGGCCGAGGAGGGGGAGGACGGCCAGTGCCTGGTAGGAGGAACGGAAGAAGGGGGCGGTGGGCCGGCGGTCCACAGGGCTCGGGGAGGGGTATGGCGGCGCCAAGCCAGAGCGGGCGAGCGGCACAGGGAGGAGGAGGAGGTCGGGAGGGGCTGAGGAGGCGAGGAACGAGGGGGGAAGGGGGCAGTCGGCGGCTCGGCGCGAGCCAAGGGGTGGGGGTGGCGGTCGGGAGGTGCGAGGAGAAATGAGGGTGAAAATCCTAGAGGTTCTTATATATGTAAGTACTTAGGCCCACATATCAGCGCGTCTGGCGGGTTTGCGGGTTCGGGTATGAAAAATTCATACCCGTTAGTCGATATCCGTTGGGTTTAATGTGGTACCCGCGCCCGTACCCACGGGCACAGACTCAGACCCACATCCGCGCCCGTCGGGTTTCATATCCGCGGGTACGCGGATATTTTCTACCGTTGCCATCTTTAGGGCAGAGAAAGTAACGGCTTCATGCTTCAGTAGCTCTACGGTGTGCATTGGAAGGTGGAGATAGAGCTTGGCAAAACAATGCCAAATGGGTCCTACCATAGACAATGTCAAAAAAAATTAAGAGGAAGGGACAACTAGATCTTTTAAAGTATACTCATAGCACCTAAAGTTCTTATATTTGATAATAGATAATTGTTCATGGAATGGCGGTGATGTTGTTTATAACAATAGTATCTGGTAATGTATTTAGAGATGTATACGAAGATGATGCCTACTACTGCGGCGAAGAAGGTCAATTGACTGATTAGGAGATTAGGGATTGGAAATAGAACATGTAATTTGATCCTTCAGGATCCGAGATTCAGTTGCCCTTCAGCTAGCTTGCAGCAGGCTCATAGTTAATTTTTACCACTTGTGTACTTGGACTTTGCAGCTCATACACTGAAAGTGCATTTGACCCTCTAAATGGGGTTTAGTGTTGATTACATGCATATTAAGGAGCTTGTGTTTATCGAGCTATGGGCATATTAAAGTTCAATGAAATGAAATATTTGTGTATAAAGACGCCAATCTACTTGATAGATGGTGATGGAGCTTAAAAGAAGATCTTTATTTATTTTCTATTTTGAATTTGAGTATAGGAAACACCGTACTATTAAGAGGGATGCGAATGAATAGCTTGAAGATGTCAAAGTGCTTAATTGAGATGCTAACTACCCAAGAGAGACACAAAATCACACACTCGTGCACTTAGTTTTCTCACTGACTCAGTGTGTGTCGGAAGTTCCAACTCCTGCTGGAAGTTGCTTGATAGTTCTGATAGGGGTCCTCGGCCGGCTGTTTTGACCCCGGGTCGGAACTTCCGACAATCACTTAACTAGCACACTAACGACTAGTTTTTGGGGTCGGGTATTTATACCCCTCCACCCCCCTCCTCACTTGCTGCTGTTCTTTCCCGAGAAAAACACCTCCACAAGCTTATACTCCACTTCCCAAACCTTCTTTGGAGCAAATTATTGAGTTGATTTGAGCTAGGGCTTAGGTGAGAGCAAGATTGAGGTGTGAGACTTGAGCATTGAACGAAAAGGCAACCAAGTTCATCTAAAGAGTCTTGAAGCATCTTCATCCATCGATTCGCGTTTGTTACTCTTGAAGCTTGCTTCTAGACGGTTCGGCGTCGCCCGGTTAAGCGTCTTCTCGTGTGTTTGCGCGTGTCCTGGGAAGTTTGTATTACCCATCCTTTGTGGATTTCATAGTAAGTGACTCAATCCTCTTTGTGGTTGATTGAGTGAGGTAAAGGGTTAGTGGAAGACCCGACTTTTTGTGAGCTCCACAACGGAGACATAGCTTCGTTAGTGGGAGTGAATTTCGGTGAACAAATCTCTTGTGTCTTGTGCTTATTGAATTTATTTAGTTCTTATTGACCTAGAGTTTACCTAGAGTTTGTTTTATGTCGATCTACGTACTCGAGTTGTTGTGCTTGCAAAGATCACTTGCAGAAGGCTCCAATCATCACTACGCAACTTTTGATTCAGCCAGGTTGTGCAATTTCGAGTTTACATTTGAATTTTGCAAAAAAGAACTTCATTTTGTCGGAAGTTCCGATCCGGTGTCGGAAGTTCCGTTCCATCGGGACTTTCTATACAGTGTCGGAAGTTCTGACAGATTTAATTGCTGCGAAGAATTTTTTAGATTTTTCAGATATGCCTATTCACCCCCCTCCCCTCTAGGCATCACCAAGATCCTTTCAATTGGTATCATAACCTAATCTCTTGATTAAAGCTTTACGGCTAAGGGATATCTGAAAGGACCTCAAGATGCCTAGGGGGGGTGAATAGGCTAATCTGCAACTTTAAAATACTTTTCAAATAGTCAGTAACCCAAATGTCTGGATACTCCGGACATATGTCCAGATACTCCAGACTTGAGGTCCGGAGTTTTTGGATACTATATCCGTAATGTCCGGGTATGAAAGTTCAAAGACAAACACTCAGGTACATGCGCAGAAAATTTAGATCGAGTAAATTTGCAAGTATTAGGAGTTTCTTCTAAGCGTTTCTCACATGCTGGTTCAAGCTTAAGCTAGAAGCTTGTTAATTAGTAGATCAAGCTCAAACCCTAGAAAGTTAGTCTCAGAAGCAAATAGACAAATAGACAAAAGCTTAAGTAAAGAGCACACGGAGAGACAGAGATTTGTTTTTCGAAGTTCACTCCCAAAGGATCTAAGTCTCCGTTGAGGAAGAGTTCAAGAGACGGTGCTCAAGAACTCCTATGCTCCTCACCCAAGGGCGAGACCAACGCTAAAACCCAAGGTCACTTACTATGAGTTCCTTCAAGAGGATAGATGATTACAAACTTCGCGTGATGCTCACAACTTCAGCTGAGCATTCGCGAGCACGCCTAACCATCTAGGAGCTCAAAGCTTCAAGAGTAACAAACTTGAATCCACCGGCTTGACGAAGACTAAGTGCTCAAAGGATGGAATGGCAGCTCACTAGCACGGATTTCTTCTCTTGCAACACTCTCACTTGAATCCCTCAAGGAAATCTCTCAAGAAAGGAAGAGAGAGAGTGAGAGAGCTCTTGAAAGGCTTGTGAGGCTGTTCAGCTCAAAAAATGAGCAAGAGAGAGCTGACTGAAGGGGTATGAGGGTATTTATACCCTCATTCACAAAAACTAGCTGTTGGTGAAAGGGTACCCGGATACTGTTTCCGGACATTCCGGACAGAGACCCGGAGATTCCGGTTTTGGCAGAGACACTCTCAAATTATTATTTTGAAGTGTTTTTTGTGGCTTACAAGTATTTGCATGGGTTCTCTTTAGCACTAGTTCTAAGTCAAAACCTAAAGATCGAAGTCCCTCTTGATAGTACGGGGTTCCTATACTTAAAAAATAAAACAAAAGTCTACTCTTCGAGTAAACTTCAACCACCGCTTTTTCATTTCTTTTTGAGGGGTCGTACTTCATCATATGTTTTGCTTGTTCAACTTTAGCACCTGCACACATGCTAGATAACGAGATTAAACGTACATGTGTTTTGTCATCTAAACACCAAAACCCACTTAGGGGCCTAGATATCTTTCAATCTCCCCCTTTTTGGTGATTGATGACAACTCACATATATTTCATTTGATAATCATAAAGCTGTAAATTTCTAACATATAAAGAGCTCCCCCTTAATGTATGCCATGAACTTGAATTTCAATTTGACTTCTCATATATCAATATTGGCACATTAAGACAAAAACATGGAAACTCCTTATATATTCTATAGTGGGGTGAGCAAGTGTGTGACAAGGCAATGTGTGATGCAAATGACATGATATGCACTCAAAAAGAACACATGCTAGTAGCGAGACCCGGAGTATCCGGACATATATCCGGAGTATCCGGGCCTGCTGCACAGAACACAGAAAAACAGCAAGCACAATATTTCATATAAGTCACACACTATCAAAAAGGTCTTAAAAGAGCTTGAAATAGGACATCGAAGTAGTTTTAAGCATAGAGTAACACACATTATAAATTGTTCTCACACCACATAGTCCTTACACAAGAGATTGTTCAAGCGAGACGATAAGACGACATTAAGTTTGATACAAGCCCAAATGAGTACATAAATGACATTTTCACTCCCCCTTTGCCATCAAGTGCCAAAAAGGGAATGAAAAACAATGTCTTCTACTCATCATCATCTTGGGCGCCATCATCGGAGGTATCGTCGTCCTCATCGGAGTCGAGGTGCTCGTGATAGTCATGTGGCTCTTCTTCTTCGGTCTCCTTGTCTTCATCAAAGATTTCTTGACCACCGGGAGGAGAGCGACGTGAGCGAGTAGGAGGACGAGTACGACAACGTGGGCAAGGTAGAGGAGCATGAGCAGCAGTAACAGCAGCCTCATCTGCGGCATCCCACTCGGGAAAAGAATCATCAAACTGAGGTAGCTCATGGTATGTATCCGCGGGAAGTCCCAAATGACTCTTGATCTCAATGATGTCACGGCGGTTCTCATTCACCTCCTGACTCACGGTCTTGCACATGCAGAAAATGCTTTTGAGCGCCTTTTTGATGAAGGAATCATGGTGTCCATGGCGAGAGGAAGAGGCTCTCGAAAAAGATGGAGTGGGATCAAATCTAGGATTCCTTGTAACCCCAGCATGGAGAGGAGGCGCACGTGGTGCATCACTGGAACGAGGACGAATGTGTAGAGGCTCATGCTTACAATCCTTGGGAAAAGTGATTTTTGTGACCCATTCAATCATATACATGATATATGGAGCAGATGGCAAAAACTTCTTTGGATCATTCATTGTACTTCTCAGCTCATTCCAAATAAAGTCCATGATGCAAAAGGGTCTTCCACCAGGCATGATATGAGCAAGGAGATTGCATGCAAAGTAGCGGAGTGCCGTGGTATCTCCATCCTTAGCATCAATAGTGGCACGGAAAAAGGAATTCATAGTGTAGTAGTAAGGTTGGAGAGTACTTGCATTACCGGCTTCAGCTAAGATAGGATTGTAGAATAGAGTGGGTAATTGACTAGGCTTCAACAGATTCTCAACATGAATAGGGTCACACTTCTCATCATTAGAGCCAAGTCCAAGAAGCCTTGAGAAAGTCATGTAGTCCACTCCATACTTGACTCCCTCGGTGGTCCAAAAGAAAGCAACTTTCCTTGCATCATAGTAGAGAGAGGAGTGGAATTGAGCAAAGATCTCCTCATTCCAATCATAACGAAAGCCCATGATGTCATATAGACCAAATTCCTTGCACTTTGCAATTGCTTGATTGAAGAAGGGATCATTGATTCTCTCAAAGTATTCCCAATCCACATACTTGCAAGGAACAATGGGGCCTTTCCCTTGCGCAAAACAACTGAGGAGTAGAAGTCTTGATGGAGTTGACACCAAAAACGCCTTTCTAATCCTTCACATTTTTCATACTTGTACACCTCCTCCTTGCGAGCATTTGAGAGAGCCACAGCTTGCTTGTAGTAGTTCCTTCCCATTTGAATAGCAAATCATTGCACAATTTGAGGACGAGCAAGCTTGGGGAAAGTGGGATACTGACGTTGATCTTCCGAAAAAGCCACTTGCAGGCGAGGAGGAGTGCGTGGAAAAATGTCCCATGCAATGCCCCTGCTGGATGGATTAGCCCTGGATGGAGGATTTGGCATGCTTGCCATCATGTAGGGGACTAGACGTGGCGGAGGTGCTTGTGAACTGCTGCCTGCGGGTTCTTTGCCAGGACGACGATGGGGTCGCAGTTCTCTTGTAGGAGGATTAGGAAGGGAAACTTCTTCCTCTTGAATTTGCAGATCATGGTGGCGCTTTTGCCAACGCTGTCCAGATGGTTCTCATGCTCCAGCCCTCCTCATTGCCTAGACAAGAAATGTGGTGCGATTAAGAACGAGTTGAGGCAGCCTTGGAATGAAACGAGAAGCTCAGCTGCTGCCAGGTCTGGAGACTCCGGGTATAGGTCCGGATACTCCGGCCCAGAGGTTCGGATTATCCGAGGCTATGTCTGGAGTTTCTGGACGTGGAGCACCCAAACCCTAGGTTTCGAAATTTAGAGATTTGACCATGGCAATCGAACGAAATTTGAATCAAGAGTTGTTAGATAATGGTAGAGAAAGTGCCCTAAAGATTATCCATTTTCTTCAACCACATTGAGAGATCGAGCGATTTGAAGTTTGAATACATTGAGAGAAGTTGAATGCGCGGGAAACTTCAAATCCAATACCTCCCCGGAGTTTCCGCAGGGAAGATAGTCCTTCCTTCAAAGATTTGCAAGAGATGTGTGTTGGGAAGGTGAAAATCGCCCCTAGGGCGAGAGAGAGGGAGAGGAAAAAGAAAGAGCGGCGGCGTCGGTGAAAGAAAGAGGGAAAGAATGGTTCTAACCGACCCCCCACGGTAAATATACTCAACATTTACAGACCAGAGTATCCGGACATATATCCGGAGTATCCGAGTTGTTCGAAGTATCCGGGCACAAGTCCGGAGTATCCGGCTCCCCCTGGAACTGAGCAGAAATAGCATAAAGGATCTTGATAAGGTTTGATTCTGAGGATAAGGACTAGTGGCATGAGGAAATTACTTCACTTGAGATCAGCCAGTAATCAAGCACAAAAATAATGATCTCAAGCAAGTAATATTAAAATCCAATCTTTTACAAAAGCAAAATTTTCACTCATTTATTTTGAACCATTTTTATTTTTGCAATAACACCTAGTCTAAGAGCACTCAAATATGCACAAGAGTTCAACCTAGGTTACGAGAATCCAAGATGTTTAGTTCACTTCTCAAAGCACAAAACCTTGACTCATCTAGAGGCTTAGTGAAGATATCAGCAAGTTGCATATCGGTGCTTAACATGTCGTAAAACAATATCTCCCTTAGCCTCATGGTCTCGCAGAAAGTGATGTCCAATATCTATGTGCTTTATTCTGGAGTGTTACCGGGTTGTTTGCTAGCTTGATTGACTCTCATTGTCACACAAGAGAGGAATTGCATCAAAATGATAACCAAAGTCACTCAACGTTTGTCTCATCCACAAGAGTTGGGCACAACAAGCACCGGCGGCGACGTATTCCGCCTCCGCCATGGATAAGGCAACCGAGTTTTGCTTCTTAGAGCTCCAAGCTACTATGGACCTCCCAAGAAATTGATAAGTCCCCGTAGTGCTTTTACGGTCTATTTTGCCACCGGCATAATCCGAATCGAAATAGCCAAGTAAGTCAAAAGATGAGCCCTTAGGATACATAAGCCAAGGTAAGGAGTGAAAACTAAATATCTTAGGATTTTTTAACCACCAACAAATGATATTCTTTCAGATTAGCTTGAAATCTTGCACACATGCACACACTAAGCATAATTTCGAGTCTAGATGCACAAAGGTAAAGAAGAGATCCAATCATGGAGCGATATATCTTTTGATCCACAGCCTTGCCATCTTCATTTAGATCCGCAAGGTTGAAATAACCAAGAAAATTTGGGACACATTGAGAGATGCTCATGAAGAAACCGATGAAGTTAGAGAGGGCAAGATGGACTTGTTGCAAGGAGCATTAGAGCACTTTGTCATGCATGATGAAGAAACCGTGAGGCAAATGTATGATAAACTAATGATCCTTCATGATCACAAAGTGACAAAGAAGTTGCTTAGGGCTTTCATGTCAAGAAATCCTACTCTTGCAACAATGATTAGAAGAGATCCAAAATTCAAGACCAAGACACCCAATCAACTTCTTGGTGAAATTCTCTATTAAGAGTTGGTTGAAAGAGATGTAGCCAAGTCACTTAGCCACAAGATCAACAATAATGTTGCACTCAAAGCTAGCTCAAGTGATAAGGTTGAATCAAGTCTCAAGACACCAAAGTCAAACAAGGAAGATTCAAGTGATGAAGGTTCCACCGATAAATAAATGGCCTTGGTCTTAAGAAAGTTTCAAGAAGTTCATGAAGAAGAAGTATTACAAGAAAGGTGGTGATGACAAGAAAAAGCCATCACAAAGTAGGTGCTATGAGTGCAAAGAAGTGGGCCATTACATTGCCGATTGCCCACAATTGAAGAACAAAGAAAATGAGGAGATGAGGTACAAGGAGAAGAGCAAGGAGTACAAGAAGAAATATCAATGTCATGCTCATGGTTGTCAAGAATGGAAGTCTAGTCATGAAGACTCCGATCATGAAGGTATGGCAATTCTAGCTGTACCCAAGTCTTCAAGGAAGATCTTCAACAACATCTCCGATGATGAAGATGACGCTCCTTTTTGTCTCATGGTAAGAGGGGCTAAGGTATAAGAATCATTAACTTCTCCTTATCGTTCTTCCTCCACATCTAATAGTGCACAAAATGATTTGGAAGATGAGAAAGAACAACATAGAGTTTACATGATGAAAGAATTTGGTAAGAAATGTTTTAAAGAAATTAAAAAACTTATGGAAAAATTGGAGAAAAAGAATGAGTGTCTCGATAGGTAAGAAGACTTGCTCATCCTTGAGAAGGAGAGAAACATTGCCTTAGAGAAAGCTCTTGCCAAAGGAAAGGCAAAAGTTGAAAAGTTAGCCATTGATCTATCTCTAGCTAATGATTCAAATGAGAGGATGTCAAAGGAGAAATCCTTGATAAATGAATCTCTAGCTTCTCTAAAGAACACTCATAGTGAACTTCAAGAAAGGCTCTCGCACTTGATGATCAAATACAAAGACCTTGAAGTTAATTATAGTGCTCTTTGGAAAAGCACCAAAACTGATTCTAAAGCAACTCTTGACTCCAAAGTCTCCACAAGTGAAGGTTGATCAAGATGCTCTAAAATTGATGTACAAACTTGCGTCACTAACTTGGCTAAGCTAGAGAAGTTAATCAAAGCCATGGATGCTCAACTTGAGAGGTTGAACATGCTAGTGAAGCATGGATATGAAGGTGATATCAAGCCTAAGCCTAAGGTTAACTACATCAATGGAAGATATCCTAACAAAAAGGATGGGCTTGGACATTATAAGGAAGAAAAGGTAAATGACCGGAAGGTGATCAAAGGTAAGGAATGTATCATGTTCACAAAAGGAGCAAATCTTGAGGACTTGATGAACATTGCTCATGGTGTGACCACCACAATTCCCTCCCAAGTCAAGAAAATGTTGAGGCTCCCATCAAGGACAAGGTTGTGAAGCATGAGCCATCACCGAGCTATACTACCGATTACATGGTGATAATGGACCATAATGGTAAAATAGTGGTCAAATATGTTGGATCTTACACTAAGAAGGCCATTCTTAGAAGTGAGTGGGTTACAAAAGTGTATCCATTTAACCTTCAAGGATCCAAATCTTTTTGGGTACCTAAATTCCAAGCTTAACTTCTTTTGTAAGCCTACTCCTATGACCGGGGAGAGGAACTTGTTCACATCTCTAGAGCTTCATGATGTACCTAGAAACTATTATCTTTGGAGATAATAGCAAAGGGGATATGATTGGTTTAGGTAAAATTGGTATCTCTCATGATACTTCAATTACAAATGTTTATTTGGTTGAATCTTTCATATACAAATTGTTGTCGGTCTCACAACTTTGTGAGAAAGGCTTCAATTGTCTATTTTCTAATGAGGTTCTGGCCGTCTTTAAAAGGGAAGATTCCTCTATGGTTTTTACGGGTCGTTTGAAGGGCAAATTCTACCTTGTTGATTTCTCAAAAGAGAAGGTTGAACCCGAGACTTGTTTAGTGGCAAAGTTCGACTTGGGTTGGCTTTGGCATCGCCGACTAGCCTATGTTGGGATGAGAGACTTGGCCAAACTTCAAAAAGGCGAGCACATCCTTGGACTAACCAATGTTGTTTTTGAGAAAGATATGTTGTGTAGCGCATGCCAAGCCGGGAAACAAGTTGGTGCTCCACATCCCGCCAAGAACATCATGACGTCAACAAGACCTTTGAAGCTTCTACACATGGATTTGTTTGTTCACATTTCTTACATTAACATTGACGGTAACAAATATGGTCTTGTCATTGTCGATGATTTTTCTCGTTTCACTTGGGTATTCTTTTTGCAAGATAAGAGTGAAGCTCAAGGAATAGTCAACAAATTCATTAGAAGAGATCAAAATGAATATGAATTGAAGATCAAGAACGTAAGGAGTGACAATGACTCGGAATTCAAAAACACCAATGTTGAAGAATTTCTTGATGAAGAAGGAATTAAGCATGAATTCTCCGCACCATACACACCTCAACAAAATGGCATTATGGAGAGAAAGAATAGGACGTTGATCGAAGCCACAAGAATAATGTTTGATGAGTACAAGACTCCGGATATCTTTTGGGCCAAAACAATCAACACAGCTTGCCATGCAATCAACCGCCTCTATGTCTACAAATACTTGGGCAAGACACCCTACGAGATAATCACTGGTAACAAACCCAAGGTGCACTACTTTAGAGTTTTTGAGAGTAAGCGTTTCATACTTAACAAGAAAACAAAAAGCTTAAAGTTTGCACTAAAGGTTGATGAAGGCTTTCTACTTGGTTATGGTATTAACGAACACGCTTATCGTGTCTTCAAGAAAACCACCGGTTGTGTTGAGGTCAAGATAAACGTAACTTTTGATGAATCCAACGGCTCTCAAGTAGAGCAAGTTGATAAAAACCATGTAGATGAGGAGGAACCCCCAAGTCTATCAATCATGAGGATGGGCTTGGGTGAAGTGAGGCCTCAAAAAGTTGAAACTCAAGCTCCGACTAGAGAAAGGAACAATGACCCATCATCATCGACAAGAGTTGAACCACCAAACTCTCAACAACCTCAAGATCAAAGTCAAGTTCATGGTGACAATCAAGTACATGATATTGATCAAGGGGGAGAACAAGGTGGGGAAGCTCAAGAAGATGCTCCACAAGTTGGGGATGATGTGGATGATGATGGACCCATTCAATCTCAATCACAAGTGCCTCATCCAAGAGTTCATCAAAGCGTTCAACGGGATCATCCTGTTGACAATGTCCTTGGAAGTATTCAAAGAGGTGTAACTACTCGTTCACATTTAGCAACTTTTTGTGGACATTACTCATTTGTTTTCTCTTTGGAATCTCTCAAGGTAGATGAAGAACTTGTGATCCGGATTGAGTAATTGCCATGCAAGAGGAGTTGAACAACTTTACAAGAAATAAAGTATGAGAGTTGGTTAAAAGACCCAAGTAAAATGTGATTGGCACCAAGTGGGTATTTCGAAACAAGCAAGATGAGCATAGTGTCGTCACAAGGAATAAGGCAAGGTTAGTTGCACAAGATTTCACCCAAATTGAAGGTTTGGATTTTGGTGAAACCTATGCACCCGTAGCAAGGCTTGAGTCAATTCGTATTTTATTAGCCTATGCTACTCACCATGATTTCAAGCTTTATCAAATGGATGTGAAAAGTGCATTCTTGAACGCCCTACCTATCCGAGTTGGTATATATAGAACAACTGCCAGGCTTTGGAGATCCAAGATTTCTAATCATGTGTACAAGCTCCATAAGGCACTCTATGGGCTTAAACAAGTTCCTAAAGCATGGTAAGAATGCCTTAAGGATTTTCTTCTCAAGAACGACTTTGTAATGGGCAAAGCCGATTCTACTCTCTTTACTCACAAAGTTGATAAGGATATTTTTGTTTGCCAAATATATGTCGATGACATTATATTTGGTTCTACTGATAAGAAATTTTGTGAGGAGTTTAGTAGGATCATGACCAAGAGGTTTGAGATGTCCATGATGGGTGAATTAAAGTTCTCCCTTAGATTTGAGGTCAAGAAAATGAAGGATTGGACTTTCATATGTCAAACCAAGTATGTGAAGGACATGCTCAAGAAGTTTGACATGGCCGATGCTAAGCCCATCAAGACACCCATGACATTAAATGTTCATCTTGATCTCAATGAAGAAGGGAAGTTGGTTGATCAAAAGGTATATGGCTCCATGATCGGTCCTCTTTTTTATCTTTGTGCATCTAGGCCTGATATTATGCTTAGTGTGTGTATGTGTGCAAGATTTCAAGCAAAACCCAAGGAATGTCACTTAATAATTGTTAAGAGAATTTTGAGATATTTGGTACACACTCCTAACCTTGGCTTATGGTATCCCAAAGGCTCCATTTTTGATCTACTTGGCTATTCCGATTCGGATTATGCCGGTTGCAAGGTAGATAGAAAGAGTACCACGGGGACATGCCAATTTCTTGGAAGGTCCCTAGTGTCTTGGAGCTCTAAGAAATAAATTTGGGTTTTTTTATCCACCGCCGAAGCTGAATATGTTTCAGCAGGTGATTATTGTGCCCAATTTTTGTGGATGAAGCAAACGTTGAGTGACTTCGGTTGTGAGTTTAGCAAGATTCCGCTCTTGTGTGACAATGAGAGCGCTATCAAGCTAGCAAACAATCCGGTGCAACACTCTCGAACAAATCGCATAGATATAAGACATCATTTCTTAAGGAATCATGAGGCTAAGGGAGATATTGCTTTGCGTCATGTGAGCACCGAATGACAACTTGCTGATATCTTCACTAAGCCTCTGGATGAGCAAAGGTTTTATGCTTTGATGAGTGAACTAAATATCTTGGATTCTCGTAACTTGGCTTGACTTGTTGCACATACTTGATTGTTGCCTAGATAGGAAAAATGAATTTATTTGTGTTGAGTTGTTTTCAAAATGTTTGGTTGTTGAACTTTGGATCAAAACTTGATTCTTGTGATCATTGTTATGTAATGTTGTTTGTAGCTGATCACTAAGCGTCAAGTTGTCTCATATGTCTACAAGCCATATCTCTTAATATCTCCAAGTTTATTCATATCAAAATCTATCTTCTTGGAGCTGAAAAGAATCTGTCGGAACTTCCAACACAGGGTCGGAACTTCCGACACCACCCTTCAGAAGTATCAGGATTGTCCCGACAAGGGGTTCTCGGGAGGCTGCCTTTGTTTTTATCGGAACTTCCGACGACCCTCGGAAGTTTCTGCATTCTTCTGACCGAGAGTCCTCATGAGTCGAAATATATTTTCATCGGAACCTCCGACACCCTATCGTAACTTCCGACAAATCACTTACTCCTATATATACCCGTTGGACAACCCCCTCTAAACCCTAACTTCTTTCTCAAAAGCCACCGACGCCTCCACCTCTCCTCTCTAAAATCCTTGAGGGGATCTCAAGTTCTAGCCGTGGGATTTCTTTGCTCGTGGATTCTTTGGATTCTCCACTCCTTGAAAGATCTCATCCCCTTCATCTTTCTTCCGATTCGCGCGGGAAATTCTTAAGGTAAATCTTTCAAAATCCCTATCGCCCGATCTCTCAATGTAGAAGGAGTTAGATTATTTCCTTTAGGGGATAGCTTCCATATACTTCTTAGAACTCATGACTAAGATCTTGTCAAATTTTGTGGGCTAAATCTCTCGGTTCATGATTCCTTGGGCCGGCTCGGGCTCTGTCGGAACTTCCGACCCCTGGTCAGAACTTCTGGCAAGTGCCTGAGTTGTCTAGTTCTGCTTCTTTAGTTTCCTTCCATAAATTCCATCCTAATTTCCAACATATATTCTTTAGATGGCTCGTGAAATGAGAGGAAAGCAGAGGGTAGCAAGTCCGGAAATTGAATCATCACCCTCATCCGATTCTGAGGCAACCGAAGAAGCATATCCCATTGCTCACCGCACAGGAAAGAGAAAGGCAATTGCTAAGGTTCCTCAGCGCTCTCGTGGTGGTCGGAGGCCAAACCCACAAGGAACTTCAGGTCAAGGTACTCGCCCTCGCATAAAGCGTGCCTCCGCTCCAAGTTCTCATATGGCAGATACAGGGGGGTCATTAGAATATCTTGAGCGGATCATCATTCAGATGCAGACACCAATTAGGCAAACTCATCCTCAGTACAATGGGACTCGTCCAGTAGACTACACAAAAGTCAAGCATAATCTATATGCTTTGAGGTATGACGATCCCTCTGGGTATGGCAAAAAGCAACAAGGGGATGTTCATTTTTGGTTGAACTTTCATGGAGATTGGTATGCCTCCGTGATCCTTTGCAAATCTAATCCCACCACCGAGATGAAATCCAACAACTGGGATTGTTTGTTTGAAATTGATTTGCTGGTGGTAAGGGAAGTAGAAGATGCTTGTATAAGAATGAATCTCTCCTCAATCATATTCTTTAACTGTGATTGGAATGAGGAGGTCATTGCTCAGTTCTATGCAACTCTCTATGTTGAGCGCTCAATTAAGACCTTTCATTGGACCATTCAAGGCAAGCTCTTCTCCATTGAGTATGGACACTTTGCTAGCATTCTTGGATTCTCTAATGCTGGTCTCACAAGGGAGAAGATACATTAGATGGAGAATGTGTTAGAGGTTGGCTAGCTCCACTACATTATGATAGTGCTTATGGTGACATCAAGTTTGGGACTATACATGGGTTAACACCTTATTACAAGCTACTCAACCAACTCTTCCACTACACTTTGTTTCCCAAGGGCGGTGATTCGGACAACATCACAAATATGTCCAAGAACATGATTGCAAGAATGGCTCCCGGGCAATATGAATTCAGTGTTTTTAACTTCATTTGGGAGGAGATTATCATTTGTTCTATATCACCCAAGAAGAACTGCCACTATGCTCCATATATCTTTGCTATGATCAAAGAAGTGACAGGTGTTGAAACCTTAACTGATAAGAGCTATCAAGTTTAAAAGCTAAAGAAAGGTCAACTTCCGCGTCTCCTCAAGCTTGGAGCTCATGCACCTCGCCGCTCCACTTAAGGACCATCACTACCCCTTCTAGCTCTCACGGTCCATCTAGCTCCCAAGATCCTTCAAGCTCTCGTGGTCCTCCTCCTCGTACTCCAAAGAAGAAAGGGATTCTCAATTTCATATCTCAAGGGTTATTTGCATGCTTCAATGTGGGTTGCCACAATACGAGGAGATCCATGCCCACAAGAAGTATGTTGATGAGCAGCTCCTCAAGTTTAAGGCAAAGCAAAAGGAGATAATGGCCAAAAGTGATATTCCACACTCTCCTATTCATGCTCCTATGAACTTCCCTCCTCCACCGACCTTCTACAATCCTTGGGAGGAGATGGGAGGTCCCTCCATGATGTTTGGTGCTCCCAAGTAGATGATGACGATATTGAAGAAGATTTGGGTGGGCGTGAGGAGTCGGATGACGAAGAAGAAGAGGAAGTACCCGCTACCGACACACCCACGGATGAAGAAGAAGATGATGATGAAGATGATGAGGACGATGAGTGATGGCTATGGAAGGGCCTCTCCTTTTTGGCACTTGATGCCAAAGGGGAAGTGAGCTCACCATAGGCCATATGTGGATGTTGGGCTTTATCTATCTATCTAGCATCTAGTAGCTTTGAACCTTGAACTCTAAGTGCTTGTGGACAATGAGACTTGTATTTGTGTTATGTGTGGTGGTGTGCCAAGTGAGACTTTTAAATTTGTAAGACTTATTTATGTTTATCTATGCTAGTGTGATCTTAGAATTTATTGCCTGTGTGATGATCATGACTTGATGTAATATTTATTTCCACTTTATTGTTGTGATATATCTTGTCATATGCATCACGATGATATTTCTCACACTATGCACCCCACGAATGCAATGATATAGGGGGAGCTCTTTTAATATGTGCAAATGACATTTGAGGCCATTTTTTATTCTATCTTGAAAAATGCACATATTAAGGGGGAGTTCAACTATATGATTGAATTCAAGATGGTTTATGGTATTACTTGTGAGACTTAATTGTGTTGTTATTAATCACCAAAAAGGGGGGATTGAAAGTGCATTTGGCCCCTTAAATGGGTTTTGGTGTTGATGACATGCATAATTAAGGAGCTAATATGTTTATCGAGCTATGGATAAGTTAAAGTTCAATGAAATGAAATATTTACGTGAAAAGACGCCAATCTACTTGATAGACGGCGATGGAGCTCAAAAGAAGATCTTTATTTATTTTCTATTTTGAATTTGAGTATAGGAAACACTGTACTATTAAAAGGAATGTGAATGGATAGCTTGAAGATGTCAAAGTGCTTAATTGAGATACTAACTACCCAAGAGAGACACAAAATCACACACTTGTGCACTTAGTTTTCTCACTGACTCGGTGTGTGTCGGAAGAGTTCCGACCCCTTCCGGAAGTTGCTTGATAGTTTCGACAGGGGGTCCTCGGTCGGCTATTTTTAATAAGGTCGGAAAATCCGACAATCATTTAACCAGCACACTAACGGCTAGTTTTTGAGGGTCGGGTATTTATACCCCTCCGCCCCTCTCCTCACTTGCTGTTGTTCTTCCCCGAGAAAAAACACCTCCACAAGCTTCTACTCCACTCTCCAATCTTTCCTTTGAGCAAATCCTTGAGTTGATTTGAGTTAGGGCTTGGGTGAGAGCAAAATTGAGGTGTGAGACTTGAGCATTTGAGTAAGAAAAAAATCAAGAACGTACACAGAGCTTGCTAATTATTATGGATTAGCACACAGATAAAAAAATGATGGTGGGCGGTTGACCTTTGGAGGGGCCATGGCCCCTGGCTCCGTCGCTGTCCTTTAGAGGTAGGGCAAACAAGTGGCCAAAAACTGAAGACCAATATGAACTGTGGAATATTAATCTTGTGTAAAAAAATCGAATATGAAAGTTCCTCCGCACTCAGTAATTAAATTGCTTTAAATACTAAAGGTAAAAATTTATATTTTATTTGATGATCTTCTTCCTCTAACTCGCCCCTCTCTTTCTCTCCCTCTTTTATTTTCTCTCATTCTCCTCCTTTCTTCTTTATATGGCATTCCAAACAGGAAGGGGCATGAGCCCCCTTGTCACCTAAATGGATTCACCCAACCAATTTGTTATCCTGTCATCACCACTAAAACACTAACAGTCTACTAAGAGCTTGATAAGAAGTTCATAAGATCAGAACTAACAGCATATTTGAATACTCCAAGCTGCAGCGGTAAAATTCAGCGCCACAAGTAGAACACTGCTGCCGTAAGTTTTTCACCAACGAAATAGGCTATAGGTAGCTGTGACATCATCGCAGTTCGGTATAGTACTAGGGATACGCAATGGGTACCGAAACCGATTAGTTTTTACTCCATTAGGGTACGAGTTTGGATCAACTTCTAGACCCGTGGGTTCGCTAATGGGCAAGAAGTTCTACCCCTTAAGTTTATGGGTACGAGTTTGTTCCTATAGTATCCAAACCTGTGAATTTTTTAAACCTGATGCAACATAGTGCATACTATTATTTTTTTTGAACTTGTAACAAATTTGATGTTAATACCGTCATTTTATAATTGTAACAAACTTGATTTTAATACCACTATTTATCGTGAACTTGTAACAAACTTGTGGATACCATTGCCACTTGAAGTATTAAACTTGTTACATGTAATTTTATTCTCTCTAGTATCTTTATACAATAAATTATAAATTTATTGCTCATTCTACATTTATTCAAACTATGACTTGTTGCTTAGATATATATATTGTCTGTCTTAGTTGTTTAAATTGAAGCATAGTTGATAATGAGAAGAATATACGTTTATTGATCATTGATAAGTTTTTATCATGGTAAGGGTACAACCCAATGCGTACAGGAATGTTCTCTCTCATGGACGACCCGTGGACGATCTATGGGTGCCCGTTAACCCGACGGGTTTGGATTTGGACAAAATTTTATACCCGTCATGGATATAGATTTTTTAACAGATCTAAATTTTAACGGATTTAGGATGACAAAACCCAGCGGGTTTGTACCCATTGCCATCCTACAGCTTTGGGCCAAACAGCCAAATAAACGAAGCTGTTGTACATAGCTGTGACGTTTTATGGTTGTTTTATCCTACGTAATTGTACACAACTTTATCTTATAATTTGAAATTAAGTGACTAGTACGATATATGCCATCTAACATGTAGATGCCATCGAGATGTGTACAATTACGTTTTATGGCGGTAAGTCAGACAAGATTTGCAATAGCCCGAGATAAGGCAACACATGAACATCCTAGAAATGCTACATGGAGCTTTATATTACTATATCCTAGATAAGGTAACACACGAGTAATGGAGTAACATAATGCTACATTCGTACTAGTTTTCTATTACCGTTCATTGTCTGAACATTGAGCTTTCTTGATATATATACATAATTTCTTTACAAATGTAGGTGCGAAACAAATAGTTGTACACAAGAAAGGTAGTAAGATTACATGAATGTTTATTTTAACATAATGTTGAGAAAACATAGGATGAAGGGGCAAATTCGTTAGGATTCGGATAAATCCCTGTGGAAGGATCTGTTTGGAAGGATTTATGTCAGCTTCAACATTACCTAATTTACTCAAAGCCAGATATATATATATATATATATAATATATATATAGGCTTTGTCGATTTTAGCTTCACTAGTAAATTCATTTTGGTAGAAGCCCTTCTAAACAGCTCTTTAGGAATTTTTTTTGCAAAGAAGAAACTACCATGCTTTTGTTTTTTGTAAACTGTGACATCTTTTTTTAAAAAAACGTACTAACCTTTTGAAGTTCTTGTATTTTTTTTCTCCTCGTTAAAAGAGGACCAGACAATTGACGAGAGCATCACACCGTGGGATGGTGGACTGCTATTCTTTTGCCTTTGTCTATTCATGCATAATTTAAGGATCTTGGATCGAAGTGGAAGAATTATATGGGCACCCGCAACAGTCCTAGCTAATTGCTAGCTAGGAGACTTCCACGTCAGCTAAAGAGTACACTCTAAAAGCCAGCGTTTCAAGGACTATCTATAAGGCTAGCTATTTGTGTTTTTAATGCTTGCATGTGCACAGGAAAAAATACGATATACTACACAGCATCTCTGTGCCTCTTTGTGTGGCGGCTATACAAGAGGAAACAATAAACATATCATCTCAATTTAATCAAATAAAAAAAGGATGAAAAATAGCTTATGACATTATCAAAGGACACAGTGACAATGACAATAACAATGACTAATTGATAATATAAGAAGTCTACAACCACAATAGCATGGTTGAACACTGAAATAAAGAAGTCCATATGTCACTACATAATGAACTACTATACATGATCCAGGCCATCCATGTTTAATTCCGGCCACAAAAACAAATAAGAAAGCTGACTGCATCCGTTGAGGAAGA
Source organism: Panicum miliaceum (assembly GCA_032594955.1). NCBI lineage: Eukaryota > Viridiplantae > Streptophyta > Magnoliopsida > Poales > Poaceae > Panicum > Panicum miliaceum. Next base: position 5,857,541 of record CM064071.1, read on the forward strand.
ACCACCAAAAGCCCAAACTCATCTCACAAACAGCAACTTTCTTCATAACCTGTTAGAACTAGAAGCCAATGCTTCAGGAAGACACCTAGAAGAATACTAGAGAAAAAGGTCTAATAGCAGTTAACAAAATAATGAAAATACCTTAGTTAGTATTGCCAACCAACTTATCCCTTATGATCTTTAGGCCAATTGCATGCTCAGCTCTCATCTCCTCCGTCATCTCCCTAGTGTCCATACTCATGAGTTTTTGATATGATTCCAGCAAAGCAGCCTCCCTTCTGAGCCTTGCCGCTTCAACCTTCTCACTAGAAATGCGTTTCTGAGTCTCTAAGAAGTCTTCATATCTTTGTTTACATATCCAAGTATTTCTTCAAATCTTTATTTAAACTAGCATCATCATCTTTGGCTTTACCTTTACCATTACGCTGTTTCTTAGCTTCTTTTGTCCCTGCCGGACGTTCCTTTCCTGAGATAGATGTCCCTTATCGTATCTCCATCGTCCAAACTCCTTTTATTTGACTTATCGAGGTCATCTAGGACAGCAAGCCACTTAGGTTCATCACGAAGAACCTTCCAGCAGTGCATAATTGTGAATGGACCTTCTTTGTAATCATCCAAATAAAACTGCAGAGCCTTATCTCTCAACTCGTCATCTGATTGACCAATGGTATAAATTGAGATAGCCTTCTTCCAAGTTCCACAGAAAAGTCCCATCTATCTCTTAATTTTTTGCCAACGATCTTTGAGATGTTTTACCTCTCTTCTCCTATTTGTAGTAGTAGTACTGTCGTATAGTGCTTGTACATCACCCCAATAGCTCTCATTTTCCTTGCAATCCCCATTGATCGGATCATTTTTTATGAAATAACCATGCACTCACCGACATCAATGCAGATCGGAATCTCTGTGTTCTCTCTCGACTCCAGAGTCCAGCCAGGCTGGCAGGAGTGGGTCCTGTCCGGCAACTCTTCTCACGAAACCGACCACTCCCGTTTCCGTGAACCTCCGTGACTAGTGGACCAAGCTCAGGTGACCCACCTGCCAGTGAGATCCAAGACCCCACTACCCGGTACGCAAGCACACAATTCCCATTGGGTACCCATTCCCATTCCTTGATCAGTACTCGCGTTGCCGTACTAGTTTGACCGTCCACGTCACAACTACCCCAGCAATAGCAGTCACTGATCGTGGGCCCAAATCCATTACTAATTGTTGATGAACGTGACCCCACTTTATTAAGCCCCAAGCTCCCACTCCCAACTACTTCATCCGAAACCGGAGACTGGTGCCGCAAACAGACTTGCTAATCCACGGCCCAAATCTAACCCCACCGACATCGCCATACCCACAGTTAAAAAATACCCCGGATACCCGGTCCAGCTCTCACTGACCGAGTGGGCCTACTGGATCCCCGGGGCCCATCGGCCTCTTTCCGCTTCGCCATCAGCTCAGATCCGCCACGCGATTACGCCCACTCCACTCCCCAACCCCGCTCCCAGTCGGCCGCTCCACCACCGATGGCCGGCGGCCGCGCGTTCCGTCCGTCCGCTCCGCGCAGCGCGGCGTTCGCGGCGCTGCTCACGCTCCTCCTCCTCGCGGCCCTCTCCTTCCTCCTCTCCTCCGCGCCCGCCTCCTCGGCCCGCTCCTCGGCCCCGCCGTCCGCGCGCCTCGCCGCCGTCCGCCGCCACGCGGCCGACCACGCGGCGGTCCTGGCCGCGTACGCCGCGCACGCGCGGAAGCTCAAGGAGGCGTCCGCGGCGCAGTCGCTGTCGTTCTCGTCCCTCTCCTCCGACCTCTCCGCGCTCTCCGCCCGCCTCGCCTCACACCTCTCCGCCTCCCTCCCCGAGGACGCGCTCAGGCCCCTCGAGAAGGAGGCCCGCGAGCGCATCAAGTTCGCGCGCGCCCTCGCCGCCGACGCCAAGGAGGGATTCGACACCCAGTCCAAGATCCAGAAGCTCTCCGACACCGTCTTCGCCGTCGGCGAGCAGCTCGCGCGCGCGCGCCGCGGGGGCCGTATGTCCTCCCGCATTGCCGCGGGCTCCACCCCCAAGTCGCTTCACTGCCTCGCCATGCGCCTCCTCGAGGCCCGCCTCGCCAACCCGTCCGCTTTCGCCGACGACCCCGAGCCGTCCCCCGAGTTCGACGACCCCGCGTTGTACCACTACGCCGTCTTCTCCGACAATGTGCTCGCCGTCTCCGTCGTGGTGGCCTCTGCCGCGCGCGCCGCGGCCGACCCCTCGCGCCACGTCTTTCACGTGGTCACCGCGCCCATGTATCTGCCTGCATTCCGCGTCTGGTTTTCGCGCCGCCCGCCACCGCTCGGCGTGCACGTCCAGCTCCTTGCCTACTCCGACTTCCCGTTCCTCAACACCACCAACTCGCCGGTGATCAGGCAGATCGAGGGCGGCAACAGGGATGTTGCTTTGCTGGGTTACCTGAGGTTCTACCTCCCAGATATGTTCCCTGCACTGCGGAGGGTAGTGCTTTTGGAGGACGATGTGGTGGTGCAGAAGGATTTGGCAGCGCTTTGGCAGGTTGACTTGGATGGGAAGGTGAATGGTGCCGTGGAGATGTGCTTTGGGGGGTTCAGGAGGTATAGAAAGTATCTCAACTTCACCCAGCCCATTGTGCGGGATCGGTTCAATCCCGGTGCCTGTGCATGGGCATACGGGTTAAATGTGTTTGATCTTGAGGCATGGCAGCGGGATGGCTGCACAGAACTGTTCCATCAGTACATGGAAATGGTGAGCTGCTCTGATCTCTGTTATAACTTATGAGTAGCATTGTGGTACATTGGGATTGATAAGTGGCTGCATCTGTAGGCTGTAGCGTGGGTCATGCGTGCTTCAACTTAACTTTTCCCACTAGCTTGATGTGGATTCTGTTTAAGTTTGTGTTCCTAAATGTCAACAGTCATGTTTCAGATTTAAATGTATGGTATTTTTCAGCCTGTAACATGGTGTTGGGTGAACTATTTTGTATATGAGAAATTAGTGTTCCTTGCTAATCATTCCAGTTACTCATGTTATTCATGGCTGCATATTGATGGTTGGATATGAAGCACTTATGTAGGATAAGAATTATAAACATTTATCAACTTAATTGGCCCAAACAATTGTACGGTGCTTTCTTATGCACTCAACTACTCAGCTCAATGTGCTAACGTTTAACAAACCTACAATTACCTTAAAGCATATCTTAACTAGGCTTGCTTTGATGACTAAAGTGTTTTCTCTTCTTTTAAGTTTAAATAGGTTCCAGTGATTGTTCTCAAATTTATTTTATATAAATTCTTATTGAGGGCTGTTATTATAGTGTAATGATGTTTTACTATCCTCTTAGTTCAATTTGGTTGCAGATGACATCTAATTATTGGGGTTCAAATGTGACTAGGGTCACCAAATTGAGCATGTGGTGTTTTCCATTAACTTTTAAAAAGGAATTATACACTTTTTCCTTGTTTATGAGAACATGTAAACCATGCCTTGTCAGTCTTTTAGTTTTTTTTCTTTTCTGGGTACAGCTAAACCATGGTATATAATTTTTTCATATTCTCTATTTTTTGTTGAGAATATGTTAAAACCCTACCATGCCATGTCAGTTTTTAGTATATAGTGGGTTGGTGCACCTCATGGTCTTGACCATTTTCCTGGAAGAGTTCCCAAGTAAGAATAGGGTTGATGCACCCTACTGATGCTTTGCTCTGAAACCTAAGCTTTTGTACTTCATATTCTAACTAACAATATGTTCTGCATTGGCCTCTGCTGTGTGATACCTGTATGTAGTTATGCAAATGATGCCCATAGTTGCCCCTTCTTATCAGAGTAAAACACTTCTATTTTTGCACTACATGACCGATACTTGTATATTCTTGTGGCAGAATGAGGATGGCGAGCTGTGGGATCCAGCGTCTGTTCTAACAGCCGGATTGATGTCATTCTATGGCAATACCAAGCCATTGGATAAGTCATGGCATGTAATGGGTCTTGGCTATAATCCACGCATCAGCCCTGAGGCAATCCGAAGTGCTGCAGTGATACACTTCGATGGGAACATGAAGCCCTGGCTCGATGTCGCTTTGAACCAATACAAGGCCCTGTGGACAAAGTATGTCGACACTGAAATGGAATTCCTAACCCTATGCAACTTTGGTCTATGAAGGGATTCAATAGGTTCTCTATTTCTCTGAGAATAAGGATGCCACTGACACACATTATTTTTTGGGAGGCAAAAGAGCTTTGACAACACAGACAAGTGGTACCTATATTATCTCTAGCAAAGTTGCTCCGGTAGGGAAGTTCCTATGATCCTATCTTTGTGCTGGGCGACAATGTTCTTGTAGATTCCGTAGCTTATTTGTGATAGTATATGTCTTTCCAGCTAAATGTACTGGATTATTGTGCCATAGAGAGTGAGTAATCCATTGGGAGGAAATTGTAGATGGATATTCCTGTATTATCAAATAACGAGCATATCTGCAATTGTATTTATAAGAAAAACAAAAGGTTACTTGGTTCAGGTAGGCATTTTATTTTCCTTGACTTCCTTTTTTGTATGCACTAACCACTTAGTATGTTCTTTACTACTCCCCCGACTCCGCCAAGATTTTTCAATTGTAGTCCAGAACACATGGTATTTTAAACAGTTCATCTACACACGACAGTGAATGGATGTCTAAATTTGATGTGATTTTAAACAGTTCATCTATACATGACAAGTGAACGCTTGCCTATTCATTATCTATGCTTTCTCGAACGAAACTTTTCTTTTTTAAGAACCAGAAGGTTTGATTATTTGTCACTAATAGCTTTTTTAGTAAATTGCACCCACCTATAATAAATTGTATGGTTGTATCACTTTGATCAAAAAATAGCAAAACGTGCAAAAGGATACATGAACTTGTTAAATATGCACATATACAGTCACATGTATTCTATGTAGTTGTATTTTGACACTGTGGCAAGTGATGTGGATGGTTTTATGCACTTGTTAAATGTGTACATATACGATCACATGTATTCTATATATGGAGTTATATTTTGACACCACGGCAAGTGGACACCGCGGCAAGTGATGTGAATGGTTTTATGCACTTGTTAAATGTGTACATATACGATCACATGTATTCTATTCTATATGGAGTTATATTTTGACACCACAGCAAGTAGATGGTTTTATGCACGTAACCCCATATCTTTGTTCTCTCTTCTCATCGAAGTTTTAACTATGTGTGCAACGTCCCTATTAAAAGAAAATGCTCCTCGTACAGGGTTGTCCTGAGCTTTTTTTTGGGGGGGGGGGGGGGGGGGGTGGACGGAAATTGGAGGCCCAGTTAAATACAAATTAAACTATTTATATGTTAGTTGCAATGATAATTAGTTTATTATAAAAGAGTAGTGCACACCTGCTTTGTCGGGGGGAAATATTAACGATCTCCTGATGACCATTAAAACAACAATCATGAAGGCCCAGACCCACCTACGGCAATGGCAGCCGCCGTTGGCCCAACATGGGAGGGGAGCGCCCCGCTGCGCCTCGCCCGACCCAGTGCCTCGGGGTCGGACGCTCCCGACCCCTCGACGGCCAGACTCAGCCTCGCCCGACCCGCGGTCCCAGGATCGGGAGCGCCCGACCCCTCACCACAAGGCTCCGCCTCGCCCGACCCAGGGCGTAGGGGGTCGGACTCACCCGGGCCCACAAGACGAGTATCCGCCTCGGGCGCAGACTGGAAGATAGGAGTGCGGATCTCGTGGGCCCCCTGCCGATCTCGCCATAAATGCGCCGCGGCTCTGGCGCGCAAAAAGGCGCCGCGCCCCCGACGTGACCCGTCACAAGTACCCAAGCACGACCGCCCAGCACAGGCTACAGTGGCCGCAGCTTTCCCCGATTCGCTACAGGGCACTCATGGCCTGCGCCGCCCGACACAGGAGGAAGCCCCGCCCGTCCTCGCGTCCCGCGCATCCGGCGACAGGGACGCGACGTCCGTGTCCCACGGGCCATCAGCAAGATAACAGGATCAGCCGCCTCTCCCGACGGGCACGGATGCCACGACCGAACACCATCATCATGTCTGGCGGCAACGGTCCACCAGGGAGATCGTCGACAGGATCCGAAGGTAGCCGCCCTCTTCCGGTGGACGCGCTGACAGGAGCCGAAGCCCGGAGCAGGGGACGGCGACCCGGGGACTTGGTCCTTCCCCTTGTATTATATTTTACTTGAATCAACTTATCTCTTTGACTTCTCCTCACGCCTGGCTTATCTGTAACCCCGAGCTCCCCTTGCACTATAAAAGGAGGACCGGGAGCCCTGAGACAGAGGACGGACTCTCTCTCTCCGGCGAGGAGAAGACACACACTCACCATTAGAGCATCAGTGCACACCCAAGAGACTTGGGACCAGCTCCCTCTCTCGCCCTCCTGTAACCCCTACTACAGACCCCGCGTGGGCAACACGAGCAGCTCCTCACACTGGACGTAGGGCTTTTCTCCGCCCGAACCAGTCTAAACCCCGTGTCTCCCACGCCACCATCCGAAGCCTTACGCGCATAAAAGAAATTTACTAGTCTTAGTTCTGATCCGCTAATCTCGACAACGACATGCTTGTTCGGAATTGGCCATGAGATTCTCCCATTGATGGCGTAGAGGAAAAGAGGAAATGTCAGGGGCAGGAGGTGGACCGGTAGAGCAAACAGGCATTGAGGCTTGAGCGGCGAGTGTGCCGCTGGTTGCGGATTGGTGGGGAGACAACCTATAGGTGAGAAATATAACCCTATAATAATAAAGATTGCTTAATTTCTTTTCACGCTCCACATAAATTCCTTTTCACACTCCACAACCATTTAATCATTCTTGCTACCATACACGTTCTCTCCTCCCCTCTCACTATTCATTCTAGGCAACTTGAACCCTAACTTCGTAGCCACCTATTCCACCGGTACTCCACCCTTTCCTACCATGTTACCTTCCTCTCCACTTCCAACTCCCCTCACTGTTGGCACTTTCAAGTATTCTTACACTTCCATCCTTAGTTATTGATGTTGCCCTCAAAGTTAGCATTCCCTCAGCAGAATCCATTATCTGTTGTTTTATACATCTCTCGTGTCACAAACCTAGATCCTAGGGTATTGGTAAATAAAGATAACGGCGGTTGGAAGTATAAAAAGGAAGGAGAGGCAAAAAGATTAAAAGTGGACGAGACTACCTGGACCCACTTGTAAAATAGATGCGGCCTATACGGCCCACTAGTGCCAAACCCTAACCCTAGTAACGGAAAGCGTCTTCTTATTTATTCCACAATCATCTTCCTCTTCTTGCCCCATTCTTCCATTTGGCGCCGCCATTCCTCTTCTTTTCCGCTTCTAGTTCCAGAGCCCGAAGAGGAGTGGCTAGGCTTGCAAAAGGGCAAAGATGGCATGGGACGAGAAGGGTAGAGTGGATCTAGTTGACAACACACCTAGGCGTGTCAAATCAAAGCTGCAACATCGATTACATGGTAATCTTTATTACATCTTTTGGGCCTAACATCAAGGTAGGTCTTACTTATTGAGATCAAGTGACCAAGGTATGTCCTTCATGATTTCTCCTTTTCTTGGTATTCTTCCTCCGTATCAGTGAGCTCAACCACCATAATCTTATGCCTTGCACACATCAAATCTACCGCTTGCTGTGACACTCTTGCCTGACCTTTTTCGAGTTGGTTGTTCTCTGCCACCTGTAACTAGCATCATCATCGTTCCACCATCTTTTTGCTACTACTGCTTGACCGACCTAAAACTGACCTCCACATATGGTCCTAGAAAATTGATAGATTCTTGTAAACACTATCTCATTGGAGAAAACACCTTCACTAGTCCTCCTAATAAGAAGTTTTCCTTCATCAGTATTTCGAATAAGATCTAGTTGAAAGAATATTGGTAAACCTCTGTTGCAGTGGGTCGAAGTATAAAAGGGAAGGGTATAAATGATAAGAAGGACAAAATTACCTGGGCTAATTTGTAGAATGGGCACAACCGATAATACTCATAAATGTCAAACCGTAACCCTAGTGATAGAAATCATTTTGTCATTTTTCTCTTGCCTCTTCTTCCATTCCGCGCCGCCGCCACTTATCTTCTTTTCAAATTTCTTATTCCAGAGCTATGAGAGGAGGTTAGGCTTCAAAGATAGCATGGGACATAAGGATGGAGTGGATCTAGTTGGTGACACACCTAGGACCTAGCCGTGAGAAATCAAAGCTTCAACAGCTTAGAACCACCCCACCTTGGTGTTCAAGACCGTCTAGACCGTCAATTATATGATAATCTTTATTATCCCTGTGGGCCTAGCATCAAAGTATGCCCTTATTGTCTGTGATACAATGATCAAGGTATGCCTTTTATTTCATAGCTTATTTCTATCTTGGTCTTCTTGCTCCGTATCAGTGAGTTCAACCATCATGGATTTTTATCCCATCCAACTCTTTTTTATCTCGAATGCTGTTCACCTACCAGATCTCGTCGTCACCTATCGTCATGTTAACTAGTTTCACCGCTGTCCGACTTGAAAAGTACCAAAAGATTTTACAACCGATACCCCTACCTTAGAATTCATGTGTCCATTAAAGTGCTAGTAGTTGTAGAAACATGTAAGACTTTCATACAATTAGTATCATCTAATCTTTTTTGAATGAGTGTTCTTCATCACCAGTTGCTAGTGTCATGCTTGTCCCAACGTGTGTTACCATCACATTACCGATCTATACAATGGAGCACGTAATATTATAAAATTTGATGAAATTCTTGTAACCATCGTGTGAGAAAAAACCCCTTCACTATTAAGAAGTGTTCCTTCACAAGTTTTAAGACCTAGCCGAAAGAACATGAATTCGGACATGGATCAGTTTGGGGAAAGAATGAGTAATACAATGACACTTACATACTCGATTGGGAATTGGATTCCCCCAACTTAGCAACTTTAACAGTATTATCTATTCTTGCTTCATCCCGACCGTCCAATCCCGATCAGGGAAATACTAGAAAAGTTTTCTTCTTTTATATATCCCGTCGCCTCCAGCTCGTCGTTGCAAGTTCCAATCCGCTCTCCTGACGACAAACGCCGTCCCTCCAGGTACGCCGCTGCAATCCCCTCCTCCTCGCCGCAGGTTCCATTTCAATCCACCTCAAAATTTTCTATCCGATCTGTTAGATCGTAGAAATAAAATTCAGTTTTTGTTTAGATCGTATGATTCATTCTCCCTAAATTTTCTCTCGAATCTGGTAGAATCGTAGAATTGTTTCCCCCAAATCTCCTGTTTAGGAGTACGATTGATTCCCGCCAATTTTTTTCTCGAATATGATAGAATTGTAGTTTGTTTCTCCCGAAATTTTTGTTTTAGCCGTATGATAAATTATCTCGTGTGCCCTATTTTTGGAGGTAATCTGTCGATTTTGGTGGATCAGATTATGCTGCTGTGGTAATATTTCTCGTTTCTTCCCCAAAGCTGCACCGAGCAGCGGCCATGGTGAAGAAGCCCAACGGCGTTGCCAAGGCCGCCGTGCCGGCAGCCGGCCGGACCATCCAAGGCGAATCCGTCCACCAAAAAATTAGGTGTACATGATCTTTAAAAATATTTTTTTACTTAACTATATTCTAAATAAAAGTCATTATGACTAGTTTGAAATGTATACTATTTTACAAGCTAAAAATTATTACTTAAACATTCGTTCCATTCCTCATTGGCAATAGCTTTTCAAGAGTAAATAATAAAGATTCCACGTATCTTATGTATCTTACGTATGTTCGTCTATGTTCGTCTAGTACACTTTATTTATAGATGATGTTAGTTGTTACATAGCTAGCACATAAAATATCTATCAATGCGATATTTTGCTCTACTATATGGATTTGAATGATTTGAAGTGTTGCAGGACATGTTTTCTAATAAGATTTTTTTAGTTGGAATAATTTATTATAATCATAGTAAATATGCCCGTGCGTTGCTACAGGTGATACTGTGAATCATTTATAACCCTATCGGTTTAAATATTATCACAAAATAATTAAATTTCACATGTCAACATCTCGTTCAAAATCCTTTTAAATAAGTTTTGACCTCTAGCACTTCTTAACACTTTCATACATGCCACCCACCCTCCCTTCCTTAAAAAATCCCGCTGCTATTCTTCACGATGCTGGCTATCGTGATCTGACTTTAGCAACGACGAGGGTACCCACCATATTAGCATGCATTTTTGTCCCAATACTCTGATCTGATGACCTACTGATTTACACCTACTGACTTGCTGAGCATTCACGGTTCACCCCTATCCCTAAACAGGGTTAATATAAAAGCTCAAGACTCACGAGCTATATTTGACTTGCTAAAAGCTCAATTCAAACTAAGCTATATTTGGAATCAAGCCAAGCTTGAACCTAACCTGGAGCTCGCGAGCTCCAACAATCTGAGATTGAGGTATTCGATGAAGCTCGAGTATTTCAGTTTTGTGTGGCATGTGCATCCACCCTGCTACCTCTATTAATTAAATTTCCAACCATCAAAAGTTAAAATAATATAGCTGGAGGCTAATCAAGCCAAGCTTGAACCTAATCTGGAGCTCGCGAGTTCCAAAGATCCGAGATTGAGATATTCGATGAAGCTCGAGTATTTCAGTTTTGTGTGGCATGTGCATGCACCTTACTACCTCTATTAATTAAATTTCCAACCATCAAAAGTTAAAATAATATAGCTGGAGGCTAGAGCCATGCATTAGCTAGCGAGGTATTGTGTTGCACAAACTAAAATATATACAAAATAATACTTCCTCTATTAATAGTTCTATTTTATCTTGGTACAATGACCAAGAAGAAAAACCTTACATATCATCTTATTAATCACAACTTCTCGTTTTTGATGTTATCATATATATACACTAATCTTTTTTTAAAGAGAAATCACTTTGCACGGGAACCGAATGTGTATCCATACTATTCCAAGATGTCAATTAAAATAGGACTATAAAATAGAATGATTCAATTTTAGAAATAGGAATATCAAAAGAAAATAGAAGGAGTAAAGTTAAATGTCCAAATATGCCTCTCTTTCCATTTATTTATCGAATTAAATGCGTCTTTTATGTCAATCTCAGTGCATAGTTTCATTGCACAAAGACTATAAACTTGATAACTGAATCGGATAAGTGTTATAGGATGAAACTTCTTTCACAAGTGTTATAGGATGAAACTTCTTTCACATCCATAAAACTCTTCCATCTCTCTTCCCGTAAAGATCCTATTATATCAGCAAATTTACTAATGTAGCATAATATTTAAAATCCAAATTTCTACAGAGAATAGTTTTATACGTGCGTCTCCTTATCTATAATTAATACTCCTATCGTGAAGTCGTTCTGTTACGGTCTTCGTAAAAGTTAAACATCAAATACTCATATCAACCTCGGCTCCGGATCCTCCAGCTTTAGGTGGCAGCCTCGCTCGAGCTCGGCTGATTGACAGCTCTCCCGCTCAGGGCTCAGCCGCTCCCCGCTTAGGGCCTCAGGTTCATCTCATCCTCTGTTTCTGAAACCTTTCCCTTCTCTCGGACTCTCTCCTCCCTTGCTCTTCCTTCCCTGGCGGCGACGACTGGGCGAGCGGCGGCGCCATTTGTCCTGTCTTCGCCCAGCCCTTTGCCGGCGACGAGCGCATCCTCCAGGTATGCCCGCTCCTTCTCTTTCCTTCTGCTGTGCGAGACGGAGCACCCCAAACCCTAACAAAACTATTTTTATTCGATCTGAATCCAGTTACAATATACCTACTAACTTCGATTTCGTTTGCAAGAATTATCGGGTGTACGTGTGTACACCCATGTCCTATTCTGGGTCCGCCCCTGCGTCCACCCCTGGGTCGATTAAGACCTCGAAGTTTAAGAAGCGGAAGGTCAAGGCCAACCGCGAGAAGGCAGCGGCCGCCGCTGCAACTGTTGGCCAAGTCGCCTCGGTGGGCGCAGGCACGGCTGATGGCGATGCATCTGCATCGGCGGTCTTACCACAGCCATCCCATGTTGCTGAGGCATCACCTGTGGCGCAAATGCCAGAGTCAGCCACTATTGCTGAGGCATCACCTGTGACACAGACGCCTAAGCCAGCCACTGATGCTGAAGGATCTGGACCTGCACCAAAGCCAGCCACTGCTGAAGCATCAGCTTCAGCGGCAAGGCCAAAGCCAAAACCAGCTGATGCTGATGCTGCGGCTGCACCTGCCGCAAGCAAGGGCAAGGGCGTGGGTGCTGAGAATAGAGGTGGTGATGGCAGGATGAAGAGCAGAAAAGAGAGGGCTAGGAATGGCAAGGGGAAGGAGGTTGAGGAGGATGGAGGAAGTAACAGAAAAGGGAAGAAAGCTGTGGGCAAGAAGGAAGAAAGGGGTGACAATAAGGGTGCAGGGTTTATATTCATGTGCAATGCAAGGACTAAGCAGGAGTGCTACCAGAACCGCTTGTTCGGGCTACCCAGTGGGAAGATTGGAATGGTCAAGAAGATCAGGCCAGGGGCAAAGCTGTTCCTGTATGATTTTGATTTGAAGCTTCTGTATGGTGTGTACAAGGCAGCATCAAATGGTGGGCTGAACCTTGTCCAAGAAGCATTTAATAGGAAGTTCCCTGCGCAGGTAATTTGGCTTTTCCATTTCGTAGATTTGTTTGCAGCGAATGTAGTCAGGTGATCTGTTTCATTTTGATCAGTCTATGATAGTTCAGAAGGATGCATGAGAATAGGGTTCGCCTGTGGTTTCAGTATGCTAAGAATAGTGGACATGAGTAGATATGGTGTTCTGCTTGGTCATACTAGCTATGGCATTTATGGATTATAAACTTGGTAAATTTAGTTCTCAATTTGTGCTGTTAAGCTTTAGGAAATAGTAGTAGTGAGAGGTGTGCGCCGTTATTAGAAAAACAAGTGTTTTTTTAGATGTAATAGACGAATTTTTGTATCCGTTACAAATAGTTTGTCACTATGCACTATAGAGAATTCTTGTGTGCTTTATGTTGTTGACAGGGGTTAACTATGGTTCAGGCTGGCCATTATCAAATAAAACTTTATCCTACAAATCTGATAGCAATATATGGCTGGACAGAAAAAATTCCCTGCCTTTTAACTTAGTATCCCTAGTAATCACTCTATGCTGTCTGATTGTTGAATTGAGAGCTGAGCAAAGTCTATTATTTCTTCGCTGTTTCCAACTGGTGAATTTCTGTATCTTCTATGCTGGACTGTTCCGCATTGGATCGATACACTCTTTAGTTAGTAGTTTTTAGAGATGTTTTGGGCTGTTCTTTTTTGTTTACTTCATATCCAAGGTCATGGTAGTCTCTCTCTCCCTCCCTCCCTCTCTTTACCATATATTAGGCAGCCATGGCAACTTTTGGAACTTTTGGATTACTATACCCAAGCTGAGCAAGCCCACTTCATTCTTCATTGGGTTTGTATTAACTACTTGGCAATGACAACTTCACCATGAACTTAACTACTTTTGATTATGTGATGTTCGTCATATCTCAGCTCATCCCTCATAGTATTGGGAAGCATAAGAGATACTCTTTAGTGTTAATAATTGTACCGGAGCTCAGATGATTGGAGAATAACAAAGCACGAAGCGGTTGGATTTGGAGAAGATGAGAGGATTTCGGTGGTGGTCGCACCACAGACACAGAAAACTCGTTGGCTAGCTTGTCTTGGCAAGTCAAAGCAACGAGGCAAAGGCTGCAGATGCAACTGTGTTTGGTCAATGGGTATTAGGGGAATTCAAAAATGCATAAAACTTGCAATTGCTAGATGGTAAGGAATTGAGGTGTTAGTGAGTTTCTGAAAACACGCCCAACTTAGGTTTTTTTTTCAATTTTTCGATTTATATTGGTATATTTAGTTGACTTCATGAACATGACCCTATAAACCTTTTGGATTTTGGATGCTTTGTAGCGGCATCTCCAAATTTTCCCTTTCAGATTTTCCGTGGTCAAACACTAATCCACGAGAACGATGTTGCCTCCGCTTTGGCATAGTTTTAGCTTTTGTAAAAAGCCAAGTTATAGGGTTTCTCAGTTCAATCCAAACTTTTGCTTCCCCATAAGTTGATGAATAACCTTAGCGCTTGGCCTGACCTAGTATTATAAACCTTAGAAGAACATGCTATAGTAGGTGGTGTTGAAATTCGTCATTCTTGTAGTATAAACTATGTTATATGTGTAACGCAGGTTAAGTTTAAGATTGAAAAAGATTGCCTGCCTCTCCCTGAGAGTAGTATCAAGCAAGCTATTAAGGAAAATTACAGTGCAAGGAGCAAGTTTGACCCAGAGCTCACTTCGAGACAAGTGAGTGTCTTGGAATCGTGATACAAATTTTATTACTGTTCAGGAATTTTCGTATATAAATTCTATTATATTCTTAATACTATGGATATGTGATACGATGCAGGTCCATAGGCTACTTACGCTGTTTAAGCCTGTCAATGTACCTCAGTCTGCTCCAAATAATCACCGTGAAGAAAGGCGCCACTATGAAGAACGGAGGCAGCCATATCATTATGAAGAAAGGCGGCCTTCATTGCCTATTGAAGAAGTGCGTCAACCACGGTTTGATGAGGAAAGGCGTCCTGCGGTTATACATGTTCCTCTTGAGGATCCATACAGGGCACCACGCTTCGCTCCACTTTCTGTTGAGCCTCAGCTTGGCCATTCTTTGGCTAGTGGTCGGGGTGATCACCACAGATATTATCAATCAGAACTTGCACCTGAGCCTCGACACATTCCTCTTGCTCTAGAGCCTCGCCATGTTCCGCTATCCTTAGAGCATCACCATGTGTCTTCTGTGCCAGAGCTTCGACATGTCCCAGCTGCATATTATCACACTTTGGCTCCATCCAGTGATTCATACTATCGGTCTCTACAGAATCTGGTGCCTGAGCGGTAAGTTATGAACATTTTGGTTCTCATATAGTTACAGTTTACATGCACCATATTGTTCTCAGTTTTTGTCAATTTATCATCCATATTATATGATTTGTGTACTTTCATTGCATTGGTCGTAAATGCTAATTCAAAGAATTTAGTTACATGGTGTTATGGTTTTCACAACACCTTGCATCTGTCTACTAGAAGTCTAGAAACATATGATATGCTCTGACTAATTGAAATTCTTAAATTTCAGATATGCTGACAGGACTGTGGCTGACATAACCACCAGGGAGCCAATCATTCCTAGGGATCACACAAGACTGCCAGGTGAGATATCTGCTCGGGCAGACCGCTTGGAGGATCTCTACCGGACAGGGGGGATTGCTGCCCGCGGTGCACATGTGGAGGAGCTGTATCCTCCAGGGGAGATTGCTGCTCGTGCTGACCGGGTGGGGATCAGCACTCGAGCTGATCATTTGGAGGACCTCTACCGTTCTGACAGACTTGGTACCCGTGCTGTGGACCCCCTGCCTCGTTCAACCTATCATACAGCTGCTTACGAGACTCACCCTGCTTATGCTGAAACAAGCACAAGGCCTGTCTCTGCAAGGGTCAATGGACCCGGTGTCCCGGTTTCATCACTCTATTCCTTCTCTGGTGCTCCAGAGTACCGGTGATGAGTGATCAGAACTCATCGCTTTTGTTGAAATTCTCACCTTTACTGTAAGAAGTTAGGATGTCTGTCTCTGTAACTGCAACTGTTGTTTACATTAGATTCAGTTCTATATTTCGATAAACATCCATCGCTGGATGAACGGCATTCAGTATCCAGTTTATGTTGCATATCCTTTTTTTTTTTTTGAAAGATTTATGTTGCATATCCTCTTGCCATGCTTGATGCTCATTTTATCCCGCAGATGGAATGATGCCCATATTGGTATTATGGGCCGTGTACCCCCTGCAGCTTTACTAGATTCTGGCAGGGGGATTTATGCAGGTTCCTTTCTGAGGATTTGAGCTTGTTTCGTAACATATATATGAATCGAAAGTTGTTCTGTATTCGGAATGTGAAAATCCCTCTTTGGTCCTAGAATATACAAGGAAAATGCTGGTCAAGGGACCATATCTGACGATTTGCATTTGTGATCATGAGTTCTGACGATTTGCATTTGTGGCATCATAGCCGTCAATTTTACTGGGTAATGGTAGGCTGGTAGTCTACTGCCGGTTAGAAATTTTTCTTTTTCGAAAACCAGCTGCCAGTTCAGAATGCAGAGTAGTTATATGTTCAGAACAGTTTGCTTGAGCAGCTTTGACCGTCCTCATGCCGGTCTCCCTCAGCCATGCGCTGGCTCGTAAGCGGCGGCACCTGTGGTACTCTGAGCGTTCCGTTAGCAGCACGGCCTGCCTGACCCTGATCTGGTTCATGGTCCACAGTTCTAGGCTCCAGACTTTTCACTAGCGTCCCGTTAGCAGCGGTGGCGAGGCTTGTGCCTCGTGGTATTGACCTTCAATTCCAGAGGGGACCTCTGATCCTTTTTTTTTACAGATAAAGATAAAGAAAACGTGTCCCCGATTCAGAGGTAATGCCCAGGACAGTATCCTAAACCGGTTAAGGATGCCACTGGGCGACACTGGGCCGCCAGATGGACCAATGATGTAGCCAAGCCACCAGGGAAAGAAACAGTTTGCGCTGCGGTCATGGAGTACTATGTGTGTAAGAAGAATCCACGTCCTCCTCCAATCCACCCTATGCAATTTCCTTTCTGGTAACTGCAGATGCCTGACGAATTTCACATTCGCACATCTAGACGGCACATGTTCAATTTCCACGGCAAATTGCCAATAAAGCGCCTGATTGTAAATCTGTCTGCATGTAGCCGCATCAGATGGAAATAGTCAAGATCGCAGACTCTCTTTTCTTCACTTGATTTGCCTGCAATATTTAATTGCGCCACCGCGGATCAACAGGGAGGACAAGCACCTACACCCTATGTCCTTTGCCCCAAAATAAGTGTTCATTTATAAAACTTCAGACATGTTACTAGTAGTGAAAAATGATCATGTTACCCCTAATTAATTATAGCATTTGTGATTGAAAACCACGTTGTTTATTTGCGTTGTTTATTTAGTTTCCTATATTCTTAATAAATGCAAATATATTAGAACTTAAAAGTAGTATCTAATTAACCATTTGATTGGCTCTGTATCTTTCTTTATATAAATTTTTTTATTTAATATTATTTTAATTAGATGGACTGATATAAAAGAATACTTTTATGAGATAAAATTTGAATGTTAAATGAACGTTTATTTTGTAACGGAGGGAGTACGCGGATGTCAGGACTTGAGGCGATGACGAGCAAGCATTCCGTGTCGCCGTACGGTTTCCGGTTTTGCAAGTTGGCAAGTCGCCTTCTACAACAATCTACTACTACACCGCTTCGCGCTTCCACTAGCCCATACACACACAGTCCCTGCACCTAATTGTCCAACGTTTCTTTAATTCCCTGTTCCGTTTCGTCCTCCATACCTGACAAAAAAGCTTAACAGGTAATAGTACAGAACATCGAGTGGGACTATTTCCCACCCTCCCAGCGCTGTGATGATCGCTACAATTATTGCCGGGAGTGTACAAAAGTTGACCTGATATGTACAGTACTGAATCCGTAAGCTAGTAAGTCAACCAAAGTTATTAGTTTCAGGATGGAGTCAATAGCGCCCCTGAAACAAGAACGTGTTGTTACCCAAGGAGAAAAAGGAAAAAGCTTTCGTGCTTACTAGATTTGCGTTTTTTTTAAGAATAAACTAGGTGTCATATGATGGTGAGAAAACCTAATGTGCAAAGTTTAGCCCATCTGATAAATACAATTGTGTTTTCACTTAGATACATAAAAGAATGCATTTTCATATGTAGCCATGCAGTTGCACGGTGAGTTTTTACTGGTCCGACAAAAGAATGTGGAAAGAGCATAAAAACCATGAAGTTTCTAAAAATTATAAAAATATCTGTGCAAAATATGCTAGCCCTCCATCTGGTAGCCATGTCATGTACTTTGTTAAGAAAAGAGTTTGTAGAAAAAACATATGAGAATTTTTATATAAAAAAGGAGTTTCTAAAAAATATATCAACTAGTATAATGAGAATTTCATGGAATCCATGCCGTGAAGTCCCTGCTTCCAACCAAACCTTTTTTTTTGGCCAAAAGGGGGAAACTAATTACATTTCATGTCAACAATTTGCATCAATGTCATTCAACGCCAATGTTTTGCTATCTCACATTTGCATTACAGATTACACATTGTCATCGAGAAGTTTCCTAAGCAAGTGACGCATGTGCATCCCATCGGTTGTCCAGAGAAAATCCGTCCCCACGCCCTGCAATCCTGTGTGCCACCACCATTCCCATTTTTTATGGCCGCTAGGGTTAGACCTTGTAACCAGTTCGTTAGCCGCCACCGCTGAGCCGGTCAAGCCCCCCTCTGCCGGCACTCCAGCACCAGCAGCAGAGCGGCCAGGAGAGAAACACAAAGGCAGCTGACAGCGTGAACCCGATGGCAAGCACGAGGATGATGGAAGGAGTCCGCCTCCGGTCCGCCGGAAAGGCGCCTCCGAAGTAGTCAAAACAGCAACGCGCAGGAGGAGTGCGCGACTCGCCTTCTCCATCCAGTTCTCCGCCCCTCTCTAGTCTCCCCCTTCTCTCTCACGCCTGGACTGGACTGAAGCCGGGGAGGGAGGGAGAAGAAAAATCTCCCCAGGGCCGGCAAGTCGCCGGTCTCGCCGGCCTTCTCAGACCACCCGCATTGCCCTTGCCTGCCCAGCTATAAGTACTCGCCGGACAAGGCGACCACTCATCCAATCCCATCCATCTCGGAGCAGAGGCAATCCAACGAAAAGGCGCTTCTTTCCCCGGTCGAAACAGAGTTGCAGGAGAAGGAATCGTTGAGGGGGGGCTTCTTGCTCTTTTCCTGGTAAGGACAAGATCCGCCCTGATTCTTCACGTTCTTCTTCGGGAAATGCTTTCTTGGGGTCATTAGCTAGGGGAATCCTCTTGGGGAGTGGGGACTGCGCATTTGCGGCGCGTCTTGGTGAATGGTGATGCCCGCTGCTAGTTTTCATCTGCTAGGTCAAAATGCCAAGACATTGCGGTCGCTTGGCTGCAGGATTTGGTGTTTAAGCATTCGTTTAACCCAACCAGCTGCTGGTTAACATCGCAGTGTTTGTGCTCTTGCTGACGGTCGCAGGGTCCAGTGGTGGCAGCTGCTGCTGAGGTAAAGATTTGGGCTCATACATTAAAAAAAAAAAGATTTGGGCTCTGAGGTGTTGCGGGGCGGAGTGAGGATGGAATTCGCGGTTACCGACGAGCTGCTGGGCACATTCGTGCCGATTGCGGTGTACTGGCTCTACTCGGGGCTGCACATCGTGCTTGACTGGCTGGGCATGGACGACTACCGGCTCCACCCCAAGGGGGAGGAGGTCAAGAACATTGTTTCCAAGTGGACAGTCGTTAGGGGCGTCCTCGTCCAGCAGGCGTTCCAAATCGCCGTTTCGCTACTCCTCTTCACGGTAATTCCTCTTTACAGCATCTAATTACCAAGAAAAGCTTGTAAATTTTGGTATTGAACTCTTCAAATGTGTCATTTCTTTTTGATAATGTTCAAATGTGTCATTAGTATTTAGTAGGAGTACTACTATTCTGTAAGTTGTTCCCCAAATGTTCAGTTTGGTAAGTAGACGCCATTCGGAATGGTTTCAATGTGACCCCGTAGTTAAGCATGCAAATGTGGATCAGAGATCAATGGCATTTTGATAGATATCCTTTTCTTAGGAATTTGAAGTTTTATTGATGCCTTGGTAATTGATGAAGGTAAAATCAGTTGGTTCAGGAATTGGTCGGAGGCCAGTAGCAATTACACCCACTGTTTGTGTGCTATGAATAAAGATAACTGAATCTCTGTGGTTAATCAAAGACCTGAATTGTCGATTGTTGCTTCTGTCTGTGGAACAGGTCTCAGGCTTAATAATTGTTAAAGTAAACAGAAGTAACATTGTTATTTGCATGATAGGGAAATTGCACAATGGGAACTGGGCTGTAGCAAAAATAAACTGAATTCTGAAGGCAAGGCAAGTTAGGAGCTGTTAAAGTTTGAATTAGCTCATTGGGTTTATCAATATGACTGTAAAAGATTCTCTTTCTACACTTGACCAACGCTGGCTCAACATTGCACATGCTGCTTCTGGAGTTGACTTTGAAATTTCATCTGTGACAACTGGATTTACAATCATGTAATTTCCTGGAACTGCAGGTTCTTGGTGATGAGAGTGGAACTGTGAGGAAGCAACCTTCCGCTCTGGTAATAGCTTTGCAATTTATCATTGCTATGTTCGTTATGGACACATGGCAATACTTCATGCACAGATACATGCACATCAACAAATTCCTGTACAAGCACGTCCACTCCAAGCATCATACCCTTGTCGTTCCGTATGCCTTTGGAGCTCTCTACAACCACCCCCTGGAGGGACTCATCCTGGACACCATCGGGGGTGCGCTCTCCTTCCTCATCTCCGGCATGACCCCAAGGACAGGCATATTCTTCTTCTCCTTCGCGACCATCAAGACGGTCGATGACCACTGCGGCCTGTGGCTCCCCGGGAACATCCTCCATGTCTTCTTCAGCAACAACAGCGCTTACCATGACATCCACCACCAGCTCTATGGCAACAAGTACAATTTCTCGCAGCCCTTCTTCGTCATGTGGGACAAGATCCTCGGAACATACATGCCTTACACCCTCGAGACCCGCAAGGGAGGCGGGTACGAGGCGCGCCCGGTCAAGCTCAACCAAGCACAGCAGACCAAGGCTGATTAAGCCATGCTGCTTCTCCTGTTTTCTCCTACTTGCCCTGATTTTTTTTCCTTTTTCTGACTGCATTTGTGTTGTAGAAGTATTTTCCCTGTCCATATAGTAAAATCCTTTAGGCAGATGCCATCTTGTACCAAGATATAGCAAATAAAAGATCGTGTTAAAGGAAATCCACTCAGACTTTGTTTCCCTCTGGATTGTGTGATTTGTGTCTGTGAATCTGACAAGGAGAGCTGATATTGCTATTGGCAGTGTATGCAACAGTGAGCTGGCCATCACACTCTGAATACTTTCATTTGCTGCGCTGGACACTGTCTTCTGTTGTAAGTCATGCTGATGCTTCGTGGTGGTTTTAGAATTTGAAACGGAGCAGTGAGCTGTGCTTATGGCCCAGGCTGTCGGTTGGGCAGTGCCAGCCTGAGAAAACGTGGTTCTGGCTGCTGGCCTGCTGCCCGGCATCTGGAAACCATGAGCTGAAGTGATGGGCTCCAAACAGCATTGCCCACAGGAAAATCTTCAGTGCAGCTGTATGATCCGTAGCTGTGGTGTGGGCTTATATCTGAAGAATTGCAGAGCATCTGTATATGATTGAAATGGACCTGCAACTCGGGTTTATAAGTAGAGGATAATATTATCTGAAATATATATTAGTATAATATAATATTAACCATCGAGTACGCCAAGGTGCGGCCTGCCAATCCCGAACTGTCGGCTTTCCTGGCTGCGAACTCCGGCCACTGCTGCGCGGCCGGGGGCGCCGCCGTTGGCGTTATCACATCATCGCCGCCACGGACGGAGAGCTCGTGGCGGCGCGGCGGGCGTAAATGCGTCATCTTCTCTTTCCGGGCCACGATGGGCTGGCCCAGCCTTGCTTCTACGCTGACCTTTGTCTTCGCTCGTGAAGCCCAACTCGGAATTTCTAGCCCAGTATGTGATCTTGCCCAGCCCATTGAGGACGAGAACATCACCTGGGCCTGTTCTTCCGCTGCTGCTTGGGCACGATTCACGGAATCCAACTCCAACACTGTACCCCGTTAGAAAAAACTCCAACACTGTACGGTACGTCGACATGTAGGAAGAGACGAGTGTATGTTTGTAAGCGTCTATATTTATACTATATTTTTTAAAAAAAAAATTGTACATACTCCACTCCTCCCTGCTCATCAAAAGCACAGCGGCCGGGCGTGGGCGTTGGTGAGGTCGTCGGCGTCCGACCAACTGGCTCGAGCGCCGCCCCGTCCTGTCTCTTGGCCGTTGACTTTGGTGATGATTTCACGTTTTGTTCAGCTCGTACGGGCGGCACCCGTAAGTCGATTTTTTCTAAATTTATGAAGCTGGCAAACTTTATGAAGTTCTGAATGACAGCCATTTTTTTTTCTGAATCTCACCCGGTTTTCTTTCTCCTCGGTATCTGAAACTCTGGCCACAACCTGTACCGTATCTGATCACAGCTATATGTATGTCCGTTGTAACCGGATGCCAGCGGTCAGCGGATTGGGTACATTTGCGCTCCGTGTGCAACCTGACTACCTGAGATGAATTTTTCAGCAGACGCCAGCTACGTTTCCTGCAGTTTCTTCGCCGTTTGGATCTGGTGGGACTGGAGCAGCAATGCGTCGCAGATGGTGTGACAACGAGTGGTCAGGCGATCCGCTGATTTTATTAGAATCGGGCCGCTACCAGCCTACCAGGCCACGACAACGCATCCTCCGAGAGCCCGGAGCGGCTGGTTGATGACGGCCGTCGGCAAAACAGCCTCCCAGCCCCAAGAAATTAATATACGAACATAGAAACTGCAGCACATTAATAAGTTAGAACTGGTACAATAATTGTTGAATCGACTGCGTGTAGTGGTAGGGCTGTTTTAGGCGCTGATGGGTGGGCCATTCTGATAAAAAAAAGTTAGTGGGTGTTTCGAGGAGACAAGTTAAGAGATTACTGTTGTACGCCTTAACTGTTCATCATTTGTTGCTGACATGTCTATTGGATTTACTAATAAAAAAAATTGTTGAAAATAACAATACATACTTGAGAAGATTCTAAAAAAATTTAAAAATGGTAAGAGAAAGGAGTTGCCATGCTTCAGAACGGGATATTTAGCATGGTTGGATACGGATGAGAAAATTCTAGAGATATATTTTGTAAAGAAGAGTGTGGAAGTTGCCACATGGTAACACCACAACATCCATGAGCACCTATAAATAGAGGTGTTCCCCTCCTCTCTTACCATACCATGGCATAAGAGGTCTTAAGTAGAAGGTGACATGGTAGTTGTAGTGTAGTTGCGTCATGGTAGGGTAGGCATAAAGAATGCAAGAGTCTTCTATTGTACTGAGTTATAGTGAATAAAGAGTTAAGTTCTCTTGTGTAGAGTTGGTTTCTCGTGTTAGTGTCTATGTAAAGGTTTCTAGTATAGTGTGGGTATAGGGTCCGCACAAAAAATGATATCACACTACTTTGGTACCTCAGAAGTCGATGTTAAGGTTAAGGGCACCAATTTCTCAACAAGTATACATAGCGATAGTTGGGCATTAAAGACTAAGAGCGCACATTGATAAGTTATAATTGATAAAAACGGATACATTGTGATGAAGGATACATAGTGTATTATAGAGTAGGAATACATTATGATAGAAGGATACATAGTGATATGTAGGATACAACACAAGACATCAGTACTTACCTAGTGACCCTTTGTAGCTAGGGATGCTAGCTTTGTAGCCTTATTCTTGTTCTTTTCCCCTAATGAGATCACCATCCCTCTCTCTTTGTAGCCCTCGTCTTCTTTCCCCCATTGAGGTCCTCGTCTCTCTTTATCTTTGTAGCCCTCCTCTTCTTTCCCCTATTGAGGTTGTCGTCCCTCTTTCTCCTTGTAGCCCTCATTTTCTTCTTTTGTGGTGGGTCAAGCATCAATATTACCTCGCGGAGATGATTTGAAGTAAGTGCAACCTTCAACTTAGCCCCTGAACAACCTTGTTCATGACCAGAATCATGCTAAATGATCCATATTATCCTTCTAGCTGCCCCAAGCTCCCCGTACAAAATATAGGAACGCCAGTCAATCTATTGGTTCCAGTACTGGTCTTGCCAAAATAATAACAACTGATTATGAAGTAGTCACTTGAATATAGCACCATAAGTCCCGGATCATCGACTGGTATGACTCAATCAACCAACTTACAGGTAGCATAAGTGAATAGAAACCGGATCGTAGTATGACTGAGCGGAACTCGCATGAACATGCAGAATTATCCAGCCCAATGTTGCCTGGCAACTACCGTGGAAAACAGTAGCGAGCAAGCAGAATGCACCTGGACAACAAGTAAGTTAGCCTTTAACTGTAACACCTCGGGTATTTAAATTACAAAATAAGCCTTATTAGCTTAACACGATGCATAAATAATTGAGAAAAGTCTAAAAGAAACGAATTATAAATTGGTTTTGCATAAGTACATGTACGTTAATCAAATAAATTAAATAACTTTCACATCGATGCAAACATGGCTACGAAATTTGAATAGGCACATCGTTTTTGACATGATAAACAAAAGTTTAGTTGAAGCCTAGGAGTGAATGCAAATTTTTGCCCAGTAAATGACGTGCCCTCCGAGTTATACTTTTTGAGTTTTTAAAATAACTGCTAAACTAAAACTCAAATGAACTTGGGCCTGAAACAAAACTTGTGTAACTTTTCATTTTGAACAACTTTTATGTTCAAGGATTTTTGAGTTGCAACGCGAAAATTTGAGAAACACTTGAAATTGCAAATCAGCCCCTGCCTTTTCTTCTATTTCCACTGCAGACCCTTCTTTCTCCGCCCCGCCCGACCCTCCGACGCGTTGTCGCTGCAGACCCTTCTTTCTCCGCCCCGCCCGACCCTCCGACGCGTCGTCGCTGCAGACCCTTCCTTCTTCGTTTCGCTCGACCCTCCGCTTCGCCGACCCTCCGCCCGCCGCGCAGTCGCCGCAGGCCACCTGGCCGGCGATGTCTGACGGCGCTAGGCGCCAAGCCAATGCCTGGCTGCGCCCGCTCGCACGCGCTCCTCCCCACGCCGCACTCCTCCCCAGTCCGCGCATGCCACGCGCACGCCAGCGACGCGCGCCTCTGCTCGCCGCCAGCCGCGCCCAATGGACAAGCCGCGTCGCGCCCGTGTCCCCGCCGCGTCCCGCCAGTCGCCGCGCTCGCCGCCCGGCACACCAGCTGCTGCAGCTCCTCGCCCAACTCGCACGCCGCGTGATCTCCCGCTCCCCACGCCAAATCCTTAGCGCCCAATCCCTTGCCCGCGCCCGCCGCACGCCGCGCCGGCTCTGCTCGCCACCCATCGCGACCAGTAACGCACCCCCGTCGTGCCGCCCCTCCCAGCGTTGCCCGGTTCTCTTCCCCCCGTCTTGCCGCCTATAAAAGGTGACACAAGGCCACTCGCGCGCGCCTCAACCCCAGAACACCGCCGCCGCTGCCATTGCCGCTGCCGTGCACCACCCGCCCGTGGAGTCCCATCCTCCAGCCTCCCACTGCCCAAACCCATCACCCCGCGAGCTTGCCCTCCCTCCACTGAAGCTCACCGGCCTCTTCCCCGGCCAGCTCGACCGCCGGAGCACCGCCAGTGCGCCCGCGCCGCCGCTCCCTTGCTGCACCGTGGACAGCCCACTCCGAAGCTCCTCCGTCCAAGCCAAGCTTCGAAACGGTTTTCCCTCGACGCCGCGAAGCTCATCGACCAGCCCACACCCTCCCCTCCTCGCCGGAGCACCGTCGCCGACGCTCCGCACCGCCGCCGCCCCTCTGCTTCGTGCCGACGAGCCACCTCCGGTCACCCCCAAACCTGACCAAGCCCACCCCAAGGTAGCTCTCACCTCCCTAAATCTCCTCGACCCTTTTCCCCTCGCCGCCGACGAGCCCCCTCGCCGGAATCTGGCCGACCGCCATGCCAACGCCATCCAAGGACCCAATTGCAATGATTAAAATTTGTAAAAGAGTCTGCACGCAAGTTTCCAGGGGCATAACTGTAAACCTGTGTTAAAACCTTGAATTCAAAACAACGAACTTGTAAAATTTGTATAAAATCATAGAAAAATCAGAAAAATACAAACTCAACTGTTCTGGAATCATTAGATGAAAATCTACAAATTTTGTTACATGCTTTTCTTAAGATGTTTGCTATATCTTTCTCTAAATTAAATGGAAGGTTTAATAGACTTTAATTGTACCCACTGTTGTATACCAGTTCAGAACTTGAGTTTTCGATAGTAGATTGGTTACTTGATGTGTAGGCCAGTGTAAAAATATTAGGACCAGAACCCATCTCTAGCTAAACATTTTGATAAACCTTGTTTATGCCATAAAATAATAGAACTAATTTGTAACTGCTAATATATTGTGATTCATGTTGTGAAACTTTTCTAGAGATGTTATACTGATGCGTAGATACCACAGAAAATGTTTAGAACCTTTTTCCTCTCTGTAACCTATTTATATAATTTCGTGGTAGGAAAAATATAGTAATTCAAATAATTAGTTTCTATGCTTGGAAAATTTTCAACATTTTACTGTGCAACACTTCAGATTAGATCTTGGTGTATAAAAAGTTTCATACATAGAAACCCTGTAAAACATCCTGTAGAAATTAATATTTCTTAACATAAGTGTATATTATCCTATTTATTATGCTTTGTATCTTGCACAATAAAATATGAAAAATTTACAGTGCCATATATATGGACAGGTTAACACTCTGTAAAATGTTTAGCATCAATACATGAATGGTTTTTTCTGTATAAAAATAACTAGGTTCTAGCAGTGGCTGTGTAATAAATTTTTTCATAATTATTCTGCTACATGAAAATATCTGAAACTTTTACAGTAGTTTTATCTCTGCATAATGTACTCTGAATAAAAATTTCATCACCAGAAGTTATCTAGATCAGTGTTTGTGCTTAATCCATGTTGTGCTTAGAAAAATTAAATTCCAATACAACACCACCCCCCCCTTTATTAACAATTGCCCAAAAAAAATCTTAACTAAGTAACTTCACAACCAAATCTATGTTATTGTGGACTGCAACTTTATCATGAAGGAAAATAATCATCATATACCATCACTACAACTTACACTTGTGCATTCATATAGAATCGACTACTCTCGCTGACGGAACGTACGAGCTGGTGCCCGCGTCCGAGAGTGAGCAGCGTGAACCTCAAGTGAATCTAACTGAAGCTTTCAAAGACCCAAACCCGAATTCGGACGAGCCCCAAGCTAACTTTACCCAAGAAGGCAAGCCCCGGAGCATGAACCCTATTTTCCTAAACTTATGCAACTTATTACTCTACTTTACTTGTGCATTAAGTTTATAGGAGTTGAATGAAAACTTAGTCGCATGATCCTAGGTACCCATGCTTTGAACACTAGATGTAAGATGCGATATAATGTTATGCTAATAGGACTCGGGTAAAAGTCAAGTGATTTCCTGTCACTCGCGAGAATATAGGAGTTGAATGTTTACTACATGCTGCAATCATAAGGTCGACGGACGGGGCTATGGTACGATGTTTATGTTGATGATTAAGGCCCCGTCTGTTTAGTAAAAAAATGCTAAGGCCGCAATATATGGTAGTGGTGGTTAAGTCTTTTAACGTACTAACCACATATCGAGAATATGGTAATCGGTAAGCTTAAGTACCGGATTGAACCGAGGCCGGAATATACTCCCCACCGTCTTGAATTCGTTCACATCTAGCTAATGGCGGGTGCATGTACCGCCATGGCCGGGTCCATGGGGATGTGTAGTCGAGGGCGGTGGGCCTGTTTCGTGAAGTGGGAATTGATGGGAAAAGTTGCACGTGTGACTCTGTGAGTAACCACATGACGTGTGTTTAGGTTTCCCTTGCAAGGTTAAGAAATTCGATTCGAATCGTCCGTTTCTCGCGGTTATTGAGACTGCTTGACCCTTTTACCACATAGAGTAAGAAGAGGAATAATGATGATGATTAATCTTGTTGGATGCAAATTAATTCTTCCACCATGTATGATATTGGATAGTTGCTTACCTAGAATGGTTAAAGAAAACTAGAACTTGGAGCTAAAATTTGAAAATAAGGACCCTCTTGTATATGCTTTTCGGCAAAACAAACCCCTCAAGCCAAAAAGCCTTACATGTCTAGGAGTCGGCTAAGTATATTCCAATAGTCGGGTAAGCCTTGCTGAGTATTAGTATGCTCAGCCTTGCTTGTGGCTTGTTTTCAGGTGAAACTTTCGAGGACATGATCGCTAGTTTGACTTGGCCTTGTACCCTTCCTCCTGGTTGGTCGGTGGAATGGGATACGCCCCCGGCCAACGGTGATAATGCCGAGTGATGTCTCGTACGGGCTTCATCGAGGCATCCTGTATCGTCGAGTAGTTTATCGTTATTTTTCCGCTGCAGTGAACTCTGAAGAACTCAATTATTTGAACTCTGAATTACCTTTTTTTACGAATTCGAACTCGGTTGTAATAATAATTTATGATGAACCCTGTGGTGTAAAATTTGTGGAATGTTGTATCCTCTGGGCTCACCTTCGTGTGAGTAGATGTATGTGTGGTTTCGATCGGCAAAAACCGTGGTTGTATCTGGAGGTTACCCGACAGACCAATGGATTATTCCGTTTGAAGTGCGAGTTAGCCCTGATTGCCCTCGTGGTGATGGTTAGCGCAGTTGAACCGGATTAATTCAGGTGGTTCTGTCACATTAGCTCTCTATTGTCATAAAAGACAATTGTCAGTCCTGTAGACCCTGTACAAATTTAGATGAAGTTATGACCAGTGTTCTGTTTTCGGATCCCAGATCCCAGGACAACTTTGGACTTGGCTACAACACAATCACTATAGAACGCATCAGGATCTGTCTTGACTACCACAACAACCATAGATTGGCAGGCTCTACCACGAGCTGATTTAGCTCCAGCTTGCATGTTCGATGCTCTTTTCTTAGAAACATTATAATCCATTACACAGGCAGATTCAAATTAAGGCTAAGAGTATCATAAAAAAAAAAGTTAAGGCCAAGAGCTAGTTGAGAAGATCTTATTCTACTCCAATGTACAACAACAACTCAATTAGACTACGATCAAACGTAAAAGCACATGCTAACAAATTCTATTGGACAAATCAAGTACATAATCCTAGACAGCAGCATCATAAATGGACGAAAATACCATATACAAAGACGAACCTAAAATCATGAGTAAATCTAGCTAACCCTAAGCTAAGACCTAGCAGATCGCGAGAAGAACTCATCTAAGAACAGACTAGAAGCACGACCCTACAACTCCAGATCAAACCACCTAAGCCACAAACAAATCGCATGAGCATGACAAGTTCAGCGGCATAGACAACATATCATATCTACACGAAAGTTCCACCTCCCAGCCATTAGATCAGAAACAACACGGATCAAAAAGACTACTTTCACCTCCTAGCCATCTATGAATAAAAACAACGCAGATCAAAAAGACTACTTCCCGCATGAACCCCTAACCTTCGATTCAATCCATCAGAGCGAGCAACCATAGAACCAATCGATCGATCTAGCGGAGGAGGAGGAGGGGAAGGGGCTAGTATGGAAAGGGGTTATTACACGTATGAAGGGTTCGGTGGCCTCGACTGTTTCGTTTGGTGTTGCACGCAGACGCGGCTGCGACAAGACAGTGGGATATGTTTGCTTCTGTTGCTACCACCAAAGCAATATTCAGTTAAGAAGAAACCGAGATGGGCGAGCAAACTTTCCTTTGTTTATTCGATCGAGCCGCCGGCCAGGCAGCCAGTATTAGTAAGTACGCCAATCCACCTCACCTCTAATTACAACAACGCACCTACATTCAGCTAATTGGATGAACTGGCTGGAGGATTAAATCGTCAAATCTTTTAGGTTAGATGAATGCCTGAGCTATCAAAATTTGAGCAGCATCTCAGATAGCCTTACTATACGCCCTTACCTGGCTCACTTCTGACTTGCATTGGGAGCCGCCACCACAGCCACTACCTCGAAATCCCATCCCTACCGCATCTCGTTGTCGCTAGGTTGGTTATTTACTCACCGCCACCCCTCCTCCACATTCAAGCTTTCGGGAAGAGTTTTGATTTTGGGTTGGAGGTTTCTAGCCATTAGGTTTTGATCATTGGTGTTTGCGCGGGGGGACGGGCAGGATGGTGAGGGAGCTCCACTCTTCTCCCGCGACAGCATCAATGAAGGATGACAAGGCCCCACCACGGGATGCTGATGCTGCCCCCGGGGAACCGGCGGAGGCAGCCCACTATCCTCCCCTCGTCCCCATTCAGATGACAACATTGGTTGTTAAGCGGAAGCAACTCCAGATCACCAGCCCATCAGTAGGGTACACTAGTACAGAAATAGTTTCTGCTAACGCCTCCCATTTTGGATGCTGACGGTTGGTATCGGACGCTGCCAGCACAAATGCTCTGGGGCGCCCGGTCATGGACCGTCTGCATTAATACATTTGTGTTGTTGGGCCACATAAGCATCCGCCAGTGAAAATGGTTCCAATTTTCACTGGCGGTTGTTTGCGTGGCCCGCCATCACAAATCTGTTGCCCATGGAAATTAGGAGAACCCAAGTTCATCAAGCATTGCATCAGCATGTCTGAATTCAAGCAGAAAACAATGAAAACTATTCTCACATACCACATATGGCTCAAATTCATCAAACATAAATCAAACACAAAGTCTGTCAACACAAGTCTCATCCGTCGTATACACAAATGGTCCAAGTTCTACGTCTCACAATTAGAACGGAAACAACAAGCCTAAAATATTGGTACAATCCAGCTACATGAGTCTAACCCCCAAGAGACAAGAAGCAAAGAGGTATGCCAACACAACAACAAGTAGACCCAAAGCAACTACAAGGGTACTAAATCCAACTCCATTCTTGTTCAAGTTATGCATGAAGTCAACAATGTTTTGAGATGTTACTCCATTCTGCATCTTCATTTGATACATCTCCATCCTTATATCATACAATTGCATCTTCAAGTCTTGAAAGTTCATGCTCATACTACTGGTAGCTGGTTCAACTCTTTGAGGCTGAACAAGACATGGTTGAATTAGTCCTGGTGCATCTGCTATAGTCTGAGCATCAACTGTACTGTGTGCACCGAAACTAGATCCATGGCGATTAAGCAATAATTCTGAGTGTTTTTCTACCAACCACTTCAGGTAGACGCTTTCATTCCACCAGTAAGACGGACAAGATGTCGGATCCTCTTATCAAAATTTGACAAATATCTAAGAATATGCTGAAATTCGCTAACTGGAATAATCTAACTAAACAAGTAAGTTAAGAAAAATATGTAACATTAGTGAACTAGCAAAATAACCTAAGATAAATAACACAACAAGCAAAGATAAATACCTAACATTACATTAATTAACTAGAATCTAACTTAACAAGGAAGCTAAGGCAAATAAGCTTAGACATACAACTTAAAATAAGCAACTTAAGTGATGTCAAACTAGCAAAATATGATCTTAATGCGTAAATACTCACCTTGTAATGGTTCGAGCACTTGTAGAAAATCTCGCCTGCCCTGCTCCTTAGACAAATGATCTTGGTTTGACATGACGGGTTGGGACAGTCAGGAAGGGGGAGAGCCACGAACTGGGAGCTGGTTGGCGCCGCGGTTGTGTTTCCTGTGGTGCTCGCCATGTGGACCTCATCTTGAAACTCAAGTGATGTCGACGAAATAGAGGTGGAAGAGAAGGTCGACAGGTTTGCGTCGTCGGTGGCCGTGGCGGCGGCGCGGTGAAGAAGGGGCGGCGGCACGGTAGCGAGCACCGGAGTAGTGGGGAAGGCGCCGAGTGAGGAAGAAACGGCGGCGGGGAAGCGGTGGCGAAGCGGCGAAGCGATGGAGGATGCGGCGCAACGGTGGCGAGCGGCGGGGAAGTGGTGGCGACGGATGCGGCGGCGGCGAGCACGTACACAGCAAGCTAAGAGAGGGAGTGTGTTATGCCATTCGGACAATGAACTCGTACACAACAAGCTTTAGTTTGAATCTCACATTTGTTCTAGCGGTTTCTGAAGCCACCTTGTGCTGGCGGTTTCCATAAGCCGTCCGCCAACGCAAATCAATTGTGGTGGCGAACGGCTTAAGGACCCACCAGCACAAATATTTTTTAGAATAAGCATAGAAAATTGTTTAATCTCAAGAAAAAGGTAAATAAGTTTAGAAATTATTGAATCTCCTAATCCAAGACTTATGTCCAGTACTTGTAAAAAGTAGGTTGAAGTTCATATCACTTGAAACACCTTTAATTTAGTGTACCCTTGAATGTTTCCATTAAGGTTTATGAAACTTCAAGGGAGATGTGTCAATCTGATACACATGTATGCATTGATATTTTGTAAATGAGCTTAGTATTTTTTAGATATGGTCATTGACCTATGAAGGTATCATGGAATGTCTTAGTTTTTTTTTGGAGCATATATAAGATTTCTTATTATTTTTTTGAAATGACTTGTAAATACAAACTTGGTTTATGTTAATATTAATTTGTTTATACGAATCACTTTCTTGTATACTATCTACATTATCACTAGGAAACTAAAATATGAATTTTCTAAAATTTTATTACTAATGTATAAGACACATGTAGTTGAAATATGGTTTTCAATTAATTATCCGAAAATTATATAAGTTTCCAAAATATAGCAGATGAATGTTAAAATTACCTTATAACACTTAAATGTATTGATTTTCTTTTATACAATGATTTTAGTCGTAAAAAACTACGTAATCTGCAAATTTGATCTAATATACTTGTAATTACCAAAAGAACAAACTCCAAAAAAGATTTCACCTAGTGTTTGCTTATGTCACCCACCAACAGAAATACCACATTTCTGCTGGGGGTTCTTTATGTCGCCCGCCACCGGAAATACCACCATATATTGGCGGAGACGGAGCAAAATTTTCCTGGTTCCTGGCGCGCAATCGAACAGACGGCGCCAGGCTGCCAATTTTTTTCCCTCCACCAGCCCTCATCCCCGCCGCCGCCGCCGCCGCCTCCGCGACGGCCCTCATCTCTGCCGCCGCCAGCCCTCATCCGCTCCGCGTCGCCGTGTCCTCCTCCGTGTCGGCCCCTCCTCATCCTCATCCTCCCGCGCCAGCCGCAACCTCATCCTCCACGCCGACCCCTCCTCGTCCTTCATGTCGTTGTGACCTCATCCATCTCCTGCGCTGCCGGCCCTCATCCGCTCTGCGCCACCGTGTCCTCCTCCGTGCAGCCGCGACCTCATCCTTCACGCCGTCGGCCCCTCCTCATCCTCCGCGCCACCGCGACCTCGTCCTCCATGCCGCCGGCCCCTCATCCTCCTGTGCCACCGTGACTCATCCTCCGCACCGCCAGCCCTTTGTCCTCCTACGACGCCGCGACCTCATCTTCCTCCTGCGCCATCAGCTCTTCTTCACCCGGGAAAATTGATTTTATTCAAGTGCACTACAATCTATCTATTTGAATGTGTCATTTTGTTTATAAATAGTGTAGAATTTGTTATTTGAATGAAATTTCATAGAATATGTGAGTGTGACTTGATTGCAACTTGTTATTTGAATGAAATTTGATAGAATGTGCGAGTGTGACTTGATAGCAACTTGTTATTTGAATGAAATTTGATAGAATGTGTGAGTGTGACTTGATAGCAACTTGTTATTTGTATGAAATCTGCATAACAACCCTATGAAATTGTTCATGAATAGGCATATGGCAAGTCGTGACTTTGGTCATGGTAGTGTCGGTCGTGGCCTTGGTCGTGGTACGGGGCATCAGGATTACCCTTTACCTGTGGCTCGCCCTCCAGGAATCATGTTCGGCAGAGTCAATTGAACTAGACCGACTCGATGTCCCCAAGCAACCATACCATCTCCAGGAATAGTAAGATCTTGTTTTCTTATTAAGATCGTTTTAATCCTCAGTAGTTTTAATCCTTAGTAATGTTACATTACCTCTAATGCAGCGGATCAATAAGTTTACATGGCTTGCTGACGTAGTAAACAACTTAGGTGGTACACCTCCTCAAGTGCAAACCATGGAACACCAACAATTCAAGAAATTAACAATCTCTTTTGAAATACCAGCAAGAGAAGATCTATGAACCATGATTCCAATAGTGGCTAATGGTAAAAAAATCACCTATTGAGATGACTTATGAAAGAAGTGCCATGGAAGCTTGCCCGACAGAACTCAAGAGGCATGGTTATCTAATTTCAGACTTGTCATGGTTCAAAATCAGAGCGCTTCAACAGAATAAACATGATATTGTTAGTCTCTGTGAGAGACTTGCACAAGAAAACCAAAATAACATGGTATGTGAACTTTTACCAATTTAGGTACTTTCTTTTATTGTGTGAAGCAGTTTATAATATTTGTCTACCATCCCCGCTATAGGATATGTTTGATAACACCTTCACGGCGATGAGTTTCCAATATATTTTATATCTAGCTTTGGAGAAATTGGGTTATCATTGGTACGAGTCAAAGACACCCCGTACTAGTGAAGGCCTGTACCAGACTTCTATTGAGGTTCGATCTACCCATCCTCCTACTGCGGAACCAATATTCACCATTTACGGCAAAGCACTTCCTCGTTGATGTGAAGAAAAGGATAGTGCACTTATCCGTGCTTTGATTTTTATTGACGAAAGCCTAGGGTACAAGATTGGCGATGTTAACTATGTTCAATACCTCTTGCTTAAGAATAATATCAACTAGATGATGTAATGTAGGCATGCAATTGGACATTTGCATCTTGGATGGAACAATTACAATGTAATATGTATCGGCTTTATCGAATATTTCAATCGTTTTTATATTTGGGGTCATGCAGTGTGATGTGGTTGTAAATGGATATCAATCTATTTATATATATTTGAGGATTGATCAAGCATTTATGCTGGCGGGTTACCAACTGCCAGCATATCAACTTTGTTGGTGGTCAGGAACCGCCAGCACAAATAAATCATTGCTGGCGGGTTTGACCAACCGCCAGCAAAGATCGATCTGTGCTGGCGGTCACATAATTATCCATTTGTGCTGGCAGAGAGTTTCTGGCGGATACTCGAACCGCCAGCACAATGCCAATTAGACCGTCAGCATAAACCTCTTATGTACTAGTGGTAATAAATTTTTGGTCATTGCTCAACAGTGAAAGGAATTTGTATAGTATCCTAATATATCCTTTCTATGTGTTGTAATAGTTCTGCTAGTGAAATACTTGGTACCCTGAAGTTTGCTCAGAACGCAAGGTTCATTCAGTTAAAGGCGAGTATATGCCTCAGCAGTCACTATTCAGTTTTTCTTCTTCCAGAATATAAAAAGTTACTCATGACCTACAATTCTTACCTCTTGAAATTTTAAGGCTGTCATGATGAATACACTGCAAGAGATGTGCTATTCGAAGGCTATTCTTGTATTCCAGAAGATGTATTAAACCTACAGTTGGAATTGGAAATATATAGAACAATGCTTGTGGAAGAGATAACAGCCCGTGGAGAAGTTCAGCGCTTCTGAAGAAGAGGGACATGGAAATCTGTGTGCTTAATGAAAGGTACCAACAAGATCGGGCATCTCAAAAGTTCTTCTGAGCAACTTGTAAAGCTATTAGAGAGGACTATCTCAGATCTTGAAACTACTGTATTTGATTTGGAAAACAAGGTGAATTGCGCCACTTCTTATATTTTTATTGGTGTTGATCAATCATCTATCGCTCTTTCTTGATAATGAATTTCGCTATTGGTTGTTTCTCCTAAGTTGGACATCCTCAAGGAGGAAGCTGAGCAGCAAAGGTTGCAGCGAGAAGAACTGGATGAAGAGCTACAGAAACTCAGGGCGAGGAGTTTCATGGAAGATGGAATACCCTCAAGGTTTCTATTTGTTAAGTTATTTGATCAGTTACCTAATTTTACAGCAGTAAGAACAAACAGTCTAACACGCACCTCGACTCTCTTGCAGGCAGCCTTCTATTCCAATGAACAGCAAAGAGAAATCTTTAGATCAAAGACAGACAACAAAGGTTTTTGTGTGCTTTAAAATTGTTATAGACTTCAGGAGCGTACGCGCTTCGATCTCGCCACCGTATCAAGCAACAATGGAGTGGGGGTGCTCAAATCTTCAGTTTCGTCAGACATCAGCATCAAGGTATACAGAACAAGTCGGCCGCTTAGCCGCCGTCTCGTCGACTTCGCTTTACACGGTTGATTCTTCATCCGACGGCGACAACATCCAGCACTGAGGTCGCGTTCCTTTTCTGCTTTTCGGCTCTAAGCAGTGCTTCATCAGTAAACTGCTTAATTAATGTAATATAATCGAGCCTGTACTATTTAAGCTGAGCCGACTGGTG
This sequence comes from Panicum miliaceum, assembly GCA_032594955.1. NCBI lineage: Eukaryota > Viridiplantae > Streptophyta > Magnoliopsida > Poales > Poaceae > Panicum > Panicum miliaceum. Next base: position 5,893,708 of record CM064071.1, read on the forward strand.
CAAGAGGTAGGCATTCTGTTGAACACCAAGTAAATCCTAGATAGGCTTTATCTGAACTTCTTCCTGGTCCGTAAGTTGCAGATGCTATTCCCTATCATTTTGCTCGTGACTCCGTTCTGCCTGTGTTCTTGTTCTCTTTTCCTCGGCTGTTCTTTGTCATTTCGTTGCTCAGGATTACCGGATCCTGACACCCTACATGATGGTGTAAATTATAGGGCTGTTTAGATCACCCCGACTAAACTTTAGTTCTTGCCACATCACATGTTTGACACTAATTAGGAGTACTATAATTAGGAGTACTAGATATAGACTAATTACAAAACTAATTGCACAGATAGAGGCTAATTCGCGAGACGAATCATTAAGCTTAATTAGTCCATGATTTAACCATGATGTACTGCAGTAAATATGTGCTAAAGATTGATTAACTAGGTTTAATAGATTCGTCTCGTGAATTGACCTCTATTTATATAATTAATTTATAATTAATCTATATTTACTTACAATTGCTGTTCAAACATCCGATATAATGACATTAAAATTTAATTACCTGCATCCAAACAAACCCATAATCGACGAGGCGGGCCGGCACGTCCGCGTCCGTGTACGTGGCCGTACATGTCCCGAAACGGCAAACGCCGCTTTCCAAGCGATGATCGAGCAAGCTCTCGCCATGCGCGGCCGGCGGTTTCCAGAGAGCTCTCGCTCTATCCCAACCAAACAGTCGCCCCCAGTGAACTAACCCTGAAACCCGATCTACGTGACGGCAACAACACGAGCACACGACACGGCACGATCACCGATGAGTCATTGGCAAGATTATTCCTATATAGTATGAATAATTGAAGACGGAAGTTTCCGTTTCGGCCTTTTGGGTGAGATCGCCTGCCGTAAGCGAAGCGATCTTATCTGAAACCTGCCGCATTAGGTCACCGTCTCCAGGCCATTGTATTCAGGCCTCTACGGTCGCCTGTCTAACCTCAGAGCAGTCAGCACCGATAGCATCTCGATCAGAGCCGCATGGACCACACGAAACCAACTAAAAAAACCATTAGAGCCTTCTAATCCTGATTATATAGCGTCTACTAATATTGCGAAGACGCAGGCACTACCACTGCCACTGCCGGTGGCCGCAGTAGCCGCCATTAGGCTAGTCAAACATGTATTTAATCCATGATAAACAATAATTGTGCAGGTAGCCAGCTGTGATTCCTGCAATCCGTGCCCTGTCCAGGGACAAGAGGCAGCCAAAACCGCACTAAAATCCACGCCACTTTTTCTCAGTAGATCTTGCAGCTAGCTAGCTAGGACTACGCTAGCCGACTAGCACTACCGGTCTACCGGACTACCACAGAGGCCAGTGACCAGTGACATGTAGTAGCTGGCTGCTAGGTCCTTGATGATCCATGAGATGCTGGAACAACGCTGCAGCTCCGTTCGTTTTTGAGTGTTCGACGGCAGAGGCGCAGCAGGCGGCCCGTCGTGCATCATCGGCGCATCGAACGCAAATCATGGCGCGGGATGGCCTCGCCCCGGCCGGCGGGGATGCAGAAAGGAGGGGAGGTAGACGAGGCTCGCGGGCGTCTCAGAGCGACGAGCGAAAGCTGACGAGCCCTTTCTGAAAAAGCTCCGCCCCGCGCCGCGGCAAAGGGGGAAAAACACACGCAGAATTCATCGCCTCGCGCCGCATGCGCTCGCCGCGGAAAAGGCCATCCGAAGGGACAGAGCGTAGGGCTGATGAGTAGGAGTGGATGGGCTGCGTCTCGGTCACCGGCGGGCGCGCGCGCGCACTGTGCCCGCGGCGTCGCGGCCGGCGCCGGCGCCCCCACCCGCGCACGCACGTAAATCTCTGACGGGGGTCCGGATAAAGCTGCGCCGGCTGCCACCCAAAGGCCCCAAAGGGCCACCAAAGCCTGCGGCGGCAGCTGCACACAAATGCAAACGGGTATGCTGTGTCGTGTGTGGCATGGCGACGCATCCCGAGCCAGCCACAAAAGCGATAAAGAGAGGGGGGGAGAGCAAAGCCAGCCGTGGCCTCTGTAGACTGTGGCAGCTGTAGGTGTAGACTGTAGCGTGTCCTGTGCGTGTGACTCCGCGCCCGTACGTGGCCGGCCTCTGCAGATTCCCTTCTGGCTCCGGTAGGGAGGGAGGGAGCAGATGAAATGGTGCAGCCGTGCAGGGAGGGGAGGAAGGAAAGTGACGCGACGGCGACGCGTTCGCCGGTTCGCGTCCACTGCTGCCGCCGTCGCTGTGCGTGTTTCCGTGCGCGCGGGCGATCGGCCGTGACGACTGGCGCGCGAGCGAGCGAGCAGATGGTCGCTGCCGCAGTGCCGCTTTGGCACTCATGGTCCCTATGAACGAACGAGAGGGGATTGATACCCCCTGCCCCCCCTGCTGCAATCTTGTTGCCTGCCGCCTCGGTCGCCACGCACACATGCGCCTGCCTGCCTATCTTTTCGAAAGAGGAATTGCGCGCGCCAGTCGAGGTCCAAAGCTCAAATTCAGAGCTCCCTAGTGTAGCTAGTCAGAGTACCCTGACGTGCAGCAGAACTAACACTGAACTTGTGCGCGCACATCGCTTCAGCGTCCTTGGAATCCGGCCGTAATTGTGTTTGAGAATTTTGAAATCTCTGCACCCTGCCTTCCTCTTAATGAAATAGGAGTACGGTCGCGAAAGAAGAAATCTCTGCACCCTGCAGCGCATGCACACCGGATTGAGTACGAAGTCCTATTGCAAATTCACCTCGTGTATTAACTCTCTCGGTCAAAGTGTGTGGTCATCAGATCATCATCCAGTTGGCCGAGTGAAGGAGAGGAGGATGAATGGCACATTACATGTGGTTAGGGAGCAGGGGGCAGCTGCAGCCGGTGGACCACTCGATGCAAATTGCGAGCATGCATCCAATCGGCCGGCTCGACATGTGACGGCGCAGAGAACAACCGACAGCTCCAGCACGTTATTGGCCTCATCATCCCCCCGCGCTCCTTTTCGCGTCTGCGCAAACCACACCGCAGCTAATCATGTGGCCATGCCAGTCAGCCGGTGTGCATATGCATGCTGACGATGTTGCCAGCCACCGGTTTATTTGGAAACAAAAGGCCGCTCGGATGGATGACCTAGCTAGCAATCCGAGCCAAACATGAGACCGAGATCAAACTAGCTAGCAGCATTCGTTACCACAAAGCCGTATATACGCACATGCCAACTCAAAAGTGTGATGAAAAACATTGGGCGTGTTTAGAAATTCTGGGAGCTTGGAGCCATGGGCAGATTGGAGGTATTTGATCGTTATTTTTTTCAAATATTTGTTTGAACTACTCTATTTTATAAAATGTTAAAAGAGAAATAAAAACTACAAGCGCCATCTAGAGATCCTTACATGTATATCTCCCCGAATGATTGTCCGTGTGAATGAAACCTAGGAGTTGTTGGGTCGATAGTGAGTGATAGCGAGATTAGAATAAGGGGTCAGTTTCAGGGTCAATCGTCGCCCCCTGGGTTAGAGGAAAAATATATATGACAGCGGCTAGACTGAGAGTGTGCGAGTTTGGAAGCTGGTCTGCTAAAGATAGGGGCGGAGCTGCCTTGGTCCGCCAGGGTCGTCGGACCTCGATAAAATTTGCAAATTCCAATATATAACCCCATTCACCCACCATTGTATTTAACCCCGTTGTGCCAGTATAGCCGACCCCTGTGGTTTGATCGGCTGGCTTTGCCTCAGGTTAAAAACCAAGTTGTTATCATGGTGGCGGGGCACTGCAAGAGATGTCGATGACCTGATGGGGCAGGAGAACATAATGTTTTCATTCCGATCAAGAGAAGAAGATGAATCAGAGCATGCAACCATAGGAGAAGATGGAGAGGCTGATGAGAAGGAGAAGAAAAAAAATCGCTGGATAATCCATAGCAAAAGCAAGTCATGACACCCACCAGGATTCAAATATGAGATTATACTTGGTTCATATGAAAACCCTATAACGCCTCCGATCCCACGTATTATTTCAGCAACATTTTTTAGCAAATATATATTCCAGCAACTGATCGACCGTCCACACGGCGGGTCTGCCACATTTTGGCGCACCCAGCAACTCCGGTCCCGAGCGGCCGAGCCCCCCATGCATCCATCCACAGTTCCAGTCCAGCACAGTCAACCGCTCAACTTGCATGCACGCACCCTTGCCATATTTGCCAGTACACCGCTACACGACGTACGTGCCAGGGTTCCAACCCCACACCTCCTCAGTTACTCGTCCTGGATCGATCAGCGCTCGGAATCGCAACGTCCCGGCCGCTAGCTCGCACCGAGCCGCCGACCGCGGCTCACGAGTGCGCCTGCCTCTACGTGCACAGGCACACACACCCAGACTCATGCGTAGTCATGGACACAAAATGGAACGTGCTGTGCGCGGCGCAGTTCGTCGTCGGTCACCGTGCGAGCCGTCGCGCGCGACGACGACGACGGATCCGCCGGCCGGGCCAGGGGGGCCGCCCGGGGGGGAGACAATAAGGGCAACCCTGGAGCGCAGGCCGGGCCACTGGCCACTGCCATCCGCTCGCCTGCTGCTGCTCTGCATGAGTAGGGCCTGTCCACAGCCAGCGCCCGCGCGTGGCTCGGTCGGCGCGGGTCCTCCTCCGATCCCCCTCCCGGCTCCCGCCCGCGGAACTCGCTCGCCGCCGCGCCCGCGCGCCAGTAGCTGCCAAGGGAGGACCAATCCCGGCCCCGAACGTCTCGCGGTGAATCACCGGCCGGCGGCCGGCCATGCATGGTTGGTGCGCAGAAGCTCGCGAGTCGCGCCCGCGACCGCATCGTCGTCGATCGCCGGGGTTGGAAACCTACTGCTCGGAACGGGTCGTGGTTGGTGCCGGCCTGCCGCCGGGCGGGCGAGCCGTGACGTGGTGTGGTGTACGGCGCCCGGGCGGCCGGCCGGTGGCGGTCGGCTCCGGCTCTGCTGGCTGGGCTCATAGATAGATAGAATATGCCAACATGGCCGGCGTGTGTTGCTACTGCTGGGTGTTACTGTTGCCGTGTTTCGTTTTCGGCAGCATAAATCCGGGTGCCAACGCGATTCAAACGAAAGGAGACAAACTGGTATAGTAGCTCTCTTGTGTAACTAATTAAGCTAAGCATAGCCCTGCCATTATATGGATGGATGAAAAATTTTAATCAAATGCTGTGGGGAAGAAGAACACGATTTGCCATGGATTAATAATAGCTTGTATTACTTCTTAATAAGGGTGGTCTTGTTTGTGCTTGCAAGACAAATAGAGAATGTAGAGAGCTGGGAGAGAAACGCAAGGAAGGTAATTCGGCATCAGAAATCACCTGGCGGTACATCCCGGAAGAAGGATCATGGCTGAATGTTGGTCAATGGAGTGTGTCATACACTCATATCATACCACACATGGTTGTCTTCGATCTCCCGGCATGCGCGTCGTCAAACCCTAACGATGCAAGCCTCTCCTCCATGGATTCCTTTCCCTTACCTCGTCTTCTCTCGATGCGGTCAGTGACACGAAAAAGGAGCACAGAGAATGATTATACCAGATGCATGCCACGAGATGCAACTGTATGATCCTTGCTAGAATTTGAATGAGCTAGAGAGGGCCAGGACAATGCAAGCCAGATACCGAAAACAAGAAGTCAAGAAGAACAGATTAAAAACAGGAGAGGCGACGACGCCTTAGCGGACCAGCAGCGCACGCCCGCGGAGACCTACGAGTCGTCGCTGGGGCTCATGCTCTCCTGCCGCTCGCCGCCGCCGTGCTGGGGGTGGTGCTGGCTGGAGCCTCCTTCCGCCCCGTTCTGCGCCACCGCCGCCGCAGCGTCCGAGGCGGCCTGCGCGCGGTACGCGTTGAGCGCGGCGAGGATCCCCATGTGGCCCTCCCCTCCGCCGCTGCCGCCTGCCGCTTGGCCGAGCCCCAGCTGCTGCCCGCCGGGGAGCAGCGCCATCGGCGCGGGGAAGTTCATGAAATGTAGCCCGCTCGGCACGCCGCGGTACAAGGTCGCCGCGCCGCCGCCGCTTGCTGCTTGCGGGAACGTCCAGATCGACTCGCTGCCGCCGCCCGCCGCCGCTGCCGCCTGCGCGTTGCTGCTCGGCACCATCCACACGGTGCCCGGCATTTGGCTCTGCGTGTACCCGGCCATCTGCTGCTGGTATTGCTGGTGGTGGTGGTGTTGCTGCTGCTGCATTTCTTGCTCCCACCGCCGCTTCCTGGACAGGTCGGAGCTGGCTGCAGCAGATGTCGACGACGGTGACACGTCGAGACCGACGCTGCCGGAGTGGAAACTCAGCAGCAGCGGGGACGACGCCGAGGAGGTAGCGGATGGCGGACCCTCGGCGCCGCCGAACCCGAGGCCCACGACGCGGTCCCACGGGTCGCCCCGTACGCCGCCGAAGCGTGGGCCGGGCAGGCCGGCGGCGCGGAGATGTGCCGGGATGGAGAAGGACGAGCCCGAGGAGCGGAGGGAGATGTTGAGAGAGGTGAAGTTGGCCGGGATGGTGCCGGTGCCCGTGGCCGCGATCACCGCCGGCTCCGCCTGCTGCAGCAGCCACTCGATCGTCTCGCCGTCCGTCTTGTGCCCCAGCTCCCTCGTCAGCTGGAACACCCGCGCAGCGCAAATCGCCGGCATCCGGATGCGCCGCCCGCGCCCGTCCACCTTCGTGTGCCGGTCCTTGGTGGAGGTCCGCTTCGGCGGCGGCGCCTTCCTCACCTGCAACTCTCCCGGCCCCGCCAACCCATTAGCCCCGGCGCCGGTGCCCACACCAGCCGCCGGCGACGTGGAGCAAAGCTGCTCCTCCTTCTCCAGCAGCTGCAAGGGGAAGTTGGGGCGGCGACCTCCGCCGGCGTCTCCGGTGACGTCCATGGTCGATTAGACCATGGTATATATAAACAAGATGATCTTTTTTTGGTTCAGGGAGCTGGAGGAGTATGGGTAGTAATGGATTCCGTGACCTACGAACAGTTCTTGTGGGGCTGATGAGCTGATTTGGTGTGATGATGTGGGGCGGTGGAGGCACGGCAGCGCCGTCGGCGGCGGGCGTTCGAGCGAGAGGCAGATAGTGAGTTCAAGCAAGCACGGGCTAGGTGCTAGGGATTAGGGAAAACACTGTGGCTCGGCAGAATTTTTTTTTCAGAAAGAGAAAGAGAGAGAGGTGTGCTTGTGGAGATCGACACTATTTTATGGAGTTCTGGTTGGGCTTGTCGACCAATCTAGTGGGTTGCAGGGAGGACGATGGCCGGAGGAAGGAGAAGAGAGGAGAGGAGGACAGGAGAGGAGCATATGATAGGAGAGGGAGACGGAGGGAGAACATCAAGACAGGAGACGATGGTGTACTTTGTCGGGATTGGAGGAGAGAGATCACGACGACGCATTAAAGGTGCGCAGAGAGAGAGAGAGAGAGAGAGAGTTGAGGACTGATGAGGATAAGGCCGAAGGGAAATTATTAGGCACACACTTGTTGTCCAGAAAACAGAGTAGCTTCATGCTCACTGGAAAAATTCGCCAGTTCGACGGTCACGCATTTCAGCTTAATTAGGAATTCGCTGGATTTTAGTTCAAAAAAAGGTCTTAGTTGGAGCACATGGATTTTTCCCCGAACCTTACCAAAGTGAACTGATTTCATGCATTTGCTAGTCGATATGAAAAAAAAGAACTGAGTAATCCACTTGTACTTCCATATTTTTGTACTTCCATTTTTTAGTGCCTCTCATCTGTTACACAGCTGTAGCATTTGTTCATGTACGCGCACACACATCAACCCCACCACATACGCACGCCACACTCACACCCCACACACACAATCAGACCTACAACTCTACACAGAAACGAAGACCGCGTTCCTGTTAAGATTACCGAAAATTCGTACTCCCCTTTTGGCTCCATGCTGATAGGCTGCGACTTATTAAATGGGATATAGTCCCGGTGCGAAAACCCGGGATGAGCCTAGGGCTCAAACCCAAGCATATTTTTAATTATTCAAGATTCAAGAAGGTAATGATTTCTTAAATTTGTGCTGACCGATGAGTTGAGGAGGAAGCAATGTTTACTGTTGTGCTCATATGACAAGGGTTGGCAAATAGTAAACACTGTCAATAAATCGATTGGGATTGCAAAGATCTGCAAGGATATGTACTAGATTTTAGGAAGAGCCGGGACCATTCAATTTCTAGCTTTGCCTCTTGAAGAGAGTATTGAGTTGTAGTTAGCGATTCCATGTTTATGATATTGTATATATATTACTCCCTCGGTCCATCAATGTAGGGCATATCTTTAAGGATCCATATCTTCCTTCCAAAATATATTTTGACCTTTATTTTTTCTCACAGTATTTTTTTAATTTCTATCAGGTCGTTATTCATCTTCAAATTAGTTTACTTTTAGCATGAACCTAGTGATAAACCTTTTGTACATTGAGCATTCATATAATTTGACCAATTGTTATTATTCTAAACTTCCAATAATGTTTGACTTTATCCATCGATGAAAAGAATGTTTAAAATTTTAGCTCACGTAGAAAACAAATGAAAAATCGGTGCAATAACTTGTGTGAATGCAACCCCTAGAGTAAAATCCTTGGGAGACAAAATAGTAGTTTTCTTTAATGAATTCTTGACTAAAGATAACGCTCAAAACTAAACAACCATCATAAATGATCTAGCAACTAGAGCGAGAACATGAACAAACTTAGGCACGTCCTCCATTGACGATGTGTAATCCGTGCTTTTCAAGCCTTGTAGTAGGACGATACACCGATATATCTAGTAGAGTTCAAGTAGTTGAACTACAAGGCATATATTATATATAGATACCAGGAATGTACAGTAGCAACAGCCTCAGACGGAAGTGGGCAATGTTCATGTTCTCATCTCCTGCACCCTTTACCCTGTCTCGTGTTTGCCAGCAAAAGAATCCATCATGATGCCCTAGTGTTTGCTGCTATGGGTTGGTTGTAGTGGAGAATCCTTGCTATTTTTCCTTTGAACCCAAATCCTCACATGTATGTTATGCCCAGAGGAGAGAAACCAAGACACACTTAGCTAGCTATAGCCTATATAGAGCGCCAAAAAAGACTTGAAAATGCTAGCCTATAACCATTTGACTAACTTAAGAAACAGTACGTTTAAACAAACCAACGCATTTATGAGCTCTCATTCAAGTGATTTAAATTGTTGGATTCTAAGGGTATACTTGAAAGTTTAACCAACACACGATATATGTCTTTATTTAGTGTTTTAAGAAGCACTTTAACCGTATTATATTTTATTTCAAATATACAAAATATACAAGTCATAGATCTTTCCATAGTGCCAGTGATAGAAACAGAAACTTTTAAAGATATTTAGTATTAACCATTTTTGAATTGTAGAAAGTATTTTATCCCTAGCCATATACTACATCAATGTCATGTCACCCCAAAACCACTCAAGGTTCGAGCTAAGATTGAAAGGTGAACTGTTTTAATAGTTGAGGGTTGAAAATCAAATGGTTTTGTGGTTGAGGGTTAAAAAAGTACATGTAAGCCATTGTTGACGGTAGGGTGTTTTCCTTAACGTAATTAATGATGTGCTCTCACAATAATCCAGATTTACTACATATAGGATTGTTGTTCGTCAATTTTTTTAGCTTTTATCATCATTAAATTGACATAATATTAGCTTTGACCATGAATAGTAAAAAAACTATAAAGATTGGTAATATAAAAATAATATTAGTTTATTCATAATGAAACCAACTATCATAACATGTAACATTTTCTATTTAAATATAATTACTTTTAGATATTATTGGTCAAAGATGAAAATGTATGACTTTGACCAAGTCTAAAAGTTGCTATATTTAGGAACGGAGACAATACTACATACTATGTCAATGTTCTGGTAGGCTTGTTTTTTCCGGCTCAAAGGTAGTAGTGTTAAAACCATCATCAGAGAGATTATTACGGAGATTAGAAAATGGGGATCTGGTTAGGTTTGATAAAGCTAGTAAAACTATCAAAGATGACTCTGATGCTATGAGCCACAAGAACCGCTAGTGTGGTCCAGCCTCATGTGAACTGGCTAAATTAGAGTCCAAATATTCTTTCTTTCTGCTTTGAGTCAATTTAAGGATGTCTCGTGTCCTCAAACCAAACAGCATCTAAGGACGACTCATGTCTCAAATACTCTCTCTCTCTCTCTCTCTCTGGGTCCCAACCCTCCTGCATAACTGTGTTTTGCGGTTTTGCCTCTCACCATCCTTTGTTGCCCACGAGATGGAAATAAAAAATAACATTCCTCACGGCAGAGAACAACCAGCCCCTTTCCGTTGACCAATGACCAGGGAAGATCTCCTTTTCCCCGTCCACTTTCAAATATTAAAAATGAAAAGCCACCAAAATATGACCAGCTGGCGCGCGACTCCGTTATAGACAACTCGTTGTAGCAGTAGCGGGTACGGCCAGTTTCTGCACATACATACTTTTCAGTGTGTATGTTATTTTACTGTTTGGAAACACCATTAGACGAGACATATGCTTGTTAGGTCATAGCTAGTACTACTTACTAATTGTGCCTCTTGGTTTCAATTTTGTAATGATGATTAAGTAGTTTTTTTCACTTATTAGGTAGCGTGTTACTGCAATAATCTTCGAGTTGCAAATGCATACATATTGTAACCATCAAGTTAATCACTTCGAAATCTTCACGTTACCACAATGGATAGAGTTTTATTCACTTTTAAAAATGGCTGCTTGAAAGAGGGGATAAATATTTTTAAAAATTTAAAAGAGATCTTGGTGAACAGAAACCATCCCAATTATTTTTCTCCCAAAAATATTATGCAATTATAAAAGTCGTTACACCACATTAATGTAGCTCTATCACTTCAATAACTGAGAATAATAGCCCAAGACCACATTCTTCCGAAGTCTCTAGATATGATCGTTGTTTCTATTAAAAATTTGCAACCACTTGCAGAACCACGAGCCATCCTTCACTGCTGGACAAACTAATGCATTAGTACCGGGGAATAGGGCACGTTTAGTACCGGTAGGGCTGACCGGTACCGCCTGGCCGGTATTAAATGGAAGGCACCGGTCGCAGCACCCGATACTAAACGCACCACCCAGAAAAAAAAATATTACAAACTGTCGGGAGGCCCACATAGTCTCAAGTCACAAGTCACGTGAATTTTTCACGCGTAACTGTAGCTCTATCACTTCAATAACCGAGAATAATAGCCCAAGACCACATTCTTCCAAAGTCTCTGATATGATCCTTGTTTCTATTAAAAATTTGCAACCACTTGCAGAACCACAAGAACGACCATCCTTCACTGCTAGACAAACTAGCATCAGTACCGGGGCATAGGGCACGTTTAGTACCAATTGGGCTGACCGGTACCGCCTGCGTGGCGCGAGGATTGGAACCAACGACCTCTGGTACTAACAATTAGTACCGGTCGGTAAAATGGCTCCATGGCACCTTTAGTACCGGATCAAATTGTGTCCGGTACTAACATGCACGACCTTTTAACATGCGCGATGAAAGGTCGTTTTTCTTGTAGTGCTTTCTATGGTCACTAGGAAGATATATATATAGGGCTAAGGTACATACATATGTATATATATCCATGTGTATTATCATGTGACCTCATAGATAGATCATCCTTCTGGAACAAGCATCTACAAATCCATTGTGCACTAGACACACTCAATGCATTTCTAGCTTGATTTGGTTGTTTGCACAAATAATGGAGGAACGCTTGTCACGAAAGGAGGTATGATACCTCCTGCTAAACCGATGGGCAGGCCCACATGCAGGGAGATTGAGCGATGTAAGTCGTGATCTTCATGTTAAGATTAAATTAATCCAATGTGTGTAGAAGCTTGACATGGAGGAATGATAAAAGCAGAGTGGTTGGTTGTCACAGGTAAGGCAGCAAGAAATTGCTCCAATCAGTACTCTCCCTTTCCATGCATATCACATTCTTAAATACCCCAACAAACAGGTAATATGCATTGCAGATATAGGCAAAACAAAGTCAAAAGGTGCAAATTCAGATTGAGGAGCCATATGTATTTCAATGGAGAGACAAAGTCCCATTTTATAACATTAAAATGTTGATTGCAGGTTTAATTACATGTATAAACCTTGGTGGATTAAAGCATTCCAAAAATTTTATTTATGTAGTAGGTGTGTGGATTGCTGCCACAGGCTGTTAAAGGGTTAAAGGTCTAAAGGGTTGAATTCCCCGTAACTTTTTTAAGAAAGGGTGGAAAAGAAGGATAAAAGATGAAAGGAGCAATCAACGGTTTTTCAACTTTAGTAAGTCATAATGTTGGATGGTTGGATATTAGCTCCGTAGTAGCAATACATTGTTCCAGGCCTAATTAGGAATTAGGAGACCAGATTTCAGTTTGTTCAACTACCCAGACAGGTCTACTCATATTACCAAACCCGAAAATCAGATTATGTCTTCCTGTGTACTTTTTGTATACTGCGTTGTATATAATCTCATCGACTAATCCCTAATTGTATTACAGAGACAAGGATATAAATAGGACTAACAAAGAACTATCTTGCCAATGCAATCCCTTCTTTACTTCCCAATTTTTGATGAACCTGTCTGCGTGTTGTTTGCTGAAATGCATTGCCACTTCACCATCTGTCCATCTGACTAGCATGACATGTGATCCTAGGTCCCATGTATCAGCTGCTAAAGAATGAACTGGTATATCTTCAAACTCCTAGAAAGGAAACAAAATTGTGCACACACAGGGTTAACGTGGAGGACATGCTTGCAACATTATTTAGGTTAGAACATGTACCTAGAGTAACTACTACTGCATTATTTTGTTGGGTGGACCATCTTTGACCTGAACAAAGGTATAGGATAGCATATTTTTCAGATCTCAAATTAAAGCAACACCAGAAAAGGCAGCCAACAGCACATTGCTGGCTGCAACAATCCTAGCAAAGTTTCAACAACATGATTACTACAACCAGTCAACCACTACCTAAGTAGCCAACACATATGTGCGCGCACCCAGGAAATTAAAAAGGCTGATCAACAAGTACATGAATTGGCTAGGATCATTAGTTCACACACACAAAAAAGGGAAGCACTGAGTGATTCTCGTGATTATATAAGTAGGCGATGTTTGAAATGATATGACCTATTCTTTAAAATATAGACAATTTGTATGAAAAGAATCGCTGCATAACAACAACGATGTCCTATATTTCCTGAAATGTCAAGCTAGAATATTCGTCGTGTTATGGGGGCCATAAATTAAACCGCGGGCATCTTGTGTCGAATGATTGAGGGTTGCTAGCGCAACGAATTCATCACTTTGTTTAATTGACAAAAGCACCTGTGTGCAAGGATTAAATAGTGCTACTTGTCCTAATGAGTGTACATGATGACATGGGGCTGGGACTTGTGCCTCCCCTCTTGGTACGGTCAGGGAAGATAATCTTTTGAAACTCGTTTTGAGGCCTAAACGCACCTGCAAGTTGCAATGCTAGCTAATAATAGTCGCCACTGGCGATGAAAGGGGAGCAGCTTCCTATTATTCTAACAAGGGGTCATCAAGATTGGTAATGATCGTCGACTCAGGCTCGTCACATTGTTGACAAGTGCACTCGGATTTTGAAATGCTGCATTGTCAGTTTTACTTTCTAGGGTTTTACCGTGACTTGATTTAGTTTAGTCGGGGTTCAGGTCGCAATAAAACTTTCATGCTTTTGCTCAATTTCTTGGTAAATTAGTAGCAGCAATGATTTAATTGATCAGGATGGTGCTACCAAAATTCGAGCTCAATCGGGCAGAGATATTCTTTATAGAGCTGAGTGCGTGTACGTGAGTGCCCGCCACCAGACCGGACTTTCTAAGGAAATGCCATTGCTGAATTTTCCTGAAAAAAAAATAATAAGACAATGCTAAAGGGCCAGCAGTGTGTGTGGCAGTTGTGACATTAACTCATCATCATGATTGATAATTTCATTGTTGAATGTGGCTTAGTATCTACCATCAGTTATTACACGTTCTGCACACTGCTGTTTGGCATGCACAATTGGGTGAGCCTGTGCATGCTTCCAAGGTATGTCGGCTCGTTTCACTTACCAAGTGAATGTACTGATGCTGACGTGTCCGCGCATGCACACTACTGCCGGCATGGCCACAGCAGGGCAGTAATGCTGTGCGTGGAGAAGGAAATGCTGAGTTGGCAGAGTGGTTGCACGATTCAGAAGATGCATCCACATCAGTCAACAGGATTGGCTACAGGGGTTTTAATTTTTTTTGTGGTTTTGCTAGTTATTGTTGCTCCACTATCCCTCAAACAAGGCCTCACATAAGTATGGTCTCTACTGTTTGTGCAAAAACTCTAGGAGATGGAACTGAAGGTAGGGTTGCGTACCTATTTTTAGAGGGGTGAGTGTGCGTGCGTGCAAGCGCTTCATGTACTGTGTTTAAATAAAAACTGAAAATAAAGATCGACGGCGGCAAATTTTTTTAAAAAAAAGATAAGTCTCCTGATAGAGTTGATTACTTGGATTGATCGATGCGTTAACCTCACCTGAATTTGCCTATGATTTCAGAGACTTTAAATATTAATTGCCACCAGAGCATGCGAAAACAGGAATCATGACATCAAGCACCCACTTATGGTGATCGGTTGCATGCATGGCTCGCAACTTTTGTACCAAAAGTGCTGACCAGATACAAAATTAAGAAGATATGAGATATACTGGGTTATTTAAATCGTCAGCAATACCGCCCGGCAGGTCGTCAAGAGAACATGCATGTACAGGAGATGATCATGCCCTCATGAAAAAGAAAGATAAGAAAATGCAGGACATATGACCAGGATGCTATGACGTGGCACGCAATAGTAGCTCGTGTATACGCTAGCAGCACAAAAATTCAGCAAAATCGATCTTAAAGCGACACAACCATATGCTGGACCGGCTAGTGCGGCATACTTTATTTTTGCTGAGAGAAGATCAGTCCAAGTTGTCAGGTTTATATATGTTGCTTTGCGTTGCCTGAGGGAGAGACATGGCAATGGTCCTGACATTTTGTTTAAGAAAAAAGCAGCATGCGTATGTGTGTCACTCCAGTAATCCAGTTATTAGGGGCCATTTTCGCCAGAGGCATCACCGTACCATCCAGTCATCTTACATGGCAACTGCAGAAAAGGAGAAGAAAATCGTGATGGAGCGCCGCTGAAATTAACCTGAAAGCCGCAAGGTTGATTGAGAGGCCCCCTTTGCATTCGTTGCAGCAGGCGGCCGGATCGGAGCCGCGGGAAGACGACGGTGCTTGGTACTATTTGACCTGCAGTGCGACGTCACGCGGACAGGAAGGAATCTACGAGTACCTCCAAAGATCCCAAGGCAACGGATTTCCTGTCTCGCCTGCGCGCCGTCGCTCCTTGACCGACCTCTCGCGTTTCCCTGGCACGCGGGCCCCACCAGTTGCCACGGCGAAAGCTGCCTGGCCGTACGTACGCGCGGACCTGGCGGCGGCTGGCCTTCAGTTTCCGCGGCGTATTATTTCTGCACGTACTGTACATACACGCGCGTAGGAGAGCGCACGATCCAGCGGCCCTCGTCGCACGCGCCCCCTCCCCATCCAGGTTTCAGGTCCCCGTCCATCGACGGATCGCTTTCGCCAGCTCCTCCTCGCCACGAGCGGGTAGCCGCCGCTGGCCCGGCGATTTCCCTCGCGTCGCGGTCACGGAAAGGGACGGGACTCCTGCGCGCAGCGCGTAGCCCCGCGCCCCCGCGGCCCCGCCGAGTCATCATCCACATCCGTGCCGGGCCGTCCCCGGCCCGCCCCCAATCACCACGGCGCCGCGCCGCACGCCGCCTTGCGCTCGCTCCAGGTGTCCTGGAGGCTGCAGCCGTCCGGCCGGACGGGTCGGATACGCACGCACGCACGGGCACTGATGCTCTAGTCTCACCGTGTGTCTCGCGGTAAAAATCTCCTGCAGCGGCGTCGGTCTGTCCTGGTCCTAGCCCCGGCCCCGGCCCGGCCGGGGCGAGTGAGATCAACAGTGGCGCGCGCGCGGCGTCGGCTAGCGGCCGCCGCCGGCCCGTCGGCGGCACGTGCTGTTTGGACCCCGTCGTCGTCCCCACCTCCCGAGCGCGGGGTGGTGGTCTACGCCTGCGTAGCCCGGCCCAGTCCTGTCGCGTCACGTCGCGTCCGGACCTGACCCGAGGCGCGGGCGCGCCCGCGCCGCGCACAGTATCGTGAATGCGCGCGGCAGGCGGGAACGAACGAACGAGCCACGGCCTACGGCGCGGGCCGACGGGCACACGCCACTGTTCACCCACATTAACAACCGCCACGCGGACCACGCGCTTGGCGCCACTGGATCTCGGATGGTCACATCGCCTAGGCGGGTATGCGCGAGCTAGCCTATTCGGGCCATCGCCGCTCGCCATTGGTGTCGTAGATGCCCCCACGGCTGCACGGCCGCGGGAGCAGGACCATCTGCTCGGCGGTCGCTCTCGGTAGCTCTCTGTTGGTTTTCTTCCGGAGCACCGGTGGGAGCTTCACGTCAGGCCCCGGTGGGAGCTTCACGTTAGGCCGAAGGAGGTACTAAGAGTCACACGCGTAACTAGCAGTTAAGATGTGTGAGTTAAGGTGTCACACAGTTATATTTTTTAAAATTATATATCCAAATCAAAATTCGACTGTACCACCGTGTTTTTTGCGACGAAATCCTCAAATCAAGGCTTGGATAATTTTTCTATAGAACATTTTATTTTGAACGCGGAACAATTATTTTAATAATATAAAAAATATTCCATCTGTGTGACGATTTGACCGTCAACTGTCACGTTTGACTCGTAATATTTCCGTCGGGCCGGGACGGCGGCGCCCGGGCTTGGGCATCCGGAAAATGCCGGGCGTGTTCTCACTGGTGGCGACGGTGGCGATGCAATCAAGCCCGGCTCACGAACAAAGCGGGCCAAAAAGTCTGTGTCGGTCCACGTGGTGTCACGGACAGGGCGCGACGGCCCAAATTTTCTGGGTCGGCCCGGCATGGCACTCGTGTGCGGAGGCCCACGATTCCATCACACACGTACAGAAATCGGAAAAGGGAAGTCACCCAACAGAAGACGGCCCAGAGCAGATCGTAGAAAGAAAGATCCTTCGGGCTCAAAACATATTCCAGCCCGTAACACCACAAATGGCCCAAGGTCACAAAAACAAATTTTTCTTTGATTTGGTTGGGGTGCGCCAGGCCCGGCCAGCAGTGCAACGGCTGAGCAACGCTCGAGGGCCCAGTGGCAAGCCACTTGTAGTGGGCTCTCCCCCACAAAAAAATAAATTTAATATCAAAGTGGGCACATTGCCCACATATCAGATATTAAACTGATAAGAACAGATACTACACTTGATCTTAGCCAAAAGGCCGAGAAAGGTATGAGTTGCTTTGGTTCCCTACCCCTCCTTTGTAGCACCCTCCCTCCGCGCTCCGCTCTCGCCAGGCGATGTGGGACTAACAGACGCCGCGGCCGCGGCGAGGTCGGCAACCCGAGGCGTGGAGGCGAACTGGGCCGAGTTTGGGCTTCACGTTGCATTCGGCCCGTTAATGCGTGAGAAAATGACGCGAGCGGCGAGACGGTCGGTGACCGCAGCATATTTCTTCCGCATTGACGGTAGGGCCCGCCGCCGGCCACAGAGAGAAACGTTTTTTTTTTTGGGCAACCACAGAGAGAAACGTTAGGAGTGGAGGACAGCCACGGGGAGGGAGAAAAAGAAGAGAAAGGAGGGGAGAGAAAGCGAGCCTGCCTGCCTTCTCGAAACAGCACGGCAGCTCCCTGCCTCCCAACGGCTGGCTCGCGAGAATCCAAGCCATTTTCTTCACGCGCTCCCAGGTTTTAGCTCCGGCGCCATCAGGGCAGGGGGAGAGCGATAGTTCTGTGCTATTGGGAGAGGAGGGGGAGGAGGAGGGTGCGAGATGGGGTCCGGATCTTTTCTCAAGGTGCTGGCCAAGAACTTCGACGTGCTCGCCGGGTACACGGGCTTTTGCTTTCCCTCCCCTTTTCTCCCCCTTCCGGCGATCCGTTTATTCTTGGGTGCTGCAGCAACGTTGTGCGGCCATTCTTGGTAGGGTTATCCACTTATCCTGCGTGAGCGGATGTTTATCCCGGTGATTACAGGGCCGAGAGGGTGTGGGGAAAGTGTGCAGGGGCAGGAATCTCGCCTTGCAGGTTGTTAAGTCGTGGTAGGTGAACGCTTTTGGGTTCGCTAGGATCTTGCTGCTGTTGCGATGAAACTGTGCGATGGGTAGTTGTGGCTGGAATTTGTTTTGATTTGTGCTTCGATCGAATGGTTGGTAGGGCTTACGCCGCGGTTTTCTGCGAAAATCTTCGAAGGATGAGAGTTGTGGAGCCAAAAGTTTGCTTTCTCTTTGGTAGAGGATACGGTATGGCAACCAATGAGGAAACCTTGGAACTGTTCGTATAGTGGGATCTGGATTCAATCCGTCGAAATTAGTTCAAAGTTTAACTAACCACAATACCAGATATCTCTAGATCCCCATGCTGGGTCTTCAATGGCTTCATATCAAAGTTAATTCTAATTTTTCTTGTGATATATTTTGTCTTGTTTGTATTTGCCATTTGGAGTCGATAGAACCTGTCATAGAAAGCAAATTCATGTGGTGTTGAGGTCGATCACATTGTGCTTGTGCAGCTTAGCCCTGGTTCAGTTGATGGTCTATGTTACCCAGCTCTGTGATATAAGAATGAGAATAATGCGAATAAATGTATTCTATCATAAATTATTTCTGGGGTGCATTTTGTAGATCCAATCTGAAAGTTGGCATGCCTGCAGGCAGAATGCAGCAGAAATAAGTGATTCAATAGCACTGGTATATAATTTGAATTCAAATTAATCTGCAAAAGCAGATGCATTAAAAGCCTGCTGTCCTGTGAACTAGTACAATCATGTCATACTCATCCGCATTTTCATCTTTATGGACTATGGACGATGGAGCTGACTTCTGTTGAATGAAGATTATTTGTTTTAGTAAATGGCACTGCCACATTGTGACATACTGTTATCTGGGATTTAGAGCTTACTCTGGGAAGTAAATGTGGTGCCTGTTAGTGTTATGACTGGATAGATTGTCAAATGCTTTCATGTAAATTCTAAGTTTCAAGTCCTTCGTATTGACACTGAGTTTCTTTTTCAAATATTGTTTTCTTTTCAGGCCAATAATATCACTTGCTTATCCTCTGTAAGTATCACCTTTATCCTTAATTAGATTCCATGTCTCGGTTTCATCCTCTCAATACTATGTTGTTATAATTCTAATCACTTTTTTATTTTGGCACCTTTGCAGGTATGCTTCTGTTAGAGCAATAGAGACGAAAAATCCTATAGATGATCAGCAATGGCTCACTTACTGGGTGCTGTACTCGTTTATCACTTTGTTTGAGCTAACTTTTGCTCCAATTATTGAGTGGTAAGTAACACTTCTCGTCCTGATCCATTGTGTTCATTTTTTTTAGTGGACTTTGATACGTGGTTGTTGCTGTGTTTGATGCATCAAATTTGTGAATTGAGAGCTATATATGCTTACTTGAGATGTTGATTTGCAGGCTTCCCTTTTGGTCATATGCAAAGCTGTTCTTCAACTGCTGGTTGGTCTTACCTTGGTTCAACGGTGCTGCTTATGTTTACGACCATTTTGTGCGGCCAATGTTTGTGAACCGCCAAATAGTAAACGTATGGTATGTCCCGAGAAATGAGAAGTCAAGTAAACCTGATGATGTACTGTCAGCTGCAGAGAGATATATTGAACAAAATGGACCAGAAGCATTTGAGAAGCTCATCAGCAAGGTATCCCTGTTCTGAACAGAAATAACAGCAAATAAAGTATTTCCTTCACTAACATCATTCCTATTATCTAATGCAAGAATTCTACATTGCTGCTTCTGATGTCATTAGTGTAAATATATGCCACTTGCTTTCATGCAAATCTGTGTGTTGTTCTTATGAATATGAATTATATTTTGTTGGATTTTAGTCAGTCAAGTTCACTCGTTCATCTGCGAATGCTTGTATTTGTATTATCCAATGAGGTCTCTTGATAGAACTTTACTGTATACTGTATATCAGTATACCATTGCTTGCAAATGCGAGTAGAACTTCCCCAAATGCATTGAGCATATGTTATGGTAGTATCAATTATGTGTGTTCTTTCCCTTGATTTAACCACCGCCACCGCTTGAAAACTCTTGTTGCAGTCTACAAAGTCTTCAAAATCAAGGACCAAAAGGCGTTCGATCTTGGAGGAGGCTGAGGCTGAAAGAGAATCCTGGGGTGAAAATCCTTTCTACGACAAAAATTTCCGACACTAAACTACTTTGAAGTCCACTCAGCAGGTCTGTGCAATCAGAATGTGAAGGCAAATTACCCAGTTTTTTTCAACTGCAAGATTTCCTTGACACATGCACTTCATGCAGCCTTGCTGGGCCACACAGCCTGGAGACGCACCTTCCTGTATTCCTGACTTGAGGACTGTACCTTGTTGCATCCGCTGCTACGAAACTACGATGAGTTCTAGAGCAATTGTGGACTACTGTAAATGGAGGTAGATGCTAGCGTTTGCTCGTTTATGTGAGCTTTTGGCTTGTGTAATATCGACAGCGCCTGTGTTACTAAACCTTTAGGAGGATACAAGCCTAGATTTTCAGTTTACATTTCGTTCTGAGCATATAGTCGGCTGTTGCATTTCTTGCGTTTCTCTGTTCTACCTCTGCTCTGTGGGAATTTCGCACGAACGGAGGATTTCTTTCCAGCGTTCCCTTGAGTTTCCCTTTTGTTTTCAAGCAGATATGGGTGCTCGTGAATTTTCCCGAAGGAATCGAGCTATTTTTATTTATTTATTTTTCATTATTGCGTTGAGTTACTAAGGAGGTTTTGTTGGATTAATGTGCTCCGGACGTGCAAATTGAGCTCAGCCCATGGCCTATGAACGAATACTTCGTGAAAAAGTTCCTTTTATCTTCCTGGACTTTTGGAGCCCGCGTTTACTCTAGGCGTTTACTCTGTTCATCTGGACTCCTTGAACTCGTGATACCGTACATCATACTATGCAGATGACCTTCCTGCATGTTTTTTCTCGGTGATTTTGCTCTCTTTCTTTTATGTTTATTTTAGCTGAATATTTAAAAAATCATAGTAAAAAATAAAATCATAAAATGCAAAATTCAATTTTATTGGACTCTACCGTGAGTAGCTCTATGCAGTAAAATATGCAGTAAATATGTGATATGATATAATTTAGTAAAAAAGTTTTGTTGTAGTTTAGATATATACTTTTCTATAATTAATTCATAGCTACAGTTTTCATGATCCAATTATAATGAAATTTTTATGGTGAGCTAATCATTATATGCTTGAGTTGTAGTAAAAATTTCATGCTTATTGGATCATATATGCCTGAGCAACTAAAAAATCTCTGATATAGCTTGGAATTAAACAACCAGCTATACATGATCCAATGAGCATAAAATTTTTACTACAGCTCAAGTATCTGTAGCTATGAACTAATTATAGAAAAATATATATCTAAAAATATAATAAAATTATTTACTAAATTATATTATATCATATATTCACTACATATATCTACTCAACAAAAATTGAATTTTCTATTTTCTAATTTTTTGGTTTATTATAATTTTTTAAAGATTCAGTTAAAATAAATATAAAAGAAAAAGAGCAAAACCACTGATAGGAAAGATATGTCCGGAATCGCGAGTCCGAGAAGTTAAGACGGACGATTTTACGAGAAAATGCGGACTTACCCAAATTCGGAGAGGTAAATTTTTTTTTACCAGATCCCTCCGACTGGGCTGGGCTTTGCAGTCTTACTTAGGCCTTAGCCCACCTGTGCCGACTGCCGAGATGAAATGAGAAGTCATCGCATTACGGTTCGTTCCCTCGATGCCCGCGCGCTGATCCTCATCCTCAAAAGTAGCCGTGCACCGTTTCCACGAAGGCAATCGTCGAGGACCGTTCATTCCCCCACGTGGACACATCCTGCCACCTGGTCTGTACACGCGGTCCAGGAGCGCCTGCACGAGCCTGCTTTCTATCCGCGAGGAGCGAGGCCGAGCCCGTTCGTTGCCGTTGCCTCTCTCTCTCTCTCTCTCTCTCCCCTCGTCGTCGTCCGCCTATCTCGCGCCGCCCACGGCGAATGCGCGGAGCAAAACCATCGCGCTCCCCGACCGCGTCCTGTGCACGTCGCCGGACGAGTGCGGCCGCCGATTGCCCTCGCGGGCGGCGGAGCCGGCGCCCTCCCTGCGCGGACCAAGACCTCCCTCGATCCGCTCCCAATCCGATCGCCGCGTGATGTCCCCGAACGGAGTTTTGAGGTTGGTGGTCATCCCCCGTAATTCAGATCAGGTCCGTGTGTTTTTACCGTAATTTTTAGGTCACGATTGCAATTCTCCAATTCAGGGTCGAATTCCTGTGATTAGGCTTGCCTCTATCATCGGAATGTGACTCTTATTGGGGGGGGGGATTCGGTTCGGTTCTGCAGTTCGTAAGGGTATTTTTCTGTCCATCGCTAGGTCCATCCTGAGATGTATCATTCTGGCAATCGGTTGAGGCCTAATGGCGGTAGCTGCAGTCTGCGGAAACCCTTGGTATTTGAGGTGTAATGTTAATCCATCATTGATCATTTGGTGGCCCTCTCATGTTTCTGCAGTCATAAGATGATGGGGAGAAGGGGCAGATGCATTATTGTTCATCTGATCATTTCTGGACGATAATGCATGGAATGGCGTGTTCTTATGTCATAGTTTAGCTGAAGGGTTAACTTGTGTATTGCGCTGGGACATTGTAACCGTTTAGGCTTCCATTGATCTGAAGCATTTCTAGCTCAGTGTTCAGAGCGTTATATATTGTTTGAGGTTCAATTTTTTTATCTACTGTGATCTAAATAAAAGAATAAGACTCGCGGTAGGGAGAGAAACGTCCACCCTAGCTGCCTAGCATTGATTTATGAGGTGAGAATCGGAGTATTATCAAGTTTGAATCTCGAACTTACTATGTTCCAACTCAGGATGCAGGTTGGCCTAGGTCGACCCAGTGACCCAAAAACCCAATCAACAAGAAATGGTGTTAAAACTCTACAGGGCCAACCGATAAATTTGTAGTGCCATTTTAGGTCTAACCATGTGGGTTAGCGGGTTACCCAAACAAAACACCTGATGACGAGGTGAAAACTGAAGAAGGTCTGATTGCGGACAGGCGGAGCATATGGCAGGTGTGTGCTTGTGCTGCTGCAGGCCTGCACGCATGCGTCCTTAGTTCATGTAGGCGCCAGCAGGTTCTTTTCTGCTGCTTCAAAAATAAGGGCACGGAGCCATGGACAAAGCAGAGGTGGACGATGGTCATTTTGGTTGACCCATTGGGTCATTTGGGTTAGATGCTGTGGTGGATTGGGCCAACCCAAAAATGAAAGTAGACTTGATGGGTAGTACTGATCATGTAACTGGTTGACCCATTACCGACCCACCTGCATCCCGAGTTCCAACCATGATGTTGGTAGCCTTGTTGTTTGTTGTTGATGTTCGGGCATAATCTCACACATACTTATAGCTCTTCCAACTAGGGATATTTGTTGATATTGTCTTATGTTCACCTTTACGGATGCATAATTGTAAAGGTGCTAAGTAGAAATTCTTAATCCAGCTGTTTCTCTGTAGCTGAATGAGTGACTCAGACTTTGGTTTGTTATAGATCATTTGCTAAGGGTTTTCCTTTTGCCATTTACAGGGACGATTCAGGGGAAAGCCATGCAGTTGCATTAGATGGTTGTTTCTGAAATGATCTCATTTTGTGACACATGATTTTGTGTGCTATGTGAAATGGCTTCAGAGTTTTTGAAGAACGGTCCCTTTGATAGAGATGTTGAACAGGTAATTGTTTTCTCAGTAGGATTGAATGAATCTTACTCATGTATACATTAGAATAACATCCTTCAAACTGAATAACATACTGGAATGGCTTGATGCAATAATTTTGACTTAATTTTATTATATGGAAACTGGAAATGCTACAAGGCAAAAGTTAGCACCACGTAAGACTGTAATAAAATGCAAACTGATTGGCTTAATAATATATTGGTGGTAGGAGCGTTAAGCATGCATTCTTGTGAATACCAGGTTCATCTAAATTTAGTTGGATCTTCTAACAAAAGAACCCCTAACTTGTACAAGCGGTGAACTCTTAGTTGTGAACTAGCACTAGACATGATTATTAATTTGCTCCATGATCCCTGATGTTCTCATAATTATACTTTCATTGCTTTCATGTAAGCAAAAGACGTGCAATGGCATGCTTTATATCACTTGGTGTTTCTGAATTGCTAGGCAATAACAGGCTTGAAGAAAGGGACACATCTGTTGAAATATGGCCGCCGAGGAAAACCAAAGTTCTGTCCGTTCAAACTTTCAAATGTAAGTAGGAACCTTTTTCCTTAGTTCTATGGTTTTGTGGTGGCTCATGGCTCATGTCAGTGTTGATTAAACAGTTTAGTGCTCAGTTGTCTGGGCGTTGCAACCGATTTCAATAAAAAGTACTTAGGGTCCACAATTGAGCTAGTCATTCTTGCAAATATTATTTTTGTCAAAAAAATTACCTATAGAATTAAGCCACAAAGAAATCACATACGTAAAAAGTGGAAGGCCATATATGTATTCTCTTGACAGTTACACAAAAAGCATTGCATAGAAGATCCTTATGTGAATCAGCTACCACCACCACTATCACGACTGTTAACTGTGGTTTGTATAGAAGTAAAAACTTACCTGTTTTCCCTAGCACACGTTTTGGTATTTTGCATTTTGCATTTTTCATGAAAATGAGAGTAGATCCATTAAGTATTGTGTTAAATACTGATATTAACAAAGGAACAGTAAGGAGTTGCCAGAGTGAACATGCATGTTGTTTGAGTCAAAGCACGCAGGCGAAGTTTTTAGACCTCCAGGTGCGAATGGCGTGCATGTAGGAGTTAGTTCAGGTTGTGGTTATTAATTTATTTAATTGCTGATGTAACTTAATGGAGGTAGATAATGGAGGGTAAGAAAAAATGTAGTTGGCATAATTATGTTTCATCTTTAAGTGAAAGCTACATTTTATATCCATGGACATTATTTAAATTGTCTATATGTCAAATGAACATTCTTTTTAATATTTGGAGGAAAAAATTATTGTCATAGAGAAGAGATCTTATATGGTTCTTGGGAGTACCAAGAAGCACCAAAAAGTTTTACCTTTTAATGAGATCTCAGTACTACTACCTATATCATGAGGAACCAAAATTAATACTGTACCTCTTGGTATATATTAATGACTGAAAATGCTCAGTGGAGGAAGCCTATCTTTATTCGCCTACCATTTATATTGATCATGTTTTCTTCTGTTGCCAGGATGAAACTATGCTCATCTGGTACACTGGGAAAGTGGAGAAGCAATTGAGACTCAATCAAGTTTCAAGAATAATACCTGGACAGAGGACGGTAAGTATATATTTGAGTACTAGTATTACCCTATTCTGAAACCAACTTCACTAGTACTAGGAGAGCTTCCAGTTTTTGAACATTATCAGCCTGATATTTCATTACTGTTGGCCTTTTATTGAATCCTTGATGTAATCACTGGCATTCCTGCCTCTTTTTGCTTGGGGATTTGTCTAGGTTACTCGCCAGTTGTGTTCAAGAAATTCGAAGTGATATATGCGGTTGATATTGTTCTTATGTTGTCTTCCCTGCCAGGCTATCTTCCAGCGGTACCCAAGACCTGATAAGGAGTTTCAGTCGTTTTCCCTTATATATGGCCATAGATCATTAGATCTGGTATGTGAACTTCCATCTAACTTGTTCCTTTGCTTAAGTTTACATTTGGATATATTTTTCCTATTTACATGCTTACCAAGTATAAGTGTTGGAAAAAAAATGTGCAGTGATATCATTATGAATCATTTGATTATCTCAGTTTAGTTACTCTCAGTAGATAATTTGTGGCAGATTTGCAAAGACAAGGATGAAACGGAGGCATGGTTTGTTGGTTTGAAGGCACTTGTTTCTCGATGGGTGATAGAGACAAAAGATGGAAAAGTTTCTGATAACCCAGCTAAGCATATTCAGGAAGTTTCGCCGTTGGTGTTTCCATTTTATGGTAGTGATGCCAAAAAAAAGGTAAGTACATAGTGACTTATATATGTTACTTCTTCCATGTTAATAAAGTACATAATTGTGTTGGGCATCTTGTAGGACTTGCATAATGTCAATGCTCATGAATTCATTGGATTTGGAAATATTTTCTCTGATGCGGTATGCACTGGACAGGACAGGAGTAGAATTAGTGCAGGGTCTATCGGTACTTCTAGCTCCTTCTCATCTGGAGGTGCAGATACATCCAGTGGAGGAGCATCTGGAGTTAGCTATTCAAGATCAGTAAGTTCATCCAGCTATGGATCAGGTGATGATTTCGATTTGTCGGGGGATGTTTTCATTTGGGGAAAAGGTGTCGGTGCTTATGCTTCGCATACATCTGGAAATCTGCATGATTCTAGGAGTGATGTATCTTCACCAAAGGCACTGGAATCAACATTTTTGTTGGATATTCACAGTATAGCTTGTGGGAGTAAGCATTTAGTGCTTGTCACCAAACAAGGAGAAATATACAGTTGGGGTGAAGAGTCAGGGGGTAGGCTTGGACATGGAGTTGATGCTGATGTTTGCCACCCTAAGCTTATCAGAGCTTTGAGTGGAATAATTATTGAATCTGTTGCCTGTGGGGAATTCCATACTTGTGCTGTTTCTTTTTGCGGGGATCTCTACACGTGGGGTGATGGCACACATTATTCTGGTGTTCTTGGTCATGGAAATGATACTGCCCATTGGATTCCAAAGAAGGTCTATGGCCCTTTGGAAGGTCTGCACATATCTTCAGTATCATGTGGACAATGGCATACGGCCATTGTGACATCATTAGGCCAATTGTTCACCTTCGGTGATGGAGTATTTGGTGCACTGGGCCATGGAGATCGCCTAAACACAAACATCCCAAGGCACGTGAACTCTCTGAAAGGAATGCGTGTTCTGCGTGCAGCTTGTGGCGCTTGGCACACAGCTGCAATAGTTGAGATTGTAGACTTTCTTGATACTGCTGCAGCCACCAAACTATTTACATGGGGAGACGGGGACAGAGGTCAGCTTGGACATGTTGACAGAGAAGCAAGGTTCATACCAGCCTGTGTGGCATCGCTTTTAGAACCTAGTTTTTGCCAGGTAGCTTGTGGGCATGACTCTACTGTTGCTCTATCAACCTCTGGGCAAGTGTACACCATGGGCAGTAATGCTTTTGGGCAGCATGGAAATCCAAAGACTGATGGAAAGTTCCCTACTCTTGTTGGAGGGATCATCTCTAGTAGTTTTATTGAAGAAATAGCATGTGGTTCTCATCACATTGCTGTGCTGACTTCGAAAGCTGAAGTTTATACTTGGGGCAGAGGTGCAAATGGTCGTTTAGGACATGGAGACAGTGTCGATCGAAATACTCCAACTCTTGTTGAAGCTTTAAAAGATAAGCAAGTCAAGAGTGTAGTTTGTGGAGCTGATTTCACTGCTGCTGTATGTCTCCATAAGTGTGCATCCGGTTTAGATCAGTCAGTATGCTCTGGCTGTCACTTGCAATTCGGTTTTAGAAGAAAACGACACAACTGTTATAACTGTGGTTTAGTTTTTTGCAAAGCATGCAGCAGTAGAAAATCAACGAGAGCTTCTTTGGCACCTGACTCATTCAAGCCGTACCGGGTATGCGATGAGTGCTACACCAAACTCAGTACTGTGGCAGATGGAAAAAATCTGAGAAATTCAGGGCTTCTTGAGGGAAATCCTCATCAATTGTCCAGGGAAGCCACTGATCCAGATAAGAGCTTGCGATCACGACTGTCTAAGCTTTTGACTTGTGATTCGTTCAAGCCTGATGGTAAATACTCACTGGGTACTGGCCAACTTCCTCTACCTCGCATACGAAACATGAACCGGAGTACTACAAACTTGATTGGTAATTCCAAGGAGTTGATATCGTCTTTCATTCCTACCTTAAAAGTAGGCTCCCATTCCCAGCCAACATCGCCTCCTTCCTCTGGACCAAGTTCACCAAATCCTATCCGACAAGAAAATAAGTTAAGTGAGAATCTAACTGAAGAAGTTGCTAGACTGAAGTCCCAGGTATTTCATATCACCATCCTATACGATACAGTAACATTTCATTTTTTCCTCAAGCTGTCTTTAGATCCTCACAAATAGCAGAAATTATCATTCAGATAATTAGGATTATTATATCAGCCAATCCTTTTCTTCCCTAATATGTACTACTCTATTTCATAAAGTTGCATGATTGATTCTTGTAGGTGAAGGAGCTGACCCACAAATCGGAATTACTTGAAGATGAACTTGCAAAGGCTAATAATCAATTAAGGGAGGTCAGGGCTACTGCTGATTTAGAAAACTTGAAGTGCAAAGCAGCGAACGAAATTATCAGTGTCCTTACAACTCAGGTAGATATTCATTGTTAATGTGGTTGATTTTTGAGGATGAGTAGTGATGTTTGCTGCGCTGATGATTGTTACTCCCTCCGTTCCAAATTATAGGTCATTTTGGCTATTTAGATACATAGTTTTTCCTATGTATCTAGACATAGCGTATATCTAGGTGCATAGCAAATGCTATGTATCTAGAAAAGCCAAAACGACTTATATTTTGGAACGGAGGAAGTATATAGCAAAATATTGTCACCGAGAAATGAAGGATGAATGAACAATGTACTGGCTATGCTCTTGTAGGATAGGACAGAAAACTAATCGCAGCTATTCTTAGCCAATGTACTAATCCATGCGTTACAAAGACAAGCATTTCATTGGCTCCATTGCAGTGCATTCTTCCAGTATTTGTATATTTGAAAAAAAATTGATACCATAACTGCATGAAAGCATATCTCTTAAAGTTCAGAGTTGTAACTCTAAAATCTTACAAGATTTGGTAAAGAAACACAGATTCTTCTAACTAATTGTATTCCAAATGACAAAGTACAATTACAAAACTGGCTGTTAATCAGTTCGTATAATTTTCTGTGCATCAGGTTCTGAAACTGTGATGTATGCTGACCTTTTTATGGAACAGTAAGAATCTACTTCAAATAACTATATTAATAAAACCAGTGAATAACATAAATGTAAGAGCCTGGTGCAGCGGTAGAGCCTACCGTCTGTAAACCGGAAGGTCCCGGGTTCGAGCCCCAGCCTCTGCACTTTGTGCGGGAAAGGCTTTGCGCTACAGATACCCTTCCCCAGACCCCGCACAGTGCGGGAAGCCTACAGCACTGGGTATGCCCTTTTTTTAGCTATCCACAAACCACTTACAGGTACAATTAAAACAAGAATAAAGTGTGCTATATAATGCTGACTTACCAAATTTTTTTTCCCAAAATAAAACTGAGCTACCAGAGAGATAAAGACAATTCGTAATGGAAACTGTAGATTCTTAACTTTAATTTGGAAATAGGAGCATGAACTAGTTTCTCATAATTGCATCATTATTTTGTTGTTCATATACTCCCTCCGTTTCAAATTATAGGTGGTTTTGGCTTTTCTAGATACATGACATTTGCTTTGCACCTAGATATACGCTATGTCTAGATATATAGGAAATATTATGTATCTAGAAAAGCCAGAACAACCTATAATTTGGAACGGAGGGAGTACCATTTTATGTTATTCAATTCTTTTGTGTTATCAGATCAAAGCTATGACACCAAGAACACATGAGTGTACTTCGAATGGCAGTTGGGCTGATCATGTATCTAAGGTGTTTGGAAGTCATTCCCGCGACAATAGTTTGCAGGATCTTCATAGGCCACCTGATTCCAGTGGCCAGCAGGCTCATCAATCGTCCTGCAATGCAAATAGTATTGTAGCCGATGCAGAATGGATCGAACAGGTTGAACCTGGTGTTTACATCACTGTGTTCCGCTCACCTGCAGGTCAGAAGTACCTCAGGCGTGTGCGTTTTAGGTATTGGTGCATTCTAGCTCCATCTGACTCAAATATATGCTCAGTTCTCGGTTTTGATCATTGGATCTCTTAGCATTTCTTATATATCTTTATTAGATGCTGAGCATTTCTTATATAGTTATGGTTTTATACAAATTGCATTTCTTGTTTATCCATCAAAGGTTGCCGAATTTGATCACAACTTACAATAGATTTATGCTTTTACTTTATATGGTCGAGCGCTTATCTGAGTTGTACAGATGCTCTAGACATGTTCCAGCTTCAGAAAATGATTGTAAATGGTGCCTTTCTGAACTTCTCATTTATCACTATTTTTGCTGACCTGCAGCAAGAGACGTTTCACAGAACACCAAGCAGAACTATGGTGGGGCAACCACCGCTCTACCCTGCAAGAGCAATATGGTATTCTGACTGGAGACAGTATCTTCCCATCAAGAACAATTCGCGAAAAGGGATAGGATAATATCTTCGACTAATTGGTGCATAGATCAACTTTTCCTGCCAGCAAATGTATATTTCCTTTTTCTTGAGCAAAAAATGTATGTCTTCTTGGCATTGATTTCCTGTTCTTTCTTCTGGGTAGATGCATCCGAGGAGCATGGGAGGTGTGTGCTGGGGACTGAGCTCAGTGAATTCCTTGGCTCATCCCACTCCAGCTGGATGGATGTTACTCACGGCTTCCATTGTTGTGTTCTCGGTACAAAAGATACAGCGAATGATGAGGTTTTTCGAAAAGATAAAGATATGAAGATGGCAAGTACATCTCATAGTTGTGGCCATTTGTATAGCTAAACTGGCATGGAGGGGTCTGAGTTTAACTAGTAGTTTGTGCAAAATGTCTCTGCAGTGGTGGTTAACTTAGGTAATCCTTGTGTTCTGGAGCTTCACTGTGGCCTTTCCGCGTACACCCCGGCTCCTCTTCTCGTACTTGATCTGGCACCCTGCAAATACTTGACCCTGCCATAATATGGTCCGATTCTACCGTACATGTATGAGTCAGGAAAAGGATCGACAAGTCAGCTATGAGAGCTTTCGACTCTATGGCCATCCTTACCTTGTGGATGCTATGGAAGGAGCACAACAGATGGACTTTCGATCATCAGACTTTGAAGGCACCTTTGGTTGCGGTGGCGATTGCAGAGGAAGTTTCTGTTTGGGTGCAGGTGGGGTACACCTTATTGTCGGATTTTGTTCAGTCCGTCCGGTCGCTGATGTTTCATTGTTATCAAACTTGAGTCTTTGAGGTCGCGCTATCCCCTGTATTGAAAGCCTGCTCAGTATGTAAACTTTTTTTCCCTCGTAATGAAAAAAGTGATAAAGCATGGTCGGGAAAAAGAAATTTAATTCACAACGGCCATAGCATGTTGTACATAGCGTGGAACCGTTCTCTGGTAGAGGATTATGTATTTTTGCTTGATTCTTATTCAATCTTCTTCCCAGATTTGTACGATTTTGGTTGTGCGTAGGGTCCAAAAGGGAATAAAGAGGTTGCAACTGACATTGGTCACTTTTTTTTCTGAACGAGGATTTGGCATGTTCTACGATGGTTTTTTTTATTTTGAGTAACGTTCTACGATGGGTTAGGGGGTAACGGAAACATGTGTATTTAGTGCCCCAGTTCTGAATGTACAAAAATAAAGAGATTCATAACGGTAGCGTGTAAAAGAACATGTGTGAACAGGTCTAGAATAGTGGTGTTCTCCAATTACTCATTGAACAAAGCCTCGATGTACATGTATTTTCGGCAAGTGGCATTGTTAACTTTTTTTTCTCATCCATTGAGCTATGTGGCGACCTTTGGGCAGCAGCACTGGGTGGACGGTCTAACCATGCTCTGCAACCCGGCTGTGGTTGACACTTGACAGCCTAGTGTGTACGAGGTTTTTTCTTCAGGAACTTACTGAATCTGCTCGGAATCATCCGACAGGTCAGCTGCCCTATTAGCAGACAAATCGATGCCAGGGGAATCCCGGCATGTCTTCAACCTCCAGCCATACCAAGATCAAGAGGAGATTTACGTACCATTCCTATTCCTGATCCCTCTGTTCCAATTAGACAGCTCGAACGGCCGATCTGCGAGCTCCGACCGGCCATTGACCGGCATCCGTAGCGCGCCACGTCGCCGGACACACCCACCTGCCGTCCACGCGTTCCTGGGAGGAAGCAGGCACGAGCCTCCAACCAACACTCCTCCTGCGACTTGCGTAGGCAGCAGCGGGAAGCAAACGGCATCCGCCAGTCCGTCACGCACCAGCACCACGGCACAAGGCGGCAACTTTGACAAGCTAGAAGCCACTGCTGCCGCCTGCCGGAGCATGATCATCGTGGACGCGAGGAAACCCACCAGGCGGAAACCCACCTACACGGCTGATGTCTGCTATGCTAACACGGACCTCAGTTCATTTCTCGGCAAGATCCGTGGGCATGCATAACATTTCCATAAGTTAAGAGATATAATGTACAGTACCAAGGAAATGAAAAGCGCATTGCCTGCGTCACTCAGCAGACCAGAGCAGTCGTGTAAGGTTTATTGCCCAACCAGTAAAAGGGCGGTAAGAAATCAAAATTGTATCGAATTTGACAAAAATAGCTAGATTGTCAGCTCTGGGGCAAAAACTTTTTGGGCTATTTACATTTCGATCAGGCCTCTCGGTTGGGAACCCGTAACGCTACAACATGGGGTATATTATCATGAAAACTTGGCATCTGATAAGCCATTTTGCTATCGATACATGATGACAACAGCACTGTTAACAGAGATAGATGAGCAAAGTGAACAGAGGTGAGCAACATTATGGTACACTCGAGCTCTGTGATGAATGAAATTTTGATTTGTGGTATTGGTATCTATTCATATAGGGGAGGCAGGTACACCAGCAAAAAGAAAAGGCAAGGCTTACACTGTAGATGCAGCCCTACCTGCTGTTAACTAGGAGATAGAAGAGATTAGCCCTATGGCACCAGCATATTTCATGGAAGACTAATATATACCATATACCCAAAGATTATGATTATGCTTGCATTACATAAAGGCCCCGTTTGTTTCAGCTTCTGGCCGATTTTGAAAGCTTGATTTTGGGAAATTCAAAAGTCAGATGACTCCCAGAATCGAGAATCCAGCTGATTATGGATTCTCGATTCTGGATTCTGAGAGTCATCTGACTTTTTGATTTCTCAAAATCGAGCCTTCAAAATCGAACATAAGCTGAAACAAACAGGGCCAAAGAATCCCCAGTGATACATAGGACTGCCTCCAAGAAAGTATGCTGACAGCTATACCATTGCTCTGCAGCTTACAGCTAATTTGATAAAGGAGATAGAGAGAAAAAGAGGAAGGGCTAATCATGCAATGCAAGTATCCGTAAATTACCTAATAGCATAAAACTCAATGTGAAACAAAGGAAGGATACTTTCAGAATTCAGATGATATAAAATTGATACGTATTCTCAGTTGCCACAACGTGACTCATCAAACCATACAAAACAATAGACTAGATACGAATAAAACCACCTTTGATGTGAGAGTAGAACCAGTTATGCTTATAAAATTTGCTCCAGCTTCTGTTGCAAGTGTGAAGGGCGGGCCCGGTGCAGCGGTAAAGCCTACCGTCTGTAACCGGAAGGTCCCGGGTTCGAGCCCCAGCCTCTGCACTTTGTGCGGGAAAGGCTTTGCGCTACAAATACCCTTCCCCAGACCCCGCACAGTGCGGGAAGCCTACAGCACTGGGTACGCCCCTTCTGTTGCAAGTGCCTTTGCCAAAAGTGTTTTCCCTGTTCCAGGAGGCCCAAAAAGCAATATACCTTTGCAGGGCTGAAGAAAGGTGAAAAATGAAAAAAAAATTAAAATGCCATGGTGAGCATGCACAATGTTGAAAGAAAAGGTGTGAAATCTCATGGACTTAGCAACTTGCAACTTGATTCATAGCTTCAAATATATTTGGGTCTTTTCATGATTTCATCCATTACGCGTTGACATGCAATGCAAGTTTGTAACTACTGTAATAATTTGTTCCATTGATGAGACGTTACTATACTAATATATCAGTGGCATAGAATTTAGAAACAGATGCAGAAATGCAAAGACAGAGTTGTACTCAGGTTGTTTCTTCTCCAGAACATTGTTTTCCATGTTTAGCTACAGACTGGCAATGTTATGCAGGCCCATGCAGCAGGTTAAGTTAGGAATAAGTCATAACTTAGGAGTCAGATGGTTTATATAATCAAAAGGGAAGTGGCAACAACAAACCCAGTTCACTATCAGAAACCCAAATTCATAAGGAAAATAATACCCTTAACAAGTTGCCGTGAGAAAAAAGCTCTGGCCTCCTCATTGGAAGAGTAACAAGTTCATCAAGTGTCTTTT
This sequence comes from Panicum miliaceum, assembly GCA_032594955.1. Classification (NCBI taxonomy): domain Eukaryota; kingdom Viridiplantae; phylum Streptophyta; class Magnoliopsida; order Poales; family Poaceae; genus Panicum; species Panicum miliaceum. Next base: position 5,928,176 of record CM064071.1, read on the forward strand.
TGACATCCTCAAGAGCACCAATATCATCAAACTTAACTCCAATTTCATTGGGAGGCACAACTGCTGAAATGAAATTGCGTTCATACTCATATTTCGCCAACAACTGCAGTGAAGACACCTTTTAGGGTTGGGCACTCCCACAGGCCACAATACAAAGAATTTCCAGGAAGAAAAAGTATGTCTTCTTATAATAAAAGCTTAAAACTAAAACTACCTTCATGTTTTCAGATGGCTTCTTATTGGAAGCCTCCTGCTCCTTCAACCTCCTAATTGCTAGGTCCAGACTTGAAAAAAAAACAGAGAGACATTAGCGTTAGTTAGTGACCAGCCAAGACAGATGGCTGACTGCCATGACCCACTGATACACTACCTTTCACGGGGAATGGTCAACCTATCACCCTTTGTGGAAGGATTAACTGCTGATGATAAATAGTGACTCCTAGCCCATCCAACAACCATCTCTGCTCCTGAAATCAACAATACATACAGAAGAAGTAAGCACTGGTCCTGCTCCTGGCAACACCTTAGGATTGGTGTCAGGAGTTGCATTCACTAGGAAGGAGAAATGAAAACTTCGATTTATCATGTAAGGCCAATCATAAGGGCCTGCAACTATATAGTTGGGTCCAGACTGATTGTGCACTCGTCTGGTACAGTTTTGTTGTGGCAACTGTGCATGGTGCACAGTGGCAATCACAGCACCTCGGGAAGAGCAATGCTTTCGGTTAGAATAACGATTGGACCCATCAAATAAGAATCCATACCACCAAGATGGCAATCTTCAACCAACTTCAGGTTGAAGTGATCAATGCTAAATTATAATGTGATCAACAGAATATAAGTAACATTGGTCAGCCCAAACTATAGCATATGAATCAAAATATGGATCCAGGTACCATACATACTTTGTTTTGTCAAAGCAACACCCTCTGACTTGACATGCAATAGATCCTCACATGATAGCTCATGTTCTTCAAGCACCTATATTTACCAATCATGACATAAAGCAGGTGCTTCATGAAGCGATACTCGATCATATAATATATGTAGGCCAAGAAATGAAAATCAACAGAGAGGACTGAAGTTAGAGATTAGAACTCCGAAGCAATTCCAATACCTTGTGCAGCTCTACAAGGTTATGCCTTGAAATGATTATTTTTTTGTCCTCCTCAATCTGGTTATTGAAAACTCAGTTGCTCATCATCCTGAATATTGAAAGACAAATATTATTGTAAACATGGCTCAAGAGCTAGAGCATTATTCAAGGTAGGAGAGCATGCGGTGAGCAAGTTATTGAACACCAACAGATATTGATGTAACAACAAATAGGAGACATCATCATCAGATGTCAGCAGGTGAGAGAAGTCAACACGTTTCACATATCAGCACTTTGGAAATAAAGAACTGATAGGATGTCAGCTTACCTTTGGAAGAGGAATAAATAATCTATTTTTGAAAAGCTTCGTTATGTCACTGGACCTTGAAGGCTTCCGTCCTTTCAGGTCCCCTACCAGCCGCTTCAAGGATGATGACTGAATACATTTCATAGTAATAGGGAGTTTAGGCACTGCTGTTGCAATCCACCATGCCAATGAACTCTATGATATAGTGCTAAGAAGGAGAAGAGTTACTCAGACCAGTTTAAAATTTAAAAGAAGCATGCTTTAAAGTTGCACAGCAATGCAGGGAAGTGACACAAAGTTGGTGTATCCTTCTTTTCTTCCTTTTCACCTAGTTTGTTTTAGTGGCTAAACTACAGTTCAGCAATTGCCACGGAGGCCATCAAGAAGCACTCGTTGCTCTAACGCTACACTTGGCATTGCAGTGGCTTTTGGTAGCACTTCTGCTTTGCTCCTGACAAAATACTCTCTCCAGTCACAAAAAGGTCACTTTGGAAACCGACAGTCACCAACATGCTACTTTGACTACTAATTACGAGTATAAAGTATATGCAAAATGTAGCAAAGCTATAATATTAATAAACTATATGTCAAAACCAATCTAGGATATCGATGGTCAGAGTAAACATGCTGATTGAACACAACCCAAAATGGCACGAACACTCTACTTTGACTGGAGAGAGCATAAATCAATTGGTAGCCCCTTTTAATAGCTATAGCGGTAATTTTTACTAGAATGAGTAAATTTCTTTGTACTAATCACACCTCAAAGCAATGCAGTACAACACTGAAAAAGGTGGATGAAGGAATCTTGTCAGACCTGACTGTGCAGCCTTATGCACCTATAGAACTAGAAAGGCCAGCAAGTAGTGTCAACTTGCACAATTCATTTTCAGACCAGGCAGAATAAGGCCATGCTTTGCAGGAATATAATGATAAAAGCCCAGCTTGTACTCACGAAGGATAAACATAAATAGGCATTGCTTTTGCATTTTTCTCTCTCCAAAACAAGCATGCCATTAGGCCAAGCATAATGATATCTAGTATCTAGTTTAGATACAATCCTGAACTAGTAAATTATCCAACAGGCAATGGCAACCGACTATAAAAAAAAAATATGGCTTCGTGCTAATGATATGGCCATCATGTCAACCACAATAAAGAGCGCTTACAGGAATATTCGGCAGAATGGGCTAAGCAACATCAGCATGATAAATTGTTACTATTAGGACCAGAAGCATTAGATGGAAAAACTAAAGTTAGTTAGGCACATTTTGCGTGGTAAGAAAAATCTAAATGAGCAGAAACAAATACATGAATAACTGGAAGAATAAATGTTTTCTGGACCAGTTACAACAGGGAAGGATCAGAAAATAAGCATATCTTCTTTAGCAGGTTGGCAAGAAAATTACCAGCGGAGACAGACGAGCCAGATTATGGAACAGCAGAGTCCTCTGTATTTAAGCAGAACCCACATAAGAACCAACAACAAAATATATAATTGAGTGCAAGCAGGTAGGGCTAATGGAGCTTATATGGCTTACAGGTTCTTTATCCTTAGGTGCTGCTGTCGATGCCTCCGCTATGTTCTGCCCACATATCAAAACTAGAGGTCCAGTTAGTTGATCAAACATTTCCTCTACCTTTTCAACAAATTCTCTGTGATTTGATCTTGGAACTGCCCTAGACAGCCACTGGGAACTGTCTGGAAAGTAAACAATGGCTGGTTATAGAGATGGCAGTACCTATTTTTGTAAACATAACATTATAGATAAGTTTATTAAGCAAATCATAAGGACGCAAACACTCGTGAATATTGTCACTTGTACAACAGACTGAGTGGTGAACCTATGCAAGCAGATGCATGTACACAAGAGAAAGAAATATATCAAGATAATACAAGTTATATACAAACAGTTATATTCAGATAAGAATGCTAAATTGCGGACATGTCCAAACTGAATATAGCAATATGGACGCTTGGGACTAGAAGCATACTGTCAACCCAGTAAACTGCTGGTTTAGCATTTTGCACTTTGTCTACTTCATCTTTGTTACCATCAGCCACCTTCTCCTCAGGAGGGTCAAATATAACAGCCACTTGATCGCCATTGATCTCATACACCTCTCCACGCTGTCCATTTGATAAAGTTCTGCAATTATAATAAATAGAAGAATGTTCAATTATAAAGGGTTTGTACTTACAAATATTGAGAGATAATAATGCATCCCCAATGGGCAAAGGCTCGAGCATGCAATATAAGGAAATACAACCATGAAACCAAGTCATCCATCAAAAACAATGTTGGAAATAAGGCTAAGCAAGTCTATGTAACTATATAAGATTCTGCATCTATGTATCACTTATAAAACTAAGCAGTATAAGAATACAAGCGTTTCCAGAGAAGTGATGACATGTACAATTTACCCATTGTTTATTCAAGGTACGAACTCATCTTGAAAAGTGTAGCAAGCAATGTTAAAATGCAAAGTCCCTCAGCCCTCGCAACCACCCCAAAGGACAGCAATATTAGCGACTAATGCCATGGCAATGTGCAAAAATAGGCTGAATAGTTCTAATCTTAAATACTTCGTCCTTATTTCCATTTTTGTTGAGAAAGCTAGAAAAGTAAAAAAACGAATTAACTAGTGATGGTCACGTAAAAAAAATGATGTATCAAGGCACATTTAGCTGAAATACTGTGGCAATAACATGCAACAAAGAATGCCCACAAAAGAAAGTCAAGATCTTCTTGCCTTATTTTCTATACAAATACAAGAAAGACTTATCCACCCACCTGCCACTAATAAAGGTATAGGCATTCTTTGAGCCATCTTGAGTAGGTACTTTCCCCAAAATGATCCTGTGATTTGACATATATGATATGCATCATGATTAGTGTAAAAATACTAGATCAGTATGACAGCCCATAAGACCATAACTATGCTAAGAAAAAGGATCAAGGGAAAAGGTTGGGTAGCTAATATGAAGTACAAACATGTGGTAACATGCCCTCCTGACACTCATCAATTTCACCACAACCACTGAGCATGCATACACAAATAACAGAGAATTTAGAGTTGTAGACAGGCTTGGCACATGTAGACACATAAGGTCACAAATGTGTGTGCACCTCTCACCCAACAAAACCAATAAGGGTGCACCCATGTTTCTGCTTGAGCCTTCTGCTTATTGTGCATCCAAATGCATAAACAGACATCTCACATAAACAAAGCCCGCACATTGAAATGCCTATCAGATGGAAATTTTTTATATCATGCAAGCTCACATTATTATAGCATACAAAATTTATTTCAAGTGCCATAGATCAGGTACTTGAATCATTGTAATCAGCTTTGTTTAGCAAGAAAATGGGGTAGCTAGTAAAATGAAAAGGATTTCAAAACAAATGTGGCCCACAAAACCAAAATGAGGATAGCATTGCTTTCAACAAGTACCTATTATCTGCTTCAACAACCACCGATGCTCCAACGTATTTGACCCTATCTCCTGAAAACAATAATGAGAAAGGTTTAATTTGGCTATGCCTTCATTCAGTGTTCTGCAACTTTTGTATAAGTGATAAAGAATCCAGCCTGAATTCCATGTTGCACAAGAGCAAGTAGAATGTATGTACACAGTTAACAGTACAGCTGTACTTTGTAGCTTGCTCATAAAATAAGTTTCAACTCAAAGAGTGGCTATATGGTACAACTGCACTACTGCAATATAGTGAAGTGTTATGGTAAGGTGGTGTTTGGGTTCACCCTAACAGAGTAACTGTAGAGTGTGATTGGGTATGTGCCTGATCGAGGCCAACAGGTGTTTTTCCGTTGTGCTTCAAAAATAAGTTGTCCTTTGTGACATGACATATTAGCTCAAAGCACAACAGAAAAACAACTTAGCCTAGCAAATGCACTGAGAAGGATCCAAGAGGAAATAGCTACTCGCCAAATATGATCAAATGAATCAAGGTTTAGCCCATAACAAAGCACATCGTGCCACAGATTGGGGGGAATCATATCATTGTTATATAGTTTAGAGCCAGCTTGGTAAAAACACTCAGTGCTGAGAACGAAAAAGATGAAGTCAATTTACCCTTTTGAAGAGATCTCTTCTCTTCTTCGGATGACTCAGCAGTGCCAGAGGATTCTGCTGCTGAAGAACTTTCCTGTATACCAACAACTCTCTGCAAGCACAAGCAGTGAAGGTATAAATTGTAAGGCAGAAAGAAAACAAACCAAAAGATTTAAAGAATCAAGAAACAGCAGCTCAACAAGGATTAACGTTTGTAGTAGAAAGAAAGAAAACAGCATCACATGTGGCAGGTTTAAATAGGATTCAATGTTTTTTTTTTGAGACAAATAGGATTCAATGTTATGCAGTACTACTGGTGTTAGTTTTAACAAGTATATTGTTGGTAGCCTAGAGGTCTCGCAATCAGACATAAATTAGTTGTATAGATACATGGTATAGGTAAAGGTAAAAGAAAACACATTATTTTCTAAATAGAATAAAAAGAACCAGATATATTGAGACAAGACATAGGTAAGAATCTGATAAAAAAAGTCATAGGTAAGAATTGTCAGGTGTCATTATATTTTTATAGTTTCCGCAGCTTAATTGAAATAGAAACCTTGGCAAACTCCTCAAGAGTGCATGGAACTAGCTTCTTTAGGTCTGCCATGGATTTAATAGAATCGTCGTCGTCGCTTTGACCAGATTCCTCATCACCTTCGCCATCCACCTCTGATTCGGAACCTTCATCCTTCATCCTCTGACTTTGCATGATTATCCTCTTCCTCACTCTCTGAACAGTCTTCACCACTATCCTACAAGGTCGGACATTAGATTCCAACACAAACTGAGATATTAAGATATTTAATATATGGGGCAGATTATCTTACATATGGAGCTAGAACACTGCTGTCCAGAACCAATAATGACGCACGCAACTCACTGGTAAGTGCCCTCACAAATCTCTCTCGGTAAAGTTCAGTCCCTGCATTTTAGCAACAAAAAAAATTCTCAACATCCATATAGGCGCATGGAAGCATATATTGATGAAAACATTAGCTCCATTCCTGATCAGTACCTGGCAATCTCTAGAGCAGTATCCTCCCACTGGAGGACTGCAGCCCGGAACCGTACTCCAGAGCTACATCCTTGTGCCGTAGGTGCACGCCATGCACTCGCTCAGCAGCTGCCTCACATTCTGGCTGGCAATCGAAAAGAGACGATGCGACTGTGAGCCTCGTCGTACACAAAACAGCAAACAGGTGGCGTGCACGCCCGGTGTTTGTCATTCTTACTCGACGTAGTACGGGAAGTTGTTCCACGAGACGCCGGTCTTGTCCCACGGCATGACACGGCAAAGGAACTCATTGCGGAAGCGATCCCGCCTAGTGAGGACGGCGACTGCCGCCGCTTGCAGCCGATGAGGAACTGCTCACCGCTAAGCCACTCCTGCTGGTCCCGCTCCAAGTAGGATGAAAAATAGAAGTAGACAATATGTAGATGAAAGCATAAAATTATAATGATAATTCCATTTTGCACAGTGAAAAATCCATACCTACTGCCAATACGTTTGGTAAGAAAATTTGTCAGGTTGGGGGTGTTGTCTCCACCCCTCCCCTCCACCGCTAATTTAAGTGAACAAGAATGAAGCTTTTGAAGAATTTTGTGACAGATGCATTACCTAGCAGTATCAAGTGGATTCGATTCCAGTTAGTACCATAGGCTTAAAAGACTAAGTCTTCCTTGAAGACTACCAACTATCAAAGATGCATATTTTTCTCAGCCCCAAATTTCAGACAGTTGAAGCTGAAATGATGTAAATGGATACAAATAAAAATCAGTTCATGAGTAAAATTCTCATGGTAAGTTGGTAGATGGTAACCCAGGATACGGTTGGGAATCAATAATGTAAAGAATCTACAAATGTGGAAAATTTAGCTTAATTCCTTTGATGAAAAAATCAGTAAAAGCACTGTCAGCATACACCTCAAAATTCTTCATAGTTCCGTACTTGAGTAATGCTAGTAACAAGCTTTAGTCCACTTCGCCTCTTAGACATAGGTGCAAATGAGAAATACCAAAAGTGTCGTGTTGTCACAAACCTTGTAGGACAGTGAATATTGGTAGGTAGCAGTGGTTGAGCAACTTAAATTCCAAGCTTGCACAGTGCACAAATTTTCCTTCCGCTTCCAAGATGCTCCTCAAATAGGCATACCCAAGAGCTCATCGTGCAAATGTAAGTAGATAGCCTTGCATCTTCTGAGAACCTGTTGATGTGGTAACCTAAGCTGACAAATGGTAGTCAAGTTCCCACGTTATCCAATTTTATCCACATTTCGCACTAGAAAAGGAGTCACCTCACATGATCCCGTATCCAGGATCACATGCCATGTGTAGTAGTCCTGCTCATGACCAGTGGGCCAGCATTTTACCAGTAATCTCTACAGGAACACTGTCCATCTTCAAACTTGTGGAATCTGGCCCTGTCCCGGATGATTATCACCCGGCCATAAGCTTTAGAGATAAGTTTTGCCACCACATGACAGTCTCCACATATTCGGAGATTTTTTATCACTCGAATAGTCTCCCCAGGTGGTGTAGAAATTAATCCGAATGCAATAGCCAGCTTTTCACTGTGGTAGCACAAAGCATGCTGCTTCTCCTCCTCCCCAATGTCATGTAGCACATTGCTTGTTTCTGGCTCATATCCCAGCTCACTAATTCTTGACACAATGTCATCTAGTGCTCTGTATATATCCCTCCACCTATGGTGCTCTTTGTCACCATTAATAAATTTATGCATTACACCATCTATTTCTGTGTAGCTGAAGCCAGGGACTTTCCTCACATCATTGCTTCTCATGGTGTCACGAACTCGACCAACATCCGCCCACCGAGCCTTGGATGCGTACACATTGGAGAGGAGCACGTAGTCACCATCAACATTAGAACCAAGATCAGCAAGCTTTGTGGCAGCCGATTCCGCTAGCTCCACATTTCCATGCATCTTGGCCGCACCGAGCATTGTTTGCCAGAGGACAATATCTGCTGGAAATGGCATATGCATAATCATGTCATGTGCCTCATCAAGGTGGCCTGCACGGCCAAGAAGGTCCACAACAGTGCCATAGTGTTTCATATTGGGAGGAACCCGCATGGAATCGAAAACCCTGCGCCCATCATTGACAAGCCCAGCATGGTTGCACCCACCCAAAACAGCAAGGTAAGTTACTTCGTCTGGCTCAATCCACGCTGGCATTTCATCAAACAACTTCAATGCATCTGCTCCGTGCCCATGGGTGGAAAGCGCCTGAATTGTAGCATTGTAGGACACAAGTGTTCGGTCTTCTAGCTTCATGGAATGGAACACTTCGAGAGCCCGGCTCAATGAGCCACACTTGGAGTACATGTCAATAAGCGCGTTGCAGACACGAACGTTGTTTGCAGTGCCTATTTTACGAGCAAAATCGTGCACACCCAATCCGTCCTGTAATGCTCCAAGCTGTGCACATGCAGAAAGCGCGGCGACAACGGTCACCTCATTTGGCTCCTCCCTTGGCAGCAATTCTCGGTAGCTCCCTGCCAGCCTGCGGAACAGCACCAACGCAAGGTCCGGCTCCGTCCCCTGCGCCAACCCTGCAAGCAGCGCGTTCCATGTGGCCACGTCCCGAACGGGCATCTCATCGAACACCTTCCGCGCAGACGGGAGGTCGCCGCACTTGGCGTACGAGTCGAGCAGCGTGGTCATCAGGCGGACGTCGGCGGCCACGCCGAGGCGGACGAGGATCGCGTGGAGCTGGAGCGTGGCGAACGCGTCGGAGCACCGGGCGGTGGCCTTGAGCGCGAAGGAGAGGGAGAGCGCGTCGAGGCGGGGTCGCGGCGGCGCGCCCGCGGGCGCGGGGGGGAGGCGGCCGGCGAGGAGGAGGAGGCAGCGCGCGGGCTGAGGGGAGGCCGCGAGGCCCCGGAGCGCGGCGTTGAGGTCATTGGTGGTGGGGCTGGGGAGCAAGCGGAGGAGGCAGAGCGCGTGGGGCAGCGCCGCGGCGTGCGGTGAGAGCGCGAGGCGGTCGAGGAAGCGCGCGCGGAGGGGCGGGTGGGAGCCGAGGAGGCCCGAGGTGAGGAGGCGCGCGTGGAACTGCTTGTGGTGGGAGAGCGTGGCCACGCGCGGGAGGAGGGACTCCAGCTGCTGCACCGCCGCCGCCGCGGCCGTGGACGGCAGCGGTGATGGCATGGGGTGGGCCTGGACCGGGTGGGCGTAGGGATGGCAACGGGTAAAATCCGCGCGGATATATACTTCATGTACCGTATCCGCAAGGGAGAGAGGAGCCGAGGAGAGGGGAGACGGGCATCCACGCCCGCAACCCGCTACGGGTAGAAACCCACGCCCGTGCCCGCTATCCGCGGATTTCTCATGCCCGCAGGCATACCCGTGTGCCCGCAAGCCGGTGGCAGTGAGCAGGTGACCAGGCGGCGGATCCAGTGGTCGCCGGTCTGGGGCGGCGCACTGGGTGCCTCGCCGGGCGCTGGGCCGAGAGGGAGGAGGGAGGGGGGCGGACGGCGTCGGCGCTTGGTCGAGAGAGAGAGAGGAGCCGAGGAGAGGGGAGACGGGCGGCGGCGCACAGGGAGGAGAGGAGCGGACGGGCAATCGAGCTCTCCCAGCTGCTCCGCTCCCCGCCCTACCCCGACACGGTGCTGGGGCTCCACGACTTCACCGTCGCATCAAAGGAGACATGCTGACCGGCAGATGAGGTGCAAGCCTGAAGATCCACATCCACAAGGTGTGCTCTTTTGTCATTCCCTTTCACTCCAGGTTTCTATATGCTCCGTATTTTGCTTTAGCTCAGTTCTGATGGCAAGTACTAGCCATATTTACTTTGCTGGGCCCCACCATGCGTTCTGGCTTTTGCAATTTGTTAACATAATAAACACCCCTAGTAAATAAAACAAACCAGCACCACGATCATACGACGGCAGGAATTCGAATAAGATGCAGCAGCTGAGCATCATCAGTAGTAAAAAGTAAAGTAAAGTAGAGCTCGGCGGCGGAAATAGCAAGAGGCAGCGTGAGTTGAGGTGAGGTCACGCGGCGACAAGAACCTTAATTTGGCTACAATGGCGTTGATTTACTTTGCTGCTGCCTGCTGGTAGTACTAAAATGTTTAAGAGATTTAAGCATTGAACACGAAATTGTTGTATGCTTGTTCAATAAATCTCTTTCTAATGTTTGTTTATGTTCTTTTTCTTATTTAGGTCATGGCAAGCGAATTGTAATAAAGCTGAAGCTAACAAGAATGCAGGATTGCGCTAGGCCATGGCGAGTTCAATGGGTCTGTCAGCCCAACGCAGATGTACAAGGAATACCAGCCAGAGGTATGCATCTATTCTAGATATGCGGTAGTTTCTTTGTGCAGATTTAGTCCAAATCATGTTCTGAGACCTTGCACATTCATCTCCGATCTGTGTTTGGCATCTGTTGTTTTCTCTCTCTATTTTATTTCTTCTTCATGTTTTGTATCAATCTATTTTCCTATATAATCCAGAAGTGAATCCCAATCATTAAGGATATCTGGTAGTCATGCATACTCGTGAACCGTGTTAGTATGCTGAAATAGATGTTCAGTCAAATTTTCTCTCCTAAATCTGGTTCAATGGTTAGTAGCTCCTCGCTTTGGGAGCCAAGCTAATGGCTTCTTCACAATGGCTGGAACGAAGGCAGTCCCGTTTGTACCCGCTCGCACGGGGAGCCTCTGCCCTTCTGTCTGGTAAGTGTGCAGTGGGCACATCCAGTCTCCACCTCCCCTTTGTGCAGGTCCATACCATTTTCAGTTCATCTTGCATACTACTGCTTTAGTTAATAATTGTATGGCCGACCAGTGTTCTTAAGAGGGAGTAATAATTGTAGAAGAGTCCAATCTGTCCAGTTATGCTTGGAAGCCTCAGAACTCAGAATAGGTGATTAGTTTATATCTAACAACTACTGCTTTAGTTAAGAATCGATAAAATGGTTGGCCATGATCTAACATACCCCTAATTCAGCGTATTCATCAGTTAAATGAGAATATCAGTCATCATATTGAGATCATTTGCTGTTAGGTTTGAATAACTATGCCATGCCTTCTGGCATCTTGCTCTCTTGTGGAAATGCTTTGCTTCAGCAATGTATAATCCAATCTTCCATGAACCAAACCAAAATTGTGAGCGCATTGATGGACCTCTCACTTTTATGGTTCTCAGTTGTCAAACCAATTTGGATTCCTTAATGTGGTAGTGAAGCAAACATCGACCAATTATGATTGATGATCAGCTTTCCTGTGTTGTGTTGGAGGCGCTCCATAGGCCCTATTTGATTTCAGCGTCCGGTCAATCAAACAGGCCAAGGAAATAGGATAACCTCAGTTTGGTGCTGAGAATCAAATAGGGTCTACGGAGCATGATTTGCACTAATCAAAGTTTTGTTGGATAGCTGACTTGTAGGACAAATATTCTACATGTTCAGGTTAGAGCAGTGACATGTGCTAATTTAGAATTCAGTTTGACTGTCATAATATTTCTAAATTCCGATGGCCTGCTCGACTGTACTTTGCTTATGGAAGTATGTTGTGTTTCATAGACAGATACAGTTTCAATTTCAATTTCAGTTTTTGTTCATGGTCATATTCAGAGGCTTTATTAATTTTGATGAATTTTGATATTTACAAAATTGTAGAGGATCAAATGACCTTCAATCCAGTGATATCTCACAAACTTTGGCAGAATAGTTTAGTAATTATAGCCGTTTTGCGTATTTTCTTTTTTTTCCTACCGAGCAGACACATTTATTGTAGCAAAAGGTCGTGTTTATTGGTTACCCAGTTCTGTGTTTAAGCTATTCTGAATTTTCCAAAAAAAAGTACTATTTCCATAGACAATGGACTGGCATTTACCTATACAATGGACTGATCTGCGACCTTTGTGTATATTGGATCTGAAACAGAGCAAGAACCTGATTCTTCTAGGATTTGAGGGGGAAATAGTTTCCACCAATTTGGCACATTGGTTTCTCCGAAATTTTTCCTTTATTTGGTTTCAGTTATTATTTCATTTCATCATGTCTCATTTTGTATTGTTCCTAGTAATTTATTCGAGTTAATGCATGTGGTTTTTGAATTCAGGTTGTAAAGGTTGACTAAAGCTGAGTTTTTACATGGAATGTTACGTGACAATGTTCTCAAATATCGTGGCAAAGCAGAGTTGCAAACTGCAACCAAAGTCTGAGGAAATTAAGTTGGGATGATTCATCTGCTTAGTTCTGATCACAGTCCAAAAGTTCTTTCAGATGGTAGAGGTTTCTATTTTCCTGAATATTGATATTCTCTAACTGTAATTGTTCTCTGAGTCATGAAATGAAACTTCATGGCACAACCCAAATGCAATATTTTCTTCTTTGTACTTCTGCATTTGCTTCATTCGGAGCAACTGCAGAAGTAGTGCAGGCCTTCTCAGTGGTGCTCCAATGCTTGAGCTCCATTCTTTTAAAAACGTTATCATAAGATGATAGCGGCATTTGATTTTGTGCGTTTGTTAATGAAATAGGTTCACGTAAGAATATTCCTGTATCCTTTCTTTTTGTTCTTTAATTCTTTTAGATCTACAAAAGCCTGTAAATTCTGGTATCAACAAGTTTCTTTCTTTTTGTTATTACTGGTGGTGTACGTTTCTTTTTCACAAGTGGAATGCTGATGCCCAGTTCAGCAAATTTCAGTATAGAATGCCAATTTGTTTTGGCTATTGGAGAGGTTTAGTTTTCTGTCTACAAAATAGAATTATCATTTCATTTTCAGTAAGTACATTTTGGCTATTGGAGAGGTTTAGTTTTCTGTCTACAAAATAGAATTATCATTTCATTTTCAGTAAGTACATTTTCTAAACAATAGCCACACCTAACCATATAAATGGTGATAATAATGGTAGAGCGCGCAAAGCGTGCCGAATGTTCTAGTATTGTTTATAGGTAAAAACTTTGCGATGGCCGGCACTATCTGCCGTCCGTAGCACTATCTGTCCTCCGTATAGTATAGGGATCATCCTACCGCCAGTTCTGCAGCACAGACGTTCGGCTTTATCATCAGTTCATCACCACCGACACTGTCCCTCATCTCTCTCTCACGCTCCACTCTCTCAGATTGGAAAATGGGAGGAGGCCGAGGAGGTGCGCTCCGTCGAGGGATCTTCCGCCGTGGGCGCATGCCGTGCCGCCGGCGAGGGAGCGGCGTGGCACCCCCCGGCGAGCGGCGGCCCCCCGTGGGGGAGCAGCGGCCTCGGGCGAGGGTGCCTGCTGCGGCGGCCTCCGGCGAGGGCGCGCATGGCGGCAGCCCCAGCGAGGGCGCTCGCGGCGGCCCCCCGCAAGGGCGCACGCCGCGCCCCTGGCGAGGAAGCGCCTCGACGGCGGCTCCCCCGCAGCATGACTGCCTCAACATGCTCAGGATGGAGGCGAGCCTGGCGTCCTTTGTGCGGCTCCTGGGGCGTGGGCGTGCACGGGCCAAGGCGGAGCCGAGGCCGATGCTCCAGATCCGCAGCCACTGCGCCGGCAAGGTGAGGCCTTCTATGCTCCTCCTCGTCCCCCCCCCCCCCCCCCCCCCCCCCCCCCCCCCCTCCCCCGTCCTCCTCTTCCTATGGTTCGTATGTCAGATTAGGAGAGTTCCGATGGTCCGTGAGGGAAACAGGTACTGTTTGTTCATATTTTCCTTCGTGGTCACGAAGAACATTGCATGATAGATTGGACACACTCGATGACATGGTGCCAGACCAACAAAGCAGTACTGCGGTCCATTAATGCACATTAGATGCAAGATGACTCTGTGAACTTTCAGCTGGGACGTGAAGCAGTGCATTTCTGCTTCTTGTAGCTGTAGGTGCTATATTAGTTCATCCACTAATTTGTTGCTCAATGAAATGAACCAAGGACTGCAACCACAATCCTCATTTATAATTAACCTTGGATAGCAAAACACATGCAATTGTCAGTCACATGTCTTTGTTAATACATTGTAGGTTCATCTGATGAACGATGTGGGACTATTGTATTCCTTCATGGGCCTCCTGCTCAATCATTTTAGCTACCGCGTGGTTATGGCTCAGATTAGCTTCATTGAACCCATACACCATTGGAGTAAATACGACTTATGAAATCTCTTTTTGTTGGTACTACGCATTATTCAGTGATAAATAGGGTTCTAATTCTGGCAGTTTATGAAATGCATGTGTGTCTTGTTCCATGTGTTGCTCACATGCAGCATGGCTTGCTCCTATGTTGCATCCAGGAGAAGCTGTATGGGAAGGTGGCCGACTAGGAGATGGTGAAGGAGCATGTTAAACAGGTGTTGCTCGAGTTAAGCAATTTACATATCATGCATAAATAATCTGTGTCCATTTTAGTTGTGTGCTCACTGTGTTTTTTATTTCTAAGGGTAGGTGCAAGTTCAATAAAGATATAGCATCTACACGTGATGTGTTTTGTATGATTCAGAATTGCTAGTCACCAATTTTAGCTATGTGCTGGTTGAATTGACATCTTCCAGATTTTTTCTTTAATTGATAGGTCTGTATTCAGTAAACATGTTATATCTAGTTTTATTAGGACATGGCCGGCTGGAACTAAGTCATTACTGTTTTATTAATGGTGTTTTGACCGCAATACCAATGCAATTTCACCTCTAGAAACATGAAGGTACGTCGGTGTTTGCTAGCATTTTTTTAGTAACGTGGCCAATAGCATTGTATTAACTCCCTCTGACGTGGTGGAGCGGTACAAGCCTTTCTTTACTATATACCTTATTAGACACTAATGAGGTTATTAAGAAGGCAATAATATAATTCTGGAATAGGCAAAATGGTATACTGCATTAGGCAAAAATATGGTTTGATCAGGCAGTAATATTGTTCTCGAAGAGGTCAATTAGCTTATTTTTGCTATCAATCATTTCAATTTTACTGAACAATTTGTGGAATTCATTTGTAGGCAAGTTATGCAGAATTAACAGGAGGTTAGCTTTTTTGATTCAGCACAGGTTTTACAATTGCTAGCAGTGCATAGTTGTATATTGGATAAGTTTTGATTTCACACTTGTTCCTTTTCTCTTTTTTTGTTCTGCATTCATTCCATTAGTGTGTCTTCTTTACTTTTCTTTTGTATCCTCTATCTACTGATCTTGTTAGATTCCATTTTCCTATTGAAGTACCAGGCATAGAAGCAAGTTGTAGATTAGGACGAGATGATGCAGCTGTAGGCACCACATTGTAATAGGACTTGATGAGGTAGCTACATGCGCAGGAGTAAGATTGTGCAGGCAAAACTGTAATTTTTTACAAGCATAGATGCATTTGTAATAGGATGCCGAATTCATTTTGTTTTAGATCCAGTAACAGGAACAGTAATACCAGGAACGGTAGCAGTTCTTCTCATTGTTCATTAGGCAAAAACGTGCTACTAAATTAGGCAACTTATGTTACATCAACAAGCAATTTATCCACTTTGGTTCAACACTTTTATGTTCTGGTTCTAGCAATCTTTTCATGCAAAAAATCATTCTTACTTTAGCATCTCATATTCTGATTATGTGCCCTCTTTGATTCATTTCTTTGTTTTGGTGCCATAGCAGGCTCACACAAATCTGATGATGGTGCCAGTCCATATTTTTTTGGTGCTAGAGAATGAGGCCTGCAGACTTGCTTTGTGTCATTGTCTGAATGTTTAAATTGGTGAAAAATACCTTTGTACATGTTCTAATTTTCTTAGAGTTCTTTAACTTTGCTCATGAGGTCCCAAAAAGTTGCTTCATTGTATAACCATTGAGTTGAATTGGTAGTATTATTGGAGTAGAAACGTACAGAAATGGGCAGATTAGGAGCGGCGGTGGTGGGTCTGATTCTAGCAGGAAAATTGCTCGACATGTCAGACTCGCTGTTGTATTGACTGGAGTGATTTACTATATATGGAAGGTAATATTTGCTGATTCTATTTGCCTTTCCTAATCGGGCCGGCCGTACGTTAGCTGTGTCCTTGTTTATATATATCTGATATTTGGGATCCACAGATAGGCTACTAAATCGGGTCTAGCGGGTTTGTGGATGCGGATATCATATTTTCAAGCCCATGAGTAGATACACGTCGGGTCTAAGGTCATACCTGCGCTCTTACCCGCGGGCACTGACTATCCTTGCCTGCCGGGTTTACTATCCGCGGGTACGCGGGTATTTCTTACCCGTTGCCATCTTTGGGGTGGGCGTGGGATGGTGCGCGACATTAAGGTTTCCTTGTCCATCTTTGTTATGGGCCGAAAACGGGTGACGGCGCCGTGCTTCTGCTAAGTGCGCTTACGGCCGTCTACTTTCAAACCCAGCCCAACTGCCTCGTCGGCCACCCAACACCAGCCCATCACAAAATCACCGCAATTCCGGGCTCGGCAGCAGACCAGCAGCTCCAGCCTCCAGCGACCAGCGCTGTTCGTCATGCGGCGGCCAGCAGCGTTCCGTACCTGGCAAGCTCTGGAGCAGTATCCTCCCACTGGAGGACTGCAGCCCGGAACCGTACTCCAAATCTACATCCTTGTGCCGTAGGTGCGACGCCATGCACTCGCTCAGCAGCTGCCTCGCACTCTGGCTGGCAATCGAAAAGACACGATGCGACTGTGAACCTCGTCGTACACAAAATAGCAAACAGGTGGCGTGCACGCCCGGTGTTTGTCTTACTCGACGTAGTACGGAAGCTGTTCCACGAGTCGCTGGTCTTGTCCCACGGCACGACGCGGCGAAGGAACTCATTGCGGAAGCGATCCCGCCTGGTGAGGAACGACGACTGCCGCCGCTTGCGGCCGATGAGGAACCGCTCACCGCTAAGCCACTCCTGCTGGTCCCGCTCCAAGTAGGATGAAAAATAGAAGTAGACAATATGTAGATGAAAGCACCAAATTATAATGATAATTCCATTTTGCACAGTGAAATTCCGTACCTACTGCCAATACGTTTGGTAAGAAAATTTGTCAGGCTGGGGGTGTTGTCCCCACCCCTCCCCTTCCTCGCTAATTTAAGTGAACAAGAATGAAGCTTTTGAAGAATTTTGTAACAGATGCATTACCTGATCAAGTGTATTTGATTCCAGTTAGGGTCTGTTTGGTATGGCTTCAACTCTGTCTGGAGCAGCTCCACTCCAAAACTCTAGCTGGAGCTAGCTCTGGGTGCAGTTGAAGCTAGCTGGATGGGTTGTTTAGAATGGAGGATGCCCCAGCTCCAGAAAAGAGTGTTTTAAAGGTGGATTGTCCTTTTTGCCCCTGACACATGGCCCACGTGTCATCCTCCAGCGCAGTCATGGCTTTTTCCCTACGCGTCGTGACTCGCGCCCTGAGCTCCTTGCCCTCCTCAGAGTCCAGCACCAGCCGCACCTTGGTCTCCACCTCGTCGGCCCCGACGCGACCCGTCGCGTACCCCTCCATCTCCTAGGCGCCCGTCGACCGACGGCATGTTGAGCCTGACTTCCTCGCCGACCTCTTCTCCGCCGGCAACGGCTCCACGCCCCAGTCGAAGCTGGCCCGCTGGGATTGTCCCCCGCACGCACCGAGGAGAGATTGGTGGCGACCACGACGGCGGCACGCAAGGCCCTCTCCAGCACACCGCCGTTCTACTACGCGCATGGCGTGCTCCACACACCACCAAGGACCTCCTCCTCGCCCTCCCCAAGCTGGAGTCTGCCGTGTGGCGGTGGTCACCCGCGCGCTGCTCGACGCCGTCACGGGTCGAGGTCGGGCTCGTCCACGGGTGGGAGCCGAGGAGGCCCGAGGTGAGGAGGCGCGCGTGGAACTGCTCGTGGTGGGAGAGCGTGGCCACGCGCGGGAGGAGGGACTCCAGCTGCGGCACCGCCGCAGCCCACTCGGCGGCCGTGGATGGCTGCGTTCGTGGCATGGGGCGGGCCTGGACTGGGTGGGCGTGGGATGGTGCGCGGCATTAAGTTTTCGTTCGTCCGTCTTTGTTATGGGCCGAAAACGGGTGACGGCGCCGTGCTTCTGCTAAGTGCGCTTACGCCCGTCTACTTTCAAACCCAGCCCAACTGCCCTCACCGGCAACCCACCGCCAGCCCATCACAAAATCACCGTAATTCCGGGCTCGGCGGCAGGCCAACAGCTCCAGCCTCCAGCGACCAGCGCTGTTCGTCACGCGGCGGCCAGCGGCGTTCCGACGCTTCGCCACGCAAACACGGACCGATCGCCCGTTGCAACTGCAAGTCCGCAGCTGCTGTCATGCATCAAAGGTCAAATTACGAGGACCCGACGCCGACGCTGTGGAGGACCTCCACCACCTCTTCTTCTCCTATCCCAGGATCAGAAGGAACTAGTGAGGCTTTCGTTGGTCAAACAATATGCCCTCCTCACTTGAGGAGAGTGAAGGTCGTGACTTATTGAAGCAGAACGTCAATTGGCCAAGTGACTCCTGGGATCGGGCCGTCAAGTTCACCGGGCTCCCCCGGCACCTCCCTGACGCTATGGAGGTCGTGTGCTCCGCCCTCCCATTTCCCTGGAGGTCGTGGGAACTGCGGACAGTAGAAATAAGTATTTTTTAGAGAGTAGAAATAAGTAGTCCAGCACCATGGCTGCTACTTGCTAGGCTGCAATTGCAATGAAAAAATATCAAATGATCAGCGGTCTGCGAAAGAGATATGAACAGTTACAGCGCAATCAGCAAGGACTCCAACAAATCTACATATGCGGTGATACAGATACTGCGACAGGTGTCTATGTCGCATATGGACTGATGAAGTCAAACTTCCTGCACATGGCAGCCTCTACACCAGTACTAGATCTGGAATTTCATTTTGGGAGTCAGTACACCAGGAACTCGAGCAATATTGAGTGAAAAGCACTATTTTTTACTCTGAACCGTTGCTTAACATACTTCCCAGCTTCCTACTCTGTTCCATGAATCAGAGAAAAATACCTTTCAAACACACAACTGTTTTATCATATGATGTAACATTCGGACATAAGAATTAAGATACATATCCTCTTGGTACAGAGCTGTACCACTGTAAATGCCACGATATGAATATTGAATGTTTGCAAAGCATGCTCATTTATTTCTGCTGTTTCTTAGACTTGATCCCTTCTTTCACTACTTTGGCATCTAAATTTTACATATTGTTCCCCATTGTAAACATCTTTTAGCACCAAGCAATTTCATACCTAAGAAACTTCAATCTTCCAAACATTATCTGGATCTGCATAGATGAACTCCATCATACAGTAAGTCAATAATTTAGTACACAACAGGCGTTCGTACACTTGCAAGGTGTTCGCGGAGGACGACGGCGGCGCCGGCCCCGGCGTGGTGCCCCAAGTGCAACGAGAACGGGCTGCTGAGATGCCCCGTCTGCTAGCGGTGCTGTGCAATTTCCTTTTTCTTGAGTTCGTGTGGAATTTTGGCGAGCCCGGTCTGTTGTTCAATGTGTTGCTCCGATCGTGACGCGACGCGACCGACCACTTGTACAGATCAAGAGAAAAACAAAACAGCGTCTCGGGATTTCGATGAGAACTTCTGTGGGAATGACCAAAACCTCTAGCACGAAGTCAACCATTACCTGAGCCAATGTGAACCGGTGTGTACGGGTCCTAGGACTGACACTGGCCGGCACAGCGCCCTGGCGCTGGCACTGTCAGCGGCAGCAGAAATGGGAGCTTCGCGCCATTGCTGCGCTGCTGTTTATGACAGAGAATACAAGACGAGATTCTCGATGATTTGGCGCCCACGTTTTGCGTTCGTACAGGCGGCCGTACACGGGGAGTAAATGGCGTGGTGGCTACGGAGGCCTACCGGCAGGGGCGATTGGGGGAAGGCAGGGCAGTTGCCACACCCTGGCCTGTACGGTCGCGTGTAGCATACCAACCGTGCCGTCCCGACCATGTAACACGTGTGCGCGTCGTGGCCTCGTGGCGAAATGAGTTGCCAATTGCAACGGGCCATAGCTTTTTTTTAGACAATCACGAGAGCTTTGTTATACATATAGAAATCACAGGATTACAAACAGTTTCGGTTACTCTCTCCAGGCATAACGGAAATGAGTGTAACCAAAACACGTCTGGGTTCGACTCTGAGGCCAGTCCCGCGCATATATGAGCTGCCTCATTGCCTTCCCGATACACAAATGAAATTTTAAAACTCACAAAACTCTTGCTAAGCTCTCGGATCTCCTGCCATAGGCTAGCCACAGTGCTAAGCTCGCCCATGGCCGATTGCAACAGATTAACCAAATCAAGGTTATCCATCTCCAGGTGCACCTTCTCATATCCAAGCGTCGCTGCAAAGATGAGACCGTCCCTCGCAGCCAACGCTTCAGCTGTCATGACATCAGGGACATGCTTGTAGCTCTTTGCCGCTGCTGCCAATAACCTGCCATCTGCATCCCTTAACACCACGCCCCCGTTCCCCTCGCGGAAGTAGACTGGAATGACGCATCTGTATTCACCTTGCACCATCCTACATTGGGTGTTTTTCATCGGCTACTCCCTCTTGCCGGCTTACTCGCAGCAGGAAGTTGTAAGCACACCAGGTCCTCGACCATTGCCGCGACGTGCTTAAGCGCCGCTGTTGCATTCCACCTGACCTTCTGTGTCGTCGTGCATTCCGTCCCGACCACAAGGACCAGGTTCCACACACAATGAGAACCGTATCCCTTTCCGAACAAAAGCCACCAGAGAGTAGATCACGTGTCCATGTGTTTGGATGTAGCACCAGAACCTTACACCCTGTGATCTCCTTCGCCGCCTGCCAGAACCGAGTCGCAAAGGTACATGTAAAAGCTACATGGTATAGGGATTCTCCTTCTTCCCCACAGCCTTCACAGTGATCCTCATGAGCAACATGTCTTCTTCTCAGTTCACCCTTCGTCGGAAGGAAACCATGCATTGCCCTCCACCAGAAAATACGAACCTTTGGTGGTACTCTGAGTTTCCACAACTTCTTCCACCAATGCATCTCCTCCGATGCTCCCAATTCGCTTCTGTTGAAAGCCTCCCGCTGGTCCTGTTCCCGTTTCAGTAGCCGATAGCAGGAGCGCACCGAATAGACACCACTCCTCTCCGGTGCCCAGGCCAGCACATCATCAGGTAAACGTGCCCCCGGCTTCACTTTCAGGATTTCCTCGGCATCACTGACGCTGAATGAATTCCACACTAGCATTTCATCCCACACTCTTGTGCCTGGAATGAACAACTGATGCACCCATTGAAGCTGAACATCCTCCGTAGAATTAGTGGCCGCATGGATCCCAAACCTGTGATCCAATTTTCCTCCCAGGTGTCGATATTCCCCGGGCTAACTCTTTTGATCAAGCCTTTCTTAAGCGCTTCCCGGCCAAACAAGATTGTTCACTAGGTTTCTGAGCTTCTCCTCTTTTTAGTCACGCTCAAGAAGTCACCATATGGGTAGTACTTGCCTTTTAATACCCTTGCACGTAACGACTCCGGCCGCACCAAGGAGTCGCCACCCTTGCTTTCCAAGCATGACCTGATTGAAGAGAGGCATCTCTCTGAATCCCATGCCACCATCTCCTTTAGATCTTGCCCTTTTTTTGATCATGCACTTCAGCCTTTCTTTTCTCCCTTTCCAGTTTCACGGTTCTCCCAAATCTAAAAGGCTAAAACCTTACGGATATCATTATGCAAGTGGAAATTTAACTTCAAAGTTTACAAGATGACTTATAATACGATGCCCTATGAAAGAAAAATACATTATGAATTTTTCATGGTTACTTTTCATGCGTATCTCTATGATTGCTTTCGTATTAAATCTTCCTGACCTATGAAAATAACCATGAAAAAATTTGCAATGTATTTTTTAACATAAGGTATCATGTCCTCTAGAACTTAAAATTCAATATGTGCATGGAGGGAAAAAAAAAAAGAAATATCATTAGAGGGTAGAAGGTAAATTAAGCATAAATTTTGCTAGGGGGTTGAGCGGATAATGTGGATTGGTGATGTTAGTAAAATGGACCTTTTCCTTTCAAAAATGTATTGGCAAGGTTATATTTGTGTTGCCATCATAGCATCAACAATTCTGCAGTGTTTTTTTCTCCTTTGAAACGATAGCATCAACGTAGTGTTGGACTATGTAATTACTACCGCCAGGGTATATCATTGTTGTACACTGTAGAGAGGCCGGAACGTGCAATTAATCCCATTGTTAAAAAATCAAATCGTTTTCGGGGAAGAAATTGAAATCTACGCAGGCTGCTGTATGCATTAGTGTCACGAACTCACACAATCGACGAATGTAATGGGCCCTGTATTCTAAGAGGGGCTGGTGTCATTGGGCTGTTTGTACGGATTTGTGACAATTGGAAAAAATGGGCTCAGCGCCTGCAGGCCAGATTTTCTGATCGACAAAACTCCGCCGCGGCTGCAGAAGACTTGCCCGATCAAGTTGGGCCTCGATTTGGAACTACCTACATTTCAGTTTTTGTGGACGATCGATCGACGCGCGCAAATGCGGCTGCCGCGCGGCGGGCGAGGCGCTGCTGCACACTCCGCAGGCCTGGCCCCCGCGCCGCAAGTGGCCGCCCGCCGGATCCATGGTCCCTGGCCGCGCGCTGGGCATGTCGTGCGTAACTGCCCGGCCGGCCGGCAACCGCTGCGCGCCGACCGATCCAGGCGGCGCGTAACGAGCGAGACCGACAGGTGCGCCGCCGTGCGCGCGCCACCAGATCCTGGCGCTCCTGGGCGCAGCAAGCACGCAGTCTGCGCGTAGCAGATGGCCTGGAACACACACCAGCTGCGCGCCGGTGGCAGTCGGGAGCTCAGCTGCCCGGGTGGAAGTGAGGCGGGACGAAGAAAATCATCAGTTGGATCGGACATGCATGTGGGGTCCAGGACACCAAGGTGTTCGATCATCATCATCAGGTAACATTCTGGTCCAGGCCAATCGGATGGCTAGGGGATACGGCGAATCCACTCTAGCAACTAGCTACTAGCTACTAGCTACTAGCAAGTGACGATCGAGGTGTGCCCAACTACGGGGATTGCACACAGCAATACTTCCTCCGTTTTTATTTACATATTGTATTGTATTAGGTTTATCCTAAGTTAAAGTTAACTTTGATCAAAGTCTATAGAAAAATATTGCAACAACTATACTATCTAACATATGCACTATCAACGTATATTTCATGGTGGATTCAATGAAATAAATTCGGTATTGTAAATGTTATTATTTTTTCTATAAATTTGGTCAAAGTTGGTCAAATTTAACTTAGGACAAACCTAATACGACATGTAAATAAAAATAGAAGGAGTACGTACCAATCAAATACATGGTTGGGTGATACTGATGTCCAAAATAACCGGAGGATTACGGTGGATGGGATTGTGTCATGGCCCAGAGGACAAAAAAACCGCATTGCGAGGAGTAGGGACGTAAACGAATCGGATATGGACGGATATCACCTTATTGTATTTGTTTTCATATTTTCTATTGGATTCGGATTCGAACACGGATATACTCGGATACATATACGAATGCGGATTGCTTCGATTACAAATAGAAATAGATGTGTATTGAATACGGAAGGAACCGGATGTAGTTATTATCTGATACGAATATTTCTTCGGATATCGAGTAAAGACAACATTTATTCATATCACACGTGTTGTAACATTCGAACACCCTACGAGTTCAAATTTTAACTAGATTATGCTTAATGAAACAAATTAACAAATTGTTGCATGCCATTTCTAACTTACTATGTAGATAAGAGATATCCGATTACATGACATTTTAACTTGCAATATAGCTTAGATTGGAGACACTCAATTAACAACATTATAACTTATTACATTGATGATACTTCACAAGCACTCGAATCAATTCATTTGTTCAAAGAGGCCAGATTCAAATTAAAATCATGCTTGATTAACCAAATTAACAAAAGATGACACACTATTTTGGGCACTCAAATACACTATATTGACATACATGCATAAATATGTAAGAAGCAGTCAAATTATTGCTAGAGTTCGAACTATTATACGATATTGAGTTTTTTTAAAAAAAGATGGAATAAATCTATTTTTATTATTGAATTATTACCGGAGTTCGAGTTTAATTCTCGAACTAGGAATAAACAAGATTCAACTCCAATATAGTACCCATAGATAGATTATTTTTTGAGAAAAAATTTGGTGCTAATTTATATTTTTCATATTAGAAATGAATTAGTTATAAATTTTAGAGATTAAATCAGATTTTTATTAATGTATATACTGGGAATACAACTATACGAATCCAGTATCCGAATTGACTATCTGGATTATCCTACCAGATATCCTATATCCGCCGGATATTGAGCATATTACATTCGAATTCGATATCTGATTTAAATATCTGATATCCGGAACAGTACCCGGATATTCAAAAAAAACTATCCGAATTGATATCCGCCTCTCTTGGTCGGACGGTCGGTCGGAAAATATCCGTACCATTTACATCCCTAGCGAGGAGAGAAGATCGACGATGATGGGGGCAATGTGTCCATCGATGTGGTTGCACGCAACACCGTGGGACTCATACTTTAGGGGGTATTTGGATCCAAGTATTAATACCCTTAAGTGCTAAAGTTTAGCACTAGTCCATCCAAACAGAAGTGATAATCGGATGGCTAAACTTTAGCTAAGATTTAAAAATTTTAGCAAGGTTTAGTATGGTGAACTTTCACCAGTTATGGTTTAGCACCTAACTTTAATCCATCTAAACACGCCCATAGTTATGGTTTAGTATGGTGAACTTTCACCAGTTATCATTGCTACTGCAAAACACCTATCACCGTTGGTCCATTCCTGCCGGCCCAAATACCACCATTGCCGATGGCCCTAGCGTGCCAACGAGGTGGCAGGAAGTCATGTTGGGAATCTAAAGGCTTGCTTGGTTGATACCAAAATTTACTATGTTAAAATGTAGGCATGCCAAAACGTGGGTATGTCAATCTTTTTTACCAAAATCAGAATAACACTGGTTGTGTGGGCTATTAACCAAACGAGTATCAAATTATAGACTTACCCAAATTTTAGCGGGTAAATTTTGGTATCCACCCAATCAAGCTCTAAATTCTCAACGGGAATAAATAGGAAGAAGAGAGAGATGAGAGACAAACGAACAAGTAAAGTGAGGAGAGATAAAAAGATTCCGCTCAGGACCGAGTCCTACTTATGGAGGAGTTGGGTGTTGTTTTCATCCCAATTCTCGATGAGAACAAAAATTACAAGAAAACTCTCGAACCATGTACATAGTCACTATCTGTATTGGGCTACGGACACTCAAAGTGGACTGGTCGGAAGGTATCCATCCCAACAATTAGTTGGGGCTAGCACACATATTTTGGTTATCCGTCCTAGCACAGATAAATAGGTCAGCATGGAAAGTGTCCGTGCCACGCACTTTGTGTGCACCACCACGAATACCCACTATTGATTATTTGTAAACAGGATAGGGGATCCTCACCTGGTTCACTACAGGGTTACTTGGACTACTCGACTACTCGAGCACACAAGAGTTTATACATGTTCGGGTTTCTCAAGCTGAGAGTAATGCTCCTCATCATTTTGCTGTTGATTTTTAAAGAGTAAAGTACACCAGAGGTCCACCAACTTGTAAGGGTGTATGATTTAAGTCCACGAACTTCAAAAGTGCATTTTTAGATCCATCAACTTGTAATTTGTGTCACTTAGATCCATAAACTTTGAAAATTTTAGGTCCGTAAACTCTGAAAGTGCATTTTGGGTCCATAAATTTATAATTTATGTCATTTAGGTCCATATACTCCGAAAAGTGCATTTTTAGGTCCATGAACTTCATCCATGAGGAGTCATATGGCTACAGGCGCGCCCACAAAGGTTGCCCCGATATCGATATCCATGAATATCTTTCAACCCCTCACCGAGAACCACTCTGGGTTGACCCAAATCTAACGTCGTTACGAGATTTTTCGCCACAAAACTTGGCACCACCATATTCGGCTACCTGCACCACGGAGGATATAATATCCCCTACCACGGTACAAATATTGTTGAGTCTCTCTATGACCTCCTCCACCTTTCCCAAGCCATCACCCCCTCCTCTCCACCCATATTACGAGGTCATATATAGATCTAAGCTCCAGAATTCACTAATAGCAGTCCGTAAGCTCTCTTTGAATCCCGATACATGTCAATAACCTCCAAGATAAGTCTTGCATCCCTCCTCCCTCCTCTCCCTATGCACTTGATTCAAAATCGGGGCCCAAATTGGACCATCCCGGCGAAACTCCAGCAGTGTGCGGGCACTGTGTAGATTCATGTTGGTGCGATATCAGTGCATGAAGGGTAGGTGGAGCCGTATGGACCTAGGTGACACAAATTACAAGTTTATGGACCTAGAAATGGACTTTCCGAGTTTGTGGACCTAAGTGACATAAATTATAAGTTTATGGATCTAGAAATATAATTTTAAAGTTGATGGAACTAAATGACACCCTCTTACACGTGGATGGACTTCCAGTGCATTTTACTTTTTTTAAATATGGATATATCTAGCCTGTTAGAATGTGCTTCACAGCGAGCTGCTAACCAACGACTCTCTTCTACCCTATATCTTTGGGTACATATAAATTCCTATCTTAACACCTTCAGTTGTAGCCTACATTTTGCAATCCTAGGCGAGACAGGGTCCTTATCCGCCTTGCCTTCCGGATACCTTCCATATTTATACCAGGTCAATCCCTTTGTGTGTTAAGGAATACTAGTGGAGATGTGGCACCTTCTTAAAATCAAATTGTTTAAAAGTAATTGGATTGCATCGATCTACTATTAAAAAAATCTTATTTGTTGTGTGATGGAATAACCAATTATATTTGCTATCTAAAAGTTTAAAAGTGAAGCAACATTTAGTATCTATATAAGACAACCCTTGATTAACTATGGAAGCATATTGTTTTCATGTGAATGTTTATCGAATTAGTTAGTCAATAAATTGGCGAGGGACGTGGTGAGCCAGCGCTAATTGGAAGGAATGTCTAACCTGGTTTGTTACCAATGGGAGTTTACATGAATTTATTTGGAGCAGCTTCCCTCTCAGCCTTTTTTCGATGGTAACTTTACCACCTATTTGCATTCAACTCTGCTTTTTTTATCGGCTAGCAGACTTGCGTACTTCTCCCTTGTCCTTTGCCGCTTAGCTTTCTTTTGATCAGTGGAATCACCTACAATTGTAAAAGAACCATGAATAGATCATTTGTTTATTAATCGCAACCATGAAGCGCGAAGCTTATAATAACAATTTACTAAAAGAAGACATGAGAAAAAAATAGCATCGTAACATCATGGATAACAGGCTCCTCGTGTAATTGTCGCTTACGACGATTCAACATGTTTGTGATATCTCCAAATTGTCGATGGCCATCCATTGCTAGAAAATATTCAATTGATCAAAATATACCATCCGCATAGAGCCATAATAAAAAAACTACATGGATCATGGATCTCTATAAACACAAAAACCTAAAATATATGATTTCCTATAAGCAACATAATAAAAAATGTATCAAAAGTTGAATGAGAACATCTTACCTCTAGCAGTTTCAGCAAAGAGCTCGATCTTTTGTTGTCAACGTGAAATACAGGGTAGACTGATTGGTGGCGAGGTGCAATAGTGGCGAGCAGCACTGTAGCGGAACCGCCTAATTTATTACGACTTAAGAGTGTCTGATCACCTTTATACAAAGATAATCCAGCTAACGCTCTTAAAACGAAACAAATCCGGTAGTCCGTCGGGTTTCACCCGATTCAACCACTAAATGGCCATGTCTCAGACATGCATACAAGATCGTTTGCATAGGAGCATCAGATATTACACTTAGACGTTGAATGTAGATTAGGAAAACAAGATGAGATTTATTACACAATAAGCACAACCCTTAGTGCAAACCAGTTTTATAGTGTTTCAAACATAGATCTTGCGGTCGTAGGGTTTGATTGTTAAACTAGCCTTATCACAGTAAATTTCCAAATCATCTAGAGGTATATGGAGTCAATATACCCTCTAGGCCTTGAAGTCTTAGACTTCCGAGCTCCTCCGGTAGCAGCTGAACACATACATTGCACAAACACTGAGTACGAAGGTGCTCAACAAGACTGACCCGACTACACAAGTATAAAAGTAGGATTCAAAGATATGCAAGGCTTGTTGGGTGGACTGGTCTATTGTTTGAAAACATTCGGACTTGAAACATATGCATTTACTACAAAAGGAAACACAACAGAACTGTAACCTATGACATCTAGTTCCTCATCAAAACAACATATAATAAACTAGGTTCAACACTCTCATCTTTTATGATCATTGCATCTGGTTAATCTACGATGTTCAAGCGAGATCAAGCGGCATTCATAACCGAAAATTGCGGTGATTCCAATCGATTTACATCCTGTAGGAGATACCGTCGTCACGTACGTGTTCCATGAAAACCGTACGTGGCAACCTTTGGCGAGGAAGATACTAAACCCTGAACCAAGCTTACCAACACCCGGGTTCACACTGTCGGTGTTTAACCTCGAAGCCCACCGAGGGATACCCCCGAGGTGGTAGATTGTAGGTGGTGTGTCACCGAGATCAGGAACTCGAAGGTGCAAGGAACATGAAACTTTAGACAGGTTCGGGCCGCCGAGAGCGTAATACACTACATCCTGTGTGGTGGTTTGTATTGCCTTAGATGATGTAATGTTTGGAGGGGATCCCTGCCCACCCGTATATAGTCTGGGGGGACAGGGTTACATGGAAGTCCTAGCCCGATACTAGCTTAGGAGTCCTACCCAAGTACTACTCGGATATTTTTCCTTTTGTTCCGACTAGTCCAACTCCTATACAAGTAGTTACAACTTGTGTAGGGTGTGGGTCATGTCCCATCCCTTATCCTTAAATATGTACACCATGTGCACAGTCCCTTGGTCCCGGGTCTAACAAGCCCCCGAGCTCTAAGTAGTCGAGTACTGCAAGCTTCCGAGTACTTCTGAAGGGGTCTTCAAGTTCTTCCGAACTTCGTCTTGAAGGTGTCTTTCGAGGTTGTGAGGTGCTAAAACCCCGAGTAGTTTTGAAGTCTTCTTTTGTATGGGGGTGCGATTAAATTCGCACTCCATATGCATTAGCCCCCGAGTCTTAGGTTGAATTGAAGAATCAGGTTGAGGGATCTTCTTTCCTTATCTTCCAAAAAATTCAAAAAAATAAGCCATCGATGACACGTGTCCTGCAGCCCCCGATCCTCGAATCCAAATCCCAAGGTTTGGAAAAAGGGATCCAAAGAGTTGTGACGTAGACTGTGGAAAAAATAAGAATTTGATTTGATGATTAATATGAGTAAATTGGTTCAGAAATTTTGAAACCCCTTTTTTCGGGATAACGTTCCTTAAAAAATGGTTAAGCAAATAACTTTCCCAAAGTAATCCAAAATTACCGCTCAAAACAAATCTTGTCCCAAGGGATAAAAACCCTTCGCATTCCACACAGTTTTTGTGGGGCCACCGCTGGTTATTTAACCGCGCGGTAACTTAGGGTTTACTCACCCCTTCGCTTGCATTCTCACTGCCTTGGCCTTTCATCTATCTCTGTCCTGCAGCCACCGCCACTCCCAAAATTAGATCTATGTTATTCCCAGCTCCTTCCCTGTGTGGAAAGTAGTCGCTGAGAGCCCCTGCTTCCCCCGAGCGCGTCTCCGCTACCTCCATCCTCAGCCCCTGAGTGTATGCGAGTGAAAAAGCTCGTGACATCAAGAATGGTGGACAAGAAAGGCGCCACCAAGGGGAAAAGGAAGGGATCCGAGCCCGCCGTCACCGCTGGGGACGGGTGGAGAACAAGTGCTCCGTAGCCGATCTGAAAGCACTTGTAGATGAGGGTCTGCTTCAGTCCTAAGTGATCATCCAGTGGCGCGCCGCCACTAGGGATAGGAGGCCGTACGAAGAGGCTGATGAAATAGTGCTATTCCAACACTTTGTTGAGCGCGGGTTAGCGTTGCCGACTTCTGATTTCTTACGCAGTCTCCTTTTTCACTATGGCATCCAGCTTCACCACCTGAATCCCAATTCAATCCTCCACATAGCCATCTTTGTTTATTTCTGTGAAGCCTTCTTAGGGATAGAACCCGATTTCAACTTGTTTGGTCATCTTTTCCATCTGAAAGCTCAACCCAGTGCTGACAAGATAACATTAGTCGGAGGAGCTGGTCTCCAACTTAGGCAAGGCCTAGAGAAAAAATACATCACATACAAGTTTCCATCGAGCCTGTCTGGCTGGAAAGAACGCTAGTTCTACATTGGGAACCACACGCCTTCACTCCCAGAGAGGACCGCTGGAGTCCCAAAGGTAACTGGAGGGCGGACGAAGAGAGCCCCCGAGCTGAGCCAAGTCAACGAGCTGCTTACCAAGATCAAGGACCTCAGGGATGACGGAGTCACCGGAGCTTCGGTGGTGTATTCTTGGATAGGCAGACGAATTCAACTGCTGCAACAGCGCACTCGCTTTGGCTTCGAGTACATGGGCCTTAAAGAGCCATCTCGGTTCTCTGCATAGAAAATTCATTAAGTTGAAGCCATGAGGTGAGTAAGGCGGGTACTCCTTGATGCCGAGGCGGTGCCCTATATGCCTTCCAAGTTGTTCACTATCAAAAATCCTCCCAAAAGGGTAGGTGTAAGTAGTCATGTCTTTCTGTCGAGTACTTCTCAGTCCTTGATGTTGACGTGTACTGACAATAACTTGAACCTGTAACAGGATGATGTAAATGTGTATAGGAGCATGCCTCCAATGCCGGACATTGACCGTCCGAGCCACCTGATGCCGTCCCGGCCTGCTATTGATTCAGAGAGCGTGGAGGATGACGAAGGCACCGATTATGACCGGACCTAGGCAGACGTGATAAAGGGCAACAAAACGAAGACCTCCCAGGAAGGCGCAAGCTCTCATGGTGGTGATCTTTTGCCAAGTCACCCAAAAAAGCCGCGGGTTACTGCCCGGAAACGCAGGGCAAGCGCTTTGCCAAGTGGTAATGATGAAGAAACACCTAGGTAAGAGCTTTTCCTGAACTTGCGAGTACTCTTGCTTAATTTGCAGTTGCTGAGTTTTGTTGAGTTCTCCCTTTTTCTTGATTCTTCTCTGCTAGCTCCTCAAACCCCAAACACTCGAAGCGAAGGGTCGAGGATGCTACCGGGGATGACACTTTGAGGGCGCAGAGCGTGCCCTTCATCACAGTGGACCCATTGTCAAGTTCTGCTGGGGCCGTGCCGGGACAATCAACGCCTGTGGCTGGCTTGAGTTCATTGGTGACCATCGCGGTTGCCCCGCCAGGGCAAACACCGCCGTCGGCTAGCGCAACGGTGTTGGCGAGTACCCTGGGTGCAGCTCCAGCACCTAGGGTACTTAGAAGGACAGTATTATCAGTGAAGAAATCCACTCTGTGAGTATCCAAGTACTTTTTCCTTATGTATTGTAGGTTCACTGTTGTAGATGACAACTCTCATAGTTGTTCTTTGTGTGTAGGCCATCCTCTGCTCTAGGCTTGGAGCAACCTGATGATGCCACGGGAACTCCAGCCCCTGAGCCAGAGAAAATGTCAGATGTTGCCGCGACTGACACGTGTCAGCGACCGTGGTGCCCGAAAACTTGGCGTCTACCGATACTGAAGCCGACAGGACCAAAGCGGGAGACCAGCTAGGCGTCGAGGAAGAGCCTATGGTCAGGGATGTAAACCCGGAGATGCCTGCAGGTGAGCACATTGAAATGCCCCCATCCATAGATAATAATGTACCCGTTGTATGTTTGATTATGAGTTGTACTAGTTCAGATAACCCGCAGCAGCAGTCTGCCGCTGAAGATGAAGGCGTTGCGGGTCCTTCTTCAGGTGGTATTCTTGTGACTCCTCACAAGTGGCAACATGCCATCCCGACTGAACTCATTGATGATCCAGTCATCGGCGACCTTGATGGAGTTCCAGACTACTTTCAAAAAATTGTACAAGTTTTCCATAGTAAGTGATCTGTACTGATAGAATCTGACTTTGTCGACTAGTATATGAGTTATCCGACTACTTTTTTCCTGTCATACAGACCTTAGCCAATCGATCCAGGACCATGTTAGACAAGCTCAGAGCAGTGGAAGATGGAGCTCGCCAATTGTAGGAAAAAGACCGCCGAATTGGAGAGGAAATCATGAAAAATATTGAGCTTCAGAATGAACTCAATACTTTGAAACAGGAGCATACCCGAGAGGTGTGGCTCTTGCAGAAGGACATTGAAAATCTAACAAACAAGAATAAGGCTATGGTCAAGGCTCACCGAGGTAACAATCTGGTGATTGCTTTTACCTTGCATTATTTTATCCAGTTGCTTATATCTGAACTCGTGCAAGTTCTTTCTTTTGTCGATTGTCCACAGAACTCAATAATATAATAAGATATAAAGAAGATCTTGTGACTGATGTGAAGAATCTACGATACCGTGCAACAGATGATGCAGAGAAGTTGATTAAAGTGCTCCAAGATGCAGATGTGCAACTCGCTGAGTGTATGCCTCAGATCAGGGAGATGGCCGCTGAGAAGGAGCTGAGAGATAGGGAACTTGAAGAGCTGAAGGGTGCGACGCAAGTAGTCGTAGATATGGTGGATCCTCCAGAAGAGGGGGTAATCGACGAGAGGACGCTGCTGGAGCGACTCCGTGAGGCCCCACAAAAGATTTCTGGATACATCTCGGAGACCACCAAAACCTATGTAGTGCACATCCTTGGGCTCGTAAAGTCCTACTGGCCAAAGGCTAATCTAAACCCACTGGTTGACGATATGTATGCTGATTGCTCTGAGGAGAAATTCTCAGAGTATATCGAAGCAGTAAAAGAGGTGGCTCAGAAGTTGATTGATAGCTTAGCGCAGGAGTGAACATGATATGTAATCGCTGAACAACCTGTCCATGTATATAAGCATGTATATATGTTTTATTTGTTGTTGCCTGTTGATGTGTTCGGTGTGCTTACTCGTAGAGTAATACCGAAAATCGTAGGACTTAGATAAAGAATGTGGGATGCCCAATGCAGAACTACTCAAAAGGCCACGCTTCTGAAGGTAGTCGACGACTTGGGTGTCCAGCATAAAGTCCCATACAGGGAGAATAAGCGAATCAGGATTTACTCGCACCATGTGATACGCTAGATTGCTTTTGTAGGCGTGGGAGCCTCTTCGACTTTCTCGCAGTGACTCATGTTGTTGGTTCCTACAAACCGTTAGGCTAGTACTCGAAGTAGTCGGAGTTGGTCGCAAGTAGTCTTTGCGTTTCGACCCGTAGGGCAAATGTAAAAGTAGTCGTTCAGAAAGGACTCGTGGCGACAGCCCCCGAGTACTTCTGGTGACTTGGCGTAGTTAATGCATTATTTAGTAGTCGTGGCCGAAACCCCCGAGTTATGTAGCCTAGCTTAGAGACAAAAAGTAGTCGTTTGAAGATCAAACCAACTCTTTATTGATAAACATGCTGCGCTGCGGCTGACAACTTTGTGTACAAGTTATCTAAGGGTAAAAATGCCATTGGAGCTCGATATTCCAAGAGTTTGGGACCTCCTGGCCATCAGGGTATAATAGTCGATACGACCGTGGTCTTGTAACTTTGGCGACGATGAAGGGCCCGTCCCATCATGAGTTGAGCTTGTGAATCCCTGTCTCATCTTGGATGCGACGGAGGATCAAATCACCGATGCTGAATGACCTCTCCTATACATTGTGGGCATGGTAGCGTCGGATGCCATGTAGGTAGCGAGCTGACTGTAACAGGGCGTTGCATCTGACTTCTTCTGCCGAATCAAGCTCCAGATATCTTGCCTGATCAGCTTCGCCTTCTTCATACATCTCCAATCTTGGAGACTTCCACATGATGTCTATAGGGAGGATAGCTTCTGACCCACAAACGAGAAAAAACAGCGATTGACCTATGGCTTTGCTTGGTTGAATGCGAAGCCCCGAGAATACCAAGGAGCGCTCATGAATCCACTTGCCCCGTTTTTCCTGTTCTCGTCGTAGAGCCTTTTCTTCAGCCCATCAAGGATTAAGCCGCTGGCGCGCTCAACCTGGCCATTGGCCTGCGGGTGAGCGACCGACACGTACTTTACCTCAATAGTGATATTCCTACAGAATTTCCAGAACTCGTGTCAGTGCAAATTAGACCCTAGATCTGTGATGATAGTGTTGGGGGAAGCCAAAGCGGTGCAGGATGTCGCAGATGAAGTTGACTACTCGATCTGCGGAGATCTTTGTAATCGGCTTGTACTCGATCCACTTTGTGAACTTGTCGATGGCCACCAACACATGGGTTAAACCTCCTGGCGTCGAGTCAAAGGCCCAATCATGTCCAGGCCCCAGTAAGCAAAAGGCCAGGATGGTAGTATGGTGATGAGGTTATGCCCCGGGACATGAGCCTGTCTGCCAAAGAACTAGCAATTGGTACACCGACGAATGAGATCTTCAGCGTCAGCCAAAGCTGTTGGCCAGTGATACCCAGACCTGAATACTTTCCCGACTAGTGTCCTTAACGCTGCATGATTGCCACAGACTCCTTCATAAATTTCTTTGCAGTATTTCTTTGCCTTCCTCAAATGGAACGCACTTCATAAGGATGCCTTTTGCTGAACCATGCTTGTACAACTTGTCGCCGACCAGAACATAACCCTTGCTTCGCCTGATGATGTGTGCAGCCTCAACGCTTTCTTCATCAACGCCAGGGGGTAGCTTCTGATCTTTGATGAAGTCGATGAACGGTACCCGCTAGTCGACCTCGATCATCATGACCTCTCGGTCAGGCTCGGAACGGCCCGAAACGTTGGTGTTTTGATCTGTTGTCTTGATGGATGGGGGATGTAACTCGTGAACAAATACTCCTGGTGGGACGTTGGCTCAATCGGAGCCTAGCTTCGAGAGCACATCTGCCCCCACGTTGTTATCCCTAACCACATGACGGATCTCGAGTCCTGAGATCTTGTTCTCGAGCTTACGTATTTCCGCGACATACGCGTCCAAGGTGTCCTTGTTGATGTCCCACTCCTTGTTGACTTGTTGAACCACCAGCAAGGAGTCGTCGTAAACAAGTAATCGCTTGATGCCAAGGGAGATAGCTAGGCGTAGCCCCTGCAGTAGTGCCTTGTACTCGGCTTCATTGTTGGAGACCTCAAATAGTATCTGGAACACATATTTGAGTTGTTTACCCTTAGGTGAGATGAAGAGAACTCCTGCGCCACCGCCTCCGAGCTTGAGAGAACAGTTGGAATACATAACCCAATGCTCTGGCATGTTGGCTGGAGCTGCAACTTGATTTTCTCGCCACTCTGCCATGAAATTGACTAGTGCTTGTGACTTGATGGCGGCGCGAGGCTTGAAATCGATGCTGAGAGCTTCCAGTTCCACTGCCCACTTGGAGATGCGTCCAGTGGCGTCCCGATTTTGAAGTATGTCCCCCAATGGGAAATCAATGACAACTGAGATCTTGTACTCATCAAAGTACTAGTGAAGCTTCCTAGAGGTGATGAGTATAGCGTAGAGAAGTTTCTGAATTGACAGGTAACGAACCTTGGATTCAGAAAGAACCTTGCTGACAAAATACAATGGCCGCTGCACACCAAAAGCATGGCCTTCCTCTTGGCGCTCCACCACGATAGTTGTGCTGATGACGTGAGTAGTCGAGGCAATGTATAGTAGTAGGTTCTCGCCTGGTAATGGAGCCGTGAGGATGAGGAGCGACTGAAGATGATGCTTGAGATCTTCTAGCGCCTGTGCCACCTCCTCTGTCCACTGGAACTTGTCTTGCTGCTTCAGGAGCTTGAAGAAAGGTAATCCTCTTTCTATAAGTCGTGAGACGAATCTATTAAGGGCCGCCATGCACCCTGTGAGCTTCTGGACATCCTTGATCGTCTGTGATGGCAGTAATTTTCTCCAGGTTGGCTTCAATTCCTCGGTGACTGACGATGAAACCAAGTAGTTTCCCTTGTGGTACACCGAAGACGCACTTGGTTGGGTTGAGCTTCCACCGGAATTTGCGCAAGCTGTTGAAGGTTTCCTCGAGGTCGGAGATGAACTCATCGTGGTTTCTGGTCTTGACGACCACGTCATCCACGTAAGCTTCAACACTGCGATGTAGCTGATCAGTGTGGCAAAGCCAGATGGCTCGCTGATATGTAGCCCATGCGTTCTTCAGCCCGAAGGACATAGTGTTGTAGTCGTATGCACAAAACGGGGTGATGAACGCTGTTTTGATCTGATCTTCTTCTTTGAGGGTAGTCCGATGGTAGCCCGAGTAGCAATCAAGGAAAGAGATCAGGACGCAACCAACCATGGAGTCGATGACTTGGTTGATACGTGGGAGCACGAAAGGATCTTTTGGGCAATGCCTGTTGAGATCGGTATAATCCACACATATCCTCCATTCATTATTATTCTTTTTCAAAATGAGTACAGGGTTTAGCTAGCCACTCTGGGTGGTAGACTTCCTTGTTGAAACCGGCCGCAAGTAGTTTTGCTAACTCCTTTTTGATGGCGTCCCTCTTGTCGGGGGAGAACCGGCGCAGTCGTTGCTTCTTCGGGGTGGCTTTCGGATCGACTTTTAGGCAATGCTCGATCAACTCCTTGGGCACCCCTAGCATATCTGCTGGTTTCCATGCAAATATATCTCGGTTGGCCCTAAGAAAGTCGACGAGGTCAAGTTCCTATTTGTCGTCCAGCCCGGCTATGATGAGTGCCGTCTTAGACAAGTCGCCCTCCTGCAGTTGGATGGTCTTCACGCAGATGTCGCTGGTGTTAGGCTTCACCGTTAACTGGCCCAGCTTCTTCTATGGAGGTACGGCTGGAATCACCAACTCTGACTGGAAGAGCTGCTGCGCGGTCGTGAAAACTTCAGATAAAGGTTCTGGCACGCGTGCGAGGCATACTCGAGTGCCTCTTGATCGCAGTCGTACAACTTCTTTAAGTAGCCGCGGAAGGTGAGTAGCCCTATCTTTCCCGGCATCTTGAGAAGCAGGTAGACGTAATGGGGTACGACCATGAATTTGGCCAGAGCAGGTCTGCCGAGGATGGCGTGGTATGAGGACTCAAAATTCGCCACCTTGAACTTGATGTACTCCGTACGGTAGTTTTGCTTTGTCCCAAAGGTAACTAGCAATGTTACCAAACCAATCGGTGTAGCCACGTTCCCTGGGACGATGTTGTAGAATGGAGCCTTGCTTGGGGTGAGCATCTTGGAGATGTCCAGCCCCATCTTCTTCAAAGTACTCGTGAAGAGAAGGTAGAGGCCGCTCCCGCCATTGATGAGTACTCGGGTGAGCTGTGAGCCGGCCACTACAGGACCAGAACAAGCGGGAATTTTCACGGCTCGGAGAAGCTGGTCCACTTATCCTATCGAGAGAAAGAAATCGGGACCTCGCTGTATCTCAAGGGCCACTATATGGCTGGTTCAACAGATAAAATCGCGCGCAGACTAAGCTTCTACGGGCGCTTGGTTGGGAAGCCGCCGTTGCCGCCGAAGATAACATTGACGACGTTCTTGGGATCTTGATATCCCTGGGCCCTCGATTTGTCTCCCACCTCATCGTCCTTGTCGTTCCCCTTTTCGTCCTGATCAGGGAGAGGCGCGTTGAGAGACTTGCAGACACTAATGCACTGGAAGAGTGTGTGCTTGGACTTCGGGCGCATCGGGCATTGCTTGTACAAGATCTTCTCGAACTAATCCTCCTGGTTCCTCGAATTATTGCCACGCGAGTTGCACTCTACAGCCGCGACTTCATGGTTTGGCTTGCGTTTTCGGGAGGTTCCGAGTAGTTCCGCTGGCTTTTATTGGAGCGGTTGCCGTTGTTGTGCTTGTCGTTGTTGCGCTTGGGGAAGCGCTCGTTCTCCTCGTCCTCCTGGTCGGCCCATCGCTGCATCATGTCGTGGAGTTCCACGACAGTCTTGGGGCGATTGCGGCCGAAGTTGTAGTAGATGTTCTTCGAGCCGACGCCATTTTGGAAGTAGTGGATGACGTCCTTGTCGGTGATGTTGGCGATTGTGGCGCGCATCTCGAAGAACCATCTAGTGTAGGACCTCAGAGTCTTGTTCTCCTCCTGCTTGACCTGTGACAAGTCATGGCGCGTACCTGTGCGGAGCATGGAGCCCTGGAAGTTGTTGATGAATGTTTTCTTCAGGTCCTCCCAGGAGTCGATGGAGTCTTTCTTGAGGCTTTCGAGCCAGGTGAGCGGTGCGGATTCCAGCGCCATCAGGAAGTAGATTACCTTGGTCGTGTTGGAGCCGCCCGACACTTCAATGGTGGTGGAGTAGCAGCGAATCCACTGCCGTGGGTCTTGATTGCCATCGTACATGGTGATGTTGACTGGCTTGAACTCCCTTGGGCAGTTGCGGGAGGTGATGTTGCGGGTGAAAGCAGGGAAGCGATCACTGTCGTCGACGTCGCGTGGATCACCGCCGCGCTCGCGGCATCTCGAGTCGATGATGTCTCGAGCATCACGACCCTCGTTGATCTTCTGTCTTAGGTCAACTGTAAGCAAGTCGCGGAGGTTTCCACGGTGGTCGTGGCCTCCCGCAGAGTGACCGCCCGCTTGAGGCCTTGCGACCTAGTGGTTGCCCGACTGTCGTGGAGGCTGTTGGACTTCTTGGTCAGCGTGGCCGCATGCGGATTGCTAGGCGTGTTGGTGTCCATGGTCACCCCGATTGTTTTGGTTGCGGTGGCAGTTGCCGTTCCCTCGAGGGTTGGGTTCTCCTCCTAGGGTGCGACTAACCTGGGGGATCAAGCTCGCGTGATGCTCCAATCTTGAGTGGCTACACTACAGCGATGGCATGGGGTCTCGCTGGTCTAGTTGAATGATGGCGCGCTGTGTCAGATGTAGCAGCCTCTCGGTCTCCGGGGTTTGGGGTTGCCGCGGAATTAATAGGGCTGCTTCTGCGATGTTCCCGATTGGTGTGTTGCACTGGCGATCATCAGCTGCAACGAAGGCACCGTTGAGGTTTCTGCGGTGAGGTGGGTTCCATGCGCGAGCTTCCATGTTCCACCTACGTTTGGCATGCTTGGCATTCTTGATTCTCAGGATTCTTCTGTGATCCTCGTCTTCATCTTGAGGGGCATCTGTGGTGCGCTTGTCGGGGGAGATGTCCCCGAGTAGTTCGCCGTCGTACTCTCTTCCTGGTTCGTCATCGTCGCCGTGCTCGTGGAGGGAGGCCATGTAGACGTGATGTTGCGGCGAAAACTCTCCGCTGGAGCTGTAGTCGACGAGTACTGTCCTGCCTTCTCCCTCTTCCGCAATGGGAGAGAGAGGCTTGCCTTCCTGAAAAGGCAGTTCTTGTGTGAAGGCCACAAGGCGGGAGTCGTATTCAAGTAGCTCAGAGGGCTCCATGCCCTTCCAGTACACAAACCAGACCTGCGGCGTTGAGGTTATAGTCAGGCCCAGATGACAACCCGGAAAGGTTTCGAAGTCGTCATCCAAGTCCGAGTACTTGTCAAAAACGAGGGCCTCCCGACAGGCGGTGGCTCTCCCATCTCCGATCTTGAGTAGTATATCCAAGTCCTCTTTCACTATGGAGAGGAACTCCGATGGAGTGAGCTTCTGGTAGAAAGAAGCCGCGTTGCGTAAACCGAATAGGAGTCGGGTACGTTCTTCCCCAGATCGGATTGACTCCGACCCGAGAAGTCCTGGTGCAGCACGAGTCGAAGTCGCATCGATAGCGGACTCCTCCTCGATCTCCCAGGCTAGGTCAAGAAGCAGCATCTCATCAAAACTGTCGATGAACTCGTCGAGATCGCTGCGTTGAGTTGCTGCAGGTGTCTCTGATTCCCTAGAGTTGGCTAGATGGCTGTTGAAGCTACCCAAGCCATTAGCGATGCAAATCCAGGAGCTGAAAATGAAGGTTGTGCCCTCGTCGAGCACAACGCTGGTGAAATCGAAAGATGCCATCGAGTTCTCTGGTGGATGTTCGACGAACACCCCTAGCTGGCGCGCCAGCTGTCGGTGTTTAACCTCCAAGTCCACCGAGGGATACCCTCGAGGTGGTAGATTGTGGGTGGTGTGTGAACTCGAAGGTGCAAAGAACACGAAACATTAGACAGGTTCGAGCCGCCGAGAGTGTAATACCCTACATACTGTGTGGTGGTTTGTATTGCCTTAGATGATGTAATGTTTGGAGGGGGTCCCTGCCGGCCCTTATATAGTCTGGGTGGACATGGATGTCCGAGCCCGATACTAGCTTAGGAGTCCTACCCGAGTACTACTCGGGTAGTTTCTTTCCGTTCCGACTAGTCCTAATCCTGTATAAGTAGTTACAACTGGTGTAGGGCTTGGCACATATCTCATCCCTTATCCTAGAATATGTACGCCATGTGCGCAGTCGCGTGACCCTAGTCTGACATGCACCCTCGTATTGGGCCCCCGGTCAGGCCTGACCTTAATACAAGTTTTAGGCTACGAGCCCGCCACCATTTCCACTTCGAGTTGGGTATAACTTGGTTCAAGGATTTAGGTCAACCAAGCTATTGAGCAAACTGGTTCCATATGTACAGTACGTTCAACGCTCGATCCAAGGTTAAACATACCATAACTTTCTTATTTCTTTCTTTCTGGAAGTGAGGAAAGAGCCAGGACTCCTTTTCTGCTCTGCACTGAACGACCAGTCATACCTTCCACCCGACAGAGCGCCTTCAAGATGAACCTTGTTTAACTGAACTAGGTATGATGGTATAGAGGTGCTGGAGCTTGGTATAGACTACGATTGACTATTGTTTGACTAATTTTTTCTGAGTAGGTGGAAACTATGTCCTTTGTTTAAGGAAGGTATACATGCATCAAATAGGTTGATCACGCAACTCCTAGACTTAAGCATTCATATGCACTACATAAAAATAATAACATAAGTTAGGAAAATATGTAGGCATAGGTGCTCCAAAGCTTGCCTTGCTTCGATCCGAAAGATGAAGCTTCGACTTGGAGTCCTTGTACGAGCTTTATCTTTTATCTTGATCAACTTCCTTTCTCCTCTTTCTGAAGCCTCACGCGTTGCCTTGGCGAGCTTGACCTAGACAACCTCGACTTCTAGCTAAGCGTATGATATGCAGAGTGCATGCAAAACACTTTTAAAAATGGATCACAACTTTCCTTCTCGATAAAGTTGCAATCCAACACCTAACTACCCTTCTAAAAACCCTATCACATTTTATCCTAATTATTAAACCCTAAAACCATTTTTAAGCATTTATTTAAAGTGAGTTTTAATTATTCTATAATATGAAAACCCTAATTTCCTATTTATTATTATTATTAAATATTTATAATAATTGGTTAATAATTATCAATATTTTATTATTATATGAAATAAGGATGTAAGTATTTATTTAAATCCTTTAAGAATAAAGGAAATAAATAAATATTAAACTTATTAACCTAGAGTCATTATATTATTAATACATAAAGGAAAATAAATAAAAACCTAATAAAAATTGTTTTACTATTTTAGGTTTGTCTATGATTTATGGAATATAAAACAAGTTAATAGCAAATAAAAAGAAATCTAAACTATCGTTTTGCGCAAAGCCCCTGGATAAACTAAGCTCTCTCAACTCTGCCCCTCCTCTCTCTCTACTCGGACGTGGCCACGCCGAGGAACAGCGACGGCGGCGGCCCTGGCCTCGCCGGTGGCCAGCACCTGCGCCCCCCCCCCCCCCCCCCCCCCACATCCGGCGAACAAAACCCAGGCAACGGCACGACCCCTATGCCTCGTGGCCTCCAAGCACGGCCGTCCCCCGGCGAGGAACGCCCTCGCCGGCAACAGACCGGCCCTGGCCACGGCGACCAGCCACGGCGGCGCTTCCCCTCGGCGGACCTTGGCTTGGGAAGCACTAACAGCACCCCAGGAACGCGCCACGGCCCCAGCTTGGCCTCAGGGCAGTCTGAGCACACGGCTCGGCGGCAGCACCCTCGGCGACGGCCCGGCCGCGGCGACGCCGCGCGTTCCGGCCGGCCCGAGAACAGAACGAGACGAAAACCAGCTCCTACAGAAACTACAGGCCCTCACGACCCTGCTAGACCTACCAGAACGGACTGCAAGCCTCGGGAAAACAGAGCTTACCGGCGGCCTGCCCTTTTCTGCACGGCGGCGGGCAGAGGAAGAAGATGACGGCGAGCTAAGGGTTGCAGCGATGGTTTCGCCTTGGAAACGATTCAGACGGATCGTTGGGATGCCTGTGAATCCCTGTACGCAAGGAATTGAAGAAAGGAGCAGCGACGATGACGAATTTTAGGCGGGAAGGTACTGCGGCCGAGGGAGGAAGTGAGGGCGAGAGGATGAGGATGAATGCCCCCAGGTCGATTTTATTTGCATCTGCACTGCCTCCGAATCGGCCACCTCCTGCTTGACTGCCTGCTCGTGGCCTTCCCCATGAATCACACGTGGATTCATTGAATTTGGGCGCCAATTTGATCTGGCGGTTTGGGGAAAGAAGATAAGAACGAGCAGGCACTGTAGATTCTGAATGGGGTGCATTTCAGTGCAGATCCTGATTTTTGAACCCTTATTTCTCCAAGTTTCGCTACTAAACCTTGAAATACAGAAAAATAAAAGTAGTATATGGTACATCCAGCTAATCTTTTCGTGTTATACACTTTCCTTGAATCGAGCTCTAACTTGCTTAACAGAGCTCTGAACTTTGCTGTTTGCATTGAGACGAAAACTGAATATTTCTGAACATGAAACTTACAGTGCATTTTTCTCCAAATTTCCCACTGAACTTCAAAATCTCCAAAAAGCAAAGTTGTA
Organism: Panicum miliaceum; assembly: GCA_032594955.1. Classification (NCBI taxonomy): domain Eukaryota; kingdom Viridiplantae; phylum Streptophyta; class Magnoliopsida; order Poales; family Poaceae; genus Panicum; species Panicum miliaceum. Next base: position 5,971,434 of record CM064071.1, read on the forward strand.
GATTTGCCAATTCTCACAACTTCTGTTTCAGAAACCCTTGCTGATTTGGCCTCTAACCCTTCCAAAACTTGCTCTTAATATTTAGATTTCAGGCCGCTTTTCTGAAATTTCTACATCTTGATTCAAACTGCCCATCTTTGAAATTGATTTTTTATATGACCTTCCAAAAATTTTTACCCAAAAAATGGCACCTCATTGCTGCCCAAACATCCAGATTTTCAATTGAGTACTTTTCATCCAAGGTTGATGTACAAAATCTCATTTTATTTAGGCTCCAAGTTGAGCATTTATCACTGTATAGCCACACTTAGAAATTCAAAGTGTTGAGCTGTTTCATCATTTCTTTCAATATTTGGGACCTTCAAATAAATTCTTATTGTCTTCAAAACACTTTAACTTTGGTTCCATTGCAAATTAAATACCTTGTAATCTATTTTCATGCTGACCATGGGCTGACTTTCTTAGCAATATTTCAAAATGTAAGCTGTTGAACATTGCTATGTAGTCACGTTTGTCAATTCATGTGACCCTTCAAATTATATTTCTTTCTTATGGAATTTGAATTCCATACTTTAAATTTGAGTGCCTTTTGTCGAGATCTACTGTTTGACACTCTTCAGAAAGTTTGATATTCAAACTTTTCATACTTTACAAATTTGGTCAAAGTTTGACCAAATTTTACCCAGTTTGACTTTTCTTCACTCGTTTTCCTTTCTTTTTCTTTTCTCCTTTCCTCTTTATCTTCTTAACCCTAATTATTTAGAGTTAATCCATGCTCTTAAAAAGGTGGGTTGTCACAAGCACGCTAGGGGCGCCGATCATGAGGATCAACACAGGGTGACCAAATAAACATTCGAATGCATGAATGCAGGCAAGAAAAAAAATCGATGAAACGTTTGAATGGATAACAAAACCTTACCTCTACAAACTTATGTGAACCATTGCATCCAGTGCCGGAACGACCAACGCAGCTTAATTCACACCTTAGGGCCGGCTTCTAGCGGGACAGGAGCGCTGGTGACCTCCAGGAACAACGGGCGCCGGTGACCTCCTAGACAACGGACGCTGGTGCTGACGACCACGCAATGTGTGACGTTAGGAGGGGGAGGGAGAACGGGGGAAATCCTGACGACCAGGGAAACGCGGACTATGTGTTATGTCGGTGACCTAAGATATCATTTCAACACCATAATGAACAACACCTACTGCCTAACCAACAATATAAAACTGCTATCACAACAAACATTGCAATATGGGCTGGACTTGGCATTGGATGCGACGTCCTGTTGGATGGCTTCCGATCGGCGGAAAGGTTTCATTTTGGAAGAATAAATCAGATGGTACCAACTTCTTGGCGCGGCATCGGCAACAATGGGGTGAATGGTTAACCCTGGAGGTGTATGCCTTTATAGGTGCGGTGATGGAAGGCAGGGAGAAATCATGCTTTTGGAAAGGCTTCCTACGGCAATAAGGGCACCTACAATTAGCCCCTTGATTGATTGATAGGGATATCTTGATTTATTTAGTAAGGAAATAATTCATAATACTTAATTTATACCCCTTTATTTATACTACTCTATTTCATATTTGTGCATAAGGAAAGAAATATGTAGGAATCAGTTTTCTCCCTTAATTTTGGGCGTGAGGGTGTGTGGCAGAACCACCTGAATTAATCCGGTTTAAGTGCGCTAACCATCACCGTAGAGGCAATCCGGGCTAACACGCACTTAAAACGGAGTAAAACGACATTCTGTCGGGTAACATCCTGATGCAACCGCTGGAATTTCGACCGAAATAATGCATACATACAACCCACAAGAAGGTGGGCCTAGATATTACAACAATCCATAAATTTTACATTCTAGAGTTCAACAGGAATTATTATTACAAATCAAGTTCGAAAATATTCATAAACAAGTACTTTTAGAGTTCAATAGTGCAGCGGAAAATAAGCGAAAGTTCTAACGACGATACAAGATATCATGATGAAGCCCGTACATGACATCATTCAGCATTATCATCGTTTGCTAGGGACGTATCCCATTCCACCAACCAACCAGAAGAAAGAGTACACGGCCAAGTCAAACTAGCAACCATGTCCTCAAAGGTCTCACCTGAAAATAAAGCCACAAGCAAGTCTGAGTATACTAATACTCAGCAAGGCTTACCCGACTAGTGGTATATACTTAGCTGACTCCTAGACATGCAAGGCTTTTGGCTGAGGGTTGTTTTTTCTAAAAAGCATCTAAGAGTCCGTCCTTGCTTTCAAGTTTTAGCATCAAGTTCTAGTTGATTAACCATTCTAGGTAAAAAACTATCCAAATCAGGCCTGGTAGAAATAATTAATTGAGTATCCAACCAGATTAATCATCATCATTGTTACTCTTCTTACTCTATGTGGTAAAAGGGTTAAGCAGTCTCAATGGCCGTGAGAAACAAATGATTCGAATCGAATTTCTTAACCTTGCATGGGAAACCTAAACACACGTCACGTGGTTACTCAATGAGTCACACGTGCAACTTTTCCCCTTTATTCTTGTTTCAAGGAAGAGGACCACCGTTGTGGTAGAACCACCTGAATTAATCCGGCTCAAGCGCGCTAACCATCACCACGCGGGCAATCAGGGCTAACTCGCACTTCAAACGGAATAATCCATTGGTCTGTCGGGTAACCTCCCGATACAACCACGGTTTTTGCCGATCGAAACCACACATACATGTACTCACACGAAGGTGAGCCTAGAGGATACAACATTCCACAAATTTTACATCACAAGTTCATCACAAATTATTATTACAACTGAGTTCGAATTCGTAAAACAAGTACTTCAGAGTTCAATGTTATTGAGTTCTTCAGAGTTCAATGCAACGGAAAAATAACGATAACTACTCGACGATACATGATGTCTCGATGAAGCCCGTACGAGATATCACTCGGCATTATCATCATTGGCCAGGGACGCATCCCATTCCACCGACCAACCAGGAGGAAGAATACACGGCCAAGTCAAACTAGCAACCATGTCCTCAAAAGTATCACCTGAATAAAAAGCCACAAGCAAGGCTGAGTATACTAATACTTAGCAAGGCTTACCCGACTAGTGGAATATACTTAGCCGACTCCTAGACATGCAAGGCTTTTGGCTTGAGGGGTTTGTTTTGCCGAAAAGCATATACAAGTAGGTCCTTACTTTCAAATTTTAGCTCCAGATTCTAGTTTCCTTAACCATTATAGGTAAGCAACTATCCAATATCATACATGGTGAAAGAATTAATTTGCATCCAACAACATTAATCATCATCATTGTTCCATTTCTTACTCTATGTGGTAAAAGGGTCAAGTAGTCTCAATACCACGAGAAACTGACGATTCGAATCGAATTTCTTAACCTTGCAAGGCAGACCTAAACACACGTCACGTGGTTACTCCCAGAGTCACACGTGCAACTTTTACCTTCAATTCCCGCTTCACGGAACAGGCCCACCGCCCTCCACTACACGTCCCCATGGACCACGGACCCAGCCGGGCCATGGCGACACATGCACCCGCCATTAGCTAGATGTGAACGAATTCAAGACGGTGGGGAGTATATTCTGGCCTCGGTTCAATCCAGTACGTAAGCTTACCGATTACCATATTCTCGGCATGTGGTTAGTACGTTCAAAGACTTAACCACCACTACCACACACTGCGGCCTTAGCATTTTTCTCTAAACAGACGGGGCCTCAATCATCAACATGAACATCGCACCATAGCCCCGTCCGTCGACCTTATGATTGCAACATGTAGTAAATATTCAACTCCTATATTCTCGCGAGTGACAGGAAATCACTCGACTTTTACCGGAGTCCTATTAGCATAGCATTCTATCGAACCTTATATCTAGTGTTCAGATCATAGGAACCTAAGATCATGCAACTAAGTCTTCATTCAACTCCTATAAACTTAATGCACAAGTAAAATAGAGTAATAAGTTGCATAATTTAGAAAAATAGGGTTCATGCTCCGGGGCTTGCCTTCTTGAGCAAAGCTAGCCTTGGACTCTTCCGAACTTTGGTTCGGGTCTTCGAAAACTTCAATTAGATTCACTTGAGCTTAACGTTGCTCACTCTCGGACTCGGGCACCAGCTCGTACGTTCCGTCAGCGAGAGTAGTCGATTCTATATGAATGCACAAGTATGAGTTGTAGTGATGGTATATGATATTTATTTTCTTCACGATAAAGTTGCATTCCACAAAAACATAGATTTGGTTGCAAAGTTACTTAGTTAAGATTTCTTGGGCAATCATTAATAGAGTACATCTTAAACTACTTAACTTCATTAAAAAAGAAGGGGTTGTGTTATATTGGAAACTTAATTTTCTAAGCACAAATATAGATTAAACACAATTACTGAACTAGGTAACTTCTGATGATGAAAAAAATGTAATACACAGCCACTACTAGAACATAGTTATTTTTATACAGAAAGAACCATGCAGGTACTGGTGCTACAAATTTTATAGGGTGTTGATATATCGACATATGTGTCACTGTAAATTTTGAGATTTTATTGTGCATGATACAGAGTGTAAGAATTAAAACAATATACACCTACTTTAATAAAGATAAATTTTTACAAGATGTTCTACAAGGTTTTTGTGCATCAAACTTTTTATACAGCATGATCTAATCCAAAGTGTCCAATAGTAAAAAGATGAACATTTTCCAAGCACATAAACTAATTACTTTGATTTAATGCTTTTCTCCAACACAAAAATTATATAAGTAGGTTACAGAAAGGTAAAAAGTCCCTAAATTTTTTTGTGGTATATAGGTGTCCATTTAACAGTACATTAAAAGTTTCATAACATGAATCTCTATAGAACAGCAGGAAAAATTGGTTCTATCCCTTCATGGTCTAAAACAAAGTCTAACAAAAAGTTTAGCTAGAGTTGGGTTCTGGTCCTGAACTTTTTACACTAGCCTACACATCAAGAAACTAACCTACTGCCCAAAAATTAGGTTCAGCCTTTGTCTACAACAGTGGGTACAAATAAAGGCTATTAAACCTTCCATTTAATCCACGGCAAAATATAGAAACCAAATGAAGAAATGCATGTAACAAAAGTTGTAGATTTTCTTCTAAAGATAACAGAACAGTTGACTTTGCATTTTTAAGATTTTTCAACCATTTTATATGAATTTTACAAGTTTACTATTTTTGAATCTAAAGTCAAAACACTGGTTTGCAGATATGCCCCTGGAAACTTGCGTGCAGACCCTTTTAAAGATTTCAGTCGAAACAATTGGGTCCTTGGGCGGGGCTGGCATGGCGGCTGGTCAAATTCTGGTCAAATTCCGTCGACCTTATGATTGCAGCATGTAGTAAACATTCAACTCCTAAATTCTCGCGAGTGACAGGAAATCACTCGACTTTTACCGGAGTCCTATAAGCATAGCATTCTATCGAACCTTATATCTAGTGTTCAGAATATAGGAACCTAAGTTCATGCAACTAAGTGTTCATTCAACTCCTATAAACTTAATGCACAAGTAAAATAGAGTAATAAGTTGCATAATTTTAGAAAAATAGGGTTCACGCTCCGGGGCTTGCCTTCTTGAGCAAAGCTAGCCTTGGACTCTTCCGAACTTTGGTTCGGGTCTTCGAAAACTTCAGTTAGATTCACTTGAGCTTCACGCTGCTCACTCTCGGACGCGGGCACCAGCTCGTACGTTCCGTCGGCGAGAGTAGTCGATTCTATATGAATGCACAAGTGTGAGTTGTAGTGATGGTATATGACATTTATTTTCTTCACGATAAAGTTGCAATCCACAAAACATAAATTTGGTTGTGAAGTTACTTAGTTAAGATTTCTTTGGGCAATCGTTAATAGAGTATAACTTAAACTAATTAACTCCTTGAAACAATAGGGGTTGGGGGTTGTGTTCTTTTGGAAACTAATTTTTCTAACCACAACATGGATTAAACACAACTTCTGGACTAGGTAACTTCTGGTGATAAAATTTTTATTTAGAGTACATTATGCAGAGACAACAGCACTGTAAAAATTTCAGAAATTTCTGTGCAGCAGATTAATTTTGAAAAATGTAATACACAACCACTGCTAGAACCTAGTTATTTTTATACAAGACAAACCATGCATGTTTTGATGCCAAAAAATTACAGGGGGTCAACCGATCTAGAGCACGATACAGAGCATAATAAATAAGACAAGCTACACTCATTTCTTTAAGGATTAATTTCTACAGAACGTTTTGCAAGGTTTCTGAGTATGAAACTTTTTATACAGCATGAGCTACTCTAAAGTGTCCCACAGTAAAAAGTTAAACATTTTCCAAGAACGAAAACTAATTATTTTTATTAGTGCATTTTTTCTACCACAAAATTATATAAATAGGTTATAGAAAGGAAAAAGGTTCTAAACTTTTTCTGTGGTATTTAGGCATTACTATAACAGCTCTGGAAAAGTTTCACAACATGAATCACAATATAACCGCAGGTACAAATTAGTTCTATTATTTCATGGCATAAACAAAGTTTAACAAAAAGTTTAGCTAGAGATGGGTTCTGGTCCTAAACTTTTTATACTGGACACACATCAAGCAACTAATCTACTGCCCAAAAGTCAAATTCATAAATGGTCTACAACAGTGGGTACAATTAAGGTCTATTAAAACTTCCATTTAATTTAGAGCAAGATTTAGAAAGCAACTGAAGAAAATCATGTAACAAAAGTTGTATATTTCCTTCTAAAGATTCCAGAACAGTTGAGTTTGTATTTTTCCGATTTTTCTATGATTTTATATGAATTTTACAAGTTCGCTATTTTTGAATTCAAAGTTTAAACATAGGTTTACAGTTATGCCCCTGGAAACTTGCGTGCAGACCCTTTTAAAGACTTCAATCATTATAATTGGGTCCCTGGGAGGCGCTGGCACGGCGGCCGGCCAAATTCCGGCGAGGGAGCTCGTCGGCGGCGATGGGAAAAGGGTCGGGGAGATTCAGGGAGATGAGAGCTACCTTGTGGTGTCCTTGGTCGGGGTTGGGGGTGGCCGGAAAGGGCTCGTCGGCGTGGAACAAAGGGCGGCAGCGGTGCGGAGCGTCGGCGACGGTGCTCCGGCGGGGTTGGGGCGGCGCTGGCGGGTCGGGAAGCTTCGGTGGGGTGATGTAGTCCCGTTCCGAGCCTTGGTTCGGGCATAGGAGGGCCGGGGTAGGGTGTCCACAACGGTCAGGGGCGGCGGCGATGGAGGCAGCGCTGGCAACGAGCGTCGACGGTTCTGGGCGACGATGGGCGGGACAGTGAGCGTCAGTGGGATGTTGTGGAGGTGGTTGGGGGCTCAGCTTGGGCGGTGGATGACTGGAGGGGTGAGCTCCACGGTGAGCTGGGCACGACGGCGGTAATGGCGACGGTGGCGTTCTGGTGGGTCGGGGCGCGCGCGAGCGGGGCTCAGGGCGGCTTTTATAGGGACAGGAGGGAGGGAGAGAGCCGGGCGACGCTGGGGCCGGGATGGCACGACGGAGGTGTGCCATTGAGTGCGGCGGGCGGCGAGCAAAGCCGGTGCGGCGTGCGGCGGGCGCGGCCAGAAGATTGGGCGCCGGGGATTTGGCATGGGGAGCGGAGGATCACGCGGCGCGCGGTTGGGCGAGCAGCTGCAGCAGCTGGCCTCCCGGGCGGCGAGTGCTGCGACTGGCGGGACGCGGCGGAGGCTCGGGCATGGCGCGGCTTGTCCATTGGGCGCGGCGGCGGCGAGCAGAGGCGGCGACGGCGTCGCGCGCGTGGCGCACACGGGCAGGGCAGGGACGCGACGTGGGGAGCAACGCAGCTGGTCGGGCGTGGCTGGCCGGCCATTGGCTTGTCGCGGCGTGGGCGGCAGGTATCGCCGGCAAGGTGGCCAATGGCGACTAGCGTAGCGGCGGGGGGGGGGGGGGGGGGGGTGTCGGGCGAAGCAGAGAGAGAAAAGAGGGACTGAAACTGGAAATAGAAGAAAAGGCAGGGGCTAGTTTGCAAATTCAAGTATTTCTCAAATTTTTGTGTTGCAACTCAAAAATCTCTGAATATGAAAGTTGTTCAAAATAAAAAGTTACACAAGTTTTGTTTCAGGCTAAAGTTCATTTGAGTTCTAGTTTAGAAGTTATTTTAAAAACTCAAAAAGTATGATTCAGAGGGCACGTCATTTCCTGGGCAAAAATTTGTATTCTCTCCTAGGCTTCAACTAGACTTTTGTTTATCCTGTGATCAATGGTGTGCCTATTAAATTTTGCAGCCATAAGTGCTTTGAGGTGAGAGTTATTTAATTTGTTTGATTAAAGTACATGTACTTATGCACATATACACATCTATTTTCAATTCAAACCAAAACCAATTTATCATTCATTTCTTTTAAACTTTTCTTAGTTATTTATGCATCGTGTTAAGCTAATGAGGCTTATTTCATAATTTAAACACCTAAGGTGTTACAACCGTCTTCGAGTATAGAGGTCCATGAACCACGGAACGACGCCGGGCCGTGGCTGCTCTTGCACTCACCATGTGCCCATGGGAACGACGTCAAGACGGTGGGTGGTATGTCCACGCCCCGGTTCAATTAGGTACTTAAGTTTACCGATTACCATATTCTCGGCATGTGGTTAGTACGTTCAAAAACTTAACCACCACTACCACACACCGCGATCTTAGAATTTTCGCTAAACAAACGGGGCCTCAATCATCAACAGAAATATCGTAACATCGCCCCATCCGTCAACCTTACGGTTCCAACATAAGGAAAACAAGCAACTTCTATATCTCGCGAGTGACAGGAAGTCACTCAACTTTTACCGGAGTCCTATTAGCATGGCAATCTAGAAACCGACACAGGCTAGTGTTCATATCATAGGTACCTAGGATCATGCATCTAGGGTTTCAATCACCTCCTACAAACTTAATGCACAATACCTATATAAGTAGACGTTGCATAAGTTTAAAAAAATAGGGGTTATGCTCCGAGGCTTGCCTTCCTGAGCAAAGCTAGCCTTGGGCACTTCCGAACTTTGGTTCGGGTCTTTGATGACTTCAGTTAGATTGATCCGAGCTTCGCACTGCTCACTCTCGGGCTCCGCACCAGCTCATAGGTTCCATCGGCGAGAGTCGTTGATTCTATATGAATGCTTACGTATGAGTTATTTTAATGGTACAAGATAAATAATTATTTTACTATAAAGTTATAATTCAACAAAACTCAAGTTAAGTTGTAAAGCACTTTATTTTCTTTTCCTTGGGTAGTCATTTATCGGGTAGTATCTGGATTAACTAACTTTATTGAGTAAGTGAGGGGTTTTGTCATTTCATAAATGGTCATTTTTCAAAAGTAAGTATGGACTAAAAAAAACTACTTGAGATAGTTTCTGGTGTTGAGATTTTTATGCAGAGCACATTACTTAAGTTCAAACTCACTATTAAATTTTCAGCCATTTTTATTTAGCAGATTAATCATAAAAAATACATTAAACAGCTACTGCTAGGATCAAAAACAATTTATACAGAACAAACCATGTAAAAAATGGTGCTCAACATTTTACTGAGTACTCCTAAATTTATGGTGAGTCTTCTGTAAATTTTTCAGGGTTTAGTGTGCAAGATACGGAGCATAGAAAATAAGTCAAGATACAACTACATTAATCAAGATTTATTTATACAGGCAGTTCCATAAAGATTCTGTGTCTCAAACTTCTCCAACATGGTAATCTACTCAAAGGTAGTCATTGGTTAATATTTGTTATTTTTCTAAGCACCAGAACTAGTTATTTTGATTTAACGTAGTTTTTCTAAACTAGAAACATATGAGCAAGTTAGACAGAAGTAAAACGTTTCAAACTTTTTCCATAGCATTTATTCATCAAGGTTACTCTACTGTAAAAGTTTCAACCCTAACATATCAGTAGAACAGCATGAACAAATAACTCTAGCAAAATAGCACATCAAATAAGGTCCAACAAAAACCACTTGTAGAGACTTGTTCTGGCCTTGAACTTTTTACACAAGCCTTAAAAAGCAGAGACTAGCTTACATTCCAAAAATCATCCACAGTAGTGTCCTAGATCAAGAGATACATTTATAGGCTATTTAAAACCAGATTAATTTTAGATCAACTTATAGTTTGTAACTTGTCATCCTTCTATGTAAAAGTTGTAGGATTCATCAAGAGGGTCACAACAAAATTTATTTTGCATTTTTTGATTTTTCTATGATTTTAGGTTGATTTTACAATTGACAGTCTCTTGAAAACCAAAGTTAACTTGAGTTCTCGCAGATAGGTCCCTGGATCTAGCAGAAAGGACCCTACAAAGAACTTGGCGATTGCAATATAGTCCCTGGGCGGGGCTGCCATGGTTGGCGGTCAAATTCTGGCGAGGAACTAGTCGGCGGCGAGGGGAAAGGGGTGGGGGAGAATGAGTGAAGTGAGGGCTACCTCGTTATGGCTTCGGTTGGTGCTAGGGTGGCCGGAGGAGGGCTGGTCACGGCAGCCTTGCTCGCCGGCGGCCAGCGGTGGTGGGCGATGGTGGTCCGACGAGGCTGGGCTTACGGATCTAGGCTGGAGAGATTCAGTGGCTCAAGGGGAACCGATTCTGGGGGCTAGCTCAGGCGAGAAGGGCCGGAGGGGCGAGTTTGACGCGGAGGGGCTTGCCGACGGCAATGGCAGCCGTGGGAGCTTGGGTGCGAGTGCAGGCAGGGGCTCGGGTGGCCTTTTATAGGCGCGCGAGGGAGGATAGGAGAGGGGAGGTGGAGCTGGGCGCAGCACAACGGAGGTAGGCGCGGCCGGGACAAGGCCGCGGCAAGGGCGCGTCGTCGCCGGTGCGTTGTGGCTCAGCCGTCGGGCATTGCTGCCGCGTGGCACGAGCAAGCTGGGCGTCGGGATTGCTTCGGGGCGAAGGGAGATGTGCGGTCGGGGGCCGGTCGGGCGGAGGCTCTTAGTGGCTTGTGGTTGGCAGGCATCGGCAGCGACGTGGCAATGCCGCTCTGCCATGGTCGGGAGAGGGAGGAGGAAGGAGAGAGTAGGAAGAGAGAGAAAGAAGAGAAATGACTGGGGTCAACTCAGTTTAATTTCAATTTTTCTCAAGCTTTTGCATGGAAATTCGAAAAAGTTTGGACACAAAATTTGTAGAGAATTCCCTAATCTACAACTTTTATTTTAGGCAAAAGTTTATTAGAGCCATGGTTTAAAAGTTATTTTAAATTTAAGACAACTAGGATTTGAATTTCTAGTCTTTTATGAGTTTAAAATTTTGAATTTACAAAAGGCCATTTAAGTAAAGTTGTAAGGCACTAAAATATGAGTGTGTTTTTATACTACATTTGTCATAAAAAGTGGAGCATGAAAGATTATAAACACAAAAGGAAAAAAATCTCACATACACATGCACATACACATTCATACACATGCATATGCAAACACATAATTAGATGCATTGTTTCAATGATTCTGGGTTATTATGCATGATGCTATGTTTAGATTTTTCTTGCTTAGGATTTTAAACACCTAGGGTGTTACAGGGTGCTCCATCATGCGGGTACACCGGGTGGGTATGTAGAACGTTTTGGTGAAAAAAAGTTTTAGCTTTTGGGTGGAATTATTTTCCTTCTATCAAAAATGGGTCTCTACCCCCTTTCGTCAAACCTTTAGACCTGGCAAGTGGAACCTCCGTGAGGAGTACAGTGGGTCTAATCTTAGCAAGAAAGGATTTTAGTTGTTTCAACTTTTATAGTATAGATAAGGATAAACATGTGAGATCAGTGTTGCTTCTGTTTCAGGCTGTATCAAATGGTCATGCCTGGAAGAATACCCTTGACTACAAGGGTCGCGTGTGAGATGAGAATACCATCTTGGTGGACCTAAGCATTAATAATGTGTGAATTTGTGCTTGTTTTTGGTCTTGAAAATCGTTTTTGTTCTCAAATTGTAGAGGATGTGTAGATGGACTTGTAGTTGCAGATGATGTATTGATGTGTAGATGCACTTGAGAGATGAATATGTGAATGTGTAGATGAATTATAGTATGAATCTATGCCTTTTTGTTTTGAAAATAGTAATGGTGTCATCTTGTAAATAGCACAAGCACAAGCAAGGATATGATAATATATTTGAATTGGAATCCACCTCTAGGAAAAATCCAAATAAATCCAACAACTTCAAATCACTCATGGGGCCCCAACAAGTACTACACCGCTAAGGCTAATCAATTATATGTGCTCCTTGTGTGTGAAATTACAAAGGTTGTTTGATTTTGTTAGGACAACAATTCCTCAACGAATATATAACTTTTGTACCTTAAATTTCTGGAATTAATTTTATATTAGAAAATGTTATCTTATAAGTAATTTTGAGCCGAAGCTTGTTCTAAATGAACAAAATATATCTTATAAAATACTACTCTCTCTATTCCAAATTATAAGTTATTTTGGCTATCAATTATATAGATTTTACTATGCATCTAAGTATACTCTAGATCTACATACATAGAAAAAAATATGCACATAGAAAAGTTAAAATAATCTATAGTTTTTAATTAAGAGAGTAAAGAGCAAAAGATTTCAGTCACCGGAATAAAGTGCCCCAGAAAAACTACTTTTTTTAGGAAAAAAAACGTATATTTCACTGCAATAATTATCACGTGGGAGCGCCGGCCTTCAGCGCGGTACCACCTGAATCCAGGTCCCCCGGTCTTGTCAAACAGTCAAAGCTTAGCCCACACGGGAAATTCACAGGATAATGAAGGACGCACGCCGCCTGCAGCAGGTTCCAGGAGCACCCGCTGCTGCCCGGTCGGCTAGTCTCGCAGCAAGCCGCGATCGCGAGAGAGCCCCAGATGCATGCACCGGGAAGCAAACACGAACAGACCGAAACAGCTAGAGCTCTGGCTAGTAGCGGAAGCGCCGGCAGCGCTAGTGCCGCGACTGCTGGCAACCTGCAGGTCAGGTAACGCCCAGATCATGAGCTGCCCGGAGACGAAGAGGGTGGGGGCGGAGCTGCGTCGATCCGGTCGGATCCACACACGCCGAGCCACCGTTGCTGCAGAGCGCATGCGGATCGAGCGGACAATAATGCTTGGCAGGCAGGCAGGCAGGCAAGCAAGCAGCAAGTGCATGCCCCCCCGGCTGGCCGCCATGGCCGGAAGCTATAGATGTGGGCTGAGCGGGGGCTGTGTGAGCCGCGGATGGGGACGGCCGGTTGAGGCGGTCCACGCACAGGCCGTGGCCGGAGTGTGTCTTGCTTCGCCCTGGTTTCGCGACAAGGCTCGCAATTTGGCAGACATTTGGCTGTACAGAATGAGGTGACCGACACTCGTCTAGGTGTTTTATGATGACGGATTGGTGCACTTCAAATGCAGAGGAACCTCACGCAACGGTAATCAGCACAATTTCTTCTAGAATATACTGAAATGGTCCTTAATAATAAGAGCACAAATAATAAGCCTGAATTTTTCGTCTTGCAAGTTCATGTGGTTTCAATTTTCATATCGTACCAATATGACATAAAACCATGCCTGCATCCATATGGATTTGCCTGAAACAAATATGGCAGGCTGCGTATGACCTGAAACCAAACACCCCACGAGCACCGGCCGGGCGGCCCAACGAACTAACCGCCGCGCACCGCTGCAAGCTAGCTCGCTGCTAGACGACGACGGGCGCCCACGCAGAGCAGGGGGTCGCTGCAGGCTTTTCCCCCGGCGCGCTCCTCCCATTCACCGGGAGGGGCGGCGACAAAGTCCTAGGCGGCCACGCGGGCAGGCACAGCGGCTCCGTCAATCAAATATGAAAATAGGAGTCGGCTGCAATTATTTTATTTAATCGTGCCCGTCAGGATTCGAACTCAAGATCTCTGGTCCTGATACCATATTGAGTTACATACACCAACTAATTCAACCTAAAAATTTAAACTAATGGGAAGAGATGGGAAGAGGTGGGCAATTCATTTATACGACCGGGACGACCGGGGCCACGGCATGGGATCCCATGCAATGCAATTGCGAAGGCTAGCAGGCAGGCAGGCAAAGTCGTAGCGGCGCGCTATCATCCTCGCGAACACCGGCAGGCGTCCGCGACAGGGACGCGCCGTTTGGCTGTTACTGTCCTAAAGAAAGCGCCCCCGCGGCATGCTTGATTAGGCGCCTCGCGCGGCACGTCGCGACGAGCGATTTCGATGGGATTAAACAGGCAGCAGGGCCAGGGACAGTAAAACAGGGCTGATGACAGATGAGACAACGATATTATATATAGATATATAAATATATATATTAGCACCAGTACATGTCGATCGAGATCGGCCGGTAGCTCGCGGTCGGTCGGTTGTCTGTGCAGGGGAAACAACTCGATCCGGACCACAGATAGGCTACGCGAGGAAGAAGAAGAAGGAGATGGAGCACGAAGTGAAAGAAGAGTACAAACAAATTGGAGGAGCCACTAGCAAAAAAGCAAACAACAAAGAGCGGCGAAATGGAAGGGAGAAATGAACCATACTTAGGCGGCCCTAGCTAATGGCTAATGCCCTACCGAAGTACTCCAACTTCTACTACCAATTAAACCAGACTCCGTCGTGCCGTCCTTAGGCAGCTGCTGCTGGGCGGGGAAGAATATGGTACACTCAGCTCCGCTGAGAGCTAGCTAAGCTAGGCCGAGGCCGTCCTGGTGATGGATGGACCCATCGCCATGGCCGGCCGTGGCCGTCAGCTCGATCGCTAGCGGAGGAGGCTGCGGATGATCTCGGCGCCGGGGCTGTTGTGGTCCATGGTGGCCATGAGGTCGGAGAGGCGGTCGCTCAGGTCGTCCACCTCCCGGTGCAGGCTCTTGATGTAGCTGCACGTCTCCTTGAGCAGCTTCGTCGTCGACGCCTGCAGCACGATAAAAATCATCCACACATCAGACGACGACCTTGACTTGGAGCTGGGTAGCTCGACCGGCCGGCATGCGATCAAGCATTGCAACAGCGGCGGCGGCGCTACAGTTTGTGGCTAGCTCTACCCATGTGTGCCGGTGTCAGTGTCAGTGCTCGGTACTGTGCGTGTGATCGAGCTAGTAGCTTTGTGCCTGCACTTGAACACGCATCACTGTCCGTGCGCCTGATCATCTATCTTGCTTTGGATTTGCAGCATGCGTACCTGGCTGCCGCCACGGCGGCGCTCGCTGGGGAGCAGCGTCTGGAGCCTCGCGATGAGCTCGTTGATCTCCTCCTCCGAGACCGACGCGCGGGACCTCCTGCTCGACATCGTCGTCGTAGAGAGATGGATAATGCGGCGGAGACGATCGGGGATCTTCGAGGCGGCTGAGCGGCCGGTGATCGAGACGACGACCAAGTGCAGTCAAGCGAACAAGCTGAGCGCGGGAGGCTTCGGCTGTGCACGATCCGATCGAGCTCTCGGTAGCTGCCTGCAGAACGCTTGGGCGATTCTGAGCTGAAGTGTGGCGATGGGAAGCAGGAGGGGAGGGGGTCCCTAATTTATAGGGAGACGGGGCAGTTGGTTAGCTAGCTGCTGGTCCTAGCTGAGCTGAGCTGAGCTTGAGGCACAGGCCGGGCGGGGTCAGGGCAGGCAGGGCGCAGGCAGGAACAGGTCGATGCAACGCGATCGGTGATGGCGCCAAGACAGTGGTGTGGTAAAGAAACCGCCGGCCCGCCCGGCGCTGTTGCGCGCATCTACAGAGAAAATTCGGGGCGGCTGGGCCCACGTGTGTCCCTCTCTTGCTCGCTCTCAAGCTGCGGACGCCCGTGGGCCCGCAGACTAGTTATGAGCTGCGGCCGCATACCTCTCCACTTGCCGCGTGCCAAGAAATTCAGCTCGCTAGTGTAAGTGAGGGTTAGCAATGGCCACTAAACTAGGGCTTTTAAGGGGCTGTTTGGATTTCAGGTGCTTATAATAAGCTCTGTCACATCGAATATTTCGATACCAATTAGAAAGACTAAACATAAACTAATTATAAAATTAAGTGCATAAGCTTAGGGCTTATTCACGAGACGAATCTATTAAACCTACTTAATCTATGATTAGCACCATCTCGCAAAAAGGCCTAAAGATTATAAAATTTATTTTGTCATTAATCTATATTTAATACTCCCAATTAGTATCCAAACATCCAATGTGACGGAGCTTATAATAGATCCTGTAGTAAACAAACCTAGCCTAAAGACGAGCTATTAAATTCTACTATCTCCGGTTTCAGCAGCTGCCTCTAAATTTAGGCCACTATTTTTTCCCTTTTTATCTCCACATGTTCTGCCTGTTTTCTTCATGTTCATACCACAATAACTTAAGTGTAGATAATGCATATTATCCAACCATATTCAAATGCACAATTTCAACTACCACAATTCTAATGAAACATAAACAAAAAAACAAAACCTCCTGCCCTGCAGTGGCTGCTGCCCTTATTTGTGGGCGAAGCCGACAGCGAAGAAGAGCTTAGGGCCAAATGAAGCTCGTCGATGACTAGCGGCAAGCAGCCCGGAAGCTCAGCAGGAGCGGCGGAGTAGGATCTCAGCATCGCGGCGGACAGGAGTTTGGCGGCACGGGAAATCAACGTGCAGGGCAGCTTGAGTAGCCTAGGGTTGCGTGAGATATCGGCATCAGCCTCGTCCCCCGCGAAGAACTTGAATCTGGATGGCAACATTAAACTTTCCCCTCACCATTAAAACCCCGAGAGAGTTCTCAATCGCGAAATTCTACAAAACGATAAAGTTTGCATAGAAAAAAAGTATCCCCAAAAGTGCGTGACCCGACGGGCCCTAACCGATCGGCGGAAATTGAACTAGCCTTTAACTACGACACGTCCCCGTCACGGAACAACCGGAGGAGTACCACCAGACCCACGAGATGCCCCTGTCCCCCCGCCCAGCGCACCGCGACCCGGCCGTGCCGGATGATCCCCCGCGTCTCGTCGTCCAGCACCTCGCGGCCACGCCCGCACAGTATCGAACACCTGCCCAACAGTGTGGTGGCGGCCGCCCGTCACGCTCCTCCGGTCGATCGACGCCCGCCGGGCCGGTCCAAGATGCCCGGCACATCGCCGCGCGGATCCCCGCGCTCTTATGGCCGGGCTCGCCACCCGCCGCGCCCGCGCGACGCAAATCTCGCGCTGCCGACCGGCGCCAGGTGTCCTCCACGGGGTGTGGGCCGGGGCTCGACGGCTGGTGGCGCGGTACGAGAAGGAGGAACGCAATGATGCGGGGGGTGGAGGAGGACAGCGTAGGCGTACACGTCCACGTGAACCCCGCGTGGGCGCTCGCGACGTGCACGTATGGGGCCGCTCCCGTGTCGCGAGACCCGCGCGGCGGCGTCGCGCGCGCCCGCCCGCGGATTAGATGAGAAAACGTGCGCGCGCCGGGCGGCGGCGGCGGCAGAGGCGCGTGGATCCTCTGGCCCCCGGCGCGCGGGGCGTCGCGTCACCCGGTCACCCCACGCGTCGCGTCGCGGCGCAGCTGGGGGCAGCGCCTTTCTGTCGGGTGGCGGACCCCCCTCCTCCTCTCGGTCTGGAACAGGCGCTCGATCAGCTCGCGGGGAAGTGGGAACGAACCGGGCGCGGGGCTGCGGGGGCGCCGCCGAGTGAGTGCGACGCCGTCCCTGTCGGCCGGCGTGTGTGGCGGGCACGCGGGTGGCGGCAGAAGGCAAGGGCGGGACGGGTGGTCGACGAACGGGAGGGCCATGTGAGGCAGGCAGGCAGGACCGAGGGGGTTGCCCGGCCGTGCCCCGCCGCGGCGGCGGCGGCTAATAAGGTAAGCGCTCACGAAGGCGCGGGTCGGCGTCACGCCGGGCTGTGGTGTGCTGACTTGCGCCGCGCGCCACCCCCCGCTGCCGAGCAAGGCCTGCAGCGCACGGCACCCGGCCGGGCGGCGGCACGATCCTCCGAGCGCGCGGCGCCGGGGACGGGGGTCACATCGCGGGGGGCGCAGATATCTCGGACGACAGGCGCATATGCGCCATAACTCCCTCATGCTTCCGCCCGTCTCGTCCCTGTCGCGGCCGGGGTCCCTCTCGCCACCCTTTAATTCGTCGATCGCGCGGCCGGGGCCGCCCGCCCGCCCCATAGACCGTCGGCCGGCGGGCCGGCCGGGCTAACGGCCGGGCGTACCCAGATCGGTTGGGGCATAACTTCTCCGGATAAATGCGCCCCGGGGACATGTGTCGACTGTGGTGGAACTGAGGGGGCTGGGAGGGGCCATGGCCCCCTCGACAATTAAAAAACTAATGTATGGC
Source organism: Panicum miliaceum (assembly GCA_032594955.1). Lineage (NCBI taxonomy): Eukaryota > Viridiplantae > Streptophyta > Magnoliopsida > Poales > Poaceae > Panicum > Panicum miliaceum. Next base: position 5,989,662 of record CM064071.1, read on the forward strand.
ATATATTTGTTGATAAAATTAAATTAATTTTTTATACGAAACTAATGTAAAATTAAAATAAAGGCACATTTTTTAGCGGAATAGCTGATTTCGTTCAAAAAACTTTTAATCAAGTGCCAATTTCATCTCTAAACTTTTAAAACAACTGTTCTCAATCTTTTTCGTGCAGCTCAATTTAGTTCTTCTCTTAATATATCTTACCACGTTGGCATATCATGTCAGCATCTAAGTGTTCCTATTTTTTAGCAGATATATATTGGTTCACACATATTTAAAGATGACACAACAAAAAATTAACTTGTGTCTACATGAATTTTTTTTCATAAAAAGAAATTTGTGTACGTGTATAATATACATGTTCGGAATCAACCCGCTTCCTTAAAAATCATACATTATTTTAATTTCGATAAGATGAAATTTAATGATCAAATTTATAGAAATGTAATTTCTCTATGAACCATATTTGACTAGATGTGATGAAACATGCCAACATGGCATGCCACGTAGGGCGAAAAACTAAATTGAGCCGGATGAAGAAGTTTAAGAATTGAAATGGTTATTTTGAAAGCTTAGGGACGAAGTTGAGCTTCAGCTAAATATTTGCGGATGGAATTGACTATTCCATATGTCTATTTGGTTTTCTTTAATTTTTTCTTTAGTTCCGCCACTGTGTGTCGACCGGATGCCGCTGCTCGCCCGCGCAGGCGGCAGAGCAGGCTGAGGCCAGAGCTAGCGGCCGGCCGGGCCGGGGTCTGCACGCAACGTGTTGGGAGCGACAGCGGCGTGGCCCGGCGACGACGGCTGGGAAGAGGACATGGAGCTGCAGCTACGTAGTAGCACGTACGGTATGATCATTCGGCGTCACCGTGGCTGCCTATATCGTACGCAGAACGCAACGCAAATATTCTTCGACGCGATCCATCGACTCATCAATGCTGCTGCTAGTAAGTACTGTAATTAACCAACTCTGTCTGACGTCCTTTCGACGAGACCTAACTGATGGGATGAAACAAGGCTGGCTGTGAAACTGTGTGATCTGAACAGGCCGGGGGGGAAAGTGACTCGTCGGCGGCTCTCGTCGCTACGCCGCCGCCCTGCGGGGACGGAGTAGCTAGTGCGCTACCGCTACATTTGCTCGCCGCCGGCGCCGTGTGTGTGGGGCCCGCGCGCGGCCGACGACGAAGGACACGTTAATTGCGGTCAGGGGCGATACATGCATGCAGCGCGGCGGGGGCATGGTCGCCGTCGTCCACCGCCGATCCTCCGATCCGCCACCACCACCAGCAGCGGGCAAGTGGCGCCTGCCTGCGCTGCGTCGGGTACGCCCGAGAGGTCGCCGTCGCGGCGTTTATGGCGTGCATGGCGCCCTGCCCCTGCCCCTGCCGGTGTCATCTCGGTCGACGCTGGGGGTGGGCTGCCCCCCGCGCGCGCGCGGAGGAGCGAACTCCACCGAGCCCGGCCGCGCCGGGAAACAGCTCCATGTGGGTGCCATGCGCCTGCCCTCGGAGCTCGGTCGCGCATTCGCGTCGCGCGCGGCGGTTAGTTCGTTGGTCCGGCCGGCCGGCCGGTGCTCGTGGGGTGCAGGGTTTCAGGCCATGCATAGCCGCCTGCCATATTTCTCTCAGGTAAATGCATATGGACGCAGGCGTTCTTTCAGATCATATTGGTACGAGATGAAAGCAGCACATGAACTTGCGTGACGAAAAATTCAGGCTTAATATTTGTGCCCTTATTAAGGACCGTTATATTCTAGAACAAACTGTACTCTGATTACCGTTGCGTGAGGTTCTCGGATTTGAAGTGTTTTTTTTAAAAACGTGTCTAAGCACGTTTTTCACTAAAAAGAAGAGAATTACAGCAATGTAATCTTAGAAAAGTTCTCGAAGCGCAAAGGTACAAGAGTCGTCACACTTGGAAGGTGGCAACCATTCAAATACTCAAACATAGGAGAAAAAAAAAAGAGAAAACCACACCATACACCATAACGACCTAAGACGACTAATTACCTGGATTTGAAGTGTGTCCTTATATAAAAGGAAAAATATCGCGCAAATCCATTCATCATAAAACACCTAGACGAGTGTCGGTCACCTCATTCCGCACAGCCAAATGGCTGCCAAATTGCGAGCCTTGTCGCGCACCCAGGGCGAAGGAAGACACGCGCTCCGGCCACGGCCAATGCCGCAGCCTGTGCGCGGGCCACCTCCCGCTCCCGGCCGTCCCCATCCGCGGCTCGCACACAGCCCTCGCTCAGCCCACATCTAGCTTCCGGCCATGGCGGCCAGCCGGGGGGCATGCACTTGCCGCTTGCTTGCCTGCCTGCCCCGGCCCCTGTCGAGCATTATTGCGCTGGCGTTGCGTGAGCAGCGTCCGCTCGATCCGCATGGGCTCTGCAGCAACGGTGGCTCGGCGTGTGTGGATCCGACCGGATCGACGCAGCTCCGCCCCACCCTCTTTCGTCTCCGGGCAGCTCATGATCTGGGCGTTACCTGACCTGCAGGTTGCCAGCAGTCGCGGCACTAGCGCTGCCGGCGCTTCCGCTACTAGCCAGAGCTCTAGCTGTTTCGGTCTGTTCGTGTTTGCTTCCCGGTGCATGCATCTGGGGCTCTCTCGCGATCGCGGCTTGCTGCGAGACTAGCCGACCGGGCAGCAGCGGGTGCTCCTGGAACCTGCTGCAGGCGGCGTGCGTCCTTCATTATCCTGTGAATTTCCCGTGTGGGCTAAGCTTTGACCGTTTGACAAGACCGGGGGACCTGGATTCAGGTGGTACCGCGCTGAAGGCGGCCGGCACTCCCACGTGATAATTATTGTAGTCAAATGGATAGGTTTTTTTTCCAAGTCAGTCGATGGGAGTGTTATCGCACAGTTACCAAAACTAGTACTTCGTAACTGTACCGGATGAGTGTTCCTCTTTCATTTTATGAAACTTCTTCCTTCTCTTTTCTTACCATATCAACAAAATTGATGATATGACATAGAATTTAATATCATGAAACCCTCCACGAAACTCCATTAAGACTGGCCTAAAACTAAATAGTTTTTCTAAGGCACTTCGTTCCGGTGACTGAAATCTTTTGCTTTACTCTCTCAATAACTATAGATTATTTTGACTTTTCTATGTGTATAATTTTTACTATGCTTGTAGATGTAGAGTATATCTCTATGTAATTGATAGCCAAAATAACAGTATTATTCTATAAGATATATTTCATTCATTTAGAACAAGACTGGCTCAAAATTACTCATAAGAAATATTTTCTAATATAAAACCAATTGCACAACTTTAAGGTGCAAAAAATTCTATATTCATTGAGCAATTGTTGTCCTAATAAAGCCAAACAAGCTTTGTAATTTCAAACAAAGGGAGCACATATAATCCATTATTAGCATCGGCGGTGTCAAGTACTTGTCGGGACATATAATCATATATTATCATATCCTTGCTTGCGCTATTTACAATTTGGCACCGTCACCATCTTTGAAACGAAAAGGCGTAGATTCATATATACTAAAATTCATATGTGTTTTTGCAGTAATGGACCGATTTGGCACGCTAGGGCCATCGGCAACGGTGACTATTTGGGCCGGCAGGAATGGACCAATGGGGATATGTGTTTTTGCAGTAGTGATAACCGCTGAAAGTGTAATATACTAAAACCATAACTATATAAGTTTGGCTATAATGGGCCCCAAGGTGTTGCGTGCAACCACATCGATGGACACATCGCCCCGCTCGCCACAATGTGTTTTTTTTTGTCGTCAGGACCATTACAATCCCATCCACCATATATAATCCTCCGGTTATTTTGGACATCAGTATCACCCAACCATGTAATTGATTGGTACGTATCTGCTGTGTGCTATCCCTGTAGTTGGGCACACCTCGATCCTGTAGTCACTAGCTAGTTGCTAGAGTGGATTCGCCGTATCCCCTAGCCATCCGATTGGCCTGGACCAGAATGTTACCTGATGATGATGATCGAACACCTTGGTGTCCTGGACCCCACATGCATGTCCGATCCAACTGATGATTTTCTTCGTCCCGCCTCACTTCCACCCGGGCAGCTGAGCTCCCGACTGCCACCGGCGCGCAGCTGGTGTGTGTTCCAGGCCATCTGCTACGCGCAGACTGCGTGCTTGCTGCGCCCAGGAGCGCCAGGATCTGGTGGCGCGCGCACGGCGGCGCACCTGTCGGTCTCGCTCGTTACGCGCCGCCTGGATCGGTCGGCGCGCAGCGGTTGCCGGCCGGCCGGGCAGTTACGCACGACATGCCCAGCGCGCGGCCAGGGACCATCGATCCGGCGCGCGGCCACTTGCGGCGCGGGGGGCAGGCCTGCGGAGTGTGGAGCCGGGGGCACGCAGCGCTGGACGCACGGGGACCCGGTCGCCGCGCGCGCGGGCGCCCGCGGGCACGGTGTCCGCCCGCCCCCGGGCAGGCACCTACCGGCGGCGCGCGCTGCCAGCGGCGCCTCGCCCGCCGCGCGACAGCCGCATGTGTGCGCGTCGATCGACCACGTAACGCGGACGCGTCGTCGATGGACGGATGGATCGATTCGGTCCGACGCGAGATGATCCTGATCTGAGTTGGTGGGCGGCAGCGCTGCCCACTGGCCGGTGGTCACTGCCGCGGTGCCGGGAGCGATGAATGATGAGCGGATGATGACGTTGTCTGTGGGGCGCAAAGTTCGTGCCGCCATTGCAGCAAAAAGCTGGTGCCCCATTATGTGCCTGTTCGGGATCGGATGTCTGTGTGTACACCCGCAGACGAAGATTTTGGACGAAGCAAGTACATGCAAGGCTAGAATGAACACAGTACACACACTAGTTTTCAAAAAAAAAAAGAATGAACACACACACACACACACACACACACACACACACACACACTACTGGCACACACGCTGACGTCCATCATATCCCTGCAGCAGAGCCATACACCTCTAGACAGTGTGGGCCATCTGGGCTTTGGACGTAGCCCAAACGCAGGCAAAACGCACACTTGGCAGCAGCCAGCAGATCGAGTCGGCATCGGATAAGGTGGCAGCTGCATGCAACAACGTAACAGTAATGGGTGTCCTGACTCCTGCGCCATTCGCCTCTGCAGCAAGCCGACGACGAGTTGGCTTCTGTGGCCTGGCTAGCTGTTCGGGACCGACGCCGGACGCTTCCACCGTTGACGAACCATGAATAGTCCACGTCGGGGAGCTTTTTGGGTGTCGTCTTCCGACTTCCGAGCCTTCTTTTTCACGACACTTTCGTGATCAGCGCCTGTCGTGTGCACGCAGTACATGCATGTCGCTGTGCCGGGAAAGGACTTGTCGGATGCCCGGCCGTCCAACTGTTATGGACCCCTGTCTCCTCACCCGAAGAGACCACTAATTTTGACGGGAAAATGATTCAAGTTGGAGTAGTAGGAGTAGAGAATGCAGAGGTTGTAGAATGACGAGGACGACGGCTCTGGTAGTCTGATAGGCACGGTTTTGTCACTTTTGTGAAGCGTTGGCATCGTCCACAAAAAACTGAAATGCAGGTAGTTCCAAATCCAGGCCCAACTAGATCGGGCAAGTCTTCCCCAGTCGCGGTGGAGTTTGTCGATCAGAAAATCTGGCCTGCAGGCGCTGAGCCCATTTTTTCCCATTGTCACAAATCCGTACAGACAGCCCAATGACACCAGCCCCTCTCAGAATACAGGGCAGCCCATTACATTTGTCGATTGTGAGTTCGTGACACTAATGCATACAGCAGCCTGCGTAGATTTCAATTTCTTCCCCGAAAACGATTTGATTTTTTAACAATGGGATTAATTGCACGTTCCGGCCTCTCTACAGTCTACAACAATGATATACCCTGGCGGTAGTAATCATATAGTCCAACACTACGCTGATGCTATCGTTCCAAAGGGGAAAAAAAACACTATGCAGAATTGCTGATGCTATGACGGCAACAGAAATATAACCTTGCCTATACATTTTTGGAAGAAAAAAAGTCCATTTTACTAACCTCACCAATCCATATTATCCGCCAAACCCCCTAGCAAAATTTATGCTTAATTTAACCCCCCCCCCCCCCCACACACACACACAAATTTAATTGGCCTAATCTACCCTCTAATGATATTTCTTTTTTCCTCCATGCACATATTGAATTTTAAGTTCAAATTTTATGAGTGGATAGAGGACATTATACCTTATGTTAAAAAATACATTACAAATTTTTTCATGGTTATTTTTATAGGTTAGGAAGATTTAATACGAAAGTGATCATAGAGATACAATTCTGCATAAAAAGTAATCATGAAAAATTCACAATAAAATTCATAATGTATTTTTCTTGCATAGGACATCATATTATAAGTCATCTTGTAAATTTTGAAGTTAAATTTCCACTTGCGTAATGATATCCGCAAGGTTTTAGTCTTTTAGATTTGGGAGAACCGTGAAACTGGAAAGGGAGAAAAAAAAAGCTGAAGTGCATGATCAAGCTATGGGCCCGTTGCAATTGGCAACTCACTTCGCCACGAGCCCACGACGCGCCCACATGTTACCTGGTCGGGACGGCACGGTTGGTATACTGCACGCGACCGTACAGGGCGTGGCAACTGGCCAGCCTTGGTCCCATAAAAAAAAAACTGCCCAGCCTTGGCCCAATCGCCCCTTCTGGTACACCTTCGTAGCCACAACGCCATTTACTCCCCAGTGTACGGCCGCCTGTACGAACGCAAAACGTGGGCGCCAAATCATTGAGAATCTCGTCCTGTATTCTCTGTCATGAACAGCAGCCTGAGCAGCGCAGCAATGGCGCGAAGCTCCCATTTCTGCTGCCACTGACAGTGCCAGCGCCACGGCGCTGTTGACTGTGCACTCACGACACCGCTCACCGGGATCAGCCAGTGTCAGTCCTCGGACTCGCACACACCGGTTCACATTAGCTCAGGAAATGGTTGACTTCGTGCTAGAGGTTTTGGCCATTCACACAGAAATTCTCATCGGAATCCCAAGACGCTGTTTTTGTTTTTCTCTTGATCTGTACAAGTAGTCGTCGATCACGTTCACGATCGGGAAACAACACATTGAACGACAGGGCTCGGCAAAATTCCACACGAACTCAGGAAAAAAAAATTGAGCAACGCGCTAGCAGACGGGGCATCTCACCAGCCCGTTCTCGTTGCACTCGGGGCACCGCCTGAACGCGCCGGCGCCGGCGCCGTCGTCGTCCTCCGCGAACACCTTGCAGCTGCCGGAGCACGCGTCGCACGGCACGAACCGCACGCCGCCGCAGCCGCCGCAGGCGTCCTGCGCGCCGGCGCATCCCTTGGGGACCGGCGCCGCGTCACAGGCCTCGAGGGCCGTCGCCAGCTCCCCGGCCTCGTGCAGGCGGCGGACCTCCTCGGCGCCGCCCAGGTGCCGGCCGTCCGCGAACACCTGCGGGAGCGGCGGCGGCCGGGCGCCTCCGCTGTCGCTGCCTCCCAGCGCGGCGCGGAGCTCGTCCTTGAACCCGGCGTGCATCGACAGGTCGCGCTCGTCGACGCGCACGCCGTAGCCGCGCAGGACGGCGCTCGTGGACCAGCAGTCCTCGTACGTCTGCCGAATCCCGCGGAGGCTGGTGAGGTACACCACGACCCGGCCCGCGCTCTCCGGCGGCGGCGGCGATGCCTTCTTTGCCTGCTTCGTCTTGGCGTTGATCTTCTCCTGGAGCACGCTGACCCGCGCGCGCACGATGCCCGGGAACATCTGAATCTCGCGCTTCTCGACGCCCTCACCCTCGTCGTCGTCGTCGCCGCCGCCGCCGCCGCGTTTGACGAAATCAGGGAGAGGCGAGTCGGGCGTCAGCTCGTCGAGTGCCTTCCGGAAAGCGTCCAGGATTTCCGGATCGAACACCGGCGACCCGGGCGCCGACCGCGCCTTCCGCTCCACGCAGTGGGCGTGGTCGCCGTCCTCGTCTTGATCATCGTCGTCGTCGTCGTCGAGCCCCTTCATGAGCTCCCACACGTTGATCTCCTCGGGCGGCTCGCGCACCGGCGTCTTGTTGGGCGTCCGCGGCGCCACCACCACCACCCTCTTCTGCCGCTTCGGGGGCGCCGCCACGGGCGGCGGCGTCGCGGGGCACCACCCAGCGAACGACCGCGACGGCCCGAGCAGCTTCCCCGCGCCGTCGACGTCGTTGCCGGCCTTCATCATCCCCTCATCCCCGGCAACGGCGGCGTCGAAAGGAACGCCCACGGCCGCGACGGCCGCCGCCGCCGCCGCGGCGCGGTCGAGGCTGAGCGTCCCGAGCGCGGCCGACCGCAGCGCGACGGAGTGCCGCGGCGGCAGGCGGCCCGAGCGCCTCCGCGGCTCCGGCGGCCCGCAGCCCCCGCGCAGCGCGTGCTTGGACCCCTTGCAGCCCATCCGCGCCACGCCACGCCAGGGAAAGGGTAGGGGAAAGGGAGCAATCAGCCCGAGAACCGGGCGCTGCCGTTCCACTGACGAGTAGAAGGAAACGGCTAGAACCCCTCGCTCTCGGCGCGCGGGAGTCAAACGCCACGGGGGAAACTTGTGTGGGAAGCGGAGGCAACGGTTTGGAAGCGTGCCTGAGCCTCCGGGTTGGAAGGAAACGCATAAGAAAGGGGCCGGGGGCGGGGGCCGGGTCGCGTGTGCGGGCGCCGTGCCGCCCGTGCACGCGAGCGTATGCGTATCCGACCGGCCGGATCACGTCGGGGTTACGAGGGCGTCCGTGCGCCATGGCCGTGGAATTCTGGATCGGCCGCGTCAGGTCAGGTACCCAGGCCGGCGGCGTAACCATGCATGTGCCCTCCCTGCTCGGCGCGGTACCGCACGGGCCGGGCGCAATTGCCACCCCCTGCGCCGCCGCGTGAGCACTCGGCAGTCACGGCCGGTTCGGTGGCGGTTGCGGCGGGGCCGGGTGATAGCCTGTCAAGGGAGGCTATGATCTTTCGGATGCCGAGATGTTTCGGCCCCGACGGGGACTGCGTCCATTATGCCATGCATTTGTCGCGATCGGGCGGGCCGGGTCCGATCGCCTGCGGTTGGCGTTAGGAGGTCGCGACCGGGGTGGACAAACCGATTCGAGGGTCATGATCGAACGCCGGCGTGGCGCGCGTGCTTGCACACCAACAACGACGTGTCCGTTTCAAGTTTTGAACTGGCTAGCCGTTAGATTTCTTCGACAAACCACCGCTTGTTGGATTACCGCAGGATGCTCTGCTTTATCGGTTAGGATAGCCCTCCTGCCGATCAAAAGAAGTTTCCGTCACAGGTTGAAGGCAGGGCGAAGGGCACACGGAATGAGCGTGGGCATGCAGTGTCATTCCTGACAGTAAAAGCTCGGGATGTGACAGCTGATCCCTGACAAGCGGCACAGCGCCTGTTTGGTAGTACGAGCATTCCATGAGTGATAGCCTCATGTTCCAGCCTCCCAGCAGGCTTCTAGTTCAACTGAAACCCGGCAAAGTCACCGAATCGCTTTAACAGTAAAAAGGAAAAGCTACTGCCACTCGACGGCAACTTTTGTCCAAAGCCGGATCGATGCTGTTCCGTTCCGTTCACAGCTTTGGCCGGTCGATCTGTTTTTCCTTCGAACGCATCGACGGCCGGTGGAGCGACGCGAGCAGGCGCTTACGGTCCGCTTCAGCCACAAGGTTCATCAGCCTTTTTCTTTCTTTTTTTTGCTGCTGTTTTAGCAGGCATGAGATGTGAGCTTGTCGCTTGTTTCCCTCAGGTTTTCGGCTGGCTCGCTCTCGCCTGCTTCTCGTCTGGTCGGTGACTGGTCGGGCCCACAGCTCGGGTCGCTTTGCTTTATCTTGAAACGCCTCTCTTGCTTTATTTTGCACTGCAGTGCTAATCAGCGCCTTGCACATCTTAAGCTACGATTAGCGCCGGCGATGTTTTTTTTTTTAAAGATTGCAATGATGTGAAGTGCAGGACGGATCAAGAGATGCAGTGGATCCATGCCGTGAGGGTTTCGCAGTCTTTTGCACGGTGCTCGATGACGTGTCTGACAGTTTGAAAAAAGAAGAACACCAACTCGTAGTAGGCTTTATAGTCAACGCCCGAGTTTATTGTAAAGTCTTAAGATAGTTGCACCGGCTGACATGTACTGTTCCATTGTCAAGAAAGGAGATGCTCAAGACGTGGGAATCACACGGCACGCTGGTTGCATCCGTGGATGTGGATCAGATCCTTTCAGCCATTTGATCACGGAATCGAACGGCCTAACTGAAAACACCACGACATGCTTCCGTTCCATCTTTGGAGGTTGAACGACGAGAGTAGAGTACAGGGCTTGACTAGATTGGCAGCACTAGCTCTGTCAGCAGCGCATGACACGGACCAACCCCCCTTAATCCCCATCTTAAAGCGCGCACAGATGGAAAGTGTTTTGGTACGTGACGGCCACTCGTGCCCGTGAATCGCGCATTGATCCCGGCTCGTAGCGAGGGTTAGTAATTGACTTTTTGGTAAGTAGATTAGAGAATTCATTCGTGTGGACGAATAAATATATAGAAAGCGGGTGTGACCGGCTAAGAGGGCAGGGAAAGGGATCGGAGTAGGGCGCCGACCGCCGACTACGCGCCGTGGAGTGGTGCACCGAGCCACCGACTTGTTGGGTTTGGTGGCGGGCACGACGCGACGCGACGACGTGTTCCGGTTCCGGCAGCCCCTTCCACGGTCCTTCCCAGCCGGGGTTGGGTTTGGTGGCTGGCACGACGTGTTTTTCTTTTCCAACCCTCCGCGGTCCGCCTCGGCCGGCGACGGACCGGTACGGCATCAGGTCCGCACGCACGCCCCGCTCCTTTTCCTGCGAGTTGAAAAAACTCGTCGTGTTGGATGGGGTCCTCGTAATCTGACATTTGATACCTGACAACAGCTGCGGCCTTGCAGTTGCAGCGGGCGATGGTCAGTCTTTGCGGCGGCGAAGCGTCGGAGCGTCGCTGGCCGCCGCGTGACGGACGGCGCTGGTCGCTGGAGGCTGGAGCTGCTGGCCTGCTGCCGAGCCAGGAATTGCGGTGATTCTGTGATGGGCTGGCGGTGGGTGGCCGGCGAGGGCAGTTGGGCTGGGTTTCAATGTAGACGGACTCCTAGGCGGATTTCTAGGGCCCATTTTCGGCCCATAAGCAAAGTCATACGAAAGAAACCTGTAATGCCGCGTGCCATCCCACTCCCATCCGGTCCAAGCCCGCCCAATGCCACCACCGCCGCCGTCCACGGCCGCCGCTGGAGTCCCTCCTCCTGCGCCTGGCCGCACTCTCCCACAAACGGCGGTTCCACGCGTGCCTCCTCACCTCGGGCCTCCTCGGCTCCCACCTGCCCCTCCGCGCGCGCTTCCTCGACCGCCTCACGCTCTCGCCGCACGCCGCCGCACTACCCCACGCGCTCCCCAGCCCCGCCACTAACGACCTCAACGCCGCGCTCCGGGGGCTCGCGGCCTCCCCGCAGCCCGCGCGCTGCCTCCTCCTCCTCGCCGGCCGTCTTCACCCCCGCGGGCGCGCCGCCGCGGCCCCGCCTCGACGCGCTCTCCCTCTTCTTCGCGCTCAAGGCCACCGCCCGGTGCTCCGACGCGTTCGCCACGCTCCAGCTCCACGCGATCCTCGTCCGCCTCGGCGTCCACGCCGACATCCGTCTGATGACCACGCTGCTCGACTCTTACACCAAGTACGGCGACCTCCCGTCCGTGCGGAAGGTGTTCGATGAGATGCCCGTCCGGGACGTGGCCACATGGAACGCGCTGCTTGCGGGGTTAGCGCAAGGGACGGAGCCGGACCTCGCGTTAGCGCTGTTCCGCAGGTTGGCAGGGAGCTACTTGAAGTTGCTGCCAAGGGAGGAACCAAATGAGGTGACCGTTATTGCCGCGCTTTCTGCATGTGCATAGCTTGGAGCATTACACGATGGATTGGGTGGGCACGATTTTGCTCATAAAATAGGCACTGCGAACAACGTTCGTGTTTGCAATGCGCTTATTGACATGTACTCCAAGTGTGGCTCATTGAGCCGGGCTCTCGAAGTGTTCCATTCCATGAAGCTACAAGACCGAACACGTGTGTCCTACAATGCTACAATTCAGGCGCTTTCCACCCATGGGCACGGGGCAGATGCACTGAAGTTGTTTGATGAAATGCCAGCGTGGATTGAGCCAGACGAAGTAACTTACCTTGCTGTGTTGGGTGGGTGCAACCATGCGGGGCTTGTCAATGATGGGCGCAGGGTTTTCGATTCCATGTGGGTTCCTCCGAATATGAAACACTATGGCACCGTTGTGGACCTTCTTGGCCGTGCAGGCCACCTTGATGAAGCACAAGACATGGTTATGCATATGCCATTTCCAGCATATATTGTCCTCTGGCAAACAATGCTCGGTGCGGCTAAGATGCATGGAAATGTGGAGGTAGCGGAGTTGGCTGCCACAAAGCTTGCTGAGCTTGGTTCTAACGTTGATGGTGACTACGTGCTCCTCTCCACTGTGTACGCATCCAAGGCCCGCTAGGCGGATGTTGGTCGAGTTCGTGACACAATGAGAAGCAATGATGTGAGGAAAGTCCCTGGCTTCAGCTATACAGAAATAGATGGTGTAATGCATAAATTTATTAATCGTGACAAAGAGCACCATAGGTGGAGGGAGATATATAGAGCACTAGATGACATTGTGTCAAGAATTAGTGAACTGGGATATGAGCCAGAAACAAGCAATGTGCTACGTGACATTGGGGAGGAGGAGAAGCAATATGCTTTGTGCTACCACAGTGAAAAGCTGGCTATTGCATTCGGATTAATTTCTACACCACCTAGGGAGACTATTCGAGTGATAAAAAATCTCCGAATATGTGGAGACTGTCATGTGGTGGCAAAACTTATCTCTAAAGCCTATGGCCGGGTGATAACCATCCGGGACAGGGCAAGATTCCACCAGTTTGAAGATGGACAGCGTTCCTGCAGAGATTACTAGTAAAATGCTGGCACACTGGTCTTGAACAGGACTGCTAAACATGGCATGAGCTCCTGGATATGGGATCATGTGAGGTGGCTCCTTTTCTAGTGCGAAATATGATAAAATTGGATAACATGCAACCTTGACTACCATTTGTTAGCTCAGGTTCACCACATCAACAGGTTCTCAGAAGATGCAAGGCTATCTTACTTAGATTTGCACGACGAGCTCCGAGCTCTTGGGTATGCCTATTTGAGGAGCATATTGGAAGCAGAAGGAAAATTTGTGCACTGTGCAAGCTTGGAATTTAAGTTGCTCAACGACTGCTACCTACCAATATTCACAGTCCTACAAGGTTTATGACAACACTAACGCTTTTAGATATTTCTCATTTGCACCTATGTCTAAGAGGCCAAGTAGACTACAGCTTGCTACTAGCATTACTCAAGTATGGAACCATGAAGAATGTTGAGGTGTATGCTGACAGTGCTCTTACTAATTTTTTCATCAAAGGGATTAAGCTAAATTTTCCAATGTAGATTCTTTACATTATTGATCCCCAACCATATCCTGAATTACCATTTACCAACTTACCATGAGAATTTTACTCATGAATTGATTTTTATTTGTATCCATTTATATCAGCTTCAACTGTCTGAAATTTGGGGCTAAAAAAAATATGTATCTTCGATAGTTGGTAGTCTTCAAGGAAGACTTAGTCTTTTAAGCCTACGGTACTAGCTGGAATCGAATCCACTTGATACTGCTAGGTAATGCATCTGTCACAAAATTATTCAAAAGCTTCATTCTTGTTCACTTAAATTAGCGAAGGAGGGGAGGGGTGGGGACAACACCCCCAGCCTGACAAATTTTCTTACTGAACACATTGACAGCAGGTATGGAATTTCACTGCGCAAAATGGAATTATCATTATAGTTTGATGCTTTCATTTTGGATATTCTACTTGGAATTCGAATATTTTTTGCAGGATTTGTTCCTTAGGTGACAATCATATAAAGAAACAATATGAAACAGTAACTTGATGAATTGTACAATTAAGAAGTTCTGCTAGTGCAGCCGTTCATGTTACACTGTTGGTTTTATGGGAAATAACCTTGATGGACAGTAAAGTAGAAGATTATGCATGCAATAAGACAAAAATTTTGCTCTTGTAAATGTAGTTATAGATTCATTTATGTTGTGAAAGATGACTGAGTTCGTTTAGTAGTGAAATGAACCTTATCACGTATCTGAGTTTTCTAGGTAATAGAGGCATCACTGTCATTTATTCAAATGGAAAGTTATTTCTGCTATGCTGTGGTACTAAATTACTGACTGACTGTATGATGGGGTTCATTTATGCAGATCCAGATAACGTTTGGAAGATTGAAGTTTCTTAAGCATAAAACTGATTGGTGCTAAAAGAGCTTTACAATGGGGAACAACATGCAGAATTTAGATGCCAAAGTAGTGAAAGAAGGGATCAAATCAAAGTAAGAGCAGAAAGAAATGAGCATGCTTTGCAAACATTTAATATTCACATCGTGGCATTTACAGTGGTACAACTCAGTACCAAGAGGACATGTATCATAATTCTTATGTCCAAAGGTTACATCATATGATGAACAGTTGTGTGTTTGAAAGGTATTTTCTCTGATTGACTGATTCATGGAACAGAGCAGGAAGCCGGGAAGCATGTTAAGCAACGGTGTCAGAGCTAGAAAATAGTGCTTTTCACTCAATATTGCTCGATTTCCTGGTGTACGGACTCCCAAAACGAAATTCCAGGTCTAGTACTGGTGTACAAACTGCCATGTGCAAGAAATTTGAGTTCACCGGTCCAGGTGCGACACAGACACCTATCACTGCATATGTTGTTGTGTTGGAGTCCACGCTGATTGCACTGTGAACTGTTCGTATCTCTTTCGTAGACCTCTGATCATTTGATGTTTTTTCATTGCAATTGTAGCCTAGAAGCCATGGTGCTAGAGCTACTTATTTCTACTCTTAAAAAAAAGCTACTTACTTCTACTGTCCACAGTTCCGAATTACCAATTTACCATGTCAAAATGAAAACGCAAAACTGGGTTCAAATTCCAGGTAGAGCCCCGCAATCCTATATATGCACGGCCCAGCTTCCATTCTCCTCCTCAGCCGCCGGCCACGGCCCAAATACTATGAGAACGGGCCCATCTTCCATTGTCCCCGCAACTGTGGCCCAACCAACAACCTTCCAACGCGAGAACGCCCCCAACCCACAAGCCGGCGAGCCGGGCATTCGGGCGTGGCCTCTCCGTCGCAGGTCGTAGGCTCGCGGCAGCCCGTCGCGCAACACGACCACCCCTGACTGACGCTTCCTCCCCGCCAGTGCGATTGCGCCGCCGGTCACGGCTCAGCCCGGAGTTCTCAATCCACCAGCCGCCGCATGCGCGTATCCGAGGCCTAGCTCGCTCGCTGCCGTGGATCTCTCGCCTCGCCCCGCAATGCATCGCGCGATGCGGCTGCGCTGCCTCCTGCGCTCGCCGCCCTGGCGCAAGCCCGCCGCCAACCCCGCGGCGGCCTCCAGCGGAGGCGGTGCCGCCCTGGTGCGGACGCTCGGCGCGCCGACGCGGCCGTGCGGCGAGAAGCGGCGGCTTTGCCGGTTCTACAGCTCGAAGGAGGGCGTCGGCAGCGCTGAGGCGGCGGCGGCGGGGAGTGGCGGCGGCGGCGGCGGCGTCGGTGGCAGCGGCAGCAGCAGCAGCAGCAGCGAGAAGGAGCACGCGCGGCTTGGGGAGAGGGACCAGCAGGAGTGGCTCAGCGGTGAGCGGTTCCTCATCGGCTGCAAGCGGCGGGAGTCGCCGTTCCTCACCAGGCGGGATCGCTTCCGCAACGAGTTCCTTCGCCGCGTCGTGCCGTGGGACAAGACCGGCGTCTCGTGGAACAGCTTCCCGTACTACGTCGAGTAAGCATGATGATTGACAAACACCGGCCATGCACGCCACCTGTTTGCTGTTTTGTACGACGAGGCTCACTCAGTTGCATCGTGTCTTTTGGATTGCCAGCCAGAATGCGAGGCAGCTCCTGTGCGAGTGCGTGGCGTCGCACCTTCGGCACAAGGATGTAGCTCTGGAGTACGGTTCCGGGCTGCAGTCCTCCAGTGGGAGAATATTGCTCCAGAGCTTGCCAGGTGCTAATCAGGAACAGAGCTAATGTTTTCATCAATGTATGCTTCCATGTGACTATATGGATGTTGGGAATTTTTTTTTTGTTGCTCCAATGCAGGGACTGAACTTTACCGAGAGAGATTTGTGAGGGCACTTGCCAATGAGCTGCGTGCGTCATTGTTGGTTCTGGACAGCAGTGTTCTAGCTCCATATGTAAGATAATCTGCCCCATATATTAAATATCTTAATATCTCGGTTTGTGTTGGAATCTAATGTCTGACCTTGTAGGATTGTGGTGAAGACTGTTCAGAGAGTGAGGAAGAGGATAATCATGCAGAGTCAGAGGATGAAGGTTCCGAATCAGAGGTGGATGGCGAAGGTGATGAGGAATCTGGTCAAAGCGATGATGACGATTCTATTAAATCCGTGGCAGACCTAAAGAAGCTAGTTCCATGCACTCTTGAGGAGTTTGCCAAGGTTTCTATTTCTATTAAGCTGCGAAAACTATAAAATATAATGACACCTAGCAATTCTTACCTATATCTTTTTTTATCAGATTCTTACCTATGTCTTGTGTCAATATATCTGGTTCTTTTTATTCTATTTAGAAAATAAAGTGTTTTCTTTTACCTTTACCTATACCATGTATCTGCACAACTAATTTATGTCTGAGTGGGAGACCTCTTGACTACCAACAAGATACTTGTTAAAACTAACACCAGTAGTACTGCATACATTGAATCTTATTTAAGCCTGCCACATGTGATGTTGTTTTCTTTGTTTCTACTACAGACGCTAATCCTTGTTGAGCTGCTGTTTCTTGATTCTTTAAATCTTTTGGTTTGTTTTCTTTCTGCCTTACAATTTATACCTTCACTGCTTGTGCTTGCAGAGAGTTGTTGGTCTACAGGAAAGTTCTTCAGCAGCAGAATCCTCTGGCACTGCTGAGTCGTCTGAAGAAGAGAAGAGATCTCTTCAAAAGGGTAAAATGACTTCATCTTTTTCGTCAGCACTGAGTGTTTTTACCAAGCTGGCTCTAAACTATATAACAGTGATATGTTTACCCCCAATCTGTGGCATGATGTGCTTTGTTATGGGCTAAACCTTGATTCATTTGATCATATTTGGCGAGTAGCTATTTCCTCTTGGATCCTTCTCTGTGCATTTGCTAGGCTAAGTTGTTTTTCTGTTGTGCTTTGAGCTAATATGTCATGTCACAAAGGACAACTTATTTTTGAAGCACAACGGAAAAACACCTGTTGGCCTAGATCAGGCACATACCCAATCACACTCTACAGTTACTCTGTTAGGGTGAACCCAAACACCACCTCACCATAACAACACTTCACTATATTGCAGTAGTGCAGTTGTACCATGTAGCCACTCTTTGAGTTGAAGCTTATTTTATGAGCTAGCTACAAAGTACAGCTGTACTGTTAACTGTGTACATACATTCTTCTCGCTCTTGTGCAACATGGAATTCAGGCTGGACTCTTTTATCACTTATACAAAAGTTGCAGAACACTGAATGAAGGCATAGCCAAATTTCTCATTATTGTTTTCAGGAGATAGGGTCAAATACGTTGGAGCATCGGTGGTTGTTGAAGCAGATAATAGGTACTTGTTGAAAGCAATGCTATCCTCATTTTGGTTTTGTGGGCCACATTTGTTTTGAAATCCTTTTCATTACCACTCTTTGGATCTGACTATACCACATATTATTTGCAATTCATTTTACTAGCTACCCCATTTTCTTGCTAAACAAAGCTGATTACAATGATTCAAGTACCTGATCTATGGCACTTGAAATAAATTTTGTATGCTATAATAATGTGAGCTTGCATGATATAAAAAATTTCCATCTGATAGGCATTTCAATGTGTGGGCTTTGTTTATGTGAGATGTCTGTTTATGCATTTGGATGCACAATAAGCAGAAGGCTCAAGCAGAAACATGGGTGCACCCTTATTGGTTTTGTTGGGTGAGAGGTGCACACACATTTGTGACCTTATGTGTCTACATGTGCCAAGCCTGTCTACAACTCTAAATTCTCTGTTATTTGTGTATGCATGCTCAGTGGTTGTGGTGAAATTGATGAGTGTCAGGAGGGCATGTTACCACATGTTTGTACTTCATATTAGCTACCCAACCTTTTCCCTTGATCCTTTTTCTTAGCATAGTTATGGTCTTATGGGCCGTCATACTGATCTAGTATTTTTACACTAATCATGATGCATATCATATATGTCAAATCACAGGATCATTTTGGGGAAAGTACCTACTCAAGATGGCTCAAAGAATGCCTATACCTTTATTAGTGGCAGGTGGGTGGATAAGTCT
The DNA here is from genome assembly GCA_032594955.1 of Panicum miliaceum. Taxonomy (NCBI): domain Eukaryota; kingdom Viridiplantae; phylum Streptophyta; class Magnoliopsida; order Poales; family Poaceae; genus Panicum; species Panicum miliaceum. The sequence continues at coordinate 6,008,066 of CM064071.1, forward strand.
TTCTTGTATTTGTATAGAAAATAAGGCAAGAAGATCTTGACTTTCTTTTGTGGGCATTCTTTGTTGCATGTTATTGCCACAGTATTTCAGCTAAATGTGCCTTGATACATCATTTTTTTTACGTGACCATCACTAGTTAATTCGTTTTTTTACTTTTCTAGCTTTCTCAACAAAAATGGAAATAAGGACGAAGTATTTAAGATTAGAACTATTCAGCCTATTTTTGCACATTGCCATGGCATTAGTCGCTAATATTGCTGTCCTTTGGGGTGGTTGCGAGGGCTGAGGGACTTTGCATTTTAACATTGCTTGCTACACTTTTCAAGATGAGTTCGTACCTTGAATAAACAATGGGTAAATTGTACATGTCATCACTTCTCTGGAAACGCTTGTATTCTTATACTGCTTAGTTTTATAAGTGATACATAGATGCAGAATCTTATATAGTTACATAGACTTGCTTAGCCTTATTTCCAACATTGTTTTTGATGGATGACTTGGTTTCATGGTTGTATTTCCTTATATTGCATGCTCGAGCCTTTGCCCATTGGGGATGCATTATTATCTCTCAATATTTGTAAGTACAAACCCTTTATAATTGAACATTCTTCTATTTATTATAATTGCAGAACTTTATCAAATGGACAGCGTGGAGAGGTGTATGAGATCAATGGCGATCAAGTGGCTGTTATATTTGACCCTCCTGAGGAGAAGGTGGCTGATGGTAACAAAGATGAAGTAGACAAAGTGCAAAATGCTAAACCAGCAGTTTACTGGGTTGACAGTATGCTTCTAGTCCCAAGCGTCCATATTGCTATATTCAGTTTGGACATGTCCGCAATTTAGCATTGTTTTCTTTTTGTACTTCTAGCTCAGGATATTGAGCATGACCATGATACTCAGGTGGAAGATTGGCATATTGCAATTGAAGCACTTTGCGAGGTATTTTATCTGAATATAACTGTTTGTATATAACTTGTATTGTCTTGATATATTCCTTTCTCCTGTGTACATGCATCTGCTTGCATAGGTTCACCACTCAGTCTGTTGTACAAGTTACAAGATTCACGAGTGTTTGTGTCCTTATTATTTGCTTAATAAACTTATCTATAATGTTATGTTTACAAAAATAGGTACTGCCATCTCTACAACCAGCCATTGTTTACTTTCCAGACAGTTCCCAGTGGCTGTCTAGGGCAGTTCCAAGATCAAATCGCAGAGAATTTGTTGAAAAGGTAGAGGAAATGTTTGACCAACTTACTGGACCTCTAGTTTTGATATGTGGGCAGAACATAGCGGAGGCATCAACAGCAGCACCTAAGGATAAAGAACCTGTAAGCCATATAAGCGCCCTTAGCCCTACCTGCTTGCACTCAATTATATATTTTGTTGTTGGTTCTTATGTGGGTTCTGCTTAAATACAGAGGACTCTGCTGTTCCATAATCTGGCTCGTCTGTCTCCGCTGGTAATTTTCTTACCAACCTGCTAAATAAGATATGCTTGTTTTCTGATCCTTCCCTGTTGCAACTGGTCCAGAAAACATTTATTCTTCCAGTTATTCATGTATTTGCTTCTGCTCATTTAGATTTTATTTACCACACAAAATGTGCCTAATTAACTTTAGTTTTTCCATCTAATGCTTCTGGCCCTAATAGTTGCAATGATAGTGACTCGTGATGGGAACCAAATTAGTAACAATTTATCATGCTGATGTTGCTTAGCCCATTCTGCCGAATATTCATGTAAGCGCTCTTTATTGTGGTTGACGTGGCGGCTATATCATTAGCACAAAGGCATATTGTTTTGATAGTCGGTTGCCGTTGCCCGTTCGATAATTTATTAGTGCAAGATTGTATCTAAACTAGACATCATTATGCTTGGCCTAATGGCATGCTTGTTTTGGAGGGAAAAAAATGCAAAAGCAATGCCTATTTATGCTTATCCTTCGTGAGTCCAAGCTGGGCTTTTATCATTATATTCCACCTGTGAAGCATGGCCATATTCTGCCTTGTCTGAAAATGAATTGTCCAAGTTGACACTACTTGCTGGCCTTTCTAGTTCTATAGGTGCATAAGGCTGCACAGTCAGGTCTGACAAGATTCCTTCATCCACCTTTTTTTATCGTTGTACTGCATTACTTTGAGGTGTGTTAGCACAAAGAAATTTACCTATTCTAGTAAAAATTACCGCTACAGCTATTAAAAGGGGTTACCAATTAATTTATGCTCCCTCTAGTCATAGAAGAGTGTTAGTGCCATTTCAGGTTGTGTTCAATCAGCATGTTTACTTTGAACATCGATATCCTAGATTGGTTTTGAGATATAGTTTATTAATATTATAGCTTTGCTACATTTTGCATATACTTTATACTCGTAATTGGTAGTCAAAGTAGCGTGATGGTGACTGTCGATTTCCGAAGTGACACCTTTTTGTGATTGGAGAGAGTATTTTGTCAGGAGCAAAGCAGAAGTGCTACCAAAAGCCACTGCAATGCCAAGTGTAGCGTTAGAGCAATGAGTGCTTCTTGGTGGCCTCCCTGGCAATTGCTGAACTGTAGTTTAGCCAGAAATACAAACTAGGTGAAAAGGAAGAAAAGAAGGATACACCAACTTTGTGTCACCTCCCTGCTTTGTTGTGCAACTTTAAAGCCTGCTTCTTTTAAATTTTGAACTGGTCTGAGTAGCTCTTCTCTTTCTTAGCACTATTATATCATAGAGTTCATTGGCATGGTGGATTGCAACAGCAGTGCCTAAACTCCCTATCACTATGAAATGTATCCAGTCATCATCCTTGAAGCGGCTAGTAGGGGACCTAAAAGAACGGAAGCCTTCAAGGTCCAGTGACCTAACGAAGCTTTTCAAAAATAGATTATTTATTCCTCTTCCAAAGGTAAGCTGACATCCTATCAGTTCTTTATTTCCAAAGTGTTGATATTTGAAACGTGTTGACTTCGTTCACCTGCTGACATCTGATGATGATGTCTCCTATTTATTGTTACATCAATATCTGTTGTGTTCAATAACTTGCTCACCTCATGCTCTCCTAGCTTGAATAATGCTCTAGCTCTTGAGCCGTGTTTATACTAATATTTGTCTTTCAATATTCAGGATGATGAGCAACTGAGAGTTTTCAATAACCAGATTGAGGAGGACAAAAAAATAATCATTTCAAGGCATAACCTTGTAGAGCTGCACAAGGTATTGGAATTGCTTCTGAGTTTTAATCTCTAACTTCAGTCCTCTCTGTTGTTTTTCATTTCTTCGCCTACATATATTAATATATTATATGATCGAGTATCGCTTCATGAAGCACCTGCTTTATGTCATGATTGGTAAATATAGGTGCTTGAAGAACATGAGCTATCATGCGAGGATCTATTGCATGTCAAGTCAGAGGGTGTTGCTTTGACAAAACAAAGTATGTATGGTATCTGGATCCATTTTTTGATTCATATGCTATAGTTTGGCTGACCAATGTTATTTATATTCTGTTGATCACGTTATACTTTAGAATTGATCACTTCAACCTGAAGTTGGTTGGAGATTGCCATCTTGGTGGTATGCATTCTTATTTGATGGGTCCAATCTTTCTTCTAACTGAAAGCATTGCTCTTCCCGAGGTGCTGTAATTGCCACTGTGCACAGTGCACACTTACCACAACAAAACTGTACCAGACGAGTACACAATCAGTCTGGACCCAACTATATAGTTGCGGCCCCTTATGATTAGCCTTACATGATAAATCAAAGTTTTCTTTTCTCCTTCCTAGTGAATGCAACTCCTGACACCAATCCTAAGGTGTTGCCAGGAGCAGGACCAGTGCTTACTTCTGTATGTATTGTTGATTTCAGGAGCAGAGATAGTTTTTGGATGGGCTAGGAGTCACTATTTATCATCAGCAGTTAATCCTTCCATAAAGGGTGACAGGCTGATCATTCCCCGTGAAAGGTAGTGTCTCAGTGGGTCATGGCTGTCGGCAATCTGTCTTGGCTAGTCACTAACTAACGCTATTGTCTCTCTCTGTTTTTTTTTCAAGTCTGGACCTAGCAATTGGGAGGTTGAAGGAGCAGGAGGCTTCCAATAAGAAGCCATCTGAAAACATGAAGGTAGTTTTAGTTTTAGCTTTTATTATAAGAAGACAGACTTTTTCTTCCTGGAAATTCTTTGTGTTGTGGCCTGTGGGAGTGCCCAACCTTAAAAGGTGTCTTCACTGCAGATGTTGGCGAAAGATGAGTATGAGCGCAATTTCATTTCAGCAGTTGTGCCTCCCAATGAAATTGGAGTTAGGTTTGATGATATTGGTGCTCTTGAGGATGTCAAAAAGACACTTGATGAACTTGTTACTCTTCCAATGAGGAGGCCAGAGCTTTTTTCTCACGGCAACTTGTTAAGGGTATTATTTTCCTTATGAATTTGGGTTTCTGATAGTGAACTGGGTTTGTTGTTGCCACTTCCCTTTTGATTATATAAACCATCTTAGACCCCTAAGTTATGACTTAATCCTAACTTAACCTGCTGCATGGGCCTACATATCATTGCCAGTCTGTTGCTAAACATGGAAAATACTGTTCTAGGGAAGAAACAACCTGAGTACAACTCTGTCTTTGCATTTCTGCATCTGTTTCTAAATTCTACGCCACTGATATATTAGTATAGTATTTGTGTCTTCAGTCAACTTCTCATCATTGGAACAAGTTACTACAGTAGTTACATACTTGTATGTCAACGCGTAATGGATGAAATCATGAAAAGACCCAAATATATTTGAAGCTATGAACCAAGTTGCTAAGTCCATGGGAAACAAGCCTTGGAAGATGTCCTCTTTTATGATGTCTGAGATTTTGCACCTTTTCTTTCAACATTGTGCATGCTTACCATGGCATTTTGTTTTCTTTTCATTTTTGACCTTTCTTCAGCCCTGCAAAGGTATATTGCTTTTTGGGCCTCCTGGAACAGGAAAAACACTTTTGGCAAAGGCACTTGCAACAGAAGCTGGAGCAAATTTTATAAGCATAACTGGTTCTACTCTCACATCAAAGGTAGTTTTATTTGTATCTAGTCTATTGTTTTGTATGGTTTGATAAGTCTTGTTGTGGCAACTAACCACTGAACAGAATACGTATCAATTTTATATCATCTGAAACTATCCTTCCTTTGTTTCACATTGAGTTTTATGCTATTAGGTAATTTATGGATACTTGCATTGCATGATTAGCCCTTATTAAGTTGCATGCACCAACCAATTCAACCCAAAAGCTTAAGCTGATGGGGAGAGGTGGGCAATTCACTTGTACTCCACAACAGCCTTTCCTCTTTCTCTCTCTCTCTCTCTCTTTTATCAAATTTGCTGTGAGCTGCGGAGCAATGGCATAACTGTCAGCATACTTCCTTGGAGGCAGTCCTATATATCACTGGGGATTCTTTATGTAAACGCAAGCATAACCATAATCTTTGGGCATATAGTATATATTAGTCTTCCATGAAATATGCTGGTGCCATAGGGGTAATCTCTTCTATCTCCTAGTTAGCAGCAGGTAGGGCTGCATCTACAGTGTAAGCCTTGCCTTTCCATTTTGCTGGTGCCTGCCTCCCCTATATGAAATAGATACCACAAGTCGAAATTTCATGACTTTGATGAAACTTCTCATCACAGAGCTCGAGTGTACCATAATGTTGCTCATCTCTATTCACTTTGCCCATCTATCTCTGTTAACAGTGGTTTGGAGATGCTGAGAAGCTCACCAAGGCCCTTTTCTCCTTCGCTAGTCGACTGGCTCCTGTTATAATATTTGTGGATGAGGTAGGTTTTGCTTCAATTCAACAGTTACATTGTTGTTAGTATTCTGGAGGATATGCTGAGGGTTTCCATCATTCTTAATTACTTCCATTTCCAATGTTACCTCACGATTCAAATACTATTACTTTTTAATAATGACAGGTCGACAGCTTACTTGGTGCAAGAGGTGGTGCACATGAGCATGAGGCAACGAGAAGGATGAGAAATGAATTTATGGCAGCTTGGGATGGTCTAAGATCCAAAGAGAACCAAAGGATCCTTATTCTTGGCGCAACAAATCGCCCCTTTGATCTAGATGATGCAGTAATACGGCGTTTACCTAGGAGGTAAGATCTGCATATATTTTTCTTATTCACTTAAAAAAATATATGGGCTTGATTGACTTAGTAAAATGATGATTGTTCAATCAATTTATAGGATATTAGTTGATATGCCTGATGCCAAGAATCGGATGAAAATTCTAAAAATTTTACTTGCCAAAGAAAACCTGGAATCTGATTTTAGATTCGACGAACTTGCTAATGCGACTGAGGGTTACTCTGGGAGTGATTTGAAGGTACTATGCTTAAGCCCTCCATTACTCTTCTGATCTTCCCTCTAGCATCACAAAAATCTACTGGCTGTTGTTTTCCTGTGTGTGCATGGAGTCATTTTATGTCTTTTTCTGCAGAATCTATGCATAGCTGCAGCATATAGGCCAGTCCATGAACTTCTAGAACAAGAAAACAAGGTAGCTTGTTTTTGCTTTATGATATTAGTACTTGCATTCTTGTTAATCACCATGGGCATGGTCCGCAAGCTCCATGTTTGCTCATATTGTTGCCATCTTTTCTTAGGGCGACACTGGTAGCACGAAAACTTCATTAAGGGCACTGAAGTTGGATGACTTTGTGCAGGCAAAGGCCAAGGTATTGTAAACTATTGTATCTTCACCTTCGCAGATCTTTCCCAGGATGTGTATGTATCTCGTCATGATTGTTTTCACTGTGCAGGTAAGCCCATCAGTTGCTTTCGATGCGACGAGCATGAACGAGCTAAGAAAATGGAACGAGCAGTATGGGGAAGGTGGCAGTAGAAGCAAATCACCATTCGGGTTTGGCAGCTAACATACTCCTGTAGTAAGTTTTCCCACATTGTTTCTGGAGCGTATGAGCCCAAATTTGGTCATAGGAAACCAGCAGTAGTGGCTCGATGTAGGCAGTAACCTCTGCTCCGCCAGAGTCATTAGAACAGTGCTGTTGTCATCATGTATCGATAGCAAAATGGCTTATCAGATGCCAAAGTTTCATGATATACCCCATGTTGTAGCGTTACGGGTTCCCAACTGAGAGGCCTTATCGAACTGTAAATAGCCCCAAAAGTTTTTGCCCCAGAGCTGATAATCTAGCTATTTTCGTCAAATTCGATACAATTTTGATTTGTTACCGCCCTTTTACTGGTTGGGCAATAAACTTTACACGACTTCTCTGGTCTGCTGAGTGGCGCAGGCAATGCGCTGTTCATTTCCTTGGTACTGTATATTATATCTCTTAACTTCTGGAAATGTTACGCATGTCCACGTATCTTGCCGAGAAATGAATTAAGGCCCGTGTTGCCAGGCATCAGCCGTGCAGGTGGGTTTCCTCGCGTCCACGATGCTCATGCTCCGGCAGGCGGCAGCAGCAGTGGCTCCTAGCTTGTCAAAGTTGCCGCCTTGTGCCGTGGTGCTGGTGCGCGACGGACTGGCGGATGCCGTTTGCTTCCCGCTGCTGCTGCTGCCTACGCACGCAGCTGCCCCGGTAGCAGTTCGGCGCCGGCAAGAGGTGGCTTGGACCCGTGCGGCTTCGTGACCCCGTTCTGCGTCCGGCATCAGAAGGGGACGATGCGATGTTCTCATGCACGCGTTTTGTTTGTTTTGTTTTTGTTTTTTTGCCAGGATGGCCGCTCTCGCAGTCGCAGTATGCGTAGGCGTGGAGCTGTTGGACACAGTGGCGGATCTAGATGCAAAATTAAGGGGGCTTATTTTCCTCCTCTTCTTTCTCCTCTCTTTTTCTTCCTCCTCCTTTTCTAGTTCCCCTTCTTTATTCATGGTTGAATGCGGGGCTTCATGGGCTGCGGGGGGGGGGGGGGGGGGGGGGGGGGGGGGGGGGGGGGGGGGGTGTTTGGGGTCCCAGCCCCTGCACTCCACTCGATCCGCCCCTGGTTGGACAGGTCTCTCTGCTGCAATCTGGCACGACTTGATGTTTCTGCGGCGGATCGATGGCGCCGACGAGTTTAACCTAGTTGTTGATCGTTCACCTGTCAGTGTACGTTGCGGTTCTACCTAGGCCTGTCGGCTGCACGTGGTGAGGCCTCATCGATCATCGTTGAGATGGGCCTTATGGGCACGATCCGTGCTGAGTCAGTGCCACACACATGGAGTACTCTGCACGTGCAGGATGTTAATACACAGAATATGCCGAGGAATCTCACCATAAGTGGCAGCATACTAAACACTAATGCAGTACTAAATGCTTGAATGCCACAAGTGCCCACTCCCAATCTACCTGAAGACAGTCAAACATTCTGGCTACTCTTTTCTTATTTTTATTTTTGAGAAGGAAGTTACTCTTCTCCTTCGCCATTCCCACCAACCCCCTCAGCAGGCACCCACCAGTCCGAAGTGGCACCGCAGCCAAGGGTTCTTCGTATTTTATTGGACCCAAGTGCCCTTCAATAATCGACAAACACAGCAAAGACAAGATCTGGTATTTTAATATTTACTCCCTCCATCCTCAAACGTATTTAATATTTACTCCCTCCATCCTGAAATATAAGGTATTTTGCTTTATCTTATATTAAAATAGTCTAAATTTATAAAGAAAAATATTAGCATATAACATATTAAATAAGTAAATTATAAAAATATATTTCATAATAAATCTAATTATTCTTAGACATTCAAAATATTATTATTCTTTTCTATAAATTTGGTCAAACTTAGAATAGTTTGATTTAGGACAACCAAAATATCTTACATCTTAGGATGGAGAGAGTAGTATAGCGATGCCTTGAGCATGTGCCAGTGGCACACTTGTTTGGCTAGAAATTACTACTAGTATATAATAGATAAAAAAGTATAGGAATAAATTCATATTTAACCTATCAACTTCTCAGTTTCTCTAATCTTTGTCCCCAACTCAATATTGTCTATTTGGCCTCTGAGCCCGCTCAAAGCGGTTTAGAGTTTATGTTGTGAGACCCGGGCACACGGGATTAACCACGTGGCGTAATTTTTTTAGGATACAGGATGAGACATGGTCCACGCCCTACATCTGTTGTAACTACTCGTAGTGCAGTAGGACTACTCATAAAGTAGTGAAACTAGTCGGACACGATAGGAAACTACCCGAGAAGTACTCGGGTAGGACTCCTGGACTTGTACTTTCATGTAAACCTGTCCCCCCAGACTATATAAGGGCGGACAGGGACCCCCTCGGGGATAATCACCATCAAAGGCAATACAAACCACACAGAACGTAGGGTATTACGCTCTCGGCGGCCTGAACCTGTCTAAACCTTGTGTTCCTTGCACCTTCGAGTTCCTGATCTCGGCGGCACCCTACCTACAAACTCAACACCTCGGGGGTATCTCTCGGTGGGCGTGGCGGTAAAACACTGACATAAGTGGCAACGGTTTTTTTACTTTTGATGAGAGATGAAAATTAAATGAGGGGAAAACTCAAACACCTCTATAAAAGTCTAAAAAAGACAAGAAATGCAAGTTCTGAAATATTCAACTAAAAGATCAATAAATCTAGTAAAATTGGAGATATTGTAAAATGATTCTCTGAAATGAATTAAGATACTAGAAGTTGTTTCCCCAAGATGGAAAATCGTGTTAACATAGAATCACTTTTGATAGAGAATCAGAAATTGAAAAAAGCTCTACCAAATGAATCCTAACACAGCTGCAAATGAAACAAAGTTAACTCATAATTATTGCTCACATTTTGGAAAACGGGAGTTAACTTAAGTGGTCTACATTAGGACGACTGTTGGGTATTATTTGTCATATCATTATCAACTAATCTAATAGATAGTATTAAAGTCGGCATCCAGTCTAACTTTCTAAATTTTATCACACTACTTAAAACTAACGCGGGTCTTAAAAGATGATTGGATAAGATAAAATGATGGATCACTAAAGATTGGGAAACAGAGAAGAGCCATTCATTTTTTTCTCTCGCATCTCCCTCTCTCCTCCATATACGATAACTGATGATCATTTTCCTTCAATAATTCACATCTAACATCCCTTGAAAACGATGGAACAACTGAAAGAATACACATTGTAAAATGAAAGCTCGTGAGCATTGGGGAAAACAACAAAGCAAAACACAAAGCAAACGTGAAAGGTGTGTTTACTGCGGACCCGGAACAGCGCACACGCGGTGCCGAAGTCATCAACGACCCCTCCGCGAATCTCGTTTCTCATGTGGGGGTAAATGATAAATTCCGATCTGCATGCTACATTGCCACGCTCTGGCAAGGATGCTCACGACCGACCCGATCCGATCAACAGGAGGGGCACAACCGTAACTGCGCACTCTTTCCCCGTCTCCGAAGTGAGTGGACGCCACGTCAGCGTCCTCGCGGACCGCCTTGACCGATCGCGCTATTTAAAGCAAGCCCCCCCCTGCCTTCGCCATCGAGAGGCAACCAACCACCACTTCGCTCCCCGGCACCCGCGCGCGCCCTCCGTTCGATCGTCCTCTCGTGCCCCTCCCTTCCTGACTCCCTCCAGCGTCGCAGGCTGCCTGCACCCGTGCCGCGAGAGCAATGGAGGTGGGCGCGAGCATGGCGATGCAGTCGCGCGCGCCTGGCGTCGGTGCCGGGGCCGGGGCCGGGGCCGGTGGGCGCCGGAGCGCGTTCCTCGGCTGGGAGAAGCAGGCCCGGGCGGGGAGCCTGCGCGTTGGAGCTGGAACTGCCGGAGCGGCGGCCGTCGCTGTTCGGGCTCGCGGGACCAAACCCGTCGCCCCGCTGCGGTGCGTCAGGGCATCTCGAGGTGAGCTTTCTTCCGTCGAATTGATGTGAATTTGGGGATGGGATCGATGATTCCAGGTCCGTTCAGGGTTTGGTTTAGTGCGATTTAGGAGGTGGGCGTGCGTATGGCATTTGATTCCGTTAAAAAAGAGTTATTTTGGCGCTGGGCGTGGAGCGTGTTCCGATTCCGACTTCTGAAGGATAACTTGGCGGGTTTGGGTGGGGCAAATGGTTGGGTTGTTGTTCAGTTGGAGTAAACGCTGTGGGTTGGTAATGGAGCTTGGTTGAAGCTTCGGAGTAGGTGATGGTTGGCTTGGTCAAATCCACAAACTGGAGACCATTCTTGCCTTTGAGCTGATGTGATTTGAATTAGTGACGATTGGGATGGTCGAGTTATTTTAAGGAGGAAGACGCGGACTCGTGGTAAAGGCACAACTGCTGTTAAGCTGTAGTGGAAATGGAAACTTTTTTTGCTGTAGGAAATATTTGATTGCATTTTAGACTACCTATGCTGTTGTTATTCATCAGAACCTAGCTACATATGAGTAGATCTTATATATAATTCAGTTAAAACTCAAATTGACTTTCTTTACCTCATATTATGTAGGCAATGAGAGCTTGCATAACTCAGTTGACGAGGCCCTTTTGTTGAAGGTAAACAAAGAGTACGCCAATGGTCTAAATATGGACTTAATCAAATGTGCCACCATAATTTCCTTGCTTTTTGGCCATGTTTCTGATATATTCCCATTGTAACTTCAGAGGAAATCAGAAGAAGTTCTGTTCCACTTGAATGGGCGCTGCATTTACCTAGTTGGTTAGTTCTGAACTTCTGAGACCTCTCTGTTGACAAAGTGATATATTTATCTGTTGTCTTTGCCCCAGAAATTAACAGTTTGAGTTCCTACTGCAGGAATGATGGGCTCTGGAAAGAGCACGGTTGGAAAGATCTTGGCTGAAGTTCTGGGTTATTCATTCTTTGACAGTGATAAGTTAGTAGAGCAAGCAGTTGGCATGCCTTCAGTTGCTGAAATATTTAAGGTTCATAGTGAAGCGTTTTTCAGAGAGAATGAGGTAATGTTTGCCAAAATTTCTTTGCTCTTTTGACAAGTTTTATATATTTTCTTATGTAATCCATTGAATTGTTATTGTTCTTTAATAGTAAAAACAGAAAGACTTATAGAATGACATTATCTTGTTTCTCTGCTTTCCTTTGTTGCAGAGTAGTGTCTTGAGGGATTTGTCCTCAATGCGGCGATTAGTTGTTGCAACTGGAGGGGGTGCTGTTATTAGGCCAATCAACTGGTACTGGAATAACTTTGTTTCCGTCTTGTGATTTGAACTTGCTGTTTGTTCTCAGAAAATAGTAATTCTGACTGTTTTCTCTTAAAAAATATCAGGAATTACATGAAGAAAGGTCTATCTGTTTGGTTGGATGTGCCTTTGGACGCACTTGCAAAACGTATTGCTCAAGTGGGGGCTGCTTCTCGTCCTCTTCTAGACCAGCCATCTGACGATCCATACACAGCGGTATTTATTTTCATTCTTAAAACTATTATATTTTAATTTTTTCCATAAGACAGATCCCAACTGTAAGGCTAGTCAGGCACTCAGGCTTCCATCAAAGGCTTGCAATGAAAATCCACTTATCTTTCCATTTACTTGTATCTTTACTACTTGTCCTATTGTTTGCGATGGTTAAAATGCACGAATAACTGAACTCACTTTCTTCAGGCTTTCACAAAACTAAGCATGCTCGCGGAGCAAAGAGGTGATGCTTATGCAAATGCTGATGCAAGAGTTTCTCTTGAAGGTATTATTCTCGTTCTTGAGCTATCAACCTTTGTCCCCTTCATGCAAAAAACATAGACTAATATCGCATCACACTGTATTGATCTGTGCAGAGATTGCAGCTAAGCAGGGCCACGGTGATGTTTCTAAGCTCACACCAACCGATATCGCCATCGAGGTATTGTACCATCATTCATGTTCAACTGAGACTCTACAACGTGGTCATAATTCGAGTATTTTTGCACTAATTTGCAATCATACTTAATTTCAGGCGCTACTCAAGATTGGGAACTTCGTTGCTGAGCATCCTACAACCTATGGCCAAGTTGGCGACTTACAAGCTGATTCTCAGAGCCGAAGGATACAGGCCTTGTAGGATTTTGACCCATAGAGTGCAGCGCTCAACAATATTTGTTTGTTCTTTATTCTAAAATCTGAAATCTGAAAGGTAACCTACCTGTAAAAGTGTAGACTATAGATAGAGCAATTGATGGATGGAGCTAATGAGAGAAGCTCCACGGATGAAAAAGGTTTTTACAGTTACCAAGTTCACCCCGTTGGTTTTCGACCAGCTTTCTTTCCTCCGCAGAGTGCCTCGGAGACAACCCTTCAAATCTGAGTAAGAAAGCAATGTGTAAGGAGATCATCAAAATCTCTCCGATGTCAACCGACTATACTCCCTCCGTTTCGATTTATATGTCGTATTAGGTTTGTTCTAAGTTAAAGTTAGTTAACTTTGAATAAGTCTATAAAAAATATAGCAATAGTTATACTATCCAACATATGCACTATCAATGTATATTTCATGATGGATTTAATGAAACAAATTTGATATTATAAATGTTATTATTTTTTTTATAAATTTGATTAAAATTAGCTAAGTTTGATTTATGATAAATCTAATATGATATGTAAATAAAAAAAAATAGAGGGAGTATTTACGAGCTCAATAATGTTGCCAGTAGTATTTGCACCAAGGGAGGAGGAAGCGGAACTCTGGGACCTGGGTCTGAAAAGCGAGTCAGCTTCCCTGCCGCACCCCGAGCTCGCAGCGGCGCAGCGGTCCCATGTCGTCGCCTGCGCTCCTCGGCCACGCTACAACGCTCACGCTCCCGACCACCGGCGCCTCCTCCGTCCCGGCGCCCGGCAACTCCTCGTCCGCGGTTTATCCAGAGCCGCCGCTGCGACGCCTCACGCCGCCGCATCCCCGGGCATCACCTGCTCCCGCCACTCATCCGTGTCCGCCGCCCCCTCCACCTCCCCACAGCACGCAGGCGGCGCCTGCGACCTCGTGGCGCTCACCCTCACTGCTTCCGCGGTACGCCTTCCCCTGTCCCCGTCTCTCGCCTCGCGTTCCTAATCCAGCGAGTGCTCGCGGTCGCGGCGGCGGCTCGCCGAGTTAGTACTAGCGACTCAGCGAGCATACAGATTCGAGTATCCGGTAGATGGCTACCAGATGAGCATTGTTCAGACTTCAGACACTGAGAATTGAAATTTGAAGGCGGGGTCAATTGTGCGTGGAAGGCTTGCGGAGACGGAGTTTATATTCAGTCTGTTCTCTGAGGTTCAAATGCACACTAGACAACTGTCCGAATGCACATAGATCAGATTTTGCTTCATATGGGTTTGAATTTGGCGCGTTTAGTATCAGGGCCAATGTTTAGGCTTTTTATCCACATGACATAATCACATAAGTTCTAATTCTAACAGCTCTGTAAATTCAACTCTAACAACATGTAGAAGGTGAAGTTGCAGAAAACCCGATATTGTGCAGACACACAGCATCTGTTAGATTCGTACTCATGCAGAAATACTTACACGCTTCTTGTGCATCATATTCAAAGTTATTGCTAACATGAAATGTAATTTGTATTAAATCTTCCATTTTTATCTGACTAAACTATTTGAGATTCTGATTAAATATTCTCATATAGGTCTACATCTTGCCAAATTTGCTGATGCATAATTCAGACCGCATTCTTCGTTTGTATGTGCACCCTTAGTTTGCATATGCATAGTATGAGAATATTACTTTTTCCATATCACAGTTGCTATCTTATGTAGGTTGCAGTATCTGCATGCTCGATATTCTTTGCGGCAATTCGCTCTATGCTGGTATGTTGCCCTTTTGTACATCTTTTCATGGGAGGAAGACAAATATTGATGACTGATGAAAATGTAACCATTTTCAGGCATGTAAGAGGGAGGCAGAGTTTCTCGAGAAATACTTTGATTCAGCAAGAAAGAAACTACCTGAATCTATGGCTTCATTGAGACTGGTTGGAAGGGAGGTCGGTGACTTGGCTGCGGATCTTAGTGATCTAAGGTAACATAATGATATTTCTCACTTGTTCTTCTTCCCTTATTGGTTATCAGAATATCTTTTGATTGTATCCATATATGCAATTGTTCAACTTGACTCCAAAAATTGATGATTCACATGGTACATAATGTAGCAATATATTTGTTGAGGCAAATATAGCAATAATCTTGGCTAGGTTGATTGCCTAGAAATAGAATGAAGAGGAGATAGGTTCTTGTATCCTCCATACTCCAGTAGCACAGTACTACAGTGTGGCCGTGCATCAAACATCTATTGTGATAAATTGGATGCTATTGGGAACAAAACTTACAAACATTTGTGATATATGTTTGCTTATATAGAGATGACGAAATTGGCATACATTCTCGAAAGAGTCTAAGTGGAAAGAAGGCTGAACAGTCTCTGAAGCAAGTGAACAATGTTTACTGCCATGAGTTCTTTCATTATCGGTGCATTTTCATGAATTTAGCGACCTGTAGTGGTTCAGCATAACTTGCCCATTGCTCCTTTCTTGCACATGTTTGTGAACATAACCACTAATGCCACCATTTTCTATATCAGTCAAGAAATGACAAAGGGTGTAAGAAGTTCCATGAGCATCGTTCATACTGCCGATGCTCAACTTCGCCAGCCGACGCCCTTTGCCCTGCCAGGTGATCTCCGGTTTGATGGCACTAACTTGTGAGATAATCTAAGCAATCCTATCCTGAATTCCTGATTTTTTTTGGCCTGATTTCACTAAGGGACCGCGCGGAGGATGTATAATCAGAAGAAGGTGGCAGAGGAGCCTTTGCTGGCTAGCACCTTGAGAGATCTGCGTGAGTTGATTAAAGGCATCCGATCAGGATTTGGAGCAACGGCCGGAATGGCCGACCTTTTCATGTGGGCCTCGAACTTTCAAAACGCAGTAAGAAACGCTCATAGTGTAAAAGTATGTTTTTTTAACAAATAATACATACAAATATGTTCACATCCACGCACGCACACCCCAGTATAAACAAATGGTGATGATGAAGATCTGTATAGTAGGATGTTGTTGTTTAGCAATGGGATTTCGGTGGCAAAGGTCCATCAAAATCTGCTTATTAATTGAGGCCCGCCTGTAAATTTTGGGCCCAATGTTACACGGACGGCGCCGCTGTCCGACCGACGTGTTCAGCCCGGCATTCGGCGGCGGCCGCAAACCTAACTATTCCTGAATTTTCCCGTGTACTTTTTTTTTTAAAAAAATGAATGGGGATTCCTTGTAAAATTTAGATCACATCGGTAAATTTGCACTGGACGGACAGTGGGATCGTTACGTAGGATGAACTCGCCGGCAACAACGTGCCAGCATTCATGTCAAAATAGGAGGATGAATAGCAAGCAGTCGCTCTATTTACCCAACAGTTTTACAAGTTGCGAATCATATGTGTTTTAGGGAGTGATGGATAAATTTTTTAACAAACTAAAGTAAATACCAACCTTTATTTTGCAATAATCAGTATTATCTCTGTTTCCAATTACAAGTTGTTTGGTAAAAATTTTCTATATACAACGTATAAAAAAATGTCAAAATAACAGGGTGTAATTTTAAGTTTAAGATTCAACGTTGGATCGTTCATGGTACAAATAAACAGATAAAATAAAGCATTTTGATACCAAATCTACTGTTATTTTTAAAATTTTACTTAATTTAGTATTTAAAGAGATAGTATTAGTAAACAGTATAAATTAAAGTTTTCAATTATTTTTTTAGGAAAGGTTAGAAAGAAAGTTCAGAAAATAAACGCGACTGATCTCATACGCTACAGTTCTTTCTTTCTTCCCCCACTTGTAATTCCGGCGTTACCAACCCACCCTACTACTACTACCCTAGCCGCCGCGGCGCCCTGCTCCGGCCATCCGCCGCGGGCGGCCTCCCGCACCGGCGATGCTCCACCTCCAGAAACATCTTGGCATCTCATTCCGCCACCAATGGCTCTTCTCCGTCACCCGATTCGCCGCCACCACGGCATCCGCACCCTCGGCTGACCCCGCCCCGTTCGCCGTCGAGGGCTACCTCGTCGCCTCTTGCCATCTCACCCGGGACAAGGCCCGTAAGGCTTCCAAGTCCAAGGCGCTCTCCCATCTCAAGTCCCCTTCAAATCCCGACGCCGTGCTCGCCTTCCTCTCCGGCCTCGGCCTCTCGCCCCCCGACATAGCCGCCGCCGTCGTCCGCGACCCGGCACTCCTCCTCTGCAAGGTAGACAAGACCCTCGCCCCGCGCCTCGCCGAGCTCCGCGATTTCGGCCTCTCGCCCTCCCAGATCGCTCAACTCGTCTTGCTAGCCCCTACACGCTTCCGCCATCCCGACATCGTCTCGAAGCTCCAGTACTACATCCCCTTCTTCGGCTCCTTCCATGACTTCATTCGTGCGCTCAAGAAAAGCTCCTACCACCTCCTGGGCGTTGATCTGGAGAGTGTGGTCAAGCCCAATGTCTCGTGCCTGCGCGAGTGCTCGCTAAGTGCTCACGAGATTTCCAAGACGTGCATCATCCAGCCGAGGCTGCTCTACAGCAAACAGGAGAGTGTCCGGGCGATGTTGGCGCGTGCTGAGGACATCGGCATACCTCGTGGCACCACAATGTTCCGGCATGCGTTGCAGTTTGTTGCGGGCCGCAACAAGGAGACTATCAGTTGCAAGATGGAGCTATTGAAGAAGACATTCCGGTGGTCTGATGCTGAAGTGGCTCGTGTAGTGTCCAGGAACCCGTCGGTGCTTACAGTCTCTGAAGATATAGCACGGCGTGTCTCAGAGTTCCTGCTCTCTGAGGTCGGATTGGATCCAGAGTACATTGCTCGGAGACCATCATTAATCAAGTATAGTCTGGAGGGCCGCCTTATGCCCCGCCACTATGTTGTGAAGTTTCTTAAGGTAAATGGATTGTTGGGGCATGACCGGGACTACTACACCGCACTCAAGTGGACTGAAAAGGTCTTCGTGGAGAAATTCATAAATCCTTACAGGGAAGCTGCACCGCACCTCGCTGAAGATTACGCTGATGCTTGTAGAGGGAAAATGCCCTCTAGATTTAGATTGCAGGAGCCAGGTGCTGGATTAGCAAGTGTGTAACTGTGCACTGCATGTCCGCGCTGCAAAAATTGTCAGTTAGCTGTAATATGGTGATCCTTTTTCATTGTTCATCACCTAACTATGGTGCTTCAATTATGCAATGTCGGTTTGGTTTTGGTGCTAACGCCCGATGAAACTATCGTTTGGTTGGTTTGTGTTGCGTGCGTATCAAGTGAAAGGGCGGGTCTGGTGCAAGCGGTAGAGTTTTACCGCCTATGATCGGAAGGTCCCGGATTCGAGTCGCAGTCTCCTCGCATTGCACAGGCGAGGGTAAGGCTTGCCACTGACACCCTTTCCCCAGACCCCGCACAGAGCGGGAGCTCTCTACACTGGGTACGCCCTTTTAGTCTTCCAGTAGACAAAGTGTTAGTTTCTAATTGCTGGGATGCGTATAATTGGGTCATAGGGTTCCACTTGAGAGGGTTTGTTGTCGGACTTAAGGCATGTTCAGTTGTAGAGTGACTGAGTGAGGAAGATGAGGTTTTGAAAGTTGTTTGAGTCCATGAACTTTGGAACTCGCTCACTCTACAAATTCTTGACTTCCAGAGGGCTGTCTAGCAGGTGGTCCAAAACAACTACAAGCTGCAGATGTATTGAAAAGAGGAGAGTGTACAAAATGTTTTCTGTTCCCTTTATATTCAAAATGGATCAGGAATCATTGTGGTTTCAATTGATAAACTTATTGAACTGTGGCTTCCAAAAGAAATTTGCTTAGCAGTTATCTGAATGTGTTTGGAATTTGTTCTTGCGGTCTAAATTGTGTTGCTAGTAGTACTAGTGGTGATGTAGAAATTTCCTAATATGCTCTCAAGAACCGAGATTATCTCTTTTCTGAAAAAAGGGTTTACTGATGCATAAACTTGGCTCACTTTTCTATTTGAATGTGCGTTATTAGTTTCCAAATTCATAAAGGCAGAAGTGAAAAAAAAAATGAGAAGTCAGTTCTGATGTGAGCTTGTGGCCGCCTACCCTTCGCTTGGAAATCATTGTATGTTAGGATTTAATGTAAGAACTATCAACAAATTCACAAGAGTGCATGTTTAATCCAAAAAGAATTGGTAGGGGCGAATCAGCGTCCCCTCTAACACAAATTATGACTTCCACTCTCCCACTTAGGGAGATGGTAGACTAATACCACAAGTCTTGGCCATAAGTCTCCATAAAATCAAATTGACAATTTGTTAAACATTATTTGGTGCGGTAAAAATGCATGTACAATATATTTGTTTTTTAATCATACTCGGTCAGACGTACTTAATGATGCGGTCCTTCCACAATTTTTAGCTTCACCTTAATTGCAAGCGCCCGCTCTCTCTTTTCCTCCGTCATCTCACCGAGACGACCCCATTGGTGTTTTCCAGCACAGCTAGAAGCATAATAAGCAGCAGCAAGGCCTGGGATGCTCTTTTCCTAAGGCTGCACCAACTTTTGCTGAAATTTGTCCTCACGCATCTGGGCAACAGAATAGATGTCAAACTCTCTATTCAGCGTCCGCGCCCGTCCTGAGAAAATTCATCAAGCTGATGATATATCATATCGTGAGTTGCTGACCAACAAAGCTTCTCAAAAGGTAAAGATGCTGAAGGTTCCAGTCAACTTGATCAACACAGAGCAAAGATAAATCTAGTCATGGTCATAACTATGCCACACCGGCTTCTTTACCAGAAGTCAAGTCTATAATCAGGATTCAGGAATCAAAATACTAGTTCCATTGGGTGTTAACCACAACTGAAACAGCATGCGATTAGGCAAGAACACTTACAAAACTACCAGCTCACTCCTCAGTGTCAAAACATTGCTAAGCACTACACAGTTAAGCACTTGCCGGGCCTGTGCAGGGTTCCTGAAATCCGAGGGTAGTGGGTACTTCTCTGCAAGCAGCAGCATAGTCTTGGGCGAGGCTTGGTGCAGCTTCCTTGTAAGGGTGTATGAACTTCTCCATGAAGACATTCTCACTCACTTGGACTGCGGTATAGTAGCTCCGGTCCTGCTCCAGCAATCCATTTTCCTTAAGGAACTTCACAACATAATGCCGAGGCATTAGGCGGCGCTCCAAGCTATATGTAAGTAGCGCAGGCCTGTGAGCTATGTACTCTGGTTCCAACCCGACCTGGGTGATCAGGAACTCCGACATGCGGCGCAGCCTGTCCTTGGAGTGCTTCAGCATCAAGGGTAGCTTGGAAACCGCAATGGCCACCTCAGATTCTGACCACCGGAACGTCTTCTTCAGGAACTCCACCTTGGCGGCGATCTTCTCCTCGCTAAGGAACGCGACTGCGAGCAGTGCGTGCCTGAACATCCCGGTTCCACGAGGCACACCGACAGCCTCTGCTCGCTCCACCATCGCCCGGACGCGTTCTGGGTTGGTGGTGATCAGCCTGGGCACGGGGACGGACAGCTTGGCAATATCACAAGCATCTAGCCCGCACTCCATCAGGAACGCGACGTTGGGCTTGACCACCCGCTCGAGGTCGGAGCTGAGGAGGTAGGCGTTGCTCCTGACCGCCTGGAGCAGGTTATCGAAGGAGCCGAAGAGGGGGACATAGTACTGCAGCTTGGAGACGACGGTGGGGCGGCGGAAGCGCGCGGGGTCAACAAGGACGAGGCGGGCGATCTGGGACGGGGAGAGGCCGAGGTCCCGGAGCTCTGCGAGGCGCGGGGCCAGCGTGCGCTCGACCTCGGAGCAGAGGAGCTTCGGGTCGTAGGCGACGGCGGCGGCGATGTCAGCGTCGGAGAGACCAAGGCCCGATAGGAAGGCGAGCACTGCGTCGGGCCTGGATGGGGATTTGAGGTGCGAGAGCACCTTGGAGGCCTTGAGCGCCTGCGCAGGGGTGAGATGGCAGGTGGATACGAGGTATTCCTCGACGGCGAAGGGGTCAGCGCGGCTAGCGGAGCAGGCGGCGGCGGCGGCGGCGGTGGTGGAGAGTCGTGTCGTGGGTAGATGGCATTGGTGGCGCCGCAACGAGAGGAGCGTGACGGTCGTGCGGGGACGGAAGGAGAAATGAAGGTGTTGTTTCTGGACGGGAAGCATGGCTGCCGCCGCCGGCGCCGGCGGGGAAGCACGCGGCGACGCCGAGGAAGGGCTATGGGCTAGCGGTTATCGCACAAAATGCGCAGTCTTTTATTTTGGATTGTAAAAGCTGAAAATGGGATAATCAGGTTATCCAAAACTTAGGCAGAACAAAGGAGAGGCGAAGGTGACATGACAAAAACGCATTTTTTTTTACCAAAAATGTATTTCAAATGTTCGAAGATGTGACTGACAAGTTTGGAGGTAAGCTTTTGAACAAAGCAGAACAACTAAGATGGTTATTCTAAGGAATTTCGATATTTGACACCACTATTTATAACATCTAATTTTCAAGTCTTTCAAAATTTGACACTAAGGTTCTCCATAACGTGTGTCCAGACTCCATAATGATGCTTGAAGAGCAGAGAGATTGTGGCTGGCGATGCCAATTCCGGGCGATGCCCACAAAATCTGGAGCGGAGCAACGATAAGCTTTGGTGCCCATCCAATAAAAAATATTTAGTTACTTATCTGCTTGTTCCTCCGCCTGCTGTTGCTCACCTCGGATGGGAGTAAAGAGTACCAATAATTTATTTCAT
This sequence comes from Panicum miliaceum, assembly GCA_032594955.1. Taxonomy (NCBI): domain Eukaryota; kingdom Viridiplantae; phylum Streptophyta; class Magnoliopsida; order Poales; family Poaceae; genus Panicum; species Panicum miliaceum. The sequence continues at coordinate 6,029,685 of CM064071.1, forward strand.
GCGGCCCACAGATTTATATAGCTTTGATGCCTAAATATTGCACACTCAGCTCTCATAGTCCCGATGCCCGATTACTCACCGTAGAGCTCATTTTTTCCTAGCATCACTAGCATATTGTGGAGGACAGGATGTCAATTCTTTTGATTAAGGGTGATTTTCAACGTTTTTCTCTATTTCCACTTTTGTTTCTTTTCCTTTCCCTTTTTAAGGTCCAAATTGCCCTTGCCTTATCTTCAACAAGGCTCGTGGGAGGGTGATGACGTCTGAACGAAGTGGCGGCACCGCCACTGGTGGAGAAGTTCGCCGGCGCGAGGATTCCCGTCACCAATTAGGATAGAGAGAGCATTGGGAGAGAGAGAGAGAAAGAGAGAGAGAGAGAGGAGATGACGGGGAATCCATTTGGGGGGTTCTCAACTATGTTTAGGGCATGGAAGAGGGAGGACTGCGCATGGCTATGGCCTATGGATGGAGCTCTGCGAGCAGGCTTCGTTCATGGATGGGCTCAAAGAAGAGGGAGATGCAACGGAAGAAGTGGATGTGTGTGCCGTGTGCACACAAGGTCGGGGGATGGCACGCACCTGGACAGGCCGAATGCATGGACAGGTAGTAGGCGGCGCAGACTCGCCAACGGTGTAACTCACATCGGCGGCGGAAAGGATGCTCGCCAGGTCGGCCTCGGTTCCCAATCGGCTGAAGAGATAAAGGCAGGGGCAAAACCGTCAGATCACTAGGGCTGCAAATAAAAAGAAAGAGAAAAGAAAACTGAAAAAAAGAATTTGAAGAATAGGGTGAAAATCCCCTAAATTGAAACAATCTGCATCCTTTGTGGAAAAGAAAAATTAAAGACATAAAGGATGCAAAAATAGCAAGGAAAACAAGTCATTTACTAAGAGCAACTCCAATAACCTAACTAAATCCATTCAGATCTGTAAAAATAGAAAAACACTAAAAAAAATGATCCAATAGCCTCTCCTTCTTCCTTTCTTCTCTATCCAGCTCGGCATCCCCTCCACGCCGCTAGGCATCTTTGCCGAGCGGCTCCGACTCGCCATCTCCCTCCTCGCGCACGCTCCTCTTTTCCCGCGCCACCCCCGTCCCTGCCCGCCCCCCGTGCGCGGCCGCCCCTTCCATCCCGCGTGCGGCGGTGGAGCAGTGTCCGGCCGGAACCGTAGCGTCGCTGCAGGAATTTTTCTCGTCGCGCGCGACACCTGCGACGCCGATGGAGCTGGCTTGGGGTGGGGAGGGGCGGCGCGTTTGCCCGCCAGAGCTCGCTCGTGTGCGGCGGTAAGTCAAGTCGGCTTGTTCTGTTGTTGTTGTTGTTACAGTACAGTAGCAAGCTCAGGGTCAATTCAGAAACAACTCAATATGAAGAGAAATGTTTTTAGGGAATCAAATAGAGAGTTAAATAGAGAGCTAAAAAGGCTACTCTCTTGGAGATGCTGAGTGTTAATTTTGTGAAGCTAATTTTAATGGTGTCAAATTTGCAAAGACCTAAGAATAAATGTCAAGAACCAATTTTTTCTTAATTTAATGAGCTAGAACTACGAATTTCACACAATTCGTTGTTACTTCCATAATTACAACACAAAGAGATGATTTAAAAGCAGAAAGAAATGCATGGATATTTTAGCTAACAGATTCATCATTCACAGAAGTCAGATGGCGTAAAGAAAACAATAAAATTACCTCGACGACAAGAATTGGTTCGAATTCTGCAATAGGTAAAAACATAAAAATAAGTAACTTTGCAGGACCATGCAGACTGCAATGGATGTTTTTTGTGGTGAAAATTGTACTAGTGGAATAAGTGCACCTGCACTAATGGTGGAATATGCAAGGACTCAGGTGAGTAGAAGCATGGGTGAGGAGCCATTCGTATAGAAAAGGCGTGGCTGAAGTTCAGCTAAAAAAGAACAGTATACAAGAGAAAAGAAAAAATTACAAAGAGTAATTTGCATTCTATATTTGAGATCTTCTTTAGTAACAAGCATTTTGTGAGTTTCTAAATTATTTTCATTCTATATTTGTGGAAGATGCCTTATTTTGCCTTATTACTTTTTTTAAAAAAATATGTAGAGTAGCATTGAGAGCAGTACATCATATCCTAATTTAGCAATCATTAAGTGCTCCAGGCCTTATGTTGGAACACTCATATCCTGTGCAGAAATTTCCTATTGATTTTATTGCCAAAATGGGCAATAAGAAATTTCTGCATAGATTTGTGCATCCTTATGAGGAGAGTGTTCCAGGCCTTGTTGCTGTTTATGCTTCTAGCTCTGCTGGAAAACACCAATGGGAGCAGCTCTATGAGACGGATGTACTTGACTAAAATGGTTGTACTCCAAGTATTTCTCTTGCATAATTTCGCAATGACATGGTAGATTCTTGATTGATTTCCATTGAGATTGAGAACGCAAAAGATTTGTTCCGAACCTTGATTTTAGAAGCTGTATTATTTTTAAAAAAGAAAAGATCCTAGAAGCTTCTTTTTCTAACTGATATGCATCCTGCTTCTTCGTTTCAAAACAATATGCACCGTGGTTCCTGCTTCCTAAGTAGTATTGAAGCTTGCTGAGAAAGACTGAACGGTCCTAAGGGTATCACATGGGATGTTTGGATCCATAGATCAATTTTTAGTCCGGATCGCATCGGATATTTGGATGCCAATTAGAGAGACTAAACAAGAACTAACTATAAAACTAATTGCATAGATGAAGATTAGTTCATGATACGAATCTATTAAGCCTAATTAATCTATCATTAGCATATGTTTACTGTAGCATAATATTACCAAATCATGGACTAATTAGGCTTAATGGATTCATCTCGCGAATTAGTCTCCATTTATGCAATTATTTTTTCTATATATATTTATATCTATATACCATAATAAAAAGAATGAAGTAGGATAAAACCTTGGTGCGACCTTTGATCTAGTCAATTTCGTCTCGCGCCGAGCCAATCTCGACCGTCCGAGCAGATCCGACGGCTGCCAACAATCTTTCATCGGCGTAGAGCGCCCCCGCCCCCGCCCCGGGGGCGTCTATTCCTCGCTCTCTGCAATTGGAATTCATCCAATCACAGAGGCGCAGGGCCTAGAGGCCCCGCCTTCCTCCGCCTCCTCCGGCTCCGGCGCCGCCGCCGCTAATCATCTCTAACCCGAGCAACCCCGCCCAGTTCCTGGCCCACCGGATGTCAAGCCGCCGCCGCCGCCGGGCGGCGTCCCCGCCGCCCGCAACTCGCCACCACCGCCGGTCGACCCTTCCACCCCCTCCCCCCTCTTCTAAGGCCACCAATGCCCCGGCAACACCCCTCCCCTAACCCGGCGGCCATCACCGCCGCGAGCTGGAGGATGAAGAAGAACAGTCACGTGGGCCCACCTGCAGCGACTGTTCTCCCCTTCTACAACGCATCGGCGCGCAGCAGCGCGAACGATGAATAGACGCCACGCTCGCCCCGCCCCCGCCCCACGACCCCCACCCCACGCCCCATGCACGCAAAGCCCCCCCCCCCACCTCAACTTGCCCCGCGCCGTGCACCTCGAGCTTCGAACTCCGCCGCCGTCCTCGCTGCCCCAGGCCGCCGCACCCCAGCCTCCCCCGGCCCCCTCCTCTGCGTAGATCGCCTCCGTCGGGGCCCGAGCTGCAGGCGGATCGAGCCGGCGGAGACCCACCTCCTCCTCTATGCAGATCCTCCCTCCCCCCTCCAACGGCGGGGCCTGCTGGCAGATCGAGCCGGTCTCTCCTCCGACCAGATCCTCACCCCCTCCTCGGCCGCTGGGGCCCGAGCTTCGGGCAGATCGATCCGCCTCCTCCCTCCCTCCTCGCACCTCAGCTGCCCCAGGCAGGAAGTCATCACTAGAAGGAGGTAGAAAGTATGAGTAACACTAACTAATAAGAGCAACAGAAGAGTAGGGTTGTCCATGACCGAGGGCGCGGCTATACGTATAGTTTTCATCCTGCAGGGGTTGTACACCTTGACCCACTCGAATCGAAGCCAGCCGGGGATCAGCCAACTAGACGACGAGACACCGGTCTACTGAAACAGAAACTGGTAGCCTTGGTACCATCCGGTTTTCCCGGGTCTTGGGCGCATCTTCCCGCAAGAGGTTGCCCCGGAACTGTGAAGCCTCCCTTGCGTCTCGGGGGACGTGAGGTCAGCACCTCCTCCCCCTGCACCGATACCCGATCCTCCTACCGGCTTGGTACTGTACTTGCTAGCCCCGGACCGAACCCACCCGCATAATGGGTAAGTGGTGTGCACGCTTAACATAGCCCCACAAATCATAGTTACTCTCACCCGGTCCTCAATTACCGAAGCGAGCATCTTCATCACATGCGTCTCCACTGCAGTGGTCCGCAAATGCACCCATTACGGGTGCCCCCAACTCCTCAACCAAGTAACCATAAAGTTGTACCCGCCACAGGTACTCCGTAGGGTGTGCCAAGATACACACCCTAAGCCCTCGATCCAAGATTGGTTAAGTTCGCTCGCTCCCGGCTAAAAAGCCCTATGCACCAACTCCTTAGAAGTGTATCTCCACTCACGCCAAGGCTATCCATCCATTCCCACACATACACATGCAAAGCATAGCAAGGCATTTCATATTTAACAAGTCTATAGGATAGCAAGGAATTCAGGTAAATAAAATAGGCTATGCAGGCTCGTCTCATCATAACATATCCAGGAGCAATAGCATATCTAGCAAGCAATGTCTAATAGTGTTGGCGCTAAAAATCGGCCAAGAATCGGCCAATGATCTTAGCGTCGGACACACGACCCGGGAGAATCTGCTTAGCTCCTGTTCGGGTTATTGCCCTGGTGCGGTTCGCGCGGCGTGCCAGTCAATCTGACCTGTTGATTGACAAGGAAACAAAAGTATTAAATTCCGGGCGTTCCGATCGGCTGGGGTTCCGATCTGTCCCGAAGAGCGCGTCGGCGAATCGGTCGATTTTGCTATGAAGATGACCGGCTATGGATCAGCCGATAATCACGTAATAATTGCAAAAGGAAACTGCTGGAGCAACCTAAACAATTATTACAGATGCAACACTTGAAAATAGATCTAATCGGCTATATGAAGATGAACGAGGAAGAGCGATAATAAAGCCGATAATTCCAATCTCAAGCTGGATAACTGGTGATAATACTAGAACAACAGGTAAAACCTATGATTCTAGTAAATATCGATAACTGGTGAATAAATCCGAACGAAACCACAGCGATGCGCCCGAGGTTAAAGCTCAGATGTTATTCGGTAAGCGGAACCTACCAATTGGCCGGAGATCGAGTCGATGCAGCCCTGCCAATCCGTACGAACTCGTGAAAGAAGAAAAAGTATTGGCGAAGTCGCCGACTTGAAAGTAAAGTACTATGAAAAAAGTAGATGTATTTTGTTGATTGATTGTCTTTTTTACAAAGCCCTGACGACTCCTATTTATACCCTAGAACCAGGACTCCTGATCGATTACGACTTGTTACAATCTTACTTTAAATAGAAAAACTGCTATATCTATAATATTTTTATAAAGGAAACGGACTCCCACAGAATCTTCTGCCGCCGTCTCCTAATCCAATTAGGACTCTTTTCATTTGCTTCTTGACCGAATCAACATCACTCCGTTGACCAACATTAGGCCACTTTTGGCCGGGATCCTCTGTTGTGGTTCCAATCTGTCGGCGCAAGTTGCATCGCCAATCGGCCGATTCCCAAATGTAACCTCAATCGGCCGATTCTTTACTGTAGCCTTTAGATCTGCCGCATCGGCCAATCTCTTCTTCTGACGCCGATTCAACACTTGTCAAAATCTGGCGTCAACACATGCCCCCCAGTTTCGGAGTAAAACATAATTTTTACTTCGAAACTCTTTTCTTTAATCTTTTTCTCCGAAATGGGCGCAGTAAAAATCTCCTTCCGTTTCGCGGTCTTCTACATAATGATTGCAATTTTCTCGGACTGGGCGCTCGAGACAACTGTTCCCCTGGAATTCGTGTAGACGGCGCGGCAAAAATCCCGCCTTTGCCCTTTCTCTCTTGGATCATCCTTAAGTACTAACATTCTCCGCCTTCCTTTCTCCACGAACCTAGTAATTTCCTTCAGCGAACCACTGTTCGTCTTCTTCCTGAGCCCTCTCGATCTCCAACCGCTCCCTCCAGCGATTTCGCCTGCGACCTGCTCCACCCCTCTAATGGCGGCGCCATCAGCAACTTCTCCAACCACGGAGGTTCCATCGGCAAGCCCCTCAGCGATGGCGGCCCCATCGGTGGCTCCACTGGCGGCTCCATCGGCGACGATGAGCTTCATCCCGGAGGTAATCATCCGAATTTTCCCCTTTTACTCTTTTACTGCTCAAGTATTTTCTAGACCCATTCTCAATTTTTCCCTTTTTCCTTCTTCTTAGGCATTTAGGCACCAGATTACTATTCCTCTTTCCAAATCCTTCGAACTCATCTGCTTAGGCCCCATGGGGAATCCAAATCCAACCGACTTGATCAATCTAGAAACTCACAGAATTCCGTTCAAGCAATCGCCTATGGATTTAGGTCAGTGGGCAGGTGCCTTTAGATCTTGGCCGAATGAGACCCCTAGCTGGAGAGAATGGTACCATAGAGTAGCCAGGTCTAAGAGAGTTCAGTGGGATGAACTGAAAATCGGCCAGTGCATTGATCTCTCTCTGTCCCAGATGGAGAAAAACGAGCCCTTAGTAATAGCGGCTTCTTACTTCTGGTCCGACGCACTCAACGCGTTCCTTTTTGGACATGGACCCATGACTCCAACCTTGGCCGATGTTCTGATGCTGACCGGCTTGGATATCTCCTCCCCTGACACCCCCTTTGACTGTCTGATCAAACCATCTCATCGGCTAGAAACCAAAGGAATCGGCGGATGGAAGGGGTATATCAACAAGAATATGAGGACCGAGACGATTTTAGATAGAGAACATACGACGTTTCTGATGATGTGGCTAGAGAAACATTTTTCTGTGGCAGAGCAGTTGGTCCTTGATCTAATACCCAAGCCTTGGCAGAAGCTCTATCACTAGGATCGGCCGTCCCCCTTGGGAAGCACCTGTTGGGATCGGCCTATCATATGATGCACCAAATCGGCATCAGACTGTCCAAAGGGGAGTCGATTGGCAATCCTGGTGGCCCCTGGTTGTTTATCACCCTCTGGCTCAACTTATATATGATCAAGGTCTCCCAGCAACAAATAGAGACCAAGACTTTTCCCAACATTGAGTCAGAGGAAAACCCCACCATCCGACGATGTTGTACATCTTTTGGAGAAGCGGCATCGGCCTTCCCTGGCTGTCAATTCACTGCCACCCGAACGGCCGAATACTTCAGATGCTTCTACAATGGCTTCAGTGAAGAGACTATCAGTTGGTATCCATATCAGACAGTAGGGCCGATTTTCGAGCTTCCTGTCTGCTACGATTCATCCTCCCATACCTTTGATAGTGATCTTATGGATATCCTGATCAAGCCAGGGATTTTACCGGCCAATTTCTTCTCTGGAAAGGATTCCCCCACCTATGAGTTTTATAATCCATCGGCTGCAGCAAGGCAACTGAGCTTTGGTCAACTGCCGATTCAGGTTTATTTTGCCGGCCAAGCAAAATTTTGAGATGAACTGACCAAGAGCCTCGACTACAATCGGCTGTGCAACTTAGTGCCAGACTCCAGAACTATCAACCTGAACAACTGGACGGTGGCCCCTTTTGCCGTTCAACAATTCAAACTATGGTGGGCAGAATGGAAGCAACACCTCTTCTGTCTATCTCCATTGACATATTGCAACAGTTTGGATCCAGAAAACATTGATTCAAGTGCAGCGGTATGACCTTTCTTCTAACCAATTTCAATATTGTCTCTTTCCATGCTACAATCTTACCGTTAACTTGTGTTTATCTCTTCAGTCTGAAAGCCAAGTTCCTCCGATGCGGAGCCGAAGCGGTAGGCCGATAGAGAGCGATCGTCCATATACATCATACCCACTTATCGGCTATCGTGCTCCGACCATCAAGGACATCACCAGCGGCTGATGGAAACAAGCGTCGAGAAAGCCAACCCTGAAGAAAACAAGCCGTCGAGTGCGAGCCCGTATAGGACTGACTGACCAATCGGCGGTAGTATCGGCTGAAACCCCAACTCCTCCAGCCTTGCCGACTACCGAGATGGTCGATCCCCAAACTGCCGCAGAAGTCGGAGTGGCTGCTGCATCACTGCTAGTGGAAGCTGTTCAGGTAACCTCGCATACTTCGCATATCTTTAAGTGTTCTATCAATATTGACTTCTCCCTTCTGCTAGGCTGCACAGACCGCTCCAGTGCAATCCCCACAACAATCGGCCACATCCCAAGCGGAAGCCGAAACACCAGCGACCCTTCTCATCGAGGTAGATAATCTCTTAACTCAATTTCTCGACATTCAGAAAACTAACTGACTCTGATGTAGACCGATCTGGGTGCGTCGACTGTACCCCCACAACAAACATCGGCGTCGACTGTATCCCCACAACAAACATCGGCCGGAAGAGCATTAATATACTCATAGAATCTATTTCCCATACCTTTTCAGGAAGCTGGCCCAAGTAGAGCATTAATAGTAGTTGAGTCCTCTTCTTCTGACGAGCCGATCGTACCGGTTCCCGAGACGAGGGAGGCACTCCCATCGGCGCAAGCAAGAGAGATCCGCTTCAAGGAGGTAATAAACTTATCACCGGAATCGGCCGATCCCTTTTTACTGCTTGCTAATCCTTGTCTTTATTCTTCCATAGGAACAAGACACTCCCAATAATAGCCTTTTCTCCTTTGCGGTTTCCTTACCCGACGATGAAGAAGTCGCTTCACGCCAAGTTCCGTCAAGCTCGGTTTCTGATGATGTCCGCGCCAAGCTCGAGAGCATGCGGACCCTCCTCCAAGATGATATCGGCCGATTAGTGGAAGATGCTTCGCCGATTCGTCGGCTTCTCAATGACATCAGGGGCCGAATTCCGGAGGAGGCGACAGAGACTCTACACCCTGCTGCATTCATAGAGTGGATGCAGATTCCGGTGTCCAGGGCCCTGCGTCATATGGCCGATCGTGCCCAGCTAGCAAAGACCCGGGAGGAAGCCGATTCCTACAAGCACCGAGCCAAGAAGTACACCAACGGATCAACTTCCTCGAGAGCTCCCGCCCGGATATCGTCGGCACGATAGATCGCCTCAAACGGAGGAGAGCAGAGCTAGCCAAAGAGATGGAGCAAGTAACCAAAGATATAGCTGCTGAAGAAAAGAAACTTCAAGAGCTCCCATCCGTCATCGCTGGGCTGAAACAAGAAAGACAGAACCTGTCCTGTGAAGCGATAAGACTTCATCGCCGTATGCCGAAAATTCCCGGATTGGCCGACGACGATCAAAGAGTAATAGACTCGGCCGATCAGATTAGGCAGCGAGCTACCGCGACTATAAATGCTCTCCTTGGGTTGTAAAGAATCTTGTAAACATTCAATGCTCCCTTAATGTTGATGCGCCGATTCAATCTTGGACCGCTTCCCTTGGCAGCTTTGCATTTATGAACGCTTTTACTCTGATAGGACATGTCCCACTACCTCTCTACCTCCTTCTCTCTATAAGTACGAGATCCCACACCGTTTCCAGAGGCATACGCATTACCCATCTTCTCCCCCTCCAATAACTGGATCTTTATCCTCCCAAGCTGGACATCAAGATGTCTTCTTCATCTTCCTCTTCCTCTGTCAACCAGGTACGAACCTTCCTCTATCTCTCCCCTTGACATCTCAATCGCTCTGATGCTGGGTAGCTTTTTATCTCTCTTTAGCCAAAACGTCTTAGTCCCAGTCTGGAATGAGCGATCGAAGTTATGCATTCAGACGAACCACTATCGCAGGCAGACATAGATCTGATAAGAGCTCACTCTGAAGAACTTAAAGGTCATGTTCCTGCTGATGTCCAGAAGTATTGGGACCGTATAAACGCTCACTGCCTCAAGCGACTGCCAACTGAACAGAGTCCTCCACTCCCTCATCAAGTCGATACTGAAGCCACCATGGAGAATCTAAAGGAGAAGACCACCCGCCTTCTGATAAAACATGTCGGCCATGTACTCTGTTGTTCTCGTCGAATAATGAATTGGTCAGACCAAACCAAAAATGTTTCCTCCTTAAGGCGATGTCATTTTTACATCGGCCATGTAGACAACAACCGATGGGAGTCGGCCATGCCGTCTTGATGCATCTTACTGCAAGTTATGCATCTACCCAAATGCTCGGATAGTACCTCTTCAGATATCTTCCGTTTAAAGCTCTTGGGAATTCTTCCCCTTCGATAGTTTCGAGAACATATGCATTTCCCGGAGCACATCGGCCGATTCTATACGGCCCTTCTCAAGTGGGCGACCATTTACCGAATTTTGGATCCTTAGACCCTATCGGCAGCACCAACTTCCATACCAAATCTCCTTGGGAGAATTGTTTAACTTTGACCTTTTTATCATACCATCTGGCCACCCTTTTCTTGTTTTCTTCGATGCTAATCATAGGCCCCAACCGCTGACTCGCCGAGTCATCGAGCTCATCCTTCATGAGGAAGGAATAGTCATCGGCCGTCAACTGATCTTGAAGCGATATACGCCTTGACCCCGTCCTTAATACCCAAGGCAAGACTGCCTCGTGACCATATACCAGCTGATAAGGAGATATCTTAGTGGCTCCGTGGCAGGCCATCCTATAAGCCCACAGAGATTCAGCCAAAGACATGTGCCACTTTTTGGGTTGTTCCTCTATCTTCCTCTTGATCAACTTGATTATCCCCTTATTGGACGATTCGGCCTGGCCATTGGCTTGAGCATAGTACGGAGAAGAATTTAATAATTTAATCCCCATATCGGCGGCGAATTCTCCAAATTCTCCAGAGGTGAACATCGTTCCTTGATCAGTTGTGATAGTCTGAGGAATACCGAATCGATAAACGATATGGTTTTTAACGAACTTGATCATATCGGCCGATGTCACATTCCTTAAAGGAACTGCCTCCACCCACTTAGTAAAATAATCGGTGGCTACCAATATAAGCTTATGCCCTTTGCTCGATGGAGGGTGAATCTGTCCGATGAGATCTATTCCCCAACCTCTGAACGGCCACAGCTTGATTACTGGATTCATAGCCGAAGCTGGCGCGCGCTGTACATTGCCAAACTTCTGACAGTCTTGGCATCCTTTATAATATTTGAAACAATCCTCAAGAATCGTTGGCCAGTAATACCCATTGTTTCTGATCATCCATTTCATCTTGTGAGCCGATTGATGGGCTCCACATACGCCTTCATGGATTTCCCCCATCAGGACCTTTGCTTCTTCTGTTCCCAAGCATTTGAGAAGAACCCCATCAATCATCCGGTAAAACAAATCGTCTTCAAGTAACACATATTTTATGGCCTGGAAACGCACTTGCCGATCCACCTTCTGGGACGGATCCCTCAAGTAATCGGCAATCTCCTTTCGCCAATCATCGGCCACGAGCTCTAAGATCAAAGCTCCTTGAATCGGCCGATATCTGGACGCGTGTTGGGCCAGCCTATTGGCCTCTTCATTATAATTTCTGGGGATATGCTCAATTATTGCAGACTTGAATTCCTTTAATAGTTGGAGGCAATCTTCATAATAAATTCTCAAGATATCATCTTTGCATTCAGATTTCCCCGTTAAGTGATCTATGATGAGCATGGAATCTCCAAAAATCTCGACTGCATCAGCTCTGACTTCCTTTAATAATTGGATGCCTTTTAGGACTGCTCGATATTCCGCCTGGTTATTGGTTGCGGATGCTTCTATCGGCAGAGAGAAATCATAACTTGCCCCCCGAGGCGATACAAGAACGACACCGATACCCGATCCGGCCCCACACGAAGAACCATCGAAGTATAGAGTCCATGGAACCGGTTCAATGACAGCAATTTCCGGTCCACAATGCTGAGGTACGAAATCGGCCATGACTTGACCCTTGACAGCTTTGGCCGATTCGTACCTTAAGTCGAACTCTGACAGAGCCAGGATCCATTTTCAAATCCATCCTTTTAAAATCGGCAGTGATAGCATATACTTCACCACATCATCTTTGCATACAACTATGCACTCTGCCGATAACAAATAGTGCCTGAGCTTGGTACACGAGAAGTATAAACACAAGCACAGCCGCTCCACTGGGGAATATCTTGTTTCAGCGTCCAGGAGTCTTCTGCTGACATAATATACCAGCCGTTCTTTCCCTTCGAACTCCTGTACCAACGCCGATCCAATAGCCTGTTCATCAGCCGATAAGTATAATTTGAACGGCTTACCAGGATGTGGCGGGATTAACACCGGAGGTGAAATCAGATATTGCTTGATATCTTCTAACGCTCTGCGTTGTTCTTCTCCCCACACGAATTCCTGGTCGGGCTTCAATTTCAACAAAGGGGTGAAAGCTCGAATACGCCCGGACAGGTTGGATATGAATCTTCTGATAAAATTGACCTTGCCGATGAGGGACTGCAGCTCAGTTTTATTCTGTGGGACTACAACTCTGTTGATGGCGTCTATGGTCTTCCGGTTGACCTCTATCCCGCGCTCATGGACCATGAATCCTAAGAATTGCCCGGCCGATACACCGAATGCACACTTGTTCGGGTTCATTTTTAACCCATGCTTCCTTGTGCACTCCAGTACTTCTTGTAAATCGGCCAGATGTTCCTGATGACCTTTTGACTTGACCACAACATCGTCGATATAAATTTCCACCGATGCACCAATGAGCTTGTGAAAGATATAGTTCATGGCCCGCTGATATGTAGCACCGGCGTTCTTTAACCCAAAGGTCATTACAACCCACTCGAATAGACCAAGGTGACCCGGACACCTGAAAGCCGTTTTCGAGATATCTTCTTCGGCCATTAATATTTGATTGTACCCAGCATTACCATCCATAAAACTGATGACTTTGTGTCCTGCGGCAGCATCTATCAAGACATCGGCCGTCGGCATCGGATATCCATCCATTGGTGTGGCCTGATTTAGGTTCCTGAAATCGATGCATACGTGCAACTTTCCGTTCTTTTTATACACGGGTACAATATTGGAAATCCATTCGGCGTAGCGGCATTGCCGAATAAATCCTGCTTCAATCAATCTTGTGATCTCAGCCTTTATATCAGGTAGAATTTTAGGATTGCACCGTCGCGCAGGTTGCTGATATGGCCGATATCCTGATTTTATAGGTAACCAGTGTTCAACAATGGACCGGTCTAGTCCAGGCATCTCATGGTATTCCCAAGCAAAGCAATCCTTAAATTGTTTTAATAAACTTATCAATTTACACTTATATCCAGGATCCAAGCTAGCACTAATATACGTCGGCCTTGGCTTGCTACCATCTCCCAAATCCACCATCTCTAATGAATCGGCCGACGTAAATCCATGCCCAAGCTTTCCGTCTTTTCGGAAGAATTGATCCATCTATTCTGAATCTTCAGAGCCGACTGCTTGGATCGGCTGTAGACCAAAATCGGACACTCTCAGGAAATCAGTGTCCCAAGTCCTGCCGGATATACATCTGACGTGTTCACAGCTCCATTGTTGCGTGTCGACCGCTGCGACGCTGTAGGTGGAATCGGCGGTGACTATCTCTGTACTGTCGCCGACCCATTGCACGAGGCATTGGTGCATTGTAGATGGGACACAGCAATTCGCATGTATCCAGTTGCGACCGAGCAACATGTTGTAGGACCCCTTACCATTAATAATGAAAAAGGTAGTAGGGAGTGTCTTACTGCCGATGGAGAGGTTGATGCAGAGCGCTCCACGGGCGGGAGACACGTTACCTTCGAAGTCCTTGAGCATCATGTCCGTCTTGGTCAGGTCTTCATCACTTTTGCCTAACTTCCGAAACATGGCATATGGCTTGATGTTCACTGCGGCGCCTCCATCCACTAGTAGCCTGGTAACAAGTCGTCCGTTAACGTGCCCTTTGAGAAATAATGCCTTGAGATGTTGCCGTTTTTCGTCTTCTGGTTTCTCAAAGGTGGCTATCATCGGCTCTAATACCAACTGCGCCATCTGCTCTTCCATCCTTGTCGCCTTGTCTCGATCGGCAGGCGCCATGAAATCCATCGGCAATATGAAAACCATGTTGACACCAGCTGTCGATTCTTGACTGTCTATTTCCTTGCTGTTGTTTTTCTTGGGGCGCCAGACCCGAGACTTGATGCTTCTCTTTTCCAGCACCTGCCTTTGCTCTTCTTCTTGTTGCTCCCATTGGCGCAGGCGTTGGATCCTCCGTGTTGACGCTAAAATCGGCCGGATGGGAATCGGATTCAGATCCTTCCAAGTATGCCACCTTCTTTTGGAAGTTCCTCCGCTGTTCAAACGGTCGGACCTCTTGTCCTGACAATCGGTGGACGATTTGGCTCAGGCTTTCAAACTCTTGGGCAGCATATCTTTCTTTGATCTGTGGCAAGAGGCCTTGAAAAGCGATATCGGCCAACTGTGCATCGGTCAGAGCCAGACTATAGCATTTGTTCCTGACTTCTCTGAACCTCGGTATATACCCCGTTACTGGTTCATCGCTCCTCTGCCTGAGACTGGTCAAGTCCGAGATCTTCATCTCGTGTACTCCTGCATAGAAGTACTTGTGGAATTGTTTCTCCAGATCGGCCCAAGTAACGATAGAATTTGGCGGTAAAGTGGTGAACCACTGGAAGGCCGATCCAGACAGAGACGACGAAAATAAATGCACCCTCACAGCATCTTGCGTGGCAGCTTCTCCGCACTGGATGATGAATCGGTTGATATGCTCAGTGGATGTATCGTCCGTCCCTGAGAACTTGGTGAAATCAGGAACCTTGTAGCGGTGTGGGAACGACAGCGAGTCATAGGCCGATGGATACGGCGTCTTGTAAGTATAAGTTTGAACTTTCGGCTTCAATCCAAACTGATCCTGAATTACTTCTGCTATTCTTGTTGTCCAGTCCACCTGCTGCTGATGAACAGCTGTTCGTGGTGCGGGCGTGTGCTGAAGGGCTGGTACGGCTGGGTGATGAATCGGCGAATTTTGCTGAGCGGCCGATAGTTGATGGCGAAACGAGTCCGCACCCCCTTCGTACGTCACTGCTGGCGCCGTGCCTCTGAATGCTTCCACAGTGTTTGCCCCCCTGCCGATTTCTGATAAGATCGGCTGGTACTGGGAGACCGTCGGCCGGGCGACCGATTGGTATGGCACCTGAACCGAATAACTGCCATGCCCGTTCGCTGGCTCTGGAAAATACGCTGTGGCTGATGTTCCCCAAGGCGCTGAGCTTGTAGGTAGTGATTGCACAGAAGCCATCTGAACGGGTTGAAGCGGCGTTTGTGATGGGAGACATGGTGCACCGCTGTATCTTGGAGACGCTGAGGGTGGTGGAGAGTTGTACCCCTCGCGTTGCGTCAATATCGGCTGAGGAGCCGATTGGGATGTGTATGGTAGGCTTCTGGCTGGCAGAGTAGTTGGGGGGCATATGCCGGTCCCTGATAGCCTTGAACGGCTCCGCTGGCCAGAGAATTGACGACGGCGTTATACACCATGTTGGTCATCACCGAGGATTGGATACACGGACTATTGAATCATCTCTCACATCTTGCCCGAGTCCTCAGCAATGGTGATGTGGCGAGGTGCTAGAATAGGAGCCTTCTTGACTGCCTCCCCGCTTCTGGTACGACTGAACGACTGGAGGTACATCTTCTTGTAATCTTCCAGATGTTTGGACAATTCTTCCCTCTGGTCGTCCTTGAGATCCGCTTCTGTGACCTCAATGATGTTGCTGTCGGAGATTTCTGCGTTCTTCGACATATCAGATCTTGGATGGTCCCACCGGGCGTGCCAAAAGTGTGTTGGCGCTAAAATCGCCGGATGGGAATCGGCCGATGGTCTTCAACGTCGGACACACGACCCGGGAGAATCTGCTTAGCTCCTGTTCGGGTTATCACCCAGGTGCGGTTCGCGTGGCATGCCAGTCAATCTGACCTGTTGATTGACAAGGAAATAAAGTATTAAATTCCAGGCGCGTCGATCGGCTGGAGTTCCGATCTGTCCTGAGGAGCGCGTCGGCGGCGAATCGGCCGATTTGCTGTATAGATGATCGGCTATGGATCAGCCGATGATCGTGTAGTAACCGTAAAGAAAACTGCTGGAGCGATCTAGACGACTACTGTAAGGACAACACTTGAGATAGATCTAATCGTCTGTAAGATGATAAGTCGAAGAAAAACAATGACGGAGCCGATTACTCTGATCTCAAGCTGGATAACTGGTGATAATACTAGAATAACAGGTGAAACTTGCAATTCTAGTAAATATCGATAACTGGTGAATAAATCCAAACGAAACCACAGCGATGCGCCCGTAGTTAAAGCTCGGATATTACTCGGTAAGCGGAACCTACCAATTGGCCGGAGATCAAGTTGATGCAGCCCTGCCAATCCGTACGAACTCGTGGAAGAAGAAAATATTGGCGAAGTCGCCGACTTGAAAGTAAATTGCTGGAAAAGTAGAAGTATTGTTGTTGATTGATGTGTTGATTCTTTTCAAGACCCTGACGACTCCTATTTATACCCTAAAGCTAGGACTCCTGGTCGATCACGACTTGTTACAACCTTATTTAAATTACTATATCTATACTGACTTTAAAAAAGGAAACGGACTCCCGCAGAATCTTCCGCCGCCGCTCCCTAATCAATCAAAATTTCCTTCAATTGCTTTTCGACCGACTTAGCGTGCCCCCTTTGACCAGCTTTTGACCAGGATCTTCTGAAATAATCCCATCCTGTTGGCATAGGCTGGGCCACCAATCGGCCGATTTCCAACTGTTACTTCAATCGGCCGATTCCTTTCTGTAGCCTTCAGATCTGCCGCATCGGCCAATCTTCTCCTCCTGACGCCGATTCAACACGTGTCGAAATCTGGCGTCAACACTCCATTTCTGGGATTTGGATAGTCCATGAGGGCACCACCTGGGGTTTACTAGTTTGGCCGATGATTTGGCGCGCTCCCAATCTGGTTCCCTTTCTAGAGGGTTTTCATCCGACATCCTGTCATCAGCCATCTCTTCCAGCCGATCGTGTATGCTGGTTCTGCCCCCCAGTCGATCCTGTTGGTTGATCCTGCTTTTCGACCGGTGATACCGGTCAACTCTGCCCCCCAGCCGATCATGCACTGAAAGGCGCCGTCCTTCTTGTTCGCGCCGATTTCTGCTGATCGGCTCTGATTCTCTATCTCTGGAGCGTGATCTTTTGAACGGGCGATCGTTACGGCTTAATCCGTTGCACTCAGGATAGTTATCCGCTGATGGCAATCGGAGATCGTTTTCCCAGCAATGGATGAAGAACGGACATTGCCAGTGATCCTCGGGCCGGCGTATCATCTCATCGTGGTATCTTGACCTTTCTTGCTGCCGCTGATATTTGCTGAGCAAGAATTGGGAAGTGATGGGTCTATGTGATCGTCCCGATCCTTCGCCCTTGTCTTCAGCCTGCCTTTTTCCTTTGACTTCATCCACCGTGACCTGCTTCCTGGGATCTACGGCGCTGCTCCTTCTAGCCGATTCCGACGTCAGCACGTTGGTTTGCAGTGAGTTTCTTCCCGTGTCAACCATGTTGGCCGGGAAAGGATGCTGGTCGATCTTCATCGGCTTCGCCGGTTTGGCCGGGGTTTCAAACTTGAGCCTTCCCTGCTCAATGGCCGACTGTATTTGCTGACGGAAGACTTTGCACTCATTGGTGACATGAGATGTAGCATTGTGCTATTTGCAGTACTTCATCTTTTTAAGCTGATCGGCCGAAGGGATGGTATGGTATGGAGATAGCTTGATCTGCCCTTCCTGGAGTAATAAGTCGAAAATCTTACCGGCCTTTGATGTGTCAAAGCTGAATGCCTCTGGTTCTTTCTTTCCGAAAGGGCACGATATTGGCTTCGTGCCCTTCACCCACTCTGCTAGGCCGATTTCCTCCTCTCCCTCCGATTCGGACCCTTCCAAATATGCCACATTTTTCTGGAAATTCCTCCGCTGCTCAAATGGACGGACTTCCTGACCTGCCAATCGGTGAACAATCTGGCTTAGGCTTTCAAATTCTTGTGAGGCATACCTTTCCTTGATTTGTGGCAAGAGTCCTTGGAAAGTGATATCGGCCAACTGGGCATCGGTCAGAGCCAGACTATAGCATTTATTCCTGATTTCTCTGAACCTCTGTATATACCCAGTTACTGGTTCGTCGCTCCTTTGCCTGAGGCCGGTCAAATCTGAGAGTTTCATCTCATGTACTCCTGCGTAGAAGTACTTATGGAACTGCTTTTCTAGATCGGCCCAAGTAACAATGGAATTAGATGCTAAAGTGGTGAACCACTGGAAGGCCGATCCAGACAGAGACGATGAAAACAGACGCACCCTCAGAGCATCTTGCGTGGCGGCTTCCCCGCACTGGATGATGAATCTGTTAATGTGCTCTACGGTAGATATGTCGTCCAGCCCCAAAAACTTGGTAAAATCAGGA
Organism: Panicum miliaceum; assembly: GCA_032594955.1. Lineage (NCBI taxonomy): Eukaryota > Viridiplantae > Streptophyta > Magnoliopsida > Poales > Poaceae > Panicum > Panicum miliaceum. The sequence continues at coordinate 6,048,242 of CM064071.1, forward strand.
ACCTTGTACCGGTGGGGAAACAGCAGTAGGTCATAGGCCGACGGATATGGCGTCTTGTATGTATAAGTCTGCACTTTTGGCTTCAAACCGAATTGGTCCTGAATTACCTCCGCTATTCTTGCCGTCCAATCCACCTGCTGCTGATGAACAGCCGTTCGAGGTGCCGGCATATGTTGGAGGATTGGCGGTGGTACGGCTGGGTGATGGATCGAAGCATGCGGCGAATCCTGTTGCGTCATGGCCGTCTGAGCAGTTGACAGTTGATGGCGAAGCGAATCCGCCGTCCCGTCGTACATCGTCATCGGCGCCGTGCTTCGGAGTGCCTCTACAGCGCCTGCCCCCCTGCCGATTTCTGACGGGACTGGTTGATACTGAGGGACCGTCGGCCGGACGGCTGAATGGAACGGCGCCTGGATTGGATAGCTCCCATGTCCGGTTGATTGATTGGGAAAAGCCGTCGTCGCCGATGCCCCCCAGGGCACTGAGTTTGTGGGCAACGATTGCACAAAAGCAATCTGGACAGGCTGAAACGGTGCTTGCGATGGGAAACATGGTGCACCGTTATACCTTGGAGATACTGGAGGCACCGGAGTGCTGTATCCCTCGCGTTGCGTCAACATCGGCTGAGGAGCCGAGTGGGACGTGCCTGGTGAGCTTCTGGCTGGAGGTGCAATAGGTAGGGCGTATGCTGTCCCCTGGTATCCTTGAGCTGCTCCGCTGACCAGAGAACTGATGACGGCGTTGTACACCATGTTGGTCATCACCGAGGATTGGTCGATGAAAGCCTGATAGAAGGACTGCTGGATCATATCGGACATCTTGCCCGAATCCTCAGTGATGGTAATGTGGCGGGGAACAGGGAAAGGAGCTTTCTTGACTGCTTCCCCGCTTCTGGTATGACTGAATGACTGCAGATACATCCTTTTGTAATCTTCCAGATGTTTAGCAAATTCTTCTTTCTGGTCAACCTTGAGATCCGCTTCTGTGACCTCAATGATATTGTTTTCGGAAACTTCTGCGTTCTTCGACATATTGGATCTTGAAGTTGTCGGTCCCACCAGGCGTGCCAAAAGTGTGTTGGCGCTAAAAATCGGCCAGGAATCGGCCGATGATCTTAGCGTCGGACACACGACCCGGGAGAATCTGCTTAGCTCCTGTTCGGGTTATTTCCCTGGTGCGATTCGCGCGGCGTGCCAGTCAATCTGACCTGTTGATTAACAAGGAAACAAAAGTATTAAATTCCGAGCGTTCCGATCGGCTGGGGTTCCGATCTGTCCCGAAGAGCGCGTCGGCGAATCGGCCGATTTCGCTATGAAGATGACCGGCTATGGATTAGCCGATAATCACGTAATAATTGCAAAAGGAAACTGCTGGAGCAACCTAAACAATTATTACAGATGCAACACTTGAAAATAGATCTAATCGGCTATATGACGATGAACGAGGAAGAGCGATAATAAAGCCGATAGTTCCAATCTCAAGCTGGATAACTGGTGATAATACTAGAACAACAGGTAAAACCTATGATTCTAGTAAATATCGATAACTGGTGAATAAATCCGAATGAAACCACAGCGATGCGCCCGAGGTTAAAGCTCAGATGTTATTCGGTAAGCGGAACCTACCAATTGGCCGGAGATCGAGTCGATGCAGCCCTGCCAATCCGTACGAACTCGTGAAAGAAGAAAAAGTATTGGCGAAGTCGCCGACTTGAAAGTAAAGTACTATGAAAAAAGTAGAGGTGTTTTGTTGATTGATTGTCTTTTTTACAAAGCCCTGACGACTCCTATTTATACCCTAGAACCAGGACTCCTGATCGATTACGACTTGTTACAATCTTACTTTAAATAGAAAAACTGCTATATCTATAATATTTTTATAAAGGAAACGGACTCCCGCAGAATCTTCTGCCGCCGTCTCCTAATCCAATTAGGACTCTTTTCATTTGCTTCTTGACCGAATCAACATCACTCTGTTGACCAACATTAGGCCACTTTTGACCGGGATCCTCTGTTGTGGTTCCAATCTGTCGGCGCAAGTTGCATCGGCAATCGGCCGATTCCCAAATGTAACCTCAATCGGCCGATTCTTTACTGTAGCCTTTAGATCTGCTGCATCGGCCAATCTCTTCTCCTGACGCCGATTCAACACATGTCAAAATCTGGCGTCAACAAATAGGTATTCAAGTCGAAGATGGGCGTGAACCTGCCAGCTCTTCGTAGTCTTCTTGGGCCTCCGGGTAGTCCTGGCTGTCAGTCAGCTCCTCGTAGACGGGTTCTATTCGTAAATACGTAAAAGGGCGAGGGCCAAAGTGCAAAAGTGCACAAAAGTATCAAAGAAGATTAAAATCACCACAAAATCTATTCTATCTATTTTATAATGTAGATCATGATTTTAGATGAATTATGAAACTGATTTCATAATTTTTAGAGGTTCGGTTGATTTATTATGAATTTTCTAAGGATAAAACTGTTTCTACAATTAATAAATGATTATCGGAAAAGAAAATGACTCAGCAGTGCATGTGGCAACACCAGAGCGTGCCACGTGGCATGCTGACATCACTGGGGTGAGTACCTGATGACGTCAACAGTGGGTCCTGCTAACGTCTGTGTTGACCGGTCAATTGACCGGTCAACGGTCAAATGGGTCAAAGGTCAGGCGGGTCCACTCGGGCCCATGGGTCAGCCGCCGAGAGTCGCTGACATGCGGGGCCCACATGTCAGCATGGTTCAGACAAAAGGAAAAGACAGGGGCGGCTATTGTTCAACGGGCCGACAGCGTTGGGCCGGCTCAGCTGGCCCAACACGCTCACGGCTCGGCTCGGCCTACGGCTAGCAGACCGACTCGGGCTTAGGCAGGTTGGCTTGGTTCGTGGCTCGGCGGGCTGGCTCAAGTTAGCAGGCTGGCTCGGGGGCTTGACAGGCCGACTCAGATCTCGGCTCGCAAGCCGGCTTGGAGGGGCAACGCTTCATCTTCTGGCCCAACAACACAGCGGCCGTCTTGGGCTGGCATGGAACTCCTTCCCCTCCTCTCTTTCCTTTCGCTGACGTGGCTAGCCCATGCGTCAGGCGCCTCCTCCTCGCTCTGCCAGCTGGGGCCTGAGTGTCGGAGTGCGTGCGTGCACGCGGGGTTCTGGTGCTCTAAGCCTGCGACGGCGCTGAGGCTGCAAGGGACGAAGACGGCGGCAACGGCGGCTCCTGCACAAAAGGTGCAGCATGAAGGCCGGGCACAAGGGGACGGAGTACCTAGGGCTAGCTAGAGGATGGCTCATCGGCGGCGCGAAGCTCATGCCGGCAGCACAAGGGCGACGGGAAAGGGAAGCGGCACCTACTGGCGAGTCGAACGAAGAAAGGGGGCGACACCGTGACAAGTCGAAGCAGGTGGGTCGGGGTCTTGCGGTGCGGAGCAGCTATGTCGGTGGAGGCATACAGGCGTAGGCGCGGCGGAGCTCCGGTGGCCGGCGTCCTTCTCCTCGTGCTCCTCCTCCTCTGCTCATCCTCCTCTGCTCCTCCTCCTCTCCCTCTCTCAGGTAGCGGCGGTGGACAAGGGGAAACCCTAATTGGCGATGCTAGGGTTGCGGCAGCGGCCGAAGCGGGGGTTTTATAGGTGGCGGCCGGGCTCGACTGGGGCACGAATGTTGAGGATTGGCCGACAGGGCTCGGTGTGCGCGCGGAGGTTACATGGCGGGATCGCACGACGCAGCTCTAGGTTTTGGCGATGGGGCGGTCAAGGGGGAGGCGCGGGTCACGTGGCCAGGCCGTTGCGCTCCCTTGTCGCCGAGCGGGGCAGGTGCAACGCAGGTACGGCGGCGTCGCGGGAGAGAGTGGAGGGGAGTGGGTGAGAGGTTGGAGAGAAAGCTGACAGGTGGGGACCACCTGTCAGTGGCTCGGGCAGGCGAAGGGGTAGGGGGTCTCGTGGTGTGTGCGACCGATGCATCCGAGCTAGGCTGGGCCGGTGTGTGGGCTGGCTTGGTGGCAGGTGCTAACGGGCTGTTAGCAGGCCACAGGTGGTGGATGGGCTTGGCAGGCTGGGTTGGCAGCTGGGATGGTCCGGGCTGGGTTGAGGTTAAGGTTTTGGTTTTGGGCTGGGTTGAGCTGAGTTAGGGTTAAGGTGGGTAATGGGCCGAGTTAGGGTTGGTTAGCATTTGAATTTGAATTCGAAGGGCACACTTTGAATTGACTTCCACCCAATTTCACTCAAACAAATAAATCCAATAAAACAAATTCAAATAAAACTCTAAATAACTCCAAATATATCACACTAACAATATAGTCCTTCATAATAAGTTTTATTTTGCTAGGAATTTGGGGTTTGAAGAGTCCAAATTTATATGAGATCCTAGCTATGAGCACAAGCACGAAAAAGTTTTTGAAATTCATGTTTTTTGGACTTATAACATTCTGGAAAAATTCCGGGATGTTACAGCCGCCCTCCCCAACACGCCGCCAGCAGCCTTCCCCACGCGACGGCGGCCACCCTCCCCGACACACGTGACGCCGGGCCCCCTCCCTCCCGCCGGACTCCCACTCTCTCCTGCCTCACATCGTGTTGGCGAAGGTGGGCACCGGGCACAGCTGGACGTCGTCGTCGCCGTCTGCCTGCCTCTCCATTGTGTACTGGTCGGATTAGCCACGTGATCTGTTCGTGTGCGGGGTAAATAGTAACGTGCTTTGTTCATATTGATTTTTACTGCTATTTGGGTTCAGGGAAAGATAATCACTTGTACTGCCTCATCTATGTTCTGGTTCTGGCTCTTAACATATCGATGTTTGTTTTCCAGGGCTTGCCTAAACTCAGCACCACCGGAGGGATTTACTGGCTGAAGCAAAGTGAGACATTGTTTGCGAAATGTGAAGGTTAGTTCTTTTCTTGAAAGGAGTATATCTCAGCCCTGGTACATGGGAGGGCTATCTTTTGATATGGAAACCACATTGACTGAAAGATCATTACACTTTGGGCTAAAGTTTTTTGAAAGAAAAATTCAATTGCATTGCGTGGGGCTTCACTGAAATAAATATAGGGCTTCAGAAACTTGATGATTGCAGGAGCCATAGCTGGTGGAGGGGTAGCCATATCGTCTAATCAGCCCAACTTCCATGTATAGGAATGAATGCATCTTCAGTCAATTTTGTAGATTGACATAAAATGTTGCCACGAGAAACCATTGAGTTCAGTTTGTAGCCAACAAGAATGTCACTAGAATTTAACTGAATTTTGAATCAATATTTCTCTTGAAAATATGTTGGAAAGGATACATGAGTCTTTGGAGACATATTTAAAAGGAATATATCACTAAGATATATAGAAAACCTCACTATAGATGATGATAATAAGTCAAAAAAAAAAGAATGCACTTTGTGACTGAATGCACTTCCCATTGTGACATAATATAAAGGAATATATCACTTCAGTTTTGTGATTGTGCATGTCAATTGGATAGGAGTATATCACAATTGGATAGGAGTACATCACATTTGGATAGGAGTAGGTCACACAAATTCATTTCTAAACGCATCGTGAGCCTGTGTGCAGTTGAACAATCTCTGAAAATGTCACTCCTGTTGTGGTTCTTTTTTTTGCGAAAGGATGGGGATTTCATTAATTTTGGATAATAGTACATCCCCCACTTACATCAACAACCTGGAAACAAAAGAGAAAAGCAAAAAAGTACATGGAGGACTTCTTTGCAAAACTACATTGCTTCCGGGACATTCTTCGGTTGCCGCGACGACGTGCCGAAGCCAAAGCCACCGCTCGCCACCGGCCACAACTTTTTTGTGCTGCCATCGCCGAAGAGAACCAACGCATGTTGAGCCGCAAAAGCCAACGGCTCAGAACCACCGCCGGGCCGCATCTATCCCGCTGAACGACCATCGACATCCTCTCCGGTAAGAACAGCTGGACTTCTTTCCACCGCCGCCAGCACAGCAACCGACGGCCGGAATCCATCCCACAGACGGGGGAGATTGGAAGCTCCCACCCCTTCGCAGAGATGAAGCAAAGCAAAAGCCGCATACGATTCGTCGTCGCCCCCTTCAGTCGACGAAAATAAAACGAAGAAGCCAACAACAAACCGTCGGCAGATCCAAAAAAGAGGCAAACTAACCTCCCAAACTCCGTCCCGGAGAAGATATGAGGAGCATCTTTAAAGCCGGAAACAGAGCTTATTCGCTGCCAGAGCGGCTCCGCTGCCGCCAGTCCTGGCAGCACAAGCTCCACCATCTAAGCGACGACGAGCACCCTAACTACCCTAGATCTACAAACTACCTAGGAAGTAAAAACAGCCGGCAGTCGATTCCCTGCCCCCCCCCCCCCCCCCCCCTCTCCGGCGCCGGAAAGGACACCGGAGAAGAAGGGGGCAGCCGGAATCGGCCCCGGAAACGGCGTCGCCCTTCCTCTCGCCTCTCTCTACTATAGCGCTCGAGAAAGGAAGGGGAAAGTTCTACTCCTGTTGTGGTTTTTAAACTGCAGATGGCAACTTGTCATTCTAAATTTCATCAAAAAAATGCAGATGTCCCAAGTTGGTTTTGGAATTAATTTGTTATGAACATTAAGGTCTAATTGTGCAGATCCTGTTTGAATGACAGAATTTCTTAGGATACAGATACCTGTAAATGAGGTCTAAAATTGTTTGGTGCTTTCAAGTGCATATTAGAGTTGGCAGGCTTCATAGTTAAACTGCATTTTATACTAATGATGTGTGGTTATGATTGTCATGGTAATTGTGGTTTTGCTAATTTTTCCCCATTCCTCACTCTGATCCAAGGTGAGGTGTGGTTTTTGTAATTGGATCATTCTTCTCCTTAATACAATGATACGCAGCCCTCCTGCGTATTCGAGAAAAAAATTGTGGTCTTGCTACCCTGTGTGTGATCTACAGTTTATTCTAATGACACAATCATTATTATTGTCATCGACATAGTGATCTTGCTACCCTGTGACTGTGTGTGATCTGCGTTTTAGTCTAATGTTGTATGATGATTTGCTAGGAGTATAAATAAACATTAATTATGGGGTTATAATGCATTGAAAACTTTGTTTTCAAGCAATTGTGCCCAAAAATTGGGTTTCTCATTCAGAGATGCTCCTCTTCTACTGAGTCGAAGTTATACATTCTTGCAATTGGATAGAGGTATACAACAAGCATAATAATGTGTAGATGTTGCAGTCCTGCTATCCTTTAAAATTGCATGCCTTTGTGAATTGATTGATAATTTCTTTTTTTTCCGCGAACGTGCCTGAGCACGTATTTCATTAAGAGGAAAGCAATACGACCATTACAAACCTTAATAGGCAGAGGCTATTAAGGCGGATACAAAATACCACCAAGCAAGTGGTGGGCGACCTCAACAACAGACAAGAACAGCAAGAACAACCGGGGAGGAGACTAACCCGAACCTACACACCTAGCCAAAACCAAACAACTGTGCCTGCTAAAGAATACTACAATGTCAAGGTGCGAAGGTTGACAACACAACAAGGTGGCAAAGCATCCACCTGACCAACCAACCATGGTGGCAAAGCATCCGCCCGAATGATCTCCAACCAAGATGACGACGGTGGCAAAGCATCCACCAGAGCAGAGCGGCGGCAAAGTATCCGCCAGCGAAGAGAGGGGCAGCAAAGCGCCCACCAATTGATGACCAACGCAACCCGGACGATGCAGAAGAAGCTAAACGAAGGCAGACGCAGAATTGGAAACTCTCCGAGGAGAGCAGATGATCGCCACCAGCAAAAGCTTCCAAAACGACGCCTCCAGGAAGGGAGCGACGCCAAAGGCGTCGTCATCGTCCGACCAACGTGGTCTAGGTTCTCACCCGGAACGCCCACCGGAGAGGAGGGAATAGGGGAAAATAATGACGCCTCCAAGAAGGTGAACGACGCCCGAGGACGTCGCCGTCATAGGCTTTGGCCTCCACCCCATTCCCATCCCAAAATCGAAGGCCGACAAATGCTGCCACAACGCGGGAGAGCCCACCGGCACCCTGCCTAGGCCGCGACTAGAACGGGCGGTAGCGGTGGTAGCAACCGGGCGAAAGGAGGCGGACACCCCAGGCTACAGACCGGCGGCCGGCAACCAACCCCCAGGAGGACAGCGCGAGACGAAGGCCCGCCTCAGGCGAGCGGCGGCGCGACCACGGCCCCCAGCCACCCAAACCACCGAGGGCGCAGCACCCCGGGCTAGGCGGCGGCGGCGGCGGCCGCGGGCCCACCGCCACTCGAGGGCTGCGGTGGCGGCGCGCGGCCATGGCCCCTGGCCACCCGAGGCACAGCACCCGGGGGCCCGTGGGCAGCGGGGCGGCGGCGGCGTGCCCCACTCGAGCCACCGGGGGCACAACGGCCCGGGGCAAGCGGTGGCGGCGAAGGTGACCCCCCCCCCCCCCCCCGACCTGGCAGCAGATCCGGCTCCAGCTGCCGGCGGTGGCAATGGGCGACGAGGTTGTAGGCCGGGAGGAGGGAGGTAGGGGGAAGAGAGAGGAGAGGGCGTGGGGAGGCGGGCTAAGCCGACTTTGGCTCAGCCGCGGGCCGCCGCCGCCCGGACGGTCGCCGGCGGTGGCGGCAGCCACCGGAGGCAGCTTGGGGAGGGAAGGCAGACAACGGCGGCGGGCTCCCCTCGTGTCGCCTGGGAGAGCGACGCGGAGAGGGTCGTTTCACTTTTGGTCGAATTGATTGATAGTTTCACACAAGCAGATCAATTTGCACATTGTTGGAGTGTGAATAGATGTGGTGAATATAAACCCAAATATACACAAATTGCTGATATATTACACAAATAGACAAGCAGCCACCTTCTTTTTATGTCATCAACAAAAATTTGCTCCGCGCTTTTGTTTGTTTGCTGATTTGCCCTTCGTTTATGCGAGGGAAATGTCTATTAAAATAATATCACACAAGCTAGCCTGTTAATATAACAGCTTACGGTTACCACTCAGATCAAATGTGTCATTCCAACACGCACGCTACAACTAAGTGTAAAAGTTTACCCTTAACACTCAAACGAAATGTGTCACTCCACGCTGTGGCCTTCATATTTTACAAGTGACGTTGACATAGTACCGGAATCTGAATGTAGGATTCAGATGATGAGATATTTCATATTTGGCAGAGTGTCCATTGTAGTTTATCTCTCTGGATTAAGCACACAATTGTTTGAATTAAACACAATTGTGATGTGCTGACGAGTTTTCTTTTTCTTTTTTACTAGGATATGCTGACGAGTTGAATGCATGGCTAGTCTACGGCTAAATTACACTCGATGTGTATACGTTGTGGGCTTTTAAAGTTTTAACATGGCCGCCATATGCGTCGAGACCGCATCCAGGACGCCGTGGTGCGCATCAATGAGTTTGGCCTGAAACGGAACTCGTCATTGTTCTTCCATGCGCTCGTGATGTTCGCCTTCCTTAAACAAGAGCAGCTCACCAAGAACTTTGAGGCACTTTGGATGCTTGGTTGGTCCAACTCAGATGGCTGTGAGGAAGATGCCTTGTATCCTAGGCACGTCCGTCCATTGCAAGGATGCGCAGGATTTGAAGTTCTTGACAAGGGATGTCGATCGAGCTGGAGATACCTTACATTACATCGCCCAAAGGCCTGCGCTGATCTGATCATCGTGTGCTCAAGGATCTCGATCAAAGCAAAAGGATTGCTGAATGCTGATGTGGACTTCTATAACATGGTATAGTTAGAATTGTTAAATAAAAAGAAAAAGGTTCAGTAAGAGGAATGCCCTGTTTGTGAAGTCATGGACCTTCAAACTGCGAAATTACCTTTCAAGAGCCCTCAGGTGAGACCGTGAGAGCGCGGGGGGCACCAGAAGTGAGAATGCATGTTTATATATGTCACAAGGGTGGGATATAGGGGGGTCTGTCACTCTGTTGCTTTTGTTAGTCATCAGTCATCACTAGCCTAATGCCGTGCATTGCAGCGGAATTGCAGTATATCCTAGCTTGAATGACAGATTTGTTAGGCTTGACTGCGTCAAATTACCAACAGTTTGATCAGCAAACGTACAGAGCGTAAATCGCCAAGAGCCTGAAAGGTGCAAGAAGAAACTGATTGAACTCATTAGATTGGTATGTAGCCCGCGACCGTCGTGTCTGGTTTGCATAAGATTAGTAGATTAACATTGAGAATATTCATCACCATGTCACGCTAAAAGCTATATGAATGTGCACGTCTTTCGGTCAAAAAGGTTAACATTATTGCTATGTATGCTGTGAAACATGCTGTAGCTTATAAAGAGAACCTAATGAACAGTGGCAAGTTGAATGCAACAGAGCTTAGCATCACATTCCATTGGAACAGAACAAATTGTGAACAAAACATGAAATTGGCGCTCAAACCTAGCACATAATAGGGCGGGTGATTGACGCTCAAACCTAGCAAACAATGGTCACAGAAATCAACCGTTATTAGAACTAACACCAAAGCAAATGTTTCGTGGTGCCGAAAAGTATTAGCCCTAGATGCTTTCAAGAGGCAATAAAGGGCAGACGAACATCTTCAAAAATGGGCACCGAAGTATTACTACTGGAAGCAATACCAAATCTGGAAGAATGTTTTAGCTCATCAACTCATCATGAAATGTACAGGCTTAACGATGCTGTATGCATGGATGCCAGCCAGCTCACAGGATGAAATGATTTACATCCCCGTGTTACCAAAGAAGGGTACCAAAAAGAAACTGATGGAACAAAGCACAACAGAACTCTGCACAAGTAAACTAATGCAGTCATATAAATCCTAAAAAGAATGATAAATTAAGATATCAGGCAACACATGAAAACATTATACTTTGGTGTACAGCATTAATTAGAAAAAATAATAATTATAAAGTTAACATGATTGGCAGTTGTGTTGTGATAACCATAAGTTGCTTGAGGCATACACAAAGACGGAAGCAATCCTAGGAACAAAAGTAGTAATAAAAAAAGGGAGAGATTAATCAAAATAAACAAAAACATCAACAATTTAGATTAATCAACACAAAGTGATTCAATGAAGGACACAAGACCTTAAACAACAGATGCAGCAATAGCATCAACAAAATACAACATCCAGCCAGCCTACAGAACAGGAGCAGATAAACATTAGTTATGATTCACTTCTGACTTCTAGAACTATGAAGGCAAACTTGCAGCATGATCATTTTCTACTTTTTGTGCATAGCAAGCAAAGTGATCACTGATGAACTGATTGTCAATGCAATCTTCAATAAGCTTCCAAAATTCTGGTGACCAACAAGCATGCAGCAGCTGAGGCAGAACTAGTGGTTATCACAACACAACTGCCAAATTACCAAACTAGGCTGGTGGGTGCACTAGATTCAGGCCAATCCGACTCTACTAGTACCAATAGGAGCATTAGGTCTAAATTGTCCATGTATCCTGCCACTTAAGCCGTAGAGAAGACAACAGATACCAAGTTACCAACTTTGTTATACAAGAAGAAAGCCACTGCAAGCCGAAAAATGCAGGATCACATAAAACACCAAAAGTATGCTGCTAACTTGCTGTATTTCACTAATCTGTTCCAGCTTTCATTACTAAACCAAACAATAATGATAATTTGATCACAAGCATGTAGCTAGAACATTAGTTATACCAAGAACCAAATGGTGTGTCAATATCAATATGTTCCCCAGTACAAAAATGAAAGATTGGAGGAATCAGTTGAGGCAATGGCCTTGCCCTGTGCAACAATCAACTTGTACTTTTCTGGAACAAGATCTACCCTCATCCAGTTAAGGCTCCTTTACAAGCAGCCTACTCATACAGGAACCTCTGGAGGTATAATCTTCAGCAAGGCCTGGGACATTGTCCTTATATGGAGTCACAAACTTTTGCATGAAAGTCTTTTCAACCATTGATGCTGTATAGTAGTTTAACTCAAGATTGCAGAAACCCTTTGACCTGAGAACACTGAGCAGACGATGCCGGGGCAATAACCGCCGCTCAAGGCTATACATGATCAGCGCTGGACGTTGCGCAATGTAATGTGCCTCAAGACCAACATCCCTCGTCAAGAAATCTACAACCCTCCGAATCCTGTTCTCACTTGCACCCAAGACAAGTGGCGCTTTCCTCACAATCTCCAAGGCATGGTGTTGTGAAAACCCAATCTTCTTAAACAGCCCTATTTTCTTAGCGAGATCCTCTTGGCTCACGAAAGCAACTAAACAAAATGCATGGCGGAACATTGGTGAGTTCCTCTTAATGCCTAACTCCTCCACTCGCTCAGCAGCCTCACGGAGACACTCGGGCTTCATAGTCAACAGTCGGCTGGAGTACTTATTCACGCCGACAATTTCACAAGCACTTAGCCCACACTGCTGGAGAAAGCCCAGGTTAGGCTTGGCCACACTCTCGAAGTCGACACTGAAGATGCCGGCGTTGTTCCTGAGGCCTTGCAGCAACTTATCGAAGGAGCCAAAGACCGGAAGCCAGAAACTAACCGTGCGGCCGAGGGAGCATCTGCGGAAGGAGTAAAGGGCGACCGGGATGATGCGCGCGACCTCAGAGCGCGACAGACCGAGGTTGCAGAGCTCCGCGACGCGGGGGGCGAGGGTCCTCTCCACGCTGGCGCAGAGGAAGTTCGGGTCGGCAGCAACGAGTGTCGCGACGTCGGCGCGGGGGACGCCGAGGCCGGCGAGGAAGGCGATGACGGCGTCGGGCTTGGAGGGGGACTTGAGGTGGGAGATCTTCTTGGACGCCTTGAGGGCCCGGGACGGGGAGAGGCCGCAGGTGGCGACGAGGTAGTCCTCGACGGCGAAGGGCTTGGGGGAAATGGTGGGTGCGGTGGTGGAGAGGTAGCTGCGGAGGGAGACGAGGGGGGAGGAGGTGTGGGGGCCGGGGGCGAAGGATACGGAGTGGAGGAGAAGAGGGGCGATGCGCTGCCGGAGTTTGCGGATCATGGCGCTTGCGGCGGCGGCGGAGGAGGAGGGGGAAACGGCGGCCGACGGTATCGAGGGTCTTTTGAGTCATCCAGGGTTCAGTGGACCGGATGAGGAAGCAGTCGAAGACTTGGCCCATTTGGTTAGCGGGCCTGTACGCCCAGCCCACTTTGATGATAGGAGCCTCCGGGACCCTATCGTCTTCTTCCTCGCACATAGCTCCTCAGCCGCCGCCATAGATTACTTGCCCCTTGCCAGCTGCCGCTAGCCATCTCCCTCACACCAGTGCCTAGCAAAATCGGAAGCCCTCATCGATCTCTTGTCTCCAGCTCTCCATTACCCTCAGTCTCGCTGGAGATGCAGACTGCTTGGCCAAAACTGCTCTCCGCTCCGCTCGATTGGAATCTAAATCCCTCTTACCACTTCATGTCCTAACTCAAGTCCCAGGCGCCGACCCGCAGTCCGCGCTCCGTGTGACACTCCTGCTCCTCTCAACCGGCGCAGCGCCGCCGCGCCCTCAACCGCCGCCGCCATGCTGCTCCTCCGAAGGCACCTCCTCCCTCTCCTCCGCGCGGCCTCCCCGCTCCCTTCCCCAATCCACCGCCGCGCCTGCCCCCTACTCTCCACCTCTGCCTCCGCCGCCCCTTTCTCATTCGAGGACTACCTCGTCGCCGCCTGCGGCCTCTCCCCAGCTCAAGCCCGGAAGACAGCCCAGAAGGCCGTCGATGAAACATCCAGACATTCTAAGAAAGCATTCGAGGACCTCTCCCGGTCCCGCCTCAAATCCGCATCCAACCCGGACGCCATCCTCGTCCTTCTCTCCGGCGTCGGCCTCTCCCGCACAGACATCGCCGCCGTCGTCGCAGCCGATCCGATGCTCCTCCGCTGCTCGGTGAAGACCATCGGCCCCCGCCTCCTCGCCCTCCGGGACTGCCTCGGTCTGTCCGCTCCCCAGATCGTTCGCTTCCTCCTGGTCGGCTCACGCTCTCTCCACAGCCGCAGCATCCTTCCCACGCTCCAATTCTTGATCTCGTTCTACGGCTCATTTGAGCAGGTCCTGGTGGCAGCAAAGAGGAATCGCGGCCTCCTGCACGCGAGCCTTGAGAAGACGATCGAGCCTAAGGTAGCGTTGTTTCGTCAGTTTGGTGTTCGCGATATTGCCAAGCTGTGTTCAAACAACCCAAAATTGCTTACGTTCAGCCTGGAGCGCGTGAAAGAGTTTTTGCTGCGGGCGGAAGAACTTGGGGTGCCTCGCAATTCACAGATGTTCAAGTACGCGGTGGCTGTGGTCGCCTGTAATTCCAGAGAGAAGGTTGCTGCCAAGATTGAGTTTTTTAAGAGGACTCTTGGTTGTTCTGAGTCCGAGGTTTCCATTGCAGTGTTCAGACAGCCAAGTATTTTAGGAGTCTCTGACGAGAAACATATCCGCAAGTTTGAGTTCCTGGTCAATGAGGTTGGGATGGGGCCACGTTACATTCTGGAAAGGCCTTATCTGTTTGCATTAAGCCTGGAAAAGCGTCTGCTCCCACGGTATAGGGTTCTGAAGGTCCTGCAGGCAAAGGGATTGTTGAATAGCAAGATGAGCTTTACTAAATTCGTTACGATTGGAGAGAAGGCTTTCAGATTGAGGTTCATTGACCCTCACAAGGATTCTGTTCCTGGTCTCGCAGGTTATTATACCACGGCTTGTGCTGGTGGTGTGCCCCCTGAAGTCCAACTATCATCCTGAAATATTTAATTTACATAATTGAGGTGGATTGTAGAATTGCAACTCATGCTCACTAGCAACTGTCCATGGTACAGTACAGACTTTTGAATTTTATGTTTCAGCAATATAACTACTTCTGATCTTTGACTAGACATTGTCCAAGTTTTAGTTGTGGTTATCGATGAGCATTGGTTTTGAGTTATTTTATAGAGTTACTGTGCGAGTATAATCACTTCTTCCTAGCACATGACTTACTTTATCCTCAAAGTTAGCTCTTCTTCAGTAGAATGGTCATTGTTATAGTACTTGTACTACTAGTAATATGATAGTATTAGCTTCCCCTTTTCTCTAACCATGTATGTTTCATCAGAGATTATCTTTAAGTACCTCACACTAGTTTTTTTTTCTTTTTTTACACTAATCACTGGTACTTCTGTGAGGCTTCCCAAATTTTGGTATTTTGCTGAATCAATTGCTTTCATTTCTAGTGCTGTTTGTATTTTACATTCCTTCATCGATGGCGCTTGACTAGTTAGTGGCCAAAATTCATGCAGAGTTGGAGCTCTCAATGAGACACGCATAATACTGTGTAAAAACAACAAAATTTTCATGCTTTCTCTAGACCGTTTTGAGTGCAATGAGCTCAACCTTCTCAACAAATATGATTGTTTGTTTGCCTGAAGGGGATGAGTTACTAATAGTCGGAATAAACCATAGGTAAGGGATATTCGTAAACTGTTAATGTATTGGTATTGCCTTACAGAACTCGCCACTCAGTTACTGGTATGGCTTCTAGCTAGATTCTTGAACTATCATTTTGATTCAGTTATGAAGTGCAACAAAACTATTGAGTAGGGCAAGTTAATGCGTTTTCTCGAACAGACAAGTTAATACTTTCGTGTAGCTTTATTTCTATATAACAAATATGGTATCTTTTACTTCCTAGAATGCTCAAATTAGAACCACTACTGATTTCTGATTGCTCATAGTCCAAGTTGTAGTTTTTCTATGAAGGAACTGCATGCATTTGTTAGTCGCTTACTCGCTTCTGCTTAGCACAATGGCTAAAGAGTATCCTTAACATAGTTGTTCTGCTGCAGGTAAGTATTTTTTATAGCACTTAATCATACTGGAATTTGACAGTATTAGCTTTCCCTTTTTCCTAACAAGCATGGACTATTTACAAGCCTTTTTCTTTCCTATTTGTCATTCCGTGTTCAGGGTTTATGGCAGTTCACATGATGTGTTCAAGAACTTGTTGAAGTGTTTTCTAAGCAGTATCACAAAAGCTTCTGTATCCACCGGTATCCTCTATTTTGAGCTGCTTGTGAAAGTCCAGACCTCTGGAGAACCCCTTGGTGAGTGTTTGATTGAAGTCCAGTTGCTGTCCATGTTTTAATATATTCTTCTGTTTCTTATTTTCCATAGCTCAAGTGCAGAAAAAAGGAATCAGATAGACCAACCACAAGCGTTAACTTTGTATGGCTTGTGTGATAAGAAGAAAGTATCTTCATAGGATCTATGTTCGTTTTGTACGTTTAAGGCTGTAAAAGCTTGTTTGCCTCCAAAGTCCACACGGTAATTGATTCGAAGATACAGAGTGTCAACTTCCAGAATAAGATTATGTGCTTTACAGTTTCTGGTTTCTCAGTCGCTGTTGTTTTCCTTGTGAATTTTTTTTCCTGTCAGTTCTGGTTTCTGTTTCCCATGGATTTGAGTGATGGCGTTACACAGGCAGTACTGGACCAAGTGCAGTGTCAGCAGTTCAGTGCTTTTGCCCAGCTCTCCTCTCAGCTTTGTATGGAGTTTGAGGATCTAGGTTTGATCGATCAAATAATTTATTGCATGGAGCGTTAAGAACATCTAAGGTTCCCATGGTGCTGCTTTCCTGCAGATTTGCGTCTGAGATCTGGTACTGGCTGCAAGCACAACCGAATGAAGTTTCTTTCATATGACATGCTTACATAATTAGAAATCAGAACATGTCGTGTTAGCTAGCTCTCACGGTCAATGGCCCGTCGCACCACGGCGCTTCCTCGCCGGAGGACAAGCTTCCGGCCGCCGCGTAGACTGGGCAAGGGTGATGGCAAGAGTCTCCGGCGGTCCGGCCGCCGCTCCTTGGCTGCTGCTGTTTCTGTATTGTGGACCAACACTAGAGGCATTAATCTACGGCATTTTGGCTGGAAGAGAAAAGGAATAGCCCGTAAAGAAAGAAACAAAGGAATTGCTCCCTGTCCCAACCTCCCACGCGGACCCCTTCCGCCGCCGCCAGGCTGCTCCTCCGAAGCCGCCTCCTCCCTCTCCTCCGCGCAGCTACCCTGCTCCCCTCCCCTACGCACCACCGCGCCTGCCTCCTCTCCGCCTCCGCCGCCCCATTCTGCCTCGAGGACTACCTCGTCGCCGCCTGTGGCCTCGCCCCAGCTCAAGCCCGCAAGACGGCTAAGCAGGCGTTCGATGAAGCATCCAAAGACTGCAAAAAGAAGGCATTCGAGGAGCTCTGCACGTCTCGCCTCAACTCCGCCTCCAACCCCAACGCCGTCCTCGCGCTGCTCTCTGGCGTCGGCCTCACCCGGACCGACATCGCTTCCATCGTCGCCGCGGACCCGCTGCTCCTCTGCTCCTCGGTGAAGAACGTCGGCCCTCGCCTCCTCGCCCTCCGCGACTGCCTCGGTCTGTCCACTCCCCAGATCGTCCGCTTCCTCCTGGTCGGCTCACGCGCCCTCCGCGGCTGCGATATCGTTCCCAAGCTGGAGTTCTTCATCTATTTCTATGGCTCATTTGAGCGGCTCCTCGTGATCATGAAGAGGAACAACAGCATCCTATTTTCGGATTTTGAGAGGGTGATCAAGACTAACATCGCGCTGCTTTGTCAGTGCGGTCTAAGTGTTCGAGATATTGCCCAGCTGTGTTCACGCAATGCGCGGTTGCTTACCTTCAGCCCAGAGCGTATCAAGGAGTTCGTGCTACGCGCCGAAGAGCTTGGGGTGCACCGCAGCTCGCGGATGTTCAAGCACGCAATCAGATCTGTCTCAGATACCAACAAAGAGAAGGTTGCTGCCAGGCTCGAATTTTTGAAGAGTACTCTTGGTTGCTCCGAGAGTGAAGTTGCAATTGCAGTGTCCAAGAAGCCAACTATTCTAGGATACTCTGAGGAGGGCCTTCTCCGCAAGATTCAGTTCTTCATCAAAGAGGTTGGAATGGAGCCTCAGTACATTGTTGAAAGGCCTGTCATATTATCATACAGCCTGGAGAAGCGGCTAGTGCCCCGGCATTGTGTCATGAAGGTCCTGCAGGAAAAAGGATTGCTGGGTAGTAAAATGGGCTTTTACACATTTGCTCAAATTGGAGAGGAGACTTTCAAATTGAAGTATATCGACTATCACAAGGACTCTGTTCCTGGGCTTGCAGATGCTTATGCCACAGCTTGTGCTATAGTTGTGCCCTCTGGAATGAAATCATAACATCTTAAAGTGTTCCAATTCTTTTTGTATTCTAGGCTGATGGTATAACTGCAACTCACGCTCATTCGCAGTTGTCGATGTTATAGGCGTTCTCAATTCTTTTTCTTTTGAAAAGAAGTTATCAATTCTTCTTTCTGCAGTAGAACTATTAGTGATCTCTGACTGCTCATAGTCTGACTTTTAAGTTATTCTGTCAAGGAGCTGGTTGGCTTATTTTGAGCCTTGCTGCACGTGTTTGTTAGTCGCTTCTTCTGTCTAGCACACGGCTGAAGATTATTCTGCGAACAGGCCCTTGTCGTAGCACTTAATCTAGTTGGAATTTGTCAGCACTGGCTTTCCCTTTTTCTCTAACCGTGTTTGTTCAGTATGTTTCATTTGTACTTGCATTTTACAACGCTCACTGATACTTCTTTGGGGCTTGACTATTTTGTTTATAGAGGAATGGATTATTCTTGTTTCTACTGATGGTTACTACTTACTTTACTGAGGCTGAACTAGTACTTTCAAGTAGTGGCCGCTATTGCTACTGAGAAGAAACAATTGTGTAAACCAAGTATTGTGGCCAACAATACATTCATGATTTCTAAGAACTGTTTTGGTTCTATGGACCTCTGCCTATGTACTGAAGATGGTTCTATTTTGTCCCAAGGAATTGGAGACTGTCTGCTGAAAACAGATGGCAAGAACTAATTTGCTGTTCTTGCATTTCCACAGAACATATCCCTTTTGTATGGGCTATCTATCTGATTATGTAAATCGGTCTGCCATACATAGAGGAGATATCTCTTCTGGAAATAATTCCATTAAATAAGGAAACAAAATATTCTTAAATCAAAGCTTGTTTATTAGCATTTTGATAGTCCTGTGATTTTGAGAAGTGAGATTTTTTCTCAAAACATTTGCACTTGTATAGGATAGGAAGCCTGTGCATGATGGATAGGAAGCACAGTACGATTTATAAGGATTTTCTTACTATATGTCACACTATGCATTCTGGTTTTATGGCAGCTCACAAGATGTGTGTAAGAACTTGTGGAGGTGCTTTCTAAGCAGGATCACAAAAGCCGCTGTAACCACCGGTGCCCTCTGTTTTGAGCTGCATCTAAAGTCCAGGCCTCTGGAGAGCCACAGCTCATGTGCAGAAGCAGCAAACCAGATAGGCGAAGCGCATGCGTACATCTTGCATTGTATGTGTGTAATGACTAATGAGAAGAGCTCTTCGCATGTTAAGGCTATACTTAAAGCTTGTTTGCGTCCAGTCATTTATTCAAAGATACGAGTCCCAAGCTCTAAAACATGTTTGTGTGGAGACTGCAGGCGGTATTCCTGCTCTGGCTTCCAATTCCTGGGCTTTCAATGTCATTTCAGTCAACTATTATTTTCCTTGTGGAATTTTCTGTTAGTTCTGGTGTCGGTTTCTATGGATGAGAGCGATGGTTTTGCGCGTGCAACGCTGGACCAAGTCTCAGGATCGTATGAAGTTTCAGGATCTAGAATTGAGCAATTAGGTGAATTTCGTATATGGAACCGCAACAACACTTGGAAAGTTCTGCAATAACTCACATTTTCCCCCCTGAATGGCTCGAGGCACTTGCAGCAGAACTTCCACCGTAAAAAAGTATAAGTATGATACTTTGTGCTAATATCAGCCGGGATCCGTGGCGCAATGGTAGCGCGTCTGACTCCAGATCAGAAGGTTGCGTGTTTGATTCACGTCGGGTTCAAACCCCCGAACTAAAACCGGATCACTTTTTTTTTTCGAGAATACCTGTTTACGCAGAGGCGGTTTGCCGGGTTTGCGTCGCGATCCATCACGCTCATGCCGCCGGGGGGGCACCGGGACAGCGAGCCATTGCGACGCGCGTGAACTATGAACCACGATGACAACCTGACGAATAGACAAAGCGAATGCCAGGCACCCACATCAGCAGCAGGCTTCAAATACCACGGAATGGAATGGAATGGAAAAGCGAAAACTCAACCAAGCAGGTAACTGAATAGTTCGTACTTGATTTTTACTAAAGAGTTATACTAGACTGATTGGTTTTGTTCCTTTTATCTATTGCATATATAGCGTATTAAGATGTGAAAGGTTGCCTGTGCAGCTGAAAAAGTGGCTCGGATGACTTACCTGATGAGGCGAGACAATTGGACCGAAGGATACTCCAGTTCCAAATGCGTTCCATGAACTACCAGTGAGGGGTAGTTCAAGGCGTGATGGATTTACTATTACCGGTCTTCATTGTTATCATGTTTAGATTTTCTATGTCTTTGTTGACAAAATTTGTGGCAAACTAATTTCAGCGTCGTAACGAAACAATAATTGCTATGGTATCTCCTTTTTCTTACGTATATATGCATATTCATATATGTATCAAATGATGATTTTACAAAACTATTGTGGTTGTTAATTAGTAGTCAATATAATTTTTTTAACTTGCTGTTGTTAATAGTTGCTATGTTTGCCCAAGTTTCAAAAAAGTTCTTGATCAGCCACTGTTGGAGCCGGAGTGTCTGTAACGCTCTAGTTAGTTACTTAGGGGTGTTTAGATTCAGGCACTAATTTTTAATTTTTACTTCGGGTCATATCGAATATTTGGATGCTAATTAGAGGATTAAATTTGAGCTAAGTGTAAAATCAATTGTATAAATGGAGACTAATTGAGAGTAGAATCTATTAAACCTAATTAATCCATTATTAGCATATATTTACTGTAGCATAATATTATCAAATCATGAACTAATTAGACTTGATGGATTCGTCTCGCGAATTAACCTCCAATTATGTAATAAGTTCTATAATTAACTTATATTTAATACTCCTAATTGGTATATAAATATTCGATGTGATGGAACTAAAATTTAATCCCTATAAACCAAACACACAACTAAGGCTTTTCTCTTCTCCCTAATCCCTATAAGCCAGCTTGGCCTTCAAACCGGAAGCAAAGGTAACTTACATTTTTTACATGGCAAGTTACGGCGAGTGCCAAATCAAGGGAAGCGTTCCTTTCAAAAAAGAAAATCTAAGGGAGCGGGCGCTGAGGTCGTAGAGACACCTCGTACGCCAAGGTGAAGGATGCCACAGCATTACAATTTGCATCGGAAATAGCATACAATACGGATGGCGTCAACGCTAATGGAAGGAACGGATGGCATTCGTGAATGAACAAATGAAATGGCAAAAGAACTGAGACAGATTTATTGATCATTGAGTATGTATATATATACATGGTGAATAGTAACTGCACCCCAAAGGAACACGACTATTCGTACAGGGAGAGTCATGTATGTGATGCGGTTGGAGTCAAACTCCTGTTGACCATATTAATAGATGAGATCACCCCTTAATTATATTTACAACACTCCCCCTTGATCGAATCCTCATCATAGATCAATGTTCTCAAAAATACTCCTCAAAAACCCTGTGGAAAAAGAGGAATATATCTATACCATGATTTCTCTCTAAACCCGTAGAATTCAAAGAGAAATCTATGTCATATGTATTTCCATAAAAAAACCCCCGTGGGGAAAAACTAGAAATACGACACATATGTATATACTTATGTTCACCATTGCCTCATTAAAAACCTTATATGAGAAAAACCCCAAGGGAAAAAAACTCATAGAAGGAAAAGAGTACAATGTGATGCATTCAACAAGACATATCTCTTGGGGTATCTCCCCCTGAATCTTGTAAATCTCGAAGATTTCTCATACCAATCCCCCGAACACATTTCTCAAATGTTGAGGCAGGTAGAGACTTAGTGAACAAATCAGCAAGATTATCACAAGATTTCGTTTGCAAGATATTTATCTCACCACTCTGTTGGAGTTCGTGAGGATAAAATAACTTGGGAGCAATATGCTTAGTGATGTTGCTCTTGATGTAGCCTGTTTGCATCTGTGTAACACAAGCAGCATTATCCTTATAGATAATGGTAGGTGATTCCATAGAACCAATACCACATGACTGTTGTATGTGGTTAATCATTCTGCGAAGTCATACGCATTCACGTGATGCCTCATAAAGTGCAATTATCTCAGAATGATTCGTAGAAGTTGCCACCAATGTCTGTTTAGACGATTTCCAAGAAATGGCAGTTCCACCATGTAAGAAAATGAATCCTGTCTGAGACCTGGCATTATGGGGATCAGATAAATAGCTAGCATCAGTATATCCAACCAACGTAGGATCTTGGTTCTTCTGATAGAACAAACCCAAGTCCTTTGTGCCATTAAGGTATCTGAGGATTTGCTTTCCTCCTACCCAATGACGTTTTGTTAGAGCAGCACTATGTCTTGCAAGTAAGTTCACCGCGAAAGCAATATCAGGCCTGGTGCTATTCGCGAGATACATAAGTGCTCCAATGAGACTAAGATAAGGGAATTCATTCCCCAGTATCTCTTCTCCTTCATCACGTGGTCGAAAGACATCTTTCTCAAGATCAATCGATCGAACCACCATGGGTGTCTTGGCCGGATATGATTTATCCATATTGAATTTCTCCAATATTTTCTAGATATAGGTAGACTGGTGCACTAGGATTCCTGAATGAAGGTGCTCAATTTGCAATCCAATGCAAAATTTGGTTTTACCCAAATCCTTCATCTCAAACTCTGTCTTAAGATGATTGCGAGCCTCATCAATACTCTGTGAATTTTCAATGATGTTTATATCATCGACATACATCGATATGATACAAAATCCTGACGAGGATTTCTTGATGAAGACACATGGGCAATCATCACGGTTAGAGTAACCCTTTTGCATAAGGTACTCACTCAGTCGGTTGTACCACATCCGTCCCGACTGCTTAAGGCCATACAAAGACCTTTTCAATTTCACACAATATATGTTGCGATTACCGTCCTGATTCGGTATAGAAATCCCATCGGGAACTTTCATGTAAATATCCGAATCAAGTGACCCATAGAGATATGCGGTCACTACGTCCATCAACTGTATAGATAGACGCTTTTGTATTGCCAAAGATATAAGATATCGGAACGTAATTCCATTCATAACTGGAGAATATGTTTCATTGAAATCAATGTCGGGTCTCTGCGTGAACCCTTGTGCTACAAGCCTCGCCTTGTATCTCACCACCTCATTGTTTTCATTCCGCTTCCGGATGAAAACCCATTTAAAACCCATAGGGAAGGTTTTAGGAGGTGTAGGTATCACTGATGAGAATACCTCTCTCTTAGCAAGTGACGCTAACTCCGCATCAATTGCCTCCTTCCATTTATTCCAATCCGAGCGCTTCTTGCACTCTACCATGGACTTTGGATCTGGATCTTTATGGAGATTCTCAGCAATTGATTCGGAGAAGTATATGTCGACAACGGTAGTCTTACGATCATACGTTTCTCCAGTATCAAGATAATTTATGGGAATTTCTTGTACTCCCCTTGACGGTTCGTCATTTCCCAAAACGACCGCGTCAGGGTGTTCCGAAACCCCAGCATCAGAAAATGAGTGCACTGTTGATGCAGGCTGTGGATGTTCTGTATCCATTATATTCCTCTCAACCTGTTGTTGAGTCACATTTGCTGGTTCAGAAGGAGTGTCCTTCTCTTTCCTATTGCGCTTACGAGAAGCCACACCTGCAGGAATTGCCGTACTTCTTCCACTCTTACTAGAAGAAGGAAGTTGAATAGTTTTCTTTGGTACCTCTATTCTTTCTGGCACATTCCTTGCGGGTATATTGGACTTTGTGACGTCTTTACCAGTAGTAAATGCATCTGGCAGATTATTTGCAATATTTTGCAAATTCAGAATCTTTAGAACTTGATGTTCTGATTCCTGAGTACGAGGATCCTCTGTGGCGATGCCTTTTGCATCCCAATTTATTCCCCGGCTTTCAGTGTGGTACTTAAATTCTCCCCCTAAAGCCGGGAAGTGATCTTCATTGAAGATACTATCAGCGAACCGGGCTGTGAGCAAATCCCCTGTCAGCGGCTCCAGGTATTTAATGATCGACGGAGATATTAATCCCACATAGATCCCCAATTTTCTATGAGGGCCCATCGATGTTCGCTTAGGTGGTGAGATCGATACGTACACAGCGCAACCGAATTTTCGCAGATGGGAAATACTTGGAGGATCACCTCGCACCATTTGCAGCGGGGAAGCTGTATGGTATGCAGTTGGGCGTAGTTGTATCAAGTCTGCAGCGTGCAAAACTGCATGACCCCAACACATTGTTGGAAGATTACAACCTTGAAATATTGGTCTAGCAATGAGCTTTATCCTCTTGATTAGCGCTTCTGCTAATCCGTTCTGAGTGTGAACATATGGAACCGAATGCTGAAGTTCAATTCCTTGTGCCATACAATAGTCATTGAAGGCATGTGATGAGAACTCTGCAGCATTATCCATTCGTATACACTTTATCGAATGTTCAGGATGATGCGCTTTCAGTTTAATAATTTCAGCGATCAATCTAGCAAAAGCATGGTTGCGTGTCGACAATAACGACACATGTGACCAACGCGTGGAAGCATCGATCAAAACCATGAAGTATCTTAACGGTCCAGATAAAGGTTGGATTGGTCCACAAATGTCACCTTGGATACGCTCCAAGAATTTGAGAGGCTCATCTTTAATTCTGAGATACGAAGGTCTCAAAATTAATTTCCCAGTAGCACACGAAGTGCACATGATATCCGAAGATTGTGGGAACTTAGCACTGCTCAAATCATGACCACTGGAATTGCCTATGATTTTCCTCATCATCCCAACTCCGGGATGCCCAAGTCGATCATGCCAAATCTGGAATGCATCAACATTTTGGAAAATCACCTTGTATGCAATATGTGGTACGGGCTTTATGTATGTGTAATACAATCCAGACGGAAGAGATAACACCTTTTCAAGTGTTTCTTTGCCTAATCCGTTGTCCTTGGTGAATAAGAGGAATTCCTCCTTATTCACTTCATGTGTCTCAACATGAATACCATTACGACGGATATCCTTGTAGCTTAGGAGAGTACGAGTCGCATCAGGATACAATAATGCTTCCTCGATGGTAATCTGCGTACCCATAGGGAGTATAATAGTGGCTCGACCTGAACCAACTATCATAGCATCGCGTCCTGCGATCGTTAAAATATTTCCTTCTCTCTTGGTGAGAGTCTGAAAATATTTTATTTCCCTAAGCACTGTATTTGATGAACAACTGTCCACCAGGCACATCTCCTCCTCCATCGGATCGACTCCCGTAGAAAAATCTATATAGTTTGCAGAATTTAAACATAAAAATCATGCAAATATATAGAACACACACTATTATCATTGAGATTGTAAACAGAGTGCTTTATACTAACAAAGTAAGGACAACCTTATGTCTTAATATTACAAGCCTTGCAAATATAACTATCCGAATATCAATTATGTATGATATTGAGTCTAGTGAAGGTCCCCAAAGATGTCGTTGGACTCATACTCTACGACCATCTTATCATCATCCAAAGGAGTCTCCCCCTGAGGTAGACTTTTGGTACCACTTGGTCCCACTTCATTGGATGCCGGGTCCGAAGTACCAGTCTCAGCCACATGAGAGACAAAATGTGCTTCATACTTCTTCCCTTTAGTGCTTTCACCATGTCTAATAGACTTCAAGTACAAATCCACCAAATGCTGAGGAGTCCTGCATTTCTTAGCCAAGTGAGTGTGGCACCCACACTTGAAACAAGCCCTTTTCTTGTCATTATTTGGCTTAGAAATGCCTTTCCCCTTGTTGTTGAAGTCTCCCCGAGGCTTGCGGAACTTCTTCCGCTTACCACCAGATTGGTTTCTAGGGTGGCTGCTAGAACCATCCCTCCCAGTCTTTTCAGTGACATGTATTTCAGGCAAAGGAGCAGCACCCGGAGGGCGCTGCTGTGAGTTCCACACAGTGAGCTCATGATTCCTCTCTGCCTGATGTATTGTCTGTATCAAATTAGCATAGACTGTGAAACGCTTCTCACGATACTGCTGAGTTATGAGTCGCTCTGATGGAAGTATTGTAGACAATGTCTTCTCAATTTTCTCCAAATCAGAGGGCCCCTTCTCACAGAACTTGAGTTTCTGGCTTATCTTATGAACAACATGATTGAATGCATCCACGGATTTGAAATCCTGGAAACGCAATTGGCTCCATTCATAGGAAGCCTCGGAAAAAACAATTTCCTTTTGCTGTTCATACCTTTGCTTCAGGGAGTCCCACAACTTGAGTGGGTCCATCTCCAACATATATTCGGACTTTAAGTCCGGGTGGATATGATTCCTTATCATGTATAAGGCCCCATACTTGTATGTATCTGGTATTGACGGTTCACCCGTAACATATGGTGCCAAGCACTGGTAAAGTCCAACTCGTGACAGACTCACTTTGATGTCCGTCGCCCATTGAGGAAAGTAGTGCCCATCGAGTGCGAGAACCTCGAACTCCTTAGCAGCCATTTCCTACCAATCAAATTCCAAACATGAATAATTTGGCATTCAGCAATACATATCAATGTGAATTCAACGAACTTGAATTTCGGTGATTCTCAACGAATTGGAATAATTTTAATGGCAATCATCAACATAGAGTAGACGTTATAATCCAAAATTCAAGATTGGATACGCACGTTGAGGATAATAACTATGTAAAACATAGTCAAGATCCCGCAGTAGTATAAAAATACTACCTTGTGTATGACCAATATGAAAATGAATCAAGGTAATCTCTAATATGATGTATGTCCAAATTCTGACTTGGATGAACATCGAGAACGTATGTAAAATACTTCTCATGTATGACCAACGTCCAAGAAAATGGAACAAATTATTCCAAATAGAAAATCAATGTATTGCATTTTATGAAAACACACATAATGGACCAAGACAATATTTTGCAAGGTAATATTAAGTGAAAGAGGACATGATATGACCAAACTTGAGTACAAACACATATTTACAATCACATATGATGCATGAACAGTACTAAATAGCATAAAGCAAAGATGCTAAAATGAATAAACAGTACTACTAAAATTAAATAAAATGATAACTTGGTTTAGGGCCGAAAAAATGAAATTTCGGCCCACTGCCAATTTGCCGCTCCGGCTGAGCCAGCCCGTCAGCCGTTGCCGCTGCCGCTGCCGGCCTGGTGAGCACACCGGCCCATCAGGCGGCCAGGCCCGCAACTGCGGGATAAAGATGCCAGGCGGTTAGGGTTCCAAAACCCTAACCGCTCAATCCTCCAACCGCTCGTCGCCGTCGCCTCGCAACTTCCGCCGCCGCCGCTCCAAATCGCCGCCGCCGCCGCCGTACCCCCTTCGCCCCTACCAGATCCATGGCCGCCAGTGCTAGATCAGCCCATGGCCCGGCCAGATCTGGTCTTCCCTCCCCTTTCCGCCCCCTCCCCAAATCAGTGCCGCCGCCGCTCAAGCCCCCTCCCCGGAGGAGGAGGACTCGTACCCGTCCGGTCGCCGGCCGTTGCATACGTCCCCGTTTGCTTGGGGATGAAGGCCGGGGCGATGGTTCGCCGCCGCCGTCGCATTGCGACGCGCGGAGACCGGAGCGGGTGGCGGAGGTGGAGGGGCGGCAAGAGCAGGATCGATGGGGGCCGCGCCACTGGGCTCCCTGTCGTTGTTGTAGTAGGGAGACCAGTCTCGGCGTGCGGCCCTCGTGCCCCGGCGTTCAGGGCCAGTAGGCGTGGGGGAAGGAAGACTTGGCGAAGGTGCTCGAGGCGGCGATGGTGGAGGAGTGGCCGGTGCTGCGGAAGAAGGGCCGGCCTTGTCAAATCCGGCGATGAAGCGCGTCCATCCATGCCGAGGGCAGTACGCCGTGACCACCCGTGGTGCCATGGCTGGGTGAGTAGGGCCCTCGAGCCGCACCGTCTCCGTCCACCCGTGCTCCAGACAGTGGCTTGGGGAGTGGATCAAGATCCTCCCCGGCGCCATGCAATTGTCTGGTGGCGCGGGAGGGCGATGCAGTGCCTCTAGGGTGTCAGCCCGGTGTGAGACCGGGAGACGGCCGACACGGCCACGGTTGCGGCTGCGTCCTCCATGAGGTCCTCCCGTGCTCATGGCGTGGTAGCCGCGCCCACCAGTGAGGGCGTGCCTAGCCATTATTCCACGGCTATGGCGTACGGCGGTCCGTACATGCCGGTGAAGGAGATGGCGAAGACGACGAGCGCGCTGGTGACGAGGAAGGCGAAGAACAGAGCCAACAATTGCATCAATTGACGGTAAGTCTCTCGGCATTGTACCTCACAAGGAGTTGAAGCCGATTTCCCGTCGATGAAGATCAATTTCTCTGTTTCTCCTTCTCTTCTTCTTCTTCTTCTCAGTGGAAGACAAAGTGCTGATAACGTGTTTGATGTAATCGTGAATGAACAAATGAAATGGCAAAAGAACCGAGAGAGATTCATTGATCATTGAGTATGTATATATATACATGGTGAATAGTAACTGCACCCCAAAGGGACACGACTATTCGTACAGGGAGAGTTGTGTATGCGATGCGGTTGGAGTCAATCTCCTGTTGACCATATTAATAGATGAGATCACCCCTTAATTTTATTTACAACACATTTGATGGGTACAGGGGAATAAGCCACATGTGGAAAAGATATAAATTGCTTGCACATATTTAATAAATTTAAAAATACAGTTCGAGAAATCATTATCTTTTATAATTTTGAACATACAACCATTCGGAAGTAGCATACTGCAGCTCGGATCCTAGGCTTAAAACACAATGGTACATTAGATTAAGAAAATAGATAATATGTTAAAGCTAGTATGAAGTTAGGCACTGATTAGCTATTTAGCCCGGGGCTTGATTTGTTCCTGCCTCCGCCCTGAGCATACAGTTCGAGTATTTTGGTTATAGACGCTAGCTAATATTTTGATTTAAAATAGTATATATTTAGGTACCTATACCGAATTTTACGAGTTCAATTTTTTTAATTTGTGAGGAACCGGAGAATGTTACATCCCTCCCTTTTTTTCCTTAAAATGGAGCTGTAGAAAAACAGCAGTGTTTTTCATTTTAAAAGAAAAGGAAACAGCAGCGTTGGCGTTGCTGTTGCAGACCTGCAGTCCAGGCACAAGAATCCACCGCCCCTGACGTGGGCTGCCGCCGCGGTCAAAGTTCCCGCTGATCCAATCCACTCGACAGGCCCAATCCGCGGACCCACGTGACCGGAAACGTCTCCCAGTATCCGCTGCCATTTTTCTCCCGTTTTGCTCGTCAATTTCCTCCGCTCGCGGCTCTGCCTGCCCCGCGGTTCCCGCTTCTTACAACACACCCCCGGTCGCCTCGGGTCGGCCTCTCCCCACTGCGCCGCCGCTCCGCTCGCCCCCATTTCCTCCCTCCCTCCTCCTGCTCTCACCTCTCTCCCAGTCAAACCCGCCTCGGGCGCAAACTGATTTCGGCTCCTCGGCACTGAAACCTCGCGTGCGCGGTACGCCCCCGCTTCCTTGTTCCTCCCTCCCCTTGCTTCCCTCTCGATTAATCTCGGCTGCTTTTTTTTTCTGTTTTTGTTTTGATTCGTCTGTTCAATCGCGCAGCTCCAGGACCAAGGGTTCAGATTGGGGGCCGTTTCTCCAGCGTTCTTCGGCAGATTGGTATGTTTGAAATTTTTTCGGGGGAGAATGGGGAACGTTTGGTTCCGATTTTTTTTGTCGGTGGATTACTGCGGATATGGTTTAGTTGGGGGCTGTTTCAGGGTTTATCGCCCGTCCCTTCCGTGTCTAACGGTGGGCGGGATCTTGCGTTTCGCGTTGGTGCATGAGGCGATGGTTGTGGCGGTGAACTGTGGTGGTGCGCGGTTGGTTACGGCTGATCTGTTTTTTTTTTATGCTTGTAGACGGTGGGGATTTGGTCGAGTCCAAGCGACATGTTTGTGGGAGGAATGTTTCGTGGGTGATGTGGCTTGTTTCGGGAGTTAGAGGCTCGTGTTTGTGCATTCCGTTTGTGATAGTACTAGATGGTTGGAGTTGGGTGATTTGGCCGATGCGTGGTGGCGTCTGCCCGGACATGTAAATGTGTTCCCGTCGGGGAGCACATGCGTCATCCATCAATGCGTGCCACGTTGTGTGTTATTTGCGACCAAGGATATGAGATTAATTTCTGTCCTGCGTCCTTCAAATGAGTGATATCATAGATTGGGTTGGATCTGTTATTTAAGGAGAGTAGTTGGTGTTAGATTGTGATGTAGTACTAGTGTTTGGCCCCACTGACTAGTGTTGATGCGACATGTTCGAATGTTGGCATTTGGGTGCATGTTCCTGTGTAGTTACTGCAGTTGAATTGAACAGTGCATTATCTGAGTGGCCCTTCTATTCGTGATAAGGATGTTGTTGAGAACGTGACCTAGTAGTCCTAGCTTCTCTGTGGATTGAGTCCAAGTTTACCTTTTACATGCCATGCACAATCTCTGAAGGATTGGAGCCGTGCGCATTCTATGCTGCGTCCACTAATCTGCATCATTGATTGTTCGAAAATGGTTGATATTTTTATTTTATTTGTGCCACTAAAACCAAAATGGTTGATATTTTTATTTTATTTGTGCCACTAAAACCATTAAATTTTCTCTTGCATACTCATGTAAGTTGCTGATTGGTACTAGATGCTGACGGCTGACCTCATGCCTTGCAGAATTGCATGGGAGTTAAGTTAGGAAGAATGCTTTGCCACCTATGCAGATTTATTTTTTATTCAATGTGCAACATTCAGGCATAAATACCAACATCCCTAATTGCATAAAATTTCTGTGATAAGGTAGTTTGTAAAATATGTATTGGTCATTGCATCACTCACCTTGTTTGACTTCTAAGCACAGTCTTCAATATCTACTCATCCTTGAAATGTTTTCATTATATTCTTTATATGCTGATTGTCATTATTATTTATTAACAATTACTGCATGACACATGCGTCCCCCTGAAAGCTATTTTGCGTCATGGAGAGTACAGACAAGGATGAGAAAAATCTTGTTGTCACTGAAGAGTGTACTAATCCTGGAGAAAATTGTGAAGATGAAGGGGATTTATCAAGGAAAACAGAAATGTTAAATGTAGAAGAATCAACAAATTCTTCGAATGTGGGTTTAAGCAATGAGTCAGAAGCACAGATCGAAGAGGGAGGTAACTCAGAAAAGCACTTAAATGGACAGATGAATGAAAGCACAAGTTCAGATGCCATGGAACCTTTACACTCAAACCAGATCACAAAAGAGATTCTTGCTGAAGACAAATCTGAAGAGCCAGTGTTTGATGGTACTGAGGTTCCTGAAATGGAAGAAATGAGGCGTTCTTCCAATCAGTCTGTGGAACTTGACTCAGAGGCTCAATGTTCTGTAATCAATGAGCGGGCTATTGCAATCAAGAATTTTGTTAAAGAAAAGAGTGTCATTGCAGTTTCAACATTTATGCGGCGCCTTTCTGGCAAAAAGGACGAGAATGAGTTTAAGGTTGAGGTTGACAAGCGTGATGGTTCAAAATGCATCGACAGTGAGAAGACTGGGTCTGATTCTGAACCTAAACCTAAAGAGGTACAGCAGAAAACCGACGAAAGGACTGCTTGGAATCCACTAAACTTGATCAAAATTGGACGAGATTTTGATACTTTTATAACTGGGGAAGCAGGGCATGAAGATGCGCCAGATTCGTCAGAGCAATCAAAAGTGAAGGGTAGGATTATAATATACACAAAACTTGGGTGTGAAGATTGCAAAATGGTTCGTCTATTCTTGCACCAGAAAAGGCTCAAGTATGTTGAGATCAACATTGACATCTTCCCTAGCAGAAAGTTGGAGTTGGAGAAGAATACCGGATCATCCACTGTACCAAAAGTTTATTTCAATGACCTGCTGATCGGAGGATTAGTTGAGCTGAAGAAAATGGAAGATTCTAGCATACTTGATGAGAATATCGGTGTACTTTTCAAAGAAGAACCCTCATCTTCTGCTCCCTTACCTCCCTTACCTGGAGAAGATGATGAATCTGGAAGTGGGAAGATGGATGAGCTGGCAACCATTGTCAGAAAGATGAGAGAGTCAGTCACTCCTAAAGATAGATTTTATAAGATGAGAAGATTCAGTAACTGCTTTCTTGGTAGCGAAGCGGTGGATTTCTTATCAGAAGATCAGTATTTGGAAAGAGATGAGGTAAAGCATCTATGATGCATGCCAAAATTACTCTTCTTTAAGAGCCATGTTAGTGTTACGTGGTTACACCTTACAACATGGGTTTTGAATAACATTATTCTTGATTTCTCTAACTCTTGATACTGCCTTTAATTTAGCTACAGATGGCAAAATTGCATGTTTCATATCATTACGTTGTGAAAGGACTTTTCATTTAGTCTCTCTCTCTGTTTTTTTTTACCTCGTACTGAGAATTTCTACCGCCTTTTCATTAGTTCCTGTTATCAATTTAGGCAGTGGAATTTGGAAGGAAGCTTGCAAGCAAATACTTCTTTCGTCATGTTCTAGAGTAAGTTTTGAAATTAGCATGCAATATTCTTTGCATTTCTTTCATATCCATCTGTATTGATGGGCAATTTGGAGGTTGTTAATATCAACTTCTGTCACTGCAGTGAAAATGTCTTTGAAGATGGAAATCACTTATATCGTTTCCTGGATCATGAACCCATAGTTATGACTCAGTGCTACAACATCCCTAGGGGCATTATTGATGCTGCACCAAAGCCCATTGCTGAAGTGGCATCAAGGTTGAGATTGTTAGCTTATGCCATTTTTGAAGCTTATGTATCTGTGGATGGTAGACATGTCGACTACAGAAGCATCCAGGGCTGTGAGGAATTTAAAAGGTCAGTGCTTAGCTGTATATACTTGATCAAGATGTGACAAATCAAAGTATACTGCATAATCCACGTATTGTTTGCCTCAATATACTACAACGGCTGGTTGTTTTATATTGTTCTTCTGGCAGATTTTTGAGTTGATACATATGTTTAGGTTTGTAATATCATGAGTACAGATGTTTAGGTTCGTAAATCGTAATATAATGAGAAGACCTTGATATATTGTTTGAGCCTGCTCTTTATATAAATCATGCTGTAAATTATAAACAGCAATTTCTTTTAAACACATTACTGATGTTATTTGTTTATTATTTTGGGGTGCCATTTGTGATGATGTGTGCATTTTACTAAATCGTTCTCCTTCATAGGTATATTAGAACAATTGAGGAGCTCCAGAGGGTTGAAATTGATGACTTATCACGTGAAGAAAAGCTAGCTTTCTTCATAAATCTCTACAACATGATGGCTATTCATGCATTGGTGACATGTGGCGTTCCTGCTGGACCACTGGACAGGAGAAAGTTTTTTGGAGATTTCAAGTATGTCATTGGTGGATGTGCTTATTCACTGTCAGCAATCCAAAATGGTATTCTACGTGGCAACCAAAGGCCACCATACAACATTGCCAAACCTTTCGGACAGAAAGACCAAAGATCCAAGGTGAACAAATCAGATCCCAATGAAAAGGCTAAACATATTTCTCTGTTTACAACTGCTTGCTTTTTCCTCAAATGCCCCAGTGATGCCTGGATCTGGAATCCTCTTTGTTTTTGTGTGTGTATTTGTGGCATACTTTTGTTCTACCGAGAAATTCTTATGTCTACCCTTGCCACCAAAATAGATGTTCAGTTCTTTTCAAGACTGGATGTATGTTTGACCTGCAGTTTTTTCCTAGATAGGGAAGCTTAAGCGATTTGCATGAAGGGTAAAAAAAGCTTCATCTCCTTCTGAAAACAAAGAACTTCTCTTCAGTTTCACATGATTTGACACCGAATGAAAAATTCAGTAATCCACTTCTGATTGATAATTTCATGTTGGTTATGTATTTGTTCGTTTTCATGTAGAAATGTGAAATATGTATTCTCGAGTGTGTTTCTGGAAATTTAGATGGTTAGGTTCAGCAGATGTTGTAAGCAAAAAGTTTAGAAGTCCAATATACAAAAAAAGTAAAACATATCTTATAAAAGTTGTCTGTTGCACGGTCCCACAATTGAGGTTGTTGTATGAGAGGCCGAAAAGTTTGTCTCCTTGCCAAAACAGCCATTACATAGTCACAACCCTTACCGTACAGCAGCAGTATACTACTTGCATATTACATCATTAATTATAAGCACCCTGTTGTTCTTTTAACTAACTAATTACTGAGACCTACAAACCACTCAGGAGTTTACTAGATTTGTGATGAGAATATATATTCATTCATCTTGTTCCCTATAAGTGCAGGTGGCCCTTCCATACCATGAACCTCTTGTTCACTTTGCTTTGGTATGTGGCACCAAATCTGGACCTGCACTTAGGTGTTACTCACCAAGAGATATTGATAAAGAATTGATGGAAGCTGCACGTGATTTCCTAAGGAATGGTGGGCTGATTATTGATCCTGATGCCAAAGTCGCATCTGCAAGCAAGGTTTTAAAATGGTAAGATGATTGTTATTCTTGCTTACTCATAGTCCCTTGACCATTTTACTGCTTTCACTTAGTAGTGTGCATACCAAAAACTGTCAAATCAAAATAACCATGCATATATCAATGCTACTCTTAGAGAATCCGGTGCTTTGATATGGGCAATTATGTTGTTAACTCAAGATACAAAGTGTTCTTCAGAGATACGAGGACAACCATGCAACTGCAGAAATATAAGCAAGGATTGATTTTATAGAGTGCATAATATGCTACTTGCATCCCGGCGTTGCTAGTAACAAGCTGTTGAAAGAAAGCATGCTTGAAATTATGATCAAGATCTTGATAGCGATATAGTGAATTCATTAATGATTACTTTCTCAGCTCAATCGCATGGTCCACATGGTTTTCAGGTATAGCACAGATTTTGGCAAGAACGAGACGGAAGTGCTGAAGCACGCCGCAAACTATCTTGAGCCCGCACAGTCAGAGCAGCTCTTGGAACTTCTTGCGAGCACTCAGCTGAAAGTCGTGTACCAACCCTACGACTGGAGCATAAACATCTAGACGCAGCTTGATGTGCATCCGCATGATGTTCCGGTTACATCTGCATACCTGTTGCACAAAGTTCCGTGGATCCGTGCCGCTCATGTACCCACTGTTCCCTTTCTGAAGCCGGGTGCACCTCTGACAGAGCGTTCTTATATTGGGGCAAAATGATGAGTACCAAATGACCTGATATATATTGCGTTGGTTTGACTGGATGAGCGTTTTGAACCATTAACGCGGCCTTCCCCGATTGGTGATACTCAAATTATTTGTTATTGCTGCTATTCAGTGTCCTGCAGATTTTCAGATAGGTACGGTGGTTGTGGTGGTGTTAGGAGCAGATGCTAGCTCGTAGAGCTTTACAGAAGAGAGGTATGCAGGTTATTCTTGATTCGGCCGGTGTCTCGAGCGCGCGACCCCAGGCTGATCACCTTCACGGCAGGCTACACCCAGATTGAATGGGAATTCGTCGGTTGCACTGCATAATCGCACCGGCGCGCCACGTGGAGAGAGCGTGCGTGCGCCCGTGCACGCCGGGATGGAAATTGGACGTGGATAATCGACACTGTCCGATTTCATCTCTGACAAAATCATTCGAGAGACACTGTGTGCTTGCCACAAATGACCCCTCCTGCTCATCTTCTTCGTGAAGCTCGCGACTTCGCGAGCTTCAGTGTCGCTCCACCCGTTGCAGCCTCTCCACCCATCTCTTTCTCCTTGTCCTGCGTGAAGACAAGGAGCTGTAGCAGTCCACAAATGTTAACTCTATCCTTTCGGTATTTCGTTGTTGCCATATTATCTGTCTGATTGCAATAACCCAAGTGGTACGCATGGATTGTCACACTTCCGTATGATAAGAGGTTAGGCAATTGTAGCCGGGAAGGCTTGCCGTTATCATGGCACTCTTGGCTCTAAGCTTGGCAGAGCATACATGGGACGACAGCCTAGGGGAGTCAAAGCATGGTCTATCTGCTAGTGGGTGTGCGTTCTCTCTATACCGCTGACTATATGTATGTGGTGTGTTGTAAGGGCATCTAACTTGCACAAGGAAGAAAATACCCGTGAACCCACCGATATTCTCTCTGGTTGTAACAATGCCTACCAGTTCTTAAGGCATCTCATTGGACGTAATGATATCTATGAGTTTTTAAGGCATCGAAACCAAGTTATAAACATTGACACAATTTGGATGTGTGTGTGTGTGTCAATATATATATATATGTATGCCTTGAGTTTTAGTTTCATGATTGTATGATCCCGATAATCATAATTACGGAAAAAACCGATATAAAGGCAAATAGGTTAATCAACACCTCTCTTATTTCTGAGGAGTCACATGCATTCTCATGCAAACATTATTATTATTGGAGTACAACTTATAGGTAATCTAGCAGAACGCACTCCCAATAATGGGTTGTTGCAAGAACGCGGCAGGGTTCAGTGCAGCTTGTTGGTTGAATGGTAGTAGTTGCTGTTGCTGCAAGTAGAGGGCGGGGTTCGCCACGGCTAGTTGGTTAAATGGAAACAGTTGTTGCTGCCAGTATGCTGCGGGGTTCACAACGGCCAGCTGGTTGAATAGGTGCGAGAGCACCTGTTGTTGCTGCTGCAGTGCTGCGATTGCCTGAATCTGATGTTGGAAAGCAAGTTGTTGTTGCAATACCACAGCCAAGGGTGAGATCGCTGTCGTGAAAGCCTGCTGTTGCCTGTAGGATTGCACAAATGAGTGTGCAGATCCCACGGCTGTCAATGGTGAGAAGTATTGCGGAATAGTGGCCATGGCAGCAGCACTCAACGGTGAAGAGCATTGAGGAATAAAGACTGCAGTAGCGGCACTAGCCGAAAGAGCTAGGAGTGCAAGAAGGACAAATATCCTGGCTGCCATTGTTGCTAAGAGTTTGGTAGTGTGCTTACTCAGATTCTAGTTGGTCGAGAAGATATGGACGATGATTTATCTCCTGATTTGGTGCCTATTTATACACACAGCAAACCATGTAGCCCAAGCATAATTTTGACTTCTCCTGAAAAAAGTGTGGGCTAGATAAGCTACATATGACATGGCATCTAGTCATTTTTGACATTAGTGGTTCCTTTTCTTGGGTATACAATATGTGTTGGCAAGATAATCTACATCAGATACAACAAAAGTGTCTTTCTGTTGTTGTTTTTAACTTTTTATGGTACATGGGCAACAACAGTATGCTATGTAGCCCAAGCAAGATTTTGACTTTTTCTCAAAAGAAATATGGACTAGATAAGCTAGATATGACACTTTATCTAGTCATTTATGATATTTAGTGGTTCCTTTTCTTGGATATACAATATGTGTTGGCAACATAATCACATTAGATACATCAGCAAAAGTTCCTTTCTATTATTATTTTTATGGTACATGAGCAAGAAAGGTATGTTGTTTAGCTTTACACACGTAATTGTCTCAGAAATATCTAATTGCTTCTACTTTATAAAAGTGAGTTTGTTGTATCATGATTTGCCTATGTGGATCGACGATATTTTTAACTCAATTTGTCCCTAGCTAACATCTAATAGGATTAGCTGGAATATATCTTAGCAATGTATTATTTATGTTTTCTTTCTCATGTTTAAGACCAAACTAGGGCCTCCTAAATTGATACCCCTGTGTTTTTCCTATTGGCTAATTTTTTAAAAAAACCAACCGGTGTCGGGACACCTACCAGTGATGGCACCGAGGTTACTGCAACTTGTGTAAGTGGGTGGATGGAAAGACAAGACGCATGTGGTCATCAGCTATGTTGTAGTGACCATAGCAGCTCATCAAGACATTAGACGTTCAGCATGATGTCAATATTGTAGGAGGTGTGGTGAATCTTGAACTCAAAGTGGGAGAGCATGCCTCCAGAAATTGCATTGGCACCGTTAAATGCAAAATATATTTGAGTTGTACATAAATTTTTTGTAGTTCTTAAAAAGCTTTCAGTGAGGCAATAGCTGGGTGTAAGTCCATTCTCAATGGCCAGTTTCATCTTACAGTTTTCTAAATGCAACCTCATCTAAAGTGAGATGAAACCGTGAATGAAACAAAATCCTATAATGCAAAACTTTTATTTGACAGTTTTATAGGCTTAACTTAGCATTTAAAGTGTCGCCCATCAGTGTGAAATGAAATAATCTCAGTGGAGTTTCACTCGGTTTCCAACCCATTGGGATGATATGAATGCTCTCAGTGGAGCTTCACTTGGTTTCCAATGAAACAGTGTACATCGGGTTCATCATGATAATATTCATCTTCTCTCTTTCCTCATAAGTGTTTTTCATGTCACCAGTTTTGCTGATGTGTCACCTCATTTAGTGAGAATGAAACTACCATTGAGAATGGCCGAACTAGTGTTTGAGCATGAAGAGACAAACAAAAGGGGAGAAACATCACAGAAAAAGATGTGGTATCATAAATAAATATGTAATCACATATGCTATTTTTCTATCTGTTGCTCCTATTCCAACAACACTATACTTGCTTTTTCTATAGTTTTTAATGATGTGGACAATGTGCTCAACAAGTTGCCGCCCACATTACAAATAGTGATCCATATCACCCATCTTCTTCTCCTTTTTTCTTTTTGCACAAGCAAGTGAAGAAACTTATCTGTTGATGACAACAAACATTATTTACTCTACTCATTCGTTCTTCCTTACCACATCATTAGAATGATAATAACGAGCTGGGGATTTTGGCTACAATGGCACGTACACCTACAAACTTGACGGAGTGTACATAGCGATCACGGAGGGGAGCCCAAGAAAATCCTATTTAGTTGCGTGAGTTCTCTCTAAAACACTATCCATATGAGTGTGTGTGGTTAGTACATGACATGGTAAAATTAAAACACTGTCCATTATAATTTAGAAATCTAATTTGATAAACAATCTATTGTATAACTTTTATATATTTTTATCTTATATGACATGGTAAAATTTATAATTGATATACATGTCTTTAGAGGAACATGCGGGGAAAGTGTTATTTAACATGAGGCCAGATATTTCGATGGGCATCCAAAGCATCCCTAGAACGCAGGTCGGATCTCCGAAGCTTGAAACATCAAGCCAGCACCAAATATTTATGTTGCGGTTACATGCAAAACCTCTCACCTTTTTAAGTGAGTCCTACCAAATATTTACCTGGAATCAAATATGAAGTAAAATAGGGGGGTCAGGTGTAGAAGTTGATTTAATTTGGAACAGAAAATGTGGAATATGACAAATATATGATGGCGATTTTACCTTGACATGTTTCACCTCAGTTGAGCATTTGAAAATTATTTGCCTTTAACGGACATGGCTTTTATGGATAATATTATAGATACTACTCCCTTTGTCCTAAACTCCCTCTATTAGCTTTTCTAGGTATATAGTTTTTATTACGCAACCGGATATATATTATATCTAGGTGCATATATCTAGAAAAATCAAAACGAAGACAGTATATCCACCAATTACTATTTAACTCCCCAACTAATTAAAACATCAGGGGCACGAGAAAAGGAACATTAACATCACACAAAAGCTCAAATAAAACTGTCAATACCACTCACGAAGTCACGATGCTAACGATCTCGCCGGCCACCAGAAACAGTGACATGTGCTCAAAACTCTGGGGAGCTCGCCGGCCACGGAGACGAAGGCCCAGCCTACATCAGGAAAGATTCAAAACCAATGCATTCCATCCCACTTCACAAATATTACCAGTAATTTTTCAGCTTCATCAGTCCCATGTCAAACCGGCAAACCCCAACATTCCTTTCCACTTCTCGACAAGAATTACCGGTCACTTTTTTCTATTACAAAACACATATGTGACCAAGCTTGACGCAAACGAAAAAGAACGTCTTGACAGGTACTATGCAGCAACTCACTTTTGGTATCACTACGTCTACACATTACACAAAAGCAAACATCCAATTTTCTTGACTCCTGCACACTCCTTTTAGGGTTTTTACCAGGACCCCCCGAGAAATCTCCTTCCACCACACTCCTTTTACACGATAGCAAGCATCAAATTCTCAAGCAGATGTGGCTAGTGGTAATGACATATCTAGGCTTAGGCTGTGAAGAATAGATGCAAGAATCAATTGTCAAAATGAACTTGTGATCCCTGTGGACACGACACCGATATACACATTGCTACTGTATTAACGTCACAATATCGTACATCCGCATCTGTTCTGCTTCGGAGAGTTTGACTGTTGCTTCTCTGAAAAAGGGAGAGAGAATATGTTATGGAACTTTTTAAGCAGAATTATTTATGGAATCTATACACAATAATGCACGTAGACAATGTATGCATGCATCCATAGAAAATTATTGACTCTAGAGATATGGTAATATGGAGAAGACAAAATTGTTTGAAGCACGCACAGAACCAGAAGCGCCCCTTATTTCAAAGAGAGGAGGACGGGTTATTCACATTTAATTTGATGGTCAGAGGCGAATTGAAAGCTAAGCAGTGGTAATTAAGACCCCCGGGTGAAAATAGGGATGTCTCCTACGTGTATGTATGTGTCCTCCAACAGTACAACATGCATGCCAATGAGGTTGCCCTTGGGACAGAAGGAGAAATAGAGACAAATTAACTAGGTAAGCACAGGGTAAAACAAATAAGCCAGCACAGCAGTTCTAATACAAGACTGATTGGCAGATACAGCGAATGTGTAACATGCACTCATACACTGGATAAAAAAATAACAGAGAAAAGGCTCTAGAAACTCATGGTAGCATGTAGCATCGTGAGCAATAGAGAAGACTGATCAACATATGCAGTTCAGTCAGACTTCTGTTATGCCTCACAATCAACCCAGCACCACACCAGCTCAGCTTTGACTATAGTTTTGACTATGCAAGTTTCTGACCAGGAGCATGTTCTGATCAACAAAAGTAGTACATACAAAAATCCTGCTAAAAAATTCCATATCACTGCCGCAGACCAGCGCCACAACTGCAGTAGTACATTCTTGTACTGGGCAATGAAACATGCTCTCATTCCAATTAGAGAATGTGGCAAGAAAGCACTAGAAGAAGGAACTAGATTCAATCCAATGCTTAAGGCGCAGGTTGCATAAAGACTAAAGGCCTTACAGGCTGTATATTTGACTAAAGAACCAACTGAAGTGTAGAGAGCAGAGAAAATATCATGACCTAGAAATTAGTAATGGTGAACAGCACTGATTAAAGTGCACACCTAAAGCTAAAATAAACACTGCACTCATGCTACTATAGGGGTGAGATTGCAAAACAATAACACAGTAGGTGCATTTAACAAATTGTTTCTAGAGGATGACGATCGACGGTTCAATTCTATTGATAAAATAAATTTTCAAGCCTCTATAGAGCAGTCAGGTGAGAGTATCAAATAAATTAGCATGATAAATTGAGCAAGCAAGAGGAAACAAAGCATTACCACTTTTGTTTGATTGGGGAGGCCGCACAACAACATGCATCGTAATCACACTTCCAGGAACTTCTCCAACTGGGACTCGTGACTCAGCAAGAGTTTTGCTATTCTCCAGTATCCTTCCAGCATTGATGAGCTTCACATCATTGACAGTTTTTGGAACTATTTCTTTATCTGTTAACAAACATGAAAGTAGCACTATCAACAGAGGGACAAGACATACTTCACAAAGGTTCTGGAGGACTGAAATATGCCTAAGCTATGTAAAACAGCAATATTTGAAAAATACTATTGACAGACAATACAAGATGACCAAAAGAAGGGTAATTCCCATTTCCAGGCAAGCTTATCAGTCATCAGAAGGAAAAACCACTGAAGTATGGTCACTTGTTAGTTTAACTTGCATCATCCACAAAGCATGCCATGATGCCTGATTCAAAAGAGAAATGGTTCTTTCCTTACTACTGTGAACCCTTAATCCAGCATTAGTCATCACTCTAAGCTAATAAGGTCTGGAGCTTCTTGCCACCTCTGAATTTCTTTCCCAGTTGCACCAGTTTAGAATGTGTCAGCAAACATAAACAGTTGCACAAAATCAATGTAGTGTTTACTTGTGGAATTGCCAAAGAGATATAGCAGAAAATGCTGACACTTCATGTAACATGTCTTTTGTACTGCTAGTACTGTCATGTGACCACATGTTGAATGTGGTCCTGTCCCATGCAGATGCTCAGTCGCACTCCACCTTTACAGTTACAGGCTTAATCCAGACATATCTGTCTGCATAACAAAAAATCATTCTGATGACTAGCTTCAATGAATGGGACCCTTGGTTACTCAGAACTCAGAGACAACCACCAAACAATTGAAGATCATATATAGGCACGCAAGATAAGAAGGCAGGCAGTCTCATTGAGCCACACAATCTCTGGAAATGGTCCTGCCATCACATGTTTGCAGAGATCCTCAGCGTGCCCCTTAAAGATACAGAGATCCAATTTCTAAAAATGCACTCAGAGCTCTAGCAGGTAGCAAAATCCAACCAGGATATAGCACCAGAAACAAAAATCCTGCCCATCCCTTTACACAGGAAGGTAGTAGCAGTAGTGGTATTTGCTAATACAGGTAAGGAGGATTTAAGAGACCGTCACTTGGACAAGGGTCTGAACAACCAACTACCACACGAACAGAACAAACAGCACCCTAGCTGAATCCATCCTACAACCATCACGCAATCCACGCAGCAACATGATCAGTCAATTTGGGGTTCGCAAGTACATCGCAGCACGAAACGGTCTAACTCCAAATTCCCCAACACAACAGCCTGCGTGACATCGGGGGTTTTCTAGTTTCCGGATCAGCAAAGGCAGGGCAGCCGAACAAGCAACCTCCCGAAACAGGAGGCGTCAACAAAGCGGAACAGCATATATATATATATATATAGAGCAAGCGCAGCGAGTGACAAGAGAGAGGGCCTCCTCACCCTGCGGCCACCGGGCGAGGACGAACTCCTTGAGCGCGGCGACGGTGGTGCTGGGGTCGTACTTGCTGGGCCCGATGTCGGTGCCGTCGAAGAGCCGGAACTTCACCTCGATCGGCTCCTTCCCGCCGGCCATCCCCCCTGGCCGGATCGCGGGCGCCGCCTAACCAACCCCCACCAACCCCTTCTCCACCGAAGATCCCCCAGGCTGCAGGAACAACCGCCGCGGCAGGAGCAGGGAATCGGCGGGGAAAATCAGGGCTGGGGAGGAAAAGGCTGCCGGAAATCCCCGCAGGAAGGGCAAGCACCGATGCGGATCCCGCGGAGGATCCGATCTTCCGCGCGGGGATTTAGAATTGCTTCGCGGGGGGCAAAGCGAGGACGAGACGGGGGTCTCGAGGCGGAAAGAGAAGGGGGGAGTGGGATTCGTCGGCGGTTTGGCAGATACACCCTCCGTGATCTCGGTATTTATGACTACCCCGTAGGGAACCTGCCGTCCGAGTCCGACTGCCTGTCTCCGACTGACTGCGAGAGGTGACTCGTTCAGCACGTGCCCCGCAAGTTTCTGTTCCGGAGTTAGGCGGCGGGCGCGTTAAGACTACCCACAGTGGTGGGTTGCATTGATGACTGAACCAGGAGAGAGAGAGTTCAGGCATCGAGGCAACCCCTGCAGGACCGGTGGTGTAATTTAAAATAGCCAGCACCAGTGCATTTGGGTGCGTCGAGGCTGGCTAAATAAAATAATATATTTTAGTCAACTGGCCGTTGGTGGTCCGCATATGGCCGTTGCTGGTTTTCTTTGTCCGCACATGACCGTT
This sequence comes from Panicum miliaceum, assembly GCA_032594955.1. Lineage (NCBI taxonomy): Eukaryota > Viridiplantae > Streptophyta > Magnoliopsida > Poales > Poaceae > Panicum > Panicum miliaceum. The sequence goes on from CM064071.1 coordinate 6,092,014, forward strand.
GCTACACAGGCTATACAAATGTTCTGTATATACAATGCATTCAAGAAGGCTACACATATGGATCCAAACAAGCAGAACCCTCCATCATCTAGTTTCACAAATTTGCTCAACTCAAGCATAAGTTCGGACCCACCAGATCCAAACGCACAACACTACCAAAATTTCCATCAACCACCATACTCTTTGAACTATCCACCCCAAAATTTCCATGGTCATTACCCACACGGCATCACCAATCCCTTCGCAGCAGGTCCATCAAGCTTTCAACAATTCCCTTCCACACCAGTAGGCTACCATGGAGGTCTTTACCAAGGCAACATTGGACAGTACGTGCAAGGGATGCCTGGTAGTTTCGCGTCCAATGGTCCAGCTTCTCCAGTAGGATATGTGGCCTTCTTTGGTGCAAGTGGAGGCAGCAGCTCACGAGGTGATGAGAGCAGCCTAATTGCTTCAGCTTCTCAGGCAGGAGCTCCTCCAATGCATCCAGCTCCTGTTGTTCAAATTGCAGAGGATAGTGAGAGCAGCATAGATGATGGTGGAAACAATGGAGGGCGCAAACTTTGGAGTGAAGAGGAGAACCTACGGCTAGTGAGTGCTTGGTTGAAAAACTTAGATGATCCAATTGATGGCAATGAAAAGTCTCGTGATCGCTATTGGAAGGAAGTTGCAGCAGAATACAACAAGCATGCCCCCAAACAACAAAGAAGAACAGCAACGCAATGCAAAGAACACTGGAACAAGAATATCCCTAACATTAACAAGTTCAATGGATTCTACAATGATGTGAAGAACACACATGCTAGTGGTCAATCTGAGGATCAACTCATGGAGAAAGTTCGTGCAAAGTGGAAGTCAGTTATGAAAAAGAAAAGACCCTTTCCATTGGAACATTGGTGGATACAGGTGGAGGACCAACCTAAATGGGCTAGAACTTACTTGGTTGAAGAAATGCAAAAGAGAATTAAGTTGAATTCATCCGCCGCCTACTCTTCTTCTACTCAAGGCACTGATAGTGTAGATGTTGGTGAAACTAGTCGGCCACAAGGGCGAGATTCAGCCAAATCTGAAAGGAAAAACAAAGGGAAACGTTCAAAAGGTGGCAGCGTGGCAGCAGCAGGTTTACAAATGAAAGTATGCAGACACTCAATAAACTACAACTACGAAAGATAGTGATTGCTGAAAAAATAGCTGATGCAGCAATAGCTCAAGCTGAAGCTGACAGGGAAAGGGCAAAGGCAGACAAGATTGCAAAGTATGTACAAGTACTTGAAAAGGATAATTCGGGCGATAATGTGGCGTTGGCACGCCATGAACAACTTGTGACTTATTTAGCTAAAGAGCTTGGACTGTAGTGTTTGTAGCAGTAGTTTGCCATGTACTTTTCTGCAATATGTTTGTAATGTTTGTAGAAGTAGCTTGCCATGTACCTTTCTGCAATGATCAGTCCTATGTTCAATGTATCTTGTCCATTATGTATGATTGTACCATGGCCCTTTATTCATGCATCTGTGAGCAAAAAGACAATCTTGTTCAAAATCTCTGTTAAATATATTGCAGCATCATAATTGTATAGACCCTCCTACTACTGATAGTTGTTGGAAACTAGCCGTTGGAAACTAGCTGTTGGAAACTAGCCGTTGTATAGACCCTCCTCCTACAATTAGAGCTCCCAGCTCAGTGGTCTCAGCCTGCAAACCAGGCATACTACTTCCTCCTATTTCCTAGCATACTGCTTCAACAAAGCCAATGGCATCACACTCTCAGCCTGATTCTCCTCCTTAAGGAATCAAGCAATAGAATTAACATCCATCAGTTCTTTTGGGATTTCATAAATGATCAATTGGAGGCTCAGGTTGAGGAACAATTTCGAGCTCAGATTGAGGAACAGCAGAGAGGTATGTCCAATCAGCATCGACATTTTTCAAGAAGATATATAGAAAGAAATCGTGAAATTGCTAGTGAAAGACTAGTAAGTGATTTTTTCTCAGACAATTCGGTGTACAATGATGTCCAGTTTAGACAAAGTTATCGCATGAGACACCACTTATTTCTACACATTGTACAGACCCTTAGTACTTGGTCTCCTTATTTCTGTCAAAGGAGTGATGCATCTGGGAAGGTGGGCTTTTCACACCTGATCAAATGAACGGTTGCTATGCGGATGTTAGCATATGGTACACCTGCTCATTTGTGGGATGAGAATTTCCGAATGGCTGAATCCACAATTATAGAGTGCATGAAAACTTTTTGCCAAGGTATCATTGCAAATTTTGGTGAACAATACCTAAGAAGACCCACTAGTGAAGACATCGGACGTTTACTTCATATAGGTGAAGCTCGTGGTTTTCCTGGCATGTTGGGAAGCCTAGATTGCATGCATTGGCAATGGAAAAATTGTCCAAAGGCATGGAGGGGACAGTATACCCGTGGTGATATAAAACATTCCATTGTCATGCTAGCAGCCGTTGCCTCACATGACCTTTGGATATGGCATGCTTTTTTTGTTGTTGCTGGGTCAAATAATGACATTAATATCCTAAACCGGTCACCTTTGTTCACTCAAGTACTACAAGGAAGAGCCCCAGAGGTTCATTTCACAATCAATGGAAATCAATACAATATGGGGTACTACCTAGCAGATGGTATTTATCCAGAGTGGGCAGCATTTGTGAAGACAATACCCTTACCTCAGTGTGAGAAAGATAAACTGTATGCCCAGCACCAAGAGAGTGCAAGAAAAGATGTCGAAACAGGCATTTGGTGTTTTGCAGGCTCACTTTGCCATTTTACGGAATCCATCACGTATGTGGCATATGCAATCACTTTCTGAGATCATGTATGCATGTATAATACTTCATAACATGATTGTGGAGGACGAGAGGGGTTCCTTCAGAGTTCGCTATGACAACAACTATGAGAGTGAATATGATCAAGGCTCTTCTTCTACGCCATTGGCTGGATTTAGACATGGGCCAATTCATGAATTTTCTAGGCTACTGGAAATAGAGGAAGAAATTCGAGACCGGAAAATGCATCGTCAGCTAAAGGATGACTTGGTTGAGCATATCTGGCAGCGATTTGGAGGAAATCATAGTTAGTACTATTTATTTTTTTTATTCTAATGGTTGTATTTTCTCATTGTAATGTTTCAGATTTCTTTTGCTTAATACTCTGATTGAAACCAACGAAGTCAATCTGCTACAGCATATACATCTGCTTGTTTATATTTCACTAATTGCATTCCTCAAAAATCTAGGAATTAAAAATACTTAGTGCATCACCGAGAAGATAAATCAGTACCAACCTTTCCTCCGCCAAGTGCTCCTGTGTGATCTCCGCCTGGTTCGTCTCCCTACCCGCAGCTTCTTTGACTCGCCACCAGCTATGCATCGTCGCTGGCAATGCTCAGCAGAGACTCCTCCATCTAGCTACGGCCCTAGCTACTCATCGTCGTCGGTAACGGCACGCCGCCTCAGTGCCCGCACCATCCGCTCTCGCATCCGCCGCATGCTTCGCGCTTCGTAGATTGGGAAATTTTCATCGGATCCATGAAGCACAAGTGGTATAGATTCAGGATCTGGAGAAGGGCACCTCGATTACAGGGTATTTAGAGATCGATTTGGGAGGATTTTGGGCGCAGGTGTTGACGGGGGAGGGAGAAGAAGTGGGAAATTTTCTCGCGCGAACGGTCCCATTTACAACTCGGCATCGATGCCGACGTTGTGTGCGGTTCGGATTTATCGGCAGAGGTGGCATGGGCCCAGGTAGTTTTAGGAAGGACTTGCTTGATCCCGGGGGGGGGGGGGGGGGGGGGGGGGGGGCCTATTCTGGCTGTGCCACCGTGGCCAAGTTATCCTGTGAGGATCGGGAGCATGAGCTTCGTTTGATTTCACTAGAACATTAAACATCAGGCGCCCGATGCGCACCCTACCGTTTAAACAATCAAATATAAATAAATCAAAGATAATAAAATGTACAATTAAACATAAGTAAATCGAAGGTAATGAAATGTAACGAATGGCGTACATGGTATAGGATAAATTCAACATAAAATCACAGCATACGGTAATAAATACATCGTTAATATGCTAGCATTCGAGCATTGTAGGTATCTATCATAGATGTCTATCCGTCATTGTAGTGTGTAAATAAGCAGTCACGATGGCATATCGAATTGCAGGAACAATCCATGGGTTCATGACTTAGTGCTGCGGAAGACGAATAAAAGCAATGCCATCACAATATGTACTCTGTTTTTAGATCACTGCCTACTATTTGCTTCCCTAAATGCAAGACGATAGCACAATTTAAAAGGTAGCTGTTGTTTTCGTGGTCGTTTAGAGGCAAAATTTTCTAGTGCTAGTTGCTCTTGTCACCCCATATGGGATCGGAATGACGAACTGGGTAGCAGCTTCATGAGCATATCCAGCATGCTGGCTGGCGCTCGTCGCTGTGCTTGAGCTCGACGTCATGCTAGAGCTCGATCTCGACTGGGAGCTTGTTGCGGCGCCGCTCTCTCGCCACCAGCCGGGACCGACCCACCGCGACACGCCCCCGTGGCCTTGCCTACCCGCCGCTCCAGGCCGCAGCGGCCCATGCTGCCTCCGAGCTGGGCTGCCATGCCTGCCCATGCACCGGCGCCGGACCGCGCTGCAGCGGCGTCCAAGGTCGTGGCGTGCACAATGCTCATCAGCTTTTCCCGGTCGACACGAACTACAGACGGATTCAGCATAAGATAGATCATCCGCTTGGCGAGCAGCTTTTCCCTAGCCTTGGTCTTGGCCTGCGACTTGGAGCCCATGATGCCACCTCCCCACTTCTTCCTGACCTTGTCGAACTTGTTGTTGAAGTTTGCCTAGAGTACAATTTGAGTCATTTTAAGAGGGATCATAACCACATGATACCAATCAGATCACAATATGCCATTCTTTCCTACCTTAATAGCCTCCAAGATCTTGCTGAACTCAAGCTTGTCCTCGTTCTTGACAGTGGTAAGGCACAGCACGGATGCGGTCTTCTTGTGAACAATCTGTGTACCATTATTTGTAAAGTTTATTCAGCATTCATTTCAGACAACAATTGATAAAGTTATCAAGCTCAATTTACAGTGTAGAAAACATACCGTTCCAAGGCCAGCCTTTCCTTTAACAATGCAGCAAGGGACCTCCATCTTCCTGCACAGGGCTGGAAGCCACACAACAAGCTCAATCGGATCCACATCATGAGCGATGACAACAAGCTGGGCCTTGTTCTGGAGAAAAAAAAAAGATTCAAATCGACATTGTCAATACTTGTTGTCATGAAAGTGTTACCCTTTATTAGCAAGTAGTAAAGTAAAACAGAGAAGCGATGTCTTACCTGCTCAATGAGGTAGGTCACATGGTTAAGGCCATACTTCACAACAATTGGCTTCTTAGCCTCAACGGTTTTCCCTTCATTCTCAGCCTGAGCCCTCTTCAAAAGCCTCTCCTTTTGGCAGCCTTGTCCTCAAGGCGGTACTTAAGAAGCATCTTAAATAGGTTGGTAGCTGCAAACATACATTCACAGATATTATCAACTACATATTTTACAGTGAAAAATAAATAGATAGCTAAAATAGAACAAACAAAGCAAACATCAAACAACAAAAGCAAGTCGAGAAGACGTAATTCCAGGACCAGATGATGTTCATGCATAGCAGCAACGGCTAGCTAAAACAGTAAGCACATTCCTGTTTTGTAGTTTTTCAGTAGCTTCTATGAACAAAATATGGTGTTTAATCTTTTGCACAGGCAAGATTAGACATGCTACCACACATTCCTAAGATGGAAAAGTACATATATGTACAGTGGTGCCAAAGGCCTAAACAAACACCAATGGCAGGCACATCAACAAGTCAAGACTCTATGTGCTAATCGAGAAATTGAGACACCCAAGCATAATAAACAGTATTACACAAATACTACAACTGTATTGCCATCATGTGGACAAGATTATCCAATGGTTAGTGCACATATCAACTCGGTTCGTTACCAATCAGTTGTTCACATGACGTAGTACTCGGTCCTACATCTATTCGAGCCTACTGTAGCAAGCAAGAAGGGGATATACTTCTAGTGAAGGGGATATACTCAGTTCGTTACCAATGGTCATGGCCGACGCGGTCATGCTCCTCGCCGTCGTCGCCGCGCTTGGCTTCCTCGTGATCCCGTACCTCAAGCTGCTGCTCGTCGAGGTGGGCGCACTGCTTCACCCCGTTGCGTCGTGCCTCTCGGCCGCGCCTTCTTTAGGGCCGCGGTCGCCGTGGCGGCGACCGTCGTCGCGTGGGAGCTGCAGGGCCACCACGCGCGCAAGTGCGGGAAGCCCAGGTGCAGGGGCCTCAAGACGGTCGTGGAGTTCGACATCTAGCTCCAGACGGAGGAGTGAGTGCACGGCCGCCCCGGGCCTGCCACGCGATCGGCGATGCTCGCGACCGCGGGGGGGTGCCCCGTCGTGTTCGGGGACGAGCAGTGGGAGCTGGAGGCCGAGCTCCGCAAGATGGCGCCGCCCAGCGGCCGCACCGTGCTCATCTTCCGCGCGCCCTGCGGCTGCCCCAAGGGCCGCATGGAGGTCTGGGGCGCCAAGATGGTTCGCCGGATCAAGAAGTGAAAAGGGGAAAAGGAGAGGGAGGTTCGTCGTGCCAAGATGGTTCGACGGGTAGGCAGAGAGCGGAGAGGGCGAGAGAGAGAGCGGGCGGCGGCGGGGAGCAGGATAGGGAGGGAGAGGCCGCCGTGTGCCAGGCCGGCCCGCGCCCCCCTCCCTCGGAGCCGCACCCCGCGCCGGATATCGATCCCGCGGGAGCGGGCAGCGGCGGCGGAGAGGAGGAGGAGCGCTGGCGGGGAGGGACGATGGAGGCAGGCAGAGAGGGAGAAGGGGAGGGGGAGGCGGCGGGGGAGAGCAGAGAAGGGGGAGAGAGAGAGGGCGGCGGCGGGGAGCAGGAGAGGGAGGGAGAGGGCGCCGGGGAGCCGGGGAGCCGGGGAGGAGTGTGCGGGGTTAGGGTTCGGGGTTTCGGGAGAGGTAAATGAAAAAGGATAAAGAGTCTTTGCAAACAAGACAGTTGTTATCGAAATTCTTCTTCTTTGTACTGAAATAAATATTATTTGGAGGTCCTGCATGAAAAATATTCGAACGTGTTTACATTGCGGTCCGAAGAGATGGGTTTAGTTGTGATTTTCGAAAAATCGGAAGGCATTTTTGCAAAATATCCACAGCTCGCGTGGATCGACACGCGTCCCATTCGGCGTGCGATGGTTGCCCTACCATTTCAACAATCAAATCCAGCAATAAAATCAAATAAACATAGCAAGAATGCGCTCTTCTTGTTTAAGCATTTGAGGAATGCTCAGGTTTAGAAATTTCTCCAAAGAGTTTGTTACAGGTAAAAGAATCTCAACACATACCGTCCATCCTCTAGATGCAGCAACTTCTATTGGCAATTTACCATCCTGTTAATAAACCACACAAGAAAATTAGAAATAAACATAGGATAGCAGAAAGAATAACAAAACCAGAGGTCTTCTGTTGCACAATGAGGACATAATAGAGGCATTATACTCCGAAGTCCAAACCTACCTATCACAAAGATCACAAATGAGTATAAGGAACTACACGTGCAGGGTGTGCATCATAGTACTTGTGCAGTGGCAGTATAAACTGTGCATATGTACTCAAACTCCTATTGTTCCTGGGATGTGAAAATAATGAATGGCTTTCTAACAGAAGGATGAACAGGTGCATGAACATTTAGATCAACACCTTTCAATTCCTTTTCAATTTCCTTTGATGTTGCATGAAGGCATCATCTCAACTTCAGTATTAGAAAGATATGCAACATTCACAAATTTATTAATGGAGTTCTTTCAAAGTAATTTAAGATGAAATCTCCACATTTAAGAATAAATTCTCAAGCCTTATGTCACAACACTTCCAAAAATCAATATTTGGAATCCACGACTGCAATCATCAAAGAGCGTAATTTTGCCACATGTAAGAACCATGGCTAACTATCATAACACAACAAATGTTAGCTACCACAGCAGAAATTCATCAAGAGCATGTGGCAATGAAACAGCAACCTGACAAAAAGTTTTTGTTCAGAGTGCTATAACATTTGACATTTTCAAATCTACACGCGAAGAGAAGTAACTGTACATACCAAGCCCTATTACTCCAGTATCATCTTGATTCAATGCATTGTTACTGCCAAAGTATGAATTTCATTTGCATATTCCATCCTACAATTTCTGATGCAACAAAAAAGTGCAACTTTGAGGCAGACGACACTGATAACATAGCTATTGCTATGGCTCATGAATCACGACACCACGAGTCCATTTTGGATGAAGAAGACAATGAAAAAAAGCAATAATCTGAGGAAATAGAAAGTGAAGACGTTGCAGAATATTTGTCTTCAATTGATTTTCTTAGAGAGTAAAGTTACTAATTTTAAGAACCACATGCTGTAATTTTGTGACTATGCATATCCAGCATGCATAAAGTTCTATGGGCAGAACTACAAGCGTCCAAGTAGCTAAAAATTCAGACCTCCCAGGATGCTAGACTCTTCATATAGGGAGGAAGTTGCTCATAGTCCTCCTTTGACGCCCTTATCATTTCTTTGAACGAACTGCCTTCATGGAGTTAACGGTGAAAAAAAATCAGAATGAGCAAGATTTGATCTGTCTTCGAAAATATCAAGACATTCATGCTGATCACCTTGATCATTTCTTTCATTCTGGGGAGCTATAAGTTCAGGTTCCTTCATGATCTGGCTCCCGAGAGCTTGAATTTGAGAGCGCAACCTTAGAGCATGGAAGGCTGAAAGGCTAGGAACAATCAGAACATAACAGACTATAACACGGCAACACAATAGCAGGCGAAACACATTGATGCTGTTGAGAATAGACTATAGAAGATATATCAATTTATCTCTCCATGATCCATCCATCATCAGGTAGCAGTAATTTTAACGACAAGCTACGATTAACAGCAAAGAGCAACCTTTTTTATATCCAAGATTTGGCAAACAATTGAAGACGAGAAAGGAAAGGGAGAGCAAGGCGCACCTGAAGAGCAACTTGCCGGCGACGCACCCGCCGCAGGCGAACTCCATGACCTGCACAAGCAGCAGCGGGTCCGAGGGGCATAACCCCTCGGCGCCGAGGCCGACGACGAGCTCATCCAGCAGCGGCGCGCCGGAGGGCGGGGCCGACGGCGAGCTCGTCCAGCAGCGGCGCGCCGGAGGGCGGGTCGAGGAGCCCGACGTCCGCTAGGAAGCGGTCGGCCGACGCGGCCACGAAGGCCAAGCCCTCGCCCGTGCAGGAGATGCGCAGCCGCCCGCCGCCCTCGCCGTCACCGGAGACGCGGCCGGATACCTGTTCGAGCGCCTCGCAGCGGCGCACCTAAGCCGCTCCACTGCGGGCCTCCCCTAAGCCGCTCCCGCTGCCGAACCTTGCGCGCCGCCTCCACCGCCGCAACCCGCTCCACTTCCTCTGCCTCTTCCCACGCATCTTCCACCTCCGCGACCCGCTCCCGCTCTCCCTCTCACTGACCCCCACTGCCGCAGACCTCCGTGCTGTCACCAACTCCCCCTTCTGCTGGCGATCTAGATCCCGCAGGAGCGGGCGGCGGCGGCGGAGAGCAGGAGGAGCGGCGGCCGGGAGGGGCGACGGAGGCAAGCAGAGAGGGAGAAGGGGAGGGGAGGCGGCGACGAGGAGGCAGAGAGGAGAGAGGGAGAGAGAGAACGGCGGTGGGGAGTAGGAGAGGGGGGGAGAGAACGGCGGTGGGGAGCAGGAGAGGGAGGGAGAGGGGGTTAGGGTTCGGGGCTGCGGAGGGGCTAAATGAAAAATTGCCTCGCGGGGGTGTTCACGATAGCATTATCGATTTTTTCTTCATTGTGTCGAAATAAACATTAGTATGAGGTCATTCATGCAAAATATACGAACGTGGTAGTGTACGGTCCGGACGAGCTGGGTTATTCTGTGATTTTTGGAAAATAGGAGGACTTTGTTGCAAAGGTACCAAAGCCCAGGCCGAACGACACGCGTCCCTTTTTCGCATGAAGTGCGGAGGGGAGGGCAAAGAGGAGTGATCTTTAATCAAGCTGATTCTCGGCTGGCTATATGCTACCATGGTCAGAGTTCTGAATCAATTGGGTAGCAGCAGCGTTCTAATACTTACGCTTCCTGGACAGAAAGTGGGACCGAAGGCCGAGCACAATTCTTGGTGCCGGGCAACAAGCCGTGTGTAAAGGTTGCTCCGCTTACACCTACAGTGTCAGTGCACACTACTCTGTTTCCCAGCAGTACACACTGCACACTGCCACCCTACCGGAGGAATTCATCATTGCCGATCTTTGTAGCACTCTCTTCCACTGCTATTCTTACCCAGTCCATACTACTGGCCTTGGAGGTTGGAGCACCAATTGATTTTGTTTAGATTAATGTTTCTGTGCGCTCTCCTTTTAGTATTATGGTTCAAGTGTTAAGTACCATGCACCAATTACCTGATGTTATTTGTTGATTCACTTTGGCTTCATTCCCTTCTGAACTTGGGGCAAGTTCTGAGTTCCCATCCTAGTTTCAGTGTCAGTGTCAAAGCATTCAGAACTCTTGAGACTACTAGCCAAGTAGCACTGTCTCCATTGCAATAACTAACAAGTACATCATCAGTGTCAAATTCTTGCTGTCTAATAATTCCAGACATGAAGTAGTGTACATAATTACAGCAGAAAATGCAGGTCCTTTGGTTGATGTGAAGTTGAGGGAGGAAACGTCACCAATTTTTATGAGTTAGCAATGGGATGCAAGTGGGTACCCAATGATATTTTATGGGTCAACTAAATAATTACGATGGCATGCCATCCTAGTTTATTTCTCCTTCTAAATTAATTACGCACAATGTCATCCTAGTTTATTTTATCAAATTTTTGGGTCGATTCAATAACCCAAAATAAATATACTTGCATCCCTAGTTAGCATGAAGTTATATAATGATAGAGCCCACTTTTCCATTCTGGGCAGTCATTTTCTCTGATAGGTCATGAGCTAATAACTGGATTCGAATTTGCCCTTTGCCCTTGTGTCAACAGATCATCAGGCAATGGAGCATGTGGAGATAGGTCGTGGGGTCTAGAGATTAGAGAAACAAGACGTCGCTCATCTCTAAAGCAATCTATCACATGATCGATGCATGCCTTGATCGAACTTGTTCTTCTACTGTTCGTTTTTATTTTTATCAGTACCTGATCAGTTTTGGTACGGTGGACATGGTGGTTTGGAATGTTGAAGGCAGCATCGTGGTGAATATAGTAACTTCATGGATTTTGTTCAGATTCTGAAGAATCAGTTGTAATGTTGAACTAGGAGTACATGTATGAGCTGAAAACTGATTTGATAACAATCTTGTTTAATTAAAACGGGGCAAAGCATTGGCTGCTTTTCAAGTGAAAAAAAGTGGACTGTTCTCTTTTTTTTATCTAGGAAATATGTACCTAAAATTACTTTTTGTCAGATCTATCTATCTTTGTTTATTCGAACAAAGTCCAATTCTTAACATTACACAGAAATTAAGCAAGATCATTGGAAGAAACAGAATAATAAATAATATCATTTGTTTTCAAAGTCATATATTACCATATTATTCTGATTCTCACCTCTAAATATTTTACCTAAAAACTGTTAGTAGATAAAATGAATGTATACTTCTTTTACAATACTCTGAATTATTGGGTAATATTTTAAATATGTTCTCAGAGAAAAGATATTTATGAGTGGCGGTCCAAGTAATTCATTCGAGTTGTAGCCAGTAGGAAGGAAAATATTTCCATATTTTGAAGCGAATCCGACTCCTCCGAACAGAAAAAAAACAGTTGTCCGCGGTCCGCCTGTCCGACCGGCGGCCGCGCGCCCCGCCCCAGATCCGCTTCCCTCACGCCGCCAATAATCCCAATATATATGGGCCAAGGGACGCGCCGCCAGTACGCGCCAGTTCTCCTTGTCCCTCTCCCCCAAATCCTCGCGCTTGAGCCCTAAACCACCCTGAGCGCGGCGCATGGAGATGGAGTCGGCTCTGCGCGTGGCCGATCTGCCGGCATGCCTCGTGTTCGCTCCCGAGGATGAGGTGGCGGTGGAGTTCTACCTCCTCCCCCGCCTCCTGGGCTGGCGGCCTCAGATCGACGGCCTCATCCTCGAGGACGACCCGCTGAGCGCGCCGCCGTGGGAGCTTCTCGAGCGGAACGGGCGCAAGGAGGAAGCTTTCTTCCTCGCGGAGGGGCAGGCGCGGAGCGGGAAGGGGACGCGGCAGAAGCGGACCTGCGCGGGTGGCGGCTGGTGGGAGGGGCAGAAGACGTGCGCGGAAGGCAACAAGCTGCGCGTCCCCGGCGGCGGCGACCAGGAGGCCGCGTGGCGCAAGAAAGCCCTCAACTTCCACGGCGGCGGCGGCGGCGAGAAGGGAAGCACGGGATGGGTGATGCACGAGTACGCGGTCACCGCCCCGGAGGATCTGGCCCGCTCGCCCCTGAGGTTGTGCCACATCCGACGCAGCAGCTACGGGAGGAAGCAGAGCGGCGCCATGGAGGTGCCGCGAGCGCTCGGTCTCCCGCCGGGCTTCCTCTTTGCTCCCGAGGACGGCGATGTCGTCGCACAATACCTCCTCCGCCGCATCCTGGGCCAGGCCCTCCCGCTGGATGGCCTCATCCTCGACGACGACCCGCTGAGCGCGCCGCCGTGGGAGCTCCTCGAGCGTAACGGATGCAAAGACGACGCATTCTTCTTCGCTCTGGGGCAGGCAAAGAGCGGCAAGGGTTCGCGGCAGAAGCGGACATGCGCAGGCGGTGGGTTCTGGAATGGCGAGAGGACTTGCGTTGACGGCGAGAAGCTGCGGATCCCTGGCCCCGGCGGCGCGGATGAGGTGGCGTGGCGCAAGAAAGCTCTCAGCTTCCAGGAAGGCGGCGAGAAGGGCAGCACGGGGTGGGTGATGCACGAGTACGCGATCACCGCCCCGGACCACCTGGCGGAGTCACAGTTGAGGCTTTACCGCATCCGGTTCAGCGGCCACGGCAAGAAGCGAAAGAGGGGAGAAGCGGATTCCTTCGCCGACGAAGCAGCTCCAGCCGCGGCCCGGCGGCGTGTGGCAGATGACGCTCCGCTCTACATGTCAACTTCGCAGCCCAGCTGTTCTTCTTCCATGGTGATGGTGGATCACGCCGATGGCAATTGTCCCACTGATGCAGACCAGCTCGCAGCAGCGCCGGTGTCAATTTCGGCGAACCAGGACCTCAACCCCGGCATCACCGTCGATACTTCCTTGGATTTGGGCTTTCTTGACAACTTTGACATCGACGAGTTCATGCGTTCCCTCGGCGACTTGCCCTCAACCGACCCGTGCGTCTTGCCAGCAGTGACGGATACGGGAGCATATCTTGATGCCGATGCTGTGGGATCAAGCTTCTTCGGCCAGATGGGATCACCGTACAATGGCGTCGGCACCGGTCAGGTGGCATCATCTTCTCTGCGTCGCGGCTGCATGGAGCCTGCAGATGCCTTCTTCACTGGGCCCAACCAATCCTATGCAGCCTGTTAGCTCTATTGATCAAGCACGGAGAAGCCTGAACTTGAAGTGACAACTGATGTCTATTGATTTCCTGCAAACTTCTTAGGTCTTAGCTTAATTTTGGCACTGTGCCCAACCAATCCTATGCAGCCTGTTAGCTCTGTTGATCAAGCACTGGAGAAGCCTGAACTTGTTGTGACCAACTGATGTCTATTGATTTCCTGCAAACTTCTTAGGTCTTAGCTTAATTTTGACACCTGTCGATGGAGACTTGTACCACGAAGAAGAGATAGTTAACATATCCCTGTTGTGTTTATCTGTTGTTTTATAAGCTGGTAATCTTCAGAATTTACTTCTGTGACTAGTTGGTTACTGAATTTCCTCTCCCTTCTGATTCTATTTATATGCAAGTTCCTCTGATGTGTATGAGATTGATGGAACCGATGACCATGCAGAGAATTTAGGATTTAGGAATCCATCGCACGTTGCGAGCTGATCCTGAAGCTCTGCACCTCATTTCTGTCAGCACCATGAGCTTCCAAAATGAGCTTTCATGCTTTCAGAGATGCTGCTGTTACCAGGTCACAGCGAAAAAGGTTCCCGTTTCGGTGTTCATTAACATGGAAGTTAATAGAAAAACTAAATACACACCACAGTCTTCTTCAGACATCCGAAGCACTTCTTAAAATAGACTAGGGTGATGCATAGCAGTAACTCTAATCTGATCTGCTCCATTTGGGCAACACTCCACACTTCCCTCACAAACTTGCACTTGGAAAAACAGTGCACTCCATCCTCATCAAATCTATTGCATATTTACTCGGTGCCCTTTTGCAGATCTTAAGAGACTAAAGAAGTAACTTGCCACATGTTCTTTCAACTCCTCTTCAACCTCAATCACACGTCATCTTCTCTTCTTAACCTCTTAATTGTGTTCTTCTTTTTCCTTTCCGATGCCAAGGCAGGGAAAAAAGTAGTATTCTTTTCTTCCGACTGAAGAAATCTAAACATGAGCCCTCGACTCCAGAGCAAGTTCTGCTGCTGTTGTAATCTGTCCAATTTCTCGCGCAGAAAATGCTCTCTATAAATTGTATCCAGGTCAACTGTGCCAACGCCGCACAGAATGCAGAACCGGCGGCGAGACCACATCTGTTCCGTGACCTAAACTGTCGAAGAAGCAGCCAGAGTGCCAGGCTCCACGGCTGGTTACCTTGCAGCGTTTCGTCGAACAGGTTGCAGGCGACTCCGAGCCCACCGCGACGGGGCACGCTGGCGAAATGCAGGGCTCAGTTGCGGCCAGAAGCAGAAGTTGTCCGGTGGGCGAAGAGCTCGGGCTCCAATGGCGCAGGCGGCGGCCCCGGGGCCGGCCGTAATCCAGCTGTAGACGGTCCCGGCCTCGCCGGCGCCCGACGGCACGTCCCTGCACTGATAATAAGGGAAGAAACGATCCTTATCTCGCGCATCTCAAATCTCAACTGGTCTCAAAAAAAAAGGAGAAATAATTTTCCACAAGTTGTGCAGTGAAAACGCAAAACCTGCATAGATAATAGGGGAAGAAACGATCCTTATCTCGGCGAACCCGGCTGATTACCCTAATCACCGTCCGATCCCGGGATACTCGAAACCAAACCCTCGCCAACGCCGGCACGCCGCCCGCCCACGGGCCACGGCCCACGGCCCCCGTCCGGGTATAAGTACACGTCATCCTCGTCCCCCGAATAGCTCGTCCAAACGGATGTGCCAATCCAAGGACGCCGCGCCGAGTCCAACTCGGAGGGCGACCTCCAAATAGCCGGGGAGAGATCTCCCTATCCGCCCCGCCACCGTACGCGGCGAATCCGCGATGCTCCTCCTCCCGGCCGCCGGAGCCCGCGACGCCGCCGCCTGCCCCTCGGCCTCCAGACCCTAATCGCCGCCCACTCCGACGCCCCCACCTCCTCCTCGTCCTCCCCTTGGGGCGGCAACGTGGCCACGCGCACGATCGCCGCCTCGGCCCGCGCGGTGCGTTGCCTCGCCAGCGGCGGCAGCGTGGGGGATGGCTGCTACGGGAGGGAGGGGGAGGAGGGGGGTGGATGCTGGGTGTCGTACGGGTGGCGGCGGCGCCCGCGGCGCCTGCCGCCGCCGATCCCGTCGCTCCGGCCGCTGGCGCGGGAGCGCACCGCCGACGGCCGCCTCGTGATCTCGCGGGAGGGGGCCGCGCACCGCATCGGCGCCAGGAAGGTCGAGGACCGCCGCCTCGTGCTGGAGCTCGTCGACGAGCGCGACAGCGGCGCGGCGGCGCCCGCGCACCAGCAGCGTCCGCGGCGGTGGTCGCATCCGCTGGACGGGCATCAGGAAGCCAAGCCTGCGGCGGGCGAGGAGGCCGCCGCGCGGGCGCCGGCGGCGTCCCCGGTCCCGGGCGAGGCGTGCTTCGAGGGCGCGATCCGCGCGGCGTCGCTGCGCGGGATGCGGATGAGCTTGCCTAGGATGGTGCATTGAGAGGAACAATTTTGTAGTCACCGGAGAGGATGGAATTCTTGTAAGTCGCCGTCGTCGTCGAATTCGTAGGTGCGATCAATACCGGATTATAGCGAGAGAATCATAGCAGAGTCCATCAGTTTTGATTGGTGGTGAGGAGTGTGCCAAGAAATTCTCTTTTTACTGGTTGCGGCTGGATTATTTCCGGCGAAGAGACATGGATACCTGGGACGTACTCTTATGGGCATATGGCACGAGAAGGGTTTAAGAAACTCTTGGATCCTAATGTGCCATAGATTCTGCACAAGGACAAATAATCCCAGAACCCAACGGCTTGAATGTGCTGATATGGATACGACTTTGATGAGATGGAGATGTGAAACCCCAAATGCTCTTCGAGTCTTCGTTACTGCATAGTTATTGTGAATTTTGCAGCTGGTACTCTGCATGGATATGGTGGTAATGAAATGCACTGGTTGTTGTTTTCCACTGGGTATATCAATGTAAATTTGAAGTCGACGTTGCCGTTGCAAATGAGTTGGACTAAAATGTACTAGGCATGCATTGGAATCAGTCATTATGAAGAGGAAGCAGCTCATGTTTGCAAGCCTAGAGGAAACATTGTAGATGTATCTTATCTTTCTCTTCTTCTTTTTTTTTTGCAGAAGGAAGCAGTGTAGATTATGGCCATGTACTTGTTAAATTGTCACCTATCATCTAGCATCAGCTTCTTAACGTTAAAAAACTTTTTTTAGAACCGAATGCTACTGTAGAAGCAAGGTTTTTTTGGGAGGACATACTGCACAAGCAAGTAACCTTATTGCTAGAAGAAAGGGCCGTGTAACAATACTGAGCTCATATGTACCCGCCGTTGATATTCCTGGGCCGAAGCCCAGAGGTTTGTGGTAGTTAGGACCAATTCTCTGAGCACACCATACGCGTCTCCTTTTTTGTTTCCTTTTTGGAGAATCTTTGGAGTGACTCGGCAAATCAGTGTTGGAAAATTGTGAGAATGTTAAGTTTCAGAATTTTTTTTTTGCGAGAATGTTGTTGCTGTATGGATCCAGGAACAGGCGAACAGCTCGTACTCGTAAGCTGCTAGCCAGAGTATCCCGACTGTGCAGTGCGTGTAAGCAGCTGAGATCGTATCATCACATTTGCACAACTACTAAACCTAGGCTACCTAGCACTAGTAGGGACTGGGCATTCGGTTTTTCGGTTCTGTTAGCACGCTTCCGCGCGACGTCAGCTTCAGCTCGGCTGCCGGCGCGTCGCCTCCCCCATGAATGGCGAAAGCTTCCGGACAGCGCAGGGCTGGGCTGCCGGGCGACAACTGTACGCGCACGTTCCACGAGGGCGGGCGCCCACCAACCACCGGGGGATGGGAGCAGGGGAGGCCCCAAGCCACATGCGCAGAAAAGAAAAGAAGAGAGACGGAGGCAGATCGAAAGAGCCACGCTACTCCGGGCGAGCGTGACTGCACAGCACTGGATCGCCGGGCGCATGGGCGCTAATCAGTGATCGCCGGGCCGGTGAATGATTAGCCGGCGGCGGTGGAGTTACCCAATAATCCCGCCGCCGCCACGGGACAAAGCCCAACAGCCCGGCCACGTTTCAGAGGCGCCCAGGGTCGGCTCGGCCCGTCGGTGGGTGCGCTTCCGAGCACGGGACGGCGAGTTTCGCCTCGGCGCCCGGCGCGTCGGCGCTCAGTCGTGTCGTGGAGTTGGTTAGTGTCCGCCGCGCCATGAATGGCGCGGACGGCGAAGGAAGCGGCCGTTGATGTCGGTTGGGTGGAGCAGCATCCCGTCGCGCCGCTCCACCGGCGGGCCTTCGGTTGTTGAGCGAGACGGCGGGTCGAATTGCTATTGGTATATGGGTCTCAGAAAAAAAAAGGAACTGCTATTGTTACATCGAGCCCTCCGGGCGTCGTTCTCTGGTTGCTGTCGCCGCATCCTGCTTGCGCCGTCACGCTCGCGCGCGCCGCAGCGGTTTCCGTGGCCGTCGTGCGAACAGAGTTGACGTCTGGGGACCGGGCGGGAGATGAGTGCGCGGCGCGGCGCGTCCATGGCGAGCAGAGCCCGGGTGAGGTGAGCGATTGAGGAGCAGCAGCAGGTCGTCAGTTGGAGGAGGGGATTAAAAAAGGAGGCCGATCCAGCCGGGAGATTGCTGGGCAGCTAGCTCAGCTTTAGCCACGCCAGCATCGACTGTCGGTGCCACGTGCTGGGCTTCCGTGCGCGGTGAAACAACAACCAGGAAGAAGAGCACGACACCCCCTGGGGTCTCTGATCTGCGGATGGTTTCCATCTTTTCTCCCGGCCGGCTACAATCTGTTGTCGTCAACTGGGGATGTTCGAGCGCCTTTTTTTTTTTAAATGTGGTTGTTCGAGAACATCTAAATCTAAATGCATGGGTAAATTTGCAAAGTGGGGAGTCAGGGAGATGGACGTTGGAACACGAACACGGAACACCATGGTTTCGAATCGACCGGAGCGAGCGACACGGCCAGTGCGGCGTCGCAGTCGTCAGCCGCCGCCCACCTCAGACGACGCACTAAAGACGGGCCCGCTAATTTGTTAGCTCCGCGAGAATGGGTTAGTTAGGGTCGTCGGAGCTCCTCATCGTCGGCGAGTGGTGTCCTGGGCGCGGCCGTGATGCGGTTGCGCCGTCCCATTCACCCAAAGAACGCCGTCGCCACCACCGGCAGTTGCGCCGTCCACATCACCATCCATCCGGAGGAAAAACGAGCCCCGCGAGCCAAGGCCTCACAGTGAATTCTCCCCTTTTTTTTTTGTCTTTTGACTCCAACGTCTCGTGTTAGGAAGGGAAAAAAAGTTAGCTAGCTAGCACAAGATTAACACCGAATACTCCTTTGGGTGCATAACATAAGTGCATGCAAAGGACCATGAGGCCATCAGCCGTTAGTTCAGATGTTACTGTTCCTTGGCTTGGAGCTACCAT
This sequence comes from Panicum miliaceum, assembly GCA_032594955.1. Classification (NCBI taxonomy): domain Eukaryota; kingdom Viridiplantae; phylum Streptophyta; class Magnoliopsida; order Poales; family Poaceae; genus Panicum; species Panicum miliaceum. The sequence continues at coordinate 6,110,998 of CM064071.1, forward strand.
TTGGGAGTAGGGTTTACTAAACAACCTGACAAACAAGCGAGCTTAATCAACTCGGAGTCAACAATGGAGCGATGATCGTGCACATGGCCACGCCGGAGCAGAGCTGGGGGGTGCAGCGGCGAGGGGCTGCGCTGTCTTTTCGCTCGCAGCCGCAGGCATGGTCCAGCACCCTAACCTACCGATTAGGCAATCCCCGGCGCAAAAAGGAAAGAAAAAGGGGGGGCGATCCCGAGCAGAGGAAGGATCTAGCTTGCTTTTCCGCTTCAGAACTGTCAGAGACTCAGAGTGGTGTTTTTATGAATCGCGAACGTGCCTGCGTACTCTACGATAATTCCATCACGGATCGTATTGTTTACTGCCCACTCAAGGCCTTGTTACATGATCGACGTGTACGCGATTGTTTGAAGTGGAGATTTTAATAACATACTACTGCGGTGCGTATTAACTTGCATGAAACTTCAATCCTATGTTTAAAAAAGCTATGAACATAGTGACCTCTGATAGTGTCTTTTTTTTTTCTTTTTGATAGATGACATCTAATAAGCTTTTGTGGTAACACGGCAAGGTAAAATGCATGACTCCTGGACCCGGTTTGTTGGTTTATAGTTGGTATGACTGATGTATTTAATTTTTTTCTTTTTACTTGCCTCGAACTAGAAATCATATCCAACAAGTGTTGTTCCTAATTTGGAAAAATATTTTACATCCTGGAAAAGACACATCGGGGAAATAATTAATCACTCGTCTTGTAGGAAAGAAAACAGTCATATGCACAATCATTCTCCCAACATTACAATTTTTAAGGAAATGCCCAACTGTTGGTGTTCGATCCTCTCATGGGTATCACTGATTTTACAGCTATTCGGGAGTTGGCAGATACCTCTCCCACCTGTTGATTTTTTGTCTTCTGGGGGACGATCACAAAAAACCCTCCCCCCTCCAGCGGCCAGCCCATGCAGACTGGCACTGATCAACCACCACCCTCATCCAGCGTATCGTGCTCCCTAATTAACTAATCCCCCCTGCTTAATCTAATCACGAAAGCCCAACAACAAAAAAAAGCTACAATATTGCATATTGGCCCTCGTTAACATGATAATCCCAGCTAAGTCCCTTTATCTGCTGAATATGGGCCTCTACTCCTTATGCCGTCACGCGGGGTGTGTAGCCAATAAAATTGTAATTGAGGGGTGAAACTACAAAAGTGGCGCACCATGGCTGGCTGCAAGCCAACTTGCTTCCCCACTGCCACTGTCGGCAGTCGTTGGGAAGAGGAGAGCTCACTTGCTATATAAACGCCAAGCCCTTTTACGCCGCGGAAATTAGCGAAATTAAATCGCCCAGAAAAGAAAAGGAGAGAGTAACAGACGCGCTGGGCGGCGTCTGTGTATGGGCGCCTCCCTCCCCGCTGGATCTGCGGCCGCGAGATAGCAGGGGGCGGCTCCCGTGAGATTGTTCGCAAAATCTCCCTCCCCGGCGCGGGGATTCCATGAGAGGTCGGCCACTCTCGCCCTCTGGAGGAACTGGTCTGAGTTCCCCGGATTTTTCGCGGCTTCTCTGGGCGTTTTTTTTTTCGGTGTTGGGGTCTTGGGCGGCGCCGTGACTGGCGGGCAGTAGTAACCGCTTCAGTGCAGCGCAGCGCAGCAGGTTCGGGTGCGGGGTTTGGTGGCAGGCTCCGGGGTCCGCGAGTGGTTGGTAGCGGCGGGGGACGCGTGATCTAGCTGGGTGAGTGAGGAGCTCGCGGGGCAATCGCAGCCAAATGCTGCAATTCGTGGGAGCTGGTCTGATGGTTTTGCGCAATCGGGGAGTGTCCGATTCCACTGGGTAGTAGCGGTGGCTCTCGCATTCGCGTATGGTTGGATCTGGGATCACGCATCGCTAGCCGCTTAAGCTCGCTGCGAAATCTGGGGGTTAATTTGATGTATGGTCTGCTTGATTGGGTCGTCTTTGAGGTGGATCTGATTCCCAATTGTTTGCTCCCGTGTTGGTTTCAGGTTGAGAGCTCGGCACTGAGGAAGCGGATAACCTGATCTGCTGGTCTCGCGGAGTTCTGACAGCTGACAATGGCGGCAGCGCTGGCGTGGCGGTTCAATGGAACCAATGGCGGCAGCCATGGCGGCGCAGATCTGGTTGGTCTCCTCTCGGATTCTTGTGGTTCTGAGCTTGTCGATTGCTGGCCTGTCACTTTCTCATGTTCATCAGCCGAAATTCTGTCCTCCTGTTGCTTGGAAGGAATTGGTTGTTTTGTGTGAGGTTTTGAGGCATCCATTTTGGATTTAACTGTACGTAGTGTTACAGTATGATATGCTTTGAAAGTGAGATCAGTATTCAGTCCACTGGAGAAAAGTATTTCCCGCGCGTATTTGTGAAATATTTAAGTGGGGTTTTCATTGTGTATTTTAAGGGTCCTTTTTTAATCCAGTTAGCTAGGTTCATCAGCTTGATAGTGAGCAGTAGTTTAAAAATCCGTCTTGAGAAACTTGGAAGCTCTTATGCCCTATGAACTATCCTTTTTCAATAAGAAAACAAGGACATCTCCTGTTGTATAAACGATTTCAGTTAAAATGGGTTGAACCGTTGGAAAGATCTTAGATCTTTCTACAAATAACACAAGTGCTGTTTTAATTGAAAGTCATGTCATGTGTCTTCAGTATGTTACCTTTTGGCATCTATGACCATTGGAAAGAATTGGAAACTAGCATTGATGTAATGTAAGCTACTTGAATGAAGTGATAGCACCCGGAAAATGCTTACTTGACTACACATATCATTACTGCATCATTGCATCATCTTAATCTTTGAATCTTAGGTTTGCTATTTGTTTCGGATTGAAAATGCACCCTTATCCTCTCTCCTTTGTTATGTTCCATCATTATTCCCTTCAGTCTTACTTTTTTTGCATATAAAATCATGTTCTGTGTCAGACGTTTGATAGCACAAACCAGAAATTTAAATCCAAATAATCAGGGGGAAAAACTTGACTCTAAAATAAGTTTCTTATTGTTTCAATTTTAGTTTTTCTATTATCTGCCAAGTTTTTCTTCGTTAAAATTAAGTAATGACGAGTAGTTTAATATGCACCTTGGGCACATATTGTGATGTAGCAGGCTTTTGAGATGGCAAGACAGCTGTTATTCATGTTGCTTTCAAAGATGATGAGTCTCTTGTATCTAGTTTACAATTTGAAAAACAAACACATGCAATCAATCTGATAACACATTATTTAAGTTGAGCATCCACCTATTTCATAAGGCATTATTTCCATTATTTGATACCTCTTAGGATCGCACTCTATTTTTGTGATTGAAGTGCCAATTTTCTGGAATATAGAATGTATGTATGGTCCAGTGCATTCCGTGATGAGATATGAACTCATGTAAATTTCAGAAGTGATCTTTGAATTTTCGCATCATGAATTCTTGATAATAACTGCTTCTGTTGCCATTAACAGGAAAGACATGTGGACAAAGTTCAAGAATCAGAGCCACCAACTCCTATGTCAGTCATGAAAATGGGCAAGTAAGTTTTGACTCTGTTTCGCGGCGCACAGTGCAAATTTACGTTGTTAAGAGAGAAACGAGACTGGAGATTTTGATCTCTAACATGGCAGTTTCACTTGTCACAAGCCCCCTATTGTTATTTTTTTTAAAAAATAGAGTAGTCGATTTTTGACTGTAAAGTTTCTATAACTTTTTCTTTAGTATATATTCATATCATTCAATACAGTCTTAGTCTTCAAGAGTGATCCAGTAAATATTTAGATTTTTCTTTTTGTCCACTTAACACTTAACAGATATGTGATTGTCTGCTCTCTAAAACAATTTAATTTGATAAATAATTGTAGGAGAGCTTGCAACACTTGCTCCAACACATCACAAATATTTGCTGCGTCGAGTAAAACTTAACTGCTCCTGCCGTTGATTTTTCTTATTATGTTTTAGCAAAAGAGTATAAAAAAATACACTGGCATCAAAGTGCTCTTTGGTGAGAAATTTGCCAGTATGATTTTCATTTCACAGATTGAACAACTTTATTCATGTCTTTTTGTCAAAGTTTGTAATGGTTAGTTGCTCTAATTCTAGAGTGACAAGAGAATGGTGGGAGTATATCCTACAGTGGTCTATCAACTAGATTTTACAGGATACTGATAGCCAACTAAGAATACTATTGGGAAACACTAATTGCCATGCTATAATTACTCTATATGCAATGCAAATTTACCAGTACTAATAATAATGAAATTATTTATCTGGGGATTGCTAGTTTATAATCTCTTGGATCGTGTTGGAATGGACATTGGGTTGTGTGATTATTTTTATCAGCCAATCCTTTATGAGTTTTTTTTCCAGAAAAATATTTTAAGCAATTCACCTCAATCATGCATCTTTTAGTATCACTTTTCCTAATATACCTAAAATTATGCTCACACAACGCGTAGGAGCTGCTTGAGATTCAGAGCCTTATAATTCTGTATCTGCAGGAGCCGAGTTAATGTGGAGGATGAGGAGACGCTTTCAAGTGTTGCTCATTGTATTGAGCAGTTACGGCAGAGTTCTTCATCCACTCAAGAGAAAGAGAGCTCTTTGAAGCAGTTATTAGATCTTGTTCAAACACGTGATACTGCATTTGGAGCTGTTGGGTCACATTCACAGGCCGTTCCAATTCTTGTATCTCTTCTTAGGTCTGGACCATCCGGAGTTAAGATGCTGGCTGCCACTGTTCTTGGGTCTCTTTGCAAGGAAGAGGAATTAAGGGTGAAAGTCCTACTTGGTGGTTGCATCCCACCATTGCTTGCTCTTCTCAGATCAAAGTCAGCTGAAAGCCAAACTGCAGCTGCCAAAACCATCTATGCTGTTTCACAAGGTGGGATAAGGGATCATGTTGGATCAAAGATTTTCTCAACGGAAAATGTTGTTCCGGTACTATGGGAGCAGCTTAAAATTAGTCTCAAGAATGAGAGTTTGGTGGATGGCCTTCTAACTGGAGCGCTGAAGAATTTATCAAAAAACACAGAGGGGTTTTGGTCAGCAACTGTGCAATGTGGCGGAGTTGATATACTTGTAAAGCTGGTCAGTTCGGGAAATACAAACACCCTTGCAAATGCTTGCTATCTTCTTGGGTCTTTGATGATGGAAGACTCTTCTGTTTGTTCTAAAGTTTTATCTGGAGAAACAACAAAGCAGCTTCTAAAGTTACTTGGTCCTGGAAATGAAACTTCCATAAGAGCTGAAGCTGCTGGGGCTCTCAAGTCCCTTTCTGCACAGAGTAAAGAGGCCAGGCGTCAGATAGCTAATTCTAATGGTATTCCTGCTCTTATAAATGCTACTATTGCTCCATCAAAAGAGTTCATGCAAGGTGAATCTGCTCAGGCATTGCAAGAGAATGCAATGTGTGCATTGGCAAATATATCCGGTGGTTTATCTTATGTAATCTCAAGCCTTGGTGAGAGTCTCGAGTCATGCTCTTCACCTGCACAGATTGCAGATACTCTTGGTGCATTGGCCTCAGCCTTGATGATATATGACACAAATGCGGAATCTATCAGTGCTTCTGATCCTCTTGACATTGAGAAAACACTGTTGAAGCAGTTTAAGCCTAAGGTGCCCTTCCTTGTGCAGGAGCGCATAATTGAAGCTTTGGCTAGCTTGTATAGTAACCCGGTTCTCTGCAAGACGCTAGCAGATTCTGATGCGAAACGCTTGCTTGTTGGTTTAATAACCATGGCAGGTACTGAGGTGCAAGATGACCTCACGAAATCACTTTTTGCTCTCTGCAAGAAGGACTGTGATCTATGGCAAGCTCTGCAAGGTCGTGAAGGTGTTCAGCTATTGATTTCTTTACTTGGTCTTTCCTCAGAACAGCAGCAGGAATGTGCTGTTGCTCTGCTTGCTCTTCTATCAAAGGAGAATGATGAGAGCAAATGGGCTATCACTGCTGCTGGTGGCATACCTCCTCTTGTACAAATTTTAGAAACTGGATCTCCAAAAGCTAAAGAAGATTCAGCGATCATCCTTGGCAATTTATGCAATCACAGTGAAGACATAAGAGCATGTGTTGAAAGTGCAGATGCTGTTCCTGCTTTACTATGGCTTCTGAAAAATGGAAGTGATAATGGTAAGGAGATAGCTTCTAAAACACTGAATCATCTCATCCACAAGTCAGATACAGGAACTATTAGTCAGTTATCTGCTCTTTTGACAAGTGAACAGCCTGAGTCAAAAGTTTATGTTCTGGATGCTTTGAAAAGCTTGCTCTCTGTTGCACCACTCAATGATATTCTACATGAGGGAAGTGCTGCAAATGATGCGGTTGAGACAATGATTAAAATTCTTAGCTCACCCAAGGAAGAAACTCAGGCTAAATCAGCATCTGCTCTTGCTGGTCTATTCCATTGCCGCAAGGACCTGCGAGAAACTCATATTGCTGTGAAGACACTTGGGTCAGTTATGAAGCTGCTTGATATTCAGTCTGACAAAATACTAATGGGTGCATCATGTTGCCTTGCTGCCATTTTTCTTTCAATCAAGCAAAACAAAGAGGTTACTGCAGTTGGACAGGATGCTTTATCTCCACTGGCCTCACTTGCAAACTCTTCCGTTATTGAAGTAGCAGAACAAGCGACCAGAGCTTTGGCTAATCTTTTTCTTGATCAGGAATTATCTCTCCAGGTGTCTTTTGAAGAAATTCTCTTCCGTGTAACACGTGTGCTAAGAGAGGGAACTATTGATGGAAGAACTCATGCAGCTGCAGCAATAGCTCGTCTTTTGCAGTGTCGAACTATTAACCAGCTGCTTTCAGATACTATTAACCGCTCTGGGTGTGTCCTTGCTCTAGCTGGGCTCTTGGAAGCTGCCAATGGTGAAGCTGCTGCAACATCAGAAGTTCTTGATGCACTGGTGCTATTATCACGATCAAAGGCATCAAGTGGGCAAACCAAGGCTCCCTGGGCAGTTCTTGCAGAAAATCCCCACACGATACTTCCCCTTGTTTCATGTATAGCTGATGCTGCTCCCTCCTTACAAGATAAAGCCATAGAAGTTGTGGCAAGACTGTGTTCCGACCAACATGATGTGGGTGGTTTGGTTTCTGAAACTCCAGGTTGCATGTCATCAATCACACGGCGAGTCATTGGCTCTAACGTGCTTAAAGTTAAAGTTGGTGGATGTGCTCTTCTTGTTTGTGCAGCAAAAGAGCAATGTCAGAAGCAGATAGAGATTCTGAATGATTCAAGTCTATATATTCAATTAATTCATTGTTTAATTGATATGATCCATATGGCAAACACGCCTGCTGAAAGTGGCAGTGGTGATAGCATATCAGATATTAGGATATCCAGACACTCCAAAGAAAACAACAGTGATGGTGAAACTGTGTGCCGTACTGCTGTAATCTCAGGCAACATGATTCCACTATGGCTTCTTGCTGTCTTTTCTCGTCATGACAGCAAAACAAGAGCAGAAATCCTAGAAGCTGGAGCAGTTGAAATGCTCACTGAGAAGATTTCACAAAATGCATTCCAATATGTGGTATGTTAATGCTATTTGTTTCCATTACTTCTGTAATCCTTTGCATGAAAGCTAGTGTCTCCTATGCTTCGATAATTTTACACAAACTATGATTATAGCTAGTATAGTTTAGTTAGCTCCGTAGAACAGTCTTTCTGCTTTACATTGTTGGTTAATTTGGTATCACCAATATATTATTATACTCCCTCCGTTCTATATTATAGGTCGCTTTGGCTTTTCTACATACATAAATTTTGCTATGCACATAGACATATGCTATGTCTACATACGTAGCAAAAACTATGTATATGGATTTGCTAAAACGACCTACAATTTGGAATGGAGGGAGTACTTTAATGTCCTAATTTTCCAAGCGATTATGTGGAAAAAAAAGTTTTGGTTTCAGAAACTCATTGATGCTTATGTAGGGTAATCAAGTTATGAGAACCTCGCTAAGAGGTAAAGGTAAAGGTAAAGTTAAAGTAATTATTGGTACACTGGAGTATCACATTTGACCAAATTGGTTGTAAGGATTCCATCTATTTTACATAGAAAAAATAGTTTAATTTGGACAGTGTAATAAATTTGGATACTTAACCATGAAACACGGGATTGTACTTACTTACCTCTATAATTGGGGGAGTTATTGGTGTTGTCTGTGCACAATCTTTGCCAAACAGATATTATGTTGGTTGGTTCAACCATTCTGCTTCTACTTCTGTTCTTGATTACATTTATACTACCTCCGTCCTAAATTACAATTCGTTTTGGCTTTTCTAGATACATATATTTTACTATGCATCTAGATGTACACTATGTCTAGATACATAGCAAAGATTATGTATCTAGAAAAGCCAAAACGAATTGTAATTTGGGACGGAGGGAGTATGTCTTATAAGCCGATGCACAGATAACATGATGGTCAATCTGATTTATTTATTCCACTCTTTCGATACTCATGATATATTCAGTACTGCAATGACATCTGAATATTCAATGAAGTTCTATTTGGCATTTCATTATTCATTCTATAAGTCACCATATCTCCTTTGGTCAAACACTTCAAAATCAGACATGACCAGAAGTAAATTTGAATTGTGTGAATTGCTTTCATCTTATTGGTTGGATACAATTACTACCGCATGTTCACTTATTTGGCATTTGCACATAAGGGCATTAAGTATCTTTTTTTATATATAAAAAAAATAAGTTTAACATTGGAATTGCCTAAAATCATTTTCATATGGAATGTCCATGCTTCAAGTATCTGTCTGAATTCATATTCTTCTGTCATTTTTGCTTATCCACTATTTATTCTCTTCCTGCATGTAGCTTTTTAAGTTTGTTTAGATTTTCTGCAAGCCTGTGACTGCCCTTACATATGTTCATGTTCTTTGTCAGGGTGAAGAAGATAGCACCTCATGGGTCTGTTCCTTGCTTCTTGCTTTGCTATTCCAAGAAAGAGAAATAATTCGATCAGACTCAGCATTGCACTCCATTCCTGTGCTCTCAAACTTGTTAAGATCAGATGAGCCAGCATACAGGTACTTTGCTGCACAAGCTTTGTCAAGTCTGGTCTGCAATGGTAGCAGAGGAACTCTTCTGGCTGTTGCTAATTCTGGTGCAGCCATTGGACTTATATCTTTGCTTGGATGCGCTGATGTTGATATAGCTGATCTTTTGGAGCTATCAGAGGAATTCATGTTGGTGCCTAATCCTGATCAAATTGCATTAGAGAGGCTGTTCAGAGTTGATGATATCAGGGTTGGTGCAACTTCCAGAAAATCTATCCCTCTTCTTGTGGATCTACTTAAACCCATTCCTGAAAGACCTGGTGCTCCTTTCTTGGCCTTGGGTCTTCTGACTCAGTTGGCAGTTGATTGCCCCCAAAACATGCTGCTAATGGCTGAAGCTGGAATCCTAGAAGCGCTTACCAAATATCTATCTCTTAGCCCACAAGATGCAACTGAAGAAGCTACAACTGAATTGCTGGGCATTCTCTTCAGTAGTGCAGAAATAAGGCACCATGAGTCAGCACTTGGTGTTGTTAACCAACTTGTGGCAGTCCTCCGTCTAGGAGCAAGGAATTCACGTTACAGTGCTGCAAAGGCATTAGAGAGCTTGTTTTCTGCTGACCATGTGAGGAACAGTGAGTCAGCTAGGCAGGCTATTCAACCACTTGTGGAGATTCTGAGTACTGGCATGGAGAGGGAGCAGCATGCAGCTATATCAGCCCTTGTTAGGCTTCTCTGTGACAATCCCTCGAGAGCACTTGCGGTTGCAGATGTTGAGATGAATGCTGTGGATGTTCTGTGCCGTATTCTTTCTTCCGACTGTTCAGCGGAGTTGAAAGGAGATGCTGCAGAACTATGCTGTGTTCTATTTGCAAATACAAGGATCCGTTCAACAATGGCGGCAGCACGTTGTGTGGAACCCCTGGTCGGTCTACTGGTTAGCGAAGCGAACCCTGCCCAGCTTTCTGTGGTTCGTGCATTGGATAGGGTTCTAGATGATGAGCAGCTAGCAGAATTAGTGGCAGCACATGGAGCTGTTGTTCCTCTTGTCGGTCTTTTGTATGGCAGAAACTACATGCTTCATGAGGCGGTTGCTAGAGCTTTGGTGAAACTTGGAAAGGATAGACCAGCTTGCAAATTGGAAATGGTGAAAGCTGGTGTAATTGAGAGTATTCTTGATATTCTCCATGATGCTCCGGATTTTCTTTGCATTGCATTGGCGGAAATGCTTCGGATTTTGACAAACAATGCTAGCATAGCAAAAGGTCCATCTGCAGCCAAAGTAGTACAGCCTCTTTTCTCTTTGCTCTCTAAGGCAGACATGGGTCCTGAAGGGCAGTATAGCGCTTTGCAGGTTCTTGTGAATATTTTGGAGCATCCTGAATGCCGTGCTGATTATAACTTGACACCTCGCCAAACTATTGAGCCAGTCATTACCCTATTGAATTCATCCCCACCAGCTGTGCAACAATTAGCTGCAGAACTCCTATCCCATCTTCTTTTAGAAGATCACCTCCAGAAGGATACAATAACAGAGCAAGCTATTACTCCTCTTATTCAAGTTCTTTCATCAGGTTTGCCAAATCTACAGCAGAGAGCTATAAAAGCTCTTGCCAACCTGGCAATAGCCTGGCCAAATACAATTGCAAAGGAGGGTGGTGTTTTCGAGTTGTCCAAGGTTTTGTTGCAATCTGACCCACCTTTGCCTCATGTTGTGTGGGAATCTGCAGCATCCGTCTTGTCTAGCATTTTGCAGTACAGTACTGAGTTTTTCCTTGAGGTTCCTGTTGCAGTACTAGTGCAGTTGCTCAGATCAGGAACGGAAAGCACTGTTGTTGGTGCTTTGAATGCCCTGCTTGTATTGGAGAGTGATGATTCAACAAGTGCAGAAGCAATGGCTGAAAGTGGTGCTGTGGAAGCATTGCTAGATCTCCTGAGGAGTCATCAATGTGAGGAAACTGCTGCCAGACTCATTGAGGCTTTGCTTAACAATGTAAGAATAAGGGAGGCGAAGGCTGCTAAAAATGCTATTGCACCTTTGTCCATGTACCTTCTGGATCCACAGACACAGTCTCAACAAGGAAGATTGCTTGCTGCTCTTGCTCTTGGAGATCTGTTCCAAAACGAAGGTCTTGCTCGTTCTACTGATGCTGTTGCAGCATGCCGTGCTTTGGTTAATCTCCTCGAAGATCAACCAACTGAAGAGATGAAAGTGGTAGCAATTTGTGCCTTGCAGAATCTAGTTACGTACAGCCGAGCAAATAAGAGAGCAGTTGCAGAATCTGGTGGTGTCCAGGTCCTGCTTGACCTTATCAGTTCTAGCAATCCTGACACTTCCGTTCAGGCAGCAATGTTTGTCAAACTTCTGTTCAATAATCACACTATACAAGAGTATGCAACCAGTGAAACAGTGAGAGTTATAACTGGTAAAATAATATTCCTTTCTTGTATCTGTCATATTCATTTTGCATATTAACTTCATTATTATCCAATATGCCTATCATAATAAAGATGTTAATATCCATGTTCAGCATTGCATATAAGTAAGTCTAGGTAATATATAGCAAATACAGGAATCGAGGTCCTCATATTTGTGAACTTCACAGTTACTTTTCCAGTTCCAATCTGAGATTATTTTTTTGCAATTATTAAGCAGAACAGTTGGTTTTGTGTTTAGTTCGGCTAAAAAGTAAGCTAAATTTCTTCTGGCAACCTGGAACATAATTTTGTCATGATACCCTGAGTGTATGTATCTAATGTGGATGTTTGCTTGCAGCTTCTATTGAGAAGGATATATGGGCATCTGGAAGTGCTAACGAGGAGTATCTTAAAGCACTTAACGCTTTACTTAGCAACTTCCCTCGTCTAAGGGTCACTGAACCTGCTACATTATGCATTCCTCATCTTGTAACGTCCCTTAAAACTGGTTCTGAGGCAACTCAAGAAGCAGCACTGGATTCACTATATCTTCTCAGGCAAGCTTGGTCAGCTTGCCCAGCTGAAGTATTCAAAGCTCAGTCAGTGGCTGCCTCTGAGGCTATTCCTTTACTTCAGTACTTGATACAGTCTGGCCCACCCCGGTTTCAGGAAAAAGCAGAACTGCTTCTTCAGTGCGTGCCTGGGACACTTACAGTTACCATAAAGCGCGGCAACAATCTAAGACAATCGGTTGGAAATCCTAGTGCATTCTGCAAGCTTACTCTTGGAAATAATACGCCGAGGCTGACAAAGGTATACATCTCTGACCATAAAATAACTTGCTACAGCCTACATTTATTTTTTCTCAGCATGTTTCTTTTCCTATTGGTTTTATGTCCATTTCTATTCCGGGCCACTGATGCAAAATCCAACAGTCGGCTATCGAGCTCGGACAATACTGTGCGGAGAATAGTGTTCTCATTGTGCTTTATGTGATGAGCCTAACTGGAATTTCCTTTTTAAGGCATATTATTTCATTACTTAGTCCTACTGCTCCTGATTCTTAGGCCTGTGAATCAGTGTTTTAAAGGCGTCGCCTAGGCGTCCAGGTGGACCCAGCTCGCCTTGGGTCGCCTTGTCGCCTTTAAAACACTGCTGTGAACTGTGAAGTATTCAAATTTAAGGATGTGGGTGTACCAGGTCATGACTTGAAATAAACTAAGCTCCAGTTCACCTTAAAACGACCTTCTTTGGAAGTTGCAGTTTAACTTGTGAACAGCATCACAGTGGAATAAAATTTATAGTCAGATAACTCCATAGTTTCAGTGCCTTTACGAGGTGCCTACAGCAAAGCATATTGAATGGTAGTCCATTTTGCTATATGAATAGTGTGCGCCTACAATCGACGCATCTACTAGTTTTCTTCTTAATAGTGAACTGACAAGCCATTCACCTCACACTACACCTGGCTTTGAACATTCTAGTTTTATTGCATGCAAGCATTGTTGACCTAACTTGCACGACTTCATACACAGATTGTATCCACTGGCGCAACTCCTGAATGGGATGAAGCCTTTGCATGGGCCTTTGACAGCCCTCCCAAAGGCCAGAAACTCCATATCTCCTGCAAAAACAACAGCAAATTCGGAAAGGTATGAAAACATCGGAGATTTATTACGTTGACTATCTTAGATTCCTTTTCTGGTCCATGTCATTCTCATTGGATCCTCAATCTCTCTGATTTGTGGTTGCAGAAATCATTCGGGAAAGTGACTATCCAAATCGACCGGGTTGTCATGCTGGGCTCAGTCGCGGGCGAGTACACCCTGCTACCTGAGAGCAAAAGCGGTCCCAATAGGAACCTGGAAATCGAGTTCCAGTGGTCAAACAAATAACTGTATACCTACATAATTTAGGTGTTCTTGTGTAAGTTAAAAGTTCTATAAGAGGTCCAGGGTGGTTTCTTGTTTTGTCCTCCGCTAAAGGTTACCCAGTTTGTGCATCATTGTAAATAGCAGGCAGAGAAAGTTGTCATTTGCCGTACCTTTTTCCAGTGAGATATAAACAGATGAGTTCGCAGATGTTTTGTACTGATTGTAACAGGATTCATTCGTTTATTTTTTTTCTTACCCCGGGATTTTGTCTTTGTAAAGGGTGTAAACAGAATAAATATATGCTGTGTTAGGTTCTGTCATACGGAATGGAGTTCTGCTGTTCATAACCAATATCTGTTCCCAAGTTTCTTGGCCATGTTTGTTCTCGTGGTGAGGATGTAGACAGATGGCTACTGAATGCTCAATTGATCATGCTATTGCGACCGATTCGAGTGTAGTTTCAGTGTTTATGTACCACAGCAACCATAACAAGGACTAGATTGTTGGGTCATGACAAATGGTTCTTCGAAATATCAGTTTTATTTCCAACATGATAATCTTGCTTAGACACACACAGTTACACAAGCACAGTAACACATCACATCATCCTAAGCCGTCCGGCAGCTAGGCCGTGAGCTCGAGCCCTGGCCTGGGCGTGGCTCACGCCGCCGCGCGCTCGACGAACGCGGCGGTAGGTGGAGGCCGTCGCGCTAGAGGAGGCGCATGGTCAGGTGGCCCTGGCCCTCGCCCTCGCCCTCGCGCCGCCGTGTGCAGACGAGGCCGCCGCGCCCGACCGACCCTTCGCCGCGATGCGCGATGACGAGGCGCCCGTCGCCCGTGCGCGTGCGCACCAGCGCCGGGCGCCGCCTCAGCGACGAGATCGGCGGCGGCAGGCTGCTCTCGCTCTCCGCCCAGCGCGGCCGGCCCCGAGGCGCCGGCGGCTCCCGCTGAGGCCGCGGCGGCGGAGGCGGTGCTGCCGCGGCGGCGGCGTTCGCGCGGACCAGATCCTGGAGGTTGGCGACGAGGTCGGGGTCGGCCGGGTCGACGCGGACGGAGAAAAGCAGCAGCAGCGGCAGCAGCATCGTCGCGCTTGGGTGGGGGGAGCTCGAGAGTTCGGGGCACTTTATTCTGTCGGCGCGTAGGGCCCACAGGTGGACTCGGAGTTTGGAACGCTTTGGCTCGATTTGGGACGGCGCTAGCTGGGCGGTAGGCGGGTAAGATATTTTTATAGTATTTATTATACTATTACATATAATTTTTAGCTTACATGGCACCATAATAAATAAAAAATTAGAGAGAGAAAGAAACTGAATCTCGTACAAAATCTAGTGTCAACACTAAACTAATACGCTAGATACTATAAGTTGTGCATTAGAAGCGAGGTGGTGTCTTCGTAATAAATAGAAAATAAATATGATAGGCGGAGAAAAGAGAGTGAGTTTAATATAAATCCACACCAAGACATCATATATTGTAGCGTGTGGTTTCTAAATGTGGTGTTTTGATGATATGGCAATATAGACACTACTTATGCACACTATGAGTTGAGAATGCCCTTAGGCCAGTCTCAATGCACAGTTACCAATATTGAGAACTTGGTAACTATGCCGGAGAAGTGTCATGGTGATGAAACTCCCTCACATCCGATGAATCTTTACTTTCTCTCTCCTTTTAATGACCCTGCCATGCCAGCAAATTTGCTAATATGGAATGACATTTAATACCCATAAAATCCCTTATAAAACCCCCACTAAGACTGGCGTTAGGGCATCCTCAACCCTTCCTCGATGTAGGATGATTTCCACATTATTAATTATACCATCATATATAACTTTTAGCTTATATGATACTTATTACGAGAGAGAGTGAAGATAGAAAGAAATGGGTTCTCATGCAAGATCCAGTATCAACAAGTAAACCAATACGCTAGACACCGCAAGTTGTGCATTGAAAGTAAGATAGTGTTTTCATAATAAATAGAGAATAAATATGGTATGTGGAGAAAAAAGAGTGAGTTTAACCAAAATCTACACCAAAACATTATAGGTTGTAGAGTGTAGTTTTTAAAGGTGGTATTTTGATAATATGGTAACATAGACAATGACTATCAAGCTGAGCGGAATATTTTAATTAAGAAACATTGTTCTCACCAGTATATATTATTGAAAAAAGCATGTAATTTACTTATACTTCGACATTGTCACATGTGTCGTATGTAGAATAAGAGTGGGCAACAATTTATAAATTACGCCAGCCAAGATTCAAATTATGCCAGCCAAGTCTCATATTATAAGGGGTTGCATGCACCAATGAGTTGAAACAAAATGGTTTAAGGTGAGCTAGTTTTCTCTTGCGCTATCAAGGGTCGCTATCTCGAAGAGATGTCTTTCTCGAGCTCAGAGCCCATTCCTAAGACCAACCACCTTAACTGAAGCAGAGAGGGAGAGGGGAGAAATACACAACCAAAAACGACCGCGCGAGGTGAGGATAGCTAGGAGACGGAACAAGCACACCTCTAATGTCTGTTTGGCGAGATCCACCCTAGGCTGTAGAAGGTAACGTATATAGATTTTTTTTACGAAACATGGTACTTACGCAGACGCTTACAAATACGCACGCATACTTACCTCTATAAGTATACGCACGTAACTCGACTTCTATGTTTGAAATAAATTTAGAAAATTACGAACATCCATACCGAATAAGATTGTGACTGTTAAAATCTAAATTTTACAGAGAGCTATTTGGAATCACTCAAATTGTGGGTGTGGTTGTCTTGTCTCATAAGCATAGAAGCTTTGTGACTTTGTGAGTCATCTTATAGGGATTTTACAATCTAGGGTTGATGAACTGTAGAAACTGGATCACAATCGGGGTTAATTGAATTTCTAGGTGGATTTCACGGGCTAGGTGGATTCAATGCTAGGTACATCTTTGCGAGTTTCGATGCAGCGATCAATCAGATATTGTTAGGGTGTGTTTGGTTCCGGAGGGCTCTTATCATTTAGAAGTATTAAATAAAATCTAATTACAAAACTAATTGCAGAACCCTAGACTAATTCGCGAGACGAATCTAATAAGGTATATTAATTCATGATTAGCGAATGATTACTGTAGTATCACTGTTACAAATTATGAATTAATTATGCTTATTAGATTCGTCTTACAAATTAGCACTCATCTGTGCAAAAAATTTTATAAACAAATTTTATTTAATACTTCTAAATGATAAAATTCTTTTTGATGTGACGGGGCTAAAGTTTAGCCCTCCAGAACCAGACGGGACCTTACAAAGACACAGCCCGGACTCCCCTTTTCCACTTTGGTCCTGCTCTGTCACTATTGGCTGTTGCGCACTTGTCATGGAGCACAGCTAGCCAACGCGAGGATTGCGGAGGCCATCTTCTCCACTGAGGGCGCAGCAGATCACCAGCAAGCTCACCGAGCAGATCGGCCTCGGCGCGTTCTTCTCGTGCACGCATGATCTCCCGGCCGGGCCGGCCCCCGTAGTAGTGGAGTTTATGGTGACACCATCAGGATCCAGTGGCCACCAAAAGCAGCCGCTGGCATGAGCTCACCCATCTTTCCTTCCGGTGGTGGCCGGGCCAGCTTTCCGAGCTCAGCGGCATGGCTCCGGCCTCTGGGCTCTGGTCCCCGTCCCGCCTATGCGATCGCCTCTTTGTGCGCGCGCCCTCACGACGCGCGAATGGCGTCGCGTCCAGCGTCTCTAGTCGCATCATCTCGGCTGCAGCCAAGGCTCGCATGGCGTCGTGGTCACTGACGAGGCAGACATTACTCCACTGTAGTTGCTGTGACAGCATCGCCTGATTGAGGCACATCATGTTCCCAAATAACCACAGATCGATCCATGTATCTGTCTATTATATTAATAAATATTATATTAATAAATAAATATTAAAAGAAGACACCACGTTTGCTAAGAGGGTTTAAAAATTACTACGCTAATTTAAAAAGAGAAGGATTTACACCGTTGAATATTATGAATATTTAACGGCGTAGACTGACCCGGAGAGTCCATATCGAATACGACATATAATACATTTAAATTCGAAATAAAAAACAAGCTAGGAAATTAAAAGCTATTTCTCTACAATTGGAAACCAAATAACAACTAAATCAAGAGTCCATACCAAATATAATTAATAAAGCAAAATATACAAAAAATATTGAAACCAGTTTGATAGGGATAAATAAAGTCCATATCAAATACATCTAACATATATTTAAATTTTGAATCAAAACAATAAATATACGAGAAGATCTTGACCGATTTGTCATAGAAATAATAGACCCATATATAGTGACCTTCCATTTATTGTGCTGTCTTTAGAAGTACGCGGTAAATATATGCAAACTAGATTTATTTTGGATGGGGGCGAGCTCAATTCGATGGAAGAAAGGATATGCAGGGTGAAGTCAAATCTTCAATAGCGGCGACCATTTGAACATGCATGCTAAGCTCAATCCATCAACTGAGGAATCTGATTTGTCACACAGAACCATGGCAGGGAGGTCGAGAGAAGCAATCATGGTGATCCGATCAAAATCTCAGCCATACATAGTTGTGTCATCGAAAGACTCCCTGCACGCGAGACCAAGATGTGCTCAAAGGCAAAGACTGAGCAGTATTACTCGTTATGAGGTATGCGTTGGTGCGCTTCATGAATCTTGCTAGCTCGGATTGGGTGTTCACGTCGACACTACAGTACTGAATATCATACGCGGTGCAGGCGGCGCTGTAGCATATGCTGGGCTCAAGGCCGTTCCGGACACGAAAGCATGCAACGGAGGTGATTGTCACTGAGTTCAGTTCAGTTCCTATCTCTGGCACAATACAGACAAGGTCATGTACGGGTTGCTATGTAATTTGATACTGTTACTGGCTTAATTTTAAGTGCATGGCATTCAACATCTAGACTATAATAAGAATCTTCACATGCGCGTTGTATATGCTTTCAGTAGCTTTTTTTTTTGATGAAATACTTTCAGTAGCTAAATGGTAGTAGCGGACCTTAATCGACTTGATCAAATTTGAAAGCCAAGCATATGCATGTCGTGCTGCACACTTTCAGAGTATGATTGCAAAACGAAGTTTCGTTGAGATAAATTTTCTTTGTTCTCATTTTGTGGTACTAAAGTCACATGGGAAAAGCACCCATTGGAACATTATTGGATACTGATTTGAGATGGTTGAGGACAACATAAACTGCGGTGGACATTAGATTGTGGAATGGTTGTGTTGGCTCATGGAGTTGAGGAATAGGAAGAGATCGAAGGAGAAAGAGAGGGTCATACATGTTTGGTGAATAAAGTAATATCATTTTTTTCTCTATAGCAAAAATTTGTTAAATTCAAGATTTTTACATCAGGTTGATGTAGACTCCTTGAACCACGTTCTAGGCATCTGCATTACTAGAATAAACATAGCAAAAAAATAAAGCAAAACAATGAGCTAGGACGGTAATGATAGTCAATCCATAAACTAGATCATGCATAAGGCGAATAAACAAAGAAATACGATCTTCTTTTTTTAGTAAAAGACAAATGAAAAATAATTGCAGTGATAACTGAAGGGGAAGTGAAAAGGACCCAAAAGAATCAGATTCCATCTGTTTTGGGGTTTGAGCTGTCGGGTGCCATGCCCGATAGGGTCATAGCAACTGCACTGTAATGATTTCGAGCACATATTTAATTAAGTTCAATAGAGTATATTGGATTAAATACATTAGCGAATATTTGATTAAATTCATTACAAAATCAATGGCCATCGTAGTAAGTCAGATTTGGATCGTGTAGCTTACAATTGCAGTGGCAGTCCTATACAATATGTTTGACTTAGTCTGTTACAAAAACTAAATACATAAAATAGATGTCAATTTATGGTTTTTATATTTATTTAGAATAAAAAATTATTACGATAAAAATATATCTGAAAGGAGTCTAGCCGCGCTATTAGCATGGGCCATCGTTCTAGTTATAGTTATATTAATAAGGGAGTGTTAAAAGAAACCACCACGTTCGCTGAGAGGGTCTAAAAATTCTCACATTAATAAAAAAGAGAAGAATTTGCACCGTTGGATTTTACGAAGATCTAACGGTCCAAACTAACTAACTCAACGAATTATCAGATACTGTTACTAAATAGCTAATTTTAGAATTAAAAAATAGAAAAAATTAGGACCCGAATACGATTAATAAATAAATAAATTCAGGATTAGAAAAATAAAAAATTCTAGATGCCAAAGATGAGGAGATATATTTTAAAGATGACAAGCATGATATTAAGATTGCATCTCACTTTTGTTATTAGATCGAAGGAACAGCATTAGTGCTAGCTACCTCTAGAAGACCTAGATGATACTGCCAAGTAATAGAACATAGGATGTGGTGCCAACGAATGGCTGTCCCAACCGAAGCCAAAGATGTTAGAGGCATAGAACGTGCCCGGCCGGTTTGTTTGTGGAACGTAACAAAAGGTGATCGAGAGATATCAGATGCGTGCAAGGGAATCGGATCGGAAAGACATATAGGTTTGTTGTGTATGTTAAGTGCACTCTGACATGTTAGTATGCAGTTATATTTGAAATGTGATGCACAGGAACCGATACGTGAATATATGTCGTTGTAATATGACAAAAATCATCTCGGATAAATAACAAGTGAATAAATAACTAAATTATAGGAGAAAGTAAAAATTGCTATTTAGTTTCAATAATATTTGGAAGAAAATTGCTTAAATAAAGAGCACAGATACCAAAATTTTTTATATTATTGTCACTACTGACACAACTTCCTTTTCTTCTTTTATAATAAGTTAATCATTGTCTCAATTATATGTGTGCGGCTTGCTTAGTAGTTTTCCGGCAGTGCAGAGTATAACAACTAGGTAATGACAATTGCCACCTTTTAATATTATATTTTCCTATGATATTAATTTAGAAAATGTTAGAAAGATGCATGCTTCTACTTTCGATCGAGTTATAAATAAATAAATATTAATTGTTACAAATCAATCATCATGTATCGAAAGTTAAGCAGTGGCTTGACTTTAGCATATTATCAATATGTCAAACACCGGTATCTTTGACGATAACGAAGTAATCCTGACGATTATTAGTGTTTATTTGCTGGGCTTTTCCAATAGATTTTGGTAAAGTTCTACCAAATACATCATCATAATATAGCTTCATCCAAGAAATCCAAATGAAATTCCAAAGTGGCTTACAATAGAGAGGAGGAGAAAAAAATGGTTTCTGAAAGTGCATTTGGCCCCCTAAGTGGGTTTGGTGTTGATGACATATAAAATTAAAGAGGTAATGAGTTCATCGAGTTATGGACAGGTTAAATTTCAATGAAATGAAAAAAAGGAAGAAAAGACGCCAAATTTGCTTAAAGGACGGTGTTGGGCTTAAAAGAAGGTCTTTTAATATTTCTATTTTGAATTTGAGTACAGGAAACACTGTACAATTAAGAGGGATGCGAATGGATAGTATGAAGGTGTCAAAGTGCTTATTTGAGATGCTAACCATCAAGGAGAGACACATAATCACACACTTGTGCACCTAGTTTTCTGACTATTTTAGTGTGTGTCGGAAGTTTTGACACTTGTTGGAAGTTCCCAGTAACTTCCGACAGGGGGTTCTCGGCTAGCCAGTTTTAGCTGGGTCGGAAGTTCTGACCCTAGGTCGGAAGTTCCGACAATCACTTAACCAGTGCACTAACAGCTAGTTTTTAGGGCTCGGGTATTTATACCCCCTCATCCCCTCCTTCACTTGTTGCTGACCTAACCCGATGTCGGTGTTTTACCGCCACACCCACCGAGGGATACCCCTGAGGTGGTGAGTTTTTAGATTGGGTGTCGTCGAGATCAGGAACTCGAAGGTGCAAAGGAACACAAGGTTTTAGACAGGTTCGTTCCACCGAGAGCATAATACCCTACGTCCTGTGTGGTTTGTATTGCCTTTGATGGTGATTGTCCCCGAGGGGGTCCCTGTCCGCCCTTATATAGTCCAGGGGACAGGTTTACATGGGAGTCCAAGTCGGGTACAAGCCAAGAGTCCCACCCGAGTACTTCTCGGGTAGTTTCCTACCGTGTCCGACTAGTTTAACCACTGTATGAGTAATTCTACTGCATTACGAGTAGTTACAACAGATGTAGGGCGTGGACCATGTCCCATCCCGTATCCTAGGTGAAGCGTGCCACGTGGACAGTCCTGTGTGCTCGGATCTGACACCCAAGATAAACACCTCTAAGAGCATTTACTACTCCTCCACAATCCCTATTTGAGCTAATCCTTTAGTTCATTTGAACTAGCACTTTGGTGAGAGCAAGATTGAGGTGTGAGACTCAACCATTTAAGTGAGAGGGCAGCCAAATTCATCTCAAGAGTACTTGAAGCTCTTCATCCTTTGATTCGTGTTTGTTACTCTTGAAGCTTGCTTCTAGACGGTTTGGTGTCGCCCGTAGAGCATCCTCTCGCGTGTGTGCGTCCCGGGAAGTTCGTATTACCCTATCTTTGCGGATTTTATAGTAAGTGATTGAATCCTCCTTTGTGGTTGAGTGAGGTAAAGGGTTAGTGGAAGACTCGGCTCTTTGTGAGCTTCTCAACAGAGACGTAGCTTCCTTAGTGGAAGTGAACTTCGGGAATAAATCTCTTGTATCTTGTGCTTATTGCATTTATAGTTCTTGTTGACCTAGAGTTTGTTTTGTGCCGATATATGTACTCGAGTTGTCGTGCTTGCAAAGATTACCTGCAGAAGTCTCCTAGTATTATTGTGAAACTTTTGATTCAGGCAGGTTCTGCAGTTTCAAGTTTAATTTTGAATTTCGTGTTGTTTTGTCGGAAGTTCCGACAGATTTAATTGCTGCGAAGAATTTTTCAGATTTTTCAGTTACACGTATTCACCCTCTCTAGGCATCACCAAGATCCTTTCAATTTCACCGGCTTTTCCTCACTCCTTAGTTGTAAATTGTTCTTAGAATTACCATAATACCATTGAGAAGGTACTTTGATAAATATTTTTGAAAAACAGTTTTGACTCCACGAAAAATTTTTGAAGCCAAAACTAAAGTAATTTTAGAAGAAGATAAGGCCCAACCAAACAAGTCGTTAATGTGCAATTTAAGAAGCGTGTTAGCAATTTAAAAAAAGCATTAGCATGGCCATGGAGAAGCACAGTTTAATAGCATTAGTTTAATGGAAAACCTATGAGTAAAATAAAATAGAGAAAAAAAGTTAACATGAGACGGATTTAGAGAGAGAGAGTCATGTTGACCATGGAGGATTGCGAACATATAAAGAAGAAGGTTATACTTTGCCAGCTGCAATAGTAAATCTGTAGAGCCCATACATATCACATGATGAGTGAAAAGATACAACAGCCATCGACAATATAGGTGCATATATGGATAAAATTTAGGAATTGGAGATGGAAGAATAAAGAGAAAAACTAGCTTCCCGTGCTATTTGCGCGGACCACCCTTGCTAGTTTTTTTTAAATGAAAAAAAATCCTAGACTACAAAACCATAATGAGAAAGCGTGTTTTCCAAACGTTTTTTCTTAATGAAAACCCCCGTAATTCCTACTATAGGTTGGACCTTGTTTTTTTAGCACCAACGACAGCAAAACCTTACTAGGTCAGGACTAGTTGATGCTTTCGAGTGCAAGCCATAGCTGTCCGAACCATCAGCTTACTTGTGTTGGCGAAGATTTCCGCAACTGTAACTTCATGGATTTCGTAGAGCATCAGAACACCGCAACCAGAAACTGACCTCATGAAGAAACAGCGCTCTCCTTTTCGAGAGCCGAGAGTACTCTGTTCCTTTCAGGCAGCTCTGTTGTCAACACCGGCCATGCTTCAGATAGATAATCAGATGGGTGATGCTCGGAGGGGGAGGTGAGCCTGAATGATTGCAGATCGGAGCGAACCTCAGCTTGCTTTTGGCAGCGACGGCTTTGGCGTGTTCCTCGCCAGATCACGCGCCTGCGACGGCGCCCGAGCTCGTCGTACGACTGCCTCGCTGTATCCTGTTCTTCAAGTTCAGCTTTGGTTTGGTGGATGCTGCAGGCTGCAGAGTCTGTACCAGGTTGGTTCAAGATGAAACCCTGTTGAAAGAATGTGTAAAAATCTCAGCTGAAAGTTTAAATCTCATTGCTTTGGCAACAAAAGTGGGTGGAGAGCTGCCATGCGAGGAACTTGCAACTTTTTTTACCAGGTTGGTTTTCTACAAACCCCCACTATGCCATATTTCTGTGATAAAAGCCATATTCTCACGATCGTACCCTCCATCACTGACAGCGGGCCCCACATTCCATCGACCTCACGCATCTCCCTCCACTCCACCGGCGATTCCGCCCCGCATTGGAGCGATACAAAAGTTGTCCACGTAGGCCTACACGAGTGCGACGCCACCCAACCCAAAATATTGACGTCATAACTCATATCCCCCCTAAAAAAGGGAACGTATTAATTAAAGGAGCCCGTAATAAATTAATAAATCGGTCGGAATCGCTTCGCCGGTGAGGGATGGTATCCGTTGATTAGATTCCGATGGACGGCGGGGATCCCCCGATTCCCCTCCCCCTCCCCTCTCCCTCCTCTTTTAACCACCTCCCCGAGCCCTGACCCTCCTCCGTAGCCCCGCCACTCGCCTCTCGCCACTCCCCCTCGCCCTCGCGCTCCCCAAGAAGACGTCGAGGGCAAGCCGCCGCAGCCACCACCGGGAGATCCGTCCGAGGTGACCATGTCCACAAGGAAGCGTCCCCGGAACAGCAGCTCCGCGTCCCGGAGCAGCGGCGGCGGCGTCTCCACGACGTCGCCGTCGTCGCCGTCGCCGTCCGCGATGCGGCGGACCACGAGCCTGTCCGACCTCGCGCAGCCGCAGGAGATGGTGGCCGGGCGAGCTCCCGCGCGGCCGGCGAGGGGCGAGGCGGCCGCGTTGGGCGCCGGGATGAGGCGGCACTCGGCGTCGGCGGACTGCTTCACCGTGCCGGAGGCGGCGTTCCTCAAGGCCTGCGGGCTCTGCAAGCGCGGCCTCGGCCCCGGACGCGACACCTTCATCTACATGTGCGTAAGCCTTCGCGTTTTTTTTTCCTCTTCATCTATCTCTGGGATTGAGATTCAGATTCCCGTAGGCCTCTGTTTGAAAATATTCGAGTCTCTCAGCTGCTCTGCGTCCTGAAGATTCAGCTAGTCTGCTTCTCGTTGTTGTTTCCTCTCCAAGATTGTTGCAGTGCAACTAGTTTCTCGTGATCTTGGCATATGGGAACTGATTGATCTTGGTGCTTCTTGATCACCAGATATTTTTGGATGATCTGGCTTCCCTTTTGATTTTAGAGACAGCATATAGTAGTTCTCTTCTCTTTTCTCTGAAACAGAGTATAAGAATATTATTGAGATAAAAATTTCATCTGGTTGCGCCCTGACGTTGGAGAATATTCTGCGTGTTTATCGCGTTAGATTCCCTCTGTCTTCGCTGTTGCAGATGCTTGGGTGATGCATGATGATTCACTCACGCTCAGTTTGAACGGGGCCAAAGTCGACAGAATGAAAAATGAAATGAACAAGTTGAGGAGAAACTAAGAGCCAGCTGCCCTTTCGGTTGCTGGAAATCACGGATGCACTTTTGTATTAATATCTCTTGCGCACTGCTTTCCACTTTGTGGGTGAAAGAGAATTCGTTTTTTCATGACAAGAAACAAAACAAGTCTTTGTTTCCTTTTCTGAGTGGTTGAGTTCCTGAGCAAGTGGCATTGCTTAGTAACCAACCTCAACATCATGGATTCATGGGATGTGAATGGGTCTCCAACATAATACTAGTCCAACACTCAAGATCTGCCCCCCTGTTTTGTGACGCAAAAAAAAAAAGAGTGTTAGCTGATCTGCTTAGTTAGCAAAATATCTCTCATCCAGCAGAAACTGATTAGATTCTAATGTTTTATATAATCAACCATCATTTGGCCTTAAACTTTTTGTGTTTTTGCTCAGGGGTGAGGTGGCCTTCTGCAGCCAGGAGTGTAGGCAGCACCAGATGAACCTCGACGAGCTCAGGGAGAAGAAGTGCTCCACTCCGGCCGGTGGCGGAAGCGGTGGCGGCTCAGACCCATCCGGCAAAAGCAGCACCATAGCGGCTGCATAGCATGGTCACAGGGAGGAGATGAAGAAAAATTTTGGAACCCTTGTACAGGGCCCAAATGCATTAGTCTCCATCAGCATATGTATATCCTATATTTGTGGAGTTACTGTGTGTATATTGGTGGGAACGGAAGGGTGTAGAGATTGGAACTGGGCATGCATGTCTGCAATAGGTTTGCAGTGCATCTGTGCCTGTGGGGATGTGTCTTGAGCACATGGGACTCTGTTGAATCCTGGTGCAGATTAGGACCTGGAATCTGCTCCTGTTTTGTCAAATTTTCCTGAAGGAAGAACACAAGTTCTCCAAATTGTTGGCGAATCTGCCTACTTCTTTTTAAAATTTTCAAGATATTTGATGCAAGTTTTGTTTAGAGGATGCTGACCCTGACATGTGGGCCGCGCTTGCTCTTGATATTGACCCAGGCTAGTCCATGTGCGTGCTGCCAAATTAGGTGGCAACTCCTTGTTGGATCAAGATCTGGGCATGAAGCAACCTACGAGAGAATCTCACAGCTGGATTAATGTTAATCCCTGGATTGTTAAGGGGCTTGCCGTGCCAGCTCCGGGTTGCTAAATGTAGCTTGCAGTTCACAAGAGCCCTGCAGCTCGCGATGAGATGGCTGCAGTTTTGGTTAGCTCCGACAGACGCTCGACTTAAAATACTGTCAAGGCAACAGGTTCTTCAGTTGTTCAAGATCTGAATCCTGTGAGGACGGCCACCATACCTGAGATCTCATCGCGGCCTAGCGACTTCAGAGCATCTCCTGGCCGTGTTTCCGGAAGAGACCTCCAGAGAGACGGCAGGTGAAGAAGCATGATCCGGTCTGGCTTGCTTCACGCACGCACACAGCTTGCGACGGAGCCAGGGTTAGAATCTACAGTCTCACAATGCCAAGGTCCTGCACTGCACATCCTTGGGTTTTCAGTTTTTGACAGGGACATCGTGCAAAACCTTTCACAGTTCACGCCAAGTCCGTCCGTCCGTCAGATTCAGGGAGGATTAGAATCCGAAGAAACTACGGAGAAACCAAGTCGAGAGGGGGAAAACGGAAAGGGAAACCGAAAGCGAAAGGGAACGGAACCAGGAGCCGTGGCTGTGGGTGTGGGGTGGCGAGGAGGAGCGCCCGAGGGGCCGACACCTCGGTGCATCCACCACCCCTCGCGAATCCGGCGCGCCGGTGGGCGGTGGCCACTATCCCCGCGCATCCCCGCCGCGTTTGCTTTTTTTCTTTCTTTTCTGCGGAGGAAACCAGTGGGAGACGCGGCGGCGAACGAATCCCGGCCGGCCGGCGCGCACGCCTCGGCGGCGCCGAGCGGGGCGGGCGGGCACACTCACGGCCGCGCGCGACGCGATTCGTCTGAGCGGCCGGGTCGCTTTTGGTCGGGCGCGGGGTGCGACGATGCCCAGCGCCGGTGCAGGGAGCGCGGCGCGTGCCCGAGGAGCAGCTGGATCACATGGGCCTGTCACGACGGGGCAGGCGAGCTGCCTGCTGAGCTGATGGGCACGCGCTCGCGCCGTGTCGGAGAGTCCTCCTCCCTACCATAAAAGGGAAAAGAGTTGACGGGCTCGTACGCGCCGCAGCGCCCCGGCGTACCCGGCTGTACCACCATCCTGTTAGCTGTGCTCTGCTCGTTGTGCCACGAATCGATCACACACACACGCGCGCACGCACAGAGAGAGACAGAGACAGAGACAGAGAGAGACAGAGACAGAGACAGAGACAGAGACAGAGACAGAGAGAGAGGTGCACATGGAAGTCGCGTCAGGACGTTGCTGCGAATTGAAATTCCGGTCTCGCTCTCCCCCTTCTTCATAAGTGTGGGTATCTCAGTCTCGGGCTCCAGCTCTCGCCCCTCGTTCTCTCCGAAGATACATACGCTGTGGATTTGGTTACTTTACGCTGGCCAGGAATTCTTGGTTGCCGATTCTTTTGCCCTCTCGGGAATGCCCAAACTAGCTACTTGATAGGAAATTGCGAACGGGCCATTTGAAAAGTCACCCGGGAAATTTTCGGTGCGAAGTAGTGACTGATGCTAATGCTAAAAGTGAAGGCTCTTCCGAAAGAACATCGGCATTGCTGACTGAGTGCCGATCAAGGTGCCCTGCACTGAGCGAGTGTTAGTTAACCCCAGTGCTTTAGGATCTCCAATCCGAATCTGGTTTCTGAAGGGAACATTAAAAGGAACACTCATCGCCTAATTACCTGCTCCTTTGAAACCCACCACTAGACTTGCCTTTTTAGCACGAATAACACGCAAGATTTGTGAACTATTATTCCCCTTTTACACGCATGCATTTTTCTCTCACCATGCTCCGGCTAGCTCGTCCAATGGAGGGGCACAGCAGGCGGATGCAACCCTGCAAGTTGGGGCCCTTTGCTGCCTCGCGGATGCTCCCCTGTTGCCGGGACAAATTCCCTCGCGGGAGACGGCCGCCAATCCGGGCTCGAAACGTGTGCTCATCTCGCGCCATCTTCTCGATCGACCGGCCGGTCACACCGCACCACATGGACACAGTTCCGTATCGTACGTGCATGAACAGAGACCCGGCAGGTAGATGATGTGGCGTCGTCACTAAGGCGGTGTTTGGAACAATATTTAACACTAATTAGAAATATTAAATATAGACTAACTATAAAACTGATTGCAGCGATGAAGGCTAATTCGCGAGACGAATCCATTAAATCTAATTAGCTCATAATTTAATCATGTTGGGCTACAGTAATCATATGCTAATGATGAATTAATTAGATTTAATAGATTCATCTCGTGAATTAGCCTCCATTAATGCAACTGGTTTTGTAATTAGTCTATATTTAATACTCCTAACTGGTATCGTAACATCCGATGTGATGGGACTGAAGTTTAGAACCTAATATACGCTAACCTCGCGGTTCGGAGCCGGATTAGATTACTGCAACTGGATGGTTAGCTAGCTAGCGGCGCTCGCTTCGATGGGAATCATGGGATTAATTAGCTTAAGCGTACTCCAGCTTTTACTTTGCATCGCCATCATCGGCAGCTCGTGGTGGTGGGGGGTGTCGATCTGGTGCTCCGTGGCTTTCGCCCTGAGGAGCCTGTCCCCAAGCCCAGGGTTCCGCACCCCCTTGCCGTGGATGGGGGAAGCCATCGATGATCCCTACAGCTTTTTAAAATTGATTGTGCGTATAGTTTGCGCTCGACAAATGGCGTCACGACAAGCTAGTGCACGACTTGTGTGCCATTGTTGACGGCTTATACTTGTTTTTCCTCGACTATCTAGGACGGCATGTCGACATGATTCCTAGCACATCTCTCTCTACTTGTCGTTTATTTGGAATATTATTGGGGGATGGCTTCCAAGTTCCTATGGGTATTTTCCCCCTAACTCCCTTAGTGTATGGTTATAAAACTTTATGAAAAAACTATATAGTGAGTTAAAAGTATTTTCCAAGATAAACCTACCAGTTTTATGTGATAAATTGTAATGTTTTTACTTATATGTTACTAGGTGAAGCTTTCGAAATTTAACTTTTTAACATTCTAAGATATCATCTATTATTAGACAACCAAGAACCGCATGAATTTTACCATTGAAAAGACTTGCGGTTGCTTTGGTTTGCGGATGGGAGACAAGGACCTTCCTCCTCCCCCGTACGGTTACAACTTCATTATTTTAACCTTTGTGTGTGGGTTTTTTTTTCCACTTCTACGGCTCCCGGTAGTTCAGAACATCATGCAGAGTGACCTCACCTAAAAGAGAGGGTTGGTATAAAATGGGCAATTGGACAATTTAAAATTGAAGAGATGATGGAGAATGATTGTGGTGAAACACCCCTATACTGAGGGATCCCAACTTTCTGATCATAGAGGTAAATTAGTATTGAGGTAATTTTGCAATTAAATGTTAATCATCAAGAGTCAGCTATTTCCTGCATTTCCAACATTAATTCTCGTATTCATTTTAAACTTAAAACATGCCACATGATGTTTCAATCAGGTGCCATTAACACATTTTAAGATGCAACAAGAGCTTCTTTTAATTTATTGGTTTAATTTTGCAAAATGGTACAATATATCACATATAGGGTATGTTTGGCAGGGCTTCGGCTCCAGCTGCAGCTTTTCTGATGGAGCGGCTTCTCTGGTGGAGTTGAAAGCCATTTTGAAAATTATTTGGCAAAATAGCTTCTTCTATATTTTGCCAAATGAATGTAAGAGGTGAAAGGTGCTGTATACCCCTTGTAGCTTGTTCAAATAGATATCTCATTGCTTAACTTCAATTTATAGTTTAAGTTATTTGGTTCCAACTGCGGGTTCCGTTTCTTTTTTTTTTAACCTCACACACATCCTTCGTTCTCGTTCTTTCTTATCCGGTTCTTTTCTTCTCCGTCTCTTTTCTCTCGCCGCCAGTCGCCGGATCCAGCTTCCAGCCTCGCCGCTTTGCTCCACCCTGCTGTGCAGCTCCGGCCTCGCGTGTTGCTCCCATGCTGTCGCCGCCTCGCCCTCCCGCGGGCAACCGGCCCCGCCGCCGCCGCGTGCTCCCGCGGCTGGCCAGCCCCACCGTGCCCTCGAGCTCTCGCGGCCATCTCCCGCCGCCGTCGCATGCTCCCGCCACCGGCCGGCTGCCACCACGACCTCGCGCTCCTGCGGGTGGCGTCTCCTGCCGCCGCCGCGGCCTCGAGCTCCCGCGGGCGTCTACCTACTTACTTGCGCCTCCCATCGTTGGGCGGCCGCTGTTCGCACCACCGCGGAGGGCAAAGATGACAGACGAGACGGAGAAGCCGCGGGGAGCCACTTTTTTCGGCTCCCGCTCCGTTTTTGGGCTTCTCTCAGCCGAATTTCAAGAGCTTCGCCAGCGGAGTGGGTTGCCTTCATCCCGTTTGGCAGGGCTCCAGGAGGAGCCGCCGAAGGAGCTGAAGCTGGAGCCCTCCTAAAGAGGACCATAGAGGCACTTCTATTCACTGGGAACAATTTAACCCAACTTACTTTTCATGGTATACCATGGTATAAAATTATGATCTAGTGGTTGTGATTGGCTTCTATCTACAGCAAACTTATTATCACATATTTCTTTTGAATATAACCACATAATAATAATGATGCTACAATTAAATGGGCTAAATGGTTAATTAATTAAATGGGATGTACGGTCTAAATAAAACGGGAATGGATGGCCATTGTGTAGTGTTTAAACGTGCTAAACGGCCGTTTTTAGGTGAATAATATGTGTAAGTATGTTTGATTAACTGTGAGCTCTAGTGCTAGAACAACATTGTGCATGCCATGCTGATTTTCACAGAGTGATTCTTAACAGCACCTCTTTTAGTATCTTTCTATATTAACTTTTTTCATGAGGGGAATATAATGATAAAATGGCACTCATCCCCTATTTACTCTCTCCTAAAGATTGAAACCCACTAGAATTCTAGCACACGAATAGCACATTAGATTTTTGCACCCTTTCTTGACAATTTTTTTTTTAATCTCACTATCCTCCTACTGTCTCGCAGCTAGCTAAAGGAGGGCGCAGCATGCAGGAAGCCGATGCAACTCGGCAAGTTGGAGCACTTTGCTGGCGTTGTTGACGATGCTTTCCCCTCTCGCCGGGACAGATTCACTCTCACGCCACGGGAGAGGTGCCAGTGCCAATCCGGGCTTGAAACGTGTGCTTGGTTGCATTCATCTCCTGAGCGCTCACACACCACAAGCAGGACACTGCTGGCAGATGAACCTCGCAATTCGAAACCTGATTAGATTACTGCGACTGCTTACCGGCACTCACTTTGATGGGAATCACATGATTAGCTTAAGCGTAGCTTTACTTGGCATCATCATCGATCGCCAGCGTCATCAGCTCGTGGAGTGTTCGGTGCTCCATGGCTTTCGTGCCGTGCGTGCCCCCTCAGGAGTCAGGAGCTGAGCCCTGCTGTGGATGGGGAAGCCATGGACCCCGTTTTAAAAATTCCTACTAGTCTACATGTCTGATGTGGCATGGCGTGGCGACAAATCGCGTAGAAACAAGTTGGTGCGCAGCACTTGCAGTCTTGCATTTCCTTGTAGGTGTGAAGTATGCGTTTTTGTTTTCTTGTTATTATCTAGGATGGCATGTCGACATGATTCCTAGCACTCATCGCTCCCTTCTTTCCCTTGTCTTTCGAAATATATACGCTTTTGATGATTTTTCTATTGGCATAGGTTCTTAAAAACTATTATAAAACCACTATAAACAAACCTTATGTGATAGTGCATTCTAGTAGTTTACATGTACAGTGGTTAATAAGTTTCTAACATAAGGTTTTGAACATTCTAAACAGCATCCACATATTCTAGAGCTGAATGTTGCATAGTTTTTGTGATTTTACCATGGAATAGGCTCGCAGTTGCTTTGCTTGTCTAAGGTGTAAAATTAAATTCTCATATCTACTGGTTGCTAGTACATGCATCATGCAGATCGAGGCGCAGATTTCGCTCACCTGAGAGAGAGGTTTGGTAATGGGCAGTTAGAAATTTAGACCAAAGACCGCTTTGGTCCTGCTTATATTGAAAGCAAAACGATGGGCAGTTAGAAATGGATGGGTGACTGTGAGAGATAGAGGAAACATTGCTGCTACAAGCTCAGCGTTAGATTTTATTTGTTGCTTCGTCACGATCCCGTTCTTGCATGCTGAACTTTTCCACTTGCAATTGGCAGCATAAAAGTACTTACTGTGTCATTTCCGTGGTGATAGTGATACTACCCTGATACTAGAAATAATGTCAGGCATGCACGGCTCTCTACCCGTTTAATGTTTTGAATCACTCTTCACCATAACCATTTTATGGTCAAGTTCTGCACAATCCTACCGGTGTACCATATCCTTCTCCATTGCACGCCGCAAGTACGGTAGCCAAGCAAGTTACAAACTTGCCTAGCTTTGTTTGTTATTGGGATATAGCTACAATTAAAGAGCTAAGTATATGTTTAAAATCCTGCGAAATGCATGTTAGCTTTAGCTTTTTAGTAAGATCGGCACATGACTCGATTTTGACCAAGTCATACAAGCTTGTACAACTGTATCACACACTTCTCTTAGTACTAATTAAGTTCTCATATGATTCCATCACCCTGGATATTGTGCAATATATATGATGTCTCCACTTGGCTATATCCAATATGGTTGGTTGGTTGGTTAGTTCAAGTGCTCGGTCTGCAGATCTTTAATACCTGAAAAAGACTCAACCCTAACCACCAATAGCTTTCTTTTGTTTTCCAGAGAAAAGGGTACTCGAAGAGTGCATGCAAGATCCTTGTGTCCTTTCTCACAGTTCAAGGGGCAGAGCATCTGAACTTATCATTGACTTTTCTGACAGGAAATCTCATTAAAATAGCCATGGCCAATGGTGTCCTCCACCAAAATGTTCTGCGGGATTTTGCAAGGTCCCTTCCTAATGAAAAGTGTGAATATCCTAGGACTTTCATAGGAACAACAACTTATTTTTTTCTGCAAGAAATTTAAAAAGTTCCCGTGTTTGAAACATAACTTAAAATTATTTCATGGACATCATGAGGCCAGTTGGTATACATGGACTAAATTTGATTTTAAGAGATTTTTCAACTGATGGATTGTGGGATCACTATCATCTGATAGTCATATATGAAAATATTGTCAAGTAACTTCAGAAGGGCATCTCGCAATCCAACAGATCGTGACAAACCTGCCAATTTCTCAATGATTTATGCTATTAATATTGATGTGACAACAGAGGAATTTCTCCACGTTCCACGGTCCTCGTAGCGCTCATCGTGTGCTGTGAATATGTTTAACAGTGCGACAAAATAATAAATTATTTGATGCCCTATTCTGACATGACCCAAGATCCGAGATGGCACGAGGGCACCAGCTTTGCATATACATATCTCGGAAAGGAAATAATGCAAAAAAATTATAACATCGATCTTCTATTTTCTTCCTTTCATTGTCTTTGTCTCTTTTTTCTTCTAAAGGTTATGGTTCCTTCATATTTTCATTTTGATTTTTCCTTTATGTTTTCTAAATAAACCTTCACACATATTTTGAGCTGGCCTTGCTCTCTCTATATTTTTATATACCTCATATTTTTGTGATTAATAACATCATAGACTTGCTTATCGATGTTGCCCGTAAGTTTCGTGGGAGGAGTAGCGAAGGGATTCTCTTCGTAATCCTTATGCTTACAGAGAAAAATGGGAGCGATGCTACCCTAGGATGGAGGCTGGCAGGATGACATCGTGAGAGGGAGGAGAAGGGTAATCAGGGGCAGATCCAGAGTTTGAGGGAGGGGGGCTCATCTTCCTCCCTCTCCTCTTTCTATTCTTCTTCCTCCTCTTCATCCATCATTAGAAATTGAAGGAAGAATTTAGGTGGGACCCGAAAAGACTCGACTTTAACTACCAATAGCTTTCTTCTATTTTCCGCTAAAAGAGTGCAAGATCCTTCTTCACGTTCTCAGAGTTCAAGGGGGAAAGCATCTGAAGTAATTCCAAAACTCTCTTGTAAATAGCACTTGATACCCCAGAAAAGGGTTTAAGATTTTGTTAAAGCCCCTTTGGAGTAGAAACTTACATGCGAATTTTACAGGATTAATTTTCACTGGAATTAATTCATTTACCGTGGGAGTGTAGAAAGGTCCGTGCACCATATGAAGCCTAAACTTATGTGCAGAGAGATGCATACATGCGGGTATCGCATTCGTCTCTTAATTTTAATGTGTAGAGAATTGTCACTAGATGTGGATCTGAAAACGTTGTATGTTGTGGGATCACAATCATTTGACAGTAACAAATGGAGAGGTTTTATATTGTAAAGAGATGCATACATGAGGGTATCGTATTCGTCTCTTAATTTTAATGCGTAGATAATTGTCGCTTGATGGGGATATGAAAAGGCTGTATATTGTGGGATCACAATCATTTGACAGTAACAAATGAAGATATTGTCAAGTAATTTCTAGAGACCATTTCGCAATCCAACTGATCATGACAAACCTGGCAATCTTCTCCATGATTTATGTCATTAACATCGATGTGACAATGGAGGAATTTCTACCCTGTTTCTCACTGTCATCATATCGTAGGGTTCATAGTTGCCGATGAACTTAACAGGGCGGCAAAAAAAGATGCATTTGATGCCCTTGGTCTTCCATACTCCCAAGATCCGAGATGTCACTGAGGGTGCCAACCTTGCAAATGCACATCTCAAAAAGGAAATATAATTTTTTTTTGTGTGCGCATGTGCATGCATCGATATGTCAGCTGCAAGATTTGGTTAGAATTTTACTAATCTAGGTACTACCCTGTCCTAAAATATAGCAATTTTTAGACTCGGTCAAAGTTAAACATTTTCATCTTTGACCAATAATATTAAAAAAATAATTATTTTTAAATAGAAAATATTATATGTCACGATAGTTGGTTTCATTACGAATAAACTAATATCATTTTTATATTTTCAATTTTTATGGCCTTTTTACTATCTACGGTCAACAGAGGTGGTACAGAGTATTTTGGTTAGCGTGAGACGATATGGACTTTGATTGAGTACTTTGTTAACACTGTGAATGTCAAACTATGATATCTAGTTTCTTTCAAAAGAAAAATATGATATCTAGTGATCAATTTGCAACAATTTGCTGCTGGCTTCCGTGGTCCTAAGGACTAAGAAAGTAAGAAATACTCTCTAAACATTTGGTAATAATTTGGTGTTGACTACGAAGAAAATGGAATAATAAGCAGCCGGCCTTGACCCTTTTTTTGTTGCTTAATTTATATGTGTCTCATCGGAGGGATCCAAGCATGGCAGTGGCCATGCGATAGATTCCTTAAGATTGGGTTTGAAAAAGGTGAGCCACATAGCTGGGATGACAAGCAAAAGTTAATCTGATTGGCTGCATTGCATGCTAAACACACTCTCTTCAGCGCATCTCAAAAACAAAACAAAAAAACACTCCCGTCAGTTATACGTAAGTTGCTCAACGATCAAACCTAGTTCAATTTATTCTTATTTCAGGAGGAAAATAAAATACATGGACTGATCGAGCGCGTCATCAGCCGATGTTGACCGCGCCGTCGGGCAGGCCGTGCTGCTGCTCCTGGGCCGCGGCGGCGGCGGAGTCCCCGCCCGGCGGCGGGACGTTGGAGCAGCTCCCCGCCGACGCCTCCACCTGCTCGTGCACGTGCGGCGGCGGCGGCACCATCGGGGGCGCTAGGACGGGGGCCATCGAGTCCTGGATCACGGCCTCGAGCTCGTGCACGCTGAACCTGGGCTGCAGCGCCGTCGTGGAGGTCTTGTCGAGCTCGTCGTCCCGCGCCGCCACCTGGTCGTCCAGGGGGAAGGGCGTGGACGGGATGAGCGCGGAGAGGAGCTCCGCCGACGTGTACG
The DNA here is from genome assembly GCA_032594955.1 of Panicum miliaceum. Classification (NCBI taxonomy): domain Eukaryota; kingdom Viridiplantae; phylum Streptophyta; class Magnoliopsida; order Poales; family Poaceae; genus Panicum; species Panicum miliaceum. The sequence goes on from CM064071.1 coordinate 6,146,845, forward strand.
CCTGCTGCCAATCGTCGCTGGGGCCGCCGCCGTGCTGGTCCACGTGGCACATCGCCGCCATCCCCAGGTCCACCCCCGCGTCCCGCCGCAGCGAGTCGAAGATCGCCTGGTCTCTGAAACAAGAAAAAAATAACAAGGCCGCCGCCGGCATCATCAATCAGCACTCTAGGCCGGGCCCGGCCCGGTCCATCGTATATGCTAGTCCTAGTAAAGAGGGAGCAGCCCATCTGAATCTTGCTTGGTTGGCCCGGCCCTCACCTGAAGGCCAAGATCGGGTCCGGCCCGGCGAAGATGGACGGCCCCGCCCCCGGCATCGCGTCGGCGAACCACGAGACGACGTCGCCGCCGACCCCGAACGCGCTGACGCCCATGTCCCCCTGCTGCTCGTGCTGCTGCGGCGCCGGCGGCAGGCCGAAGACCTGCACCCGTACGTGGCGGCGTCGATGCCTCTCCATGTTAGTAGTGAGCAATTACCACGCACTCGTTAATCCAACCGGATCAGCTCCAGTAATTACGGGCTCGATCCATCCACGATCATCACCACTAAATGTGAGGCTCGAACGATCACGTACTTGCTGCATGTCGGCGGGCGAGGGGTCGAACGGGCCCATGTGGTTGCACAGCAGATACTTCTGCAGTGAATGCGCGCGAGCAGGATCAGTGAATTCGATCGCGCCGAGAAATCCGGGCCATTTAATTTACCCTGCTCGTCTGACGCCATCTCGCTAGGGTTTTAAGGCGGCGATGGCGTACGAGCTGGAAAATTGAGAAGGGACCCGAGGTCGACGATCTGGGCACTGACCTTGCGCTCTTCTACGCGGGTGAGGGTCTCCATGAGGAACTTCTCGGTCGCCTCGACCTCGTTCATGGACGCCAGCGCCACCAGGTCCGGCTCGAACATCCTGAGATGAAGACGACCCATGCCCATACCGGCCATCGATGAGGTTAGAGATTGCGGGAGGTGTAGTGTTGAGAGGAAATTAACCAAGCGTTTGTTTGGAGGAGGGAGATGGCTGGGAAGCTTTTGTAGTAGAAAAACCTGAGGCGCTCCTCCAAGGCCTGCACCTGGTGCTGGTATTTCCTGATCTCGTGCTGGAGCTCCTGCGCAAATTTACACGGAAGCGCATGATCAGGAATAATCTGTGGTATACGTTGTTGGATCGTACTAGAGAGATGATGAATAGGTTACCTCTATGTTGGAGTTCACTGGCCCTTTACTGCTCCCCAATGCAAGATCAGCAAGTAATGCAATGCAGCATAGAGAAGTAAGCAATTAGCCAATTAAAATTCGAAAGAGGATTCAGAATCACATGACTAGGTTAGTTAACATAAGAAATTTCCAAAACTGTTTCACATGACATACTTGGGTATGAGTTGCTCGGCTATGTCACTCTCGCACTTGAGTTGCGTGAGCATCTTGATCAGATACTGAATTAAGCATATGAACAATCAACACGACGGTGGCAGTCAGTAGTTAACGAGGTTCATCCTTGAAGCTCACGTCACGATGAAACAGAAGGAAATGAGGAAATTTGTTGATGCGTCACCTCTCTGTTCCGAACTATTCTGCAGTACAGCAATGGGAGAATGAATAGGTAAGTATAACAAAAACTTCTGTTCGTTTGTTGCCTTAAAAGAGAGTCAGGTTCTTTTGCGAAGAGATCGAAAACAAATAAAGGGAGATTGGCACTTCATGCGCACGAACGTACCCTCCTCTGTCGTGCTCCGGGAGGTTGATGTACTTGGTGATCACGTCCTCGATCCTACAAAACCAACAACCACTGTGACGATGATTCCGCCATTACTCTCGCCTCTCGATCGTCTGCTCGCTCACGCGTACGCGCGCCACCGAATCCATCGCAGGAAAGAGCATGCGACGGCCGGGGATCACCACCGTACGTACCTGCGTCGGCCGGAGAAGTGGCTGAGGCGGTTGGACGGCGAGAACATGATGAGCGCGATGTCGATGTCGCAGAGGACGGAGAGCTCGTAGGCCTTCTTGATGAGGCCGTTGCGGCGCTTGGAGAAGGTGACCTGCCGGTTGGTGTTGTTCTCGATCCTCTTGATCTGCAGCTTCACGCGCCCCATGGCCGGCGGCGGCTGGCGGCGGAGGCGGAGGCGGAGGAGGGAGGAGCGGCGAGCGAGGGAGGCGCGAGAGGACGAGGCCGCCGGAGGTTAAGCGCGTGCGGGGGAGGTCGGTGGCCTTTGGTGGGCGGAGGAGAGAGTTTGTCGGGCGGGGCTGACCGGTCAGCCGGTAACCGCGAGCAACAAACCACCGGCGCGGTGGTGGGTACTGTACGGAACGAGTGCGTGCGCCTGGGCTGCACGCGGCGTCCAAAGACGGGCCGCCACGTGGGCTGCGGCGAGCCGGGCGGCCGCCCGTGAAGATGCGGGCCGAGAGAGGGGAGGCTTGCCCCACGTAGCGTTAGCGGGCCGAGAGGCAGGGTTAGATGGGCTCTGTTCTCCTCCTGCTGCCGCCGCCGGCCTCTCTCATCCAGCACCGCCGGCCCGCTCGTCCCAGCTTCCCCGGCCGGAGCCAGGATCGAATGGTTCGCCAGGTTGGGTGCCGGCGACCCGGCGTGCCGCTCGTGGCATTTGACCACGGGAAAGTGGGGGCTAGGTTGGTTGGCGACTGGCTGGGTTCGTTGGTTGGTGATCTAATGCTGCTGGACGACAGAAGCGGAAACGAGCTGGAATCGCGAGGATCCAGGAGTCGCCGGTCAATTTGCCAAAAGTGGCATCCACGCCTGGTCAAATTCCACCGTTTGCTAAATCCTACATCACTTAGCACACATCATCTTGGAAATAAATAAAATTGAGCAGAGTCCAAACCAAGCGACGTAAGAGGTAGGCAGACAGTGAAGTCAAAAAGGAAAAAAAATGGAGATTCATCCGTCTTCCAGTTAATTTTTATCTCGACTTATAAAATAATTTCACGCTACAGTATTTCGATTTGCGCAAAATAGATGAAACTAGAGCAGGTAAAAACCCTCCCAAAAATATTCTCCAAGAGGTTGGAGAAAAGAGGTCGGCCCCATGATCCTTTGTGGAAACTATGCAGCACAGCACCAGAGACGCCGAAGCATCTTTGTAAAGATTGCCCATTCACTTGTGTCGTGCAGTTTGGAACCAGCTGGTTAATTGGTTCAATTTACACCAACTGGCGACTAGCGGTTCCGTAAGTTCTATCTACAAATGGTGGAAGAAATATCAAGCGAGTGTTGCAAAAGATAGCGAATCCTTTTTGACGGTCTCGTTATTTATTTTTGGTGGAACATTTGAAAGAAGCGCAATAGAAGAGTATTCAGGCAGGAAGAAGAAAAGACCGTGACAGAGACAGCTTATCTAATCAAGGAGGAGATCCAACATTTTCAGCAAGCGATAGAAGTAGTCAACAATTTTACTCCAACCTCATAGTGGTGTGTCTCTTTTGGATCATGGTTTTTCTTCGATTTGCTGCTTATGCCGTTTGTGTGGTGGTTTTCTTTCTGAGCGGCGGTAGTGCGTAGTCGAAGTGAGTATGGTTGCAATTTTAAAAAATTTCTTCCATCTAATAAAATTTTGGCAAATCTATTGCCATCCTTTCAGGAAAAAAAATACCCTCCAAGAACTAGAGAGATCTCAAGGGCATATTCTCTTCTCCAAGTGCGGACATTTGCTCTTGTTTGGTCGTCGTCTTTGTCGAGGTGTACTGCATCGGTCCGACTAACCTGCTGCTAATTACATCATCAGCTAATCATGGCCTCGTGGTTCAACGGTGGTCTCTTCCGGCAATAATTTCTTTTTCCATGGTGTCAAAAATAATTTCTTTTTCCATAAATATTACTACTCTATGTACAGTGGTCAAGCGAAATGCAGTATACCTTATTCTCTTTTACGTACGTAATGAAATGCCTCATAATGCAGTTTTCATACCATCATGGATAATATCATGGACATGCTATTGCATAGAGAATAATCTACCCCTATCCCTTCCGTCATCTGTCTATAGTAAAATTTAAATTTATGTATCTAAAATATTCAAAACGACTAATAATTTGAGACGGATGGAGTACATAATACATAATGAATTAGTAGCATGAGAGAAAATGAGGTTACAATAACATATTGCATATAGAAAAATACTTTAAATCGTCCCTTAATTAATGGACACCATCTTTCCTTCTCTTATTTTTATTTCCTTTGCATCTTATAAAAGAAACGAAAAATTAGTTTATGCTATCTCTTATAGACGGTATACCATTTCCGCATCCTCTCCTAGGTTCAAATTATTTGATTACTTGTTTCAAATGCAAGGATTTTTCGTAATAATACGGTCAAAACAATTCTAATTTTACACTCCGTAATTTCGTGTGGGATTGAAACCGTGTTTTGCACACCAAAAGAAATGGCCACATTTTCCTGCCACCAACCCACGTGACACTCTTTTCCCTAACAGCACAGCGGAGACAAGCCAACCTCTCCCAATACGCCTCTCTGAGGTGTTTCCACTTCAAATAGAACATCCTCCACCGGCAACAGCCAAACCAACACGCACGCACCTGCCGAAGAGCTCGGGAAAGGGACCAGCCCTGAGAACCAACAGACTTTTCTCGTCTTCTTCCTCCGTTTCCTCGTTGCTCCCGGCGATCCCCTCCACCCCCGAAGCTCTAGATCTCTCCGACGTGCTCCGCACTTGGTTTCGCCGAGTTCTTGGAGTCCAGGTCTTCAAGAACCAGGGCTACAAGACTATAAAGAGGAGGGCCCCGGTTCCATCTGCCTGGTGCTGCATTGAGTTCTTGAGGTCCCTTTTTTTTTGTTGGTCATGTATGTTCTGTTATTGCTCTGTTCTTTTGAGAATAAAGGCAGTAGACTGTAAGCGAAGAGTTTGTCAATCTTGTATGGGTTTCAGGAACAGTTTGGATCCATGGCTAAATGGTCGAATTGAGGGGCTAATGCAATCTGTTTCATGATAAAACTAACTAAAAAAAATAGAGTATTGTTCAATCTTTTCCCTGAATTCCGTACGCAAGGGCAATCAGCTGCCTAGTGACTAACTGCTTGTTTGTTCTTTGTTTTAGAATGGCTGGGGCTATATCTCATCATGCGTTAGCATCTACGCAATCCTGCGGGTGGAGCGCCCAGAACTCTAGATTCGAGAAGAGGACGGGCAATGTGCGCTTGGTTTATGAAGGAAGTTGCCGTTCTGGCAGCCGGAAACTTGGTTTAGTCTGCGCATCGGGCTCGCAATCTTCTGTCGTTGAGCCGGTTAAGCTACCATCGGATGGCAACAGTAGCCACACCCCCAAGAAATCAAGTAACTTTACAAATTCCGTTGCAATCAACTCTTATAGTGGTTACCTATTAGCAGTTTCTTTGGGGCATAAAAATAGTTCTGTAAAGCTGTTGTCTCTGTCATCGCAGGTGAAAGTGCTCTTATATTGATTCGGCATGGTGAATCGCTGTGGAACGAGAAAAATCTGTTTACTGGCTGCGTTGATGTGCCCCTGACACCAAAGGGTGTTGAGGAGGCCATCGAGGCAGGGAAAAGGATTTGCGATATCCCGATCGATGGATATATACTTCGTCACTGATTCGTGCTAAGATGACCGCAATGCTTGCCATGATGCAGCATCGGCGCAAGAAGGTTGTGTGCCATTCCTTTGTTAAACGTTTCAGTAATTTCTTTTATCATGTGCATCAGCTGTGCTGAGAAATTGTGTTGATGATATTATGTTCTAACAGATCCCAATCATCATGCATAATGAGAATGAACAAGCTCATAAGTGGAGTCAGATATACAGTGAAGAAACAAAGAAACAATCCATTCCTGTCATAACAGCTTGGCAATTGAACGAACGAATGTAATTGTTTCTCCTGCTTATCCTTAATTTATTAATTATATATAACTCATAATAGCTGTTTGACAGTTTCATCCCTGGAAACATCCGATCGCATTGTCTAATGTCTAGGTATGGTGAGCTACAAGGCCTTAATAAACAAGAAACTGCAGATCGATTTGGCCAAGAACAAGTTCATGAGTGGCGCCACAGTTATGATATTCCTCCCCCAAATGGTGAAAGCCTAGAAATGTGCGCTGAGAGAGCTGTTGCTTATTTCAAAGAGCAGGTAAGGTCATAAACATTTGACAACTTAATTGAACGATGCAATACTTACTTGGGTTCCTTTCCGGTAACTGTTTATGTTACTACTGTACTATGAAGAGCTTCCTTATCATGAGTTGCCAAAGCTATGGTGAGGTTATATATGTACTGTATTAATAAATTCCTCAATTGTGCATTGTGTGTGTGTTTATTTTTGTTTCTATTGTGCTAGCTCCTCATTACTTAGGGCTAGAACATTTTGATTTATCCTCAACCTCAAAAAGTGTTTTGCTAGTTCCATCTAACCTGTTTTTGTTTTTGCCTAATAGATTGTTCCTCAACTTGTGGCTGGAAAGCATGTAATGGTTGCTGCACACGGGAATTCACTTCGGTCAATTATAATGCATCTGGACAAATTAACTTCTCAGGAGGTACTAACTTTGACATCTTCTTTTTTTTCTTGAAATAAAACCTGAAAACAAAGAGAGTTGCATTATGTTGAATGTGGAAATGAGACTGTTGTGCCCTCAGGTAATAAGCCTTGAGCTATCTACGGGCATTCCTATGCTTTACATATTCAAGGAAGGAAAGTTTATTAGACGGGGAAGCCCAGTAGGACCTTCTGAGGCAAGCGTTTATGCATATACCAGAGTAAGAGTTTTCCTCCTTTTAGTCTTTTTTCTAAAGAAAGAACTTAACTCCATTTCCCAACCTAGAACTGTTAGACGAAACAATTTTCTGAGTGTAGTGCATGTTAAAACAAATCAATTGTTCTAACTAACAGGAAATTTAATCTGTTGTAAGAGTCGTGATTTTTACTAAATATTTTTCTATTATTTTCTACCTCATATTATTAACTGTATTACATATTACTTTATTGTAAGTGTTTTGTCCATTTACCTTTTGAAGAATTCACCATTTGATAATTTACAAGTGTTGTTTGTGTTAACTTGATTGCAGACCTTGGCTAAATACAGACAAAAGCTTGATAACATGGTTCAGTAAAAGGTCAGTGAAAAATGTAGAAATTTTCAAATGCCATCAAATATCCCCACAGTGTAGTGAAACTCATATGTTCTTTTCTCATGACTTTCTAGATTTTTCACTTCAGTAGTGACTCAAATATTCGCCGAATATGCTTTTATTTTCTGAAGAAATGGTTTAGCGAACTCTTGGCATCAGCAGAATTTTTGACCTAGAGAGAGGATGCATCAACTAGGAGCTTCTTTCGCAACAGCGAAGCCCATGTAATTGGTTTAGAATGGGGTATATGCAGCATCATATATATGTTGTACATCTACTTCATATCTTGTACATTGAACTGAGTTTGTTGAGGTGGAACGATGTACATTGGTTTTCCGAATTTTGTTTCCCCAAACGTGATGATAGACATTCTGCATAAATATGTAGACCCATTTACACACATACAGAATACATTTTCAGAAAAAATAAATTATTTTACTCTTTATTGTTTTCTTTTGGAAACAGAGAAGGCTAATCGGAGCGATTTTATAGATTATTTATTTCATCAAATGTTTTTGCACCAAAAAACACTGTAGAAGATGTCAATAGAAGCAAACTTCAGGCTGCTTTTCTGGACAATTCATTTATGAAAACATACCTACAGTAACATACTTCAGGCTGTTTTCTTGCACCAAAAAATTGCGCGTGGTTTTTACATCCCCAAAACGAAAAGAATTTCTTCAGCCCAAGCTTCAGTATCATACTACGCTATAAAAACTAACGCAAAGATCAGCATTAGGAAGCCAAGAACAGTGACCAGCAAGCACTTCATCGACGAGTTCGATTCCTGCGTCTGCGCGGCCCTCGAGAGCTCCTCTTCCCCTTTGCTCGTCTCCATGGCGGCCGTCTTGATGTTGGACTCAACGACATCGATGGCCCCTTGCTGGTCATGGACGAGCTTCGCAAGGTCTCTGAATATCTCGTTGATCTCGCTGATCTCCTGCTGAATCTTGCATATCTCCCGCTCCCTCTCCTCGATGAGAGCCTCGTTGAAGGTGATCTCGTTGTCCAGCAGGGTCAGCTCCTGGGTCCTCCGTGATTCCACGAGCTGCTGCTGCTGCATCTGTATGTCGCGCTGTTGATCGGCGCCGCGTGTGCCGGGGCCGGCAGCGGCATTGTTCAATTGTGACGAGCCGTAGCTGGGCGGCGACGGGGGACGGAACATTGGCGGCGCACGAGCATGGCGGGCGGCTGCGGCGGCGGTTTCCTGGCGGTCGGCCTCGATGATCCGGCCCTGCACCCACTGGAACTCCCTGAGCGCGGCCTGGAAGTCCATGGCCAGCCTGGGCCCGACGGCGGCCTCGGCGCGCGCCCTGCGGATGCGCTCCCGAACGTCGAAGGCGTCGCCCCCGCGGCCGCCGCAGGCGAGCTCGTCCGCGGAGCGCGGACACCTTGGTGTTGATCTGGAACACGCAGTGCGCCACCACGGCCTGTGGCGGCGGCGGGGGGGGGGGGGGGTGCGCGGCGGGAGGCCTGCCGCCTCCAGGTCGTGGAAGGCGTCCTGGAAACTCATCGGCGCGGCGCGGCGGGCGGGCGGTGATCGCCTGATCGAAGCGAACCACTTGCCTGTTGCGAGCGAAGGGCAGGCGTCTTCTTATCTTCAACAATGCCGCTGGCGATCTTCCCGGGGAGTGGAGCTGTATTTAAGGACGGCGCGGCGCGGCGGTGGTGGAGGCTGAAGCGCAAGCGAGTCGCCGTGAGTCCGAGAAATCGGCTGATCCTACGTCCGACACGGACTTCGGGAGGGCCTCGAGCTCGAGTCCGAGACGGTCACCCTTCCTCGCCAGCGTGCTCCCCGCGCCGCGGGTCCGTTCTCCCCTCCGGTCACCTCACCTGCGCCCTCCGTTCTCCGGCCGGCAGGGACGACAGCTCAGTTGGAATCCATATAGTGTGAGGATCCGTAGCTCCGCTTGGCCACAACAAATCATTAGCATCAACTAAGATAGATTCGCATGGGCTTTCCATACAACGATCGGGAAGGACTGTCGATGAGATGATTAAAAAAAAAAACCAAAAAAGTGGAAGGAAAAAAAAAGACCAAAAGCTCAGTAAGGCTCCAGCCATCTGATATGGGTCAGATGAACGTGACGACCCATGTGTCACGAGAGCGTATCATCATCACTTGGTATAGGTTGGGGTGAGAGAGGCTCGAACTCTCGACCTCAGGATAACTCAGCAAGCTATGAGACCTACGCGCTAGCCAACTGCGCCACCACCCCGTTGGTTTAGGATGAGGAAAGACTCCTATAAGAAGCATAAATCACCAGCTAATGCCCAATGAAATCGAGCATGTCACAGCTTATACAAACAACCGAGACGAGAATTTTATTGTTTGGTAACTAATTTCTCCTCCTGTATCGTCTATATAAGTAGGATTTCAAAAAGGAATAGCCCCTTTACAATTTTTTTTATCTAATTATTAGTTTACTAAAAAAACTCTTTTAAGCAAAGCAACGTTAAAGGCTTATCAAGACGGAAAATATTTCTAGTAGAGTAACTAATTTCTGAAACCTAATGCAATGCAATGCAATAGCTATGAAATAGGACATAGTGGTGAATAAAATCTAATTTGCATTTCTATAGAAGGGAGTTATGACATTAGAAATAGTTACTCTGATACCCTCGAGTAAGGTTGTAATGATTTCTATACGAAATCCTAAATCATATAACCTTATGAAGTTAAAATGACCTGATCCTATAATTTATTCTACTCCCTTCGTCATAAAAATAGCTAGTTTTGGACTTTATCAAAAAACATTAGCAAGATATTTTAAATGTATAAATTGCCCTTCTTCATTTACGTGGCCCTATATATGAGTGATTAAAGTTCAAATTTATTTGCATGCAACCAAAATAAACATGCATGCCGCACCTGCATGCCCACCAATCTTGTTAGATACTACCAACATCCTGCCAAATGTATTTGTATGCGAACAAAGTAAACCTGCATGGTATAGTAGCATCAGCTGTTTGATAGACATGAGAGGTGTTTTTGGCAATTCATGCCTCGAAGCACAGCTTGTAGCTGTATTCTAGGATAAATTTGAAAACATAGTTATATTTGGGGATGGAGGAAGGTAATATTTATAATCCTAATCCTGGCAACTTTGTCTCGTGGCCCTTTTGGATGGAGGGAGGCCAACTATTCTAAGAATTTTGTTCGAACTTGTACGGAACGTTAGAATTTGGCCCTAAACGTTTTTTTGTTGTCTGGCCTTGAGAGCAGGAGAAAGGAGGGAGAAAAACCGAGCAAAGAAACACATGCCTTTCTTTCCTGGCATTTCAAGCAGCCTCTCACACAAGTCCCTCCCAGCCACCCAATTACCTTCCATTTCCCCTGCCCCTTCTCCATCGACCACCTGCTAGCCCCCCACATTTCTCTCCCGATCGCGCGCTTGGATGAACAGAGCTTCCTTCACGTCAAACCCGGAGCGGCAGACATGCCGGAGACCGCCGTGTTCGTCCTCAAGCAGCAGATCACGTAAACTGCAGCCAGGAAACAGGTGAGCAAGGTCTCCTGTCGTTACGAACAAACAGCCGCGCACCATGGCGGAAACTAGTAGACTGCTCATGCGCATTTCTGATGCTGCCTCTGTCCCCAATTTTTCCCCAGCGCGACACCAGCGGCTTCGCCATGAAAGGGAGGGACTTGAATGGTTCAGGTTAGCCATTTTCTAATTTAATTAGTTTCTTGCATGATCTTTCAGTTTCATTTTGCAGCTATTTGAATCTTTCAAAAAAAATCTTTCAAAAAAAAAGCTATTTGATTCGCATTCAACACTGTCTACATGATATGTGCTAGTACATTTTCCCTCTTAATGAAACACGTGCCAACGTGCTAATACATTTGGAATCGTCATAAAATACTTTAGATAATTAAGCACCATAGTGAAACAAGAATTTCATCCAGAGAGAGTTACCATGGTGCGGTAATTTTTCTTTTTACGACTTGATGTTTCAGATCCACAGAGTCTGAGTGCAGCACGGGCACGGTTGAAGAGCGCGAGCCTGAACTACGTGAATTTGCCCAACAGGCAGAACGATGATACATGCCAGTACCAGTAATTCACAATGCCCAATTGGTTTCTTTATGATTTGAACCTTTTGTGATGTTGATCAGTTCTTGTCCAAAGGTGATACGGCGATGACCTTTACTGCATGGATGCAGGATGTTTGTGGCTACCTGGAATGTTGGAGGGAAGACTCCGAACAATCGGCTTAACCTGCAGGATTTTCTTCAAGTTGAAGAATCCCCTGACATTTACGTCTTGGGGTACGGTCACATTTCTCATCTCAAAGTATTTAATGTGATTCTGTTTGAATTTTTTTGAAACGAAATTTTGTTTGAATTTTGACTGCGCACTACATGAGTAGGTTTCAGGAAATAGTTCCCCTGACGGCCGGCAACGTGCTGGTCGTGGAGGACAACGAGCCGGCGTCCCGGTGGCTGGCCATCATCCACCAGGCGCTCAACGAGCCCCAGGAGCAGCCCGACGACGACGACGACCCGCCGCCGCCGGAGCCGCCCGAAGGCCGGCGCCACCACCACCGCCGCCGCCGCCGCCGCGACTCCTCGCTCTTCTTCCAGACGCCGTCGCTCAAGGTGCTCAGCAACAGCTACCGCGTCGACAGCGCGCTCGTCAAGACGTGCAACTGCTCCGCCGAGCCGTCCTCCATGCGCCGCAAGGCGGCGGAGGTCCGCGCGTCCGTGTACCGCGCCGAGGCCGAGGCCGACGCGCCGTCCACGAGCGCCGCCGCCGGCGAGACGTCCACCAGCGGGTGCGGCGACGCCGAGGCGGACAACGCGGACGGCACCACGCCGACGGCGCAGTGCGAGCCCGGCGGCGGCATGAGCTACTGCCTGATCGCGAGCAAGCAGATGGTGGGGCTGTTCCTGTCGGTGTGGGTGAAGCGGGAGCTGGTGGAGCACATCGGCCACCTCCGCGTGGACTGCGTCGGCAGGGGCATCATGGGCTGGCTCGGCAACAAGGGCTGCATCGCCATCAGCATGACGCTGCACCGCAGCAGCCTCTGCTTCGTCTGCAGCCACCTGGCCTCCGGGGAGAAGGAGGGCGACGAGCTGCGCCGGAACGCCGACGTCGCCGAGATCCTCAGGAGCGCGCACTTCCCGCGCGCATGCAAGTCGCCGGCCAGCCACCGAATCCCCGAGAGGATTCTTGAGCACGAGTAAGCTTGACAATTGCCTCTGACGCCTGAACCGCCACGATCTTGCAGTGCTAAACTGCTAATGCAATCTTTAATCTTGGATTAATCTGGATTTTAAGCAGCCGGATGATATGGCTCGGCGATCTGAACTATCGAGTGTCGCTGAGCTACGAAGAGACGAGAACCTTGCTGGAGGAGAATGATTGGGACACTCTATTGGAGAAAGATCAGGTATGAACTAGAATATGAACAGCCATTTTGATCAGCCATTTTCACCATTAACACAACAATAATTCGTGCAGTTGATGATCGAGAGAGAAGCTGGAAGGGTGTTCCGAGGGTGGAAGGAAGGCAAGATCAACTTCGCGCCGACGTACAAGTACACGCAGAACTCCGACGCCTACGCCGGCGAGACGGCCAAGTCCAAGAAGAAGCGGAGGACGCCCGCATGGTAACCGATCGATCACCCCAGCGTTCTCCTTCTGCAGCCCGTGTAGCGTATGTTACCGCAGGCCTTACGTGTCAGTGTAGGTGCGACCGGATACTGTGGCACGGCGACGGCATCGAGCAGCTGCAGTACCTGCGCGGCGAGTCGAGGTTCTCCGACCACCGGCCGGTCTGCGGCGTGTTCGCCGTCGAGGTGGACGCCGACGACGGGAGCAAGATTATGAGGAGCTACTACTCCGCGAACGCGCGGATCGGGTATGACAGGCCCGCGTAGGCGCGGCGGCGTCTGCGAACCCTCGTTCGTAGTGGAGTGTTGTGTGTAGGCAGGTTGAACAGAAGATTGGAGAGGCCATTTTACGGCTGTGTAGTACTGTTTGACTGTGTATTTTGTCTGAATTCCGTGGCTGGCTCAAACTCTAGACACTGCAGTGGCGACGCAAGAACTGATGGGGGCGTAGTGGAAACTCAGAACAGAGCGCTCTGTCTTTCCATCTTCGGCTTGAATGGTCATTGACCAGAGCCTCTTGTGACCATTGTGCCGCTGCACCGGAGTCCAGTGGACAGTCAGGGTCACTGAGCCCCGAGTCCGGCTTGCTGCAACCGGTGATTCATTATTCAAGATAGAAGTGATATGAAATTTTTAGGTATAGTAGAATATTTAGATTTACGAGCATTGAGAAAAGTACATGTAGATAACCATCTTCTTTTATAATTTGGACAGATAAATACTTGTTATATATGTGGTTGAGAAACTATTTTTCTGTTTCTGAATGGTTAAAAGAAGATATATATATAATTCAGACAACAGATAAATAGCTCATGGATGCAGCGATCGTGTGCGTGCATTCATACATACCATTGTGCGCGCGCGTGTGTGTTTATATATATATAGGTGCTTGCATCAATGATGATTGGAATAAAAGATTTAAAACCTTGTGAAACCTCGGTGGTTCAGATGAGTCGAAAAAAAGATAAAAATGAGTACAAAAGATATATACAAAATCTAGAATAAAAACATAAAAACAAACAGCACAAGAGGATAAACACTCTCTCTATTCTACATAAGTTTATAGATAAAAATTTTTTCTAGAGAACTTTCTACAAAAGTTTTCATATAACCTTCTGAAAAAGAACTTTTCTAGAATCATTCTCACAAGTTTCAATTGCTTTTGTTTTGAGTCCATTATTTCGCACTTGCCCTGAAAAAAAGGCACACAAATGAGATCAGTTTACAAAAAATTACGACAACCACAATATTATCTAAAATAAAATTTGTATTACAGAAATTACAAAAACAAACACAATAACTTCGCAATAAAAATTGGATGAAAAATGGGGAATAAATTTGGGAGAGATATTTAGAATAAAATTTGGAGAACAAAGTTAAAGGGGGGTGCAAAACTTTGAGACATAAAAGTTACAAACATGATTTTTAAATAAAATAAAGAAAGGAGAACATAAGAGATCCTAAAACAAAAAAATGTAACAAAAAATTTGGATAAAAAATATTGGACACAAAAAATTTAAGGAGCAAAATTCAAGAAACAAAATCCTAACAAAAAATTTGTTATGATAAGTTTAGTATACGAGTAATGAAAAGTTTCTAGTAGAAAAACGTTATGTATAAAGGTGTACACAAAAGAAAAAATTTTAGACAAAGTTTTGTACAAATGCCATCCAGAAATATTATATGCAAAAAGTTCATTACGAAAGTTTTGCAAAAAAGTTGTTTGGAATGTTAGTAACAAAAATTTCTTATAAAATTCTATATAACCAGACATTTTGACACATAATCCTTTTGTGAAAGCGTTTGCTAAAATATTTTAGTTAAATAACTTATATGACAAATTTTCTTAGAAAATTTATGTATGAAAAGATTTGGTAAGAAACTTTGCTTAGAGAACCTAAATAGAAAACTTGTCAAGTAAAACTTTCTTCTTGACCTTAAGTACTAAAGTTTACTATGGATCTCTTCATTAAAAACTTATCACAAACTTATCACTAGGAATTTCTTCGGAAAATATTTTTTAATAAATTGTGAAGATGGCATAGTAAGTGGAACTTGTTTAGAATAATTTTCTAACAGATTACCTAGAAAATATGGACCAAAAACGTTTTACAAGAGCCTTTACTCAGAAAACTTTACTAATAATTTTTTAGAGAAAATTTTTTAGAATAAATTCTGCACTGAACTTTGATGAATAAAATTCAGTTGGGCACACACCTGTGACATTTGATTTGTGAACTGTCAAGAACTCCAGATCCCTGTCCCAACCCATACTGATCCATATCATTTCTGACTTGCTACTGAATCTGAAATAACAAAGAAAAGAGTATATTTTAGTATAAGCGTATCCCCACAGGCACATCACAGCTTTTCCTGCCAATACCCCCCCCCCCCGCCCCCCGCCCCCCCCCCCCCCCCCCCCCCCCCCCCAAAAAAAAAAAACCGCATTTCTCTAGAAGTCTATTAATATGCCATATATAGAAATGGTTCAGTAGTCGTTCATACAAGCAAACAGGTTTAGGCCCACAACGAAAAGATCGACAAAGTATACCTAAATCATCACTAAATGTCAGCATTGATAATTCAGGAAGGTAGCTATAATTACCTAAATGTAGGGAGTTCCTACTTAGCCAAGAACGAGTCACTGAAACAATCCATTGAAAGTGGAGGCTCAATCGTCAGATGGAATCCCGGCTCGAGATGAGCATAAGTGGATTAAGAGGTAGAGCTTGGCTCAGTCAAAGCTCGAGTAGGCTCAAGTTCATCTCATGGGAGCTGAGTGCTATTCTTCCATAGAAAAATATGCCGTAAAGACTCAACTGAAGATCAAGTAAGGTGCAGCTCGATTTACAGAACTCAGCAACTACCCTTCAATACAATAACTCATATAAAACATTTTGGAGAAATTTTGAGAGAGAAACAAATGGTGCATATTAGAAAGGATGAGCCTTAACCGCAATGTTGAGTACTGGAAATGCTGATGCTCGAATAACCAAGCTTAAATCAGAACTAAAGCAAGCTAAGCACGAGTATGTCAGGGGTCATGAGCATTTTGACAGCCTGAATCAACAGGCAAGTAACAAGTTTATTGCAAGTTTGAGCCTGATTGGTTGGATGTCAATTTTTGCCAAGCTAAAATCAGGGCATGTCAATAAAAATTGGCTACCGATTAGTTCATATATAAAAGTTGGCACTTGTGACCAGACCAAAACATTTGCAAGTTACTACAAACTTCTCAACAATTACAAAAGAAAGAAAATATTGGTTGCCATGTTTTGACACTAAACCAAATGAATACCTAATGTTGCCAACACTTTAGCATGCCTTGATATTTTGGCTTTCCATAATTTTAGCTTGGCATCTGACCAATCATACTCTTTATACATTGCAAAATGAGTTTGTTTAACCACCCACGTTGTAATTAAATGAGTCGTTGTAATTAAATGAAATACTGGCATTCCAAAATATTGGCAGAGCAGGCGGCGGCTCTGCTCTAGATTGCTCTGCTCTAGATTGGGGAAAAGAGGCCCGCTGCGTCACATGCCCCGCCGCTCGCCGTGCCGCATCCCTCGCCGCCAACCGCTCGGAGAATCGGCGCTGCCGCCCGACTGAGCAGGATCCGGCGCTCCCGAACTGGCGCCGCGCCGCCGCTTCCTCCGCCGCCGCCATGCTGCTCCTCCGAAGGCACCTCCTACCTCTGCTCCACGCGATCTCCCCGCTCCCTTCCCCAATCCACCACCGTACCTGCCCCCTACTCTCTATCTCCACCTCTGCCTCCGCGACCCCTTTCTCCCTCGAGGACTACCTCGTCGCCGCCTGTGGCCTCGCCCCAGCTCAAGCCCGCGAGACGGCCAAGAAAGCGTTCGATAAAGCATCCAAAGACAGTAACAAGAAGGCATTCGAGGAGCTCTGCAGGTCCCGCCTCAGATCCGCATCCAACCCGGACGCCATCCTTGCCCTGCTCTCCGGCGTCGGCCTCACCCGGACCGACATCGCTTCCATCGTCGCCGCGGATCCGCTCCTCCTCCGCTCCTCCGTGAAGAACGTCGGCCCTCGCCTCCACGCCCTCCGCGACTGCCTCGGTCTGTCCGCACCCCAGATCGCTCGCTTCCTCCTTCTCGGCTCACGCGCCCTCCGCGGCTGCGATATCGTTCCCAAGCTGGAGTTCTTCATCTCCTTCTATGGCTCATTTGAGCGGCTCCTCGTGGTCATGAAGAAGAACAAGACCATCCTATTTTCGGATTTGGAGAGGGTAATCAAGCCAAACATCGCGCTGCTTTGTCAGCGCGGTCTAAATGTTCGAGATATTTTCCACTCGCGGGTGCTTACCTTCAACCCAGAGTGTGTCAAGGAGTTCGTGTTGCGCGCGGAAGAGCTTGGGGTGCACCGCAGCTCGCCGATGTTCAAGCGCACAATCAAATCTCTCTCATATATCAACAAAGAGAAGGTCGCTCCCAAGCTCAAGTTTTTGAAGAGTACTCTTGGTTGCTCCGAGAGTGAAGTTGCAATTGCAGTGTCCAGGATGCCAAGTATTCTCCCATTGTCTGAGGAGCTCCTTCTCCGCAAGATTCACTTCTTGATAAAAGAGGTTGGAATGGAGCCTCAGTACATTGTTGAAAGGCCTGTCCTGTTATCATTCAGCCTGGAGAAGCGGCTAGTGCCCCGGCATTGTGTCATGAAGATCCTGCAGGAAAAGGGATTGCTGAGTAGTAAAATGGGCTTTTTCACATTTGCTCAAATTGGAGAGGAGACTTTCAAATTGAAGTATATCGACTGTCACAAGGACTCTGTTCCTGGGCTTGCAGATGCTTACGCCACAGCTAGTGCTGGTGTTGTGCCCTCTGGAATCAAATTATAACATCTGAAAATGTTCATATCTTTTTCGTTGGATTGTGCAAGTGTAATTCACACTCATTAGCAGCTGTTGATGGTGCAGGCATTCTCAAGTCTTCTTTCTGCAGTAGAACAACTACTGATCTCTGGCTGCTCATAGTCCAAGTTTAAGCGGCTAGTGCCCCGGCATTTTGTCATGAAGGTCCTGCAGGCAAAGGGATTGTTGTATCGCAAATTAAGCTTTTATTCATTGGATAAAATTGGAGAGGAGGCTTTCAGATTGAAGTTGTTGACTGTCGCAAGGTCTCTGTTCCTGGCCTTGCAGGTTATTATGCTACATCTTCTGCTCGTGATGTGCCCCGCAAAGTCCCACTATCTTCCTGAAATATTTAATATTCTTGATAAGGTGGATGGTGGATTGTAGAAGTGCAACTGTCCATGGTTTGTTTCAGCAATAGGACTACTACCGATCTTTGACTGGTCATTGTCCAAGTTTAAGTTGTGATTGTCTATGAGGAACTGGTTTGAGTTGTTCTAGAGACTTGCTGACGAGTATAGTATACTAGTCATTCTTCTTCCAAGCACGTGACTTGAATTATCCTCAAAATTAGCTCTTCTTCAGCAGAATGGTCGCTACAGTGTTAAGGATGCTAGTAACATGATGGTATTAGCTTCCAGTTTTGCCCAAGCATTTTTGTTTAGCATGTTTATATCTGAGCTGATGTTCAGTACCTGACACTAGCTTTGTTTTTTGAATGACCCGTAGCTCATTCTTATAAGATGAATAAAAAATGAGTTGTGTCCCCAAATACCAAAACACCTACTGATTGCAGAAATTACCAAAACACCTACTGAATGAGTTCAGTGATTTTGTTTAAAAGCATATTTGGCTGTGAGGGGCAGAAAGGTAGGCAGTAGCTTGATTGCTACAGAGGTGAGCTCCATGAATTTGTCGCCTGCCAGGTCATATGAAGCACTCCAATGGGACATTGTAGGCACCTGAAGCAATCCGATGATGCATTGGTTGCTACAGTAGATCACAAGACAAAGAAATTCGATTGTATACCACAAGACAGAAATTTCGTTTGCATTGCAGCCTGAACCATGTGAAAGCATCCAAAATGGAATCTAAACCTTTCTGGGCTAATCCCGACCTGCTTAACGGGCCATTAATCTTTAAATATTGCACCCGGTCAAAATTTTACCGCGAGCCGTAAACAAGCAAGCAACTGCTTGTCCATGGCCGGCGGCGACCACACCCAATGACCCAAACCCTGACACAGAAGGGAACACAGCGGCACAGCACTCCTCGTCGACGATGGCGGCGTGGCCCAACCCGGCCCTTCCGCTCCTCCTCGTCGCCGCGCTGCTCGCGTTCGAGGACTGGCTCTCCACGCCCTCCTGCTCCGGGGGGCCGCCCCGGCACGGCCCCGGCGACCTCAGGGCCATGATGGTGGCCGACCTGATGCTCCTCGGGTCGGACGCCACCTACGCTGACAGGCTCTTCCGGGACCACGTCATGTACAAGTTCTTCGCTGTGAGTGATCAGATTCAGATGCGAGAGGCTGTCCCGAATTTCTGCGAAAATTTCTTAGATATCTTGAAATGTTAGTCTTCTATAGCCGTTTGATGGGCTAATGCATATGCGAATCTGCTGCTCTGGGGTGCTAAATGTAGTGGAGCTGCATATCCTTTATGTGAATTCAGTGAGTCCCCTCACAATTACATTTGTTTTGCGGAGATTTAGGCCAGCCACATTTCGTCTAGCTGGCCCTTAGCTTCGATAAGTTTGACTGTTTAAATATCCACTGATTTGGTTTTATTGGAAGCTAATCAACAGTCATAGTTTGCATTTTGCAATGTACTCTGCTTCATTTGGGGAAAAAACTAAACTATTGTGGATACTGTAATGCTGTGAAGTCTGATGATTATGAACTTTTGGTTATTGCTGTGTGCACAACCTTCATTCGCTATCATGCCTTTTTTCCAGAATTCTATTCAAACATTAAAGCCAGACATGATTGTAGTCCTTGGGGACATCTCAGCAAAGGGTTCAGAGTTGACAGAGCGCAGATGGATATCTGTTATTGAGCAGTTCGAGGGGATATTGGGGCATCACTCTAGTCTTCCTCTTCTCACTGTACTAGGTGATAAGGATGTTGGCAATTGTGCCAATTTGGAGGGAAAATTTGTACACCGCAGGGCCAAACATTTGCCTGGATTGGATTCTTGTGGGTGTGGTGCTTTTGAGATTAGTAATGTGAGTTTTGTGTCACTAAATGTGGTTGCACTGCTCTGTGGCAACAATGACTTGCGGTTTGGTGTTGAGAAGTTTATGGAGAGGGAAAGCCATCATTTCCAAAGTCTGAATGAAGCAGAATGTTACCCTTTGGGATGTGAAAAAAGAGAAGGTTCCACTGACATCAGTTGGAGGCGGAACAGCATGGATTCTGGGTCTGGTCCTGTCATTTTGCTACATTTTCCACTGCATAGGTTTGATGCAGAAGTTACTGGTGTTCCCACATCTTCAGAGGCAATAGTCTCAGATCATTCATCAGTTTTCTCAAGTTCAAAACAAAGGTAACCATCGATAGCATGTGTATTATGATTAGATGCTTAGTCCATTCCTCCTATGAAATCACCAGTATTACCTTAGTATTGTCTATGTGACCCTGAATTTGTGTGATTACCATATCAGGGGGATATACGATCGCTTGCATACCCTCCCAGCAAATTCAACTCAGTATATTCTTCAGGCACTTAAACCAAGGTTAGCCTTCCATATTATTACGAGGCTTGATAGCTGCACCTCACAAGTGTATTGCTTTTGGGTTGAACTACTTGTTATAAGTTGACTATGTTTTATGTTATGTGTTTTTAGTGGCTAGCATAAAAATCTTTGTTGAGTTTACTTTCTTCAGAATGGCATTTGATGTTCTAATATTGTTTCTGTTTCTACAGGATTATATTTAATGCTCATACTGGTAGCTTCTCAGACTTTCTCCATGCTGATGGGACACGTGAAGTAACAGTACCGGCTATGACATGGAAGACAAGAGGTGTACCTGGTTTTGTCATTACTACATTTGATACTAAAGGGACTGTGACTCTTAGTTGTTGTTTGTTAGCCAAGGAATGGCATGTAATTATGGGATACTTAGCATTCTTGTGCCTGACAGCTCTTGCAGTTAAATTGTCACATCAATTGGAATGAGAGATTGAATCTTTTTTCAAGGTATGTTTTGATCCTTGCAAATAAATTACTTTATCTCCATGATGTGTTTGTCTTGTCTGGTTTGCAGCCATCTAACTAAAACATCAATAGTTTCTAGAGCAATTCAAGTGTCATATTTTGACCATCTTAGTTATGCCAAGCAGGGACGATTGCTCAAGCTTAGCTTTAACTCCATACGATCTTTTTGTCGTGTCCTGATACACATACTTTTGAACCAGAACCCATTTGATCGGTTTGGTGAGGTTATCCTCTTTGTATCCAGCTAGTGCAAGAGAGCAAAGATTGGGGGGGGGGGGGGGGGGGGGGGAGGGGGGGGGGGTGTTCACATGGTAAAGAGCCAACCTTTTCCATGTATGATCAGAGTGCATGCTGCTTGTCTGACATCTGACTGAGTGACTGTCTGTGTAGCTCATGTTCGGTGGCATCCGGCCCCTTGAAATGAGGTGAGGAGGATACTTTTAGTCCCATAGCTTATACCATAATACCATTACCAAGCTTCTGCATTTGCTAAAGTCACTATGCGCACCACAGTAGTCGGTGGGATCAGCCAGCACAGTTTTTTTTCGTTTAACCTCTCAGCAGTTGCGCATAAAGTATTCTACTATCTCAAACAAGATTTATCTAAGCAGTTCTTTTTTGTGTGATTCTTTTAGCTCAAGATTGAGTATTATTAAGACATGGATTTAGTGCGATGCATATTACTCATGATGGAAATTATAGGTTTTGGTACTACTGTAGGGAAGTTAGAAGTTACTCACATGGAGCACAATATCTTTAACAGACTTTCTGCTTGGAGGACATAATGGCAAGTTCTCCAGCTCAATCTGGAAAACTGGTGTATAGATCGCTGCCATCTTCTGTGGCGGTCCAGAGAGACTCCCTGCAGTCCCGCAGACCAAGAGCAGTGGCTACTTGCTTCATCTGCAATTGTAGCTATGGATCGGCTCCGCTGCATGGGGGTACCAAATCAGGTCTACCTGCCTTGTGTCATGTGTGACTCCTGATGCCGTCAACTACAATTTTGTGATGCCATTTGCCCGCTGATAGCACGGCCTCTGGAAGTGGTAAGCATCATGAGAAGCCCTCTAGTTTTATCCCAGCATTTAACAAATGTGGCAAATGACACTTGAGCAATTTATTTAGCCAGGAAAGTCGCCCCCAGCATGTACAACGTACCAATATGACTCACCTAAGTCAGCAATGAAGGCATTCAGGTTCTCCCATGCAGTTCTTGAATCGAAGAAAGCACTTTGTTTATGCTTCACAAGCTCTCTGCCCCTGTCTTGAGTCTCTCAGGCAACTTCTGCGCGCATGAGGGAGAGTTGAAATGTTCCCTTCAGACCTGATAGAAGTAGGCGCATGCTTGCTCCTGTGTATCTCTTGCATGCATGCAACTAGGAATGAGGAACCTGGCTACCTGGTTCTACATGAGAGTGTTTGTTTTAGAACAGACATGGTGATGTTTGTACTTGGTGCCTGTAGCTGTGTTGCCTCATCATCGATCTGCGGTTATAATTTGTAGATGAACAAACTCTCGTAGTACACGAAGTCACAGATTTGATCCCTGGCAGAGCTGCGTGTTCTCGTTCTTTCATACTCCTAGTCCTATGATACTGTACAATTTGTACTTCATGCAGGCTTCGCCATGTTTTGCATGGTGTGACTAGCTAAACGAATGGAAGTAACAATGTTCACTAACTTATTTTTATTTGGCAATCAATCCTGACCAGCTTTATTGAAAAGCTTAATCTCATCGACAGCGAGACGCCTGCGTGACTTCGTTAATTTTAAGGATTTGCTGGCTTAGTCTTCGAAGATGTTCATAGAGGTAGAGTTTGCATATGTATATTCATAGGGATGAGTATGTGTATATTGTGAGTGTCTGAGCTGTATTGTATAATTTTAAAAAAAAAACCTTGATATTGAACTACCTGATTGATAGAGCTTGAAAAGAAAAGGTAAAAAAAGAGGAAAATCGCAATCACTTAAAAATGACGATGAAGGTAGAGATGACAATGTGGCCCATTTCTCGTTCCCTTCGTGGACCATGACGGAAAAAAAGACTCGCCCCAACGAGCCCATTTTCATTGTCTCTCCAACCCACCAGGCCAATATTTAGAATGACAGGTGGGCCCATAACCGTAGCGTATAAAATCCAAGAGTGAAAACTGAAAACCCTAGATCTCAACTTCACGACCCCCTTCGCCGCCACCCCTCGAGTCCCCAAGACCCCCAACCTCTTCGCCCTTCCCTCCTCCCGCCGCCGCCGCCGAAGCCCCGCTCGAAGGTACGTCCTCTCTCTGTCCCCCATTCTTCTCCGCCTCTGGTACGAACTCGTCGTAGGTGTGTATCTTTTCCGTCGGAGCTATTCCCGTAGTAGAGCTGTAGAGGTGAGATTGTTTGCAAGGTTCTTGTAGTAGCTGTACCGGAGCGCGCAACTATGGCTGTATCGCTTAGGAGAAACCTTGTTAAGGTTCCCTTGGTCATGCTCGTGCTTTGTTCAGCGTATTGTTGCTTCGTTCTTTGTCGTTAGCCGGCGAAATCAAGCTTTTCTTGGGGGCATGTGTGCTCTACAGAACTTGAACCCTTTCGAATTAGAGTTCACTTTACAAGTTGCAACTAGAACATGATGTTTGATAGGCTCGCTTGATTGCAATAGCCCTCTATTGGTCCTCACGAATTGAATCTTGTTCCTTCGAGTTTATAGAGTAAAGTAGTTATGACCTTGATGGCACCTGGGCTGAATTGGCTAGCAGATAGCCACACATGTTCTTGAGCTGAGCAGGGCTCAAGGCTGTTAGGTGCCAGTACTCCTGCTTAATATCGATCCAAAATCAGCAGCTTTCTACTGTCTTTGTTGACACAAATCTTTTCATTTCATTACAAAACTAATGTTCTGCCTAATATGTCACATAGTAGTTGTACGCTACATCATTATATTCCTAAAAGAAGCACCTGATAGCTGCAATGGCCTCACTTGACACTGATAATGAACTTCACCAATTATCATGTAGTCTGATGCTCTTTCTCTTTTCTCATATTTGTGGCAGAAATGGTGAGAGTAAGTGTGCTCAATGATGCCCTTAAGAGCATGTACAATGCTGAAAAGCGGGGCAAGCGCCAGGTCATGATCAGACCATCATCAAAGGTCATCATTAAGTTCCTCATCGTCATGCAAAAGCACGGTATGTTACATATCATTCATCGTATATGCGCCTACTTTTCATGCTCAGGATTTTAAATTATATGATGTGGTGCTGGTTGACGAGAGTAGGGAAGGGGTTAATAGGAAGTTAGAGCTGTGGAGACGCACGTTAGAGTCGAAACGTTAGCGTCGAAAGGGTTCAGACTCAGAACCAAGACCGAGTACATGATGTGCGATTTCAGCGCGACTAGGCATGAGGATGGAGATGTTAGCCTCGATGGGCAAGTGGTAGCCCAGAAGGATACTTTTCGGTATTTAGGATCGATGCTTCAAAAGGATGGCGACATTGATGAAGATGTTAGATATAGAATCTCAGCTGCCTGGTTGAAGTGGCGTCAAGCTTCTGGCGTCCTATGTGACAGAAGGGTGCCACAAAAGTTAAAAGGTAAGTTCTATAGGACAGCGATTCGTACGGCGATGTTATACGGTGCTGAATGTTGGCCTACAAAAAGACGACATGTCCAACAACTGAGTGTAGTAGAGATGCGGATGTTGCGGTGGTTTTGCGGGCACACACGAAGGGATAGAGTCCGGAATGAAGTTATTCGGGATAGAGTCGGGGTGGCACCAATTGAGGAGAAACTTACCCAACATCGATTGAGATGGTTTGGACATGTCCAACGGAGATCCCCTGAGGCGCCGGTGCGTAGTGGGGTTCTAAAGCAGGCCGAAAATGTAAAGAGAGGTAGAGGTAGACCTAAACTGACTTGGGACGAGTCGGTTAAGAGAGACCTTAAGGAGTGGAATATCTTCAAAGAGGAAGGTTTGGATAGGAGCGCTTGAAGACTCGCCATCCACGTACCTGAAGATCCGTGATCTTTATTTTTTTTATAGGTTTCATCTCTAGCCTACCCCAACTTGCTTGGGACAAAAAATGCTATGTTGTTGTTGTTGTATAAGGTTGTTGCCAACTCACTGTAACTGATGATGCTGTGCTTTTCACCGCAGGATACATTGGGGAGTTTGAGTTTGTTGATGATCATCGTTCTGGTAAGATAGTAGTTGAACTCAATGGAAGGCTCAACAAATGTGGTGTGATCAGCCCACGCTTTGATGTTGGTGTGAAGGAAATTGAGTCCTGGACAGCGAGGCTGCTTCCCTCACGTCAGGTATTTCATTGGAACTGACTAATAGCTTTTGTGCAAACATCAATAAACTATGCAGCTTAATCTTTCGAACCATGTTTTCTAAGAACCTCATTTTTTTTGTTTTGCAGTTTGGCTACATCGTTCTCACCACCTCTGCTGGCATCATGGACCACGAAGAGGCGAGGAGAAAGAATGTGGGAGGGAAGGTCCTTGGCTTCTTCTACTAGGAAAATCTAGTATCCACTTCTCAGATTATCCCAGTAACTGTTAAGTTAAAAGAGCATAGTTTTGTAGCTGTCTAGAAGCCAAAAGCACGCAGAGATCACCTATTCTGCATTGTCTTGTTCTGGATTTTGTTGACCCATTTAGTTTTTGTCACTAGTGTGCTGCTTGGCCCCCTTTTAGGCTTGTTGCATCAGTTGGATGCAATCTGCTTGTGTACCTGGTATGTTAGTTCTGAATCTTGGTACACTATGATGAACTCACTTGAGCTGAGTGCATGTCGAGCGATTTGCTGACTCATCCTGTATTACTGTATCCCCCAACTGAGAGTGTCGATGCTCTGTTGCATGTGAGATGGTGGGCAGGCTGATATGATCAAGAGCTATTGTAAACTAAACTGGTGAGGCAGCTGCTGGTTGATCATAACTGGTTGAATTGGCTTATTCAATCTGGTAGCTGCGAGCTGTTGTACACTAGGTGATTCTTCTGAAGTGAGCAACAGCAGAACAAACACACACAGGGTCTCAACATCAGGGAAAAGTTATAGGGTTTCACTTCAGCTGTAAAGCAATGCACCATCACCATTTCACCAACTATTGCAGCAAGTTTCAGCTAAATTGCTTATGAGATGCAGTAGATCCCCCGGTTTCTTTTCGTAGAAACAAGGAGGCAGGTTGAAGAAGCCCATCACATTAGGTAAGTCTACCCTACTCTCTCAGTCATTTGTGACAGTGTGACCTGATGGCGACAAAGCAGTGTTCGTCAATTTGTACTGCTCTTTCTCGTGCCGTTTCGTCAAGGGTACCTTGTTTTGTTACCCAGAGGAAGAATCCTTGCAGATGGGGAGGAAGACTTTGTGTCGGGGATGTGAGTGTGAATTCTTTACCTTGACGTGCTGGACCCTCTAAGATTATAAAAGCTGGAGTCTCCTCTTCAGTCTTCACTGATAGCTCCGGTAGCTTTTGATGATCCATTGCTTGCCATTAGGGATGAAAGCGGATCGGATCGGAGCGGATAATACCTATTCCATATCCTTATCCATATATTTTTTTTATCGGATGCGGAGCGGAACGTATATTACACGAATACGGTTATGAAAGCGGAGTTATGAGGATATCGGATGCGGTGCGGAGTCGGGTCGGTGTCGGATCGAATACGGATTAATATGGTCGGATAATATATGTTTATGTGTGGTTTTTTACGTTGATTAATAATTCGTAAACCAAAACTATAACGTAGCAAAACATCATGAAATAAAATAGTTCATGACACAAAGTTGATGGTGATACTTTAAACTTGACGTCCAACAAAAGTCATTACAGGTTCTTAGTTTAGACTTAGGTGTATAGAGCAAACATGTAAAACAAAATAAAAATATTATCGATCAACTGTTAGGGTTTACCGATGCATGTGCACATAATATAAATACTTGTTGGTTAATGGGCTATAAAAATATTATGTGTGTATTTAGACTGCGCTTAATTTGTACAAAGTGCTGACCTGCTGGGCTCGCGAAAGTGGTCGGATATCCTATTATAAACCTCAGATTATTCGCGTTCAATTATCGGATAATCCATATCCTCCGAATTTTGCTAATACCATATCCTACTCCGCATCCGCATATAATCGAATTCGGATTATCCATATCCGCGTGGATATAAAAAACCTTCTCCACATCCACAAAATTCGGATTCGGATCGGATCGGATGCGGAAATTATCCGCTCCACTTTCATCCCTACTTGCCATGATCATGAAACTGATCAAGACAGGTTTGCACATTTACTCAAGACCAAGACAAGTTAGTAGTGGATTCATTTGCACACCCAATTATGCGTGACCGGATTCGGTCTGATGAAAATATTGGTTTATCATTGTCAAGACTTGAAACCAAAGACTTGAGAACCGGGTTTTAAACTGAACCGGTTGGTAGAGCCGCAGCTGAGAGGTGAGAGGACACCCACCCAGTTTTGAACCGGCACGCTCACCATAGAGGTACTTTCCTTCAAAATCTGGTTTCAGCGTGATCATGGACAACCAGCATTCGGTGGTACTCCTCTAACTAAAAAATTTCAAAGCCCGGAAATGCCTTCTCCTTGGTTGAAAGAAAGACCCTTGAAAAATCCAGTTAAAAAATGGAAATCAGAGATATATATACAAAGCTTTCAGTTTGCTTCTAAAAAGGGTGATTTGTTTAACAAGTTATTTCTGGGGCTTAAAACATGGAGTTTCTTCAATATCAGTTCTTAGAAAAAAGATATTAGTGGGAAACAAACTGCAGCCGAAGAGAACCTGGCGCTACACTTAAGGCTTGACAAAAAGCTCGTGGCTCGCTAGCTCACTCGGCTCGGCTCATTATGTAACATCCTAGGTGTTTACAACCCTAAGCAAGAAAACCTAAACATAACATCATACATAATAACTCAGAATCATTGAAACAATGCATTTAACTATGTGTGTGCATATACATGTGTATGAATGTGTATGTGAGTATGTGAGACATTTTCCTTTTGTATTTATAACCTTTTCATGCTCTACTTTTTATGACAATGTAGTATAAAAATACACTTATATTTTAGTGCCTTACTTAAGCGGTCTTTTGCAAATTTAAATTTTAAACTCATAAAAAGAATAGAAATTCAAATTCTAGTAGTCTTAAATTTAAAATGAAGCTCAAATGAACTTTGATACAAAATGAAAGTCATAGATTTTTAAATTCCTTACAACTTTCGTGTTCAAAGTTTTTCAAATTTATATTTGAAATTTTGAGAAAAATTAAATTGAATCCCGGCCCTTCTTCTCTCCCCTCCCCTATTCGGTCCCGTCGAGGGGCAGCGGCCGCCGGCCACGTGGCCGGCGATGCCTGCCGGCCGCAAGCTGCCAAAGGACAGCTCCCCGACAGGCTCCGACCGGCCTGCGGCCAATCACCCTCCCCTGCTCCGAATCACCCATGCCCGACGCGCGCGCGCCACGCGACCGTCGATTCCCGACGGCCGAGCCACGACGCGCCCTTGCCGCGGCCTTGTCCCGGTCGCACCTCCCTCAGCTAGGCCGCGCCCAGCCCTCCTCCCCCTGTGCGCCTATAAAAGGGCTACACCGAGCCCTTGCTCACACGCGTCCGAGTACCACCACCACGGCGCCATTAGCGCTGCCACTCGACCTCGTCGTCAAGCCCCACTTTCCGCTCCTCCTCCGCCCAAACCGAGGCTCCAAACGGGTCGCCCTCGACTTGTTAGTACTCTCCGACTTCCCCACGCCGCCCTCCCTCGCCGGACCAAAGCCGCCCACCGCCCACACCTCGCCGGAGCTCCTGCTCACAGCCGGCAGCCCAACTCCGGCCACCCCAGCCCTAACCGAGCACACCAATAGGTTTCCCTCGACCTCCTCGTGCTTCCCCACCCTTTTCCCCTCGCCGCCGACTAGTTTCCTCACCGGATTTCGACCGGGAAACAACCAGCCCCACCCAGGGACTACATTGCAATCGCCAAATTCTTTTTAGGGTCCTTTCTGCTAGATCCAGGGACCTATCTGCGAGAACTCGAGTACTTTTGTTTTCAAGAGGTTGTCACTTCTAAAATCAATCTAAAATTATAGAAAATCAGAAAAATGCAAACTAAAATTTATTGTGACCCTCTTGATGAACCCTATAACTTTTGCACAGAAGGATGACCAGTTACAAACTATAACTTGATCTAAAATTAATCTTATTTTAAATAGCCCATAAATGTATCTCTTTATCTAGGACAATATTGTAGATGATTTTTGGATTGTAAGCTATTCTCTGCTGGTTAAGACTTGTGTAAAAATCTCAAGGTCAGAACAAAGCTCTACGAGTAGGTTTTGTTGGATCTTGTTTGATGTGCTATTTTGCTAGAGATATTTGTTCATGCTGTTCTACTGATATGTTAGGGTTGAAAATTTTACAGTAGAGTAACCTTGAGGCATAAATATTATGAATAAAGTTTGAAACTTTTTACTTCTGTCTAACTTGCTCATATATTTTTAGTTATGAAAAACTACATTAAATCAAAGTGACTAGTTTTGTTGCTTAGAAAAAAAAGAAATTTTAACCAGAGACTACCTTTGAGAGATTATCATGTTGGAAAAGTTTGAGACACAGGAACTTTGTGGTACTGCCTGTAGAAATAAATCTTTATTAATGTAGATGTATCTTGACTAATTTTCTATGCTCTGTATCTTGCACACTAAAACCTAAAAAATTTATAGTAGACTCACCATAAGTTTAGGAGTACTCAGTAAAATATTGAGCACCAGTTTTTGCATGGTTTATTCTGTATAAATGGATCATGATCCTAGCATTAGCTGTTTAATATATTTTTCATGATTAATCCGCTGAATGAAAATGGCTGGAAATTTTCTGTGAGTTTGTACTTAAATAATGTGCTCTGCATAAAAATCTCAATATAAAAAACTATCTCGAGTAGTTGTTTTATTTTTAATCTATACTTACTTTTGAGAAATGTCCATTTATGAAATGACAGAACCCCTCACTTACTTAATGAACTCACTTACTTAATGAAGTTAGTTAATCTAGATACTCGATAAATGACTGTCCAAGAAAAAGGAAATGAAGTGATTTACAACTTAGCTTGAGTATTATTGAATTGCAATTTTACAGTGAAATAGTTATTTACCTTGTACCGTTAAAACAACTCATACATATGCATTCACATAGAATCGACGACTCGCCGATGGAACCTACGAGCTAGTGCCAGAGTCCGAGAGTGAGCAGCGTGAAGCTCAAGTTAATCTAACTGAAGTTGTTGAAGAGAACCAAAGTTAGGAAGAGCCCAAGGCTAGCTTTGCTCAGGTAGGCAAGCCCCGGAGCATAACACCTCATTTTTAAAACTTATACAACTTTTTACTTATATATGGTATTGTGCATTAAGTTTGTAGGAGTTGATTGAAACCCTAGTTGCATGATCCTAGTACCTATGATATGAACACTAGCCTGTGTCGATCGCTAAATTGCTATGCTAATAGGACTTCGGTAAAAGTCAAGTGATTTCCTGTCACTCGCGAGATATATGAGTTGCTTGTTTTACCTATGTTGGAATCATAAGGTCGACTGACGGGGCTATGTTACGATATTCCTGTTGATGATTGAGGCCCCGTCTGTTTAGGGAAAATGCTAAGGTCGCGGTGTGTGATAGTGGTGGTTAAGTTTTTGAACGTACTAACCACATGCCGAGAATATGGTAATCGGTAAGCTTAAGTACCTGACTGAACCGGGGCTGGAACATACTGTAACATCTCAGGTGTTTAATTTGCCAAAAAAGTCTCATTAGCATAACAATATGCATAAATAACTAAGAAAAGTTTAAAAGAAATGTATTATAATATGGTTTTGCCTTTATTTTAAAAGTATGTGTATATGTGCATAAGTACATGTACTTTAATCAAACAAATTAAATAACTTTCACATCGATGCAAATATGACAAATTGAATAGGCACATCATTATTGACATGATAAATAAAAATCTAGTTGAAGCCTAGCGGAGAATATGAAGTTTTGCCCATAAAATGACGTATCATCTGAATCATGCTTTTCAAGTTTTTAAAATAACTTTTGAACTATAACTCAAATGAACATTGGTCTGAAACAAAACTTTAAGAAATTTTCATTTTGAACAACTTTCATGTTCAGAGATTTTTGAGTTGCAACATAAAAATACGAGAGAAATATAGTTTTTCTTTCCAGCCCCTCACTTTTCCTGTATTTTTGCACGTCAGCCCCTAGCCTCTCTCTCCCCCGTTTCACTCGCCGCCCAGTAGTGGCCGTCGGCCAGCTGGCCGGCGATGCCTGCCACCGCTCCGCGCCAAGCCAACCCACGCACGCCCCTGCAGCTCCCCAACCCGTGCCCGCGTCGCTGACACGCGACACCACGCCGGCGCTGCCACCGCTCGCCGCGCCCAATGGCGAGACGACGTCGTGCCCGAGCCTCCGCCGCGCCCCTGCTACCGCCCCTCTCGCCCAATAGCGCCCCTGCCGTGCCAAGCTCGCCCCCAAGTGCTCTACTGGCTACAAAACCCGGCACACAGGGCCCCTCCCTTCTCTCCCTCTCTCTTCTTCTTCCCCCGCCAGAACAGAGCCGACCGGAGTACCGCCGGACCGGCTGCCGCGTGGAACTCCTACCTCCGCCCTCCATCTGCCCGATCCAAGCCTGCAGCCACCATCCCCTCGCCCTACTGCAGTTCCACCGCCCCACCGTTGCCGCCCTGCCCGCGCCCGAGCAGCACGGCAGCCCGCCATTGCCGGCCCCCCACCAAGCTCCACGCCGAACCCCCTCCTCCGGCCTCCCACTGCCCGAACCGACCCCCTAACTCACTTTCCCTTGCTGCAGTGAAGCTTCCTGGCCTGGCCGTGCCCCTCCTCCCTCGCCGGAGCGCCACCGCCTCGGCACACCACCGCCGCTGGCCGCCGCTCGCCGTGGGCACGCCGCCTCCGGCCATCCCCGACCCCGACCAAGGCCACCACAAGGTAGCTCTCGCCTCCCTGGTACTCCCCCTACCCCTTTCCCCTAGCCACCGGCGAGCACCCTTGCCGGAATTTGGCCGGCCGCCATGCCAGCCCCGCCCAAGGACCCAATTGCTTCGACTGAAATATTTAAAAGGGTCTCCACGCAAGTTTCCAGGGGCATATCTGCAAACCAGTGTTTTGACTTTAGATTCAAAAATAGTGAACTTGTAAAATTCATATAAAATTGTAGAAAATTCTGAAAAATGCAAAGAGAACTGTTCTGTAATCTTTAGAAGAAAATCTACAACTTTTGTTACATCCATTTCTTCAGTTGCTTGCTATATTTTTCCCTAAATTAAATGGAAGCTTTAATAGCCTTTATTTATACCCACTGTTGTAGACAAAGGCTGAACCTAATTTTTGGGCAGTAGGTTATTTTCTTGATGTGTAGGCTAGTGTAAAAAGTTCAGGACCAGAACCCATCTCTAGCTGAACTTTTTGTTAGATTTTGTTTTAGGCCATGAAGGGATAAAACCAGTTTTTCCTGCTGTTCTACAGTGATTCATGTTATGAAAAATTTATAGTGACACATATGTGGATATATCAACACCCTGTAAAATTTCTAACACCAGTACATGCATGGTTCATTCTGTATAAAAATAACTAGGTTCTAGTAGTGGCTGTGTATTATATTTTTTCATATTTAATCTGCTATACAAAAATTCCTGAAATTTTTGCAGTGATTTTGTCTGTGCATGTGGTACTCTAAATAAAAGTTTCATCACTAGAAGTTGCCTAGTTCAGTAATTATGTTTAATCCATGTTTGTGCTTAGAAAATTAAGTTTCCAATATAACACAACCCCTTCTTGTTTAATGAAGTTAAGTAGTTTAAGATGTACTCCATTAATGATTGCCCAAGAAATATTAACTAAGTAAATTTACAACCAAATTTATGTTTTTGTGGAATGCAACTTTATCGTGAAGAAAATAAATGTCATATACCATCACTACAACTCATACTTGTGCATTCATATAGAATAGAGTACTCTCGCTGGCGGAACATACGAGCTGGTGCCCGAGTCCAAGAGTGAGCAGCGTGAAGCTCAAGTGAATCTAACTGAAGTTTTCGAAGACCCGAATCGAAGTTTGGAAGAGCCCAAGGCTAGCTTTGCTCAAGAAGGCAAGCCCCGGAGCATGAACCCTTTTTTCTAAATTATGCAACTTATTACTCTATTTTACTTGTGCATTAAGTTTATAGGAGTTGAATGAAGACTTAGTTGCATGATCTTAGGTTCCTATGATCTGAACACTAGATATAAGGTTTGATAGAATGCTATGCTAATAGGACTCCGGTAAAAGTCGAGTGATTTCCTATCACTCACGAGAATATAGGAGTTGAATGTTTACTACATGCTGCAATCATAAGGTCGACGGACGGGGCTATGGTGCGATGTTCATGTTGATGATTGAGGCCCCGTCTGTTTAGAGAAAAATGCTAAGGCCGCAGTGTGTGGTAGTGGTGGTTAAGTCTTTGAACGTACTAACCACATGTCGAGAATATGGTAATCGGTAAGCTTACGTACTGGATTGAACCGAGGCCGGAATATACTCCCCACCGTCTTGAATTCGTTCACATCCAGCTAATGGCGGGTGCATGTGCCGCCATGGCCTGGCTGGGTTCGTAGTCCATGGGGACGTGTAGTCGAGGGCAGTGCGCCTGTTCCGTGAAGCGGGAATTGAAGGGAAAAGTTGTACGTGTGACTCTGGGAGTAACCACGTGACGTGTGTTTAGGTCTGCCTTGCAAGGTTAAGAAATTCGATTCGAATCGTCCGTTTGTCGTGGTATTGAGACTGCTTGACCCTTTTACCACATAGAGTAAGAAATAGAACAATGATGATGATTAATCTTGTTGGATGCAAATTGGTTCTTTCACCATGTATGATATTGGATAGTTGCTTACCTAGAATGGTTAAGGAAACTAGAAACTGGAGCTAAAATTTGAAAGTAAGGACCTACTTGTATATGCTTTTCGGCAAAACAAACCCCTCAAGACAAAAGCCTTGCATGTCTAGGAGTCGGCTAAGTATATTCCACTAGTCGGGTAAGCCTTGCTGAGTATTAGTATACTTAGCCTTGCTTGTGGCTTTGTTTTCAGGTGATACTTTTGAGGACATGGTTGCTAGTTTGACTTGGCCGTGTACTCTTCCTCCTGGTTGGTCGGTGGAATGGGATGCGTCCCCGGCCAATGATGATAATGCTGAGTGATGTCTCGTATGGGCTTCATCGAGACATCATGTATCATCGAGTAGTTTATCATTGTTTTTCCGCTGCAATGAACTCTAAAGAACCCGTTTACTTTTAAACTCTGAAGTACTTTATTTTACGAATTCGAACTTGGTCTGTAATAACAAATTTATGTTGAACCCTGTGATGTAAAATTTGTGGAATGTTGTATTCTCTGGGCTCACCTTCGTGTGAGTACTTTGTATGTGTTGTTTCGATCGGTAAACCCGTGGTTGTATCGGGAGGTTACCCGACAGACCTATGGATTACTCCATTTGAAGTGCGAGTTAGCCCTGATTGCCCTCGTGGCGATGGTTAGCGCACTTGAGCCGGATTAATTTAGGTGGTTCTGCCACACATACCTCCCACCGTCTTGACATCGTTCCTATGGGCACGTGATGAGTGCAAGAGCAGCCGCGGCCCGACGTCGTTCCGTGGTTCGTGGACCTTTGTACTCGAGGACGGTGACCATGTTCCATTAAACGGTTACACATGTGACTCTATGAGTAACCACGTGACGTGTTTTTAGGTTTCCCTTGCCAGGTTGAGAAATTCGATTAGAATCGTCCGTTTCTCGCGGCCATAGAGTAAGAAGATGAACAATAATGATGATTAATATGGTTGGATGATCAGTTAATTATTTTTCCACCATGCGTGATTTGGATAGTTGTTTACCTAGAATGGTTAATCAACTAGAATTTGATGCTAAAACTTGAAAGCAAAGACTCACTCTTAGATGCTTTTTGGCAAAAACAACCCTCAGCCAAAAGCCTTGCATGTATAGGAGTCAGCTAAGTATATACCACTAGTCGGGTAAGCCTTACTGAGTATTAGTATACTCAGCCTTGCTTGTGGCTTTGTTTTCAGGTGAGACCTTTGAGGATATGGTTGCTAGTTTGATTTGGCTGTGTACTCTTCCTTCTGGTTGGTCGGTGGAATGGGATACGCTCTCGGCCAACGACGATAATGCTGAATGATGTCATGTACGGGTTTCATCATGATATCTAGTATCGTTGTTAGAACTATGGTTTATTTTCTGCTGCACTATTAAACTCGTTTATTTTCTGCTGCACTATTAAACTCTGAAAGTACTTGTTTATGAATATTTTCAAACTTGATTTGTAATAATAATTCCTGTTGAACTCTGTGATGCAAAATTTGTGGATTGTTGTAATCTCTGGGCTCACCTTCGTGCGGGTTGTATGTATGCATTGTTTCGATCGAAATTCCAGTAGTTGCGTCGGGATGTTACCCGACATACTGTCATTTTACTCCGTTTTAAGTGTGTGTTAGCCCGGATTGGTTCTATGGTGATGGTTAGCGCACTTAAGTCGGATTAATTCGGGCGGTTCTGCCACACATTAATAGCTCAGCTTGTTGGAAAATATTACCAAGCCAAGCCAAAGTTCTAGCTCGGTTCGTTAACGAGCCAACTTGAGCTGGCAGCTCGCGAGCCAAAACGAGCCAAAGGCTGCCATCACTTGAGCCCAAAATTAATTCGACCCATGTCAGCCCAGTTCAGCCGATGGTATAGAATCCACCTGAAACCCTAACTATATCAGCTCTCCCTCGGTCCCTCCCGACTCCCGAATCCCTGGCCGCACGGCCGCCCCAGCACTCGGCTCTGTTCCGTGGTTCCGCGCCGCCCCTACCCCCTTCTTGTGGCTTCGCACCGCGGCGGCGGCCCGCACATTGCGTGGCTCCACGCCGCGGCCGGCGGACCCGCGCGCCTAGCTCCACGCGGCGCCCAGTGGACGCCCTGATCTGCCCCATAATTCGAGCTGGCTCACGAGCTAAACAAGCCAAGCCTGATTTCTAGCTCGCTACAATAACGAACCGAGCCGAGCCGAGATAGCTCGTTATCTTAACGAGCCAGCTCGAGCCGAGCCGAGCCGAGCCGAGCAGAGCTGGCTCGATATCCGGCCTTAGCTACATCCCAGGACCAATTTGTGGGGTTTGTACTTTGTAGTGTCCTAAGCTTTGGAACCTACTAGTCACTACGTATATGCACTGTTATTAACTTCAGTAAACAGATGCTACTATGGCTGCCTGAGCTATTCATCAGATAAATTGTCGTGTCCACTGAGTCAGGTTCTTCTGAAAAAGGACACCGCAATGATAAAAAAAAAGAAAAGAAAACCTAAGTAATGGCTTGCATGCTGCACGCCACACATGATTGGTAAGTAGTTGACATTCGACATGTAAAAGGATAGTGGAACGCCGTTACTGAGCAAAGTAAACTTTCCGAGCCACTGCTCCGCACTGGAAAAGGTGTCGGTGAATTGCGCTGAAACGTGCCCTTGCTCTGAACTTATCTGCACCGCAACGTAGGGTTCTGATCTCTGAACTTCGTCAGAAAGACAAAGAAACACTGAACCTGCGCTACTCTCATACACACACCACTACTCTGAGTCTCTGACCCTAATCCGATGCTGGATGGCAATCCGAGCTGGCGTTAGGCGCGCCATCTCGATGCGCTGCTCCCGGCCCGCGGAACCGGAAGAATCTCGCGCGGTAAACGCTTCGATGATCCAACGAACTGCGCGCCCTGACCCATGCAAGGTGCATTGCAACCAACTAGGCGCCCTAAAATACTATCGCAAAGTCAGAGAGCTGGAGCACAGCCACGGCTCTGACTCTCTGATCGTCTGATGAGGTTTCAGGATTCAGAGCTCGCAACCACCGGTCGCAGGATTAAAATACCCCGCCCGCATGATCAATGCACATAATGCAGCGAGGGAGCCATGGATCGGAGCTTCGCGGTCTGCACGACGGCGATGTCTGCCTGATCCGCGAGCTCTGACCTTGCAGCGTTTGTTTAACTGTTTGTCCTCGTCAGGGTGACAGAATTCCGGTGCTCCAGCTCACCAGCTGCGCATGGGATTGCGGCGCCGGCGAGTCGCCAGACAGGGAGATCTTGCGCACGTGAGGAGGGGATGCGATGCTGCGTGCAGGGACGGAGCAGCCGCGGCACACTGCCTTGACTTTGCCCAGCGGCGAGCCGATCGGTCGTTGCCGCGGCTTGTTTATTGGTTACCGCTCGGCTCGGTCTTTGGATGAGAAATGCAGCGAGCCAAGTCGCGGAGCTCACGCGACTTCCATTGCCGCCGGTCGAGCTCCTTCTGGGTGGAGAAGCACCAATCCATGGTTATTTCGTATCTTCACAAAACCGCCCGGCGCTCAAACCCTGTGGATCTTGACCATGGATTTTTAACTTGTTAGAGACAAGAGCTCTGACCTGCTTCAGCAACAAGCATGCACTCGCGAGCAACTGCGGCATCGTCACAAGCTCATACATGTACTCCAACTTGCGTTGCAATTTGCAAACGATGTCTCGCCATGGCGCTTACTTTGGCACTACTTAAAGAGTCCAGTTGCCCTGCCGCTACGAACTCCGCACGGATTTCGTGGGATTGTGTCAGGCGCTGCCGCGGCGCGAGCTGAGGAAGAACATTGACGGGGGAGCGGAGGAATCGTTGGCACGTGGGCGACGAGCTCCGAGGAAGAGAGGGGGTGCATGGATCGGAGGCGGACTGGCTGGCATTCGCTAGCTGTTCCTGCTCCCGGATCCGGATCAAATCATTCCCTTTGCCGTATCCCTTCTCCACGTCGTCTTCCCTTCCCGTCTTCCTCAAGCTTGCGCTCGCTGCCTGCAGTTCCCGATCGAGCTCGTGCACAATATAATTGTCCTTGCTCGGCGTCATGCTTGTCGTTGTGGGGTTCCATTTGACCTGACCATACGTTCGTTGGAACAAGAGCCGGTAGTTTAGAGGTAGAGTCAGCGCCACATTATTCCGTATAGTGTGTTCTGCATCAACTATCTAATTTCAGTGGGCTGGATGCAATAGGACGTAAAAACATTTTTTTTTACATGCAGTTGTATTTGATATGAAACTCTACATCTCGATCTTCTAGTTCTAATTAAACGATTTTTTTTTCTTACCTCCTCTTACCACACAAGATAAAGTTCATTGGAACATTCACATGAATTTCAATATGATATCTATATATGAAAAGATATTACCTTTTAAAAAAGAGCTATGTAATATGAATTGTTCTCAATATAGGTATGCTAAATTTTAGTTACTG
Organism: Panicum miliaceum; assembly: GCA_032594955.1. Taxonomy (NCBI): domain Eukaryota; kingdom Viridiplantae; phylum Streptophyta; class Magnoliopsida; order Poales; family Poaceae; genus Panicum; species Panicum miliaceum. Next base: position 6,185,008 of record CM064071.1, read on the forward strand.
GTGGTGGTCAAAGTCCTAGGTACAAAAAGTTTGACCAATGACAATCCTAAATGGACTTATATCTATGAGCAGATAATAAAGTGGAAATCAAAGGGTTAATGTGTAGCAAATGATTATTTTAGCAAAACTGGCTTAGAGGATATCATCAATTCGCAACGTCTGTGTAGGTTATTGTCGTGGCTTTGCTATAGTTCAATTTACAACAGTAGCTATTTGACGTAGGATATGGCGACCCTTGCAATGATTTTGTAGGTTCTAGGAGAAGAGTGCTTGTAAAGGTCTATTTTGCTCTTGCTGGTTGGTGGAGCCACCCATCCCCGTACAGCTGTGTGAAACTATAAATGGGAAAAAACAATATCTATATAAAGCATGAATAACATATACATTTTTATTATGATGGATTATTGTTAATTTCTCTTATGGTTGACATGGTAGTTGATTATATATAGCATAGAACTTCAATTTTTTTTATTTTTGGTTGTTGCTTAAAAAAAACTCTCAGGGTGCTAGCTGCTAGCCTCTTGATCTAGAATGAAACAACAACAAAGCCAATTCAACGTATATTTGTCCATTGGAAACAACATAGACTTGCGAGGGAGATAATTTATTCTGGAGAAATTATGAGGGATAGTTTATCTATGCAAACATATCATGCAACCCCTGATGTGACCCCTCGAACAATTTCTGACCATCCATTTGATCCTTCATGGCAAAGTAGGCTCACCTCAGCCAGAAAAGGCGAGAAAGAGCACAGGACAAAGCAAAAGAAACCAAAATAAAGGAACGTGCAGAACTGCAGACGACACAGAATTGAAACAGCTCCCAGCTGGTTTATCTGGGGTTTCAGGATGAGAGGATGACACAACCTTGAACTGTTCCATCCCTATCTCCTCAATTAACATAACCTCTTGTTGCTAACAAAGATATTATAGATAATAAATCCGTTTGCACAGGATCATCGAGTGGAGGATGTTGGTGAACGAATGTGTGCACAATAAAGTAGCATGCAGGAGACATTTTGTGGTTCCAGAGGCTTCGGCCGGTTATCTTGCACAAACATGAATAATGATGGAGATCAATGTGCAAAGTAGGATGTCACAATCTGCACCAGGTCGTCGTCAAGCTTAGGTACGACTAAATGAGCACGCTGTTGCTTGATGGCTTTGGGCTAGAGGTCTAACGTATGATTCAGCTAGCTTCCCTGAGAGGAGGGGCACAGCACGCTACTGTTTGTGCTTTGGCCTGCATGCCACATGTAAATGGGAGGTGAGAGATAGGTCAGGGCACAGATCGTGACAGTTGATTAGGCCTGGTTTGAGCAGCCTAACAACCGTTTCAGAACTTGAAACTGCGCCACCTAATCATAGTTGGAACCGCCGATTTAATGCGGCCGCGAGATAATATATTATTTATTCTAACTTTGTTCTAAGTCAAATCCTCTTTATTTTATCTTTGACCATAAATTTCTAAAGAATTAAATGTACTGTTTAACATTACAAAATTAGATATGTTTTTAGATTCACCATGCGGAATACTTTCATAATATATAATTTGCATGTTGTCAAACTACATCATTGTTAGGAGTTGATGGTCAAAGGTAGGAACGTTTGGCTTCAAGCAAAGCTGGAACAACGAAAAAAAATCCTTTTTATTTCCTCAAAAAAACAAATAATTTCCTTTTTACTAGCCGTATCAAGATTAGAAAAACTCTTCGAAGGTATATTCTGACCATCAGTTGCTAGGAATCAATGTATGAATATGTTCGTGTAACTTGGATGCACTAATCGTCGATTATTAGAATTTATAAAGCTGGACTCGAAGTTACCATATTAAGCGTTGGAACAAAAAAAGCAAAAGAAAAAAAGAAAGAAAGCTATGGCCTTACGGGGGCATACCGGAAAGTACCCCGATTAACAGAGGTTCAATCACAAGCACCAAAAGGTTCATAACGATTAAGACGAAGCAGGAACCAGCCAAAAAAACTAAGCGCCAACGCGTGTCCTTCCAGAAATAGGGTCCAGCGTGTACGTTTGGATCGGAAGAGGCTGCCCCCACAGCCTCTTGTCCCAGCACGCTTTGAGCTCGGTCGCGAGGAGCCGCATGGGAGAAGCTAGGCCACATTGGATAGGTGATCGGTCTCGTCTCGAGCTCGTGGTGGAGACCCCCACAACCCCACCACCGGTTTCCACCTGCAGTTCCACCACCGCGGCAGCAGTGCAGGGAGGGAGCCCGGACGGCAGGCGACCTGCCCCGCCCAGTCGCGTCAACGGGGGCGGGGCACCAGTAGCTGGCTGCGGGGCACGACCACGACGGCCATGCTGGTCTGGCGGGCCTGTAGCAGCTGACCGCGTGGTTGACGGCGCCGGGGGAGCGCTGAGCCGGCCGGTGTGCAAGCGCAGCCCCGTCGTCAACGATGCATGCCGCCGGCGTGCTAGCTAACCCCCTACCGTGATGGGCCACCTTGATCGATCCAAACGTCGTTGCGCTTGCGCCCCGATCCGCCGGGCAGCAGCAACGCCACGCCCGAACCAATAACCCGCGGGAGGATGGCCCCGCCGCGCCGTGCTCGCGGGGATAGGATAGGGAAATGATCGACGCGGCGCTCTCGCCATCGGCGCGGGACCTCCTCGATCGCGTCGCTGCTTGCGCGCGCACTTGCGTCGCGCGCCCATCCGCCCCCCATCCTCGCGCCAGCCGTTTGTGTCGTGCTCGTGCTCGTACCCCCCCGCCGTGCCGGCGTCACGTACGGGGCGGGGGCTCGCTCTCTCCATCGCGCCCACGCCGCGGCCATGCACGACGACGCGCTCCCCCGGCCCGATCCTTCCCGCCTTCACTCCGTCATGGCGCCCCACGCGGCCGGCCGGCCTGCCCCGGCGGTCGATCCCTCGGGTCCGGGTGCCGTGGCGTCCGGCGGTGGATCCCGCCGGACCGCCGTTGCAAGGGCGCGAGTACCGGCCGGGGACGTGCACCGCGACCGAGAGCCGAGAGGCTAGGGAAACCGCGCGCCTCCCGCTGCCGCTCGCTCGTGTTCCGCTGCGCGGGGAGCTACCAGCTACGGCAAGTGAAGTGGCACGCATCCACGCCTCCGGTTCCGGTCAGAGCCCGAGCGCCCCCTCTGTCGCCGTCACGCCATCCACCTCGGTTGAAGTGGTCATGCTCGGGCCCGGGCGCGCGCGTGGCGATCCCCGTGCGTTTCCGCGTGAGCTCTCACGCGCGCGGCGTTGCTTTCGTCGGAGCTGGACGCTAGCTAGCTTCGGCGTCGCCCATTCCCGGTGCCAATTTCTTTCCACCCTATTCCAGTGCCGAAATAGGATACTGTACGTGCGACGCGACAACCCCTGGACGGGCATTTTTCGTTTTCGTTCTTTTTTTTTTGGCCGTATATGTTGCCATTTCCACCTCATCAGATACCTTTTTTTTACCGGCTATCGCGACGTGACCTCGCAGCCCCCCGGCGAGGAATCGTGCGTTACCGCCGGCTCGTTCCCGCGTACAGGTTGCACCGGCGCGGCGCCGGCGCCGGAGCTGCCGATGAGGTGACAGCACAGGCTCAGGCCCGCTGGCCCGGACGGACCGGGTGCACGCTGTCGCTCGGGGAAAGCGGAACGGCCCCCTCCCCCTGCGAGCTGCGGCCTGTGGGGGCTCCAGTCAGCTGGCGTGCGTGCGGACTTGTCCACTGTCCACATGGCACGGCCACGCGACTGACAAGGGCTTGTCAGAAGCTCTGACTTTTTTCTTTTTCCTTTGGTGGTGCACGGTTTTCATGCACCCGATGGGGCGCAACTATTTCAAAACTTGTTCGGGAAAAACCTGCTCCTTTTTTTTTCTCTCTTATTATAGTTTTTCGATTTTTCCCTCGCTGGTTCCAGTACGCAGCCTCCTAGCTTGGGGAAAGAACAAAACAAAACCTTTCTCTTTCAATGAAATCCGCACCGATTTTCATGCAAAATTTGAATTTTGCATCGTACTATAGATAAGATGCGCACGGACAAATATCGGTGCCAAGTGAAACAAGTACAAATAGTCAAATGAATATTACGGATCATGATTTTTTTTAGAGAGAAAGATGAGAAGCGGCTCGGATTTTTTTCCCCTACACCTTATGGATTCTCTAAGGTGTCGCAAGCTACTTTTATGTATGGTAGTTGATTAGAGCATAAGCATTCATTTTAGATGAAACCGTAGGGCAGTAGTATTACTGAAACTAGTAAAGGGTAAATCATATATTCTTTGGCACAAAGCAAACCAATGGCATCTCGCTTCCACTAAAATAACCCAATACAAGTAACGAAAAAAGAAATCTTTAAATGAGACGGCCCACGTAGTTTCACGAACATGGTTCTTATGAAAGAAGTTCCACCGGAATTTCTCTCGCGCTCCTCCCTTTTTCCAGTTTTCTCACCTAGGAGTACTTTCATCTCGATGCATTCTAATAACTCCCCAACGCCGCATGCCAGCACGGCAGGCCGGGCCCGCGCGCCAGCGACAGTCGCATTTATTCACCGCGCGAAGTTTCGTCCACGACTCCGCCACGCCACGCCAGCCCGCACACTTGCCGAGCCCCGGCGACTGACCTCCCGGCGCTATATAAACCCCGGCGCCGGAGGCCACCATTCCCCAAGAGAGACGCATTCGCCCCCACCACCCACTCCCACACGCACAAGCCTCCCCATCACCCCCTCCACCTCCAGCAACCCAACCCAGAACCCACTCCACTTCCCCGGTGAGGCTGAGCGATCCACCACCACCACCACACACCACAACGGCGACGACTACGACGGCGAGCCACCGCGGGCACGGTGGCGACAGGTTTGTTCTCTGAACCCTTCTCGTAGGAGCTAAGCTAGGAAGAGGAGGCCTTTTCCGGGAGCCTTCCTTGCTGGTGCTATTTGATCGAGCAAGGAAGCGTGGCCCGGAGAGGACTGGAGCTTCATTTCCAACTGTTCGTCTTCGTCTTCCTCGCAGTAGGGAAGAACAGAGATCCGGGGAACCTTTTCTCTCTCCTGGGTTGATTGCTGTCTGTTCTTCGTAGAACTCTCAGGTTTTCTTTTAGCTTCCTTTTTTGTTTTGTCTCTTTCGTCTAGCAAGCCGGAAAGGGGCTGTTTTTAAGCCCCCTTTCAGGCTGCACCAACCAACCAAACCATCCCTGTTCTTCGCTTTTACAGAAGAAACAGGCCACCTTTTTTTTCAAATTCTTTTCAGTTAGCTCTTTTCGGTTCAGTTTTTGGATAAAAAAAGATTCGATTTTCTTTTCCTGTTTTTAGCTCATCTTCGTAATGGCAGCCATAGATTTGTACACAAACCAGCTGAGCTCCTCCTCGTCGTCGTCCTCGGACCAGGAGCTCATGAAAGCACTCGAACCTTTTATCCGGAGTGCTTCTTCGCCCACCTCCTCCACCTCCACCACCACCTCCCCCTTCTCCTACCCCTACCCCTACCCCTCTGCTTTGCCTCAAGATTCGTACTACTACTACCCTGCCTCCGCCGCCTCTTACACCGCGCTCCCGCCACCGCCGCCTGCTCCCACCGCCACCTCCTTCTCGCAGCTCCCGCCCCTGCCGCCTTCCTCCTCGTCGTACGCGACGCCGGCGGCGCCGTACCTGACGTCGTCGGTAGACGCCGCGGCGGGGCTCGCGCTGAACCACCTGGGCCCGGCGCAAATCCAGCAGATCCAGGCGCAGTTCATGCTGCGGCAGCAGCAGCGGGGCCTGGCGGCGTTGCTCCTCGGCCCGCGGGCGCAGCCCATGAAGCAGGCCGGGGCGGCGGCGCCGTCGCCGGCCGCGAAGCTGTACCGTGGCGTGCGGCAGCGGCACTGGGGCAAGTGGGTGGCGGAGATCCGGCTGCCCAGGAACCGGACGCGGCTGTGGCTCGGCACCTTCGACTCCGCCGAGGACGCGGCGCTCGCCTACGACAAGGCGGCCTTCCGCCTCCGCGGCGACGCGGCGCGCCTCAACTTCCCGTCCCTCCGCCGGGCCGGCGCGCACCTCGCGGGCCCGCTCGACGCCTCCGTCGACGCCAAGCTCACCGCCATCTGCCAGGGCCTCGGCGCCGCGCCCGCGTCCAAGGCCACCGCTAGCACCACCGCCGCCCCGGACTCTCCCAAGGCTTCGACGTCGACGACCACGACGGAGGGCGACGAGTCCGTGCACTCCGCCGGCTCGCCTCCTTCCCTCCCGGCGTTCCCGAAGCAGCACCAGGAGCAGGCGACGCCGCTCCCGGAGATGGCGAGCCTGGACTTCACGGAGGCGCCGTGGGACGAGTCCGCCGCGTTGCACCTGAACAAGTACCCGTCCTGGGAGATCGACTGGGACTCCATCCTCTCGTGATCAAGCCAGCAAGCAGATGCTCAGTCACGCGCTGTAATTTTTGTCAATGGATTCAATTGATTATTAATCCGCAGCCGCGGCGGATCCGATGGAATATTAGACATCGGCCGCGGCGGCTGCGAGTAGGGTTTAAGGGTCACGTCGGAAGCGTAGCGGAGAGGGTTTAAGCTGAAGCTTTTCCATTTGGTCATGGAGTAGTACATCCAAGTGTTGCGTTAAGATTATTCATTAGTGTCATCAGTGTATGTAGTGATCTCCTGGTTGCTTCGCCGGTTGTTTTTTCTCCGGCAAGGCCAGTTGAGGGTGTAAGTGTAATGAATTATCATGTAACTGTTGTTACTACTGAATTTGAATGTCTAATCACTGCAATGTTTGTCTTCGTTCCATGGCTCTACGCCTGCAATGGTGCTAGGATGTTGAAGGGAAAAAAAATATGCTGCCTTCTGCTGCAAAAGTTTTTTTTCCTTGAAAACTTGCCTGCAAAGGTTCTTTGATCATACATAATTTACGGCGGTTATGTAGTGACTCGATTCAGAGAGGTAGATTGCCCTGGTTCCATGCTCCACAATCCTTGTTCCAGAATCCAAAGGCACATGTTGATCAACGATCGAACTAGCTTATTGGGCCTGGTGGAGTATGGTTTGGAATTTTCTTGAGGAACTCCATTCCTAGCCCCCGAGTGCAAGGGACATCGTAGCTTGTTATCAGCATCGGAATGCAAAAAAGTATGGAGCAAGGGAAGTCAGGAAGAAAGGAATGCTTGGTCAAAAAAGCGGTGTTCTTCTTTTGCAATCCTACTCCTTTAGAAAAGCTTAACGTTTCGAATTAGAGCCGCGCGTGCAAAGAGGCCTCTTATCCTGAATTGAAACTTTACACAGGCATCGTCGCCTTCTGGATTGCTCACCTCAGTGGCTTATCTTCAGAAAGGGATCTTAAGATCATCTGGAACTGGAATAAGAGTCCAAAAAGAAGAAAAAAGAAAGAAAACCCTCCACTCTGCAAATATTATATTTAATCTGTTCATCACCCATGTTGATGGCGCATTAAATAGGGTTATTAAGCGAAGGAAAATTGCCAGCTCTGCCCATATGCTAATCATTGTGCACGTTTTTTTTCATTATTTATTTTGAAGAATTTTAGTACTGGGTTTCCATACGGGTTTGCTTGGACCAATGGCAACTATTCCATCAGAAACATGCCACTGTAAACACTCGTAGAGTTCTTGAGAATACACAGGATACACGTGTCGGCAACAACAATGTATGCTATGGAAGTTTGAAATTGATCTGACGGTTGCCTACATGGCTAGCCCGGACGAACACGACGGGTGTCTTTGGATTCAAATTTGTCTCCGCATATATGTATCTGTTTTATTTTAGAGTGCAGGGTGGTGAGTGATTAGCACGGCGGGAGCGGCGGCCACGGTTACGCCACCAAAGCAGGTTGGTAGACGGCGGAGAAGAATAGGAGGAGGAGGAGTTGACTTGATTGAAGTATAAACGGAACGATCTGGGCATCGAATTCGAACCCAACAGCCGTGGATGGTCGACTGGAAGTTGCTTGAGATCAGCCACCTAGCACCTCCCTTTTTCTTGCAGACGCAGCTCATGTAGCAGAATAATCTGCTGATCGTAGTGGGAACCAGAGGCTCTGCACACCTGGTAACGAATTCCACGGGTAATCGGGAATCCAGAGATGGGAGATTACTGTGGAACGGAACATATGCCTGGCTCCCGTTTTCCACGTTGCCACCAAGACCGAGCGAGAGTGGCTGCCGATCCCCAACCCAAGAAGCCTTGTTTAATTCACCCGTGCGGGTTGGGGGATCCAAGATTTTACGAACGGATTCGGTGACCGGCAAGAAGAAGAAGAAGAAGAAGAGGTCGCCGGGAGCATACGGTGCCGTTCACATCGTCGGGAATCCGCCGCCGCACGCCGCGGGAAAGCGCCGCGGCCTGGAAAGGCAGGCTCGGCAGACCGGCAGGAGCAGCCGAGCAGGAATTCCTGCTGAGGCGAGTACGGACCGGGCCGTGCTCGGGCTCACTGCAGCAGCCTGCGGGTTTCAAGCTATGGGCTGCAGTGACCCCAACCCATGTGGAATGTACGGCCCAGTCACTTTTAGGACTCCGGTGCAATGGTGGGGGGTGGGGGATGTGCAGGATGGGCTGCGACACAACGGGCTCTTATCCAGTTGTAAGGCCGAAAGCACGGGCTTGTCGTACGACGAAAACGTATCTTTCTTGGCCAAAGTAGCCCAGGTGAAGCCTAACTTCTGGGCCAATGAGGGGGCCAACACCACGACGTGTCTGCTGGCTGCACTGAGCAGCACAGACTTGCATTGCGCCCGGCCAGTCTTCAGCTCCCTTCGTAAAGTGTCATCTCATCATCTGCGCACCTCATGCATGCGTTTATAGATCTTGTAAAACGAAGAATTAGAGGATGCACGCACCTTCCGGTGTTGAGAAAAAGACACGCGGCAGAGAGAGAGAGAAGAAGAAGAAGGAGAAGAAGAAGAAGAAGAAGAATAATCATCAACCAGGCGCAAAGGGCGTAAGAACCTCCAATGGCTGGTCAACACGGTGGACGCACATACACACTGAGGCTCGGCGTTTGCGCGCGGGCTCGCGCCGAGCAACGGCGACACGTGGCGTCGGTTGGCTGACGCCGGACGCCCATGCCACCAATGGGATCTCGTAAGCTGTTTCGCCTGTGTCCTCGGCCCCACACGCTGCGCGCAGATTCCTGCTCGGTTCCCCTTCCCCCGAGGAGAATCTAGGTCAATGCGCGCGCGCGCGTACGCGATCTAGGTTCCAACGCAAGAACTGTGTGGCAGCTCGATCTGGCACGCTTGCAAAAGGACCCAGCAGCACAACGCAAAGCCCACTTGATTTGCGTTGGCTTAGCCTATTAGTGTACTCGACCAGAGTCTGCAGAGATGAACAGGTGGCCATTGTTATAGCTTGCCTGCTGCTAGCCTAGCGTGCCGACGGCCGACGACGCCGTCCGGTTTTATAAAACGACTCGCCGGATCGGAGCCGGCTGACGACGACGACGGCATGGTGGAGAGAAAGATGGAGAGGCAACGAGAGGGAGATCGATCGATCAGGCCACACGTGATCGAGGGCTGGCCTCATCGTGGCCATCTGTTCCCCCTCGGGATGCGTGCTCCCCGGACGAGCTACCGCGCATGCGTGCAAGTCGCCCCGATCATCGGTCGAGCTCGCGACAATAATACATTATATATATATACGCGTAAAGTACTAGGCCTGATCGAGGGGTCTAAGCAGACGGCTAGGCCGATCGACGATCTTATCGTCTCGATCGGTGCCAACAATAATTATCAGAGCTAGCCGGCCATGTGGGTCGAGGGGAGCATGTCCGGTGAGTGGTGAGGCCGGGCCGGTCAGCTCCACGTCAACAGCTACAGCTTTGAGTCAATGATAGTTGCCAGTGATCGACGAAGTTTTGGCATGAAATGTACACGTACACATAAGCTTATGACTTGGGTTGAGAGATTATCTTAAAAAAGATATCTGAATATATCATACCAATTCGTTATGTATGGATGATGGATGAGATTTTATAGATGGATGAGATTGTTCCAATGGACTCACGGAACGTTCCGTTCGCGTACATCCAGCAGGAATTGAACCTAAAAATTTACCAATTATGAGTTGGACGACACTTTAACCATTTAACAATGGATGCTTAACAAGGATCATCGTACATCGTAAATAATAAATTTTTCATATAGAAAGATATATTATAGAAAAATGAAATCGAAGATATTTGAAGATGGTAAAAATTCAGAGATGACTATGAAAACATTTCTCTGTATCCTCGAATTGAAAGAGAGACTGAGAATGATCAAGAATCCTAATTCTCGCTATTTAAAATTGATCTAATTCTACCCACAGTGATCATTACGACAGAGTGAGAGAGAAGCAGCGGACGTACTGTATGGAAACAGCGAGACAGGTGCACGGCCTGGCCACCGGTCGTGTCCGGAAGTTAGCGCATGCATGCGGCACAGTGCGCGCGCGCTCAAGGCCGGGAACAATGCCGCCATGCCGGCGCACGGCGGGCTCAGCCACAGCGCCGCCTGCTCCGAGCGCTCGTACACGTGCACATGCATGCACGCGCGCGCCGGCTGCTGGTCGGCTGGCTCCGGCCGCTCTTGCGTGCGCGCGACAACCGATGCGGGCGCCACGCTTTCCAGCCGGCCGGCGGCCTGGCCGCGGCCGGCCGGGAGGGGGGCCCCTCGGCCGAGCTGTCTCACGCGCTACACGTAAACAACGCAGCCTTGCAGTGTCGTTTGTTCGTGCGCGCAGCAGCAGCCGCAGCTAGCGCCCCCAGCACGGGGTACTGCTGCTGGTCCTCGCCGGTCACTAGCTAGCTACCCGCCGCCGGCCACTTGACCATGACGCGTCACGTCGTCGATCCGGCCCCCCTCTCTCTCCGGCGCGTGCTCTCGGCCAGGCGCCCAGCCCTGGGCGTTCCAGGTTGACGTGAAATGACATGCGTGCTGGCGGATCAGTGTTAGTGCGAGAAGAGTGAAGCTGAGCGTGAGGACAACGTCAAGAACCGGATCGACGACTCACCACTGCACGCAGGTTGCTTGCGTGCTTTCGCGTGGCCGTGGCCACACGTTGTATTATGTGACACCATCCCGGACCACGTCATCGACCACCTCGTCGTAAAGCCGGCCAGGCCGGTCTCGATATGCACACCACTCCTTCTTCATTCTGCACTGCACAACTCGATCACTCGCAATGATCAACTGAAAGCATCTGCGGTGCGTCATGTTTATACTCTCAATCACTCTATCGCTACTGCCAGGATCAAAAGAACGGTGCGTCACGTGTATATGTGCTCATATCTCGGAGCCATGACTCTCGAGACTATCAATGGCTTATCTCAAAGCAGCTAGGAAGGAAACCATACCGCGCCACATCATCCCGGCTACTTTGGATGGTTTGGCGAGTTTATGGAGAAAATACATTTTTGACACCAAATATCTATTCTAAAAGTATATTTCATGATGAATCTAATGAAATTCATTTGATGTTATAAATATTGATATTATTTTATATAATTTTGATTGAGCTTAAGACAGTTTGATTTAGAACAAAGATAGAAGCATATGTACCTTTTTTAGGACCGAAGAAGTAACCACACGCGCGGATACTCAAATTATTGGTTAGCACAAGTAATGCCCTACACACACACCGCCAGTGCAGTTGGTTGATCCGTAGGTGACAAAATGCTACGTCGTTGTAGACTTGTAGTACAAGCCCGTCAAGCCGAGCGGTGCATGCATCTGCATGCACGCACGGAGTAATGCATGGCAAAAAGCAAGAGCCAGGAGGAGAGGCAGCGAAAGTCAGCACGTCAGGGATGGACTACCACGCACGGACGGCGCGGATTGGCCGAGCCGGCCGGCGCAGGGCGCAGGCCCGGCCGCACGTGGCCGCGGCTGGTGGCGGTATGGCCCCGTGTCCGTGCTCGTGCTGTGATTTTAGGTTAAAGACCACTTCAACTATAACATCGTGCGGATAACATAGCAGACTCGATTCCCTATGAAAGTGAATTAAACGGTTTTAAAATAAAAAAATTTCAAAAAATAGGCTGAGGTTTCCCCTGCTGACTTAAGTCGAAAAGTATCCGTTGTTTATCGAAAAATCGAATTGAATAATTTGAATAGTTGTAAGTCGGGTATCAAATTTGGATATTTGTATCCGATATCTATTTGCCCCGGTCCTTTGAGGTCCATGATAAGTTCCACCCTAGGAGGTTAAGTGGAATAGAGTTTCTTATTTTGTTTCTTATAAATGTAAGTTAGGAACTGTGTCTATAAACTCTATTTCACTAAATAGTTTCATAAATCTAAAAAAATCTCAAAATAATTTTTTATCTGTGTTTATTTTATATTTTCCATAGACTTGATGAAAACTTACAATAATCTAAGAGAATAGCTACAGTCTAAAACTATCATTCTTATGTGCGCTGGAGTGAACTGTTAATTATTATATATGTGCATGCATGTGTGCTGAATTCGTATAAATGTTGAATTGAGATCTGGTCACTATCGTGTGCATTCGGAATCTTTATTCAGATTTGGTGGACGACCTGATTGCACAAATCTTCCTAGGGGTGCAAACATACTACCATGGCGGTTTTGCACTCTCACAAAAAAAATAAGATATTTCGTGGCAGTGCAAATATATTTTCATGATGGTTTTGTGCTCTCATGAAAATATGACATATTTCGTGGCGGCTTTGAACTCTCGTGAAAATGATTATTTTCATGTGTTGTACACCATCACGGATTCTTTTCGTGTCATGTTCTCGTAATGTTTAGCCGCCATGAATTAGATTTGTATAACCTGAGATGCTCCATTTTCGTAGAGGTAGCCGACTGCCATAAAAAAGTTACGTGACGGTTGACCTCAACGAAAATTCAATTTTAGTGGCGTTTGATTCGTGGAGGCCAATGCGTGATGGTTGGCCGCCATGGAACATTTTCGTGGCCGGAATAGCAGTTTTTGTGACGATATTGCAACCTCATGAAATTTTCGCTTTCTGGTAGTATGCACATTCTCTATACTGTACGACTATACAATCGAATTGGCTATGAGATTGGTACAAGCTAGTAGAGTTAATTTCTCTCAACCATTTTACATTCTGGTGAATTATTTCAAAGCCATTTCAATACAAATAACTACTTTGCACATGGCAATATTTACATATATTCACACAATACAACTACTTCTGCATTATTTTCTCAAGTCACCTGGCCTGATTGTGAAGTCTTTAGTAACTACCACCAACAAGCTGATGAGATGTTCTTTGATCAAACTGACCAGTGCAAACATACCGTCTTATTCTTTCCGTTTCAAGTTACTCATTGAAACTTCGGAGGAAATGCTTACCATACTGCACACTCGACACCTGTGCTTCCATTTTCAATTCCATCAGTACTACCCCGAAAGGAAAACGGAATATACTCCAGCATCTGTACTTGCTTTGTCCCGGAGTCACGAGTGCTGGTGCAGGGGTGCAGTAGTCTCTGCTCCCTGCAGGCAGAGATTCTCCAATCAAAAGCAAATTTGCAGCACGAAATAAGGATGTACAGCAGCAGTACAGGTACTGAGAATGGTATATGTATGCATTTGTCAGCATGCGTCCAGTGGTTGCCAGATAAAAAGAAACGGTTTCTCAAACCTGGCTATGGTCTGAGAGAACTAGGTGGTATTCCATGGTCTTTGGTCATACCCAAAGCATATACCGTGTAGTTTTTGAAAGATTCATATACCGTGTAGTTGGTATTTAGGTCTAAATTGAAGCCATTTATTTCTTGACTTATTTATTTAACAGTCCATGTGTCAAATGTTTCATTATGAAGTGATTTCTGAGTAAGCTCCTCCCTAACTTAAAGCCTACCGACACCCTGGGAGAGTCCAAGGGGCCTATTTTTCATTTTTGTGTGACACGTCAACACAACATGTCATCATGCAAAAGAAAGGTACAGGGACAATCCAAGCTCCATCTTTTGTGTGTAACATTAAATCTTCAGAAACGTTCACATGACTCATCTTGCTCTTTCTTATCGACATTTCTCGACCGTTTCCTCCGATCCATTTAAGGAATTTAACCAGATACAGTAATGAATATCAACTTCTGCATTGTTGGGGAACTGCATGTACATTTTTCTTAAAAGATGATCAATCAGAGCACAAGCATCTTGTTGAGAGGCTCGACCGAACCCGGTTTTACGAGATCAATCGAATGTTTCGGGGCTGCCCCTGTTTTGGTACAAACAGATTGATAACCGGGTGATTTTATATGCGCAGTTGCTAAAGAACGAACTGGGCAGAGACAAAAGCAAGAGGCTAATAACTCACCAATAAAACATCCTAGGATGGGAGAGCTCAGGTGACTAAATTGCTTCTTAATTTATTAGTGGGGACCCTAGTTTGATCACTCTTTCATCGATAATGTGACCACCTTGTTTTAGAATTCTACTATACGGTGTGCAACATGGCAAGCTTTGCTGTCGGATCATTGTGTGGAATGTGCATATATAAAGTGAAGGGACAGGGCGTTTAATTACAAAACGAACAAGTTGAAGGCATCTAGATGCATAGGTATCTTATTTTCCTTCAAACACGTATGGCAATATAGTAGAATAAAAGTTTATTTTGATGCATGAGTATCAACTCGTCTTTCATTGCATGCATTGTGTGGAGTATGGAAGATTGCTTTAACACAGCACCCTTTGTTTTTCTGTAAAGTTAGATGCAATGGAACCGAATTGGTGCATCGTCTCATCCTGCACACGTCCAAAATGTGCAAATAAACCGAAGTGTCCTGCTAAAAGGGACATTAAGTTCTTCCAGTTTCTAAGCAACTAATTTATCTTTACATGATTTTATCTACACATATAGTTCAACACCTAGTAAAAGTTGAGATCTTTTCTGATTTGTGACACTATTCCAGAATGATTTTTAGGGATGCATGAGTTGATCAAGAACCGGTGCTGAAAGTGGATCATTTCTGTCGGTGTTTAACCTCCAAGCCCACCGAGGTGGTAGATTGTAGGTGGGGTGTCACCGAGATCAGGAACTCAAAGGTGCAAGGAACATGAAACTTTAGATAGGTTCGGGCCGCAGTATGCGTAATATTCTACGTCCTGTGTGGTGGTTTGTATTGCCTTAGATGATGATTGTTGGTTGATTCTTTAGAGAGGGTCCCTGCCCGTCCTTATATAGTCTTGGGGGACAGGGTTACATGGAAATCCTAGCCCGATACTAGCTTAGAAGTCCTACCTGAGTACTACTCGGGTAGTTTCCTTCTGTTCCGACTAGTCCTACTCCTATACGAGTAGTTACCACTAGTGTAGGTATGGGTCATATCCCATCCTTTATCCTAGAATATGTACGCCATGTGCGCAGTCCCGTGGCCCCGGGTCTGACAAGCCCCTGAGCTCTTCGTAGTTGAGTACTGAAGGCTTCCGAGTACTTCTGAAGACGTCTTCAAGTTCTTCCAAATTTCATCTCGAAGGTGTCTTACAAGTATTTTTTTGGCTGCATCGAGGCTGTGAGGTGCTCATGCCCCGAGTAGTTTTCAAGTCTTTTTTAGTATGGAGTGTGATGAAACTCGCACTCCATATGGAGTAGCCCCCGAACCTTAGGTTAAATCGAAGAATCATGCTGAGGGTCAAATTAGTCTTGAATCTTTTGCTCTTATCTTTCAAAAATTTGAAAAATAAGCCGTCGATGACACGTGTCCTACAGCCCCCGAGTCTAGAATCGAAATCCCAAGATTTGGAAAAAAGATCCAAAGAGTCGTTGCATGCATTGTGTAAAAATTAAGAATTTGACTTGATGGTTAAAATGAGCAAATTGGTTCAGAAATTCAAAAATCTCTTTTTTCGGAATAAGATTCCTAAAAAAATAGTTAAACAAATAAATTCCTGAAAGGAACCCTAAATTACGCTCAAAACAAATCTTATCCCGAGAAAATCTCTTCAGCTTTCACATAGTGATACGCCGAGTTGTTTCCTGCACCCAGCCTCGAGTATGGGAGCTAGACGAGCCGTCGAAAGCATGCTGAGTGCCATGTTGCACCCAGCCCCCGAGCACGGAGCTAAACTAGCCGCCGAAGGTACGCCGAGTGCCTTGTTGCGCCCAGCCCCCGAGCATGGGAGCTAGATGCCGAGTAGCGTAGGTACCGGCCGAGTCAGAGGAGATACGCCACATGGTCGGCGGCGCCAGCCCCGAGCCTGGGGGTCGGCCGAGTCGTCGCTAGCACGCCGAGTGGTTTATGCCGACGAAGTGATGGTCAAGTAAGGCAACTCTCGGGAGCATAGCTCATCGTGCGGCATGATCTAGGTCTGGTCCCCTGCAAAGTAAACATAAAAATATGTTGTAACTGGTATACATGATATCAAGTCGGGAGTGAATCCCAGTATTGTAAAATGCTTGTAAAATTTTTCGCATCTTGCTCTTGCTAGGTCACATAATTTTCCCGGGTAGGTAGCCTATTACGTTTAAGCACCTAATCCCTGATAGTCGTAGCCCATAGCGCAGGGAGCTTGGCCGTATGCACGCGTAGAAAGAGTCGAGGTCTCACGGATTAAAGCGTATGCTATCCGGGTATTTTAGTTTCCATTAAGAGAAAACTAGAGTTGTCGGCGTTGCGCGAAAAAAGAGAGCGCTCGTGGAGCGCATATTATACACCCTTTAGGTGTAGTCCCGACTACAAGCCCGGAGTTGCATGAGTAGTTGGGAACACAATTATGGTGTGGCCTCGGAGCACATGGTTAATATCCAAAGATATAAAAAATATTTAGAAAATATTAAAGCATGACTTAGCTTCATTCATGGGCGATTTGTCAATGAAGTCGTAGCGCTCGTCAATGGAGTCGCGACGGTTTGTTGATGAAGCCCGACTAGTCGGAGTCGATTCCGACTAGTCATTGACGGTGTAAGTCTGCTCCCGACTAGTTTTATAGTCGAGATGAGTAGTCAAAGTAGTCGTCGTTGGGTCAGCAAGCATCCTCGCGAAGTTGAAGTAGTTGTAGCATGATCCTTGCTGATAGCTTCCGTGTAATAGTCGGAGCAGTCGTCTCTGATTTTGAGTAGGCGATCCAAGTCCTACTCCAATGCGGAGAGGGTCTTGAATCGCATGGCTTTCTGGTAAATAGTGGCCATGTCGCGTAGCCCAAAAGGGAATGGGGTACGCAGATCCTCAGACCGAATCAGATCCGATCCAAGAAAAAATCCTGGTGCAGCACGAGTTGAAGCCACGTTGAAAACAGACTCCTCCTCGATCTCCCTGGCGAGATCAGGGAGCAGCGTCTCGTCAAGATCGTCGATAAACTTGTCGAGGCCGCTGTGTTGGCTTGTCGCGGATGCCTCCGGCTTCGTGTCGTCGATGAGGTGCCGACGAAAGCTGCCCGCACCGTCTGCGACGCAGACCCACAAGCCGAAGGCGAAAGTTGTGCCCTCGTCAAGCACAATGCTGGTGAAGTCGAAAAATACCATCGAGTTCTTCGGTGGATGCTCGATGAACACCCCAACCTGGCGCCCGAGCTGTCGGTGTTTAACCTCCAAGCTCACCAAGGAATATCTCCGAGGTGGTAGATTGTAGGTGGGGTGTCGCCGAGATCAAGAACTCGAAGGTGCAAGAAACACAAAACTTTAGATAGGTTCGGACCGCAGTATGCGTAATACCCTACGTCCTGTGTGGTGGTTTGTATTGCCTTAGATGATGATTGTTGGTTGATGCTTTGGAGAGGGTCTCTGCCCGCCCTTATATAGTCTGGGGGATGGGATCATGTGGAAATCCTAACCCGATACTAATTTAGGAGTCCTAACTAAGTACTGGGGTAGTTTTCTTCTGTTCCGACTAGTGCTAGTCCTGTACGTGTAGTTACAACTAGTGTAGGGCATGAGCCATGTCTCATCTCTTCTCCTAGAATATGTACGCTATATGCACAGTTCCGTGACACCGGATCTGACAATTTATGCCAACGATTATGTGAAACTGGCCTCAGAAACCCATTTTGACCGGCCCTAGAAATTGTTTCTAGCATAGTGTGAACAACTTCCTATTTTGAGTGGGAGATTCATGAAGCTACATTATTGTGAGTTTTTCAAAATCAAAATGCACTTATGCTTCTAACCAGGTTCTTAATTTAATTTCAAAGTCATTTGAACCAAGGCATTACTGACAATTAGATTTTTACTATTCCAGGTTTACAAAGAAACTAAACGATAGTAGCATTATCCAACAGTTAAAAATCAAATAATTTTTTTGAATATATGTTTGCAAATTTTAGATTATAGGTTTTCAGAAAGAATTTGTTCCCTAGTCTTTGGAAATGTTAAGGGTGTTTAATATTACCTCCTTAAATATTGAAATTAATCTTACACCGTAAAGGCTCCCATGTATAAAGATACTTTGTTAATAAATTAATATATTAATGGCTCAACTCATCGACGAATTAGAGGGTTTGACATGCCTTTATGAAACTACACTTGACTTGCATAGGAAAGTCAGAAGCAAAGCGTACATAAACAACCCTCATTTCTAGTAGCCGTTTTCTTTATGATATTTAAATAAACAAAGTTCTCATTTCTATGTTTCAATTTAGAATGAAATATCGCGGTCCGATCCACACGGCGCAAGCACCGTAAAAGCATGCACTATACATGACGCACCGTCCAATCGATGGAGCCCTCTATATCGTCAGACGCGTAGGACGAGCTGCTCGCCGTCGCCGTCGCCGTCGCCACAGGAACCACACACCAAGCACATCATCACCGAGCTATATATATTTTCACGCACGCTTAGCTGCAAAGTACATTGACACGTCACCCGAGCCCTTCGAGCTCTCCGCTCGCTGACGCAACGGTGTGCACACGTGGTGCACTCGTGGGAGCTAGCCGGCCGGCCGGCCGTTGCAGCATCGTCGTCGGCCAACGCGCGCTCTACGGCGAACTAACCGGCGTCAGCAGCAACCAAGGGCGCAGAAGCCGCGAAATTTCAGTTCCCTTTCGCAGAAACAAAGCGAAGTAACACCTCGACAGCTAGCTAATAAGCTCCCGATGCCCGAGCCAAACTATACTGCGGACGGACGAGCCCATGCTTGGCCGACCGACAGGGCACGAAGGAGGGAAAAAAAAATTTAAAACAGCTTGCATTGGTCGTCGTACATGTGCCACATCAGCAGCGTAAGCACGATGGCCCCACCCGTACGATCAGACAACGAACGGTCCAAATCACAGGGTCCAACCAACAATTTAGTCAGAGTATCAGAGATGCAGTTAGTCGTTTAGTCATACCGGCGAATCAACAACTGGTGGTCCCGAGTCATGAATTTGTAAAGCTAAAAGTTGTTTGGATTTTAGGTGTTTATAATAAGTCCTGTCACATCGAATATTTTGATATCAATTAATTAGAAAGACTAAACATAAGCTAATTATAGAACTAACTGTATAAGCCTAGGGCTAATTCGCGAGACAAATCTATCAAGCCTACTTAATTCATGATTAGCACATGTTTACTGTAGCATCACATGGGCTAATCATGGACTAATTAGGCTTAATAGATTGGTCTCGAAAAAAACCCTAGGGATTATGAAATTTATTTTATCATTAATCTATATTTAATACTTCTAATTTGCATTAAACATCCGATGTGACGGAGCTTATAATAAACCCTGTAGTAGCCAAACCTAGCCTTAAGCCTACCCGGATTGGTTGCGCGCATCCATCTAATCGCCAATGTACCGGGGTTAATGCTAATGAGGAGAAGAGGATGGCAATCAAAATTCGGGCGGGTGACATCCCTTGCATTACTATGGTTCTCAAATATATATTTTTTTCTCTCAAATATATGACATTTAGGACAACCTAAATAAAATAGTTATAATAGGAGAAAGGTTAGACCCAAACTCGTTATAGATTTAAGGACGCAGGGAGTATGGTATTGATAAAGAATGAGCTCCACAAGTTCTCGTGCTCATTTTGATCCACTAGATGATGCGCCGCAGGTAAGTCAATGCAAGTTGTAGTGAGGATGAAAACTTACTTTGATTGTCGTGTTGCACAAAAGATGCACGCAATCTATTTTGCATCTTACCGTTCCGAGCCATTGTGCTTGGATTCGAAACTTTGAAAGATCTAGAGATGAAAGCTATAGCTTCTCTTTTGCCCGTTCAGGTTGGCACTCTTCTTCATTGTTATTTCACATCTCTTTTGAATTATTGGGGAAATGAGGTTCATGTCTTTTTTCACTCTGTAAATGCGTATAATGGGTTGACAAGGTTGGTTAATTTTCTTTCAACGGATATCCATTTTTTTATACTAGTATGGTAGTTAAAATTACATAGTAGCAGTGATCAATTTCCGGTGCAAATCTAGTAAAAAAACAACTTCTTTTATTTCTATGCCCATGAGCACCCTTTTTTTTCCCTGAAGGATCAAGCACCTTTCTTGCTCCATGCCGAGACAAGTGAGCGTACATTATTGATGCCATGGCACGATCGGACGGCTGCGAAGGGTGCCACCTCAGCCGCAGCGCCCCCAACAGCAACCGCCGCCGGGATGCCGGTCGCTCTATAAGTACCGACACGTCGCGGCTCCCTTTGCTCGCATCGCACCCAAGAAAACCGCCTGCTCCCCCCGCGAAACAACCCGCACTAGTAGTAGTGGTGGTCAAGTGTTCGGCACCTCGCGCAACTCCTGGTGCGGCGCGTGTCCGCGAGCGGGCGCGCCAGCAGCAGCAGCAACGGCGGCGGCGGCGGCAGCCATGTCGAACCAGGACGTGGTGCTCCCGGACATGGGCATTGCGGCGGCGGCGGCGGCCTTGCCGGGCCCTGGGCGCGCCCTCTTCGCGTGCCGCGGCGCCGCGGGCGCCGTCTCGTCGCTGCGCAGGGGCGCGTACGGCGGCCTCGGCCTCCCCGGCGCGGCCGACGGCGGCGCCGGCGGCGAGCCGTTCCTCGGCGCCCGAGCCCCCGCCCCCGCCGCGGTGGCGGGCAGGACCTGCACCAGCCGGGTCGTGGAGGCCATCCGCGCGTCGTCCCCGACCCGCTGCCCCGCCGTCGACGAGTGCGACGCGTGGACGGTGAGTCGCCGCATGCGCCGTTCTTGTGTGTGCCGGCCGGCAGGCTCCGTGCCCGGCGGTTTGTTGCGTCCCTGTTGTGAGCGGCCAGGTTTGATCGATCGATCTTGCGCGTGCAGAGGAAGCACCCGTCGGCGCTGGGCAGCTTCGACCAGGTCGCGGCGGCGGCGAAGGGGAAGAGGATCGTCATGTTCATGGACTACGACGGCACGCTCTCCCCGATCGTCACCGACCCCGACATGGCGTTCATGACCGCCGAGGTGAGTGAGATCGACATCACTGACTCGTCAGTTAGGCGTCAGTTGCGCTCGTCCCGATCCTCTCGTGCTGACAACGTCTTGTCGCCGGCGCGCGCGCGCAGATGAGGGAGGCGGTGCGCGACGTCGCCAAGCACTTCCCCACGGCGATCGTGACCGGCCGGTGCGTCGAGAAGGTAACGCACATTCCAGCGTCTCAGCAGAACCTCATTGCACTCGGCATCGTCCGTCAACACACATGCTCTGAGGTCTGAGCTAACCAAGTTTCCTTGTTCATTGCTCTTTCTTTGCCGTTCAGGTCTGCAGCTTTGTTGGCCTCTCGGAGATCTACTACGCCGGCAGCCACGGCATGGACATCAAAGGCCCAAGCTCCAAGGTACCCAGCCGGCCATCTCATCTGCCTATCCTTTTATCTCTTCTCTCCACCGTCACCCAACTACTAGCCATAGCCCATGCAGCCGTAGCATCTTTCTTCAATTCGCCTGACTCTATTGCCACTTCTCCTGAATTTCCAGGACGACCAGACGGTCCTGCTGCAACCAGCTCGCGAGTTCCTGCCGGTGATCGACAAGGTGTGTCTCTAGCTCACCCCTCTTGTTGCTATCACCAATCAGTTACCACACCGTCAATGCTTTTGGGCCGTGTAAAAAGTTGCTACTCCTCCAGTAATTAGTTGAGCCATGAGGAACTCACCGTCTCACGCGACGCATGGGCAGGCGTTCAGGGCTCTGGAGGAGAGGACCAGGGCCACGCCGGGGGCCAGGGTGGAGCACAACAAGTTCTGCCTGTCCGTGCACTTCAGATGCGTCGCCGAAAAGGTGAGTCCTCGCCGTCGGGTCTCGCCGGCCGGCCGGCACACCGCTCGCTCGCCTCGCCGTTCTAGTAGTAGCAGTAGTCTTACAATATCCCTAGGCCTTGGATGCCAATCCTGTGTTCTAGTTTAGGCGCGAGTCAAACGATGCAGCAGCAAGGTTAAAACGCCACGCAGCTTATTCAAATGGGCGATGAACAATCGTCGTGCAGTGCAGTGCATGTGCCTTGGGCTTGATGCTGACTTGCATCGATCGTCGTCTTCAACAAACTAACCGGTTGCTGCTCCCCGGCCTTGTTGCCTGCAGAGATGCTGCCCATTGGCGGAGCAGGTCAAGGCCGTGCTCCGGGACTTCCCCGAGCTGAAGCTCACCGAGGGCAGGAAGGTCCTGGAGATCCGGCCGTCCATCATGTGGGACAAGGGCAGGGCCGTCGAGTTCTTGCTCAAGTCGCTCGGTAAGTGCCTCATGGCGGCGTGCCATCCTTGTCGTCCTCCTTGTCGCCGTCGCCGTCGCCGTCGCCGGTCTCGTCACCGCGCGCGAGACTAAAAATCTTTCTGATCTCTGACGGCTTTGTCCGCTGGCTGTGTTCTCCCCTCTTAGGATTTGACGACCGGAGCGACGTCCTGCCGGTGTACATCGGGGACGACCGGACCGACGAGGATGCTTTCAAGGTGCGTATTTTTTTACACACGATCAGTTAGTTACATGCAGCACAGGGACAAAGTTTACAGGTTGCAGTTTTCCATTGCCAACACGTCGATCGTGCTGTCGCTTTACATGTTGCGACACTGCTGATTTAATTTCAACTGTCCCGTTTGTTCCAACCGTGCCATGGTAAAAAACAAAGAAATTCAATCAAACTTCTTTTAACCTTTGTTTTAGGTGTTGAAGAAGAGAGGTCAAGGTCTAGGGATCCTCGTCTCCAAGTGCCCCAAGGAGACAGACGCCTCATACTCTCTCCAGGACCCCACTGAGGTAAATATAATTACAACATGACACACTCACTGTAAACTACTCATTCCATCACTCTCTAAGCAAGTTGTCGACCGATCGATAGCTCATGCACCTTGGTTTTCCAGGTCATGGAGTTCTTGGTCCGGCTGGTCGAGTAGAAGCGGCTGCAATCGCCGTCACCGTCGGCGCGCCCAAGGGCGCAGCAGCAGAAGTAGCACGCACGGTGGCGGATCACACGCAGCTCGTCGTCGATCGCTGCTGCGTGATGCTGGCGCTGATCGCGAAGAAGTCGATCTCCGCATGTTTAATTAGTAGTTAGCTAATTGTTAATTGTGCACTAATAACCCTCCCCTAGATACATGCCATCGTGGCTGTCAACCCCCAGGCCGGCCCCAGATGTGAACCGGCGGCAACCTGATTGTTCTAGCCGCATGGGTTTTGGGAGGCAGGCACCCATGTGCGAAGCTGCCTGCCGTCCTTAGCTTAACCCAGGAAGGTTCATCCCCTGCTGTATGAATTGTGATGACTACTAGCTGTGACTCTAGCCTGCACTACTACTACCCTCCTGTAAAATGTAACATAAGAATTTTATTCTAATGGCAGCTATGTACTACTTCCTTTGCTGAAGACTGATGAACTCATTGCATGCATATGTGCTGAGTTGAACTCCTGATGGCTTTGTTTATTATTGTCCAATTTACGCACACATATGCCTGCTCAAATACATCTGGTACAAGGACTTGCCACATTCTCATCCGGCAATACTCATTAGTTGCCCGCCTTGGGACGGTGACAAGGTGGATGAACTGAAGTTTAGTATGTGGCTCCGAAGAAAGAATTTCAGTACACTCTAGAGGTATAATTGGATGGTGACTCCTAATACATTTCAAGGATATTCTTGTATGAGATTCATGACTTGTTAATTGAAGCATCCTTGTATATTTATTCAGAGAAAAATAAGGCACGCGGCTACGGTGCTAAAATCATAAGTTTGTTTGATTAATTGATGAATATAATTAATGAGAGAACTTGTTTGACTCCTGGGGAAAAACATTAATTAGAGAACTTATCTGGGACAGGACTTACATAAGGCGCCCACACACTGAAAGAGCCATAATCTGATTGATTAGTTTAAACTTCCCTCCTGGGTTCAAAGCATGTCTTTTACAACCCAAGACTTGACTTGTATGAAACCATGCCACTTGTGCACACAGCAAAACAGAAAAGGCGTCGTTCCCTTGAGAAGCACAACTCCTTGTGTACATGCTTGTTTCTTCGGGGAGAAGTAGAACACACATAACACACATATACACTCAAGCAAATGTTCTTGACGGAGCTCTAGCTAGTCAATGAGTACTTATATTTCTGTCAATAGGATGCTTATGCCTGAATTATGATGGGAGTTTGGGCAGAAAGCATGTGCAGATTTTTTCAGGTTGTGTTGTACCTCGGGAGACAGATTATTAAGATGCCAAAGTTTGTCTATATCAGAACAGTGCACATGGACTACATTATAATTAATCCGTCTCACCGATTCCATTGGATAGTATGCTTGCAACTGTACAGGCCTCCCCTGATCTATCAACACATCACCTGTGACTTTCTCACTTTGCAGCCGTGGTCCCACCTCCTAATAAAAACTATTCTGACTAAGTTAAGATGTGTGCCATCATGTGAATGGTGATGAAGTGACAGTTCTTGCATTGGTTCTCTTATAGTGCAGCTTTGG
Source organism: Panicum miliaceum (assembly GCA_032594955.1). Taxonomy (NCBI): domain Eukaryota; kingdom Viridiplantae; phylum Streptophyta; class Magnoliopsida; order Poales; family Poaceae; genus Panicum; species Panicum miliaceum. Next base: position 6,209,717 of record CM064071.1, read on the forward strand.
ATCAAAGCTTTGATATGATCAGATCTTTGAAGCTAAAGCAGCATTAACCAACTGCCATGCATGCGTGGTGGGTACTTGAACACATCATACAACTAGAATTTTATCCCTCATTGCGTGCGCGGTAGCGTTTTCAGAAGACACGTTCACATCAGCGAAATGGTAATGAATCGGCGCACGCGTGATTGCGCCATGTAAACAATGCTGCTGCTGTTGCTGCATAAGCGTGTTTAGCGGCCTTTAACGGTCGTCCAAACTTCTTTAGTTAGGTCGATGACGCAGCATAACACCCATGTATTGTCCTAGATCTCTCTCATGAAGGGTCCTTTGGCCATTATTTTTCTTAGAAAAAAAATTATGGTTGTTCTTCGCAAGCGTGTAATTTGTATAGAGGAGAATGAATGAATAGGCCATGCCAGTCCATGAAATTCAGGTTTGGCGACGCCCCCATGATCAATGCTAAGAAAAGTCAAGATCAGAGCCTTGTCATAACAGAGTAGTTTTTTGTTCCCATCCTATTTTTCAACTGTAATGATTGGTCAGGCGATGGGTTTGCCACGAGGGAACAGCTTAAACAGTTGGTTTGCAACGCAAACCTGACGGCACTGCTGGATTAACAAAGGCATGTCTCTCCCCTGGGACATGAGAAGATTCTTCAGCTCGAAACCAGCGATCCCAGTCAGCCTCATGTGAGTGCTTGCCCATTTCCAGGGCACCTCTCCATGTTTAGCACTGACAGGCAGTGCAGGCCTTCAAATGTTTGCTTGTCTTCACCGATGATCATGTGCCGACGGTCAACGGTTCGGGACCAGCAACCTGCGGCCGGTATATTCTATGAATCAGCTGCATGCTGTTCCGATCCTGCACTTATAAGAAGAAATATTCCTCTGACTGTGAGGTATCTGATCCTCCGAAAGGTATCTGCACCAATCATACACAGGAAACACCCATCTGAACCATTTTCTTCCCTGCAGGGTGAGCAGGAGAAAGATACTACATAATCACACTGGCTTTGTTTCGCTGTGTGATGCCAAATTGCCAAGAACATATGCATGCATGTGATCTCGATCTTTTACTGCGTGGTCTGCTGCTTGCCTGGGTGATTGGTTCAGATGTTTATATATAGTCAGTCAGGCATGCCCAACGCAAAAGGTTCAGGCCCTGGTGCACCCTGTTTCTGATGTTTCCACACAAGAGCCCAACGGGCCAGCAGGAACCATACATTATTGGTCCGGGATCGTCAGCTGCCGCATGCATCGAGATCGCCGAAAGAATATGAGCTGCGGCCATTATTGGGTGCAGAGGTTAGTGCCGACGCCGAGTTACAGATCAGGCTGCTTCATTCCCTCCCTGTCTGACAGTGCTAACCCGGCCAAGCCCCAACTCGGAGCTGCTGATCGATGCTAGTCAGTTTGGGGTGTAGGCGTCTAGTGTAGGAGTAGGCACCGAAGCACGCGAACGCGAGCTCCCTGAAGTGCGCGGCGGGCCAATGCTAGTGATGTGAGGTTGGGATTTGACAAGTGTTGTCCCCATCATCGGAGTTGTCTTCCTGTCGTGTCAAAGGTGAGGGAGCCAAACCACTGTACCTGCTTCTACGGTTCTACCGCCTGGTGCTTGATCCAGCCCATGGCTTGCTCCATGTGAACTGTGGAGCCTAGCTCATAGCTAGGAGTACAGAGACGCCCAAAGGATCACTACTGGATCAGGCGATCGGCAAGGTCATCGTTATCGCGCCTTCCTTGTCTGGTGACCAAGGCCTTCACATGGTCATGCACGTACGCGCCACCTTGGCCTGACAGCCTGCCTACATTATCTTGATACCCCCATTTTTACTTGGATACCTCGATCTTGGTCTAGTTCAGGCCGGTCTAAAGGTAAATTTATCCCAGAGGAAGGCTGAACCTTTTCAAATTCGATAATCCGATAAAAGGACCTCCCAGCCCAGTAAATCCCATTCCATCCCGCAACCGTAAAAAAAAACATAGCAAAGTATGTCTTACCAGTTACTGAATTATCTGAAGCGTGGGCACGATCGAGAAGAATCGTCGATCCCAGGCACACTTACGGGAGTGTATTTAATTTGTCCATTTCTAGAGCAAATTTCCATGTTTAGCACTGAGACGGTGCTTAAAATATTCATTAAAAATCATGTGCCGCGGTTCGATTGTGCCGGGATCGACAAGGGCAGTGGATGTTATATTCTATGAATCATCACGCTGCTCCCGCGGGAAAAAAGAAATTAAAGATTCCCTCCGAATGAGTGTACGTGAGTATGACTTAGTCTTTCTGACAGCGTGAGTAATGTACTACTCCCTCCGTTCTAAATTACAATTCGTTTTGTTATTTTTAGATATATAGTTTTTCTATATATCTAGACATAGTATATATATAGGTGCATAGCAAAATATATGTATCTAAAAAAACTGAAACGAATTGTAATTGGGGATAGAGTTAGTAAATAATACCCTGAAAGGTGTCGGCACCAATCAGACAAGCAGAAAATGAGCGGCTGGTCAGTTCATGATTGAAAGCAAGGAACACCGTGCTTGTTCATGAATCATGATCGAGGAAACACTGCATTATTGTTCATTTCACGTTGCATTGGTACAAAAGTCTATGCCGAACACACACCGATAACTATAAACAATTTGCATCTGATCCTAACAAAATATTTGTTAAGAGACCTACCGACGAAATTAACAAGAATCCAATCATCACTCCTTCCAGCTACTGATAGTAGCAACTTGACTTGATATACCATAAATCTCTAGTTTACTTTCTTTAGAGAACGCATCTGACCGCGTGTTTCATTAAGAGGTCTAGTTTACTTTTACCAAGGGTCGAAACTGAAGATCATACCTCTGTCTTCTGAGTTCTGATCAAGCTAAAACTTGACTTCTAATGGTATTACTAGCTGTTGGTCAAAAATAGTGTTACTAGCTGCCCCCCTCCAAAAAGAAAAATAAATCAGAGAGGATCTTCAGAGGACATGTGTATACCTATAGGGACTTTATCATAATTCTGTCAGTTTCCAAGTGCATTCTCGAGGGCAGCAACAGCAAAGGAGTTGATGGTTCAGGGTGTAGGTGTAGGCATGTACACTGACCAGAAGCACGCGAGCACGAGCCTCCGGTAGAGCTCGGGCAAGTGTAAGAAACATGGTCATATTAGACTATTATTATGATTTTGGTGATTGTGTGACAATATAGTCAATGGAACTGAAGAATTTGTGAGCCCAAGTTTGTAGGATTTTGTATGGAGACCAATCCATATACAAGATAGTTCAAATCGCAGTCAAGATGCCCAAGTTGTAGTAAAAATGCAGAAATAAAATATATTTGAGGTGTCTAATTGACCATAGCAACGGATTGGATAAGGTGCAGCATGAATACATGCGTCGGTTAAACCGACGACATCATATTTGAACCGAGCGGTGCATTGGTGAGTTGATAAGGTAACCAAGTGCAGAAAATCAAGTAGCACCGGTTGAACCGACGCAATAAGAAGGGAGGCGTCGGTGCAACGAGGAGAAGGCATGGCGATCAAGTGGAAAAGTGTCAGGGCACCGGTTGAACCGACGCCCTTGAGTCAAGCGTTGGTGTATTGGTAGTTTACTGATGCAGAAGCGTTTGGAGTTGAAAAAACCTGAAGGTCTTTAGCACCGGTTGAACCGACGGTGCGTCGGTGCATGCGTTGGTGCAATGCGCAAGCAAAAGCATGCTAGGTAGAGGGACGTTCAACGGCTAGTATGCAGATTCAGAGTGACCGGTTAAACCGATGGCTATGACCGGTTTAACCGACGCTTTAGGCTTTTGCAGAAAAGCAAGCAATGGCTAGAATTGGATCTCTAGCCTATATAAGGCCTCACCCCGGGTCATTTGAGGCTGCTGGAGTTCGTGAGAAACTACCCACAATCTGAAGAAGTTCTCCAAGCACCCAAGAGCTCGTTGATCACATCTTTAGGTTTAGCACAAGCTTTGAGAGTGTTAGTGTTAGGAGTAGCTCTAGAGAGAGTGAGAGAGCAAGGCGTTGTTGCCTTGTGTACTGGTTCTTGAGTGAACCACAAGTTGTACCTCAGAGTGCCGGCCCCTTGGACTCTTGGTGGCTCGCTGGCAAGTCATCGACCCTCCGGCTTGGTGTGAGCGGCGATGACGGCTTTGTGTGGGGGATGTGGAGACCCCCTTCCTTCATGGAGAAGATCCTTAGTGGAGACGACATCGAGGTGACCGAGGACTTGCCCTACTACAAAAATGGTTTCTAGGGGCGGGTAAAAACGTATTTTTAGAGACGGGCACGATACCCACCCCTAGTTTTCGCTACTACAAATGCTATTTGTACGGACGGGTAACGCGGCCGCCCATAAGAACCCATTTCTAGGGACGGGTCATGCCCTCACCCGGCCCTACCCTAGAAATGGGTTTTTCAGGGGTGGGTCACGTCACGACCCGCCCCTACAGATCGAATAAAATAACAAAAAAAAAATCGCCGGCAGCAGCTGCTCTGAGCCGCCGCCGCTCCCCGTGCTGGCGCACGTGCCGCCGCTACGCCTCGCGCCGCGCCGCCCCGCCCTGCGCCGGCCGCCGCTGCTCCCCGCGCCGGCGCATGTGCTGCTGCCGTGCCTCACGCCGCGCCACGCCGCGCCACCGTGCGCCGCGACCCGCACCGGCCGCTGCTGCTCTCCCACACCCTCTCCACCACCTTCTTCCGGAGCAGAGTCAGAGACCGCGCCCCCTCCGCGGCAGCCTCCTCGAGCCGCGTGTCGGCCTCGCCTCTGGCGCTCGCCTCCCGAGCCACCCACGCCTCCGCGTTCCGGAGCGCTCCCTAGATGGCGGTGAGGCGGGCCCGGAGCGCGGCGACCTCGTCGGCGGCGGCACGGCGAGCGCGGCTTGCGCCACGGCGCGCTCGGCAGGCAGGGGCGACGGAGAAGCAGCTGGGGACGGCGGCACGACAGAGTGGGAAGGAGGTGGCAGAGATATGGAAGAGAGAGAGAGGCGGGGAGAAGATGGGGGTGAAGGAAGAGATAAGGAACAGAGAAAGGCGGAGAGGAGATGGAGCGGTGGGCACGGCAGGAGTGGGTCCAGCGATCCTCGCCTAACTTGCTCTAGCCAATGGCCTCACAGCTCTGCCCAGCACGCGGATCGCCACCACCTAAGGACACCGTTCCAACCTCCATTTTCAGGGGCAGGTGATGCTGTTACCCGCCCCTACAAATTCCATTTTTAGGGGCGAGTGATGCCCCCACCTGCCTTTACAAATGGATTTCCAGAGGCGGGTGACGCCCCCACCCGCCCCTACAAATGATCTTTTTATTATTCTGAAATTTTGTTTAAATGAAAACATATAGCAAAACAAATAAAAAAAAGTGAATTTTTTACCATAAGCCTATTGTGACATGTAGAACTTAAAAAATATCAAAACCATATTTCAGTCGTATATAATGATTAAGAGTGTGAAACCACAATGTATAGCACACCCACACTACTACCTCATACAACACAAGACTCACTTTTTTGGTTTCCACACTCATAATCACTATATATACTGAAATATGCTTTTAATATTTTTTTCTAGTTCTATAGATCACAATAGGCTTATGGTACAAATTTCACTTTTTTGATGTGTTTTGCTATTTTTTGAATTAAACGAATTTCTAAAATAAATTTAAAAATCATTTGTAGGGGCGGGTGCCATTTGTGGGGCCGGATTGGGGGTGACCTGCCCCTACAAATAGCATTTTCAGGGGCGGGCCGGTTGCTACATTAACCCTGCTCTATTTGTAGCAACGGGTTACATTTTGATCCGCCCCTGAAAAAAATTGGGGCGTTGCTACAAATCATTTTTGTGGTAGTGTTGGCGAGAACCTTGGTGGCGAGTTAAGAAGAGTTCCAGAAGAGACTCGGTGACCGGGAAGCAATACTCTTAGTGAGTGCTTCAACAACGTGGACTAGGGTGGCTTTGTGCCTACCGATACCACGGGATAAATCTTCATGTCGAGAGTTTGCTTCCCATCGTCACCTTCTTTTAAGCGACTCGGTGACCGGGAAGCAATACTCTTAGTGAGTGCTTCAACAACGTGGACTAGGGTGGCTTTGTGCCTACCGATACCACGGGATAAATCTTCATGTCGAGAGTTTGCTTCCCATCGTCCCCTTCTTTTAAGCTTCCTCATTTCTTATTGCAATCTTGTGTGCCTTTACATTCTTAGTGTAGTATATTGCCAGGATTGGCTATAGGTTGCAAAAAATTTTAGGATTAGGTTTTTACACTAGTTGACCCTAGTTGCACATCTAGATAATATGGTTTAGCTTATATTCTGTGCTAACTAGATTGAACTATAGATTAAGGTTTTAGAATTGTCTAATTCATCCCTCCCCTTTTAGGCCCCCTTTGGTTTGAAGGAATGGCAAAGGAATTTTGGAGGATTGAGATTCCTATGGTTTTTAACCTAAGAAGCCCTTTGGTTCACTGGAGAAACAAAGGAATAAATCCTTAGGATTCCATTCCTGTGGCCTTGTTTTACAGGAAACCAAAAATAAGATCGAAGCTCTTGAAAACTTTCCTGGCGCGAAAAGGACAGCTCGCGCGCCTCACGCCCTCGCTCGTCTCCCGCTCGCTCGTTTCGCTTCGCGCTTGTGTCTTTCATAACATTTCCAACCCAGTCGAAACAGAACATTTCCCCAATCCCCATCGCAAGCCATGGGGCAACAGCGGCCGCCCGGAACGGCTGACGGACACCGTCGTCGGCGCAGGCGATGGCCGCCCCATCCCTGGTTGAGGCGTCGGCGGCGCCGTCACCTCTGCACGAGATGGCGCGAGGTCCTTCCCATCTGTCGTTGTCAAGATTGGTGATCAAGACTTAGACTAGTAAATTTCTTTTATGCGCGTACAGCTCCGGATGGTTGCGGGGATGACACGGGGTTTAGACTGGTTCGGGTATGAAGAAGCCCTACGTCCAGTATGGGAAGCTGCTCGTGTTACCCACGTGGGTTCTGTAGTAGGGGTTACAGAAGGGTGAGAGAGGGAACCGGTCCCAAGTCTCTAAGGTGTGCACCGAAGCTCTAATGGTCAGGGCGTGTTCTTCCTCGCGAGGAAGAAGAAACCCGTGTGTGAATGTGAGCGTATGGGAGTCTAAAATTCTTTTTGCCCCCCCCCCCCCCCCCCCCCCGCCGTCTCTTAGGCCCTGGCCTCCCCTTTATAGTTCCAGAGGAGCCACCAGGTTACATGCGAGACGTGCGAGGGGAAAGAGAGAGAGAGAGGGAGAGCGGGGTCCAAGGGAAAGATTCGGTCTCCACGGGCGCCACGGCCGGCCTCGTCAGGCAGTTTCCTCCGATCTTGTCGCCGCCCTCCTCGGGGACCGGTGACGGCGGGCGTGCGTGATGATGGCTGTGGCCTCCGTCCCGTCGGGGCTGACGGCTGCCACGACTGCCCCTGTTACACTGCAGGCGGCCTGAGCGGCGAGGGCGTCCCGTCCCTATCGCCGGATTTGCGGGGCGCGAGGACTGGTAGGTGAGAGCGAGGACGGTCAGCCGTGCTCCTGTGCCTAGCGACGCAGGTCATGATCACCTGACAGCGAACCAGAGAAGACTACTCTGCTGTGCCGTGTGCGGCGCGATCGTGGGCGGGTAGGTGTGACGGGTCACGTCAGCGGCGCGGTCACCTTTCTGCGTGCCCGAGCCGTGGAGCATTTATGGCAAAGCTGGCGGAGGGCCCACGCGATCAGCGCCTGTGTTCGCGCCCGAGGCTGATTCCTGCCTGGCGGGCCCACGCGGGTTCGACCCTGTACGCCCTGGGTCGGGTGAGGCGGACCCTTGCAGCGAGGGGTCAGGCGAGGCGGACCCTTGTGGCGAGGTGTCGGGCGAGGCGGAGCCCGCCTGCCGGGGGGTCGGGAGCGTCCGACCCCGATGGTCGGGGTCGGGCGAGGCGGAGCGTTTCCCTCCCGTGTTGAGCTGACGACGGTGGCTGTCGCTGCGAGTGGGTCCGGGCCTCCATGATCGTTGCCGTGACAGTCATTAGGCGATCGTTCACTTTTCCCCCTGACAGTAGCCCCCAAGCCTGTGGTGGAGCGGGGATGCTCCTCCAGAGGCTGTCATCGTCGTTCCTCGGAAGCTTTTGCTCGTCGTGGGGGCTGCATTTGACTGAGGACGGGGAGAACGGTGATTGTCTTGACATGAGGGGATTCTTTGCCGTTCCGAGGAACGCCCTCCATCTGGAGGCCTCATGTTGTGACCATCCGTGTGGTCACTAGTTGCGAACCTAGCCCCCGAGCCCCCGCGCGTTGCAGGAGACCGATCGGGAGGCCAGATCGACTTTTGAACGTTACCCCTCAAGCGTCCGTTCGCTGGGACGGAGGGGATGAGCCGTGCCACGTTATCCTCGTTGGACGAACCGTGGTGCTCGTTGAGCTGCAATCGGGTCAATTCGAGTGGGGTCCCGGTCCCCGTTCGGGGGGGGGGGGGGGGGGGGTCCGGCCTGGGCCAAGCTGGTGGCGTACCCCAGATTCCGGTCGGCCAGTTCATATAGTTCCCGAGCCCGTTCGATCGGACCCGGTGGCTCGTTGCCTTTCGTTGGGGAAAAACCATGAACTTTGATGCCGGCCGGACTCGAATGTGAGGTCGGGACGCCCTAGGCAGTCGGGCCCCCGGGTGACTGCCGCTAGCGGACCCATCCCTTCTCACCCCTCGCTCAGGGTCATCCTGGGGCGGCTGTCGAACCCACAGTGGGCCAGCCTTCGAACCCTTGGATCGTAACAGGCCGTAGGGACGTTTTCAGTCCCGTATCCCTTCTTACCTTTCCGTCGAGCCTTGGGCCGAGTGCGGAGGAGATCGTGCGCGCGTACTTCCCGGAAGACGAAGTGGCGGTAGGTGCCGACCCGCAAAACGAGGGGGAGTGGACGTTTCCTGCAGAGTCGTGCGCACGTCTTCCGAAAAGAGGGAAACGGGCGTGATGAGGTGTACCTGACGCCGCATTAACTGTGACGGGCGCGTCCGTTCCGCTTTCCACGCGTCGCTCTATAAAATGGGGGGCCGCCTCGCCGGTTCCGCCCTTATCTTGCTTCGAGTCTTTCGCCTTCCCCTTCACCTTTTGGTCTGCTGCGCGAGCCGTTCGCCTTCTTCTTCCCCAACACTCCAGCCTTCTTCTCCTCCCACCGTCAAGCTTCCCTTCATCGCGCAATGGCGACCTGGGAGCGTTCCAGCTTCGGGACCTCACGTGCTGATGGCCTCGTGAAGAAGGGCCTCCTCTGCGACAGGACCGAGCGGAACGAGTGGAGGTTTCCGGGATCGGAAGAGGCGCCGGCTCCGCCCACCGGCTACGTCGTCTCGTTCGCCCATTTCCACGAGAGGGGGTTCGCGGCACCGCCGAGCCCCTTCTTCCGCGCGCTGCTGCATCACTACGGGCTCGAGCTGCAGCACCTCAACCCCAACGGGATCCAGCACATCGCGGCATTCGTCGCGCTGGGCGAAGGATTCCTGGGCATCGAGCCCAATTTCTCGCTGTGGAAGTATTTCTTCACAGTGAGTTTGTACCAGAAGGTCGAGAAGCGAGGCAGTCAGCAGCGGACGACCCCGATGGCGATTGGGTGCGCCGAGATCCACCTTCGCCAGTCCCGTGCCAGGGAGTACATGGCGATGAAGACCGCGGCGTCCCACAAGGGGTGGCATCAGCAGTGGTTCTACGTGAGGAACTACTCTGAATCCCCCTTGCCGGAGTTCACCGGCCGCGTCTTCGAGGCGGCGCCGGAGGTGTGGGCGTACGGCCCAGTGGAGAAGGAGAAGAAGCGGATCTCCAGCCTCCTCCGCGCCATCGAGTACCTAAAGGCAAAAGGGCTCACTGGGGCCGGAGTTATTGGGGCGTACCACTCTCGGAGGGTGGCGCCGCTGGATGCTTCGGATCCGCTCGCTCGCCGAGATGGTTCCTGACGCACTAACCGAAGGCACCGTCCTTGTGACGGGTGCGCTCCCCGCCTCCGAGATCCGTCAGCGCATTCGGGAGGCGTTGGAAGACAAGGACGTCGTCTTCCCGGTGCCCGGCCACCCTCCGATGCGGCCAGATAGGGGCTTCGTCGATCTGGTAAGCATTTCGTGCGCCCGTTACCTCTCCTTGCGCCTCTCGACTTGCCATTCTGACGCAGAGTCCCTGTGCCTGCAGGGCCAGTTGACGAATGTCGTCGGCGCGCGCCGCCCGTTCCTGAGGACGCCGAGCAGCGGCTGCGGAACCGCCTTTTCGCCGAGAAACAGAAGAAGCGCAAGGACGAGAAGGAGGCGAAGAAGCAGAAAAGGCTCGCCAAGGAGTTCCAGCGGCGGCGGAGAGGTCCGGTCATATCGGACGACGACGACGATGATGACGACGACGATGACGACGATGATGATGAGGAGGAAGAGGAGGAGGAGGAGGAAGAGGAGGAGCCCGTCCCGGCCCCTCAGCCGGGCGCGCTCGTTATCTGGGAGCAGCGCTCCCAAGCGGCCGCGGGGGACTGATCGAGCGGCCCGTCCGCCCGGGACCCGACCCCTCAGGGCTCCGGGGCCGCGCCCCAAGGGTCGGCGCGGGGTGCGGCCCAGGAGTCGAGGGGGCCGACCCCTGCCCCGTCTGCCCGGGACCCGACCCCTCAGGGCTCCGGGGCCGCGCCCCGAGGGTCAGCGCGGGGCGCCCCCCAGGAGTCGAGGGGGCCGACCCCCGCCCCTCTGCCCCTGACCCAGGAGCGAAGGAGCAGCGGCAAGCGGCCGTTGCCAGGTGCCCTGGGGTCGGCCTCGGGCTCAGGGGCGAGGATGCTCGCTCCGACGGTCGCAGCGGAGGTGGCGGCAACGGCGCCGCGATCATCCGCCCGGGACGCCATGGCGGGGACGACGATGGTGGTAGAGGTGGAGATGCCTGCCCCGGCGGCTGCAGCGGGGGAGGGGACGCTCGCCCTGGTGGCTGCGGCGGAGACCGTGGCGGCGGCGGGCGAGCCGGGACTCGCGTTGGCGCTGACGGGGACCGCAGCGACCTCGGCAGGGACGGTGGCGCACGCGACGGACCCGCCGTCGAGGTCAGCGGCACCCGTGGTGGCCGTGCCTACTCTTGCGGCAGCGTCGGGGACCACGCAGCCGGGGCCCCTGCCCACGCTGGACGACGCCGAGGAGTGGGAGAAGTGGCGGACAATGCAGGGCGTGCTCGACAGCGCCCGTGCCACCCTTTCTTCCTAGGTGTGGGAGTTGGACGGCGTCGCCGCTCCCGTCGGTCAGGTATGCCATTCTTCGTGGTGATTACATTCTTTTCCGCCGCTCTATTGCTGAATGCGGGTTGCTTTGCAGGCCCTCCAGGAGTGCAGCCGGGGAAAATCTGATCTCCTTCGGCTTAGGCAGAAGCGCCTCTCGGCGGAGGAGCAGCGGACCAAGGAGCTGGCCGCGCAGGTTGCCGCCGCCCAGCAGGTCATCGATGACCTGCGAAGGCGCGAGCAGGCGGCACAGGATGATCTCAGGGCCGCCCTCGAGCAGGCCTGCGCTGCCCGCGTGGACCTCCAGGCCGTTGTCGGGAAGGCCCAGCTTGATGCCGCAGAGCTCGTTCGGGTGAAGGAGGAGAATGAGGCGGTGAAGAAGGAGCGTGAGGCCCTTGAGAAGACCGTCGAGCGCATCCGCCACGAGCGATAGCAGGCCTGGGAGGACCGAGATCTTGAGGCGGCCCGAAGGGTCGAGGCCGTGAAAATGGTGGCCGACCTCGGAACGGAGGTTGGTCAGCTTCAGACCGCTGCGACCGCGTTGAAGGCTCAATCCGAGGGTAAGCTTCCTCCTATCCTTCTTCCTTTGTGGTGTTGGGGAGATCTCTGACCCGACAGGTTTTTTCGGACAGGTCTTGCGGGTGAGGTTGACCAGCTGAAGGGGGCCCTTGATGCGGAGCGCATCGAGCACGACAGCCTGCGGGACGCGGTCCGCGTCGTCTGCGACGGCCTCGGCGTGGTCCAGGGGGAAGGGACGAGCTCACTGGCGGCTCGTGCCCTCGGGGTGTACCAGCGGACCCGCGAGATCGCTCAGGAGGCGCTTCACGTTGGCGTGAGGCGGGCTTTCGGCGTCTTTGGGTCCCATTATATTGGCCTCAATTTTGCCTTGATGAGCGAAGGGTACGCGCCCGGGTACGCTGAGGCTGAGCTGGACGAGATCGATGCGTCAGTGCTCGACCCGGCGGATGCCTTGGCGAAGCAGCTGGAGGATGAGGCCGTCCCGCCGGAGGAACCCTGAACGGGCTAGCTGGGTCGGGCTCAGATGCCCCGTCATGTAAATATGTTAGTTGATTTTGAACATGATTTTGTAATGGCCGCAGGGGCCGTTTTTGTAATTTATCAACGTTTACTTCCGATCCCCTTCCTTGTCCTTTTGGGTCTAGAAAGTTTGGAGTACGGGTCGGACGCGTCAGTAAGCGCTGATGGGCGATAGTACCGTAGCCGCTGGGGCGTCGGCTTTCTTGCGGTCCGATCAGTCTTACCTGGGCGTCGTTTGCGCACTCCCCCCTTTTCATGCCCAATTGTTTTAGGAAGGGGGGCCGGCTCGGAGAAAAGTTGTTTTGGGAAGACCTCGGGTGACTTGGGTCAGAGCCCCTGATAGCCCCCGAGGGATATGCGACCCTGAGGCAGGGTCAGGGTCGGATATCCCTGAGCTCGAGACGAGACTCAAAAAAGGTCGACTCAAAACTGCTTTTCTCCGTGGACTAGAAAATTACAGGAATGCGTGTGTTTAAACTTGAAAATAGAATTTAAGGGTAGAAGCGTCTTAGCTGTTCTATGTTCCAGGCGTTGCTGAAGATCCGTCCATCGGGGGTCGCCAGTTTGTACGTGCCTGGCCGCAGCACTTGGGCGATGACAAAAGGACCTTCCCACGGAGGGGTCAGCTTGTGCCGACCCCTGTTGTCCTGGACGAGGCGGAGCACCAGGTCACCGACGTTAAAGGCTCGGCCTTGCACCTTGCGACTGTGGTGTCGTCGTAAGGCCTGCTGGTATTTGGCTGAGTGTAGTAGGGCCATATCGCGTGCTTCATCGAGTTGGTCTTGTGCGTCCTCGAGTGACGCCTGGTTTCTCTGCTCGTCATACGCCTTGACCCTCGGCGATCCGTACTCTAGGTCGGTGGGGAGGATTGCCTCAGACCCGTAGACCATGAAGAACGGGGTGAAGCCAGTTGCCCTGCTGGGGGTCGTCCTTAAGCTCCATAGGACCGCGGGGAGCTCCGCGACCCACCGGCCGCCGAACTTTTTGAGGCGGTCGAAGATCCGTGGCTTGAGACCCTGGTGTATCATGCCGTTGGCTCGTTCAACCTGTCCATTCGTGCGGGGGTGCGCCACGGCCGACCAGTCCACTCGGATGTGGTGGTCATCGCAGAACTGGAGGAACTTCTTCCCGGTAAACTGCGTGTCGTTGTCCGTGATGATGGAGTTGGGGACTCCAAAGCGATGAATGATGTCGGTGAAGAATCGCGCCGCCTGTTCAGATGTGATTTGCGCGACGGGTCGCGCTTCGATCCATTTAGAGAACTTGTCGATGGCGACAAACAAGTGGGTGAAGCCCCCGGACGCTTTCTTGAAGGGCCCGACGAGGTCCAGTCCCCAGACCGCAAAGGGCCATGTGATGGGGATAGTCTGGAGCGCCTGTGCGGGCATGTGAGTTTGGCGTGCGAAAAATTGGCACCCTCCGCAGGTGCGGACCACGTGGGTGGCATCGGCGACCGCCGTTGGCCAGTAGAAACCATGCCGGAAGGTGTTCCCGACGAGGGTTCTTGGCGCGACGTGGTGGCCGCAGGCCTCTGCGTGGATGTCCTGAACCAGCGCCCTTCCTTGCTCGATCGGGATGCAGCGTTGGAGGATGCCGGTGTGGCTCCGCTTGTAGAGCTCCTGGTTGATGATGATGAATGATTTGGCGCGACGCGCGATCCTTCGTGCCTCCGTCTTGTCCTTCGGGAGCGTCTCGCGGACGAGGTAGTCAAGGTACGGAGCTCTCCAGTCAGGCAGGGGGTCGGGCCCCGCGGCTGGAGCTGTGTCAATCTCCAAGACCTCGGGGTCGGAGGGGTCGGCCTCCAAGCTTGGTCCGGACGGAGCACGGGCTACGCCTGGGTCGGCACCCGGGCCCGGGACAGGTGGGCATCACCGACCCTTCCCGGCTCCTGACAGCGGACTGAGGGCTCGAACTGATCGCTGATGAAGACGCCGTCGGGAACGGGGTTTCGGCCGGATGCCGCCTTTGCCAGTTCATCGGCTGCCTCGTTGAAACGTCTTGCGATGTGGTTGAGCTCTAGCCCATCGAACTTGTCCTCGAGTTTGCGGACCTCGTTGCAGTAAGCTGCCATCTTGGGGTCGTGGCAGATCCATTCCTTGATGACTTGCTCGACGACTAGCTGGGAGTCGCCTTAGACGTCCAGCCGTCGGATGCCCAGCTCGATGGCGATGCAGAGCCCGTTGAGGAGAGCCTCATACTCGGCGACATTATTAGACGCAGGGAAATGGAGGCGGATCATGTACCTCATGCGGACGCCGAGAGGAGAGATGAAGACTAGGCCGGCTCCGGCACGAGCCTTCATCAGCGACCCGTCGAAGTGCATCGTCCAGTACTCCTGCTTCTCTGGCGCCGATGGCGTCTGGATTTCCATCCACTCTGCCACAAAATCGGTGAGTACTTGGGACTTGATGGCGGTGCGGGGGGCATAGGTGATGCCCTGGTCCATGAGCTCGAGCGCCCACTTCGCGATCCGGCCCCTGGCGTCCTGGTTCCGGACCACCTCGCCGAGGGGAAAAGATGAGACGACTGTCACCGGATGCGAGGTGAAGTAATGGCGCAGCTTCCTCTTCGTGATGAGGACGGCGTAGATGAGCTTCTGGATCTACGGATATCGCGTCTTGGACTCGGACAAGACCTTGTTGACGAAGTAGACTGGGCGTTGCACCTTGAGGGTGTGTCCCTCCTCCTCTCGCTCTACCACCAGAGCCGCGCTAACCACCTGGGTGGTCGCCGCGATGTAAAGCAGGAGGGGTTCCCCGTCGGAGGAGTTCCTTGAGCCGGTCAAGTGCCTCCTGGGCCTCGGTCGTCCACTCGAAACAGTCAGTCTTCTTCAGGAGCTGGTAAAGGGGGAGCCCTCGCTCGCCGAGGCGCGAGATGAAGCGACTCAGGGCCGCCAGGCATCCCGTGATACGCTGGACCCCCTTTATATTTCGAATTGGCCCCATGTCGTTGATGGCCGCTATCTTCTCCGGGTTGACTTCAATGCCGCGCACGGAGACGATGAAACCAAGCAACATTCCCCTTGGAACCCCAAAAACGCACTTCTCAGGGTTGAGCTTGATGCGCTTGTCTCTCAGCCCCTCGAAGGCAAGTTCGAGGTCATGGATGAGCTGGTCACCCTTCTTGGACTTGACTACGATGTCGTCGACATAAGCCTCAACGGTTCGCCCGATGAGGTCCCCAAAACACTTGAGCATACATCGCTGGAATGTAGCCCCCGCGTTTTTGAGGCCGAACGGCATCTTGACGTAGCAATAGGGGCCGAATGGGGTGATGAAAGAGGTCGCGAGCTGGTCGGACTCTTTCATCGCGATTTGATGATAGCCGGAATACGCGTCGAGGAAGCTGAGGGTCTCGCACCCGGCGGTCGAGTCGACTATCTGGTCAATGCGCGGCAAAGGAAATGGATCCTTTGGGCATGCCTTGTTGAGACCGGTGTAGTCAATGCACATTCGCCATTTCCCATTCTTTTTTCGTACAAGAACAGGATTAGCTAACCACTCGGGGTGGTACACTTCCTTGATGAATCCGACCGCCAAAAGCTTCTGGAGCTCCTCGCCGATGGCCTTGCGCCTCTCCTCGTCGAAGTGGTGCAAACCTTGCTTCACCGGCTTGGAACCGGCCTTGATGTTCAAGGAGCGCTCGGCGACTTCCCTCGGAATGCCAGGCATATCCGAGGGTTTCCACGCGAAGACATCGATGTTCGCGCGGAGGAAGTCGACGAGCGCGCTTTCCTATTTGGGGGATAGGCTAGCGCTGATTCGGACGGTCTGGCCGTCGGCACCGCTAGGATTGAGGGGGACCTCCTTGACGCCTTCAGTGGCCTCAAAGGAGGCGGGCGACTGCTGGGAGTCGAGCCGACCCTCGGCGCTTTCCGCGAGCTGCACCGCCGGCTCTTCCGTGACGGTGATGGCCGCGGTGTACTCGCAGCACTCTACATCACACTCGTACGCCTTCTGGAAAGACGTGCCGACGGTGATGACCCCGTTGGGCCGCGGCAACTTGAGCTTGAGGTAGGTCTAGTTGGGGATGGCCATGAACTTTGCGTAGCTTAGCCGCCCCAGGATGGCGTGGTAGGTTCCACGGAAGCCTACCACCTCGAAGGTGAGGGTCTCCTTCCTGTAGTTGGACGGAGTCCCGAAGGTAACGGGCAGATCAATCTGCCCGTGAGGCATTGCTTGCTTCCTCGGCACGATGCCGTGGAAAGGCGCCTTGCTGGGGCGGAGGCGGGAGCGGTCGATACCCATGGCGTCGAGGGTCTCGGCGTAGAGGATGTTGAGGCCGCTGCCTCCATCCATGAGCACCTTGGTGAGGTGCGTCGTGCCAATGATTGGGTCCACAACGAGGGGGTAGCGCCCTGGCTGCAGGACACGCCCCGAGTGGTCGGACCGGTCGAACGTGATGGCGGATCCCGACCAGTCGAGGAAGGTCGGCGTCGCAAGCTCCGCCGCGTAGACCTCGCGGAGTTCCAGCTTCCGGCGGTGTCTGGAATCATAGGCCGCCGGGCCGCCGAAGATCACGAAGCAGCCGTCCACCTTGGGGAAGCCGTCTTCCTTCCCTCTGTCGTCCTTCCTTTCCTCGTCGGGTTCCCGCCTACGGTCGCCCTTCACAGGGTTGCCTGCAAAGTACCTCTTCATGAGGTTGCAGTCCTTGTAGGCGTGCTTCGCGGGGAACTCATGGTTCGGGCACGGTCCCTCGAGCAGCTTGTCGAAGAAGCCGGGGGTGCCCTCCGGGGGCGGCTGACCCCGCTTGCGCTCAGCAGCCACTACGAGGGGTGCCTCGCGCTGCTGCTTGTTCTTCTTCTTTTGTGGACGGTTGGAGGTGCCCTCGTTGGCGTCCTCCTTCCGCTTCGCCTCGCCCTTGGAGCGGTCGAAGATTGCTCCGACGGCCTCCTCGCCCGAGGCGAAGCTGGTGGCGATGTTTTGAAGGTCCTCCGTGGTCCGCGGGCCTCGGCGCCCGAGCTCGTGGACGAGGGGTCGGAAGGAAGTTCCTGCTAGGAATGCCCCTATGACGTCGGCGTCCGCGACGTTGGAGAGCTCGGTGCGCTTCCTGGAGAAGCATCGGATGTAATCCCGGAGGGATTCACCCGACTCCTGGCGGCAGCTCCGGAGATCCCAAGAATTGCCAGGGCGCATGTACGTGCCCTGGAAGTTTCCCACGAATATCTCCCTCAAGTCGTTCCAACTGCGGATCCGCCCCGAGGGGATATGTTCTAGCCAGGCTCGCGCTGAGTTGGCTAGAAAAAGTGGGAGGTTGCGGACGATGAACAGGTCATCGTCCGCCCCACCGGCCTGACATGTGAGCCGGTAGTCGCTGAGCCATAGCCTGGGGTTTGTTTCCCCGGAATACTTGGCCACGTTGGTTGGCTGCCTGAAGCGCAGCGGGAATGGCGCGCTCGGGATGCGCGCGGAGAAGGCCCGGGGCCCCGCCGGGTCGGGGCTGGGGCTACGGTCTTCCTCGCTGTCGTAGCGGCCGCCACGGTGGACGTGATAGCCGCGGTCCACCCCCTCCTCCCTATCCGCGCGGGAGCGCCTCCGCGCGTTCAGGGAGTCACGGGCGTCGCGGATGGGACCGACGCGCCGGTGGATGGACGGGACCCTACCTCCTGCAGGTGGCGACGTCCGTCGAGCGGGCGCGGCCTGGTTCGCCTGGGGAGGAGGCTGGTGGACAGACTCCCCCCGCCTTTCGGAGGGCGTGGTGGGGACCGCCCCGCTGGTGTTTTGACCGCATCACCGAGACGCGGAGCTCTCCGCCTGCTGGACAGCGGCACACTCGAGCAGGTCGCGTACCTATCGATGCGGCTGGCGTTCTTCGGGCGTATCCGGCTCGGGGAGTCGTCGAAGCAGGGCCGCCGCTGTAGCGATGTTTTGGCTGGCGCGGGCGAAGAGCTGGGGGCGATCCTCGTCAGTGCAGATACGCTGCTGAACGTCGCGCGCTCGTTGTCGCGCCCCGCCCTTGTTGCGGGGGCGCCCGTCCTCCTGGTGGGGCGCCACGCGCGCCTCTGGCTGTCGCGGCCGCACCGGGGCCCGGGCGACGGCTCCCGTCGGGGCCGCGGCGCGCGGCAGGGGAGTTCATTGCCTCCTCCCGGCGCCATCACCGTTGGATCCTTCGGAGTGCGCGTTGGCCATGAAGCACTCACGCGAGGGGTGGTGACTCCTGTTACTGGAGCCGGCGTCGGAGATCGTCCCCGTCGCGCCCGCAAGCTCGTTGCTCGCAGGCGGCACGGCCGTGGGCCGCGCCAGGGAACGACTGTAGGCCGTCGCGGTGCTGCGCAGCCCGAAAAGCCGTTCCGCCGAAGGAGGCCTTCCGACGCGCGTCCGGCCACTCGCCACCACCTTGGTGGCGGAGCCAGAGGTGCTGAGGCGAGTGGGTGAAGCGAGGAGAGGGATTAGGTCGATCCCGTCCCCAGTGGCGAGGAAGTGCAGGCTCCCAAAGCGGACCAGGGAGCCCGGGGCAAAACTGACGTCGTGGCTGGCCATCTGAAGCCGGTGATGTACACGCAAAGGTCCCCTACCTGGCGCGCCAACTGTCGTTGTCAAGATTGGTGATCAAGACTTAGACTAGTAAATTTCTTTTATGCGCGTACGGCTCCGGATGGTTGCGCGGGTGACACCGGGTTTAGACTGGTTCGGATATGAAGAAGCCCTATGTCCAGTATGGGGAGCTGCTCATGTTACCCACGCGGGTTCTGTATTAGGGGTTACAGAAGGGCGAGAGAGGGAACCGGTCCCAAGTCTCTAAGGTGTGCACCGAAGCTCTAATGGTCGGGGCGTGTTCTTCCTCGCGGGGAAGAAGAAACCCGTGTGTGAATGTGAGCGTATGGGAGTCTAAAATTCTTTTTGGCCCCCCCCCCTATCTCTTAGGCTCTGGCCTCCCCTTTATAGTTCCAGAGGAGCCACCAGGTTACATGCGAGACGTGCGAGGGGAAAGAGAGAGAGAGAGGGAGAGCGCGGGGTCCAAGGGAAAGATTCGGTCTCCACGGGCGCCACGGCCGGCCTTGTCGGACAGTTTCCTCCGATCTTGTCGCCGTCCTCCTCGGGGACCGGTGACGGCGGGCGTGCGTGATGATGGCTGTGGCCTCCGTCCCGTCGGGGCTGACGGCTGCCACGACTGCCCCTGTTACACTGCAGGCGGCCTGAGCGGCGAGGGCGTCCCGTCCCTGTCGCCGGATTTGCGGGGCGCGAGGACTGGTAGGTGAGAGCGAGGACGGTCAGGCGTGCTCCTGTGCCTGGGACGCAGGTCATGATCACCTGACAGCGAACCAGAGAAGACCGCTCTGCTGGGCCGTGCGCGGCGCGGTCGTGGGCGGGTAGGTGTGACGGGTCACGTCAGCGGCGCGGTCACCTTTCTGCGTGCCCGAGCCGTGGAGCATTTATGGCAAAGCTGGCTGAGGGCCCACGCGATCAGCGCCTTTGTCTGCGCCCGAGGCCGATTCCTGCCTGGCGGGCCCACGCGGGTCCGACCCTGTACGCCCTGGGTCGGGCAAGGCGGACCCTTGCGGCGAGGGGTCGGGCGAGGCGGACCCTTGTGGCGAGGGGTCGGGCGAGGCGGAGCCCGCCTACCGGCGGGTCGGGAGCGTCCGACCCCGATGGACGGGGTCGGGCGAGCCGGAGCGTTTCCCTCCCGTGTTGAGCTGACGACGGTGGCTGTCACTGCGAGTGCGTCCGGGCCTCCATGATCGTTGCCGTGACAGTCATTAGGCGATCGTTCACTTTTCCCCCTAACACCATCGCAGACTATCGAGTCGCCCTGCCCCAACGTCGGCGACCCAATCCGCCGGAACCCATCTCCGGCCACCTAGTCCGGCACTCGCAGCGATAACGCCGTACGGAATCGTGCATCCACGAGTTCCTCCGTCATCCAGGTACTTTCCTTTTCCCTATCTACAAGTGCATTATTCTTCCCCATCAGAAGCGAGTCGGAGGCGGAGCTCCCCATGCGACCGCACGGCATCCCGAGGTCGAGGACCCAACGGCAGCTGCTGCCGCCACGCCGCTCACCCTAGCCCTGCCCCGCGCGCCGGCGCCGCCATGCCGTGCCGCTCGCCATACCCAGCAGGCCGCCACAGCGCCACTCGCTAGCAGGTTGTAGCCATGGAAGAGGAGGATTTGGGGGTGGGGGATGGTTGCGGCGAGCAGACAAGAGGCGCAACAGGAAGTGCCGCTGGCCACGGGCTTGGCCGGGCTGTTACTAGCGTCAGGAGCCTGCAGCTACAAGAAGCAGAATGAACTGATGCAAAGTAGTTTGTTCTACCATATTTTATATGCCTAAATCATATAACATACTTTATTTTATTGCAAGGGTACTGATGTCGTGGAAAGGATCCACTCAGATTAATGTGGTTGATCAACGCACTTTGTCTGATAAACAACAACACCATTCCCAATCACGATGGTCTGATTATGCTGACAATGAGCATTGGTCTACAGAAAATACCCAGGAACTAGGTGATGCTTCTTCTCATTTCAGATGCACCAGTACCCTGCCTATAATTTATAGTTGCATATTCCTGATGAAACAGAGTCTATGTAATCTTCTGAACTGCAGTGAATTTGGGGACCACAAAGAGAGACAGATGGAGTCACCAAATGAAACTATTACTTATTGATCTTTTAAAAGAACATGATGTGCCGGGTTTCAGAACACATAATGCTTGGAGTAAGGACGCATGGACAAACATTGTTCGTCGCGTGAATGCAAAGTTTGGTACATCATATTCTGTTAACCAAGTCAAACAGCAGGAGCAAGACTTGAAGAAAGCATACCGAAGTGTTAAAGATTTGGTGGCTGAAAGTGGATTTGGATGGGATACTGAGCGAATGATGGTGACTACGCCTGCAAGTGTTTGGTCTAGTTTTACTGCTCGCAACAACAATAAGGACGCTCTCCATTGGCAAGATAGGTCATTCCCATATTATGATGCTTTATCTTCACTGAGGCTTACATATTCTGCACATTTTTATTTGCATGTCTCTTTGATTTCTTAAATTTGGTAATCATTTTTTTTGTTGCACGTCATTCTGCAGGTCATCATGCCGAAGGGAGAACCCGTCAAGGCATGGACCATTATGCAAGCAAAGCAAAGAATATGTTAGTTCCATCAACACAAACAACACAAGTGGCTGACACATATGACTCACCATCTCCAACGTTAAATGCTCCGGGTGAATCAGATCTACAGTTTCATCTTGATGAAGAGACAAAGGAGGCAAACTTTGATTTTTCGCAGCCTTCATCTAATCATGTCCATTAGCCACAAGCTGCACCTACCTCCACACACATGCATAGAGAGGCATCTGATTCTTGACGTGGTAATAAGAAACAAAAGAGCAAAGTTGCTCTCTCGGATGATGGATTTCATGAGAGATAACTAAAACTGAAGAAGGAATAAATAGATCGATTTGCTGCTATTGAGGAGAAAAAATTGGAGGATCCATACAGCATCAACAAGTGTGTCAGTATGGTTGAACGCTTACAGGGTCTACAGATAGGAGAAATATTGGTGGCAGCCGACATCTTCAAATGCAAGGAGAACAGGGAAGTATTCTTATCATTTTCTACCGATGAATTATGGTTGGCTTGGCTTAAAAGGGAAATTGGGCGTGCGCAAACAAACCTTCAGGATTTGTTTCAGGATTAGAGAGATGCCAAGATGTACTTTTGCATTAGACTGAGAGCTTTTGGTAAACTTGGTTGTAGCTGCTCTTTTGGTGTATATACCATGACAGTGAGGGGTAAAAAAGTAGAGTGCTATCTCATGGATTTTATTTAGAGAGATGCAAGTAGAATACTAGAATATATTAAGTTGCTAATTTGGAGTACAAGGGCTACAATGACCCTGAATTTAATATCACTATATACAATGGTACTAAGGCCTTCGTCCTACGTAACGAGCCCACATCCTTCGTGCTATGTCGTCTCGCTTTTGATTCCCAGCTTCTCTAGCATTATTGAATGCTTGTATGTCACCATTGTAGTTCAGATCTCCATCTGGCACATCAACAATCTGGTTTGCATCAATTTCAACATTGGAGGTACATGGCCACAACATATCTTCGTTGTGTAGGCGTATGAAGTTGTGTAGAACACAACAAGCAACTGATATGTCCACTTGTTTATTAGCCAGTGTGCACCAGTTTTCAGAATAGGAAACCTCATTTTTAATATGCCAATTGCCCGCTCAATATGGTTCCTTAGCTGTGCATGTCGAAGATTGAACAATTCTTTGTAATCTCGAGGCTTTTGCTTAGCTCTTCCTTGTTCCTTTAAATGATATCTTGTTCCACGATATGGCACAAGAAATTGTGTTGTGTTTGCATAACCTGCATCCACTAGAAAAAATTTACCAGGAGGTACTTCAAAGCCATGGTTAAGTGCATCGTGTAGAACCCTTGCATCTGAAGCTGATCCCTCCCAACCGGTATGAACATGTACAAATTTTAGATCAAAGTCACATGCTACCATAACATTCTGAGATAGTGTTTGCTTTCTATTCCGATATGGTTCTTGCTGATCTAGTGGAAGTATCATTGGTATATGAGTCCCATCAATACAGCCAACACAATCAAGTGCATTTGTTCATACCTGAAAGAAGGGGTGGAATTTTGGTTTTCGCAAAATCTGGTGCGGGTGTAGCAAAGGTGGGCGTATATATACACATGTAAGCTGTGTAATTGCATCAAGCACTGCTCCAAAATGGCGATTAATTGTTTCTCCACTGTGCTGAAACTCATATTGCAAGGTCTCATTACTTGCATTTTTTGCTAGTGCATATAAGAATATAGCAACCTTCTCTTCTACTGAGATCCTTGAATCATCAAGTAGTTGCTTCTCATGCAACTTATTGACCAAAGCTTGGAAAACACCAACTTCCATTCTGAAGTTCCTTTTACTTAGGCTCTCATGGCCTGTTAAGATTTCTTGAACACGCTCAGCTCCTGACAGTTTTGATGTATGTATAGGTTTTTTACTAGATGATGGCTTTGATGAATCTTCTATGGTAGGGAGAACAAATAACATGAATTCATCTTCATTTTGTGATCGGCGTCGATAGTTTGGATCCATGACTAACACAGTGGAAAATCAAGTAGGGTACTCAAATATGTTGCAGATTCACTATAAACAGATGGCTACCACCTGGTATTCGAGATGTGAAATAACAAATAAATGTCACTAGCAAGATTGACGTGTACAGAACAAAAATAAAATTATGAGATTCATGACTCACCGTATGAAGTATCTGGTCAGAGCTCTTGAAGAGTTTGGAGGTGAGCTCGTTGTGTTTGGAGATGAACTGTGTGCTTGGAGATGAACAGGATGTGGTTTGTACATGCGCGTGTGCATATAGGCGCATCACTTCCCTCTCTGCAGTAGGAGGCCACCGGGCCCAGGCGCGCAGGGCACGGCCGCCGTCTGGACTTTGATCGATTCGCGGTTCCGGCGCGGGTCAACGGCGGGGGCGGTCGGCGGAGCAGCGCGGGCGCGAAGGAAGGAATGGACCCAGCGGATCGCGCGCGTCGCCGGCGTGCAGCTATGGAGGACCGGAGGGCGGCCGGCCGAGCGGGCGCGCGGGGCGGAGCCGCCGTGCGAGCGTGATTGGAGGCTGGGAGTGCGCCGTCACTGCTCTGCTACTGCTAGTCTGCTTGCCCTATCTCCTGAGGTCTTCGGCTGAGCGTCATGAATGGGCCAAGCCGCCAAATTGAGAACGGGCCAGTTTAATTCAAATTGAGAGCAGCACGCTGTACAATTCTTTTGGTTTTCCTGAGTTGTTGCCAAAGAGTTTCCAAATCCATATTCCTATGTTTCTAATTCTATAGGATTGGAGAAGTGGTACACTTCATTCCTTTTCCTATCCTTTTTCTACCCTCGAATCCAAAGGAGGCCTTATACTACGATCACCGATTGTTTTCAGCAAGATGTGACCTATCGATAGGGTCTGCATCCGTGCATGGCCGATAGGCCTGACTGCCTGAGTCTGATATGAGTTGAGGATGTGACGAGTGTTGTCACCTCAGCTCCCCAGGTGTGCCTTCATTCTTTTTCCCCGTCGTGTAAAGGTGAGGGATCCAATAATTAACGTGTACTTAATTTCTAGCTGATGCGATCGGTTTGGTCCTTCCATGGCATGCATGTCTCGCTCCATGTGAGTTGAGCAGCCTTGCGTGGCCAATGTGTATGCAAGGCCTAGCTACCCAGAAGCTAGCGATCGATCGACTAGCAGGACTTTTCATAGGAGTATGCGCAGGTCAGATCATTAGCGTCGTTGTCACCGAAGTGCAGGGTGATATAGATGATGAGCGCTTCACATGCAACAGGTCATGCACGTACTCACCACTACCCATGCCATGTGTCAACTGCCATTGCATGCATCGTGATGATCGCCAATAGAGTATTAGGTTTAATTTCTTCTAAGTCAAATCTTTTTAACTTTATTTTGACCATCATCAGCAGATAAATTTATATGGATTGACAATGTAAAGTTAATGATATACTAAAAACCATTATGAAAAATAGTTTTACAATATTAAAACAATGGCCATGCATCTAGGAGCCGGTGCCGCGCTCATCACCCACTTTATCATGAGCTACAATTTTCCAAGAAAAAGATCATCTCCAGCGGTGGCCATATATGAAAAATTTAGGGAAAAGCTATATCTCACATGAGTCTTTTGATTTAGAGGGCTTTTCGAACCCTTGAATTTTGCTTGGTGCCCTAGATTAGCGCTTTATGATGGCGAGTGTGCATGAAGTAAAAAAAAAGAATAAAGTGTTTTACAGTCTCCTGACACATGAATTTTATTACACCTTAGTAACTGTTACTTTATGATGGATTCACAGCTAGTTTACACATTATAAATGAGTAAATTAATACAGGAGCTTTTAAGGGTGAAACAATGGTGTAACAAAATTAGGGTGTCAGAACCTCCCATAACGCCTGCTCTTTTTTTTTCTCAAAGGGAGACCTAATTAATATATAGATTTCTCCAACTTGGATGGCTGAAAAATCAAGCTTTGGGAGCCCCTAATACACTCAGTTGTTGTCAGCAGCTCACCAAAGGCCGATAATCTCTATTTTTTGCTATTTAAAAAAAAACCTTTTTTGCTAAGATGCTATTTAACAAAAACTTGATGCTATTGTTACAATTTTATATTCAATGCCAAACGAAAATTCCCTAACACGATGCGTGCGTGCACATGGGTAGCTTAGTAGTAGCTAGGTCAACTGACATGCGTTCAGTATGTGACAAGTGTTGTCCCTGTCGGTGTTTTACCGCCACGCCCACCAAGGGATACCCCGAGGTGGTGAGTTTGGTTGGTTGGGTGTCGCCGATATCAGGAACTCAAAGGTGCAAAGGAACACAAGGTTTTAGACAGGTTCGGGCCGCTGGGAGCGTAATACCCTACGTCCCGTGTGGTTTGTATTGCCTTTGATGGTGATTGTCCTCGAGGTGGTGCCTATCCGCCCTTATATAGTCCGGGGGAACAGGTTTACATGGGAGTCCTAGTCGGGTACAAGCCCAGGAGTTCTACCCGACTGCTTCTCGGGTAGTCTCTATCCGACTCCGACTAGTCTAACTACTGTACGAGTAATCCTACTGCATTACAAGTAGTTACAACAGATGTAGGGCGTGGACCATGTCCCATCCCGAATCCTAGGTGAAGTGTGCCACGTGGCCAGTCCCGTGTGCCCGGGTCTGACAAGCCCCCGAGCTCTTCGTAGCCGAGTACTGCAGGCGTCCGAGTACCTCTAAAGGCGTCTTTGAGTTCTTCGCGAACTTCATCTTGAAGGTGTCCTCCGAGTTCTTCCATGGCTACGTCGAGGCTGTGAGGTGCTCATGCCCCGAATAGTTGTCCAGTCTTCATTATATGGGGTGCGATTAAACTCGCACTCCATATGGAGTAGCCCCCGAGCCTTAGGTTGACTCGTAGAATCAGGCTGAGGATCAATTTAAACTTGGGGTCTTCTGTCTTTGTTTTACAGCAGATTTGAAAAATAAGTCGTTGATGACACGTGTCCCGCAGCCCCCGAGCCTTGAATCCAAATCCCTGAGTTTTGGAATAAAGGGTCCAAAGAGTCGTGGCGTGCAATATGGTAAAGATTTGATGGTAAACGTAGGCAAATTGGAGTAGTAAATTTGAAAACCTCTCTTGTCGGGATGAGTTCCCTGAAAAGATGATGAAAAGAATAACAGCCCCGACAAGCGCCCAAAATTACCTCTCAAACCAATCTTTGTTCTCAGAGTCAATGACTAAACAAGACCTCTGGGTGATAAATTGAACGAACCTCTTATTTCGGAATAAAGTCCCTAAAATAATGGTTAACAAACATACACCCAAGATAAATCTTAAAAAGCCTCTTGGTTCAAGTATTTGTCGAATAATCGTGCGGTATCAAGTAGGGAAGCATGTGAACTGTCTTTGAAGGCAAGCTGAGAGCCTTGTCACATCAAGCCCCCGAGCCACGAGCATAAAGTAGTCGATGCAGAAAAGTGGCGTTAGCCCCCGAGCCCAAGCGTAGAGCAAGTAGCCGCTAGTGCATGAGCGGTCAATGAAGCCATCTAGTCGGAATCGATCCCGACTAGGATTGTAGTCAAGACAAGTAGTCGAAGTAGTCGAACTGGTATGGGACCAGTCGTAAACAAGATTCTTGTTATGGGAGCAAGGCCCATTCAATAACATAGTGAACAAGTCGAAAATAAGTAATATGTTACTGGAAAATATGGGAGCAAGGCCCCTTCAGCAAACTTGCACATGATACCAGTCGTAAACCAGTAAAACGGAGTTGTATTGGAAGTATAAGCACCAAGGCCCTTCAGATACCCAAAATACTAGTCATGCAGTAGTAATTAGGTACTGGGAGTATGGGAGCGAGGCCCCTTCAGTAAAATTGTGCGTAGTACCAGTCGTAAACCGGTAAAACGGATTTGTACTGGTACAATCAACTTCTTGGCACCAATATATAATAGCCCTAGTTGATTTAAGGATGAAACCGACGCAAGTGTTCAATATTCCATGAGTTTGGTACCTCCTGGCCGTCTGAGTACTGCAGGCGATAAGATCCAGGGCCTGTAACTTTGTGTACAATGAAAGATCCTTCCCATCGTGAATTGAGCTTGTGCAAGCCAGTATCATCCTGGATCCAGCGAAGTACCATGTCTCCAACATTGAATGACCGCCGTTGAATGTTCCTGTCGTGGTAACGACGAACTCCTTGTAGGTAACAGGCCGACTGCAATAGTGCATTGCATCTGACTTCCTCGGTGGAATCAAGTTCAAGTTGTCTTGCAGTGTCGGTCTCGCCTTCTTCAAACATCTGCAGTCGTGGAGACTTCCACATCACATCGGCTGGTAGTATAGCCTCAGATCCATACACGAGAAAGAAAGGTGACTGGCCTGTGGCTTTGCTCGGTTGTGTGCGAAGCCCCCAGACGACTGATGAGATCTCATTGATCCACTTGCTGCCCTTTTTGTTGTTCTCGTCAAAAAGTCTTTTCTTCAGTCCATCAAGAATCAAGCCGTTGGCGCGCTCAACCTGGCCATTTGCTCGTGGATGAGCCACCAAAACATATTTGACTTCAATGGAGCTGCGTTCATAGAAATCCTAGAACTCATGCGAGTGGAAATTTGACCCCAAATCTGTGATAATTGTGTTGGGGAAGCCAAAGCAGTGTAGGATGTCGCAGATGAAAGTAACCACTCGATCGGCAGTGAGCGTTGCAATTGGTTTGTACTCGACCCACTTTGTAAACTTGTCGATGGCCACCAACACGTGTGTGAAACCTCCTGGCACAATTGTAAGGGGCCCAATCATATCCAAGCCCCAGCATGCAAACGGCCATGAAGGTGGTATGGTTATCAAGTTATGAGCCGGAACATGGGGTTGTTTGCCAAAAAATTGGCAGTTGGTACACCGGCGAACGAGTGCTTCGGCATCTGCCAAAGCAGTCGGCTAGTAGAAACCAGAGCGAAAAGCCTTGCCGACTAGTGTGCGAGAAGTAGCGTGGTTCCCGCACACGCCGTCGTGAATCTCTTGGAGTATTTCTTTGCCTTCCTCCGTGCTGACACACTTCATGAGTATGCCTGAAGCTGATCCACGCTTGTACAGATTGCCCCCGACTAGAACATACCCTTTGCTATGCCGTAGGATGCGAGTAGCTTCAGCGCTTTTTGGGTCGATGCCGGGGGTAGTTTGTGCTCCTGAAGGTAGTTGATGAAGGTCACCCTCCAGTCGACCTCGATCATCAAGACCTCTCGGTCGGGTTCCTTGGGACCTTGAGCGATGGAGCTTGAGTCTGGTGTCCTGATGGAAGGGTGATGCAACTCGTGAACGAATACTCCCGGTGGGACGTTAGCATGATAAGAACCCAGTTTGGAGAGCACGTCCGCGCCCACGTTGTTGTTGAGAACCACATGATGAATCTCCAGCCCCGAGAACTTTTTCTCGAGCTTGCGTATTTCCATGACATAGGCATCCATGGTGTCCTTGTTGATGTCCCACTCCTTATTGACTTGTTGAACCACCAGTAAGGAGTTGCCATAGACTAGTAATCTCTTGATGCCCAGGGAGATTGTCAGGCGTAGCCCGTGCAACAACGCTTTGTACTCGGCCTCGTTGTTGGAGACCTCGAATAGAAATTGAAACACGTACTTAAGTTGTTCTCCTCTCGGGCTGATGAAAAGTACTCCCGCACCACCACCACTGAGCTTGAGTGAACCGTCAAAATACATGACCCAATGCTCCAGCTGGTTGGTTGGGGCCTCCACTTGGTTTTCTCACCATTCCGCCATGAAATCGACTAGTGCTTGTGACTTGATGGTTGTCCGGGGCTTGAAGTCGAGTGTGAGGGCTCCCAGCTCCACCGCCCACTT
This sequence comes from Panicum miliaceum, assembly GCA_032594955.1. Classification (NCBI taxonomy): domain Eukaryota; kingdom Viridiplantae; phylum Streptophyta; class Magnoliopsida; order Poales; family Poaceae; genus Panicum; species Panicum miliaceum. Next base: position 6,238,812 of record CM064071.1, read on the forward strand.
GGAGATGCGCACGGTAGCGTCCCGATTGTGGAGGATATCCGTTAATAGGAAATCGGAGACCACCAGGATATTGTATGCATCGAAGTAGTGGCGAAGCTTCCTGGAAGTGATGAGGATACCGTAAAGAATTTTTTGAATCGTCAGGTAACGAATCTTAGATTCTGAGAGGACTTCGCTGATGAAGTAAACCGGTCACTGCACCCCGAAGGTGTGGCCTTCTTCCTGTCGTTCCACCACGATTGTTGTGCTGACGACGTGAGTAGTCGCGGTGATGTAGAGCAACAGGTTCTCGCCTGGTTAGGGAGCCGTCAGGATGGGTGGCGACTGCAAGTGATGTTTGAGGTCTCGTAGCGCCTGATTAACCTCCTCGGTCCACTTAAACTTGTCGTGGTGCTTGAGCAACTTGAAGAAGGGTAGTCCCCAATCTCCAAGTCGGGAAATAAAGCGGTTCAAAGCTGCCATGCAGCCGGTTAGCTTCTGGACGTCTTTGATTGTCTTTGGGGCATCCATGGTTGTGATGGCATTAATCTTATCTGGATTGGCTTCAATCCCGCGGTGGATGACGATGAACCCGAGTAGTTTGCCCTGAGGGATGCCAAAGACGCACTTTAACGGGTTGAGCTTCCATCAAAACCGTCGCAAGCTGTTGAAGGTCTCCTCGAGGTCAGTGATGAACTCGTCGTGGGATCTGGTCTTGATGACCACATCATCCATGTAAGCCTCAACGTTGCGGTGGAGTTGATCTGCGAGGCACAATTGGATGGCCCGTTGATAAGTGGCTTCTGCGTTCTTCAACCCAAAAGACATTGTAGTATAAGCGTATGCTCCGAAGGGGGTGATGAACGCCGTTTTGATCTGGTCTTCCTCCTTGAGAGCTATCTGATAATAGCCCGAGTAGAAGTTGAGGAAGGAGAGTAAAACGCAGCCAGCCGTGGAGTCGATGACTTCATCGATGCGTGGGAGCGCGAAGGGGTCCTTCGGGCAGTGTTTATTGAGATCAGTATAATCCACACACATCCTCCATTCATTATTATTCTTTTTGAGTACAAGTACAGGGTTAGCTAGCAACTCTGGGTGGTAAACTTCTTTAATAAAACCAACCGCGAGTAGTTTTTCTAACTCTTTCTTGATAGCCTCCCTCTTGTCGGGGCAAAACGACGCATTCGTTGCTTCTTCGGAGTGGCCTTAGGGTCGACTTTTAAGCAATGCTCGATCAACTCTTTGGGCACCCCTGGCATATCCACTAGTTTCCATGCGAATATGTCGCGGTTAGCCCTAAGGAAGTTGACGAGCGCGCTTTCCTATTTGTCACCTAGGCCGCCTCCAATTAGAGCAATCTTGGACGAGTCGCCTTCCTGCAGCTGGATGGTCTTGATGCCGACGTCGCTGGAGTTAGGTTTAACCCTCGACTAGCTTGGCCGCTGGTTGAAGATCTCCGTCTCCGTGTTGGTCAGCTTCAGCGCGACAGTGAGTACTTCTGCGGATGGCTATGACACGCGTGAAGTCGTTGCGTACTCGATCGCCTCCTGGTCGCAGTCGTACGACTTCTTCAGGTCGCCACGGAGTGTGAGTACGCCGGTCTTGCCTGGCATCTTGAGTAGTAGATACACGTAGTGGGGCACGACCATGAATTTGGCTAGTGCCGCCCTGCCAAGAATGGCGTGGTACGACGAGTCGAAATCCGCCACCTCGAACTTGATGTACTCGGTGCGGTAGTTGTCTTTGGTCTTGAAGGTGACTGGCAGGACCACTGACCCGAGTGGTGTAGCCGCGTTGCCTGAGACGATCCCGTAGAAGGGAGCCTTACTAGGAGTGAGCATTGTTGAAATGTCCAGTCCCATCTTCTTGAGGGTACTCGCGAAGAGCAGGTTGAGTCCGCTTCCGCCGTCAATGAGTACTCGGGTAAGCTGCGAGCCCGCCACGATAGGATCTAGGACAAGCATGAATTTTCCCGGCTCAGAGAAGCTGGTCCATTGAACCTCCCTGGAAAAGGAGATCGGGACCTCGCTGTATCTCAAGGGCCTTGTCGTCGCTGGTTCCACACAGAGAATTTCACGCAGGATTAGCTTCTACGCGCGCTTGGTGGGGAATCCACCGTCTCCACCAAAGATAACGTTGACGACGTTCTTCGGATCCTGGAAATCTTGGGTTCCCGACTTGTCACCTCCTTCTTCATCGTCCTAATTGTCCTTTCACTTTCCGACTTGATGGAAGGGTGGAGCATTGAGTGATTTGCGGATGTTGACGCACTCAAAGAGCGTGTGATGTGACTTCGGGAAAATCGGGCATTGCTTGTGCAGGACTTGCTCGTATTCTGACTGGTTGATCCCCGACTTCTTGCCACGCGGGTTGCGCTCGACAGCCGCGACCTCATGGTCTGGCTTGCGCTTCCGGGGGTTTCCCGAGTGGTTTCGTTGGCTTTTGTCGAAGTGGCTGTTTCCGTTGCCTTGTTTGTCATGGTTGCGCATGGGAAAGCGGTCGTTTTCCTCATCCTCCTGGTCAGCCCATCTTGCCATCATGTCATGCAGCTCCACGGCAGTAGTCGGGCGGTTGCACCCGAAGTCGTGGTACGTGTTCTTCGAGAAGAGGTCGTGTTGGAAGCAGCGGATGACATCTTCATCGGTGATGTTGGCGATGGTGGCGCACGTCTCAAAGAAACGTCATGTGTAAGATCTCAGGGTCTCGTTCATATCCTGCTTCACATGAGACAAGTCGTGACGAGTGTCTACCCTGATCATGGACCCCTGGAAGTTGTCGATGAAAGCCCGCTTGAGGTCCTCCCATGAGTCGATGGAGTTTGGCTTGAGGCTTTCAAGCCACGTGAGGAGTGCGGGCTCTAGGGCCACCGGGAAGTAGAGTGCTTTCGTAGAGTTGGAGCTCCCTGAAACTTCAATAGCGACGGAATAGCAACGAAGCCACTGGCGTGGGTCCTGCTTACCGTCATACTTGGGGATTCCAACTGGTTTGAAGTCCTTGGGGTAGGACTTGTCGGTAATGGTCGTGGTGAAGGCGGGGAAGCGGTCGCTGTCGTCGTCATCGTAGTGCCTGCCGGTACGGTCCTTCCTCCTCGCGTCAATGACAAGCCGCGCGTCGCGGCCTTCATTGATCTTCTGCCTAAGGTCGATCGTGGGAGCATCCTGGAGGTTGGCTGCGACTCGATCTTGGCCGCGGTGCCTTGCCCCATGCTGGTCGCGAGGGGGTTGTTGTACTTCCTTTTCATTGTTGCCACGCGCAGACGGGTGGCCCTCATTACGCTAGCGGTTGTCGTTCCTTCGACTCCCTTGGCCTCCTCCAGGAGTGCGACTGACCAGCGCGGTATCCCCGTGTTGCTCAGACCTCGAGAGCTGGTTCTGAGTGGTTGACGCTGGATGTTGCCCATCGAGTTGCACGAGTGCGCGCTGGGTCAAGTACTGCAACCTTTGGATCTGGGGGTTAGATGGGAGTTGTTGGGCCAAGAGTGCTGCCTCTGCAATCGCGCCGATCGGCGTACGGTACTCGCGATCCGCGACTACTGCGAAGGTGTTGGTGGGATCCCTTGGTCCACGGGAGCGGTTCTGCGCGTTGCGCCTGCGTTGAGCGCGTTTGGCATTCTTTGCCCGCCGGATCCTCCGGTGCTCCTCGTCTTCATCTTGAGGAGCGTCTGTTGTGGGCTCGTCGGCTGAGATGTCCGCGACTTGTTCGTTGTCGTATTGGGTGCCCAGCTCGTCTTCTTCCGCGTTGCGAAGGGAAGCCATGCAGACTTGTCGATCCGGCGAGTGGTTAGCCCTAAGGCTGTTGTCGAGTAGCTCTGTGCTACTCTCTCCTTCTTCCGCGATGGGCGAGAGGGGTCTACCCTTCTGGAAGGGTAGCTCCTGCGTGAAGGCCACAAGACGGGACTCGTAATCGAGTAGTTTGGAGGGCTCAAAGCCCCTCCAGTACACGAAACGTCCTTGCGGCGTTGATGTAATCGTTAAACCCAGATGGCTGCCCGACAAGAATTCGGGGTGGCCATCGGGTTGCGACCGATTTTCAAGGGCGGGGGCCACCCGACGGGTGGTGGCTCCCTCGCCTCCAAGTCCTTTTCGGATCTGGTTTAGAGATGTAGTCCCGCACGTGGAGTACTCTGCATCGGAGTCTGGATAGAAGTCGGGAACGGGGGCCTCCCGGCTAGCGGTGGCACCCACGTCCCCTGTTTGGAGCAGCAGATCCAAATCCTCCTCCAAGTCGAAGAGGGACTTGGATCGTGGGGTCTTTGTAGATCGGTTTGAATCCTCGTCGAGTAGATCTGTTGCAGCTCGAGTTGAAGTCGTTTTGAAAACGGACGTCGTTTCGATCTGCTGGGCCAGATCCGGAAGCAGTGTGTTGTCGAGGTTGTCGACGAAGTCATCAAGATCGCTGCTTGTGGTTGATGAAGTAGCCTCCGGCTGCTTGGAGTTGGCTAGGTGGCTGTTGAAGCTACCCAAACATCGGCGATGCAGATCCAAGAGCCGAAGATGAAAGTCGTGCCCTTGTCGAGCACGGCGCTGGTGAAGTTGAACGACGCCATCGAGTTCTCCGGTGGATCTTCGATGAGCTCCCCTTCCTGGCGCGCCATCTGTCGGTATTTTACCGCCACGCCCACCGAGGGATACCCCTCAGGTGGTGAGTTTGGTTGGTTGGGTGTCGCCGAAATCAGGAACTCGAAGGTGCAAAGGAACACAAGGTTTTAGACTGGTTCGGGCCGCTGGGAGCGTAATACCCTACGTCCTGTGTGGTTTGTATTGCCTTTGATGGTGATTGTCCCCGAGGGAGTGCCTGTCCGCCCTTATATAGTCCGGGGGAACAGGTTTACATGGGAGTCCTAGTCGGGTACAAGCCCAGGAGTCCTACCCGACTGCTTCTCGGGTAGTCTCTATCCGACTCCGACTAGTCTAACTACTGTACGAGTAATCCTACTGCATTACGAGTAGTTACAATAGATATAGGGCGTGGGCCATGTCCCATCCCGAATCCTAGGCGAAGTGTGCCACGTGGCCTGTCCCGTGTGCCCGGGTCTGACAGTCCCTCAGCACGCGTGGTGTGTAAAGGTGAGGGAGCCAGCTCCAACTGAGCTTCTAGCTACCTGATGTGATTTGGTCCGTGCCCATGCATGTGATCTGTTCAGCTTCGTCAACGTATATATTAGGAGTTCAGAGGGTTCTTTCAAAAGGAAAAAAAAGGAGTTCAGATCAGAGGGAACCGAAAGGATCGGGAGACAAGGACACGCTGGTCAAATCGTTTGCCACATTATGTGGTAGTCGTGCCCCGGTGGTCACCGAAGTCTTTCACATGGTCATTGTCATGCACGAGCGCACACCACCCGTTCGATGCAATGTAGGGGCCGGTCGGCTGTGCTATGCTCCAATGCAAGCATCAAGACCGTCCACAATTGTCTGTCCATCTGGCCATTACCACGCATAAATCATGATTTCAAAAAAATAAACTGTAGATCTAACTCTGAAAGTACGGCACATTGGATCTCATGTAACCTGATGATCGACAGTAGTGCAAGTGTTACACTATACTCAACTAAGGGCTTATTTGGATTCATTCACTTAGAGCTATATCTAGTTAATTTTGGTTGTAGCTCATCCAAACGGAGCCTTGCTAACTTATTCCAGCTAAGCTAGCACTATCCAGCTAGTTGCTTCCATCTAGCTAGAGAAAATTACCTGGATAGCTCTAGTCAGAGCAAGGATCCAAATAGTCCCTTAGTTTAATGTTTGGCCAAAAGGCAAGCTTTAATTTGTCATTTATATGTGTATTTCGTATCCAGGGGTTGTTTCTCACTACTAGGAAAAAATTGTAATAATCGAGCCCTTCTATTTTCAGTTCCTCAATTTTAGGTCCACTTCAGGTGTCCTAACAGGGGGCTTCATGTAAAATCATTCAAGTTAGGATCTTATAATTGAAATACGAGGGAAAATATGGATTTTCTAACTTCTCCATCCAATATAAGCTAAGGGCCACCCTGCTGGTACAACACTAGGTAAATCACATCCCGCAACCCTAAAAAACAAGTACCTCCTTTCTCTAAATATATCATATTTTAAAAAACGGAGAGTATTACGTCCTTTTTCTCTTTGGTACTGAATTAATAACTTAGGCATGTACCCCGGGCACACAAGAAGAATAATCGATCCTATCTAATCATCTGATGGGAGTCTATTATTTGTCAATTTCTAGAGCACACATCTCTCCATGCTTAACTAGCACTGAGAGGCAGTGTGCTTAACTAAAATGTTCATCAGAAATCATGTGCCGCTGGTTGTTGATCGTTTTGCTGGGACCAGTAACCAGCGCCCGGCATGCATATTCTACGAGCCGCGCATCATGCTGCTCCTGCATGCATAAAAAGAAAGATTCCTCCAAGTTAGTGCGAGTGAGTCAGTGAGGTAGTACCTGCATATTCTCAGGAAGGAATGAATCGGCGCCGATCACAGATAGAATCCGGCCCGAATCTGGTCCGCATCTGTGTGCAGTTCTATGCAGTCCATTGCATGATTGGAAGGAGTACTTGAGGCAACAGTGCATTACTGCTTGTTTTGCGTTGATCCAAGTGACTGACTATATTTAATTTGGACCAAATGTACGTTAACTGCAGTTACTTGTACGTGCCATGCATGTCCTTTGATTTTTACCAAGGTCTGAAAAAGGGAGCAGCAATGCCATCTTTCTGCCTTCTCTCATGTGGCCATGCATGTGCCTTTCTGCACCATTGATGAGATGGAAGATCTCTTATCCACTTATCCTGTAAGGAGAGCAGGGTAAGATCGGTCGCGTTACACTGGCTCTGGCTATGATGCCAAGGATCCCAAGAAGACATGTGACTTTTTCACTGCATGATCTGCTTTCCTTACTCCTTTTTTCCCCCTTTTGCCAGGTGACGATTCAGATGTAGTCAGGGACGAGATGTCTAAAAGATTCAGGCCCCTGGCCAACCCTGCACACACTATTGGCGTGAGCACGTACGTCAGCTGTCACGCATCGAGATCGCCAATAGAAAAAAATGAACTTCTGCGAGCCCGCGACTATTATCGAATGCAGAGACCGTACCGGAGATCGATCGGTGCCAGGCTTTGAGAGTTACACAAATTCAGGCAGCTTAGCGTATACTCTTCTGAAGTCTGAGCTGCTAATCATCGTCCGTTTCGGCAAATAAATTAGTTTCGTCGCGGTAAGATCAGATCACAGCAGTCTCCTGACGGCTGTTGCAAACTTGCAATATCGAGGGAAAGCACACACAAATAAAGCCTAGCACGCAGCAAGGAACAAGCTAGCTATATTCCGCTTGCACGGCTAGCCAGTGATTGAGGTCGCGATTTGACAAGTGTTGTCACGTCCAGATTGATAAAGGCACGTACCCACTTCGCTAGCCAGCTGATGATTGGACGCACTGGTCGCCGTGGCTCCATGTGAATTCTGGAGCTCGCGTTTCTTTCTGCCAATAACGACCGACGGCTGGCTGAAAACTCGAGTGAAAGGCCCGGCCCTGCTCCATTAATTCTTGAGCATTAATTTGCTAGCAACGAGCCGGAGTTCAGAGACGCATGCGAAAGCCGAAAGGATCGGGAGACAGGTACCTGCTGACGGCCGACGTACATTGTGTTCTCTCATCACGCATCCACGCGCGGATCGGACGACGCCGGACGCGCCCCGTGGTCCGCGGCCGCCATGTCCGTGCTGTCGGCTGTCCTGTGCCGGCGCAGGTGCATGGGGGCATGGCAGCGCGCGGGTGCCTTGAGAAATCTCGCTGGCGCCGCACAGCAGCGGTTTCCGCCGAGCCCGGCCGGCGGCCGCCACTGTCTTGGTTGCATGCGGCGCGCGCGGGGGGCTGTCACGTGCGATCGCGCGTGCCCAGCTAGTAGCGGCGGCCGGCTCAGCGGCGACCGATGCGAGATCCACGGCTAATAGTATAATAACATCGCAAGCTTTTTTTCTGGAGTAAAGAAGCAGTGATTGTTATTATACAATATTGTGTTTTTTAAGGATAAGATCAAATCTTGACTATGATAATCTTTTATGAATGTGAAATGTTTTCTTAAGAATTAGGAACAACTGTTCTATATTCAAGACAAATTTTTTTCGATTTATGATAAAAATGTACCAAAAGAGAGTTTTAGAAGGAAAATGCCAGCTATGACTTCAATTGGAACAAAATTTGTTCAAGTGGAACAAATCATGCAAATTAGCAGAAAAATATGGATATCTAACCTATTGAGAAGATATGTATTACTAAACTGAAACAAAGTATTTGTTTCAAATGAAATAAAATGTATATGAACCAAACGAATAATTGGGCTGAAAGGGCAACGCGAGCTGCATTGTTTGGGTGTAAAGAAGGAAAAAAAATCGGCCCACGTCGGGAGGAGGCAACAGACTATTATTACAGGCCCAACAATCCCGAGGCGCGAGCGAAGCCGACATGACTGCGTGTGAGCTTGCACTCCTGCGGGCCGTGTCTGCAAGTATCACATGGCCCGATGGCTAACCAAACAGCTACTAATACAGTTGGTACTCCTATCTTTCGAATAAAAATGATGATGACGACGACAAGAGGCAAACATGTTTTTACGGCCTTAACATACAATGAGCATACGCTATTCTATTTACATATAGATATCTATTCTTGTTACACACATGCCCTGCAAGATTCACGCGTGCGCTTGGCCTGTCCGGTCTGCTGCTTCTGCACAAGAGTTGTCGAAAATAATAGATCGAAACTTTGGACGGCATCACGGCAACCAAACTTTACTAATCATACAGTAAAGGAGGAGCTCTCCAGAGGCCTGGAATTTCAGATGCAGCTCAAACACAGAGGGCAACGGTGGTTACAGCGGCCTTTATGATCCAGCTTAGTAGACACCTGAACACGTTCTTGCACACTTCATGTGAGCTGTCATAAAACCAGAATGCACAGTATGACATATAGTAAGAAAAGCCTTATAAATAGTGCTATGCTTCTTATCATCATGCACGCAGGCTGTAGAAGCGCAAATATTTTGACAGAAACTCCCACCTCTCAAAATCACAGGGCTGATCAAAATGCTAATAAACAAGCTTTGATTTAAGAATATTTTGTTTCCCTATTTAATGGATTTATTTCCAGATGTGATGTGCTATCCATATATGACAGACTGATTTCCATAATAAGAAAAATCTTAGGCAGCCAAGTCAAGATAACCCGTATAAAAGGGATATATTCTGTGGAAATGCAAGAACAGCAAGTTAGTTCTCGCCATCAGTTTTCAGCAGTCTGTCTCCCATTCCTTAAGACCAAATAGAACCATCTTGAGAACATGGGCAGAAGTCCATGGAACCAAAACAGTTCTTAGAAATCAAGAATGCATTGGTGGCCACAACACTTAATTGGTTTACACAATTGTTTCTTCTCAGTACCAATTCTAGCCACTACTTGAAAGTACTAGTTCAGTCTCAGCAAGTGCAATATAAACATCAGTAGAACAAAAATAATCCATTCCTCTAAAAACGAATTAGGCAAGCTGCAATTAAGTATCAGCGAGCACTGTAAAATGTGAGTAGAAATGAAACATATTGAGCAAACACGGTTAGAGAAAAAGCAAAAGCCAGTGCTATCAAATTCCAACTAGATCAAGTGCTACGACAAGGGCCTATCCACAGAAGAACAACTCAGTTAAGGATAATCTTCAGCCATGCGCTAGACAGAAGAAGCGACTAACAAACACGTGCAGTAAGGCTCCAGAATAAGCCAACCAGCTCTTTGACAGAATAATAGACAACCATAACTTAAACATGGACGATGAGCAGTCAGAGATCACTAGCTGTTCTACTGCAGAAAGAAGAATTGAGAATGGCTGCACCATCGCCAGCTGCTAATGAACGTGAGTTGCACTTACACCATCCAACGAAAAGGATTGGAACATTTTAAGATGTTCAAATTTGTTTCCAGAGGGCACAAAACCAGCACTATCTGCGGCATAAGCATCTGCAAGCCCAGGAACAGAGTCCGTGTGACAGTCGATGTACTTCAATTTGAAAGTCTTCTCTCCAATTTGAACTAATGTGTAAAAGCCCATTTTACTACTCAGCAATCCCTTTGCCTGCAGGACCTTCATGACACAATGCCGGGGCAATAGCCGCTTCTCCAGGCTGTGTGCTAGCAGGACAGGCCTTTCAACAATGTACTGAGGCTCCATGCCTACCTCTTTGATCAAGAAGTGAATCTTGCGGAGAAGGAGCTCCTCAGACAATGGCAGAATACTTGGCATCTTGGACACTGCAATTGCAACTTCACTCTCGGAGCAACCAAGAGTACTCTTCAAAAACTTAAGCTTGGGAGCAACCTTCTCTTTGGTGATATTTGAGACGACTGACACCACATACTTGAACATTCGCGAGCTGCGAGGCACCCCAAGCTCTTCCGCGCACAGCAAGCACTCCTTGACGCGCTTCGGGCTGAAGGTAAGCAACCGCGAGTTGCGTGAACACAGCTGGGCAATATCTCGAACACTTAGGCCCCACTGGCGAAGCAGCGCGATGTTAGGATTGATCACCCTTTCAACATCCCCAAGTAGAATGTGGCCGCTGTTCTTCTTCATGATGGCGAGGAGCTGTTCAAATGAGCCGAAGAAGGAGATGAAGAACTCGAGCCTTGGACCGACGTCGCAGCAGCGGAGAGCGCGTGAGCCGATCAGGAGGAAGCGAGCGATCTGGGGAGTGGACAGACCGAGGCGGTCGCGGAGAGCAAGAAGGCGGGGGCCGATGTTCTTGGGCGAGGCGCGGAGGAGCAGCGGGTCCGTGGCGATGACGTCAGCGATGTCGGCGCTAGAGAGGCCGATGCCGGAGAGTAGGGCGAGGACGGCGTCGGGGTTGGAGGCGGATTTGAGGCGGGACTTGCAGTGCTCCTCGAATGCCTTCTTGTTACATCTGGCTGATTCATCGAACGCCTTCTTAGCCGTCTTGCGGGCTTGAGCTGGGGGGAGGCCGCAGGCGGCGACGAGGTAGTCCTCGAGGGAGAATGAGGCGGTGGAGGTCGAGGTGGAGGTGGAGAGGAGCCAGGCGCGGTGGTAGATGGGGGAGGGGAGCGAGGAGGCCGCGCGGTGGAGAGGGAGGAGGTGCCTGCGGAGGAGCAGCATGGCGGCGGCGGCGGCGGCGGATCGATTCGGCGGTCTTCCCCAATTAAGATGGAGAGGAGCCGGTCGGTCCGCGTCAGGAGCAAGCTCGCTTCCAACCTGTCCGTTTTTTTCTCCAGCTGCTATTCGTTCTGTGTTCCTCCAGCCTAATTTGCTAACCCGCGCTCGCTCGCCGGGAACGCTCGAGGGAGCGATCTCCGTAACCTTTTTTCTGAAAAGTTATAACTTGCAAATATAATTTTTATGGATATCTTTTTTTACACATTTTCTAAAACATATTTTTTGATAACTCCGTAAAAATAATTTTTTAGCCAATTTTATGGTACATACAATTTTAATACATAGATTTTTTCAGATAATTTGTAGAAGATAATTTTTTAGCACAACTTTTATATAGTTATCTTTATCGGTAACTTTTATCATACAATCTTTTTACGCGCAAGTTTATCATACAATTTCTAAGTATAATCTTTGGGGAAAAAAGAAAGGAAAGAAAAATGAAAACGAAAACGTGCCGGTGCCACGTGGGGCAGCAACTCGCTGGATGTGAAGGATAAAGAGGAACAGAAGTAGGGAAGAAAACGATCAGACACGTCGAGCAGGAAAATAGGGAGGGTAAAAAGCAATTGGTAGACTCACGCATGCAGAGCGGTGAAAGCAGCTCGAACCGAGCGCTGGGCCGCGAGCTGACGGTCGCGTGTAGAATTGGATTTGCGTTTGATCAGCGGACTCTCACGTCGTCTTTAGTTTGAACTTCGAAACGCATGATGTAAACGAAATTATTTGGATTAACGCCGGAAAATTAGCTGATGTCACTGACACGGGCACACCGCAGGAACACTGGTACTTGGCTGGCCGCCCGGCCGGAGTTCTTCAGCTCGTGGCAGGGGTTTGTGAGCTTCCAGTCAGTGTCTAACGTCTCTGAATATTAACCTTTCTGCCCACATAGGCAGCAGCTTAGTCAGAAACTTACTAATTTCTCGAGATCCCGCTATCTTACTGCCCACAAAATAAATACAAAAACAAATGCCATGATTCATCGCAGACATCATTTATTTGATCACCACTGTTATGCAAGCTGCAGCGAAAGTACCAGCACTGAAGAAGCAACCTCACGTCCACAACGACTTACGGCAACGCATACCAGGTTTATTACCCGACCAGACCACAAACAGAAGGCACGGAACCGGGAAGCGACACGCGGGGGCTGATCACTTCTGCCCCAGGAGCGCGAGGAGCATGCTCTCGTAGTCGCCGGAGGTGTCCCCCGCGACGGCGCGCTCCAGCGGCACGCTGTTCCTCTTCTGGTACGCCTCCTTGATCAGCTTCAGGTCCACCTCCGCGCGGGTGGTGATGACCCGGGTCAGGGAGCTCTCATCCGTGCCTATCCCCGCGATGGCCTGCCTGACGACCTTCTCGAAGTACCTGTCGGGGCAGGTGAAGCACCGGATGATCGCCCGCAGCGTTTTGAGGTACTCGTCCTTGGGATCAGCCTTCAGATCCTGTGGATCACAGAACTTATTAGGAAGCAGGTCATTGAGGAATTTGCTAGAAAGTAGGTAGTGCATCATGCGAATATTTTTGTTGAGAACCTAGAGGATCTGCGTAGTTGAATATTGGTAGTAGAATGGTAGGTCATGCAAATGATACATTCAGCTAGTGTACAGAACTGAAAGTCTGAAACTCTAAAACCAGCAAAACATCAAACTGAACACAGCACCTTTACCAGATGTTCTGAATGGATTTGAAAGCTGAGTAAACTTTCAGTTTATAATCACTAAATCTGTTTGATAAAAGTAGTACTTCTAACTTTAAAGTGGCAAGGCGATTCTGCAGTGGTAGTTAGTATACTATTATTTGGAAAAAAATATCACAGGCAACATATTCCAGAACCAAAACACCTGAGCTATCATGCAATTTGTTTAGCAGAAATTAGGAAGCAGTGCTGTGAATCAATATAGTCAAGATATGGCATGCACATATCCACACATGAATACGTAACTCATTCTCTTAAAAAGACTAAGGAAATCTTAAAATGTTAACTGATCTAGAAAGAAATTTCAACTATAGTCCTATATAGTTCTGAACATGGATAGCTTTGCCAGAGCGTCATGAAATTTCCGTACCAAATACAAAACAGAACAAGCTGCAAATGGAAATAAATCAACAAAGTATATCTATCATAACGGATGCAACCGATCCAGACATAAGCAACATGGGCTGAACACTAACAATTGGATAAGGTCGATCACTTGATCTTGAAGGGTGTAGGAACTAAAATGAGTAAACAGCTTTCGAAGTGTTACACATGCTCCTCTCTAATGGGGTGAATGAACAGACAGTATAAGAACAGTCTATCGGGAAAAGCAGGCACGAGCAGCAGCTTATTATTTTCCTTCAGAATATGAATTGGTGATTTGTATTAACGTAGGTCATGATACATGTAAATGAGGGACAAAATGCAATGGCAGATGCACCTTACTCATTCCATAACTGCATAATCTTATTCAACTGTAGTGCAATGCAGTCGTCGGCGGCGGTCGGGACGGTGGCGGGGACCTTGAGCGCCGCCATCGGCGGTGGGCGCTGGGATGCGGGATCTCGAGACGGGGGGGGGCCCGGTGGTGGTGGAGTGCGCGTCCGTCCGGGCAGGGGAGGAGGGGAAGTATTAAAATGCGCGCAAGGAAATGCAGGGTAGGCGACCCAACGATGGGTTTAAGGAAAGTGGCCAAGTGGGGGACGCGGCCGTGTAAAGCGTGTAATTGTTTCTAGCGTTAGTGATCTGATCTGGATCAGTGTTATTGTATGCATGGAACATGGGGATCTGCGTGCCGGAAGGATCTGTCCAGGCTGGAAGCCTGGAACGATTTTTACCGACGGAAATATGCAATTTGCTTGCGTGGTTGGTTGACAATGACAGGGACTCCCTCGTCCAAAAAACAAGTTATTCTAGAAATTTTATGACAAATGAATAAGAAGATAAAATGATCATATTTGCCCCTATTTATTACCTATATTTAGCACTAATTAATTCTTGCATGCACTTTCTAAATAGAATAAGATAATTTATTTTTGGATAAATTTTAAATCCTAAAATAATTTATTTTTTAGAACGAATAGTGCGCTGGATTGGTGGATTGTGTACAGCTCATCCTGATGGATGTCAAAGCAGGTTTGCTTTCTGAGTGCCAGCTTCTGTTTGGCCTGTCATGGTTTGGACTTTGGATGGACATGCGTTATCACTGCCACTCGGTACAAACTAGTACAGTACGCACGCATGATTGTGATTCTGCGGTATTACTGGGCCCCTGTCGGCTCATGAAGACTTAGATGGGCCGGTGTTCGGTCCAACCACGCGCACCGACGCAAGAAGGGCCCGACATCGTCTGGGCCGACTGACAGGCCTACCTACTCCGCACTTCCCGGCCCGCCGCGCACGGGGCCCCTCGCGGCTCGCGCCTGCCTTGCCACCCGCGGCGCGGGTCTCGGAAGAGCGAACCGGAGGGGCGGCGGAGGCGCCCCACTTGCGCACGGGCACGAGCCGCACGACATGTCGACACGTACCGCACTGACTCCCGCTTCGCATCCGCAGCCGCGCGGCGCGGCCACGGGAAAAGGTCAGATCAGAGCGTCTCGTGTCGTCCCTCGCCACGGGATCCACCCCCCACCCACGGGCACACGCGCGCGGCGAGCTCTGCGCTTCCATTTGCCCCCCTCTCTCCACCGGTCTCTCACCCAACCCCCCGCACTCCAACTCGAACGCCCTCCCCTCGAGGCTGGGCTGTGCTCCGGCAGCGGAGGAGGAGGAGGAGGAGCACGGGGATGGCGATCGGGCTCCCCTCACCTGCCTTCCTGACCTGAACCTTGATCCCACCAGCGCAACGCAAGGGGCTCGCGGGATGGGGTACCTGCCGGCGCTGGGCGGGAAGGCGGCGCACCTGGTGTCCGACCTCGCCACCGTCATCCTCAACCCCGTCTCCGAGCGGGAGCGCCAGCGGCACCACCCCGCCCACCTCCCGGTGAGCTCCTCCTGCGCCACCTCCCTTCACCCCCCACCTTCGCCCCGAAGGCCGATCGCTCTGCTCCAGAGTTCCGGTTTCATTTCTGCGCCTGCTGTTCCCGATCCGAGCAATTGGCTATTAGGGATTCAGGGTGATGCAATTAGAGGTTTCAGTGCAGCGTCGGCGTGTATATTCCGTCGACCGGTGCTGTTTTTTTGCTGGGTTTTGGCCTTTTGGGGGGTTTAGGGTATCCTCGATGCGGTCCTGCTAATTGGGAGCTGTGAGATGCGATGTGGGTGCTAATTCATCGGGATCTCATCTTCGTGGATGACTTATGGAGTGCCCGAGTGTGATAGAAGCCTATATGGATATTACTTTGCTGGTAGAGCAAAATTATGGACCCAATTGCACTGGGGTAGCACCAAACCAGGAAGATGGTACACACTTAGCCAATAATCAGATTTCGATTAGGCTCTAATTCTCCCCTTCTATGTTTGAGACAGTGGGTATTGAAGATATTTATCCAAATGTTCGCCTAATTAAGTTTCTGCACATGACAGCAGTCTACGCTTCGTTGTTTTTAATTTCTTTCTCTTTTTTTTGAGTCCTGAGGACGAATCCCGCTCCATATGCATTGCAAAATAGGAAAAAACGACAAAGTATCCACTATCGCTCTCATGACATTAGTACTTTACAGAACCAGACGAACACCTTCTCAGATTTGCCATCAGGCCTTATAAACCAGCAAACCTAACATTCTTTTCATAGAAGCCACTTTTACCCAACTTGCTTGGGACCAAAAGGCTTTGTTGTTGTTGTTCTTGCTGTAAGCTGCTTTTACTTATGAGCTGTTGTAGCATGCAATTTTGGAGATAAGTAACATCGAGGGTAATGACAAACTGAAAAGTGGCAAATCCAAGTGTCTCCAAGTGTCTTGTGATACATTATTACTGTTATATGCCAGGGGCGAAGCCAGCCCAGCTGACCGTCGGGGTCTTCTCCATTTGAAGGTTGGGGTCGAAGCTGCTAGGAACAGTGATTTCCACTGGATTTTTAAGATTTTATCGGGGTCGGCTGACCCCCGATAAAGACATGTAGCTCCGCCACTGTTATATGCTGTTTGAATTTCGCATAGAGAAAAATTTTGAATGGTACCTCCATGAAAGGAAAGAGCCTGTAGCTGGAAATACTGATGGGTTGTGTAACCTCTGAATAATTGGCAAATAAAATGGCAATTCCTGTCATCCATTCCATTGACCAATCCATGGTTTTGAAAACTTAATGTTTCTTTCTCTCTTAGGAAGCTGCTGAAGGAAAAGACACACCATTTGGTGATGATGATTCTGACAAAAATTCGGAGACTCCTGATGGTCCTGACACATCTTCCTTCAGAGCATTTCTGATGTCATTTGTGTCTTCCACAACCTCCAGCAAGGATTCAGTGGAGACCATACCTGAGCATAATCTAGATGTGGAATATCCAACTTTAACACCTGTTGGAAAGGCAAGCAGTGGGAGGAAGGGCTTGCTCAGTAGAGGGAAGCATTCCATTGGAAAGATTATTAGCAAGGCAGGACTCAGTAATTTCAGACAGAAACCCGCCTACAGCATTGATGGTGAATTCACAGGTCAAACAGAATCAGTTGCACCCAGGTTTGAGATGAAGGGATCAAAGGAATTGGCTTTGCATGCTAAGTTGCCAGCTATGTCTGAGCCATCTGTTCTTTTGTCAGAAATGATGCGATCTGTTCTTTATTCATCTCTTCCTGTTCTTGTTCAAGGAAGGAACTGGATGTTGGTTTACAGGTTCAAAACATCTCTGCAACGTAAATTTGGTGCTGTTCATTACCATCTTTACAATATACTCAATTTTCTGATGTCTATGTTCACACTTCTGCAGTACCTGGAGACATGGAATATCTTTGTCTACTTTGTATAGAAGGAGCAGGCTTTGTGCTGGCTACTCACTTCTGGTATGCTACATACTCTCATTTTTATATGGTGTTCATTTGTTACCCTTACATTTTGGGAAATATAATTACTCAATTTATCACTTTTTACTGTTGCATGATGAAATATTACCACTCTACTCTGGTATGGTGTATACAAGTATTGCTGCTAATTTTAGTTCAGTAGGATGCGGTGTCATGTCAATGCAGTGTTCTGCAAAATTAGATGCACTGTCACTCTGATCATATGAGGTCAAACCCTGTGATATCATTTAAAATCACCAGAGGTTTTCCATATATTCGTAACACATTTTTATAAAGTGGACATAGTAGGTTTTAATTGAAGACCTTAATACCACAAGTTTCTTGGTATAACATTTCATCTGCCAGCAGATAGTTCAAATTTTGTACTTATATATCCAGAAATGTTGTACTTATAACATTTCGATGCTTCAAAAGGATGGCGACATTGATGAAGATGTTAGATATAGAATCTCAGCTGCCTGGTTGAAGTGGCGTCAAGCTTCTGGCATCCTATGTGACAGAAGGGTGCCACAAAAGTTAAAAGGTAAGTTCTATAGGACAGCGATTCGTCCGGCGATGTTATACGGTGCTGAATGTTGGCCTACAAAAAGACGACATGTCCAACAACTGAGTGTAGTAGAGATGCGAATGTTGCGGTGGTTTTGCAGGCACACACGAAGGGATAGAGTCCGGAACGAAGTTATTTGGGATAGAGTCGGGGTGGCACCAATTGAGGAGAAACTTACCCAACATCGATTGAGATGGTTTGGACATGTCCAACGGAGATCCCCTGAGGCGCCGGTGCGTAGTGGGGTTCTAAAGCAGGCCGAAAATGTAAAGAGAGGTAGAGGTAGACCTAAATTGACTTGGGACGAGTCGGTGAAGAGAGACCTTAAGGAGTGGAATATCTCCAAAGAGGTAGCTTTGGATAGGAGCGCTTGGAGACTCGCCATCCACGTACCTGAAGATCCGTGATCTTTGTTTTTTTTATGGGTTTCATCTCTAGCCTACCCCAACTTGCTTGGGACAAAAGGCTATGTTGTTGTTGTTGTTGTTGTTGTTGTTGTTGTTGTATATCCAGAAATGTTTAATGTTGAATCTGGAATTATGGTCCGGTTCTGGAATTATGTACTGTTCTTTCTTCTATGCATCCATATAAAACAGGTTCTGTTCATTGTCCAATTCCTTTCTTCAGTTTTTGTGCTGACTGGATTTTACTTGGAAGGTTTGCCAAAATAAACATATATACCTCATCAGCACCTTGAATTTCCGTACTTATATCATCCGAACATTATTCTATGGGATCCCTTATTCTATTCGCAACTGTGCCACTGGATTTGATGCTAGATACAGAGATCAGTTTTTTAGAAAAAAAAAACTTTTGATTACACGGTGTGGCACCATTTAGGCATGATGCTTTAGTTGTATAATTTTTGCATTCCACATGATAATATTTGCTGTCACAGGTAGTTGGGGATCGAAGGGGAGCAGTTTTTGGTGGTTTGGTTGAGGCCCCACTGCAGCCTATCATAAAGAGGAAATATCAGGTTTGATACACATGCTGCTGCTGATTTTTGGATGCCTATTTTACATTACACTGATTGTACTTGCATCTATTCTTTCAGGGGACTAATGAATGCTTTGTGTTCACTAATGTAGAAGGCCGTCCTGTCATATGCCGTCCAACAGGTAATTTGTGTTTTCTAAGTTTACAGGATGTTTAAAACAACCTGAAAAACAGGAAGTACATATTTTTGCTGTGCATTGATTTCCTACACTTCTGAGTTCTGGACTACTAGCTGTGCTATCAGAAATAAGGTGTCTCCCTGTTCCTTGTCCTAAATGCCTAGTTCTGGGATGCTGACATCTTTAACCAAAGTATTCATGTATCCATGATAATCAGTGTTGCCTAGTTCTGGAATGCTAACATCTTTAACCAAAGTGTTCGTGTATCCAGATAATCTGTGTTGCTTTAAAGATAGTGGTGATGCTGTTATTGGCTTGGTGTTAGGAAACATCATATTAGTGTATATCAAAGATTTTTCCTAATTTCTTTCTTAGTATCTCTTTCAAACTTTGAACTGCAGGTGCTAATAACTATTTTACATTTTGCTCAACTGATTATTTGGCAATGGGAGGTGGTGGTCACTTCGCACTTTATCTCGATGGAGACCTGTAATCTCTGTCCTTCCCTAGCATCATTTGACATACATTCCTAGTTTCCATGTCTTTTAGGCACAAGCACATTTTTCATGCTTTTCATCTTATTTTCTCCTAGGCCTCACATATTTTTGCTGTGTGCTCTGTGGATCTCTGCAGTCTAAATGGTTCTAGTTCCACCTCAGAGACTTTTAACAACCCATGCTTATCCCATACCCAGGAATTCAAAATCAAAGATGTCGAGGTACGCAATCAAGACTGTAAAGATGTTCTGCATATGAAGAAACGTGATAGCAAATTAACAATAATCTATCCGATGCAGCTGTGGGGCTTCGTCAATGCTTCAAAATACGAAGAGATGCTCACGATCTGCCGCACTGAAAAGCAAGGAATTTGGAATCTGTGACCGTGCGGAGCTCGCTGAGTTGTTGATGGTTGGTGCCAACCTATCCCCTGGTGTGGCTTGTACAGTTTTGTAGTATATAAAACGTCTGTAGAACATGTAGAGGAGAGTTTCATATGGAGACGACACGGCGCTGGAGCTGCCCCACGTTCCTCGCCGACTTGCCGCCCACCTCTCGCCGCGTCGAGCGGAGGCGTTCCGGCGGCGTGGCTTCCGGATATGTTAGCGTAGGGGCTTCTTGTCGTGTCAGGTGTGCGCGTGAATTAGTTAGACTAGTGCAGGCTGTGATCTGCATGTAGATACTTGCACGCAGGAGTGCACTTTCGCTTGAAGAGTGCCGAGTCAACTGGAGGAGGAGCCTTGGTGTGAGTAGTGGTGACCTGCATGCTAAGAGATGTACCTTGCATGTAGGAAAGTGAGTCAGTGATGATAAGTTACGGAGTGTTTGGCCGGGTCAGACGTGGGTTTATCTGTGTGTGCGTGTGTGCTTATTTAAGTTCTGTAGTCTGTTTTGCTTAGTGCAGTGAAATAAGATGAAAAATGCAAAGGGGCTCTGGTGTGCAGTGACTGAAAATTTTTGTATGCGTATTTATTGTGTTGATGCGTGAGTGATCTTATGTTCTTCTGTTAGCTTCCTCCTAGAGTGTAAACTGGTGCGTGAGTGTAGGTGCCTGATTCTGTGGGATTTTTCAACAGCTTCACGGAGTAGCTAGGGTGGGGTGTGCGGTCGTGCGGAGAAGAGGAAAGATGAGATGGAGGAGAACAGGGATGCAGCCATGAGCAGGCGCAGGACGCGGCGGCGGGCCTGGATGGCGCCCTCTCCTTCGCTGCCTCAATCGCTGCGCCCGCCAGGCCATCCACCCCGGCGATCTCCTCCCGGTACGCTAGAGAGTGCATTCGTGGCTTTGGTAATTAATTCGATTGTCTTGTTCGGATTTGTGGCGTAAATCAGGATTGTTTGTGAAACTAGGGCTATCATGCTGAAGTCATTTACCGTTATGGTCATATTGGCACACTATGGAATTGGATAAAAACATAGCAATTGGACAATTTCTGCCCAACAAGTGGTGTGATCAGTCAAAACCTTTTGGTGATTTACACCAAAAGTGACCTTGTATTTCAGTTCAAACAAATCTCCTGGGGTGGCATCATGATGTTTTGAGAAAAAGTCGGAGATGTTTATCAAGTACAGAGACCACAGAGAGACAGAAGGAAAGATACCATATAGGTTTCATATGAACTACTAGTCTCTAACCATTTATCTCACATGAGCAGGCTTCTACTGTCAATTTTAGGTGTTGCAATCGCAGTAGTATCGGATATCTATTGTTGAACCTATATTATTCATTATTTTTATCAGTGGCATAGGAAACTTGATGCCCTTCCCAAACGTGTACGTTAATATGTTATCATCCTAAATTGTATGACCTTTTAATGCTTGGAATGCAAATAATTTCTTTTTTTAATTTACTTGTAGCTGTCAATCCTAAGAGGAAAAGTGAGGGACTCTTACCTGCTCATATGAAAGCATGTCATTTGAGATTAGTTTTTATGTATATAGTTTCACAGTAGAGGATGCTTATTGTAAAACAAGGACATGATGACAATGAGTGAAGACAAAACGTTAGTAGTGCATGACATAAGTTGAATGGTTTATGATCAGTACAATAAAATATTAGAGGTGACAACAGTGTGTGTTTTAGCTGTTCGGGTCCTTCCTACATTTCCTACCTGTTTCCTGTTAGTTGACATAGTGGTTTGAGACTTTAAGTCAATCCTCTAACTGCCCGACAAAGTTCTTCTGCATACTGTATTATTCTTGTACTTACACACAGCATGTACAATGTTTTATTTCATTACGTACCATGGAACTGTATTTCTTCATATATGCATTTAGAACTTCAACCTGCATAAAGTGCAAGTTTTTCTATACTTGTTACTTCTTGCACACAATTTGTTAATGTGTAGAGTCTGCAATCAACATCTTCATGACATTATATCAAGGTGGTGAGTGGTCCACTTCTGAGCAATCATGAGATACATGACTTTAGTAAGGTAGTTTAACAGAAGGAAAGAAAAAGGCAAGTTAAGCCAAAGCATGTCGGAGTAACTTTTACATGTACTTTATATTTACAAGTATATATGTGTAGACTCACGCATCGAATTCTTTACGAATCAACAAATCCACAGATCTATTTAGGCCTAAAATCTTAAAGGTGCAAGCCAAAGGGTAGTGTACAACTGAAGCTCAGGAATTCATTCAAATTCTCTCATGAGCTCTTCATCAAGAAGGATCTCTGACCAACTAGGTGATAGTGTACTGCTGGCACCGCATTTTGTGGTGCTGATAGCATTGCAAGGGTTGGAGGCCGACATGTCCGTGAGTGGTGGTAGTGAGTTCTCAGATAGCAACATGCTTTTCCGGCTACTGCTTCCTCCCTCAACATGGCACTGCTCACTGCTGCTCACATTGTTATCTGAACTCAGGTTGATATTGCTAACTGGTTGGTCAAAGAAAGTGTTTGGCATTTGGTTGTGCGGCACCTGCCTGGCTACGCCTTCTCCGCCAGTACTCTCAAGAAGAGTTGAAGAAAGCATATGCTGAGGGTTAAGGTGGCTGATCTGCTCTAGGTCAGCTGTGAGGCTACTAATTGTGGTGGGGTTGGGTGTAATGGACACTGCAGTCTGAAACATTGTCTGCATGTATTGGTGATTGGCAGCCTGGACTGCCTCAGTCTGTGACACTGTAGTGTGGCTGTCCCATTGTTGCTGCTCAATGAGCTGGTGGAGATTGACAAGCGCGATTAGTTGTGGAAGCGCTGCAAAGAAGTCTGTTCTTGGGCGGTGGGTCATTGGGTCTATACCCATCTGAATGAGCTTCTTCCTGAGGTGGGTGTTCCAGAAGTTCTTGATCTCGTTATCTGTCCGTCCAGGGAGGTTTTTCGCAATTGCTGACCACCTGGGTTGATTACAGATTAGCCAAAACACTTGATATGAGAAGTATGCTAGGTGCAGTTATTAGTACTTGTTGCCCAGGATAGAATGGAGCTGGAGGATGGTTTGCTCTTCGTCTTTGGAGAACTTTCCTCTCTTGATGTCTGGCCTGAGATAGTTTGTCCATCTTAACCTACAGCTCTTGCCACATCTGTTCAGGCCTGCATGAAAAATATGCAAAACTAAGTTTTTGGTGAAAGTTAAGTGCACGAGACACAGAAATGTATAACAGTGGACGTACCAGCTAGTTCAGGTAGTGCCCTCCAACTTCCATGGCCATGCTTTTGGATATAGTTCGTGAGCTTATGATCTTCCTCAGGGGTCCAGGGGCCTTTCTTGAGGCCCTTCTCGTCGCAACAAGGAGGCCTCCCCATTGATGGATATTAACAGGATATGACAAATGCTAGAAGGTGGCGAGAGAGGATCTGCCTCCCTCTCGATGTTTGGGCTTGTTGTATTTCAGATGACCGGGTACCAGAGCATAGCTCATCTATATATAAAGGCTTCTTCCCTGTGTCCAAGAGGAAAAGCGATAGGCTGAACCAAATTTATTTGAGCGGAGAACTCTGATCTGCCCGGTGCATCGTGCAAAATTGCATGCACATGATTTTGGGAAAGGGACAGGGGTCTTGGTCTGAGCTGTGCTCGTATTAAAGTATACGGCCCTTGATTCTTTTGACTCGATAAGAGAACTTCAGAGTGCTGATTATTTAGGTGAGCGAGGTATGACCACACTGTTATGTGACGTAAACCTCAACTGCTTCGTTTATCGTACTTGTCTTATATTTCTAGTTGTTTTCTGGTTTGTAATGTTGTGCGTGACTCTTTTGGAATTAGATAGCAAATAACATCATCATAGGAAGGCTTTCTTTAGAAATTTTAGCATTCTTGACTTCTAAGCTTCCTCTATGTATCCTAGTTTGGTGTATGGGGAAATGATAAAAAGAGGTCAGAAGGAACCAAGTGCAGGATCCATCCATGTTCAGTGGAAGGAATCGAACAACTAAGAAACTTATGCTTACTAAGCATGCATGTTATAGACTTCATTCATATTGGCCAGTAGAAATAAATGTGTATTCCAGCGTATTAACAATTGCGATATCAAATTCTAGAAACAGCAGAACGAACTTGCTGAACCACATCAAGTTTTATAGCATGGTGAGGCCCTGATCATGTCAGATATTTGTTCCGACGAGTTCCAAGAACTGGAGCAAGAGCAAGCATAGAACTGTGTGACGTGGTCGAGTTTGAACAAGAGTCGCGGATACATATTGGGTTCCCCCTCCAAAGACCAAAGTAACAGACGATAAAGCAAAATATCTGAACCACTGAACTGTGTTCCCTTGCCACATCATCTTTTAGCTCTGAGCCCAGGTACCCTTTAATGGCAATCATTCCACGTGCTTTGGAAGTGCAGGTACCTATATCTCATTTCTGAAGGCCATCTATGCACGCAACATGAGAAGAAAGCAGATAGAGTCTTTTCTCACTGTGTCTGCATTTCTCCTGACGCATCTTACAGGTCCATAAACTAATGTAGAACCCAGAATAGATGTCTCCAATTTGTTTTTCTATGATGTGGCCTTCTCAGATCTACTTACCATATAGTCCAGTAGGTCTATGATTTGCTTACTAGGTGATTGTTTTTATGGCCTATAGTGTTCTAGATCTTTCTTAAATTTTTATGCAGCTGGAGGAAGTGCTGAAGGTTTTTGTAGGGTTTAGTTCACATTTAAACTAAAGCCTATGGATTTTGGACGCCAAACATGGCCTTGGGACAAAGTTGTGCCTTGGAACTGTACATTTCTTAGGATTGGTATCATAAAAGCAAATGGTTTATGTTGATAGGTCTTATTTGGTTATGTGTCTTGCATCATTAAATTAGCAAATACCACTGTTCTAGTCAAAATTGATTGATCTTATTGTGTTTGACGATCTCATTCCATCTAATAATCTGATTTATGCATTCTTTATCTTTCGTTAAGCTCTCCATACAATTATAATATTGAATTATACATGCCATCACAATATAAAGTTTAAAATAATATACATTTTTGCATATAGATCGGTTTATTGGGGCTAATTACAGAAACATATTATACTCCTCTGCTCGTCGTCGTGGTTTATCATGACCACAATATACATCCGGAGGTCATCATGTATAACTGACTAATCATGACTTAGCTTACAGCACAAGATACGGATTCGTCATCTGTAATGGGTTTTGGTCCCTGGCAGCTTCAAACTATCACCAACTACTTTTCTCACAAGTTCTGCTCATACTATGCTACAATCTGCCGAGATCTTTGCTTATGTATGCTACCTGACAAATACAAATCATTTGACACTTCATGGGGATTGAAAACTAGAGAAGGAAAATGACAAGATTGTGTTTGATATAGGTTTGTAGTACTGCCCCGAAGACCGAATTATGTACTCCAGGACCTCACCGTACGGTTTCAGGTACAGTACAGGTATGTATGGGACACTTGGAATCTAGGAAGAACTGGTGACTTATGAGTTATATATATCAGTCTTTAGTGGTTCAGTGCTATGACCTTATCCATTGCTCAATGGGCATGGCTCAGGTAGGTGGTGAGTGTCCAATATTGATTTTGATGATTTAAGGTAGGAAATATTGGATGAGTGTGTAAGAAAAATAAGTTTTAAAGTGATTGGGGATACGTTGTAGCATCCGATTAAATTGTTCGTCATACCATTCTGCAATGCACATCCAATGTTCCTGCAATGAGTGTGTGGAAAGAGTTGAGCTGCAGCTCAAATTATTGACTATGAAAAGATCACATCTGTGACACCAGATTTGACAGGTGTGGTTGAAGGGTTTGGTGCAGAGAAGTAAGCAGCATCCAATTAGTTCGTTTGCTTCCTGTCAGAAACATCGTTCATTGCTGACGAACTTTGCTGATTTCTACACTCTTTCAGGTTGCTGCCATGGCACTAGCCAGATGCCAGCGGCCAGCCATGCTCATTTTGAGGGTAGGCATGCTAAACTAGTTGCTTTAGTATCATAGGTGTAGCCAAGTTTAATAGCATCCAGTTCCGAGTCTTTTTTTAGAAAAAATAATAATAATTTGAGTGTCTATTTTCTTCATAAACACATCCATTATTCTCTTTTTTTAGAAAACAACAACGGCCTATTCAGGAATGGAATTCCAAAAAAGCAATTGAAACCAAGTTTTAGCTTTGCTGTGTAGTCACATTTCGCAGAAGTTTCTTGCTGCTGGTTCTTCCCAACCGTCACACCAAACCATGCAGAAACAAATGATCGTGCCTTGCTAGCTTCAGTGATCTACTCATTATCCACGCTATCCCTGTGTCATCTACTTGCTAACAGAATTAATCCTCTCCGGCAACTACTACTTGCTACTGGACAGTGACAAGAAAAACTTGTAGACAGTTGAACCTAATCTCTTTAGCACATTGGAAACTGACCTAGCTAAAAGCTTTTTTAATAGGAACATTGACCTTTATGTTGGTGCTAAAAGAAAAGCTCATGTTCACCTCCTAATTTCATTTTTACATATTTTGTCTACTGAGTACCATTTTGACGAATAAATATATCGGAAAGCGAAAGCTAGCTTGTCGTGGCAGGAAAAATAAAGTTAGGAGCAATGCAAGTATATTTTTACCAGTAACAAAGTCAAAGATGGTTAATCTGTCAGAGTATCTTCGGTGATGTTGTTGCTTATGCTAACAATTAATCATGGGTGTGTGTTACACACTGAATGCGCACAAAAATCAACAAGGACTTGTTTGGAAATGGTGTTTTCAGTCCAAATCCCTTGGATTAGTACGAACTTGAACCAAGCCCTGCAAATTCCTAGAATAACTCTCCTCTTCCAAACAGGACCTTCGTTTCAATTGGTTTATCACTGCCATACCACGTTTGCGATTGCATCATCAAACAAGGCCCCCGAATAGGCTGGTAGGGCACAATGGATTGGCGCAAGAGGATCTCCCAAGTTTTGTTCTAATAACTCACTAAGCACTGTACCGAGTTTGCATCCCTCTCATTTACCTCTTTACTTTTCCGCATTTCTTATTTGTAATTTACGTCCTTTTACTTTCAAATAGTTCTTACTATATTTGGCTCTATGTTACAAAATTCTTTTGTACCTTAGTTGCACATTTGTATAATTTGTTTAAGTTTATTTGGAGCATGTTTTAGTAAAAGCCATTTTTGCACAAAAGATACACCAGTATAGATGGCATCAACGGGATTATTAGGAAAGATCTTTTCTATTGCTATCTTATTACGGGCTCTCCAGATGGACCAGGCAAAACCTGCAAAAAGAAAGAGGCTTAGCCTCAGGTTCTGAACAATTGCGAGAGCCCCCCCGCCCCCCCCCCCCCCCCTTGCAGCTCATCCCAAGATTTAGGAATAGCGTTCCATCCAAACGCCCCCCCCCCCCCCCCCCCCCTCCCTAGGCGGGCGCAATTAGATATCACTGAAGACGATAAAATTTAAGTTCATCACCCGAAGAAAATCTCCACCAGCCCACAAATGAGAGTCCTCCTCACCCCGCTCCGCCGTCCTTCGGCTCTGGCGGCTCCCGCCGCCACCGAGCTCCGATGCTTCTCCCTTCCTCCTGAGCCCCTTTCTCCACCATCTCCGACACCGGAGTTGCCGAATTGAACCATCACACGCCGTCGTAGCTCTGGAGGTCACCACGACATGCCTCAGCCTCCACCGCCGCCCACCGGTTGTCTCCCACCACCCGCAGCCGGCGGCGTCCCACCGCCTTGCCACCCCGCCCACAACCCATTAGCACCGCCGGCTACCCTCCGCCTAACGACCTCCCTCTATAACCGGGACCTCACCAGCAACCACCCCGAAACCCCCAACCCGAATCCCCTAAACCTAACCGGCAGCAGCGAGGCAGAGCAGGAGCGGCGGCGGCGAGCGCAAGGAAGAAGGAGGAGCAGCTTGCGAGCGTGAGGAAGGAGGAGCTGCTAGGCGGCGTTGAGCCGAATTGAGGCACCATTTCTCTTTAGGCGATGGTTCTTTGATTTGTAGCACAAGCGACATCTAGTTGCGGCGCCCGTAGGCACCCCAAAGCAAACTTTGCTAACGAGCAGGTAAAAAAAAAATATAATCTATAGTTTCCTGACCGCCGCACAGGCAGCACACTGCACTTCCTTTCCAGCCCCTTTTCTTCAAAGCTACAGCTAACTGCAATTTATTATGTGAGAGCTAGCTGCCACAAGACGACCTTGATTTTCATTGGCAATTTTGTTCTCCAAATGTTCTCAGCTTCTCTCACACACACTACTCCCCTGTGCGTGATAAACCTGTAAAGGCCTTTCGTAGTGAAGTTCTTCGATTTTTCAAGTGCCCATTCTACATCATCGTCTTCACTAATGTCTCACTGGTGCAGTCGGTGCTGCCGCTTGTTGACTAGCTGGAGGCCCAGGCCGAATGGTGGTCGAGAGCGTCGCGCGAGCGAGGGTAATTGGCACGAGGAACTCGCCGCTTCCGTCGGTTCCATACACGGCCGGGCGCAGCACGTGCGCTGCCGCGCCGCGCGGCTCGCGCGCACTGTCTGGGAGGACACTGCTTTCCTGATTGATTCCTCGCGCCGTGGCGCCGCGAGGCGAGTGACGCGGAGCGCGCCGCGTCCGCCAGCCCTGGCTCTGCTTGGAGGATCGTTCTGTCTGGCTGGGCCGTCGCGATCCGGCGTGTCCCCGCCGCGGAACGGGACGGGCATGACCGCTTCTCTGTTCGGACGCCGCGCCGCTTCTACGTGCACGGCACTATTGGCCAGGCCAGCTTGTCTTGTATGCGCGCACGGGGTTTTCACTCCCAGGCTCTCAGCGTGTGCTTGGTTCCTGTCGTTACAGCGTGTCTGCCTGTCTGGTTTGCCGGACGCATTGGTACGTCGGCGAGTCATCCCGTGTAGCATCACTTCCCGTAATCCAATCACCGAGATAGATTCATTTCTCAGAGAACATTGGATGACCGAACCAGCTTGCCTTATTTTCATTAGTCCAAATTAGAGTGGGACTGAATGTTTACACGTGTTAGGTTTCTCAAGGATTAAAATCTTGTTAATTTTTTCACTGAAATTTGCGTTAACAAAATAAGGGAAAAACTTCAAAAAAATTTAATACGATAGGGGAATACAGTGAGCTTCTTGACGGAGCCGGTGGCAGCGGATTCAATGGCGGGAGCCACCGAAGACGAGGAGGACGACGGGAGGGGGGGATGATGCGGCGGGAGCCGCTGGAGACAAGGCGGCGCAAGGGTGATGAAGATGAGTTTATAGGCCGCTTTGTTCTAGGGACACGGTCTTCAGGTGATGGAGCTCGATTGTGTCAGCTTCGGTGTTGCTGTTCCGTGCCGCGAGTAGCGAGCTAGCCATCAACACATCATGTTTGGATAGTCTTTATATCATGTCTCCAACCCCACCGCCGCGTGGCCATAGAGACAACGGGGGAGGCTAGAGCATTGGCGCTATCGTCAACCTCTCTCGAAGAGGGGTGGCATGCGGTGCCTTGGCCCTCCTCATGTGGTGCCGGAAGCAGCCAACTCGCTGGTAGGCTAACACGGGACCACCGGAGTCGTGACCATAGGGACATGCGCCCCCCCCTGACCCACCCACACGGCTGTCGCCACATCCGTAGGCCCACACGCTCCCCCAACCCCCAGCGTCGGCTTTCAGGGCACGGCGTCAGTAGAGGAGTCAAGGAGGAGCAACCGCATTGCGCGCGTGTTGGGAGCGTTGATCTGACGATGACCGGCGGAGCGGATAGTGCAATGTGCAAGCGTCAACTGTTGAGTGTGTTCATGGAGGCAGCAGATGGCTGTCTCCAACTTCGAGCCACAGCGGATGTTGAATGATTCATTGCGTTATCAGCTACTCAGTTAGCACTATTAGGTCAGTTCCAACCCCATAGTATTTATGGTGTCTATACTGCCACATCAGTAAGACAACTTCTCTATAAATTACACTCCACAAACTATGATTTCTTAGTGTGGGTCTCTAATATATTCACTCTTTTCTCTCCACATATCACATTTATTCTCCATCTGTAATAAAGACATTACCCTCTTCCAATTAAGTTGGACATCAAGCCGGCTCGGCTTGACTCAGCTCGGCTCAGCTCGAGCTGGCTCGTTAAGAGCGGGTGGGCAGCCATGCGGCCGGCACGCGGGGAGCGGGCTACTAGGCGGCCGGCATGGCGTGCGAGCGGGCGGGCGGGCGGCCAGCCGGCCTGCACGGCGTGCGAGCGGCCGGGTGCAGACGGGCGGGCGGCCAGGTGGCCGGGCGCGGCGAGCGGAGGCCGTGCGCCTGTACGGCCCGTGCGGATGTGCGGCGGCTGGGGGGAGTCGGGGGATGGAGAGGAGTGGGCTGGGAAGCCAGGAGAGATGGAGAGAGATAGGGTTTAAGCTGTATTTTATATGACGAATGAATTGGGCTGAGATTTAGATGGGCCGAAACTTATTTGAACTAGCAAGTTGAGCTTTAGCCTCCAGCTCGTTGTGGCTCGCAAGCAGCTCGTTAAGAGACCGAGCTAAATAGTTAGCTTGGCTCGGTACTGTTTCTCAACGAGCCGAGTCGAGCCGAGCCACTAACGAGCTGAGCCGAGCGAGCTTGCGAGCCATGAGTTTTGTGTTCAGGATACAAACTTGATAGTGTATGGTATATAGAATTTCACGTTGAAATCGAATCTTGCATGAGATACGTTTTTTATCTCTCTATTGTCTCTCGTTTATTATAGTGACACATAAACTGAAAGTCATATATAATAGTATAATTAATAACATAGAAACCATGCTATAAGAAGGGTTGGAAATGCCACTACGAGCAAAGTTCGCTTCTATAGCCGATCCATCGAGAAACTGCACGTAGGTACACTATACCCTGCGGCGTCTCATGGATGGCGACGGCGACGAGGACGAGGTGTTCTTGCCGGCCGCCACCATGGACTCGACGACGGCCTTGGTCCACGCCACGAGCTCCCGCTGCAGCCGCTCCTCGTCGCCCCATATCACCGGGTCCACGGGCCGCTCCCTCTCCGCGGCGAGGAACAGCAGCGCCGGCCGCCGCCCCACCCGAGACCTCCCCGTCGTCGCCGCTCGCGCCCGGGAACGCCCGCCGCAACACCGTCTCCGCCTCCAGAGCCATCAGCGATCCGCCGTCCGCGCTCACACACCACACCGCACACCCTCGAGCGAGTTCGATTCGAGCTGCCTCCGGCTCGTGCCGCTCACAGTGCCCACCGGCCACCGGCTCACGCAACACCGCGACGCGACCGCCGTCGCTGTATATATCTACGTATCCAGATGAGGCGCGGCCCGAATGGCGAGAGTGGCTGTGCGTGGGGATAATTGGCACGAGGAACTCGCGGCGGCGTGCGTCGTCGTTTCTATGCGCGGGCGCGCACCACATGCGCTGCCGCCGCCGCGTAAAATCTGGCGGGCATCGATTCGATTCCTCGCGCCGGGGCGCGCGGCGGCGAGTGACGCGGAGCGCGCCGCGTGTGGTTGGCGCCCGGGCGCTTGGATCTGCTTGTGCCGTCGCGGTCCGGGCGGTAGACGGGGCATGGCCGGTACTGTTCGGACACCGGCCGGTAGCTTCTACACGCACGACGGCACGACGCGCGATTATTCTCGCCGAGGCGCGAAAGCGAGCGTGCCGGTATGCCGCTGCTGGCCAGTTTGTCTGCACGTGCTAATCAGGCACACACGACGCGACAGCTTCCGGCCAAAAGATTGAGGCTTCTCGATGGTCCGGAAATGCTGTGGCTCGCCGGATTCGATCGTTGGGATAGGTAGATAGATACATAGATAATGAACATACAGTTCACATGACACACATGAGTACATGCATATCATTACACATTACATTAGACGCTAAGTTCTCGATCACATGACACATAATGAGATGGTCATCTAAATTTTCACCCGCCCGCACCCAGATCTCCAGCCCGGACAGGTTCCTTGTCACCGAGGTGATTGACTAAATCTTTATCTCTACTATTACTAAACCAATCAATGATTCCTTAGTCCGTCAATCAGAATCTGGGTGATCGTATGTTGAGTTAAAGATCCAAAACCATTTAGAATTAGCACTTGGCGAGTAAAATAGAAAAATATTGGAGTCCTCGACGACACATACTATGTTATTATTAAATACATATGGTGTATAATATATATACTTTTATATACTAATCAATATATTTATATAGCTTCCCGTAGCAACGTACAAGCATATTTACTAGTACATATTTACGCGTATAATCGTGTTTAGTTTCACCTTTTTAAACTCCTTTTTTTTACCGAGTACAATTTGGTACGTAGGCTCCAAACTACAAGCGTACCCTTCCTTTATATGTTTGCACACGTTTAGAACAAATACTAAGATTTGACGAATACTAAGAGCCTGTTTGGATCAAGTGACTAAAAGCAAAGTGATTAAAAGCAGTGACTAAATTTTAGTCACCCTCTGTTTGGATCAAGTGACTAAAAGTGACTAAAGTTCCAAACAAAATGACTAAAATAAAGGGCAAACCCTCTCAACTCCTCCTTTTAGCTACTCTTTGGGAGCTAATGGGACTAAAACATTTTTAATCACTTTTAGTCATTTTGTTTGGAACTTTAGTCCCTAAATAGTCAGTTTGCTTTAGTCACTGTTAACCAAACAGGGCCTAAGAGTTTCACCTTTTAAACACCCTTTTTTCTTATCAGTTTAATTTGGTGGGCCACAAACTACGCGCATACCCTTCTTTTACATGTTTGCACACGTTTAAGACTAACAACACTAAGAGTTGGTGCACCCTAAAAGTTTTTACTTGCTGAGATTTACGCGGCGGTACGGTGTCATATTGATCAAACAAATTATCAGGCACGTAGACGGTAATATTTTCACGATGAAGCTTGACCTCATTCCCATTGGTTGAAATACCGGAAGTGTAGATGGTACGCGGTCCCACTGAAAGTTCAAAGTTTAAAAGGTAAATGTTTAAGTGTGTATTATTTCACTAAGACCATGGGATCAACCTGTGTCATCCGTTCTTAAATAGAATTTAGAAAAATGCAAACACACTTACTGAGTCTGTAACTTAAATTCGGATGATCAAGTTTAAACCTATAACCAGCTAAGCTGACGCTCAATTCATTGTCAAGGTATCCATCATTTTCAGAACAAGATATACCCGTTCTGCAAGATAACAATTTGTTTACTGCCTCTTCTGCACACCATATGACCATCATTACAGATTAGCATATATCATCTATTAATCTCTTCATTGTTTAGTGTATCATGAGATGGCCCTAATTTAAGTACCAGATCGGTATATTAGAGGAAGAGGAACATTTGTTCTAACGAACTACTGTATTATATACGTACCAGAATAGTACTGCTACGACCTTTGTTTTCCGAAAGAGTAGCAAAATATCTCTGTCGCGCTCAAGCTTACACTCGCCTTCCATCCATGCATCATGACCAAGAGCTATACCGGCAAGACGTCCATGAACAAGGCTGGCAGCCGCTCTGCAACTTGCATTGCTTCGTGACAGGACCGCCGATGTCGACTGAGTTATGACGTAAAGGTGTGGAGGGACTTGTGTTCCAGCGCAGTGTAGGGATCGGAGGTTGGCGGCGATCACTCAATTGTGAGCAAATTTTGAGTGGCTAATGGTGGCTGTTCAGCGCATTCACGTCGTTGATCCTGAGACGGCGGTGGGCGCAAGATCTTGATCGACGTGGATTAGGTGCGGGCCGAGGCTGTTACTTGCAGCCGTGCTTTTCCTCATTTTTCTGTGAAAGGGTTACCAAGGTCAGTTCTTTTATTTGGCTTGATGTAGCCACTTCTGATGTTGTTACTTGTCATGACAGATGTTTTGCTAATTAGATATTCTTTTTTTAATTTATTTGGAAAAGTTAAACAAGATATTCTTTTTTCTCTGTTTTCACCATGAAGTATTACAGTTATCCTCTATTCACTTTTATAACATGGAAGAGTTCTAGAGTTGGACTAGCTTGTCTCCAACTCTCAATGCAGTGCATCATGTCACTCTTTCTAAAGTTGTCATATCGCAGAAATACTAGTAGGTTACAACACAGCCAATGCACAACATCTTAATTTTTAATTTGTTCGAAATCCCAAGTCAATTAATTGTTGCTTGTTTTATATCTATGCAATATTTCCAAAGCATATATATAGTTTTCTAGTCTTGGATATCAAGTCAAAGTTGTATATTCATGAAAATTTTCAGGTTTCTTCGCTTTCTTCCTTAACTCTATACCATGGCACAAAATATAGATGTATCATTCATTTAATATGCATGCTATAATTTACTGGAAATAGTTTTATTAAATTGCAATATAATGAAACATAATATCGGTAAATAGTCATATTCAGGAACTGGGATTAATATCCTGGGCCCTGAAAGTTTGTACAACAATTGTAACTGTCCATAACAGTCCTCAGCTCTGGAAGACAAAATGGAGGATATTGTAACAGAACCGTAAAGTGTAGGATTTTGCCTTCAACGCAATGCTCATCTCGTCAAACAGAAGGTTTTGATCCTTGGTGGATAGGGAATACCACCAACTCTACTAACGACCATCCAAGATATTGCTTAGTTCTCGGCATTTTGCCTTCCATTTTTACTATTATTAACTCTTTTGTCCGTAAACTAGTCAATCACCCAATTTTAGCAATACGCTAATAGGTGGCAAAATGTTAGTTTTGGTGTACGTTTTGTCAATGTTACACGATAGTTCTGACAGCATACGGCTATTTGGGAGAGAAAAAATGCATTGTACATTTACCTAGTAATCCCATAAATTCGTGACATCAGGAACTTCTTTCTTTCAAGAATCAGCATGTGGATAATTATAACAACTGTAATAGTAATTTCTATCAAATGAATTAAATGGGAAGAATAATTGAGGGAAGCTGTTTCTATACACTGTCCTAGTTGTCATATATGGTGTCCTTCATGTAGCTCAATTTAGTAGTCGTTAAGCTGAGCTCTTTTGATTTGTGCTCAGCCCTCCCAATTGACACAGATGCAAACGGTTTTGAAGCCAAGCAGTAGCATATCTTGCTCCATCGTCCAAATTTAACTTACTCTCTCTTACATAGGTATGGACAGTTATTGTACAACAATTGTACAATTGTAAAAATAAAATGGACAGTTACAATTGTTGTACAATATAGTATATATCTCGATCATATATATGTACAGAGAAAATAATATGTTACAAAATAGAAAGATGGGGCATCTATTTTAGCCTCGCCTCCCCACTACGAAAATTACACAATATAACAAGAAGAAATGGATCAGCCTTCCCCACCCCAAGAAAGCAAGTACAGCAAGCATAAGATAGCCAAACAAGCTGCATAGCACGTGCATCTCGCAATTCAGATTGCAGCGTGTGTGCAACCTGTGACTGCGAGCTTGGAAACTGTACGCTATCTACGCCTGCGGCTCATGGGCGGCGGCGGCGGCGGCGGCGAGGGGCGTTCTTGCCGGGCGCCGCCATGGACGCCACGGCCTTGGCCCACGCCACGAGCTCCCGCTTCATCCGCTTCTCGTCGCCCCAGACCACCGGGTCCAGCGGCCGGCCCGTCTCCGCGGCGAGGAACGCCGCCGCCGCCGCCCTGGCCGAGACCTCCCCGTCGCCGCACGCGGCCGGGAACGGCCGCGCCATCTCCGCTCCCAGAGCCATGTGGAACGGTCCGCGCGCGAGCGCGCACCACTCCCCCCGACCGGTCGCCGGTAGGGCTGCCTCCCCCGTCCGTCTTGTCGTCGTTCCGCGCTTGGCTGGGTGGTGAACTTGTGAGGAGGGAGGGAGGGTGGCTGGCACCGTGGCACGAGGAACGAAGAACTCGGCGCGCCCTCCCGGCGTCTTTATACTCGGGCGCGCGCCGCAAGCGCCGGCGGCTCGCGTAATATCTGGCGCGCACAGCATATTCCTCCGCGCCGGGGCCGGGGGATCGTGTGACGCGGAGCGGGCCGCGTGCGTCCGCGATCCGGCCGGGGGCGTCGCGGTCCGGTTCTCTGGACGTGCACCAGCACCATGGCATGGTGTCGTTCCTCACCCGTTCGAGCTGGTACACGTTTCGGATACGATCCTCGGCGAGGCACGACCGGAAAGCAAACGTGCCGGGACACGGATCACGGGTGATCCGTAGGTATCCATCCGTTCTTGTCGGAACACGGGGGGTGGTGAGCGACGTGCGCGTTCACTGTGCAGCAGTACGTGCCTGCTGCTGCGCGCTACGCTGGCATCCTCGTCGTCTTCGCGGAGTTGTCGCGGTGTGCAGGCAACGTGCGTTGCCTAGTGACCGCGCGCGCGCAGCGGAACGGAACGGAATAATCCTGCTCGACGACGACGGCGACGATGCCGCGGGACCACATGTGCCGCGCGCGCCGGTGACCGG
This sequence comes from Panicum miliaceum, assembly GCA_032594955.1. Classification (NCBI taxonomy): domain Eukaryota; kingdom Viridiplantae; phylum Streptophyta; class Magnoliopsida; order Poales; family Poaceae; genus Panicum; species Panicum miliaceum. The sequence goes on from CM064071.1 coordinate 6,274,873, forward strand.
ACCGGCAGGCCGAGGAGCTCCACAGGACAGGAGCATGTGGTCCTGTGGACTTGTTGGTGTGGACCTGCGCGCTGTCGTGAGGGTGATGGATGGATTAAGCCGTGAAAGGGGTAGGTTTTTTGGTGCTGGTCCAGCGCTGTTACTGTTAGGGGCTAGCATAGCTAGGGTCATCGCATGACAGTGTGCTAAGGTCTGAACAATCAAATTAACTAGACAGACGTGAATGTTTATGGCTGTGATTTCGATCGATTCATGTCACGCTATCGTTTTCTTTCATTCCTACACCACCAGACAGATACACAGCCCCTGAGGATCTGCAAGCAGATATCAATTTGTTCATCGCCTCTTCTGCTCACCGTAAGCTCTCCTTCGATCCAGCTAATATTGGGGCCCAACCTTTCGTTATCCTTCTCTCCTAAACCACGAGTATCATCATCGCAGGTTAGCATCAAGCAATTAATCTCGGCATTTAACATGACCAAGGACGGCTCTAAGCAACAGATCCGTATATTCGACGGATTCGATACCACCACTGGCGGCGACGTGTGACACCTACAAATTAAGGCCTGCTTCTTTTAGTCTTAGAAGTTTAGATTTGTCATAGCCAAACATTTTAACTTTGACTACAAATAGAAAAATAATGATGTTAGTAGATTTATTGAAAGGAAAAAGTCCAAAATACTCCCCTCAAGTATCATCAAAGTTCGGATAACCAACCCCTTAGACTATTTCTTAGTTCAATTTACCCCCTAAACTATGTCGTTTGGTCCAATTTATTTATCCATGCACAAGCAAACTCTTGCGGTAAAATTTTGTAGGATGATAGTGGACATCATAACGCATTTTAGAAAAATATGTCGAGAGTTTTTCAGCATTATTTTGATAGGATACAATATTTAATAATAAATTAACCCATATGATACAGAATTATGAAAAAAATGATGATGAAAAATCCATAATATATTTTTTTGACATACAGTGTGATGCTCACTACAACCCTACAAAATCTTAAATTAAGATTCAACTTTTATATGGAGAAATAAAAAAATAAATTGTATTGGTTGGTAAATTGGATCAAATGACATAGTTTAGGGGTCAAAATGAACAAAAAGATAGTTAAGGGATTATTCAGACTTTGGACATACTTGAAGGGAGTAATTTGGACCTTTTCCTTATTGAAAAAACAACTATCATACCATGTAATTTTTTCCTATCTGAAATAAATATTTTTAGTGATATTGCTGTCCGTTAAAGATAAAAAACCATTTAACATAAGACTAACCTAAATGTAACTATATTAGCCATCCGATTAATACTCCCATTCTGTGCTTTGTTGTAGTATACATTTGAGCTAATATCTCGTTGTGTTCGATCTGAAAGCTCAGCTTCACGACAGCAAAACTACAGCGACGTCCTTGATGATGTGATGCGCAAAAATTGCAAAAGAACCGTCTGAATGGCGCCGATGGATGGCGTCGACCAATGACATTTCAGCCGTCTCGGTGTTGCAACTTGCACCATGACAGCGCCGGGCGGCAATGCCATCATGATGGCAAGCGAATTGGGCTGCTAACGGCGGCATGCATCACGTAGTGGCACGCATTCTGTACAAACTATCTTATATGGGGTTATTGTTATCTTATTACCTTTTCTTTTTTCTTTTTCTTTTTTTTAGCTTTATGTGTAGCCACCTCTTGATGTGGTTGCTAGCAGATAGTGTGTCGCTTGTCACGAGAGATGTCTTGCAGGTTAAAGATTTTTTTTCTTTATTTTGGAAAAAGACGGAACAAAGGATCTATGTAACACTCCTTAAATCATTGTAGCACATACGGCCAATGTTTTCTTTTCTTTTCTTTTAGAATTCATCATTCTGTTAACCATCAGCAACTGGCATTTCGCCAGCTAGTGACCAAAACTAATACATACTCCCTCCGTAATACATACTCCCTCCGTCCTATGAAGAGTGCAATTCTAATTTTTTTCAGACAGATTAGTGGTGGTGTGAAATAACTTTTATACCCTCATTTTTTCAGTGCATGCAACTAACCAGACTTTCAAAAATCATAGACAGAAGATAATTTTGGCATCCAATTCCTACGGGACGAAGAGAGTAGTTTTGAATATAAACTATACAGGACACCCTTGAATCCTCCATGCAAATGCCATTTAAAGCTAAACAATCCGCAACAAGTACTATTACACTTTCTAGAACATGTAGAGACCTCACAAGTAGTAATAAGCTTAAAAAATCCTTACTTATTAAGCCTCTATAAACTCCTTAAAGAACGCCCCCCTCTCGCTCCAATCAAATTGCGTACTTCGAATTGCAAGATCAAGGTTTGTTTGCATCTATCTCCAGGATTACCCGGTTCAAGCTCAACAGAAACTTATACATAATTGTAACCAAACCATATACAGATTCGATCTGAGCGAGCAATTACCCGATGCTATGTGCTAATAGATTGCGAAACGTTGGCTTTCATGTATGTTTCTTCAATAGTTGTAGCAGTGTATATGCAATTGCTTGGGAGAAAAATTGCATTGTACATTTGCCACGATCATCCTATACATACAGTACATCAAGAACTCCTGTCCTCCAAGAGTCAGCACATGGACAGCAACTGTGAGAAGAAATAATGTTTTGAAATGAATTGAAGGGGAAGAACAATCGAGGGAAGCTGTTGTCCCATGGTCAGTGGACAAACGGTGTCCTTCTTTCTTGGCCCCTTGTTGGTCACCAGAATCGGCACTCTTCCTGCTCTGCGTGCTCTTTAAGCTCCCTGATATCTGGTAAAGTGAAGATTCCGATGGCCATACAACTAATTAGGGGAAGGCTCAGCTCGTTGGTCGATCTATGTACAAGCTCGATCGATTACGGTTACTGCAAGCCAATCCATCAAGGAACTTCTCGTGGACGCACTATTCCCTGCGTCTCGTGGACGGCCACGGCGACGACGGCGAGGTGGAGGGAGAGGCGTTCTTGCCGGCCGCCGCCATGGACGCCACGGCCTTGGCCCACGCCACGAGCTCCCGCTTCATCCGCTTCTCGTCGCCCCAGATCACCGGGTCCACCGTCCGCGCCCGGTTCGTCTCCGCGGCGAGGAACACTGCTGCAGCCCCCCATGCCGAGACCTCGCCGTCGCCGCCCGCTGCCGGGAACGGCCTTGCCATCTCAGCCCCCAAATCCATGGCAGAGCAACAGCAACGTTCGGCGCTTGGGAGAGCGTAGCGACGCTATCGGCGTATCTGTCAGTGGAGACTGGGGAGGCTAAGGCTGGGTGTGGTGGCGAGCTTGTATGAGGAGGGAGGATGTCTGGCACGAGTAAACCGCCGCGCCCTCCCGTCGTTTTTATACGCGGGCGCGCGCCGCCGGCTCGACGCGCGGCTCGCGTAATATCCGGCGCGCGCGCAGATTCCTCGCGCCGGGGTATCGTGTGACGCGGAGCCGGCCGCGTCTGCCCGCCGGGCGCTTGGTTGATCTGGTTGGGACGTCGCGGTCCGGCGTCTGACCCCCGCGGAATGGGACGGGCACCATGGCATGGCCTCGCCCGTTCGAGCGGCTACGCCTACCGTGCTACGTTCGATACGATCCTCGGCGAGGCACGATCGAGAAGCAAACGTGTCGGGACACGGGTCACGGAAAATCCGTAGATTTCCATCCGTTCTTGTCGGATCACGGATCTTAGCTAGTGGAGCGATGGATCAGTATCATGGCGAGCGACGTGTGCGTGCGCTGTACAGGACGTGCCTGTGTCTCCTGCGAGCTGCATGCCGCAGCTGCCGCTACGCTGACATCGTCATCGTCTTCGTGGGGTTGTCGTGCGTGCGCGGTGCACGCAACGTGCGTTGCCCAATAACCTCGCGCGCGCAGGATATATACCACGGAATGAACTACATGCCGCGCGCGCTGGTGACCAGACCGGCTGAGGCCGAGGAGCACCACACAGGAGCATGGTCTTGTGCGCTTGTGGTATGTGGACCTGCACAGGGTCTTCATTTTCAGCGTGGTTCCTGCTGTCGTGAGGGTAATGGATGGATTAAGCCGTGAAAGGGGTAGGTTGGTGCTGGTCCGGCACTGTTAGTGGTTAGGGTCATCCCATTACGATGCTGCTTAAAATAAAAGGAAAAAGTTTGGTTTATACCTTCAAACTATCGCAAAAGTCCGATTTTCAACCTTCAGCTACAAAATCGGATAACAGAGGCCGTCTAACTATCGAAACCGGGCAAATTTGATCCTTAGGATGGTTTCGAAGGTGATTTTATATTTTAAAAAATCTAATTACATCTAAAAAATTAAAACTAATTTATTTTAAATTAAAAAAATTAGAAACTAGTACCAATTTTTTTCTAAAAATGTAAACTATATATTATTGCTCTATTTGAATCTTATTTATTAAAAAAAATAGGCATAAATACAAGCAATCAAATACTATGAACATGAAAAAATTGGATCCGAATAACTGACAAGTATTGTGCTAGTAGATAGGTTATATTTTTAGAAAAAGTTTGATACTCATTTCGTATTTTTTTTTATTTAAAGTGAATTACTTATAAATTTTTTAGTTTAAATTTGAATATTTCAAATTTTCATAAAATGAAAAAACACCTTCGAAACCATCGAAACCATAGAAAGGATCAAATTTGCGCGGTTTCGATAGTTGGATGGACTCTGTTATCCGATTTTATAGTTGAAGGTTGAAAATCGTACTTTTGCGATAGTTGGATGGTGTAAACTGGATTTTTCTCTAAATAAAAAGAACCCTGGGATGGGGATCAAAGTGCAGTGTCCAGGGATGACAGAATATTTGTTGCTTCTTCTTTTTTTCTTTTTTTTTGGCGCAACATGTGCATATATAGTAGCATATTGTTAGCTTCTTTGGAGGCGACGTGCTTGTTGACCCTGAACGGCAGTGTCTCTAATGAGAGTATCAAGAAGCGCTAGAGAGCGGTGCAACTAACTGCTAAGCAAGGTGTCTGCCGTAGAACGTGAATGTTTATGATTTCGATTATTCATTTCATGTCACGGTATCGTTTTCTTTCTCTCCTACACCACAAGATACACCCACCGAGGATCTGCAGGATATCAATTTGTTCACCGCCTCTTCTGCTCACCGTAGGCTCTTCTTCGGGCCAGCTAATCCTGGGGCCCGTCCTTTCGTTATCCTTTTCCTAAACCACTAGTATCATCGCAGGTTAGCATCACCTAACCTCGGCATTGATCAACACGGCCAAGGACGACGGGTCTAAGCAACAGATCCGTATATTCGAGGGATCCGACACCACTGGCGACTTGGAACCTATAATTCTAAAGAATTACTGTAGGCTACATTTGAAGAACCCTAGGCTGCCAGATTAGTACTCCCATTCTGTATTTTGTAGCTACTACTCCATCCATTCTGATTAAAACGTAGGTCATTTTAGCTTTTTTATTTATAGATTTTGATATGGATCTACATATCTATTATATCTACATAAATAGCAAACACTATAATTCTAGAAAAATTAAAACGATCTACAGTTTGGAACTGAAGGAGTAGTACTTATAATTCTAGAACAGTTAAAACAACCTACAGTTTGGAACTGAAGGAGTAGTACACATTCGTATGAGCAAATATCTCTGTTGCCTTCAATCGAGCTGAAGCTCGCCTTCACGACAACAAAACCACAGCGACGTCCTTGATGCCGAAGAACTGCAAGAGACCGGCGGTAGAATCGCTCGACTGGCGTCGGTTTATCAACTGAGATTTCGGGTGTCGGTGTTGCAACTTGTGCTGTGACAACGCCGGCGGCGACGCCGACAGGTTGAGACACCGGTCATACGGTGCGGGTGGAGGACGTACTGGAGGTATGGAGGGATCTGCGGTGCAGTTGCAGCGCAGTCTTAGGACAAAGCTAGAAGAGCGTTCGCGTTGCGGCGGCGACCACTCAGTCCATGGCAAGTGAATTGGGCCGCTAACGGCGGCGCGGATTAACTATGTAATGGCACGCTTTGTAATTGGGGTTATGGTGTTCACTTTTTCCTTTTCTTTTCTTCTTTATGTAGCCACCTCTTCATGTGGTTGCAAGCACCAAGCAAATACGGTCACCTGTCCTGACAGATGTTTTGCCAATTAAAGTTTTTTTTCTTAATTTTTGGAAAATGACGACATAGAGGAATTTATGTTGCACTCCCTGAAGTGTTACGATCAACCTGATCAATTCGTAGGCCAGAAGAATCCAAGAGTTATTGCAATGAAAGGTCTGCGCTATTGTTAAATGGGCCTAGATGATTCTAGCTTCATTTAGGACAGGCTAATATATTTAGTGTAACAATAAACTAATTAGCTTGACGGACTGAGCTAGGTTATTTGTGGTGAAATTTGAATATCCAAGTTTAAAACATTGGTTCAACACATATGCTTGTTTTTTCTAGATTTATTTCAATACTAAACGGTGCTATCGTTTAGTAGGTGATGTGAAATGTCAACAGCATGTTCACTGCAAATTTTTTCAAATCCTGCTGGGAAATTATTAGTGGCGATCTCGTAACAGCACTTAACACCTTTCATGACCTCTGCTGTTTGAACTTTGACCTCCTCAACACAGCAAACATCGTCCTTCTGCCCAAAAAGGAGGGGGCCGAGAAGATTGGGGATTATCGGCCAATTAGCCTCATTCACAGCGTCGCGAAACTCCTGGCCAAGGTCTTAGCACTACGTCTAGCACCGGCAATGCAACAGATCATCTCCAAGAGCCAAAGTGCCTTCATCCGGGGTTGCAGCATCCATGACAATTTTCTGTACGTACACAATATGGCGAGGCACTTCCACAGAAATAAAACCCCAATGCTGCCTGTAAAGCTGGACATTTCAAAGGCTTTTGATTCGATCCGCTGGGACTACATCCTCTCCCTCTTGCAGCATATGGGCTTCCCGACAAGATGGAGGAACTGGCTCGCAGTGATCTTCTCAACAGCTTCGTCGCAGATCTTACTCAATGGCATCCCAGGGCCACCGATCCCTCACGGTCGAGGACTGCGACAAGGAGACCCCCTTTCGCCCCTCCTGTTCATTCTCGCGATAGATCCCCTGCAGCGCCTTCTCAGCCTAGCCACGGAGGCAGGCATTCTTACTAGAGTCACAAGGGACCGTGCCAGACTGCGTGTCTCTTTGTATGCAGACGACACTGTCATCTTCCGGCGGCCAGAAAAAGAGGAGGTGCAGGCCTTGAGTCACCTCTTGAACTTGTTCGGGCAGGTTACAGGGCTTCAAACGAATATCCAGAAGTCCTCGATCGCTCCGATCTGCTGCGATGGCATCGACCTAGACGACATCCTAGCTGACCTCCCGGCGGTACGGGCATCTTTCCCGATTAAATACCTTGGCCTACCGCTTTCTACCGGGAGATTGCGAAAAGTAGACTTCGAACCCCTGGTCAACAAAGCCGCGTCAAGATTGTCAGGTTGGCAGGGTCGCAACATCGCACAGGCAGGCCGAGTGACCCTCACTAAATTGGTCCTTTCCTCTCAACCTGTTTACCTCCTAACTGGCTTAAGCACCACAAACAAGGTTCTGGAATCCATCGACAGATCTAGAAAGAAGTTCCTTTGGGCGGGGGATGAAAACCTCACGGGGGAAGTGCAAGGTTAACCGGCCAACGGTCGCTAGGACAGCGGAATTGGGGGAGGGGGGGGGGGGGGGGGGGGGGCAGGCCTCCTAGACCCGGGAGATTCGCAGGAAATTTACGTTTAAGAGGAGTGGACGACGCCGGAAAAACCTTGGGTTGGCATGGGCACACCTTGTAACGAGATGGATAAATTGTTGTTCGCGGCTTCCACAGAAATTCAAATTGGAGATGGAAAGAAAATCTCCTTCTGGCACTCGGCCTGGACGGCAGGCCGCCGGCCAAAGGATATTGCACCAGATATTTACGCCTTGTCCAGAAGAAAGAACAGGAAACTACATGAAGCCTTGTCGGATAACAGGTGGATCCGTGATATCACGCTACGCCCAAACATCACTAAGAACCACCTGCAGCAATTCATAGACCTTAGCCCAGAGATTGCGGACTCGATCAGGTGGAAATAGATGGCCAACGGAGAATACTCTGCAGCTTCAGCTTACCGGGCACAATTCCTCGACTCCATCGCAACGAAACTACAACCACTGATTTAGAAGCCGTGGGCGCCAAAAAATGCAAATTCTTCGCGTGGCTCATCATCAAGAATAGAGTATGGGCGTCTAACTGTTTGGCAACCGGGGGCTGGCCAAGGAACGATGTTTGCCCCCTCTGTCGGGTGGAACCGGAATCAGCGCACCACCTGCTAGTGACATGTCAATTTACAAGGCGAGTGTGGAGTCTTATCGCTAGGTGGGTCCATTACCACCAGCTGCTTTCAAGCCATTGGGGTATCATGCACTCGGTCAAGGAGTGGTGGCACATGATGAGGAACCTTCGGGGCGTGCCATCAAGGGCGCTGAAATCCCTCCTCCTTCTGGTCAACTGGGAGATTTGGAAGGAAAGAAATGCAAGAACTTTCAACCAACCGGAGACTTCGAAACAATTCTCTTTAAGCAAAATCAAGGAGGAGGCGCGGGCACGGGGAATTGCGGGAGCTCGACACCTGGCGGATCTTACCAGAGTCTAGTGGTGGGCCACTGATCACCCTTTGTACAGTTTTTTACCGCGTTTTTTCTTGCTTTCATGTATTTTAGGGAGCCTTCCGTGGCCTCCTGTCTGTAACCCCTTTCTTTATTAATAGTAATGCGCACAGTCTGTGCTCGTCCGTTCGAAAGAAAGAAATGTCAACAGCGAGGAAAGTAGGATATGCCATAATTATAAATTTAGTGCCTATATTTGAATATAGGAATTAGGTATTAATATCCCTAGGACCTCAAAGTTTCTAAAGAAATTCTAACAATCGAAAACAGCCCTAGGATACAATCTTGTACCAAAGGTTCTATTTTGAATATATTGCATCTTATAGCTATCCTATAAAAGTTCCTAAAGAAACTCTAACCATCCAAAATAACTTGAATATATCGCATTAGTATAGGTATCCTTTGAAGGTTCCTAAAGAAACTCTAACCATCCAAAATAACCCTTACGGCATAGAAGGCAAATGCTTGGGTAGAAGATGGAAGATACTATAACCGGACCATACCATTTTGTCTTGCATTTTGTACTTTCAAAACATTGTGCGCAAATCATGGAAGTACGAAAAGCCACCAATTACCCAATGTTAACCGTATGCTAACAGATTGCAAAAGGTTAAATTTCGATGCGTGTTTCTTACTCAATAGTTCCAACTAACAGTATACAGCTGCTTAGAGAAATATTGCATTCTACATGCATGTCCCGCTATCATCCTATATATACAAATTCAATACAGTACAGTACATATCAGGGACTCCTTTCCTCTGAAAACCAGCATATAGACAACAACCACGAGTCCACGACAGGATCTATCTACAAACCGATCCATCAGGGAACAGCACGTACACTACGATCCCCTGCGTCTCATGGACGGCCACGGCGACGACGGCGTTGAGGACGAGGAGGAGGTGGTGGTGCTCTTGCCGGCCGCCATGGACGCCGCCACGGCCTTGGCCCACGCCACGAGCTCCCGCTTCATCCGCTCCTCGTCGCCCCAGATCACCGGGTCCACCGGCCGGCCCGTCTCCGCGGCGAGGAACACCGGCGCCGGCCCGCCCGCGACCTCCCCGTTGCCGCCGCCCGCCGCCCGGAACGGCCGCCGCAGCGCCGCCTCCGCTTCCAGAGCCATCGACCAACGACCCGATCCCCGCCCCCGCGCGCGCTAGCTCCACCCCCGACGCCGAGCAGCTTGACTACGCGAAGGCCAGCCACGAGAACAAGACCAGCGGAATGCGACTGAGATCACCGTGTCCTGATGGGCTCCCCAGCGCCGCGGCCGCCGTCTTTTTATGTCAGAGGCGAGAGGGGGGCGCGTTCGTTGTGCGTGCGAGCTTGGAAGGATAATTCGCTTTTATACGCGGATGCGAATTGGATCCCTCGCGCCGCGCCGCGGCGGGGTGCGTGGCGTGCGTGCGACGGGGAGCGCGCCGCGCCTGCCCGGGCGCCTCGGGTATGGTTGCGGCGTCGCGGTCGGGGCTCCGGCGGGATGGGACGGCCGTGGCAGCTTCTGTTCGGACAGCAGGCTAGCTTGGTACACGCAGGACACGATTCTCGCGAAAGCGAACGTGCCGGTGCACCGAATACCAATACCGGACACTTTTGTCTCCGTGCATGTTTGACGCTCGACGCGACAGTTTATTTTTCTTTTAACAAAAAGGACGACATATCTGTGTGAGATACATGAAAATATACTTTCATACATAGTACTCTCTCTATTCCAATTTATATGTTGATTTAACCTTTTAATAGGGTTTTCGCTGTGCACTTAGATACACGTTATATCTGTACATAGTAAAAATTATACATCAAGAAAAACTAAAACGATCTATGAAACAAAAGGAGTATGTTATATCCAGCATATCCATCCATGGTCCATGGATTGAGACTTCGAGAGCCTTCACCATTGAGCCAGGATATGAATCGAACTACCAACCATCACGATCGGCACGTATAGAACTTGCTAGGTGGCTCGCAACAGGAAGCTTCCTATGGTCCGCCCCCACCTTTCTTTCGATTTTTGTTAAAATAGAATTTGTATGTGAACTTTTAGTTTCCAAAACTATTTGGACGATTATCGACAGAACTTTTTCCATGGTAATTTCTTTCAATAAGTTTCGTTTTTAGATCATTCTTCCAATAAGTTCCACGAAAGAACCTCAAACTTAAGTCTGGCGTACGTTGTATCTGGATATTAGGAAAATCAGAAAATATGCTCGTGTTTTGTTATGAGCAAAACCGTATAAATTTATTAATTAATATACTATAATACTAAAAGTGATTTGTAAAAAATATATATTATACACTATACATATTTTGTGGTGAATTTTGTATTACAATTAAAGAGTAATGACCCAGTACGTAGAACTATGGTCAGGGATATCTGTTTTACTCGTTAAGTGCTAAATTTACATAGTTTCAAACCTTCATCTCACCCTTCAATATAGGTTCACCTATCAACACATGATAGACTAAAGTCAAAAGACGGAAAAGACGGTCCGCTCTTTAAAAATTACTAGTAAAATATGCTCGTGTGTTGCTACTAGCAAAGCCATATAAATATATTAATTAGCACACTATAATGTTAAAAGTAATTTTTCAAAAATGTGGTATATTATTCAATATATGTATCTTGTCCTAGTATTTTTTTATTATAATTAAAAGAGTAATAGTTTGGCTCGCCACCATAAAGATTGCTAAAAACAGTGGCTAACGTGAAAGTTTCAGCTTTTAAAGGTCGCAGGGGTTTAAATATAAATAAATTCTAAGTTTTGAGGGTTTAAACGCAAAAGATATGAGCTTTTAAACTATAAATTAGACGAAATGAGGGATTTTTCTACAAAATTAGCATGGTCACTGTATAGTTATTAGACCACTATTTCATTTTTAGTCCAAATAGGATGAATTCTTTACCATTCTCACCTACTTGTTCATGGTATGATTGCCGGATTTCTTCCATCCCAAACGCGAGGTTGGCAGTTTAAGATCACAACCTGCATATTTTATTTATTTTTACCTAATCCGTGCCGGCCGAGGACTAATCAGATCCACCCTCCAACAGTATATGACGGATAAAAAGTCAAATGATGGAAGAAACGGCCCGCTATTTAGAGATAGGTACTTGTTTTCTTTTAGGAAAACTACAGCAGCCCTAGGGTTGCCTGAGTGAAGAATAGTCGTTAACATAAGTTCTAGAAACTTGTCCAACTAAGTTTCAATTTAAATAATTAATTTAACAAGAAATAAGAAACAGAATTCCCACAGTGGCACCTCGTGCAGGCATGATGCGGTAGCGTGCCCGGATGCAGGCGTGTAGCCGAAGGGGACAGAGTTTAGCTCCGCGCTACCGTGGGGCCGCCCGCACGCGCGCGGCGCCCGGGCAGGGCGAGGAACGAGCTCCACTGCACATGCACGGCACGACACTCCTCTGTCAGCGCACGTCCCATCCTGTCATGGGTATCGTTTTCTTTCTTCTCCACACCACCCACACACACACACACACACTCTGATTCGCAAGATACATCAATTGGTTTGGTGCTCACCGGCCGTAGGATGTCCTTTTGGGCCAGTTAATCTTGGTGGGGCCCTACCCGGCCTCTCCTTATCGTCTTGGTAAACCGGAGGTTAGCATCACCTGACGGACCTTAGCATTGAATACGATCAAGGACAACGACCCCAAGCAGCTGTAGTAAGTACCAAATTGAACTCTGGAAAAGTAGTAGTGGTAAGTACCGAATCCGTATATTCGAGGAATTTGGTTCCACACTGATGCGTCGTTGCATCGCAGATCTGCCGTTCGTTTTCTAGTTTAGGGACAGAGTAGCGTTCGTGTTACGGCGGTGATCACTCGATTACTCGACGGCGAGCGAATATCACGGCGGCTGTCTGTTCAACGCATTCAGGCTGTTTCATTCCGAGACAGCGCTAGGTAGAGGTGGCCGGCCAGGCCCAGCCCTCTCGCGCCTCGTGCCATGTCGGATCTGATTTCTAGGCACGTGAGACACGTCGTGCCATACCGTAACCGCACGACAATCATTTTACTACACTCAAGCACAGCCTATGGCACATCGGCACGTCTTCATGCCGTGCTGGTATAGCACGTATAGTTTTCGTTCTGTGGATACCCGTATGTATGTTAAGTACCCGTTGCTACATGAAGATATTTCTATGTATAGAAAATGAAAAATCATCTCTTTTGAATGATTCTATTAAAAATAGACGGTTGTTAATTAGAAAATAACATAAATTGATTAATATTAGAACAACTGGCTACACACAGGTTGACATGCCATTTTCGTACCATGCTGATCCAAAATACGGTCGTGCTGTACAGCTCATCGTGCTAAGATCCTAGGCACGGTACGGCACTTCATGTTCGTGTCATGCCGCCATGATCCAAAATTTTTCATATCGTGCCATGCTCAGATCGTGCTAAAATCGTACCGTAGTCTGCTTAAAAATAGCACGGCGTAAGTCCGAGCCCTAGGCGGTAGGGGATCGGAGATCCTGATCGATTAAGCGCTGGTGGAAGGCATGTTACATACGTAGTGGCATGATTCCCTTCAATTTTTTTAGTTACGGGTAGTTAGGGGGAGACCATGGTCACCCCTCCTTTATTTTCACTTAATTTTGGAAAAAAAAATTGGCCTAAAGGAATTGAAGACTCAGCATGAGTATTTACTACAGTCATCCTCTTCGAAACATAGACCTGAAGAATTCAAGGGTTATCGCAATGAAGGATCTGCGTTATTTGTGTGACAGAATGGTAATTTCGAGTCGATTTATTGGGACGAAGGATTAGGATTAAATTCCCTAGGCCTTGAAGAACTCTAGAGCAATTTAGCATATCCAACTTGTTAACGTGCTACCGAAACGTACTGTGGTGGTAAGGGTGGGAATGTTTTCAGAAAGGAAAAAAAAAAGCTCGGGAGTACATTGTTCCAGACCTGTTATAAGAAAAAGTTAGAGAGGGACCTTTTGGGCCACTTATAATGGGCCATTAGCCAGCCACACACATTTAACAGAAGAACAAAGGTCATGGGCTAGTCCAGTTTTGGGCCCAAAGCTCTGTACCGTTCTGCAATGTCTGGGGCTTTGGGCCCATAGGGCCAGCCAAACATTTTATTTGCTAACAGCAGAAGGAAACCCATTTTAAGATGGGACGTACACGAACCTTTTCTCTGCGAGAGATCAGAGTATCGAACACAAATATTACAAGGCATGGACATGTAGCCAGTTAATCAAATACTGCTTTATTTATCGTACAGGACAGGGGAACATGCGAGGGCTTATTTATCAATTATCGCTTTGTTCTCTGAACATGCTAGTGCTCGCTGCAGCTAGCCGCCGGTCGCCGGAACACAGCACGGTAGCATCGCCGGTTGACGATCAATTTTGCACTCGAGTCGCATCTGTCCGGACCTAGCTGACAGAAACTTCATCATCACATAAAAAATATAGACAGCCACGACGATAGAATCACCCTAGAACGGTTTCTGTCGGAGGTTCACCAGCTTATAAGGTTATCCCCTAAGAAAGTTACGGCCAAGTGCATTTCATTATAGGACGTCCAGATTGGCGTCTGGAAAAGAAAAGGTGCGCACGCAAATGATCAGAGGATAGAGGGTACGAAGCTTTACCATCATCTTAAATTAAATTTTAGTCTAGATAATCTAAGATCCGGATTCTAAAAGGTCGGACTCTTATCGCTAAAAATATTAAGGGCAAAGTTGGATTGTGAAGAGAGTATCATGACCACAATCCATTACCATGCCTGTATGTAGCATGATAAAGATAGTTAAAGAAGATGCATTCCTTTTTTTAAAGATGCATATAGGAGACGTACATACAATAGGATATGCGCAATTTTTTTTTCCGCGAACGTGGCTGAGCACGTATTTTATTAAGAGAAAAGTAATACGATCGTTACAAACCTTAATAGGCAGAGGCTATTAAGGCGATTACAAGCACCACCAAGCAAGTGGTAGGCGATCCTAACACTAAACAGCAGCAGCAAGAACAACGGGGGAGGGAACATACACAAACCCACAGCCCTAGACACGACCACACCTCAGGACCACACCTTTGAACCTGCTAAAAGATACAACAACCTCGAGGGTGCAAAAGGACTACAACTCATCAAAGGTGGCAAAGCATCCACCCAACCAACACAACCAACACGGCCAAGCATCCGCCTAAAGCGATTACCAACGAACGCGAGGGCGGCAGCCAAGCATCCGCCAGAGCAAGCAAAGAAACGACGGCAAAGCATCCACCAGACAACGACCAATGCAACCTAGATGAGGTGGACAAAATAAAGCGAAGGCAAGCGCAGAAGCAGGAACATCCAAAGAAGAGTCAACGACCACCGCCGGGACCAGGCGAAAGGGGGCGTCGACCGGCCACAATCCCGTCGACGACAAGCGAAGCTTCCAAAATGACGCCTCAAAGGGAGCGACGCCAAAGGCGCCGTCGTCGTCCGACCAACGTGGTTAAGATTTTCACCTGGAAAGCACACCGGAGAGAAGAATGAGGGATAAAATGACGCCTTCAAGAAGGTAAATGGCGTCCGAGAGCGTCGCCGTCACTGGCCCATAGGCAGGCCCTAGGCTTTCGCCTACACCCTGATGCCTCTCCAGAGCCAACGGAACCGCTAGAGCATCATCATGCAGCCGACAAGTGCCGCCACAACGCAGACCGAGACCGCCGGTCGGCCATAGGCCATGGCCCCCGACAGGGCGGCGCCACCAACGACGGACAGAACGTGCCAAAAACATCGGCTGGCGGGCGGCTCGAGCCAGGCACCACGGCCGGCGACGACCTGGGGCAAGGCACCACAGCCAGGCACCCCACCAACGGCGGGGGCACGACAGCGAGGCCGGACACCAGCGCGCCCCCTCGTGGAAGGTGGCGGCCGGCGCGCACACGACGCAGCGGAGGCCGGCCCGCCCTCGAACGCAAGACGTGCCCCGCAGAGGAGGGCGACGCCCGTGAACACAAGACGCACAGCCACCAGGGGCGACTGCGACCCCAGCCACCGCGGCGAGGACGACGACCACCGCGGCGAGGGCGGCAGCCACTGCGACGGGTGTCCTGCGAGCGCTAGAGGGAAGTGGGGAGCCGGGACAGGCGGTCCCCGGCGCCGCGCCCGGATCCTGCTAGGGGCGCCCAGATCCAGCGAAGGGATGGCTGGATCTAGCCCGGCAACCGGCGGCGGGCGGCGGCGGAGAGGTAAGGCGACGTCTAGGTTTCGAGGCTTGGGAAAAGAGAGGATTGAAGGAGGGCGGAGGCAAATCGAGCTCGCTTCGGCTCGCCTAGGGGAGAGGGTGGGTGGGGTGCGGCGTCGCCCCCCGAGTCGCCAAGGAGGACGACCTGGGGGTGGAGGGGTGGTCCATATGCACAATTAGGCAAAGTTATTCTGATACATATGTTTGTGTCATTGATAGGTGGGACGAATATGTTTATGTCATTGACAGGTGGGACGATGTAGACATGTCAAGAGCACGCTTCTTAGAAGTTTACCATACACATCTCCTTGACAGGTGGGACCGGCCATCATAACGTGAGAGGCCATGCGTAGATATCTACATGTTCCTCCCTAGATACGTACGTACAAGGCTAACGAGTTGGACATCACTGGTTTCAACGAATCAATTCCGTGCCGGTGAGGATTGCAGTACCACTGTATATACACATATTTTTTGTTTCATGAGTTGACAGAGTTGCACTGAATTTAAGGATGTGGCGGTTACGCAAAATCCAAATGGTAGCTAGGCTTCTGAACTAAGTTATCGTAAGGTTCGTTATTCTTTCGTAGCAGTTGCCAGCTAAGATCACCACCAATAGAATTAACGAAATTAACGATAAGACCGTGGTGTTTTTCTATGCTCAAAGCTAATCTACCTCCTCCGGTATCTTCCATGGAGTTCACCGTCGTGTTTACCTTGTTCCTGAAGTAAACGATTATTACTAGTTGTCCTATCGCCAAACCATTTCTAGACAGGTTTATTAGAACCTTGACTACTTTTCTTCCTTTTTTGTCGTTGCCCCCATATATATTGCATCTCCCTCCGTCCTATGAAAATTGCAATCCCGCATTTAAAAAAAATCCCACAAAGAGTGCAATTCTAGAGATTGGATCTCAACTACCTACCTAAGCTCAGATTTAATTTGCATGTCAAAACTAACCACATGTGGCAAACAAATAAGGGCATTGGAGTCTTTTTACGCCATCACTAATTTGTCTAAAAATAATTAGAATTGTACTCTTCATGGGATGGAGGGAGTAATAATCAACAAAATGAACTTGTTTCCAATGTATGTTTTTGCCCAGCGGATAAATAGTTCTGCACTATATGAAATATCCATGCAAACACACTACATATGTTTGGGTGATATGAAAAATCACGTGAATTACTCATCCTTTAGAGAAATTGTAGACTACGTGGACCAGCAAGTAAAAATGTGAAAGAGACCGGGGATGAACTTTAGAGAAGAAAATTGTAGAAGAGAGAAAATATGATTAGCCATGAAAGATAGGTTGGAGCTTCGGGGTGCCCATGCAGTTGAGGATGGAAGATGAGGGGCTCCAGTTTGGTGTTTCAAATCTAGGAAGAAAATTTAGTTTCCTCATCTAAAATTCAAGATACTCATCACATTTATGTTTGGAATCCAGTGGCCTAAAATCCTACCAACTACCAACAAAAGTTGATCATATTAGCTATTAGTTGTTTCCAATAAAATTATATGTTTTGCAAAATCTGGAATACGAAGCTCCTACCAACTGCCAAAGTAAGTCACTAATATTATCTCAATGAATATAACTCTAGAAAAATATTGTATAAGAGAGTGGCCAACAAGAGAGAATGACAAAATATGGATGGGTGGATTGGAGATGAACTTCATAGAAGAAGAAGAGGGAAAACATAGTAGAGAAAGTTAGGTTAATGGTTGGGGTGCCATTGCCAATACTAATCACGATGGATTCCAATGGAATATGAGTGCACCAAACTGGTATTTAAATTAGAACGTAGAGCTCATTTTGTTGTGTAATATTTTAACTCCCATATGTGATATTCAATTGCCAAAAATCCAGGCAGTTGCCAGAGTAAGCCGCTGATATCATCTTAATAGCTGTTTCCAGTGAAAACACCTGTTATGTTAAATTGAACAAACAAAATGCTTGGCAACCACCATAATAAGTCACTGATATATGCTCAGCAGCTAGTGTTGGGTGTATGTTGGGTGTATGTAATGGTTGTGTCTGCTTGTTAGCAGTGGCGGATCTAGAATAATTGTTAGGAAGGTTTTCTTTCACCTCTAGATAACTTAAGTCTCTCCTCGCAGTGCATCCATGGCAAAAAAAATGTAGGGGCCCCACCTTAGGGGGGGCTCCATGGGTCCGGCAGTGGTACGGGGGGATGGAGCCCCTCCAAACCCACTGCTACATCCGCCCTTGCTTGTGAGGCTCATGGAGATGCATGGCTGATAAAATTCTTAAGAAACGTCATAGAGATGGTTGCGCTGATAAAATGTAGCACGGCAAAATGTGGCAAGCATAATTAGGGAATGAACATCGGAGAAGGAGGAGAAGTTAATAAGCAAAAGAAAGATAAGGATTGGTGCTTGGGGTGCCAAAATAGTTGAGAACGGACCATGAGGGGTAGTAGTATTAGGAAGATTTCTCATATTAGGATGGATAGCTTATTTTCTCACAATGACATTTCGAAAATACTACTTGCATCACACTCATATGCAAAATTCAACGGCTAATAGGCCTACCAACTGGCAGAGTAAATCACAATACTCGTTTATTAGCTGTTTCCAATAAAAATATGTGGTTTTCAAAATGAAAGGGAAAAAGGCAAGCAAAACACCGCAAAACGCCAAAAACTTTCATCATCTTTTTCTGGACAAAATATCTCAAATGATAGTGAAAAATATGAAAACCAATTCAAAAACATGCCAAGAAGTTATATCAATTCTCAACAAAATAGACATAAGAAACACAAGCAAACATCAAGAATTTGTGAAAATATAAAAAAAATCTTTACAATATTGCCTAAATGTCACATCAGATTCTCACAAACTACTACCAAAACACAAGAGGAAACACAGTGGAAAGAAAAGAAGAAAAAAGGAAGAAAAGAAACGGTATAAAAGGGTCAGCATAGCTGTCACCCCATCCAAACCGTCCTCTCCAGCGCAAAACCCCTTGCAACCTGTCTGTCTGTCTCTCTCCCCTCCCCCAACCCCAACCCACCTGATCATCAGATTCCCCCTCTCCAACGATCATTAAGCCACCTCGATCACAGCGAGGTTTTATATGGAAGCCGACTCGTCCGCTTCCAAAACCAGCCGCGCACAGAGAGCGAGCGCACGGCGGCGAGCCGCGGCGCAACAGCAACGCGAGGCGCAGTAGCCCGGCCCAGCCCCTCCCGCCGCGTGCCTGCTAGCTCCCGCTCTCCGCTGCCTGCGAGACCACCGCCGAGCCCTCGGCCGCGCCGCGAGCCCCGGCATCCCCCGCGCGCGCGTGATGGCCGCCGCCGCGCCGTCTTCGTCCGCGTCCGCGTCGCCGGCCGCCGGCGGCGGGCCGCGGCCGTACCGGTCGCGGTTCGGCGACACGACGCTGACGAAGGTGTTCGTGGGCGGGCTGGCGTGGGAGACGCCCTCGGAGGGGCTCCGGCAGCACTTCGAGCGGTACGGCGACATCCTGGAGGCCGTCGTCATCACCGACCGCCTCACCGGCCGCTCCAAGGGCTACGGATTCGTAAGCCCGCCCCCCGCCTCCCCCATCCCCTTCCTTTTCTTCCCGTGTGTGTGTTCCTGAGGTGGCCGTGTGTGTCTCTACGCGTGCGCGCGCAGGTGACGTTCCGGGAGCCGGAGGCGGCGCGGCGCGCGGTGCAGGACCCGAACCCGACGATCGCCGGGCGGCGCGCCAACTGCAACATTGCCTCGCTGGGGCCGCCGCGCCCCGCCCAGCCTCGAGGTGAGTGACAACCCCAAGGAAAAACAAACTCCTCATCTACACACACGCGCGCATTGATCTCATCTGCTCCTCGATCCCGGCTCGACCCCCACCCCATCCCGTCTCCTGCTCATCGGCAACACGACTACCCCACCCACCAGCAGCTCGCGCAGATTCCCTGGTCAATCCAGCGCCTCGCCATTGCCACCGTACCGGACGTGCCTTTCCCCTCCCCTTCCGCTCACACGAGCCGGGAGGTGGTAGCCGACGGCATGCAGCCGAGGCTGACGCGCGGGCCCGCCGCGAGTAAAGCCACGCCCGGCGTGCCAGCACACGGCGGTAGCAGCAGCAGCGAGCTCGCTCCGGAGTCATATGGGTGAGCTTGCCCAGGCTGGCCTGTCAGTTCAATTGGGTTCGTGCCCCACCCCGCGTGGCCGGCCGTTCGATCGATCGCCATTTCTTTCTCTCTCTTTTTCCCCTGTCGCCGCAGACGACCAACTGGCAGTTAGAACGGCAGTTATGGGCTCGCCCCCATCCACAGCTCCCTCCCGATTTCTTTTCGGTTTCTTTTGGCGGAGGATTCTCGCTTTGACCGAACGTGTTGGGGGAGGCCGCGGCCGGTTGCGGCCAGTTCACTTCACCCCCATGGGTGCCAGCGGTGACGAGGTGTAAAGGCCATGGGCGGCCGGGACGGGACGGTGGCCACTGCCCATGGTCTAGTGGAGGGGGGAATCGGGAACGATCCCTAGTGAACAACGCCTGGCCTTAGAAAAAAAAAAAAAAAACAGGTCGGATTAGAATACTCGGCCGCGTGTATCCTCTTTGACCGGACCGGTTTTGGGGAGGCCTGCCTGAGCCCCCGACGACTGTTTTTGGTTTGGGAGGGTTTCGAAGCCAACAACGCCCGTCCAAGATTGGATTCGCTGCGGGCGCCGTCCTTGACCAACTAATTCCCTGTTCCTCCGTAGTACCACCGCGCCGCATTGCAGCCGTCGCCCCGCGCCGCTGCAGGTCCGTATCATCGCACCGTCCGGCGGCAGGAGCAAAGCGACCCTGAAGTGAAGACGCGCACGCGGCGTGCCTTGAATCTTGATGGGGGGGAACCGGTGGCTCCTGGCCCCGTGGGCCTGGTTTTCACCGCGCCTTTGAGTGCGCCGTTGGAGACTCGCCGTAGGCTCGGAGCCCTGCCTGCCGGCTCGTGGAAACTGAAAAGGAGCGAGCGCGAAAGCAGTAGGCGACGACGAGGCGGCGAGCGAGCCGGAGCCCCCCAGTCAAAGCGGGGCGCGGCGAGGGCGCACGTGGCCGCGGCCTGCACGCGCAGGTGGGAGCAACAGTGCTGTCGGTTTCGCTTGCCCACCGGCTGACGCGCGCGCGCTCGCGGCCTGAATTTCCCTGCGCGCGCGGCTCATTTATTTGTTTCGTGTTGTTGCTTTCCCAGCCTCTCTCTCTCTCTCTCTGCCTGCAGCCAATAACATGGCAGGTAAATTGCTGTTGCAGGGAGGGGGCCCTACGCCGCCGGGCCCCACTTTCAGCAGGTCCCGCAGCCGGCGGCCCAGGGCCCGCACTTCGTCCCCAGCAGGGCGCCGGGCTCTCCGCAGATGATGCCCCAGCACGGCGGTGCCCCGGCGGCTGCGATCTACCCGTCTCCGTTCGGGTGAGTGCCCTGTCTGTCAGTCTGTCCATCCACTTCCTCGCTTGCCAAGTGCCAAACTGCTCAAACTCGTACGGATTCAGGTAACACATGACACGACGACAGTACATTGCCGGTGTATGATGTTTGACTACTAGTCGAGCTCTCAAAGGATTATAGCTCTAGAAATGCCGTTCAATTTCAGCTGGTGCCTTGGTGATGATCGAGCTCCGCCGGTCGTCGTCGTCCATGGGGACGACACGGCAGCATCTAGGCATTCAACTCTGGATCCTTAGAAAAGGAGCTCGGTCCCCCCACACGCCACTGCTGTAGGTCTCTTTCACCGTATGCATGTAGCATGCACTGCAGGCAAGGGTGTCTGCCTCCACTGCCAACAAAACAACACTCTCTGCACTTGTTGCTGTGCAGCGGGGTTTAATGGCTCCTGTATGAGCGGCATTAACACCACTCCGGCTCGTCCACAATTACATGCTAGAGCAGCACAGCACCCTTCTGTTTGGGTCTCTTAAGATTGGGATTTCGAAATGCAGCGCTTCATGCTCCTGTTCGTTTTCTTGAGTGAGTTCATCCTCTATGCTCAGTTCCTGACCTTAATTGTGAAATGGAACGTAGCCGCAGCAGCTGTTTTCTTCTCATGATATAGTCCTAGTTCTGGGGTAGGAATGTAGGTCAGTGATCTAGATTCTGGCCTTTACAGCCTTTGCATGTACCGTGCTGGTAGTGGATAAGTTGGGCCAGATGTGGGCAAACCCTTCCTTTTTCCAGTCTAAAATCAGCCACTGAAGAAGCTGCAAAAACTTTTGCAGGTACTGGTACCCACCTGACTTTCAATACCCACAGGTAAGCATGCTCCCCTGTGCCCTTTGTTTTTACCTTTTCTCACATGCAAGTTTGCCAGTGCCACTTGTCAGCGCACATGCCTTACTAGCTAGGGATCGCTCCACCCCGTATCTGCAGTGATATGTAAATATAATAAATGTCGCTGTTACCGATCCCGGTCATATTTTGCGTTGACGATCTGCTTTCTGAAGAACAGGAGCTGCCGCAACTCTGTTATCGCTTCACTCTGTTGTACTGATCACCTCGAGGCTAATTTCACATGTTTGCTAACTGATGAATAAGCAGGCCTTGGCCAATCCGCAAGTGCTGCAGAGCTACTATCCCCAGCTGTACGGCATGACCTCGCCGACGGCATCACCCTTCCACCAGTACGTCGGGTACATGGCGCCTCAGGCTCCGACGCCCAGGGCGCTGCTCCCGCCGCCGCCGGCGCAGCAGGTCGCCGTGCAGCCGCTGGTGCAGCATCCGCCGGCGGCGCAGCAGGTGGCGGTGCAAGCGCTGCTGCAGCACCCGACGCCGCAGATTCAGGGCTCTTTGTTCCCCGCTCCTTCGCTTCCGCACAACTTCAGGCTCCAGCTGCCGCCGCCTCAAGCTCTGTCAGTAATGCCTCCCAACACAACAGGTACGAATGTTTGCATCTCTTGCGTTCTTGATACTACCATTTTCCTAGAAAGTTTTACTACAAGACAGTGGTAACTGAATTTTTTTTTTTACTGAAATGTGACAGAATCGCAGCCAGCTGATCAGGCCCCTGCCTCTGCAGCTCGAGCGACAAACGCGAGCAGTACTCCGGGTGCCTGATCAAGGGCTCAAGGCCAGCTGGAGATAAAACATTGGATTCAGCAACAAACCTTCAAATTAACCGACTTTTTTTTGGGCCCAAGAAAAACAAGTCTCTCTCCATCTCCATCGATCTGCTGCGGACGAAGTTATTGATGGTCTGTAACAGTCGCTCAGGATGTTGACTCCAGAAACAAACGACAGACATTTCGGTTTTTTTTTTCCCCTCATTGTTCCTCATTCTTTTATGAGTTTCGTCAAAGCTGCTCCCTTGGTGAATCCGTTGTAAAGCCAAACTGGGTTTCATATCAACATCTCAGGATTTCGGTTAGGCAAGGTTCGGGTTATTTCGCTGTTATTGGTGCGGTCTCCAGTATAATAATTTCGATCCCGGAAGTTTTATTGACTCTTCTTTTCTAGATGTTTCATTCATCTAGGATTTGTAAGGGAAAGTGCCACAAAGAAGAGCAAATGGCGTGAGAAGCCCAACGCTAGTCTCCGAGCCAATCCATGCGGTACAGCCTAGCCCATTATACGACTACTGAGTGGGCCGCTTCGCTCTCCCGGGGATGACGTGCTCCAAAGGCTCCAGCGCCGCGACGGCCCGAAACTCCTGTAGCCAATTATGGTGAATTTCTTGTGACGAGTGACGACGGGCTTGATGGAGCTTCCTTTCGGCGCTAATCATGTGCTTAATTGCTCAACCAAACATGTAACCCGGACGACTCACCTTGGGCTCAAATCGTTCTCCGCTTCGATTTCTCTCCGGAACTTCTCTTCAATTTGTTGCCGAATTGGATACCGAGAAGACACCAAAGTTCAGCCGTTGCCGTCACAATGCAAAACAACAACAACAACAACAACAACTTAATGACTCATGTATCGATTAGGCAGAGCTCCTGCCTTTTCAAAAAAAAAATAATAGGGTCAAAGTTCACATTTTCTAAGGCTAAACGATCCAGTTACCAGCCGATTTTGTATGCTAAAACGGATACGCAGGAGATTCGTAGTCCGGTAGCCGACACGGCCCTCCTCCGAACGGTAGCTGGTGGCGACAGGTACGAGAGCATTAGGTGAAAACTGGCGAGCAAGTAAAAAGGCCGGCGCGATTGATCAAAAAGAAAAAAGAAAAAAAAAAACGCCGGCGCGTTTAGCTCGACGCCAAGCGGGCAAGTGAAACCGAGCAAGTAAAAAGGGTTTGCTCTCCCATGATCGCCCCCAACCAAAGCCCGGGTCGCAGGCGTGATGCACCTAACCTGCGCAGAGAATCCAGACGTGCCGGACCAAATCTTAAAAGTTGAAGCTCGTCCCCAAGGGCAGTTGTGGTCGTGTCATATTTTTAAAGCCTTACTCAATTTTGTTGTCTTTATTTATGTACAAACATTCTTTGTATGAAAAAAAGGGAAAGGATCCCAAATGTCAGCTCGAAACATCTCGAACCGGAGTGACGCGAGAGTTCGTGTGCCGCTTTTCAAAAAAAAAATTAAATAAACAAAAAAAAAAGAGTTTGTGTGCCGGTTCCAAATGTCAGCTCGAAACATCTCGAAAAAATGGTCAGGTTGCCAGCTCCATTCCGCTTCCATCGGGCACCAGCAACTCTGATCCACCATGTATTAGATTGGCCCATACTATGCTTAAAGATACGAGTGTCATTATATACTATTATGCTGCAAAATATGTTCATAATCTTTCGTGATTGTTTACATGGATTTTTTATATATGCGTTTCTCAACCACTGCAGTTAATTAATGACCGTGGATTGGATTGTTCTTAAAACAAGGTTCTAAAGAAGAAGAAAAAAAATAATGTTGTTAGCAAGCGAAGTGACCCCTTCGGTAGTAGTTCAAGGGAATAAAGTGGGACGGAAGATTTATAGGGGAGTTAACTTAAGTGCTCAGACAAAATATATAATTTGGTGAAAGAGTAGGAGTTCTCCTTTATTTAATCATATATTTAATACGGGTCCCAATGCTGAAACCCGTAATGTAAAAGGTCGTTAAACATAAACCTGGCTAGATAACTTTTTTTTCCTTTCACCTTTGTGCCTTAACTTTTTGGCCATTAGTGGTGGTTGGGGAGCATGGAGGTTAGGATCATGGCTTCTGTTATCTTCAAAGGACAGCTAATGCATGGCAAACAAGTTTCTTTCTAAGTAGTACTATGGCTCTAACAAGGCAGGCGACGTACGGGCTGTAGATGTCATCAGCTAGATGGCGCATCTATTCACGACAGAATTATCAACTATTTGGATGACTGGAATGTTCCGTGACGTGTTGGGTCCAAAAACTGGAAATACAAATAAAATCAAACGCCCAACATTTTTGTCCTGCTAGTGGTTCCTTTGTGCGCCGCGCCCAGCATAATGGCTTCCGTTGGCTCCAAAGGGCAGACACCCGCGGATTATCTTAGCAAAACGTACGCCCGCCCACCGGAGCGCATCCTGTGCCCGAGCAGCGGTGACGACCGAGGGGTGGGTGGTGGGCTGGTGGCCGAGCGCGCCGTGGCGCCCGATCGAGCTCGTGCGGGCCTCGCGCTGGACGTGTCCGGGAAGCTCGCCGCCGGCGGCCTCTTCATGTCGTGGAAAGCAAGCGCCGGCGCTTTTGCGGCCGCGCTGAACGTAGTCAGCTCCTCCGGCGCCGGCGCGGCGGTGCCACGTCGAGAAGGAGGCTAAACTAACGGGACATCACCGCCGTCGAAATGCGCTCGTGCATGTGCTTGCTGCTACTCGTGACAGCACACATGGAAAAGAGTCAAAAAGGGCTCAGGAACAAGCCACCGAATATCGCTGTGGCCGTCCGCGGGCATCTCGATCGCAAGTGACGGCGCGCGGTGCGATTCGCCGGATCGAGTTCCCGGCCGTGTGACCATCGAGCGGCATGACACACACACACCCACCTTTGACCTCGACCCGACAGCGGCTTTATCCTCCTCACTGGCATCATCAGCAACGGTGCGAGCGCGACCCGCTTCCTTCGAGGCGCAGGCGATCGAGCCGGGCGGCAACTTGGCCAGTGGCGCGTGGCGACCGGTGACTTTTCCACGAACGCTTTTGCTCTCACGCCTGCCTTGTCTAGGCCTCCATCGGTCGAGATCTCCGGCGTCTCTCTCCCCGTCCCTCATGCCGTCGAGGAGCAGTCCAGTACGACGAAGACGGTTTCATGGCGTATCTTTCCATTGATCCTGCACACTTCAGCAGCAGCAGCATGCAGTAGGCTCTAGACTGTAGACTGTAGACCAGGAAAGGGACGCGTACACAATTGCGTATCGACCGGTGCCACATCCATCCCCACAGGATACGATCCGATGGGCGCAGCAGCAGCACAGCTGTAGACGGTGCCGTGCGCCGCCCCAGAAGCGACCAAGGCCTCCGATCCGGCCAAGATCCGCACGGGGTCGCGGCCACCCCGGCCTTGCTCCGATCCGGGGCTTAAAAAAGGAAACCGGGAGGCGACCCGTCCCGTCCGCTGCCGCCCCGCCCGGAGCCGACAAGCGCTCGGGGTCAAGGGACCCGGAGGCCGGAGCCAATCCTCGGCAAGCGTCTGCCCTGCCGCCGCAGAGGGTCGTCGCTCGCAGTCGCAGCGGCATCCGGTGGCGTCCCAGCCCTGCCTGCGTGCCCCGAGATCTTCGTCTGCCGTGGGCGGATGCGGCAGCCCGGAAAAACAAATCGTTTGCCCACGCACGCACGCAGCGGGGCCGGTCAGCCGGCGGCTGGATCCGGCGAATCTCGGCGGCGGAAAAACGGGCGAGGGAAACGTTTCTTATTCCGGCGATCTCAGGTGAGGTCACGCCTGGATTGGCTGCCCGCCCGGGTCAGACGACCACGTGCGTCCACGACCACTGACTCCCAAGTGAAAAGAGCTCTCGCCTTGCATTGTACTAGGAGCTACTAGCTTCTGCAACGGCACCATGCGGGAGAGCAGCCAGCAGAGGTCGCTGCTTGGGCACGCACTTTATTTCGGTCACGTGCGGCGCGCGAGCGGGCGGGGCAAGATTTTGTGCCCAGGGAGAGAACAGATATGATTCCGGACGACACGATCTTGTCTAGTAGACCGTGTGAATATATCGGTCGCGACGACCAAATCTAGGGCCCATCCCGCCGCAGATATATCCGCTTCGGTATCCGCGGCGGCCGCGCACGACGGCGACCGCACCGGACCGGGACGGGGTGCTCGGCTCGGCCTAGCCTATTTAGACGCTCCGGCCAGGCTCGGACCCCGCCCATTTTTCACCTCACCGCCACTGCTAGGTAGCGAAGCGAAGCGAGCAAGGAGCTGTGCGCGCTAGCGCCGCCGCCGCCGAGCCATGGAGAGGAGGGCGCACGCGATGCTGTTCCCGTTCCCGTGCTCGGGCCACATCAACCCGACGCTGAAGCTGGCGGAGCTGCTGCACGCGCGCGGGGTGCACGTGACCTTCGTCAACACGGAGCACAACCACGAGCGGCTGCGGCGGGGGGCGGCGGCGGCCGGGCTGCGGGGGCGGGAGGGGTTCCGGTTCGAGGCGGTCCCGGACGGGCTGTCGGAGGAGGACCGGCGGAGCCCCGACCGGACGGTGAGGCTGTACCTGTCGCTGCGGAGGAGCTGCGGCGCGCCGCTGGTGGCGCTGGCGCGCCGGCTCGCGGAGCGCGAGGGCGCCCCGCCCGTCACCTGCGTCGTGCTCAGCGGCCTCGTCAGCTTCGCGCTCGACGCCGCGGAGGAGATCGGCGTGCCGGCGTTCGTGCTCTGGGGCACCAGCGCCTGCGGCTTCGTCTGCACGCTCCGGCTGCGGGAGCTCCGCCAGCGGGGCTACACGCCGCTCAAAGGTCCGTCGTGCTTGATGATTTACTGCTCGCGTGATTGCATGATCGATGCATGCATGTCGTCTTTTGTTTTGCCTGGAGTGATCGAGATCACGATCCTGATTCGCGTGCGCCTGTCGTTGCAATGGCAGACGAGAGCTACCTGACGAACGGGTACCTGGACACGGCCATCGACTGGATCGCCGGGATCCCGCCGGTGCGGCTGGGCGACGTCTCCAGCTTCGTCCGGACGCTGGACCCGCAATGCTTCGCGCTGCGCGTGGAGGAGGACGAGGCGAACAGCTGCGCCAGGGCACGGGGCCTCATCCTCAACACGTTCGAGGACCTGGAGCCCGACGTCCTGGACGCGCTCCGGGGCGAGTTCCCGCGGGTGTACACCATCGGGCCCCTGGCCGCCGCCATGCACGCTGCGCAGGGGAGCGGCCACGGCGGCGCCGGCCCGGCCGGGCTGAGCCTGTGGGAGGAGGACGCGGCGTGCATGGCGTGGCTGGACGCGCAGGCGCCCGGGTCCGTGCTGTACATCAGCTTCGGGTCCCTGGCCGTGCTGTCGCCGGAGCAGCTCGCGGAGCTCGCGTGGGGCCTCGCCGCCAGCAACCGCCCGTTCCTCTGGGCCGTCCGCCCGGGCCTCGTCGCGGGGGACCGCGGCGCCGACGCGCTGCCGGAGGGCTTCCTCGCGGCGACCCGGGGCCGCTGCTTCATCGCCACGTGGTGCGCGCAGGAGCAGGTGCTCCGGCACCGCGCCGTGGGCGGCTTCCTGACGCACAGCGGGTGGAACTCCACGGCGGAGAGCATCTGGGCGGGCGTACCCATGGTGTGCTGGCCCGGGTTCGCCGACCAGTACATCAACTCCCGGTACACGTGCGGGGAGTGGGGCGTCGGGCTCCGCCTGGACGAGGCGCTGCGGCGGGAGCAGGTCGCGGCGCACGTCGAGGAGCTGATGGGGGACACCGGCCGGGCCCGGGAGATGAGGCGCAACGCGGCCAGGTGGAAGGCCGCTGCCGAGGCCGCCACGGCGCCCGGCGGCTCGTCGTACGAGAGCCTCGGCAGGCTGGTCGAGGAGCTGCGGCTGGGCGACGACGACGCGCTCGCCGCGGCGGCCGCGCAGGACGGCCGGTGACCCCGTCGTGACGCCATTCCCAGCCCCGCTGCCGCCGTGAGCGTTGGATGAGCACGCGCACGACCTCGCTTTTGGACGCCGCCGCCTCTCGTCAGCTCTGGGTGACGGAAGCCGCAGTACCTGGTTTCGTACACGCAGTGTTTCGTTTCAGACCCAGAAAGAACTCTAGCGTTTGTATCCTACTAGTAGATGATGACTGCATGTCTCGATGTCAACATTTTTAGTGGACGAATTCGTCAGGAACTCAGGATGCTTTTGCTTGCGCTCACTTCTTCCAAAACCATGTGTCCATTGCGCAGGGAGTACAGTATGTCGCTGGCTTGTTCGCAGGCGACTCGTTCCTGTCAGCTGGTCAGCATGGTACTTGCATTATTGCCTGATCAAACCAGTCGGAAACCGATTAGTGGCCGGTGTGACACGTGCTACATCACGAAAACTCATATTAGCGGAGCCTGACGGCCTGAGCTTGGTCGGGTCATCTGGTCGGACGTCCTAGTCAGGGGCTCGTACTTCGCCGGGGAAAAAGCAACGAAACCAGCCTCGTCACGGAAGAGTCCCTCTACACGTGTTGCTCGGAGTAAAGAATCATGGAGTACGCTCCAAACCACGAAGTTCCGGTCGCCGGGGCAACCATCAATCATCGGCGCCGGACCGAACCTACCGCGTAAAATACGCTCCGGGGCTCTGACTCTCCCCCCGCCGCCGACCGCGTCCCCACGTCACGGTGGCCGGCCGGTAGCGACAGCGACGGCCGGGCGGGGTGCTTCTTTAACCGAAGCGTGGTCATGGCCGGAGGCGGAAAGGCAGGGGAGGCGTCGGCCGCCGCTGCCGCCTCGCGCCGGAGCCCGCGGCGCCGCCGGTTGGCAGAGCGGGGGGGCGCCTACGTGGCCGGCGGCGCCGCGTGCGCCCCTCGTCCCGCGACGCGTGTCGCCTCTAGGGGACCGCGGACCCCGTGGGTCGCGGGGCCACCGGGTGAGCCGCGGGGGCGGCGTCCAAGTGGCGCGCGTCGCCGCCTCACGACGCACGTAAGACCTCGGCTGGTTGGGCCGCCCGCCGCTCGGAAGCCAAGAAAGAAAGTTCGCGAGTGACATTTGGACGGAAGCTGGGGGCCGCTGCGCCGGCCGAGGTTCTCGGCGACATCCCGGCCCACCGCCGCCGCGTGTGGTCGCGCGGCCGTCAGCCTGTGCCAGGCCGGGTTTGGTCAGCGCGAGGCGGCTCCCACCACCACAACCAGCCCACCACCAAGCCAGCCGACCAACATGTAGGTATTGGGCGGTCAATCCAGTCCACGCGGGGGTCATTGGGTTTGTGGGCCCCACTCGCTTCGGCGGATGGGCAGCAAGTTCGGAAGGGCTCGAGCGAGAGCGAAGAGGCCGTGTGCTATTTTGTTTGCTGGGCGGGCTTTGCTGATGGGTGGGTTTCTCGTGGGGTTTTTATTCGACACGAGGCACGCTCCATTTCGATTACTTAAAATGAAAATTGGAAATACAGATGTTCGGCCCGAGACCAGAGTAGCGAGAAGAAAAAGGAAGGCGTAACAGAGCACCTTTCTCTGATTTAAGATAAAACGCTCTGCAGCAACGCTAAGCTTCCTAGGCATTACAGTGGCTGACAAGGTCACGAAAGAAGCAACACAAACCCCATAAAAGACTGATAACTACACAACATCACTCCCACAAGCGAAACAAAGGAACCATAAGATGATGCATAAGAGATCTTCAGCAGGAAAGCACCCCCAAACTGCACTCGTTCAGTATTCCACTTCCTCATCAGTTACCTCAGTTTGGTCGTCTTCAGAGCTAGGAGGGCAATGATTCTTGGCGCAGGCTGCTGGGATATCATCTTGCAAGCAATCCCCATCATGACTTTGACCCCTTCCAGCAGCTTGTCTTGAAGTTCAGCACCGTACAGACCTGGCCAATAAAACATAAAAGAGCAGGCGTGTATTAAAATTGAAATAGGGTTTTTCAAAAGCTTTTTGTCGAAGCACGCTCTATTCCTGCACTTCCATGTCGCACAACACACGGCAGCAAGCCTAAAAGTATAGATCTGCTGTCCCCCAGGAGCCAGATCTCAATCCATTTCCTGTACTGTTGAATGGTATTTGGAGTGTTTGTAGCCCCAAAACACATCCCAATGGCACCCCATATGATTTTCATAACGAGGCATTGAAAGAAGAGATGGTCCACAGACTCAACTTGTGAACAAAAATAACATTTTGGATCCTCTACCCATTTTCTTCTAGTCATGTTATCTTTTGTCAACACGGCATTCTGTTCCAACAACCAAAGAAAGATTTTTATTTTATTTGGCAGCTTCGCTTTCCAAATATGTTTGTAACTGTAACCCAAATCATTTCTGGCCAGGTGCTCATATACTGATTTAGATGTGAAGTGTCCACCTTTGGACCATTTTCAAAGTATCCTATCAGGTGTATTATCAAAAAAGAAGGCATATATTCGATCCACAAGCTCTAACCATTGATTAAAAAGGAATGCATGCAGCCACCTTCTAAAGGTCACATGTCGTTGCATCAAAAGAAAGGAATTCACTGAGATATCTTTCTCATTGCACAAATCATAAAGAACTGGGTATACCAGGCATAAACGTCTGTCCATTAGCCAGTTTTCTTTCAAAAAAGAACAGATTTTCCATTCTTCACTTCCACATTTCTCCCACTGAGGTAAATGTGCCTTACTTTCAGAAGATCCCCCACACTGCTGAGTCATTCAGTTTGTGGGTGACGGAACTGATTGGTTGTTCCCCTTTCAAGTACTTGGCTCTCACCAAGTCTTGCCAAATGCCATTCTCATTATTTAACCTCCACCACCACTTACACAACAAGCTCTTGTTCATCTTAACAATGTTTTTGATTCCCAAACCTCCTTTCTTTTTACTCTTGCAAATATTTTCCCGCTTGATTAAATTGTATTTTCTTTTCTGCCCCCCTCCTTGCCAAAGAAAAGTTCTTCTTTGTTTATCCAAACTCTCAGTGACAGTTTTAGGGAACATGTAGATGGACATATGGTATATAAAGTAACCAGTTAGAGTAGAGTTAATCAAAATAGTCCTCCCAGCAATTGATATGGTGTTTCCTTTCCAAACAACCAATTTCTTTCCATTTTTTTCAATCAAAGGCGACCAATCTTTAACATGTAGTCTGCAAGGAGTGACTGACACCTCCAAATATTTTATTGGGAATTCTCCAATTTGACAGTTGAAAAGATTTGCCAACAACAGATTTTTTCCATCATCACCATTAATCAGGATCACCTCACTCTTGGAAAAGTTGATTTTAAGCCCAGACATTAGCTCATAAAGGTAAAGCAACAACTTCATATTCCTGGCGATCTCCAATTCATCTTTCAAGCAAATTATGGTGTCATCGGCGTATTGTAGTATAGCCACTCCTTTTGGAATAAGATTGCTGTCTAGACCAATAATCAGGTTATCCTATTGAGCTTTCCTCACCATTCTTGCAATATAGTCACTCACAAAATTAAAAAGAATCGGAGACAAGGGATCACCTTGTCTAACTCTTTGTGACTTACAAAATAAGGTCCAACTTTATCATTCAATTTGACACTAACTGTTCCTCCTGTCACCACTCCTTTAATCCAACCACACCATTTTTCATTAAAGCCCCTAATCTGAAGGCAATTAAAGAGAAAGCCCCAATTGACCTTATCGTACGCTTTCTCAAAGTCCAACTTAAAGACCACTCCAGTCTCACCATTTCTTTTGGTCTCATGTAAAACCTCATGAAGAGCCATTACTCCAACCATAATGTTTCTTTTCTTCATAAAGGCAGTTTGAGTTTTCAGAATTAACTTATCCATCAAGTCTAACCTTAGCACGAGGATCTTTGCTATCCATTTGTAGAGACAATTGAGCGGACAAATGGGTCGAAACTGTTGAATCCTGTCAGCATCCACTTTCTTTGGTCAAAACTGTTCAATCCTACCAGCATCCACTTTCTTTGGTAGTAAAGTGATAATTCCATAATTCAGTATGCTGACAGCCAATCCCCCCCCCCCCCCCCCCCCCCATGAAAATCATGAAAAAGCTCCACAATGTCATCCTTAACAATGTCCCAACAAGTTTGATAGAATTCAATAGGCATGCCATCAGAACCTGCTGCCTTGTTATGCTCCATTTGGAATAAGGCTTCTTTAATTTCAAGCTCAGAAAAAAATTTGATCAACTTCCCATTTTCACTTTAGTCACCTTCTCCTCTACCCCTAAAGATTTTCATCCATACGAATCAGTTTTCCAGGCGCAGATCCAAAAGGATCCTTATAGTAACTGGTATCATGTTTCAAAAGATTCTCATCACCTTCAATGACTGAGTCCTCATCATCCAACAAAGTCACAATTGTGTTCTTCCTTTTTCTCCTATTGGCGAGCCTATGGAAGTATTCAGTATTACTGTCACTCTCTAGCAGCCATTTTTCATGACTTCTTTTAAACCAGTAGAGTTCCTCCTCTTCTAACATCTTTAAAAGGTCACACTGCAAAATTATTTTCTTCTGAATCTTATCAGAGTTAATCAAATTGTCTTCTTCTAGCAGTTCTAGACAAAGTAGTTCCTCTTGCATTTCTCTTTTCTTTTTTCTCATTTCCCCTTGCAAATTGAAACCCCATCCCTTAAAGTACTGCTTGAAGTATTTCAGCTTCTTCTGAATTTTATCAAAAAACAGACTCATAATGCCCAGGAGCTTCCCATATTTTTGCCACCAAGGGAAGGAACTCAGGTTGTTTCCACCAAGTTAATTCAAACCTGAACTCCAACTACTTCAAAGGCTGAGGAATGTTGTCGTTGAGAATCAAAGGATTGTGATCGGACACCTCTCTAGGCAACTTGTATACCAGAGTTCTACGAAAAATATCCTCCTAATCTTTGCTCATTAAGATTCTATCCAATTTCTCCAAAGTTGGGTCAGATTGGTTATTAGACCATGTGAATCTCCCCCATTCATGTGGATTTCCACCAAATCTTGAGAATTTATAATGGAACTGAAAAGGTGGGTGTGTCTATGCACACCCCCTCCTTTGTTCTTCTCATAGGCCAATCTAACTATGTTAAAGTCACCACCCACCACATAAGATTCCTTCATGCCACTACAGAACAAAGCGAATTCAGCGAGGAATTCATTTTTGTTTTCCTCCTGAGAAGCCCCAGACACATTCAAGAAATTCCACTTCACTTTTTTCATTTTGTCCCATAGATTGAGTTGCAGCATATACTTTCCCTCCTTAAAGGATCCAACATCTAGGGCATTAGTAGCAATGCCACAAAGTAGCCCACCAGATTTACCTCTAGAAGGTATCCATTTCCACAAGTAATTGAAACCAGGATCAAATCTCCTCAGGACATTATCCTCCACATCAGCCTGCATGGTTGCCTGCAGGCCAATAAAAGCAAATCTGTGCTCCAGAATAAGATTTCTTAGAAAGGAAGAGATACCTTTTTTTCTTGATGCCTCTGCAATTCCAAATGAGTCCTTTCATGATTTACCTTTCCTTTTATTTTTCTGGGGGGAGTTTCTCGTGGGTCTGACCAATGGGTTTGCTAGAAGCACTGTTGGGCTTGTTAAACTGTATCCAACGCATATCAGAAAGAAAGGAAAAGTTCAATTTACACCTTTGAACTATAGCAAAAGTCTGATTTTCAACCTTAAACTATAAAACCGGATAAGAGAGGCCATCCAATTGTTGAAACAGGGAAAATTTGGCCCTCAGGGTGGTTTCGAAGGTGGTTTTACATTTTTTTAAAAAATTACAAAATTCTAATTAGATCTAAAAGATCAAAACTAATTCATTTTAAATTAGAAAAATATGAAACTAGTACCAAAAATTTTCTAAAAACTGTAACCTATCTATTATTGCTCTATTTTAATCTTATTTATTCAAAATAATAGGCATAACTACAAGCAATCAAATACTATGAACATAAAAAGATTGGATCCGAATAACTAACAAGTATAGTGCCAATAAATAGGTTACATTTTTAGAAAAATTTTTATACTCATTTCATAAATTTTGGATTTGAAATGAATTACTTATGAATTTTTTAGTTTAAATTTGAATATTTTTAATTTTTATAAAATGGAAAACCACCTTCGAAACCCGGCCAAATTTGCCCGGTTTTAACAGTTGGATGGCCTATTTTATAAGATTTTGTAGTTTAAGATTGAAAATTGGACTTTTATGATAGTTCAAAAGTGTAAATCGGACTTTTCCCTATAAAGAAACACCTTCCGAAATCCGAATCCCTCAAAAAAGAGAAACACCCCACGGAATAAAATAAAAGAAAAGCCCTAATTATGTATTTTATGAAAAGATAACTCAGACTTAGCGAACTTCCAAAAGATTACAGAAAGATAAACTTGTACGATAGAATGGAACAAACTCGTGTAGACTGCGACAAGATGATCAATAAATATCGTCATAAATAAATAAATTTCGAAAAACATTGTATAATGTACTTATTGGAGTGCTGCATTTACGAGATCGAAGTTTTTTTTGAACATGAACTTGTCGGTTCTCACTGCTACTACAAACCTGTTCCGTGTATTTAGCTATGTACCCCTTCAGGAAATACCGCTCAACGTGCGTTCTACACCAAGGTAGAGCAAGCGGACGTCGCCGGGTCGAAGACGGCCGGGAGCAGGTACTTCCGGCCGTTTGCGCCGACGGCGTTGTAGCTGCCGCCGGTCGTCTCGTCGACGAGAACCTTCCCGGGGTACCCGGGGTACGCGCCGCTCCCGAACTTGCCGGCGCACGCCGTGCAGGCCTCGAGCGCGGCGTCCCTGGCGCCCTCGTAGTAGCCGTCGCCCTGCGGGTTGGTCACCGCGCCGGCCACCATGCTGGCGAGCGTCACCACCATGCCGTCCACGCCGGCGTTGCCGTTGGGCGGGGCGAGCGGCGGCTGGCCCCGCGGCCCGTACGCGGGCTCCGCGAACGGCCACGCGCACTGCCCGGGGCACTGAGACTCGGCGTTGCCCACCCAGACGTAGGCGTACCGTGCGCCCGCGTCGTCGGAGCCGTGGAGGCCGCACCGCGCGCTGCAGAAGCCCTCGACCACCACGCCCGGGTCCGTGAGCACCAGCACGAGCGCGCGGTCGCCGGGGACCAGGGCGGCCGCGAGCTGGAAGACCTCGACCAGCGTCAGCGACTTGCCGAGCGAGTACTGCTCGTCGGCGACCTGGCCGGCGAGGACGACGCGCGTCGCCGTCGCGTTCGAGCCGCCGACGCCGCCGCTCGCCGTGGCGTTGGACAGGTACGCCCTGTCGATGGCGCCCCACCACTGCGCGGCCGAGGGCGTCGCGTTGACGGGGACGGACGTGAGAGAGAGGAGGAAGTCGACAACGACGGCCTTCTGCGCCGGCTTGAATTGCCCGTACCAGACGATGGAGACCGGGATCTCGCCGCGGAGCACGGCGCCGCCGTGGTACGACATCGCGTCGCGGAGCGGGGCGGTCTCCGCCAGCTGACCCGGGAGCCGCCGCGCGGCGAGAGAGAGCCTGGACAGGCTTGCCAGGACCAGCGCCACCGTCAGCAGCGTCATTGCGTGGAACAGGTTGCGAGAAGCCATTCGATCGATGCAACTCGAGAGGATTTGATCAGTGATCAGTAATCAACGCCACTAAAGATTACGGGACATGAGACTGGCACGAAATGACTGGTGAGCAGCTGCGTGACGAGCACCTGATTTATAGGGCCATCGCGATGCAAAGGAATTATTCAGACGACAGTGCACGTGACGCTCCCTGCTCCGCAGAGCAAGCTCTCGATCTGACCGTGCTACGCATGTCCACCAGTTGCCTGTCCGCGAAGCCAAAATCTGCATGAAACGAAGACTTTTTGCCAGGTGAAGCCAATGGCACCTGCAGCAAAGTGGGATTTGCATGCATTTGCTACGCGGGGTTCCGCGTTGCTTGGCACGTGGAATCCCGGTGGCGAGGGCTCGTGATCGTGCCGTAAAGATCGAGGCTTGTGAGGTCAAGGTCAACGTGCTCGTTCTATCCTTGATGCCGGCATGGCAATCCATGCCCGCAGTTCGCGTCCCTATTTGAGTTCCCCCGAAACGTACGGCGAGGTCGAGCCGATTTGAGTTCCGAGGGCGAGGGCCCTCCGCGGCCTTGCGAAACTCCCACGGGAGGAAGAAGACGCGACGCAACCATCAGCGTTCGTCGGTGCTGTGCTACCCCGGCCCGGAGCACACCAGCGGGCGACGGCCGCCGGTGTCCGTGTAACGCCTGGCGTGAGGAAAGCCGCGCCACGGGAAGCGCCAGCTCGTTGGCGTACCGCCCGGAGGTGTAATATACGCGCCGCCGGCAATACAAATTGTAGTTAGGATATATCTCTGCACCCAACTTCAGGGACAGAAGCAGCATTACAAAATGTAGAATCCTCCCAGCAGTGGATACAGGCTCTCTAGCATAACTAGAAGTTTAGACACAGTATCAATTGTCAAACAGAAGAGACGCGCACTAAAAGGCGCCCGGTAGATGAAGTTTTATTAGCTCGCATCAAAATATGGAGATCCTCATTCTTTTTCTTCAGGATCGTAGCTCCTCCACTTGTTCAATCGCAAACGTTCTCCTCTGGGGTCTCTTCAACGCTCAGCAGGCCTAGCCTTGGTCGTCCTTGACGTGCTTCAGCCATCGTCCTAGCCACCTGCAACCTTCTCTCACGGCATCCTTCGTTTCCGCTGGGTACAGACCTGCCCAATAGTTCGTCAGTGCATA
This sequence comes from Panicum miliaceum, assembly GCA_032594955.1. NCBI lineage: Eukaryota > Viridiplantae > Streptophyta > Magnoliopsida > Poales > Poaceae > Panicum > Panicum miliaceum. Next base: position 6,312,406 of record CM064071.1, read on the forward strand.
TGCATAGCACACAATGTCAACTGGACTCCTTTATCAACTTGCCCTCGAAAACAAGATTTATTTCTGATTTTTCATATTGCTCAGCATCCAGTTGTTTTGGTGATTATGACACTAGAGTATTAGACCGGTGTGCCATCCAGTCGCATACATATCGACTACTCACTTCGTCCAACAAAAAATCAATTCTATCTTGCACGGATTAACAACAAGATACGACGATCTTATTTGCTCCTATTTATTAACCATCTCTATCTAACGAAACCAGCTCCATGGGCTCTTGCTCCTCATTCCCCCAGGCGCCCCCATTCCTCCATCACTACTGCCGCGTCCTCCTCCACCAGGCCACCCTCTACCGCACAAAACAGAGCCACGGTTCGTCCAGTCGGCAATCTTCGCTGTAACAGCAGGCACATGAAGAATCTGCACGAACTCGCATCGCCTCCTGTTGCTTACTCTCCTCGCCCTCTTCTTGAGTCCAAAATTACCCACGTTTTTCCTCTATTAGTATGCATGCAAGTTAAGCTTCACCATGCTTGCTCAGTTCTGGTTGGTGAAAGCAAACTGCTGTGCACAAGCTGCTCAATACATACTAAGAAGAACCACGCTTGAGTGATTTGAGTATCATTACCATTATCACAATATATGTTACATCAATTCATCCTGGCACCATAAATTAGGCTATGATTCTTCTGCAGCTCTATGTGACTATGTCCTATACGATTGTTTAATTTCGTTGTGCTGGCAAGTAGGCTTAATTGATACGTAGACAAACTAGCATTAATGAGACTGAACTTTTCTTTTCTTATTATAGGTCAGAAATATTATGTTACTCATCACTAGAATTTTCAAAAAAGTTTACCCTCCCTGCTTGGTGGCATCCTACTTCTTTAGATCTTGTAATGACGAGCATCTCCAAGAGATTTTTTATATCTTTAGGAAGAAATTTTGGTTAAAAATTATCCTCCAACAGCCTCTTCAATTGGATTTGTAAATATAGACCTCCTCTATTCCGGATTTCTCGCTAGCCAAAGATGGAGAGCGAGAATTGCTCTCTAGACTACGCACAAGATATAGAAATATTGTTGGAGAGTACAAAGATATAAAAAATGGTTTTTACTCAAATAACTCTTTAAGTGATGATTTAGAGAGTAGATTTTAGAAAGACTCTTGGAGATGCTCCGATGAACTGTGATTGCCAAATCCATATACTCATAAGATATCTTCTGATAAATAAAGCACCTCAATGTTCTCAGTCTGAATAGATTCAAATTTTCAGAAAAGTTTATCTATCTGCTTGGTGGCATGCTACTTCTTTAGATCTTGTATAGTGAAATGTGCTTGCCAAATCCATATACTCATCAGCTATTTTGTGATAAATAAAGCACCTCAATGTTCTCTCAGTCTGAGTATATTCAAATTTTTAGAAAAGTTTATATATCTGCTTGGTGGCGTGCTATTTCTTTAGATTTTGTATTATGCTACATAAATTGTATCGCGGCAACATCGCCTAGGAGCTATGACGTTTTAGCCAACGTTTACTGTCTTCATTTTCTTTTCACTTTTTTATTTTTAGAATTGGAAAGCACATCCAAGGAAAGCACGCAGATAGTTCCACAAAGTAAGGAAAGATTATTAGGGAACATTGGTTGTTAGAAAGTTTTCGCGTTTCTTAGCAGATTTCAAAGACAAATCGAAACAGGGGATACAGAGAGATGCTTGTTGTTCTCCCCTGTAAAACCCAAAACAGGTAGCATAAAAAGTGTGGAAAAGATGAAATGTGTGCTAGCATTATTAATATGAATAAAGAAATACTATTGTTGCTTACATAAATCTACTATCAATAATAGCGAATCTACTTATTAACGACAAATAATAGCATATACGGGGTTTGTAATCCATTTGGATCATAAGGTATACAATCTTGGTCAGCTCCACGATTGCCGCGCCTATGTTTCTAGTCGCAATCGAGACCCCAAACATACCCTCCTGACAACAAGTCTAGTTTATTCACTGAAACAACAAAGATTCACATCCCGAAACACATTCAGATTCAGACTCCAGACGCAAAAGCCTGCATCGATCCCTACACTTCCTGGCGATGCATGAGGCCACGCCGGGGCCACGCGACCCGCGTCAGTAGTAGCACAACTCCATCGCGTCGACGAAGGCATCCTCGGCGCCCTGGACCTCGAGGTAGTACATCTTGACCTCGTCGTGCTTGAACTTGCGCCTGCCCCTGCCGGACCCGGCCTCCCCCTTGCCGACCAGGGCCTTGTACGCGCGCCCCACGGCGGGCTTGGAGTGGTTGGTGGGCTTGCGCGGCGCCCTGACGAACCCGCCGTTGGCCGCCGCCGCGCCGTCGACCTGCACGGCGCGCGTGCGGAGCTTGCCCTCCGGGTCGACCAGGCTGCGGTCGACGGCGAACACCCACCCGTGCTGGCGGCCCTCGCGACGCATCGTGCTCGTTTGCTTGGTTGCTGTGGGAGGATTGTGTGCGGCGGCATTGGGGGCTGCCTGTGAGATTTATATGCCGGGAGACGGGGAGTCGCAGTGCTCGGCCGGCCGGTACCTTGGCGGTCACGGGTTCGTGTCAGAGTCAGCAACTTGGCGTCCAAGTCTAGGACGGTTTGTGCCGAGCACCGATGAAAGTACTGGGCCAGGCCGAGGTGGAAGATATTGGGCCTCAGAAATAGTAGTACTCCCCAGTACTAAATTATTAGTCGTTTTATCATCTAGATACATAGTCTTTGCTATGCATCTAGATATACATTATATCTAAATGCATAGCAAAATTTATGTACGTAGAAAAATCAAAACGACTAATAATTTGAAACGGAGGGAGTACTTGCTAAGCCGAAGACGGGCCACCCTTTGGCAGATAAATAGCGAAGGAGGAGGAGCAAATAAGCATGTGTTTGGTTTGAGAATGAGAATGTACTAGGTCCACCTCTATTTTTAGGGTTGGGTTCAACCCAACCTAATGATTGGTTGAGAGGGTTAATTCCAACCCAACTTTTTATTAGGTTATAGAGATTTACAGGGATAGGGTGGATGCTATGTTCACACCGCTAATACAGTCATCCGTGGATCCCACATGTCATCTTTTTTTTCTCCATCCCTTTCTTCCCCATCGAGCTCGGCGTGCACCTGAGCTCGGCGCCGGCGGCCTCGCACCCGCGCAACCCGCCCCGCGCCGCCGAAGCTCGGCGCCGCCCGCCCCACGCTGCTCGGCCACCCCGTGCCGCGCGGCCGCCCGCTGCTCGGTGATTCTGAGAGAATTGATTCTATATAACTAAAGTTGATTCTCCATAAATCTCTATGTCAACTTTTATGTTTAATTATGTGTAAAGTGATTCTGAGCGGGAAGTGAATCGGAAGAAGGGATGATTTCACCTCCCAACCCTTAAGTTTACAACTATATTATCATCCAAGCCACCAAAAAGAACATCCGAAGTACTTCCTACCAATACTTCTAAATTTCCTACTTCAGCCAATATATTGATAAACTAACCCAAACTATGCATGAATGATGTGTGGCTTGTACACCACATAAACATCATTTTCTCATTGATACATGGTACAAACACGTACACGCATATATGCATGGACATTCGCCGTTATGAAAACACACGCGTACATCGTACCCCTAGGAGCCTATCCGAGAGGCTGGCCGATACATCATAGATTCTACCCTTTTGCATCGTACTTCTTTATGTGCCTAACACTTTGTTATAGTTGAAATCTTACCTTGAGTTATGCCATTAGTTGTTATTGCGATACATTGACACCCAGCTTTGGACATGATCAACCAGAATTCGATACCTGGATCTCACAAAAATGGACCCTCTCGAATGCTATATATATTTGCATCAATATATTTTCAAAGTTATATCTGTTGCACACATGTCCTGGGTAGCTGGCCTTCACGGTACGTTTGGTAAATGATAGGATGAGGTATGGAAATTAGAGGTGGGAGTTGGGCAATGACCAGAATACCCCTCACAAAAATGAATATAGACTTCTGCCATATGTGATTAAGCCAGGGGTATTCTGGCCATTGCGCTTTAAACTCCCCACTAGGGTTATTCCATGGGAAGAGATAGGTGGGAATTCATTCCATCGAGCCTCTTTCCCCGTCCCAAGTTAACTCTCTATCCCATGAAAAAAAAGACTCTAAGTCTCCTCCCCTTAAACTTCCATTCCCTTTCATCAATTCCCCCCAACCAAACGAGCTGTCAAAGCTTTTTTCTCGATTTGCAGCTTAAGAAAATATCTTCGTACTGCAATACCTCGGAGGAGGTCCTCCCCTAGAGTCAAGTTTTAACTTCATTGGTTCAAATTTTACTTCCTAATTTCAATCTTATTTTTATTTAGTTTCTTCATATATTACTAATGTTTATCAGCCAAACTAAGGTCAGATGGTTCGATTCCTTATAGTAAAATCTATCCTCAGAGGTTCGATTCTTAGGCTCAATTTGGGTACTTACATTTTCCTAGATTCATTCTAGATATTATTGGGGTGCTATTCTTTTAGCGGCAGGTGATGTACCGATATAAAATCAAGAGTAATCCATTACTATATGCATATTTGTTTAAAAATAAATTAATAAAGAGAATAAAAGTAATTAATTTTGATCAGTTATAGGTTTCAAATTGATCCATGAACTTCTAATGCTTATATCCTTTTTTATTACTCTTAAAATTGCTAATCCGTGTAGGAGCACCGATTGAAAGATTATTTGTACAAATGTGTGTGGGCATTTGAAATGTTAGGGAAAAAATGTTTCAAATGGAGTATAATAGAAGGTTTAGGCAACTCCAAGATACCAGAAACTTTTAGCGATCTGTAGTAGTGCTCGTTGGGGCACTCACGCAAGAGTTGTTAGAGCGGGATCGTTTGGCACTTTAGAACCTCTGATACCTCGTGCCTCGTAAAATCTTCAATGAAAAATCAACACCACCCAGCTGTGCAATTTCAAAGGTCATCCTTGATCTAACTTTAGGTACTATAGTCATACGTGGTTTTCTTAAGAGATGGTATCGCATTTCTGTTTCATTATAATGTTGAACCAACTAAGCAGGTACATATAAATTTAGTAAGACCTCGTTCGGCAGCACCCGAAATGGCCCGGAACGAGGCCCATTCCACCTGGAATGCTGCGGCCCGTATCGAAGCCAGGTGGACTCATTTTGGCCTGTTCGGTTCGGCCTGGCCCGAAATGGAAACCGGCCTGGCTTGGCAAATCCGCCCCCCCCCCCCCCCACACACACACCACCACCACGTTCCTGAACGCAACCGGACCTCCCACCCTCTCGATCAGATCCTGCCCGACGCGAGCGAGGGCGAGAGAGACAGCGCGGCGGCGGTGCGAGGATGATACGCCTGGGATGCGTTCCGAACCACCCGGCAGTCGAACAGGTTGAGGCCCCTTTCGGTTATCCCATTCCGGGCCATTCCAGGCCAGGAATAGTTCCACACTAGTACAAATTATTGAAGGAGTAGGAACAGTTCCGGACCATTCCCATGCAACCATACGGAGCCTGACCCGGAATGGAAGTGGACAGGATTTGAAGGAGAGGAGGAATTAGTGGAGGAAGAGGATCCACTAGATCTTGTCCTGATCTGTTCCTGGACAGGAACCAATCCACCGGCTGCCGAAGGAGGCCTAAAGGTCACCAGACAGCATGGATATGATCCCCCAATTTCTTTTCTTTTCCTTTTTGAAAAGCTGATCTTGATTTATGGTGGTCTCTGATAGACAATTCCTTGTTTACATATTTCGCTTCCTTCTGTTTTCTCCATTTCTTGAGATGCTTTTGATCCTCCAACGATCCAAGAAGCGTCAACATCCATGAGCTTGTTGAAATAAGAACAACAAATCCAAGAAATAATTATGTATATTATTTACACCAAAGTAGAGCACCCGGGCTTCGCCGCGTCGTAGACGGCGGGGAGCAGGTACTTGTGGCCGCCGGCGCCAATGGCGTTGTAGCTGCCTCCGGTGGCCTTGTCGACGAGCACGTCGCCGGCGTACCCGGGGTACGAGCCGCTGCCGTACACCCCGGCGCACGCCGTGCAGGCCTCCAGCGCGGCGTCCTTCTCGCCCTGGTAGTAGGCGTCGCGGAACGGGTTGGTCACCGCGCCGGTCACCATGCTGGCGAGCGTGACCATCATGCCGTCGACGCCGACGTCGCCGTTGGGCGCGGCCAGCGGCTTGTCCTGCGGCCCGTAGGACGGCCTCGCGAACGGCCACGCGCACTGCCCGGGGCACTGCCGCTCGGCGTCGCCCGCCCACGCGTACGCGTAGCCGGCGCCCGTGTCGGCGCCGTGGAGGCCGCACCGCACGCTGCCGAAGCCCTCGACGACGACGTCCGCGCCCGTGAGCACCAGCACGAGCGCGCCCTTCCCGGGCGCAGCGCCCGCCGCGAGCTGGGACACCTGGCCCAGCGTCAGGGACCTGCCGAGGGAGTACTGCTCGTCGGCGGCCTGGCTGGCGAGCAGGACGCGCGTGTCCCCGCCGCCGCCGCCGGCCGCGGTGGCGTTGGACAGGTACACCTTGTGGATGGTGCTCCACCACTGCGCGACCGAGGGCGTCGCGGGGGCGGGCTTGGACGTGAGCGACTCGACGAAGTCGACGACGATGGCCTTCTTCTCGGGCGAGAAGCTCCCGTACCAGACGATGGAGACGGGGATGTCGCCCGTGAGGACGGCGCCGCCGTGGTACGTGAGCTGGTCGCCTGTCGGGGTGTCCACCAGCTCGAGCTCCCGGCGCTGCTGGCACAGCGACGGCCGTGCCAGGCTCAGGACGATCAGCGCTGCCGCCATCTGCAGCGCCCTCGTAGAGATCAAGCTGCGAGAAGCCATTGGGAATTAGTAGTCTGGTTGCGATCGCAGAGCTTGCACCCGGAAGAGACCGGGAGATGACAAACGCAGCCACCTGCTGATTGCGAGGAGAGCTCCGTTGTCAAGGAATTTATAGGCCATTACGGGGGCTCTGCGATCTGATCTTGGCACGCACCCATGTTCAAATTAGCTTCATGTCACGCTACGTGTTTTGCATCCCTGCTGCAGGCATCGAAGATTTGCAATTTGAACTGTGCTTGCACTTACAAACGGTGGTGGGCTGGTCGGCAGCGTAGTTTGTATCTGCCGATGCAAGGCACGACGTGGGCGCTGGTGAGCTGAGACACGTTAAAGCGCTCGGTGCTCGTGACAGTATCGTAGGCACGGGACTTTGACCAACGGGGATTGCATTGTCAGTTTGTCACGTAAGCGCAGTACTTTCGTGCAGTACTAGGCGGCCGCAGTTCCAGCGTCGAAGGTACGTACACGGAAGCGACGGAGCTCGTGATCCCAGCAATCCTCCAGGATCCACCGAAAATCCGGCCAGCTCGCAAAGCAAGGTGTCCCGGCCGGCAGCCGAGGCCGGCCGGGCACGGCCGCGGCCGCGGCCGCGCGCGCGCGTTCCCGGGAACCTGGCGAGTGCGGCGCGAGGAGAAACCTCGCCTTTGCCCATGGACGCGACCAGGCCCTGCGTGCGTAAGGATCAGATCAACTGTAATGTTTGGTGCCGAACGAATCAAAGAGAAGCCTGGTGCTTGAGACTACGGGAAGGTGTCGCTTCATAAACTTCCTGAAGTGCAGCGTTGACCTGAGCTGGTTTCGGCTTTCCTGAAACGTGCACTGCAAGGGCACCTGCATTACCGTAGTGCAGCGGAAGTCTGAATTCACACCTAGCATGTTGTATTGGGCTGGGCTTGGCTCATCGAAGTGGAAACAGTTAGGCCCGGTCTGGGCCTTACCATCCATCCAACAACGTCACAAATTCTAGGCCCACATAGCACGCTCCGCACGCGATCAAGAAGGAACCGAAGCCCTCTCAAAAAGCGAGGGGAAAATGAGAAATGAATGGTAGCTTTTGCGTGGACACTGCAGAGTTGCGCTTGTGCAGATCAAATTCACTCATCTATCCGAAGCGATTTAGTTTGTTAAACTGGTCTGCTTCCGCTACACGGTGCATGTTTCCATTCCAAAAAATGACGTCACGATGACACACAAGCACTTCCTGGAACAGAGTACTTCACATTTTATACAGTTTACCATCCTGTTGGTTTTCAGACTTGAGTACTTGACAACACGCCATCATTTCGACCGTCGCAAACTAGCATACACACCCTGGCACACGAGCACGCCATCACAGTAACATCCGCCGAGACGGATGCCTGCCGAGCCACGGCGCCGCGCGCGCGCTCCTCTCACACCAGCGTGGCGCACTCCCCCGTGCCGGGGTCGTACAGCGCCGGGAGCAGGTACTTCCTCCCGCGCGCGCCGTGCGCGTTGTAGCTGGCGCCCGTCGCCGCGTCCACCAGCAGCTGCCCCGCGTACCCGGGGTAGGCGCCCCTGCCGTAGACGCCCGCGCACGCCGTGGCGGCCTCCAGCGGCGCGGCGCGGTCGCCCTGGTAGAACCCGTCCCCGAACGGGTTGGTCACCGCGCCGGCCACCATGCTGGCCACGCTGATCACCGCGCCGTCCATGCCGGCGTCCCCGCTCGGCGGCACCAGCGGCGGCGCCTGGGGCCCGTACGCCGGCTGGTGGAACGGCCACGCGCACTGCCCGGGGCACTGGTCCGCGGGATTGCCCACCCACGCGTACGCCGCGCGGGAGCCGCCGCCGTACGACCCGTGGTGCCCGCACCGGCTCATGCAGAAGCCCTCCACCGCCACGTCCTGCGCCGTGAGCACCAGCGCGATGCCGCCCGCCTTCGCGGGGCGCGCCGCCGCCGCGAGCGCCGGGAGCTGGGACATCTTCAGGCTCTTCCCCAGCGAGCACGCCTCGTCGGAGACCTGCCCGGCCAGGACCACCCGCGCGTTCCCGGCGCCGCCCCCGCCGCGGGCGCCGTTCTTGCCGACGGCCGCCGCGGCCGCCTTGGAGAGGTAGAGCCGGTTGATGCTGCCCCACCACTGTGCGACCGACGGAGCGGGGGACGACGACGGCGCGGCGGAGAGGGAGAGCAGGAAGTCGGTGACGACGGCCTTCTGCGCGGGCGTGAAGTGGCCGTACCAGAGGACGGAGACGGGGATGTCGCCGCTCAGCACGGCGCCGTCGTGATACCGCAACATGTCGCCGGCCGGCGGCCTGTACAGCTCCATGAGCCTCCTGCTGGCTGGGCTGGCCGCCCCCGCGGCCACGGAGCACCGCGCCGAGCTCATGCAGAGCGCCAGCGCCAGGAGCGAGAGCAGAGCATGGCCTCTGCGACGGAAGCTACTGGAAGCTGCCGAGGCCATGACCTCCGCTGGGAGAGGAGGAGCAAAGTACCAAGTGGTAGTGGAGCAAGGGCACTAGCCTACTAGTGTTGACCGGAGGAAGGCTCGGTGGTGGTGTGGCTCCGAAATGGCGAGGAGCTGGCCTTTTATAGGGCCTGCCGCCGCCATTGTTTAGTGGTCACTGCTCAGGAATTCAGGATGAGATCGGCCTGATGGGCAGAAGCAGCTGCGTGTACGCGTCCGCCGGGCTGCACTTGTTCGAGGCGCTCAACTGGAATTGGGGACAGCTGGATGGGCATGGGCCGCGGCGACTCTTCTGAGGATGAACGGGCGAGCGATGCTTCGCGGTTCGCTCGCTCGCGCGCTCCACCAGTAGACATCTACGGCACCTCCTTTGTTTTTTTAAGGAAACGGGCTAAAAAGCCCTGCCCCATTTTCATTATGAAAACAAGGTGTAGACAACGTTTAAGCATTCAGAGCAGGAAAACGCCTACAGCCAGAGATAACAGAGAGAACAGAACAAACAGCAAAGCCAACTAAGCTGTCTTCAGATCTTCAGCCAGGCTGCCCCCATCTTGATACGCTTCATAGATGCTCGATCGCCAAAGGGGTCTTGAGGACTCGCTCCAAGTAGTTGCACCATTGGGCGAGGTCCTGGTCCACACCATTCTTTAGCATAGACCTCTACATCGTCACATTTCTCCAGATTTTCCTCAGCACTTCTTTATATCCTTGCCAGCAAATGTTACGAAAGATCATATCATTTCTCATATTTCAGATCCCCAGCAAACTCCCGCAGAGATGCAATTCACAGGGAATCACATTTTTTGCCACATGGCTATTTGTTAGCCATATAAGAATAGTAACCGATCCTATGATTTGTATGAAGAGCCGACAGATCCCAAAGTTTAGCAGCTGCTCTCTCCGTTCCAAATTGTAGGTTATTTTAGCAAATTTACATACATAAATTTGTTATGTATCTAGACAATAATGTATATATAGGTGTATAACAAAATTTGCTAAAACGATATACAATTTTAAACAACGTATAGTTTCTGAACAGAGGAAGTAGCTCGCATTTGAAGAACAGATGATTGATGGATTCCTTTGCACTGCCGAATCTGCATTCCTCCGGTTTAGTTACCCCTTCCACGGCACCTCCTTTCAGGCCGAATTTTCGGCGCTACCCCAAAACCGTCCCGAATAATTGCTCAGCTGCCTGTAGCGGACCAGCGGCGGCGCTGCCTGCTGCCTCCTCTGCGATTCAACTCTTGGCAGTACGGCAGCCTTGATTAAACAATAAGTTGACCTAATCCGTGAGAGAATCTTGGATCCGTGATGCGATGCGATGGGCACTCGTGCAGGTTGCAGGGCGCGTATGATTGGCGTGTTTTAAAGAGGGAAAGCTGACGCTTGGTTGTTGGCTTGATCCTATCTCAGGCGGCGACGTCGTCGCCACTCTTCAGGTATGATAGTAATCCGAACAGTGGATTCCGGCAGAGCTGTCCCGGCTCACTGTGATCCTCGAAGCCGTTGAAATCGAGCATTAGTGGAAGGCGCGGGCAGCTTCTAGCTAGGTTCACTGACCCCGGGCTTGTCCTCATACTCCATGGCACGGCGGCAGCGCCGTGACGTCCGGCACCCGTCGGATGCGGTGGCTCCGGTCCGGTCACTCGCGAATGCGCGTGCCTCCTGTATGGGCATTGACAGCGGGCTGTGCACTTACTCGGGGGGGTTGGAGGGAGCCTTTCTCCGGGTAGTTTGCATCGCTTCTCTCTCTGTATAGCTGTGAGTCAGAGTCTCATTGAGGTAGTTGAGTGCTGAGCCAGCAGTGCTTTACGAAGACCGTGTTGCAGGCTATCAACTGTACTAGTAGCAACGTGCTTCGTCTTGGCCGAAACCCAGCGTCTCGCAGTAGAGCTAACCACGGACCATGGTGATCGCTGATCGGGTAGAGCCAAGGATGGGCGCCCTGCTGCACTCGTTCGGTCGGTCGGTCACCGAACCTTATCGGCTCATCCCTCCTGCATGGCTGCACCATCCTCTGCCCTCTGCCAATGATTGTGTGGCCCCGTTGCTAGACTGAGAACGACGGCGGCCGGGGCCGTCCGCCTCCAACGGCCGTGAAGCTACGCTACGCCCACGGCCCACGGGTGCGCGCGTGCGCTACACGCCGGAACGCCGAGTGCACGCAGCTGCCTGCCTGCCGAGATCAATGGCGGCAAGACACGGGTGGCTGCGGCCCAGGCGCGGGGAGTCCGGCCGGCCAGCCTCATGATGAGGAGGCCGGCGACCTTTCTGACGCGCCGCTGGCGGTTTGCGCGCGGCCACACCCACACGTGAACCATGCGGCCGTCGACGGCCCGGTCGCCGGCGCGCGCGCGCCGTCGGCAGGTAGCGCCGGCCCGCCGGGCCCGTCCTCGGCCGTCGCCATCTACAGCCGCGGCAGCTGTTGGTAATAGACCGCTCACCGTCCGAGCCGCGTGCGATGGGTGTCCGTGCAGCCGTGCTATCGATGCCTATGTGGGCTCTGCACCGGAGCGATGAGATCGACGCCTGCTGCTAGCTGTTGTACTCGTGCCATAAGCAGTGGCTACTGAACCTAACTTTAATTTACGCTGTCCGAGCTACTCCTATAGCAGTATTTTTTACGGTATTTTTTGTGTAACGATGGCATAAAATTCAGGCTATTGTGTATTTTTTCGTCTGCTATTTATTATCATTAGTAATTTTTAGTAAAACTGTCAGCAGTGAAACTCGATTCTAAACGGAACAGTCAGCGACGCTACAGACCTGCTGCTGCATGCTGAATCCAACAGTGCACACAAACTGCTCGACGGAACAGTCAGCGACGCTGACTGCCGATCGCTGAACGGAATAATTCCGGGCAGGCGCACAGCCGATTCCTCGCCGTGCCCGCGGCGGCGGCCGGCTGTCGCCTCGACGCGTGACTGCCCGCCCGACCCGGGGCTGCGTGCGGCGCAGGAATTCAGTGGCCACAGGCGCCCTGCATCCTTTCAGAGAACAGGTCCACGGCGCGGCCTGCTGTACCCGCCGCCTCCATTATTGCCGCCGCGACACTGCAGCTAGCTGCCGCCTGCCGCCCTGCCCGCCGGGGCTCCGGCCGGCTCCTCCCTGTGCAGGTGGCGCCCCGCGCCGACACGTCTCCGCACGCGTTCGGGTGCATGGGCGCCAGCTGCTCTGGGGTTGCATGATGATGATTGATGGCCTCTCGAGTTTACAAGGCACTAAACCCTTGCTTTGCCGGTAACCTTTGCCTTTGGTTAGTAGGTTTGGTTTGGTCACTCATGGAGCGGAGCGGCGCACGCATGGTGCTGGTATACTACTTCCACAACACTTTGCATTGGTGACTTGTCGTAGGGGATGGGCCTATCAATCATGAAGTTGTAGCGCTAAGCTAGAGGACACGTACTCCTAATACTAATCTAGAGCGGCGGCAGGTCTCCAAAGTGCTCCTGTTTGGTGGCTGCATGTGCCTCTGGGATAATCTTTACAAAGCCTGATCTGTTTCTATATCTCAAGTTATAGACTATAGGTTCCATATGTGATCTATTGACAATTGTCTTTTTATGAAACAATATATTGTCAATTGTCATCTGATTGGAGAATGGATCGCCGAATCTGAGTGTTTATCCATGGCAGGTCACTCGAGCCTCGATCATACAGAAGAAATAGTTGCGAAAACCCACACAAAAACAAAAGGAAAAGAAATTCAACAGAATCGAACAAGGTGGCCAATTATGGGCCTCGAAAAATCAAGAGTGATGGCCTTTTCCCATCATAGAAAAAAGAATCAATGGTGTATGTGCTCCAAGAATCGTTTAGTTCCATTCCATCCCAAATGGATGCGCGGAACATATTCCCTTGATCCTAGAAAAGATGAGTCGGAAAATGGGTAGCGGCATCCAGCTGGAGCCGCGACGGCTCCATGCGTGCCTGCATGTACGCACGAATGGCGATGGGGATATCCGTCCCCTGTCAAGCTCCGGCGCCAACTTTTGCCTCGCGTACTTGCGGCCGGAATGGAGCTCCCCCATCCGGGAAGGGCGTCATCATCGCCATGGGGGGCCCCTCCGATTATATGTGGTCCGAGCAAGGAGGAAGGCAACGCTCGTTTGACCTCCACGTACGCGCGCCCCGGGCCCCGCCCGATGATGATTGGGATCCGGGGTCTCAGGACAACACCATTATGTTCTCGCCAGTGGCCGAGGCAGGTTTGGAGGTAGGGGGCTCCATCCTTCTCCCTCCATCTCACGCTTTCTTTCTCTTTTCAATTTCTTTTCTCCTCTCTCCTCCTCGTTCTTCCCCTTTACCTCAAATGGAGTTTTGGACAGTAGAGGGGCTGGAGCCCCCGCACCCCTCTAAATCCGCTGCCGCTCTTGGTTCTCGCTTAGAATGATCTCATTCTCACCACCCCTTTTCTAATTCAGAGTATCATCAAAAAAATTTTGATGTTGGTGCATAGAGTTTTTGAAAAGTTTTAGGAAAGATTATTGCCAATAGACTTGTGACAGGGTATCGTACAAGTATGTGGTTGGTCTTTCCTTGTCAGCTTAAGTTGTTACTCCTTCATTTTAAACTATAAATCTAGAAAATTCCTCATTTTAAACTATAAATCTAGAAAATTCAAAACGACTAAATTAATGGAGGAAGTACATTATAATCCTATTGTAATACTAGTTGAACTCCATTAGAGGCAAAAAAAGATGTTAAATTTCAGAGCAGGCAAATGGGATTCTAGGATAGGTTTAAATCCTTAATCGGTCTGGTGAGACGAAATGGTTGAGGGGAATGTCCTTTTCCCTCAACCACCTACCCTTTTTGAGTGAACTGTGTTGCTGGTACCTGAAGTACGTGTAAGCACCCTTTTGAGTGAACTGTTACTACTCTGTTAGGTAGCTAAAGCACCATGAACACTGCAAAGATGAAGTGTGTGTAGGACTGAACTGGTTGGTAGCTCCGTAGCTGAAGCACCGTAAATCTACCACAAGGTGACTTGTTTCGCATGCTTATCGATATGGATACAGTCACAATAACTCGAGTCCAGTGGGGAATGGAGATGCGCGGCGCCCCTATATAAGCAGTTCTTGGCTTGGCTTTGCTACCCACAGTCCCAAGCACATCACCTCCCATCCCCAAACAGAGCCACCGAGGTAGAGGGAAGATTCTTCCAAGATTCTAGCCCGTCTCGAGAGCCTTCTCTCCCAATGGCCGAGCACGGTGCCCTCCTCCTCCTGCTACTGATGGCGCTTGCCATGACCATGGCCCCGCCGTCAGCGGCGTTCCTGGTCCAGCCCCAGCCGAACCTCCTCACGTACCACAACGGCGCCGTGCTGAGCGGCGACATCCCCGTCTCCATCCTCTGGTACGGCCGCTTCACGCCGGCGCAGAAGGCCGTCGTCTCCGACTTCCTCCTCTCCCTCTCCGCCCCGCCGCGGGGGGCGCCGTCGTCGTCCCCCTCCCCGTCCGTCGCACAGTGGTGGAGCAGCATCAACCGGCTCTACCTATCCAAGGCGGCGGCCGTCAGCAAGAACGGCGCGAACGGCGCCGGCGCCAGGAACGCGCGGGTGGTCCTGGCCGGGCAGGTCTCGGACGAGGCGTGCTCGCTGGGGAAGAACCTGAAGATGTCCCAGCTCCCGGCGCTCGCGGCCGCGGCGCGCCCCGCGAAGGCCGGCGGCATCGCGCTGGTGCTCACGGCGCAGGACGTGGCGGTGGAGGGCTTCTGCATGAGCCGGTGCGGGCACCACGGGTCGTACGGCGGCGGCTCCCGCGCGGCGTACGCGTGGGTGGGCAATCCCGCGGACCAGTGCCCCGGGCAGTGCGCGTGGCCGTTCCACCAGCCGGCGTACGGGCCCCAGGCGCCGCCGCTGGTGCCGCCGAGCGGGGACGCCGGCATGGACGGCGCGGTGATCAGCGTGGCCAGCATGGTGGCCGGCGCGGTGACCAACCCGCTCGGGGACGGGTTCTACCAGGGCGACCGCGCCGCGCCGCTGGAGGCCGCCACGGCGTGCGCGGGCGTCTACGCCAGCGGCGCCTACCCCGGGTACGCGGGGCAGCTGCTGGTGGACGCGGCGACGGGCGCCAGCTACAACGCGCACGGCGCGCGCGGGAGGAAGTACCTGCTCCCGGCGCTGTACGACCCCGGCACGGGGGAGTGCGCCACGCTGGTGTAGCCCCCGTGGATCCGATCGTGCCGAGGTGACGGATCCAGAAAAGGATGTTTTTTTAATTGTTGCTATGTGTAAATACTGTATAGTGCAGTGAGTATCATCGTACGTAGCGTGCCGGGCAGTGCTAAATAAAGGACCTGTAAAGTTGTAGTATCGTGTACAGCAGCGTTTGCACGTATGGTTGAGCGGTTGGTCCTGCACGTGTTTCGAGAGAGAGACAGGCATGGCGCCGCGTGTAGCAGGTGAATCTAGAGCTCAGGAAGCTTATCGGCTATGGGTTGAGGAAGACGACGCCGCGCCGAGAAGGGAGATCCAGTCCATGCTGCCTTATTGGGAGTTTGGGACACCAAGGCGTGTGCGCATCATGGAATGACACGTAACGTACCATTTGATGGTGACGCATGCTGCACGTGTGAAAGCGCGTCAGTGTCTGTCACACTGGTGTGGCCACTGGCCCCTGGATGGCGACAAAATGGACGTGCTTTTTTGAAATGGGCCGGGCCAGGATAAATTCTGTGACGGGCCACGTAAGTAGCCCGTAGTTATTAATGGGCTAATATATTTGCTCTGGCCCAAAACATAGGATTTGAACCAATTTCAGCCCTTGCTTCTAAACCCGTTCGCCTCATCTATTAGAAGTGGTCATTTTCCGGTAAAAGAAAGACGAGCTAATTTTTTCCAGTCAAAAGAAGCAAGACATTTAACAATTTTAGGGTTGAGAGTAAAGCAAAAAAAAATTCTGGAAGAAGCAACGAGTGTACTTTAAAGAATATAATATTTTAAATACAAACCTTTCTACATATCATGTGCCTAATTGAAGCTTGGTTTAGGCGATGGCATTGTTTCATAGCTCCTTTGGTTATAGGATTGTTTTAAGTGGTCTGCGGGTCCAGAAGATGCGCAGGGTGGTCGCTTGGACAAATGAGAGGTGCTTGGCAATGGATGTAGAGGTGGATGGTGAATGAGCAGGGCACTGCAGCAAAAAAAATGGGTTAGGGTGATGGAGGGCGTGTAATCAAGAAAGAATATGACCATTTGCCTTTTAGATCCGGGTCCTTAGATTGCAATAGGATGACAATTGTTCATCAACCGACAAAAGACGAAGATTTCAAGCACCCAAAAATAGCACCACGCTTTATATAAAATATTACAACAAAGCATATATATAATGTTTCAAATCGAATAAATTAAACACACACATAAGTTGTACATCTCTCTAGCACGCAAACCCAAGCCAAAACCGGGAGCTCCAACTCCAATTGCTGGTAACAGAAACCACACGCCGGCAACACCAGTCAACCATTTGAACGCTGACAGAATAAGCCCCCGAAATCCATTCAAACCAAGCATTTTCTCCAAACAAATGCGCAACGCAACGCAATCCCGCGGCGTTCAAGATTACAGCCATGAAAATTGTTGCGGCCACGTTCCGTCCCACCGCAAGTGGCAGCAGGCTGCAGGCCAACGACTTCGCCTTCGTCCCGGCATCTTCCATTGCCGCATTTGGGCTGATGCACGCGCGCGTCATGCGCCTCTTAACTCCGCGGCGCGGCCAAGCCGGCGGCCACACGCGCGCGCGCGGCACACCTCCATCACGTCGTCGCCATTACGCCCGCACGCTCCAGCCCGCTATATGAACCGCCGCGACGCCACGAGGTAGCCCAAGTGCCCCAACTCCTCACACAACACCACAACAACGTGCACACCAGCTTCGTCTTCGGCAATCCCATAGCTCGATCAACACCTCATTGATCATCTCGACCGTCTCGCCTCGCGCAAGCCATGGGCGAGCTCAAGAAGCCGGCGTTCCTGCCGCTGCAGATCATCTCCATCGTCGCCATCGTCCTGCTGAGCACGGCGCCGCCGCGGTGCGCGGCGTTCAACCCGCGCATGCTGTTCCTGGTGAAGCCGGACCCGATTGTCCTGCGGGACCACGGCGGCGCGCTGCTCACGGGGAACCTCACCGTCAACCTGCTCTTCTACGGCCGCTTCGCCCCGGCGCAGCGCGCGATCGTGGCCGACTTCGTCCGCTCCCTCTCGGCCGCGCCCCGGCACCCGGTCGCCGCCCCGACCGTGGCGTCGTGGTGGCGGACCACCTCGCTGTACCGCGGCGGCGGCGCGCGGGTGGCGCTCGGCAGGCAGGTCCTGGACGAGCGCATGTCGCTGGGCCGGGGCCCGCTCTCGCCGGGCAACGTGACGGCGCTGGCGCGCGCCGCGGGGCACCACCGGGGCGCCGTCACGGCCGTGCTAACGGCCGCCGACGTCGCCGTGGCGCCCTTCTGCGTGTCGCGGTGCGGCATCCACGGGCGCGACCGCGGCGGCGCGCACGGCCGGGCGCGGTACACGTACCTGTGGGCGGGGAACCCCGCGCGGCAGTGCCCCGGCCAGTGCGCTTGGCCGTTCCACCAGCCGCTGCACGGGCCCCAGGCCCCGCCGCTCGTGCCGCCCAACGGCGACGTCGGCGCCGACGGCATGGTCATCAGCCTCGCCGCGCTCCTCGCCGGCACGGTCACCAACCCCTACGGGGACGGGTACTACCAGGGCGAGGACGCCGGCGCCGGGCTGGAGGCCGCCACGGCGTGCGCCGGGATCTTCGGGAGCGGGGCCTACCCCGGCTACCCCGGGAAGCTGCTCACGGACCCGGACACCGGCGCGAGCTACAACGCCGTCGGGCTGGGCGGGAGGAAGTACCTGCTCCCGGCGTTGTGGGACCCGACCACCTCGCAGTGCAGGACACTTGTCTAGACGTGGCCGGAGGGAGACGCCCGCAGCGCGGGGGAGACGGCCAAATGCTCTGCCTCTGCATGAGGGAGGAAGAATAAATGCCTCATTATTTATTTCCATTCCTTCTGTTCACTTCCTTGCTGCATGTACTCGTAATTTGCTCTTCGAAGAGCAAATTGTATGTACTATGCATTTGTAGGATGTCTGTGCTATGCTCGATCTAATGGATTTGCATGTTATGTTTAAACGTGGAGTAATGCTCTCTCTCTCTCTAGATAGTACTTGAAATCGTCACCTAAATCATCATATTTATTTGTTTAGATTCTTGGTTCACTTGTTGCATGCTTGAATGTACATGTATTTTGTTCTCCAAGATTGTATGATGCATTTGTAGGGTTACATGCTAAATGAAACGCATCCTAAGCCTATCTTCAAGATAGAACTCCATCTCTTGACGGTAGCTGTAGATAGCTCCAGCAGCCCATTTGTACACAGCACAACATCTTCAAGATGCTATCTCCAAGATAGAAATTAGAAAATAAACTAACGTGAGGCCTAAGCTAGCTCGCTCGCTCGCTCTCTCTCTCTCTCTCTCTCTCTCTCTCTCTCTCTCTCTCTCTCTCTCTCTCTCTCTCTCTCTCTCTCTCTCTCTCTCTCTCTCTCTCTCTCTCTCCTTCCTCCTCCTCCTCTATATATCTTCTCTAACCATGTATGTGGACCTGCCATTGGCATCCAAACAATACCATATACATGGAGATGAAACTCGCTATCAGTCTTGCTATCGTCACCGCACTACTCATGCACCACCCCTCTCTCACAGTCGCCACCATTGCCCACCACACAATAACGCCGGCCAACGCTAGCCTGGTCGGTTTTAGCCTCCAGCTGGTGGCCGCCGCCGATCATGAGGGCCTAGACCACACCGTCCGCCGGGGCAGCGACGGCTTCCTGCATCTGCAGAGCCGTTTCCGCACCGACCTTCCGCCGCGCCCACCATCAGGCGGCGCTAACTCCTCGGCCGCGAACGCCACCACCACCCTACGCGACCCGGAGATGTACGCCCCGCTACGCCTGGCGGCGGCCTTGGTCGTCGGCGTCGGCACCGGCAACGGGCGCCAGGACTACCTCTTCAAGGTCGTCGACACCTCGAGCACCCTGATCTGGATGCAGTGCAAGGGGTGCGACCCGCACTCCCCGCAGCGCCACCAGCTCTTCGACACGACGGCCTCGCCGACGTTCCGCCTCGTCCCGGGCACCGACCCGTTCTGCCGGACGCCGTACCCGTACTGGTCGAGCTCTCCGGGCACGCGTGCGCGTTCCGCGTCGACGGCCCGAGCGGCCGACCAGCTGACCTACAGCATGCGCATGAGTGCATCAGAACGTCCCCGCAGGGCCTTTCATTTCCAGAACGACGGTGTGTTCGCCGGCGTGATTGGCGCGACGGCCGTGGCTCGTGGGCTGACGCGGTCCTCGTACTGCCTCTTCCATGGCGGCGAAGCGAACCGCCGTTGTGCCAAACATTCAGTTCAGCGCAGCGGTACGTACCCCTTGCATTAGCCATTCGTTTTGGCTTGGACATTCACTCTTGGATTGCCACGTGGATCGTGTGCTGTTCTGACTACTAGGTAAACTGAGTGATCTATTTAAGCTCCTTGTTGACCAGAATTTGTGTTCACAGATAAGGCGGTTCGTTTCATCTGATTTTTCCTCCTGGAGACACATTGAATGGGAGGCGTGGCAGGTCGTAGGGGACCCGTAGGGCCCAGTGTGGTAGGTGGATGGGTTTGGGAGGGCTTCTTGTACCAGCGGAACCGGAGCTGGAGTAGGTGGAGCTACGTTTTCTGGCTCCGTCTGAGCACCTGGAAAAAGGGCTCCAGCTCTCTTCTGCGCTCCCGCAGAAGGCTTCGCGCTGCATCCGTTTAGTAGAGCTGCTGCTGGAGCTAGCTTTGAAGCCGGGGCTATTTAAAGAGTCAAAGTCAGGTTGCACTTTCCCCTTCGTCCCCTTCCGTTCGACGAGCAGCTCTGAAAGCAGACTCGCCGCTGGACGGGGAGTTGAAATAGGAGCTGCTAATCCGTGCAATTTGTGCACCCCTACGCAGCAGATCATCCATGGATGATGATGGTAGGAGGCCTGGATCTGGCACACCCTGTCCATGAAGCGCTGGCGGAGCCGCATCTGTAATGGCTTCTCCTCGGTCAAATCAGGATTGGCAAGGCAAGGTAAGGTAGATATCTGGTTGCTTGTGCTTAAGGGAGGGGTTTTGTCCGGGAATGGGGAGGGGTGATTTTAGTAAGCGCCATAGACATAGCCGATGCTTTGTAGGAGGTTTTCCAATTTTCCTTTTTTTACTTAGATACTAGAAATCCCCGTGCTATATGATCTTTATTCCCCATGGCTTTTTAGATACATTGCCCAAGACATTCATATTTTAGTACTTTTGCTTTTTTACCTTATTGTTAGTCCGTGTCACGTCGGATATTTGAATACTAATTAGAGGGACTAAACATTACCTAATTATAAAACTAATTGCATAAATGGAGACTAATTCACGAGATGCATCTATTAAGCCTAATTAATCCATCATTAGCATATGTTTACTGTAGCATAGCATTATCAAATTATGGACTAATTAGGCTTAATAGACTTATCTCGCGAATTAGCATCCATTTATGCAATGGGTTTTGTAATTAGCTATATTTAATACTCCTAATTGGTGTCAAACATCCGATGTGATGGGGACTTATTTTTAGTCTCTGGAACCAAACAGGGTTTATGGTCTATGTAAGGCTGTTCATCGGTTAGCTCGACAAACTAGAAGCAGGCAGTCCTGGGCAGGCCTCGCCAATTCTGGAGTAGTGAGAGGACCTTAAGATGCCTAGAGGGAGGGTGAATAGGCTAATCTGCAATTTTAAACACTTTGAAAAAGTCAGTACTAGATGAATCCAGATACTCCGGATATGTGGCGGATACTCCGGACACTGGGTCCGGAGTCTCCGGAGATAATGTCCGGAGGTTCCGGGTAACAATGCTACGACAAGAACAGCTAGGTAAATCAACAAGGAAAGTAGATCTAAAGGATTTGCAAGTACCTATAGAGAGATTCTTACAGGTTGTAATACACTAGAAACTTGACAATAAGTAGATCGAGCTCAAACCTTAGAAAGTTAGTCTCACAAGTAAATAACCAATAAAATAAGTAAGGAGCACAAGAGAGAGACATAATTTGTTTCCCGAAGTTCACTCCCAAAGGAGCTACGTCTCCGTTGAGGAATGATTCAAGAGACGGTGCTCAAGAACCCCTATGCTGCTCTCCCAAGGGTGAGACCAACGCTCAAACCCAAGGTCACTTACTATGTGTTCTTCCGAGAGGAATGACGATTACAAACTTCTTATGGTGCTCACAACTTGCTTGAGTACTCACGAGCGATGCCTAGCCGTCTAGGAATCCAAGAGTAACAAACTTGAATCCACCGGCTAGATGAGGATGATGTGCTCAAAAGATGGAATGGAAGCTCATTAGCACAAATCTTTGCTTTTGCAACAATCTCACTTGAATCCCCAAAGGAAATCACTCAAGAATGAAGAAAGGGGGAGTGAGAGAGTTCTTCTTTAGCTTGTGGGCGTTTCTGGTCGAAGTGAGCAAGAGAGAGTATGAGTGAAGGGGTATGGGGGGTATTTATACCCCCTCTCACAGAAAACTAGCTGTTGGCGAAAGGGTACCCGGATACTCCGGGTATATGTCCGGATACTCCAGACACTGGGTCCAGACAGTCCGGACTCAGAGAAATTTACGGACAGGTAACAGTTACCCGGAGACTCCGGGTATATGTCTGGATACTCCGGACTTTGTGTCCGGATATTCCGGACTCACCAGAGACACTCTCAAGAATATCATTTCAAAGTGGTTTTTGTGGCTCACATGGGTTCTCTTGAGCACAACTACCACGTCAACACCTGTAGATCAAAGTCTCTCTTGATAGTACGATGCTCCTATACTTAATTTAAAAATAAAATTTAATCTTCAAGTAAATTTGAAACACCGCTTTTCATTTCCTTTTTGAGGGATCATGCTTCTTAATACGCTTTGCTTATTCACCCTTAGCACCTGCACACATGCTTGATAACACGATTAAATATACATGTGCTTTGTCATCTAACACCAAAACCCACTAAGGGGCCTAGATATCCTTCAAGTAGTTTCTTCGAGATGTTCAATCAAGCACTTATACGATGTTATATCAAGGTTTGATAATAAAAAGAAGCAATTAGTTAGGTCAATTGGGTTTGATGGTCTTCTTCACTTCCCTGATCTTAGACAAATCAATAAAAGGTTGTCAGTATGGTTGATGAGTAGAGTTGATCAGATGTCGAAGCATGTAGTTATTGATGCCTGAACACGTATCCATAAGGATGATATTGGTGTTGTATTTGGGATACCTAGTAGTGGCCGTAGGGTACCTGAGGAAGGTACTCCCTCCAAGGAGACTGTTCGGAGGATAATGGATTCATATATTGGTGTCCAGGGTAAGGAAAATCGATCAATCAAAGTTGCATGGGAGGTTCTCGAGAGGCCTTGTGATGGGAGTATGAGCTTGGATGAGGAGGATTTCTTTCGGATATCATTTGTGGTTTATGTGCTGTCTACTCTATTAGCACCTGGGACCAAATATGACTATGTTGTTGTTGACTACTGGAATGCGCTTGATGTTCCTTCTTTAATACGAGGACTTACGACTGGACTGACTATGTTATGGGTCGTTTGATTGATGTTGTTGTGAAGCTGAAGTCCGATATGAAAAGTGTGAATAAAATCCCAAATATCACTGGATGTTCGCATTTCCTACATGTATATTGTCTGACTGGGGTTGTTTTTTTAAATGCATGGTTCATAAAAATGTGAATTTATTTGTATCTTGTTAGCTCTTTTTGGTATGCCTGAGGGTATTTTGCTGTGCTCAGATTTTATATCTGGACAGTATTGATATAGGATCGTGGAACTTAGGTCATAATATCTTCCCTCATATCCGATGCTTTTCTTCTAATACAATCAGATCCATGGTATTGGCTGATAGTGGCTCAGGGTCAGATGGTGTACATCGAAAAGAGTTTGGGAGTTTGGGAATTTGATTTTACTCTTTATTTAATTGAAATATGTCTTTTTGTTGTTGTTGCGGTATGCATTAGCTAATTGGTCCCCTTTTTGTTGGCAATGTCCATAACAGTTGCGAAAATCCTTTTTGGGGATTTGAGGTATGGGTATTCAAAATTTTCAAAGGGAAATTTTTTGATAGTCTAAAGTATAGATTCATAGCTAAAAAATTTCTCACTGCATTGCTGCTAATTTTTTACAAATTCATAAGTAATCACAAATTGAAATGGCACATTTTCACAAAATACGGACAAATTCATCAATCCTCACCTTGGTTCACTTCACTGGTTTGTTTGCCTGGGTTAGAGGATGCTTCCTGCGCTCGGGCCGTCGGCCATCGCGGCGTCGCCTCTGGCTCGCTGGCTGCGCGGCGCGACGCGGTGGCAGCGCCCTTGCGGCCAGCGCGACGTGGGCGCGCGGCCGGACTCCGGAGCCTGGCCCTGAGCGGCGCGGGGCACGGGGGTGCGGCCATGCGGGTGTCTGGCGCCGGGCGCGGGCGGTCCGGGCCTCGGCCCTTGGGATGCTAGCGCTCGGCCGTCGGCCGAGCCTGGCTGCAGCGCTGGTCGCGCCGCCTAGGGTTTGGGGCTTGGGGCGGTGGGGAGATGGGCGGGTGGCTGGGGGCGTCGGCATCGGGGGAGGCGTCGAGCGAGACTTGGCAGGGGGTGGGGGGAGGGAGGAGCCGCGGATTCAATGACCTTGCTCAATGAAGTTACCCTCCATCTCCGGTGTCCATTTCTAATCCAACGTCTCCATCCTTATCCAAGCAAAAGGGCCCAACAGTCAGGGAGCATTCCTTCATCTTCGCCGCGTCGCTCCACCAAGCAGGATCCTCTTCTCCAACGTGTACATGTTCACGCGCTACGGTCACCAGCCCCGCGAGCACGACGAGGTGCTCCTCGCGGACTGCCGTGGTGTCCGCACCACCTCCTCGCCGCCATCCGAGCAGCCAGCGTGCCAGAGGCGTGGAGCCAGACGGTGGCGAGCTGGCGCGGCTGGCGTGGCAGAGGAGCAGGGGCACGACGGCGCGGGCGTGGAGCAGGGGTGCCGGCGCCGACCATGAAGAGAGAAGGAAAGCGAGAGGGGACGAGAGGAAGAAAAAAGTTGAAGATATTTTAGTCCATAAATTTTAAGAAACATATCGAAGAGGTAAATAATGGTATGTTTCGAAGAGTTGAAAAATTATAATGGTATGGTTCAAATATGATAAATTGTAATGATATATCACTAAATTCGAACAATTATAATGGGATGGATTCAATTAATCTATTAATAAATGTCTCGCTATAAACAACGACGCGTAAAGGCGGTGGAGTGGTGGGGGTTTATCGGTTTGCGACGTCCTAAGCATGACGAAGAGGGCCGGATTAGCAAAACATCACAGAGAAGGCCCAAGATTTCGGCCCAGAAATCTAACAAATCCATATGCCGATGGTCCATCAGTTCGGCCTAAATTGTCCTAGTCGGCCCATCCAACCCAACCATTTCGGCAACTTCGCGACGCCCCTCTCCAGCATCCGTGCCCCACTACGCCTTGCCGACCCAAACGCCCAGGACAGAGAACTCGCCTCACCGATCCCCAACGCCACCGCCGCCGCATCGCCACCGGCACGGTAGCCATGTCCAACCCCGGCTCGTTCCCCACCTCCGCCTCCGCTCACCACGACCACGCGCACACCCCGCTCTGCCGCTCCTGCGGCGCGCCCACCACGGCTCCGACCCCGGCCCCCTGGTCGGGGACCTCCGACTCCCCGCCGCCGGCGTACCGCCCGATCCGCCTCCCGGCCATCAACGCGCCCACCAAAACCGCCGCCATCGTCCTCTCCCCAGTCCCGCAGCCCCTGCCCGTGCCCCCGGCCGCGCCGCCCCACGCCTTCCAGACCCCCACCAAGCGGATCGCCTCCCCCGACGACATCGCCCGCTTCCACGCCTCCCTCCACGGCCGCCACTTTCTCGGCTTCGTGGCCGCGCTATCCGCCTCCGTCCACGGCTGTAAGCTCTCGGACCCGCTCCCGGCTCCGCCGTCCGCCGCCGTCTCCGCGCTCCTCGACCTCATCTCCGCTCTCACGGCACTCGTCGCGTCCACCCCGCCGCTCCCGCACAACTCCCGCTACGGGAACCCGGCCTTTCGCCTCTGGCACGAGAAGCTCACCGACTCCGCCAGCGACCTGATCGCGCGGATCACGTCCACTGCCGCGTCCCCCGCGGACCTCGCCGGCGCCGAGGTCGAGCTCGCGCCGTACCTCCTCGACTCCTTCGGCAACGCCACCCGCATCGACTACGGGACGGGGCACGAGACCAACTTCGCCGCCTTCCTCTACTGCCTCGCCAGGCTCGGGCTCATCACCGAGCCCGACTACGCTGCCGTCGTGCTGCGCGTCTTCGCAGCCTACCTCAACCTCATGCGTACGCTGCAGGACACGTACCAGCTGGAGCCTGCGGGCTCCCATGGCGTGTGGGGCCTTGATGATTTCCACTTCCTGCCCTTCATATTTGGGGCTGCGCAGCTTATCGATCACAAGTACATGAAGCCCAAGTCGATTCACAACCCGGATATCTTGGAGAACTTCTCCAAGGAGTACATGTACCTGGCATGTGTCGCGTATGTGAAGAAGATAAAGAAGGGGCCCTTCGCAGAGCATTCACCGATGTTGGATGATATCAGTGGCGTGCCCACTTGGAAGAAGGTGAATAGCGGGCTGCTCAAGATGTACAAGGCCGAGGTGCTTGAGAAAGTGCCGATCATGCAGCATTTCCTCTTTGGTTCGCTAATCAAATGGTATGAGTCATAGCACTATTTTTTTTCTTGTCATGTATTTGGTGCCCATGAATTGATCTTGTTAGTTCCAACTTAGACAAGAGCTTCTACTGCAGGGAATGGCTGAGAAACCTGCTCAATTGTGCAGTGACTAGTTCAGTTTTGTTTCTAGACTAGGTTTGGCATATGAGTCATGAAATATGATCGATAACCATATGGAAAAGGAAAATCGGTGTCACTTTTATCAATTGAAACCTATGGATACAGTAATTCTTGGAAAGAAGTTATTATAATGCAGATTGCTTGTTTTCTTTGCATTTATCTGGCATTGCATTGTTGGAATTAGGAAAAATTCTATGTTGATCCTGATCCTGTAGCCTGTTTTGCCTGATAGGCTAACTCTCTAATGATTTGCAGACCCATGGTCAAATAGTTGTGTTTTCAGATGTTTTGTATGATAGATGCTGTCTGAGGGAGATGACCCAAAATGTTTGCTTGCTTTTACCTTAGTTTTCCAAACCCATCTCTTTCCCATTTCCATGGTATCTCTAATCATTGTTGTAGAACCCTCTATGTTGGAAAGATATCCCAAAATTTAATGCGACTCATAACCAGTTGGGTAGTGTTGAGTGCCAGTTAGAAGAGTAGATTAGAAGAGCAGACACTGCAGACCTGTTCAGACCCAAGTAAGGTTATGTACAGAAAAGTTGTGATTAAACAGTCTTTGGATAAAATACTTGAAGGTTGCTATGGACGTAAGCAGAAATAGTGAGATTAAATTGAATTCATATGATTTACTGGAATATAGTTATCTGTCCCTTTCATGAACAGATGATACGCTTGAAGATATTTGTGGAATGTTGTGATGCTAAATCAACTAACATAGCATAGCATTGAATCATTGAACAGTTCTTTCCAGTCCTTTGTGGGATCCTGGATTTCCCTAGCTATTAGGTCACCCGGTATGTTCAATAAGAGTTGAAATTGCCAAAATAGTCATATTTTCTTTAGGCCATTCGTGCAAAAACCATCTACATTCAATGTATGCTTAAGTTATAGGAATTTGTCTAGCATGTTTTCTTGTTCTTGATGCCAATGTGCTACATTTTTCCTTCATATTGTTTCTGAAACATGTACTAAAAAATCAGCGTGCTATTTTATCGTTATTTTTAATTCAATATTTTTTGTTTATTCTACATGCTCTTGGCTTTCTAGTATTCTATTGTCTTGATCACTTGTGTGATTCGTCCTTTTGTATCACACATTTTGGTTCAGAGAATGGAATAAGGTACCACTGCCCCATTCTGCACGGCTCAGCTTTGTTTTAAGTTGAGGATCCAAAGTATGTACATGAATCCAGTTTGCAAAGTTCAAGTTTAAACAATCTTTACCCAGTTTTCCAGTATGCTACATTGCCCACATCACAGAAGCATCATAGATTTCGTTGTTTTATTCTTGACCAGCAAATTCTGAAGCAGCATCTATTTAATGCAATAGAGCAAATAGCCAAGGGTATGTGCTCTATGTCATAGCAAAAACATACAATTGCATAGGTACCCAAGAACAGTACCTTCAAAACTTTTCCCCGGGTTTTACACTGCTCTAACTTGAGAAGAGGAGTTCGGGGGATTTAGTTCAAATTTTGGACTAAATGTATAAAATCCAAAAAGGTTTTCTTTCATTCAAAACACCCTTAAGTGCAATAAATCAGTTTGCAACAGATCCCCATTGCTTGGGTTATAGCTGCCGATACACATTATTTCATCTGTTGCTACTAAATGAAACCATGGTTAGCGATATGCATGATACAGACCTTGTTGCTTACTGTTGCCTGCACTTTTCATCACACCTGCTGATGAATTATGTGCTCCATTTTTTCAGGGAGGACTAATTCCATCTAAAGAAGCTCACCGTGATCTGTGAGAACTCCTGTGTGATGCTAGGACTGGTTGTACAGTGATGCTGCTCAGAGTGTGTAGAAGAAAGACCTATAGAGGGTCATTTTCCGTCTAGGAGGAATGAGCTTTCTGTATTGTTTGCAGCGTGCCATCACACTGCTATTATGGCGCTTCAAATGCTGGGAACTTGTCCCTTCCTGCTCAGCTTGCATTACTTGTCGCTGCTGAATAAACACCTTGTATTGAGGCTTTTGATGTGGTCATGTAGATGAGTTGACTAGAGCAGTCGAGCATTTTTTTTTTCTTTTTTTGGTATAAGAATCAGTATTGCTTGTAGCCTGAAGGTGCTGCCGCTTGTGGTGGGTTTGAACTGTGACTTACCTTGAATGCTGCTGTTGTCTTCAAACTTTAATTGCCCTTGCTGAATTCCTGGTCCCTGGCATCTCAATGATGATCTCATAAGTACGTTCACTTTAACAAGACAAAGAAAAAGAAAATCCAATGTATGGCATTTTGTCATTTTGAAATTTGTCATGAATAGCTTCGCATTAATGTTGAGGATCCTCATTTTTCGAAGAAAAGGGGAAAAAACATCGCTATTGCACATTTCGGGAAAGCCCAGCTTTTTTTAAAAAAAAAACGTTGGAAAACCCCAGCTTGTCGTCCAAACTCAAAACCAGCCTGAAACTGAAACTACCAAACGAACAAACCCGCCACCAGCGCCGCCGTCTACCTCAACGGCGGCAACCTTCTCCCACTACCTTCCCGCGGTCCTGCTTCCCGCACGACCTCAACACCGGCAGGATGCGATAGACCCGTGGGTGTCGAATAACGCGCGCAGCAATGACCCTTGTCAATGGCCCGAAATCCGCCGCCGTGCTATACTCCTCCCTGCTCCAGAGCTGCATCGGCTCCAACGCCTTCCGGCAAGGCAAGTCCGTGCACCACCGGACCATCATCGCGCCCTCCGCCTTGCCGCCGGACCTCCACCTCAGCACCAAGCTCGTCATCTTCTACTCCCACTTCGGCGACGTCGCGGCCGCCCGTAGGGTGTTCGACGGGATGCTGCACCGGAGCGTGGTGTCCTGGACGGCCATGGTCTCCGCGTACGCCAAGAACGGGCGGCCCCGGGAGGCGCTGGAGCTGTTCGCGCTCATGCTCCGGTCCGGCGCCCGGCCGAACCAGTTCACGTTCGGGAGTGCGGCGAGCGCGTGCGCGGGAGCCCGGTGCGCGCGGAGCGGGGAGCAGGTGCACGCGTGCGCGGCCAAAGGGAGGTTCGCGGGGGACATGTTCGTGCAGAGCGCGCTCATGGACATGCACCTGCGGTGCGGGTCGGTGGTGGATGCGAGTCGGCTGTTTGCGGAGATGGAGAGGAAGGACGTGGTTTCTTGGAATGCCCTGATCAGGGGGTTCGTGGAGCACAGGCATTACAGTGATGCGCTTGGATTGTTTGCGTCAATGCTGAGAGATGGTATGTTAATCATCTTGCTATTCATGGACATGAAATATTCTGCTTATCTTTATGCACCTCATGACCTCAAACCCACACGTCCCCCTGTACCCTTAGCATATCACTAGAGTAGATTGCGTCGGGTACTAGTGAAAAAGAGAAGGTGATGCACTGGCAAAATGGAGCATTTCTTTGCATTCAAATAGACTAAATGGAATAACTGATCCTGCTAAGTGCTAAATGGAACATTTCTTTATGTGGGAATATTGGTGCCTAGGTGTACGTTAACTGTTTTCAACGGTTCCTTGCCAATCTCTTCAGTCTATTTTAATTTCTTTTGATGGGATAAGTCTTTATACTTGATCTTTGTGGTCCTCGGTATGGTGATCTTGCTGCCCCAACCAGGACAGCATCTATTAGGACAGCATTTAGCATCTTAGACTAGCTTTTAGGACAGCATCTAGGACAGCATCTTAGACTAGCTTTTAGGACAGCATCTAGGACAGCATCTTAGACTAGCTTTTAGGACAGCATCTTAGACTAAGCATCACTAACTTTTAGACTAGCATCTTGGCATATGCTTGGCTGTCTTGGCCAGCTATAAATATGTAACCCCAATCCCTCGGGTTGGTATGACATTGTGTGAGAAGAAAACCAGAAAATTGCCCCAACTCCTAGTGTCATCCTCTCGATGAGAGTAAGAGTTTCGATTCTAACAACTGGTATCAGAACCGTTCTTTCCTGCAACCTGAACATCTCATGTTCCTCTCCCTCCCACGTCTCCTTTCGCTCTCAGCCAGCAGCAACGACACCTGCTGCTTCTGCTCACCTCTTCTCCCCTGCACAGACAAGCAGCAGCAGCAGCTCGTCTGAGGCAACCTCCTCCCCACGCAGCAGCCCCCCATTAGCACGCCATGTCCGAAGGGCAGTCTCAGCGCTCGGTCGCCTCGAGCGCGCGGCACCGGCAGGAGGCCGAGGTCGCCGCGGCAGAGGAGCGCGAGCGAGCGGCGGCAGCAACTGCAGCGACGGCGGCAAGGGCGGCAAGGCTGGCAGCGGCGGAGCTGGCAGCAGCAAGGGCGGAGGTGGAGGCAGCGGCAGATGCGGCGGCGGCGGCGGCGGCGGAGCTCGAGGTTCTGCGCGGCAGCAGCTCCGGTAGCTCTGCCTCCGCCGACGGCGGCACCGACGTGGACTTCGGGCTGGCAAGGGAAACAGCTCGCGAGCGGGCGAGGCTGTGGTGGCGACGGTCCAGATGGTGGCGACGGCCCAGATGGGCGCGGACGCGCCGGCGGCGCTCCAGGCGGGGGCGGGCGCGGCGGTGGCAGCCCAGACAGGCGCGGACGCGCCGGCGGAGCCCCAGGCGGGGGTGCGCAAGACGGCGGTGCTCTCGGCAACGGCGGCCGGGTCGACGAAGAGCGCGGCCCTCACAGGCGGCGCGGCTCTCCCTCCCCAGATCGGCGCCATGGCTACCATGGCGTCCAGGCGGTGGTCAGGGACCTTGGTCCCGGTGGTGGGTGGCCTACCCTCACCAAGACCAACTACGTCGAGTGGGCCGCGGTCATGAGGGTGAGGCTCCAGGTGCGGCACATGTGGGAGGCAGTCCGGTACGGCGATGTCGACTTCGATGAAGATCGACGGGCGCTGGATGCTCTCATCGCTGCAGTCCCGACCGAGATGCAATTCACGCTTTCCAAGAAGCGGACCGCCAAGGACGCCTGGGACGCCATCGCTGCGGCACGCATCGGCAGCGACCGCGCCCGCAAGTCCACACTGCAGGCATTTCGCAAGGAGTGGGAGAACCTGGCCTTCAAGCCAGGTGAGGACATTGATGACTTTGCTCTCCGTCTCAACACTCTGCTACAGAAGATGGTGCAGTACGGAGACGACACCTACGACGAGGAGAGAGCTATCGAGAAGCTCTTTCGCTGCGTCCCCGAGAAGTACAGGCAGATTGCTCGCTCGATCGAGTCTCTGCTGGACATCTCTACGATGACGATCGAGGAGGCAATAGGTCGCCTCAAGGTCGTCGACAGCGATGAGCCACAGCCTCTCTCGGGGTCTATCACCATTGGCGGGAAACTCCATCTCACTCGAGAGCAGTGGGAGGCATCCCAAGGTGGTGGGAGGAAGGGGGAGTCCTGTTCCTCGACAGGCGGCCGCAAGCGCGGCAAGGCGCGCAAGGCGCGAGGAGGCGCCCAGGCCGGGGCGCGAGGACGTACAGAGGGTGGCGCTCGTGGAGGCGCCCAGGGCGACGCCGCCGGCGCACGCAAGCCGGCACGAGACGACACCTGCCGTAGGTCATTGGGCCAGGAATTGTCGACAGCCACGACGCGGCCAGGCCCACGTCGCACAGGTGGAGGAGGAGGAGTCGGCTCTCCTTCTGGCACACGCAAGCATCGAGCTACCTCCAGCGGCATCGGCCGCAGCAGCTCTCCTCCACCTTGACTCGTCAAGGGCACACGCCTTTCTCGGCGACGCCTCCAACAATGACAAGATTGATGGGTGGTGCCTCGACACCGGTGCCACCCATCACATGACCGGTCGGCAGAAGTTCTTCTCCGAGCTTGACTCCAGCATCCGAGGCTCCGTCAAGTTTGGGGACGCCTCCGGCGTAGAGATCAAGGGTGTCGGCTCCATCATCTTCACCACCGGGTCTGGTGAGCACAGGCTGCTCACCGGAGTCTACTACATCCCCGCGTTGAGGAACTCTATCATCAGCTTAGGACAGCTGGATGAGAACGGTTCGCGCGTAACGATCGAGGACGGAGTCATGCGGATTTGGGATCGCCATCGTCGCCTTCTTGCCAAGGTAATCAGAGGCGCGAATCGACTCTACATCCTTAAGCTGCAGGTGGCACAACCTCTCTGCCTCGCCGCTCGCCGGGATGACGAAGCGTGGCAGTGGCACGAGCGCTTCGGGCACCTTCACTTCGAGGCCCTGAAGCGGCTCAGTGCCACGGAGATGGTGCGAGGCCTGCCATGCCTCGACCACGTGGAGCAGTTCTGCGACGTCTGTGTGATGACGAAGCAGAGGCGACTCCCCTTTCCCCAGCAGACGAGCTTCCGAGCCAAGGAGCGGCTCGAGCTCGTGCACGGGGACTTGTGTGGCCCGGTGACACCGGCCACACCGGGAGGACGACGTTACTTCCTCCTGCTCGTCGACGACCTCTCCCGCTACATGTGGGTGATGGTCCTCGGCAGCAAGGGAGAGGCTGCGGACGCCATCAGGTCCGTGCAGGCTGCTGCGGAGGCGGAGTGCAGCCGCAAGCTACGCGTGCTGCGCACCGACAACGGCGGCAAATTCACGGCGGCTGAATTCGCATCGTACTGCGTTGATGAGGGCATTCAGCGCCACTACTCCGCGCCGTACAGCCCGCAGCAGAACGGCGTCGTCGAGCGGCGCAACCAGACGGTTGTGGGGATGGTTCGGGCCCTCCTCAAACAGAGGGGGATGCCGACTGTCTTCTGGGGAGAGGCGGTGGTGACAGCTGTCTACATCCTCAACCGCTCGCCCACCAAGGCCCTCGATGGCAGAACACCGTACGAGGCTTGGCATGGGCGCAAGCCGGCGGTCTCCCACCTGCGGGTTTTCGGCTGCCTCGCGTTCGCCAAGGAGCTTGGCCACATCGGCAAGGTCGACGACAGGAGCACTCCAGGGGTGTTCATCGGCTACGCGGAGGGCTCGAAGGCCTACCGCATTCTCGACCCGGAGACACAGCGTGTGCGCACGGCACGCGACGTAGTGTTCGACGAAGGGCGAGGATGGGCATGGGACAAGATGGTGGATGACGGCTCGACACCGACGTACGAAGACTTCACTGTCGAGTACGTCCACTTCGAGGGAGCTGGGGGAGTAGGCAGCTCCTCCTCACCGAGGGTGCCTACCCCAGTCCCCGAGTCTCCACCGACTCCGGCGCCCGCTACTTCGGCAGCGGCACGCTCTCGAGCCACTACTTCGACTGCGATGAGCTCTTCGCCGATTCCACCACAGCCGGCGACCCCACGGCCTCCAGCACCACCAGCTACCCCTCCGGGCGCGCCTACTCCACCACCAGCCCGTGCCGAGCATAGCCCAGTGGAGTTTGCCACTCGTCTCTCCCACGACGAGGAGCGCATCGACGCGTACCACGACGGCGAGCCGTTGCGGTACCGCACAATGGAAGACCTTCTCGGCGACCAGCCGGTGCCAGGACTGGTGCCTCATGACCTGGAGGCGCAGTTGCACCTTGCGTGCGACGACGGCGAGCCTCGGTCCTTCGTAGAAGCCGAGAGACACGCGGCATGGCGTGCCGCGATGCAGTTGGAGATGGACGCGGTTGAGATGAACTGCACTTGAGAGATTGCTGACCTTCCTCGCGGTCACCGCGCGATCACCCTTAAGTGGGTGTTCAAGCTGAAGAGGGACGAAGCCGGCGCCATCGTGAAGCACAAGGCCCGCTTGGTGGCACGAGGTTTCGTGCAGCAGGAGGGGATCGACTTCGACGATGCCTTCGCCCCTGTGGCACGGATGGAATCCGTGCGACTCCTCCTTGCGCTAGCCGCCTAGAAGGGCTGGCGCGTTCATCACATGGACGTCAAGTCAGCGTTCCTTAACGGCGATTTGAAGGAGGAGGTCTACGTACACCAGCCGCCGGATTTCGCGATCCCCGGCAAGGAAGGCAAGGTGCTACGCCTGCGCAAGGCTCTCTACGGCTTGCGGCAGGCACCGAGGGCATGGAATGCCAAGTTGGATTCCACGCTCAAGGGGATGGGCTTCGAGCAAAGCCCGCACGAGGCGGCCATCTACCGGCGGGGCAATGGAGGAAATGCCCTGCTGGTGGGTGTCTATGTCGACGACTTGGTGATCACCGGCACCAAGGATGCGGAGGTGGCGGCGTTCAAGGAAGAGATGAAGGCCACCTTCCAGATGAGTGACCTGGGACCTCTCTCCTTCTACCTAGGGATCGAGGTGCACCAGGATGACTCTGGGATCACGCTTCGACAGACCGCCTACGCCAAGCGCGTTGTTGAGCTGGCTGGGCTCACCGACTGCAACCCAGCTCTCACTCCGATGGAGGAGAGGCTGAAGCTGAGCCGCGACAGCACAGCGGAGGAGGTGGACGCTACGCAGTACCGGCGTCTTGTGGGGAGCCTTCGCTACCTCGCCCACACACGGCCGGACTTGGCATTCTCCGTCGGCTACGTTAGTCGGTTCATGCAGCGACCGACGACGGAGCACCAGCAGGCTGTGAAGAGGATCATCCGCTACGTTGCGGGGACTCTCGACCACGGTCTCTACTACCCGAGGTGTTCTGGGGAGGCACACTTCGTCGGGTACAGCGACAGCGACCACGCCGGCGACATTGACACCAGCAAGAGCACAAGCGGGATCCTCTTCTTCCTCGGCAAGTGCCTCTTTAGTTGGCAATCAGTCAAGCAGCAGGTGGTGGCCCTGTCCAGCTGCGAGGCTGAGTACATAGCAGCCTCCACCGCTTCGACTCAGGCGCTCTGGCTCGCTCGACTGCTCGGTGATCTTCTCGGAAGAGCCACTGAAGCGGTGGAACTCAGGGTGGACAGCAAGTCCGCTCTGGCCCTGGCAAGGAACCCCGTTTTTCATGAACGGAGCA
The DNA here is from genome assembly GCA_032594955.1 of Panicum miliaceum. Classification (NCBI taxonomy): domain Eukaryota; kingdom Viridiplantae; phylum Streptophyta; class Magnoliopsida; order Poales; family Poaceae; genus Panicum; species Panicum miliaceum. The sequence continues at coordinate 6,347,441 of CM064071.1, forward strand.
AGCACATCCGGGTGAGGTACCACTTCATCCGAGGCTGCTTGGAGGAAGGGAGCATCAAGGCGAGCTACATCAACACCAAGGACTAGCTTGCGGATCTGCTCACCAAACCCCTTGGGAGGATCAAGTTTCTTGAGCTTTGTTCCCGGACCGGGATGGTCCAACTTTCCCACAAGACGACGCACAAGACTTAGGGGGAGAATGATGGGATAAGTCTTTGTACTGTTGGTCTTTGTGGTGCTCGGCATGGTGGTCTTGCTGCCCCAACCAGGACAGCATCTATTAGGACAACATTTAGCATCTTAGACTAGCTTTTAGGACAGCATCTAGGACAGCATCTTAGACTAGCTTTTAGGACAGCATCTAGGACAGCATCTTAGACTAGCTTTTAGGACAACATCTAGGACAGCATCTTAGACTAAGCATCACTAGCTTTTAGACTAGCATCTTAGACTAGCATCTTGGCATATGCTTGGCTGTCTTGGCCAGCTATAAATATGTAACCCCAACCCCTCGGGTTGGTATGGCATTGTGTGAGAAGAAAACCAGAAAATTACCCCAACTCCTAGTGTCATCCTCTCGATGAGAGTAAGAGTTTCGATTCTAACATCTTTATCATGCTGCTTTTCCTTCTTATGGGTTTCATATCCATTAGAGTGGCTGTTTTTTTACGCTGGTTCGCCAAACCTAACACAACCCTCCTCCTTTATCCGGGCTTGGGACCGGCTTGGAGACTCGCCATCCACGTACCTGAAGATCCGTGATCTTTGTTTTTTTATGGGTTTCATCTCTAGCCTACCCCAACTTGCTTGGGACAAAAGGCTATGTTATTGTTATTGTTGTTGCTTCTGCTGCTTTTCCTTCTTGTTTATCATTCAATAATGCGATGCATTCCCTTTTGTTTGGATTGCCATTGACAATCACTCACATCAATAATTTGACAGCAATGGTGCCTGACCATTTCACATTTGGAAGTGCTCTAAAGGCTTCTGGAGCAGTGAGTCTGCTCTCCAACGTTGAGCTAATACACACTTGCATCATCAAGCTGGGTTATCTGGACAACAAGATTGTTACTGCGTCACTTATCGATTCTTATGCAAAATGTCGGAGTTTGAGCAGTGCAAGGGTGATATATGACTCCATGTGTGAACCAGACCTCGTTTCATCTACTGCACTGATCAGTGGGTACTCTATGGATAGAAACCACAGCAAAGATGCAATGAAGCTCTTCTGTAAGATTCACCGTAAGGGTTTAAGAATTGATGGTGTTCTGTTAAGTTCTTTGCTTTCCATTTGTGCTAATACAGCATCAATAAAATTTGGGACACAAGTTCATGCTTATGTGTGCAAGAAGAAACCTATGGGTGACGCAGCATTGGACAATGCTCTAGTTGACATGTACGCAAAAGCTGGAGAATTCACAGATGCTAGGCGTGCTTTTGATGAAATGCCCCACCGAAATGTGATTTCTTGGACTTCACTTATTACTGCCTGTGGGAAAAATGGTTTCGGAGAAGATGCTGTGACCCTTTTTGACAGGATGGTGGAGGATGGTGTAAAGCCAAATGATGTGACGTTCCTTGCTCTTCTGTCTGCATGTAGTCACTCTGGTCTTATGAACAAAGGGATAGAGTATTTCACGTCCATGATGAGCAAGTATGGTATCAATCCAAGAGTGGAGCATTATAGCTCTGCTATTGACCTTCTTGCTCGTGGAGGTCAGTTGGAAGATGCATGGAAGCTTGTTCAGAAGATGAACGCTGAACCCAGCTCATCAATGTTTGGTGCAATGCTTGGAGCTTGTAAAATACATGGAAATGTGCCTCTTGGAGAAACTGCAGCCAAGAATCTTTTCAGCATGGATCCTGAGAGTTCTGTAAACTATGCTGTTCTTGCGAACATCTTTGCAGAGTCATGTCTGTGGGAAAATGCTCAGAGGACCAGAAAATTATTGGCGGAAACATCCAGAGGAAAAGAAGTTTGTTACAGTGTCATATGAGAAGGTTATGGTTGATGGAGACGAAATTTCCCAGGTGATGGTTATCTGCCTGTTATAAATGCAAAAGAAGAGGCTGAACTCTGAAACAGCTTCATTGTTCAGGAGCCCAGGTGAACATGAGGCCATACACACATGAGCCGCCTCAATTTGCGGAACTCTGAACGTATGAATGCTTGTCATTTCAATTAAGCAATAGGGAATTGGTGACATATAAGCAGCCATCATGTTTTTTTTTTTGAATCAAGGCCATCCCCATTTCTATTATCAGAGAACGGAAATACCAGAGTTCAGAGTACAGGAAAAGAAGGGAGTTTGGGGGGAAAGACACAAGCTATGCACAGGCCACTACCCTGATTCAAGCTAGGGGACCTATGCGATCAGTACCATCATGTTGGTCAATGGTAAGCACATCCTGTACTCCGTGGTAAAACTGCTGTGTAGTTTGTTTGTTATGCTGTGCCTGATGTTTACTTGTTTAGTTTCCTTTTGAATGCCTATATTGCAACTGTTGGTTTAGTTTGTGATTTGCGCCTTTGAATCCTAAATTGTCTACGGTGTTCACGAACTTCTTTGTTATTCTGTCTAGTCTTCGTTTTGGAAGGACATCATTATGGATCCGTGTTCCTTTACTTTGTTTTTCGAGTTATCTGCATAGGTTTAGATTACTCTGTGGAAAGTAAGAACAACTATTTGACCAAGAGCCACTGAGGACCTGTGTTCTAGATCTGTAGTCTTCTGGAGGCATCAAGATTTTTCATTTTAATTCAAGATTTTGTACCACCAGATAGAAATTCAAGGTTTAAAGTGTTTTGAATGACATGGAAATCTTATATTTTCTGTTTACTGTTCAGGGCTCAGTTTTTTTGTAGGATATAAATACGCAATTAGTAATCAAAGAGCTTTTTAACTGCATTGGTAGTGTCATAACATAGACTGCATCTTGCCGAACTGATTGTGCTATGCAGGGCTGCGACGCTTTCTATTCTGCTGAATGGCTCACCACTATCACCATCTGAAAAGGAATTGGTACCTAACCTCAGCTTGTGAGGCATTGGCACTTTGCACAATTGGCCATGTCAAGTACAAGCTGGGTTGTTGTTTCGTGCTGACATCCTGGATGATATCCAAGATCTGGTGGCAAGGGTGGCTCTTTTCCTGGTAAGAACTAGCAGAACTAGTGATGGAAAAGATCGTGGTTTGTTCTTTAAGTAAGAAAGGTTAAAGTATTTTGGTGGAAATGGGCACGAATTAGCTGATTCAGGCTGACAATGGTGGTAAAGGTTTGAATTTCCTCAGTTTACCAATACTGCCTCATGTTGCTTGCAGTGATGAGAGTTCAACTACTAGCAGAGTTCTTTCTTGTCTTATGCAACAGAACAGAGAGCCTTGGTTTGTGCTGTTCTGTTCTAATTAAGCAGATGAACCGGATGACGCCCGTGAAGGGGATAATTCCTCTCCCCACGAGGGCGTTATGGCGCTGTTCTGACCAGGCGGAGGAACTGGGCGACGGGACGAAGACCAGACTGGTGAAGGCAGCAGATGCTGTCGACAGTTCTCCTCATTTTTTTTTTGCTGATACATTCAGAACTTGTTCAGTTATTCACACTGTAATTTTTATGAGCGCAAAAGGATCTAGGGATTCAGCTTTATATATTGGACTATTCTGCACGAACTAACTTCTCAATGTTATTTAGCTAAAAAAATTATGGTTAAGAGTTGCAGTGCTACATCTCTCTCTTTGAACGAACTAAAGTACTTATCCAAAAAAAGGGTTGTTATAGCTGAAGTTACAACATCACTCTTTGTTTAGGTGGTAGCATGGTTGATTGCATTAGGATAGTACGGGGAAAAAATTTACGCCGTTGCCGGGGATCGAACCCGGGTCGCCCGCGTGACAGGCGGGAATACTCACCACTATACTACAACGACCTCCTTGTTGGCTTGTTGGCTGAGACTGATAACATCCTAATTCCGTGGCAGACACCTGCTAACCATCAAATTCGAAGAAATCTAGAGACTAGAGGGGGTGACAGCACTGTCGGTGCCATCTGCCGTGGAGCACAGCAATCGTCCGGTGTGCCTTCGTGCTCCCATGTCGAACCAACTGCAGATTCTCATCCTCCGTCGGTTCAAGTCAAACACCGACACGGGATGCCATCGAAAACAAAGCGGCGACATGGACAGCATGATCACCACCGTCGATCCCCCTCAACCGCAGGTAACCCCACGAAGACACTCCACGTTCATCAAATCATCCCTGAGGACCAATAAAAATCGAGCAAATAAAGCAGCCAGAATGAGAGCCGCAACGCAAGCGGCGCAGAAGGCTCAGAACTCTGCGTGCAGGGACGCAGGAACAGGGAGGAGCGAGGAAGAAGACGACGGGATCTGGCGCAGGGCAAAACAGCACCGGCGCGAGCATGGGCCAGTCTCTGATGAAGCTCTTCTTCGACAATTCCTGCCATAAAGAAGTGAAGGTAACAAGCAACACGCCATCGCCATACCCATTGCTCAAGACGGCACTGTGAGCTACTTGTGGCTCTGAATTCTTTCTCGGTTTTTTTTCCCTTACCTTGTCCTGGTGCCGATGTAGGTTGTGATGCTCGGGCTGGACGCCGCCGGCAAGACGACGATCCTGTACCGGCTGCACGTCGGCGAGGTTCTGTCGACGGTGCCGACGATCGGTAGATTTCCGCAGCTAGTCGCAGTGATTCTAGGCTTCTAGCAGATACGATGTGCATTGCGCATGTGCACCAACGCGAGCTGACGAATGTTGGTTGCTCGATCCGTGCAGGTTTCAACGTGGAGAAAGTGGAGCACAAGAACGTGGCCTTCACGGTCTGGGACGTGGGAGGGCAGGACAAGCTGCGGCCGCTCTGGAGGCAGTACCTGAGCAACTCGGACGCCTTGGTATCCCAATCCTAATTTCCCCCACTATCTGATCTACCATTCACTGGGACGCTGGCTGGGTTCTGAATTCAGAGCCTGTCGTCAGTGCTGCTTGCGAACTCTGAACGAGACTCGATGTGCCGTGCTGAAGATTGTTACCCCATTTGCGTTGCAGATATACGTGGTTGACTCGATGGACAGGAACCGGATTGGGGTTGCCAGGGAGGAGTTCCAGGCCGTCGTCAAGAACCCGCTCATGCTCAACAGCGTCATCCTGGTGCTCGCCAACAAGCAGGACATGGTAACTAGCGATCCAACCCAACCTAACCGCGGCACAGAACACGAAGACAACCAGCTCTCATCTCTGTCTCTTCATTTTCTGTTCTGCGCGCAGAAAGGGGCGATGAAACCGCCGGAAGTGGGGCAGCGCCTGGGCGTGTACGAGCTCAAGAACCGGGCGTCGCGCGTGGTGGGGGCCTGCGCGCTCACCGGCGAGGGCCTGCTCGAGGGGCTCGGCTGGCTGGCGGCGACGCTCAAGGACGCGCACGCGTGGGGAAGCGCCGTCCGCTTCTAGCTTTGCCGATAGCAGCTGCGTTCCGTGCACAGGATCGAGTGCTCGGATGCAAACTGATTTTGTTCACTTGTGTTTGCGTTTAATTGACACGAGAATTGCCCATTTTGTCGTGCATATCTGCCAGTTTTGCTTGCATATAGTATGTGCTTTTTCTAAGGAAAAAAAAGGGAATGATTTGGTTGCTCATGTCATTGCAACTTTGCCAGATTGTTGGCAGGGGCCTGGTTCCATGGTTGGCATGCTCCAGATTTAATTGAACGGAATATTTAGGTGCGACAACGAAGAGAAGAAACAATGCATCAGCCTAAAGAAGACAGTCATATTCCAAACTTACATTCATTTAAGCAAAACACGTTATCGCCGCAACAGCAGCCCAGCAACATCACAACAGTACCTTCCGTGTAACCAAATCGTAATCGTTTCACACAACCGTCACTGAAAGACAACACTACAGTACAAGCCTTAAGCAGCGTCAATTCGAAAACATGTCTGGGAACAAACCCGGGATGGTGCTAAGCTATGAAATAACAGAACGCGGGAATAAGGTCCAGCTTCCTCCTGAATCTGAACCGACTATGCTCCATGTGCTGACAACTCTATGGAGACCTGAGCTTCAAAAGTAAGGTCTGCGTGGGCGGCGGAATCTGGGGAATCTCCTGCATCAGAAAAAACAAACGGGATCGTTAGAAACAGGAGCGATCGAAATTAGTATATTCTTGTTTCAGACAGTCTAGATGCCATGAAGCTGAATAAACAGTTAACAACTCACCCATAGCCATAAGGACTATAACCATATGGCCTCATGTAGGGGTGGCCATGGTAGGGATTGAAACCTCGGCCGCGGGGTTGCTTCATCCCAGGAACATTAGTCCTCTTTGGTGCCACCTGATGAAAAAAAAAGGTACTAATGTCAATATGCGAGTGTCAATGGAGGGAGCAAAAGATGGAAATAGATCGTCAGATGTACTCATTGAAAGCAAGAAACACAAAGATTCACACCTTGAGTTGGCGGCCATGCAACTCTGACTCGTTCAGCTTAACAGCTTCCTGAACAGCTTCAACTTCAACAAATTCCACATAAGCAAAACCTTTAGGTTGCCCGAACTTGTCAGTCAGTATTGTCACTCTGTTGACAGTTCCGCAAGAATTGAAGTGCTGCTGTACTTCTTCTGGAGTGCAGGCATAGTCAACCTGCAGTTGTGATTACACCAAATGTGAGTGGATTTGTATTGCCATTGTACTTCAATAACCAATCAGCTGACAAGACAACCATGCAGCTGAAATAAGACAACCTTGAATCTAGATTTTTGCAGACAATAAATAATTCATGTGAAGTATCTACAAAGTCACTCATAAGTTGTCTCTGTTCTAGAATAGTATGTGAGTCACGAGTCAGATGTTCCAAAATATCATATGGGAGATGCTGCACCAGAACTAACTCAAAATTTGTCCAGGTGTCACTTCGGTTATTGAACATCATTCCTATAAACTGGTCCATCTAGGTCAACCTGTAGTTTGGTGACAAAAAGTGATGTTCCAGCTAGTTTGATTATCCCTACCTAGTCCCTAAACTGTTTAAATGATGCTCTAAGGTGGTTAGAAAGTTCGTTAACAAAATGAATCCACATCGCCACTACACAACAAACCAAATTCGCAGACATCAAAATAATCGATTAAATTTGAGGGCAACTATTTTAACTATACAGAACATCAACTTCGCATCTTCCAGCATAAGGCTGAACTAAACGAATGAATGCAACTTGCCAGAAACATGTGCATAATGCTTTACCTCGAAAAGAAACATGTATTTACACTATACCAGGCAATTCACTAATTACATAGATGAAGGCCATGAGAATGTTAGGTTGTACATGCATAACAAAACAAACTAAATTATGAACCCCGGTTACATATAGTGCACAAACATAATATCTAATGACAACAAAGACAAAAGAGTCCATCACTAGCACCAGTCCCTAGTATATAAAAAAAACTCGACCTGCAGGGGGTATGACAGCCCCAGGGCATTGTTAAGAAGACCTTCTCACGCAGGTCGAGAAAACCCCCGAATCCCTGCCCCACCCATACACAGCGGCACCGTAAGCCCGTGTGAGACGACCAACGACCTGGGCCGGGCCTTAGACCTATGCTTTGGTGTGGGACAGATGAGGGTATTTTTTTAACCCCAGCCTGAAATTCACTCCCACGGGGAGTCGAACCCAGGACCTGAGGAGTGCTACTAGAGCCACCTAACCAATTCAGCTAGAGGTCCCTAGTAATACACTTACCTATATGAATATCTTCCCTAGAACATGATATTTTTTATGAGATGAAATGGAGTGTAAGTTTTAATAAGAGGTTTCTAACATATTATGAAACCTTCAGTCAGGAGAAGATATCTTCAGGGCCGCATGACATACAGACATCTATCATGAAGCACTGGGGCTTTAGCTTAAGCTTATTATAATATGATTTGGCATCTTGCTACGTCTACTGTTTATACAATGCCATGTAGCTATAAGAAAGACATGCCAAGGAAGACACAAAAATACACTTGGATTGTTGAAGAACAGTGTTCAGAGATCACACAAGGCAAACTAATGGATAGAAGTTGACGTCTTTTAAAAATGGATTGAGAAATCCCAAAAAGAATGTTTCAGTATGAAAGAGGATAAAACACCAATACAAATTGCAGAAGAAATATCAAGAGTAAATTCCAATAGGCAAAATATCAATAGAAGCATACAATGATTACAGTATACTCAGCATAAATGTGAGGTCAAACTTACATGTCATGCCTATGAACCGTTCCAGTAAATGGCTAATGATATCACGCCACATCAGTACCAGGAATGTGCCTGACACGTTCTCTGCTGGCTACCTTGGGGGATAATTCCTAGTCTATGATATCATTTTTCCTCTCTATCTTTTCTTTTCTTCTATACTTTTTTTTTACTTTTTTCAAATCATTTTTCTGATTTTTCCCCATTTTTTCTTTTCTTTTTTTCAAGAACTTTTTTCTGGGACTTTTCCTCTTTTTCTTTCCCTCATTAAGCTAACACTAGAACTTGTGCTGAGATTCAACCAGATGCCAAAACTTTGATTGAAAGGCTTGATGACAGCAGACTAACCTGCGACCATTGCCATTGCTCAATCAATGCAACAGAGAGAGAGAGAAAAGAAATAGATAAAGATAGGAGACAACTTTATGATTTGTATCATTAACTGACAATAAGAACATCAATCCTGTTGTTCAATGAAATGGGACTTTGCAGCAGGAACTACAAAATAATACAACCCTCACGTTGAAATGAGATTTCTAGTGGAGCCCACCCAAAGAGATATACTATATACTGAAAGTGAAAAGAAAATACAAAAGCAAGAAAAATCCTTATTAAAATCCCAAAATATTATGTTTTAAATAGTCAGCATATGAATATCAATTTTATATCTTTGTTTCGAAAAAACATATTCTGGTAACAAGGACCAAAACATGGATCATCAGAGATATGCACAGCCATAGTTTAAGAAATATTGAATTGTACATCAGTCCTCTTAATAAATTATACAAAGGGAAGAGATAAAACTTACATTTCCAACGAATACTGACCGAGCATCCATCTCCTCTTTGTTTTCAGATGTGGTTGCATTAGGATCTACACCTACAGAAAAAGAACAATGATTGGCTGTGAGAACAAACAAATTAATGTCTATATAGGTATTTTACAAAATGCAACAAACAAAGGCTAAGGGCCTGTTTGGATATGGGATGATTGGGATCCAAATACATAGGATTACTAAAATCTAAAAATTTATGACCAATTGCACATATGTTCCTATTCCAAACATGCCCTTATGTACAGACAAACTCCAAAGGTGCTAAAACAGAAAGCTGAGGTTATTGCAATGGAAAATACAGGGGATACCAAATACAAAGTCATCTTAGAATTTTGTTATCATGATAAGCCTTCTAATTCCTAAGTGACAGGGAGACCATGATAGCAGAGCGGGGTTGACAAACATGACGGGAAAGAGAGGGTACAAAACAGAGATGTATGTCACAATCACCCATCCCATACCGAGCCTATTAAACACATAACTACCTAACCAGTAATTTCGCCTGGTAATATTATGTGCTGCATTCACATCCATGCAGCAACCAGAACAATCAATCTAAACAACCACATGGCTTCTACAGCAACCTTACCAAGTACTGATAAGCAGATACAAGCTAATAAATCTCACAGCCACCCTACTATAGATCAGCAGTAACATCAGGCAGCAACGAATACGACCACACACCACATCATAACACCATGTCCAAGCAGCAATGAAAACGACAACACCACGTCATATCGCTTCTAACTCAACCTGCCAATTCCCAACTACTGATAAGGAGATGCAAGTTAAGACAAATTTCCCAACCACCCTGCATTACTGCCATGTCCGCATATCAACGAAAACAAGCAGCACAGCGCATCATACGCTTCCAAGTTCCAATTAAACAGGCTAATTCGCAACTACAAACAAGCATATGCAAGGTAACGCAAATTTTTGGCGCAACAACCCTACTTCAGATGCGGATCTTGCCACTTCTAGGGGAAAAGTAGCGCGCACGGGGAGGGAGGGGCTCCGTACCTTGCATCTCCTTGGCGACCTTGGCCTGCATCTCGCGGAGCGCGGCGGCCTCCTCCTCCATCTCCTTGAGGCGGCGCTTCATCTCGTCGAGCTCCTGCAGCTGCGCACGCGAGCACTGGTCAGTACCACCGCTAGGGTTTGGGCGGGGACGCGGCGGCGGGAGCGAAGGGGTGCGGAGCGGGACCTTGGTGGCGTCGTCGCCGGCCCCGGACATGTCGACGTCCTCGCCGTCGACGGGGATCTCCTGGCCGTACACCTCGTGCTCCTCGTCCTCCATGGCCGCCCGCGCCGGCGTGCGAACTCGGCTGCTAGACGAGACCTCTGATGCGGTCCGCGAATCCGGTCTCGGGAGGGGGATGGGAGACACGGTGGGGGCGGGGGATTAGCCGATTAGGGAAAGAATCGGGGCCTCGCGGGCTATATAGGCGCGGGAGCGTGTCGGACCAAGGATGGGCTTGGGTGCCGGCCTGCTGGGGTGTGGTTTGGGCTTAACTAGGCCCATCTCGTTCTCCAGGAAATTTGGCTAATACTTTCCCCGATCTGAGAATACTTGCCCCAACTAAACATTGGTACAGTCTTTGCTTCGCAAAAAATTGATACTGTCTTGAATTTAACACTTTAATTTGTAATATTTATAAAAAGGTATTATAAATTAATACTTTCCCCGATCAGAGAATATACTACATTAAGATGTCCAACTAAACATTGATACGGTTTTGATTCGCAAAAATTTGATACGGTCTTGAATTTAATTAACACTCTAATTAGTAACATTTATAAAAAGGTATTATCTTAACTAGAGAGAGTTATATAATCTAGTGAGCTGCCCTTTAAATTTGTATGTGAGGCTAATTAACGTTCACGTGATCACCTCCATAGTGTACACGATCAACCACGCTCGTAGCCATGCTCACAGGGGTGGTGATATGGTCCTTTTTTAGAGAAGAATGTAACGCCGTCAGCTTGGCACCAGCGCTCAGCGAAACCTCTCGTCGCTCCCCACAGCAAGCCGCGCCTCGCCGGCCATGCCTCTGCCACCAGATCGTCCGACTTACAACAGCAATATTGTGATAAACTTGGACCACTGTGAGATAGCCCATGCGTTGTTTGCCTGCAGGACGGCAAAATTCAGGGGTCAATGCACCGTGACTATCGTATCGGAATCAAGTGACCCATGTGTGTTCTACCTCCAACTCGATCTCCTTCCAATCATCTTCATTCCATATGCCGGCGAGCTTCAAGCCTTCAACTACTGTGTGACGCCCTTGTATTGTCGTCCTCTTTGTCCACGACAGTTACCGTACCACAACCATGTTGAGCAATGACCACTGCAACTGCATCGTGCTCCCCGCCCCACCCCACCCTAGCCCACTGGTTATTATCCTTCAGTGCTCCCCGCCTAGCATCGTGCGACAGTCATGGCAGGAGGCAAGCTGCAGGACGAGGACGTGCGCGTGGGCGTGGACCGCTTACCGGAGCGGCAGCCTGTCGGCGGCGGCGGACGACCTGGGCCGCGGCTATAGCAAGCCCCCGCCGCGCCGCTGTTCGAGGCCGCCAAGCTCTCATCGTGGACTCGTGGTCCTTCTACGGTGCCGGCATCGCCGAGTTCGTGGCCACGTTCCTCTTCCTTTACGTGACGGCGGTGCTCACCGTGATGGGCGTCGGCAGGTCCCCCTCCAGGTGCGGCACCGTGGGCAGTACCAGGGCGTCGCGTGGGCGTCCGGCGGCACGATCTTCGCGCTCTTCTACTGCACCGCCGGCGTGTTGGGCGGGCACAACCCTTCCGTCGACCTTCGGGCTCCTCCTCGCCCGGAGGCTGTCGTCGCTGCCGCGGGCGGCCTACTACGCGGCGATGCAGTGCCTGGGCGCCGTCTGCGGCGCCGGCGCCGTGAAGGCGGTCGCCGGCAGGGGCCGCGACGTACGGGGCCACGGGCGGCAGCGCCAACGCCGTGATCGAGCCCCTGGGTATTCGGGTACACCAAGGGCGACGGCCTCGGCGCCGAGGTCGTGGGCAGGTTTTTTCTCGTGCACACCGTCTTCTCGGCCACCGAAGCCAAGTGCAGCGCCAGGGACTCGCACGTCCCGGTCCATCGGGCTCGCCGTGTTCCTGGTTCACCTCGCCACCATCCCCATCGCCGGCACGGCCACGTAAGTTGTTATAAGCTACCAAAAAAAGAAAAGCGTGATGCATGATGCTCTACTAATCAAAATCAAATTCTGATTCTCGCGATGCTTGTGTTGGATGGCGGTGGATCTTCTGGATGGGGGCCGTTCGCCGGAGCGGCGCTGGCGGCGGCGTATCACCAGGTCGTGATCAGGGCCACCCCCTTCAAGGCCAGCAGCGCTCACTACTAGAGGAAGAGGACGTTGGCTTAATTTTACATTTTCACAGGTTTGCATCCATGGAAATGGAATGTGAAGTTTTATGTGCTGTTCAACTGTGCGGATGTGGCCCACTTGTAATGCTACCCAGGCCATAATATATCACGGCCCATTATGAGCTTACACAGTAACACAGCCAGCTGTGCGTTGATCGTGTACTACTTGTGTTGTGTGAGTGGAAACCCACCCTCTCGACCTATCTCGACTTGCTACAGTCCGGAAGGCGATCTCCAGGCGATTTCCAGATCTTCGTCTCCCTCACCGAGGCACGCGTAGAGCGAGCCCGTCGGTGGCGGGTGGCCCCGCGGGGCGTGCTCGGCAGTGCGGCGCGGCCCTCCTGCGGCCTCGTGTGGAGCGAGCCTGGCGGCGGTGCGCGGATCCGTTGTCTGCGGGTGAGCTTTGTGATGTGAATCTCGGTGAGGGAACTGTATAGTTGTAGGTATGATATTAGTGGCAAAATAAGGGTTTCCAGACCGACTTTTCTGTTCAGGGAGTTTGGTTCATCTGCTGCCCGTGCTGGTATGTCCTGCAATGACGGTGAGATGAAGATTTTAGTCTTCCAGTTTGTTTTCGGCGATGGTGGCATCTCCGAACAACATGGAAGTTTCTTCCCGAGCTCTTCTGTTGCCGTCGTTGTTGGTGGTTTGATCTTGGCGGAGTCCGGTGGGTGCGCGGTGCATAGCGAAGGCGTTTTCTGTGGAGATTTTGACGTTGATGATGTTTTCAGCGGTGAGGTCATCTTTTGCGCCGGTGTCCTCGCCTTCTATGTGCCTTCTTGTGCCTTCAACGCTCATGCCGTCATCGGCAGCGTCAATTTCACTACCAACGATATGGTGGCTCCTAATCAGAGGTGGCTCGGTAATCATACTGACCATAATGCTAATTTGTTGACCAGTGTCTCCTTCCACCAACTTGTGAGATCGGTTGGTTTTCAGTTCCCACTTTTTCTGGTGGTTTGCTTCCCCTTCTGGGTATATGGTTGTTCGATGGACCGGGGTTGTTGGTAATTGTGGCGCAGATTCCTTATTTTCCGGCGAGGCGATGGCCATTGGTCATCTCGCTCAGGCCGTTCAGCGACTACAAAGCATGCTGGTATTTCTGATATGCTACTACCACTGGAAATCTTTGACGTTAGGAAAGTGGTCAGCTTCAAGCCGACTGTTCCGACCGTCAGCGACGAGGACGACCGGGAGAGTCTTGCAAAGATCTGAATATAATCTTCCTTTCTTTCGAAGGTGTTTTTTTAAGATTTGGGATGGAAACTGTCAGAATTATACGTAAAATGCAACCCGGTTTCTTAAAAAAAAACTTGTGTTGTGTGAGTCACGTGAACGGTGTGCAACGTGGTGCAACGACTTTTTTTTTATACCATGGAGCAACGAATTCGGTTTCCATGTCCAATATGCTTGGGCCTTGGCTCCTGGGAGCCCACCCAGGATGCAGAGAGTGACCCCACGTTTCAGCGACTCACTAGCGTCCCCAATCGATGGAGCATGTGTGGCATGTCCTCCACTGGAGCGGCTCAGCAGCGTGCGCGTGTCCTTGCCATCATCCACTCTGCCAAGAAAGAGTAGCGGCCAAGCCATCTAGCCCGGGGCCGCACGAATCGCAAAGCAGGGGACCCGCCGCACTGGAACCGTCGATGCTCCTTGACCATCCCCTCCCCCAAGAAATCTCCAGCTTTTAAACCCCCACCCCACTTCCGTCGCTGTCAAGGCACTCCTCGCAGCGCGCCGCTAGAATCCAAAACCAAAACCCCAACCCCACAAGAGAGAGGAGATCCATCCATGGCTTCCGCCGCCGTCGTCGTCAATGGGCCCCCGATGGCCGGCCACCTCAAGGAGCTCCCCGCCGCGCCGTCCGCGTTCGAGAAGCCCGTCGCCTCCGCCCTCTGCCTCCTCAACACCAAGGGCGGCGGCGGCGACGACACCTCCGAGAAGCCCAGCGGCAAGGACACCGTCGACGGCCGCCTCGCGCTTGACCTCTCCGTCCCCAAGCGCTTCTCCACAGGTACTGTACCATCTCCTGTTGGCCCGTCCCTTCCCCTTGTTTGCTCTAACCTGGCAAAGCGAGACCGAGTACTGATGATTTGGGGGTTTTTTTCTGCAGGCGCGCTGGACCTGTTCGGCGAGCCGAGCAAGCTGCTCCAGCTGCTGGCGCTGACGGAGGACGGCGGTGCGGCGTCCGCGACCGGCCTCTCCGGGCACGGGTGGTGGGTGTCGAAGGAGGACGACGACGCGGTGCAGCTGAAGGTGGCGATGCCGGGGCTGGGGAAGGAGCACGTCAAGGTGTCCGCGGAGAAGAACATCCTGGTGATCAACGGCGAGGGCGACAAGGACCCCGAGGACCGCAAGGGCCCGGCGCGGTACACCCGCCGCGTCCAGCTCCCGGCGGAGGCCTTCAAGATGGACCAGATCAAGGCGGAGATGAACAACGGCGTGCTCAAGGTGACCGTTCCCAAGATCAAGGCCGAGGAGCGCAAGGACGTGTTCCAGATCAAGGTCGAGTAGGGGTGGGGATCGAATCGGTCCGTCCAGGTCTCGTAGTTGCAGTCCATATCGCAGTTGCAGTGCTCTAGTAGTAGTTTAGTGGAGTAGTCGTTGCTGATGGAGAGATGTTGCGAACGAGAGGGAGACGTTTCTTTTTGGTGGTGGTGTTGTCTCGTGCCTGATGTCTGAGGCGGCCCTGTTTACCTTTCTGTTCGTCCTGCGGAGTTTAGTTTCTTGGATGGTGATGGTCACTGATGACCTTGTTATGAACTTCTAATGGAAATGGTATCTGCAGTTACTGATCGGCATCTATCTGTGCTTCCTGTTCTTGTGGATTACTGCATTGCTTATCGTTTGTGAATTTGTTTTTGACGTTCACTAAATCTGAACATGTTGATGGTTCAGACTTGCTGTGAAGTTGCAACATGCAACATTTCCCTGTTCGCCCTGTTGAGTTTCTTGGATGGGTGGTGATATCTATCCTGAATTTCGAGTAAAATGACATGCCTCGTTATTGGCATCTATTCCTGTTGCCTGTTCTTGTGGGTTTCCTGCCGCGCTTATGGATTGCGAAATTGTGTGTTTATCCTTGGTTAATCTGAACTTTTTTTATCCTTGGTTAAATCTGAATTTGTTTATACTTGGTTGAATCTGAACCTGTTGATAGTTTGCCTCTGAGTAAGCATATATTGGTTATAATCCAGGGAGAAGATTCAGCACAATTCTCAAAATGTGAAGGAAATGGAGTCTATTTCTAATAAACATGTCAAAAAGCAAGACACTTGTTCTGTAACCTAAACCGTAACTGAATGAAAGTTCATTCGTTTCCTGTATTTGAAGCTTACATGTTAGTATTTTCTACCAGAAGGTGCATCTATTATTATTAGTTCCTCTTATGTCTTTAGGACCTTAAGAATATCATGAAGGCCTTGAAGGATCAGTATGAAGAGTTTGAAAGGAAAGATGCAAAATACAGGGAAGATTTAAAACATCCTAAGCAGAAAATCAAGAAGCTGGAGGGAGAGAGACCCAAATTGCAGGAGCCACTGAATGAAGAAGAGGTGGTGTTAAGGTAGAGGCGTAGAGCGGATAAAAGAATCCTCTCAAGGTGAAGTTAGCCTACGTTGTCCCTGCGCATTGAATTATTATGTCTGATATCCAAACCTTTTCCTTTTGTAGTTACAGAAGAAATTGAGAAACGCACGCTGAACTGAACTTGAACCATGGAAAAATCAAATTATTGAGCATAAAGGAAGGTTAGATTTTGCATCAGCTGCGAAAAAGTTGATGAAACAAAAGGTAGACCTTCTATATATACACCACACCCCCTTCTTTTTTTCCTCACACCATCTTTTTTCTAATTGGAAACAGGATCGTTGTCAAGTCTGAAAATGCGCTTTGCCTATTGTTAAGCTACCTGGCTGCCTGACTGCCAGTTCACTCGTAGATTTCAATTCCTATATATTTTTGCCATTCCAACCTGGGCTTACCTTGTCGGTGTGCAATAAGAATTCTGCGTGACATTGACACTGCAACAGTTTCAGAAACAAATATGGCTAGCCTTTTAATTTGTTTCTGTGAGTCATTAATTAGATATATGATTTTTCTGGTCTGTTATCCATTGCATTTGACCTTATCGCCTGTTTTCAGCATGATGGAGCTCAAGCAGAATTGAGTGATGCTCAAAACCAGATTGAATGTACAAAGGAGAAAGTTAAAATAAAGGATTCGTACATTGTGGGGCTTCAGTAAAAACAGAGAAACACCAGATCGAAGCATCTGAAGCTCGCAAAATTGAACAGGTAAGTCACTTCCAGCTTAGTTTGAGCCATTTATCCCCCCTGGAACCGTTATGTTGTGCCATCACTTATTTGTGGTGTATGCTGAGTACTGCGCGCAAAATTTTATTAAAGGAATGCAAATAACAGGAGGATTCACTGATCCCTATGGAACAAGCAGCAAAGCAGAAAGTTGCAGAGATGAAAACCACAATGGATTCTGAGAAGAACCAAAGCACTGCTCTGAAAGCAATTTTTCAAGCAAAGGGATCAAATGAAATACAAGGCATTTATGGAAGGCTAGGTGATCTTGGTGCAATTGAATGATTGATGGTAAGCTGTACCACCTGTACCCATAAAATAAATGATGTCCTGTAATGTGTGTTGATTGACTGTTATAGCTTCGGCAACATATATTAGGTTCAATACCTGGATTGAACATGTTAAAGTATTATGAGCAAATTTGCAATAAATAATAATTTTTATACATGGTACATTAAAATGTATTGTCTTGCTCTTCAATTTTGACAAATCTCTGTGCTTCATTTTACAGAATGAGTAACTTTTGCTTATCCCTGGTTTAGCATGAGATTGAATCGGCTTGATCCCATGACTGGAACCTGCCCATGCCTTGAACCTGAACAGACCCTATAGTGGAATGCTTTATACCTTAAGATGAATGCATTACATGGTTGTTGATCCACACTTCCACCATATGCTAGATGATACCTATTTTGGTAACAACTAACAAATAATCACAAATATCTGTGTTTTGTTTTTACAATGCCAAGGCCTTGATATCAGTACATGACGCCCCTCACGGTTTAATATGTATGTGTGCTGGACTTAGTTTAAGTCCCCATCTCAGTTTTATCTTGAGTTGATAAAGTCATGGTCACCAATGTAAGAGATTATTATATTTGCTATAATCCGAGAATGTCATTATGCAATTATACAGTAGTGCTGATTGAGGGCCTGGTATGGAGTTCTTTGTTAGAAGCATTTCTTTATCTTAATTTATTAGCAACTGTGCCCTGCAGCAAAATGTGATGTGGCCATATCCAACAGCAGCTTCGGCTGGGCTTGCTGATTCCTTGGAGGCGATACTGAACTGGAACTTGTTGATCAGAAAGTGTTGTTTTCAGTGTGAGGCCTCCCAAAAAAAGCTGGAAAAATATTGCCAATCTTTTATAGTGGTGAGATTGTGAGAAGGTATTTCCATTCTCGTAGATCTGTCAGAATGTTCTGTTACCCTAGAAATTATTGTCCCAAGTAGCCATTTTCACATGATTTTACAATTTCAGACTGACTCAACTTGATAAGTAAGTTCTGCCAATGATGTTCCTATTGAAATTGGTTATTGTAAGGTATCAGTAACATTGCCACACATTATTTTCAGATCTCTTTCAATTTTCTTACTCTGAAGAAACCATCATATAAATTCCAGATATAAGCCAATAACTGTTGTCCTTGCTATAGAGCCAAGAAAGTAATGTTGACATTGATCTTGTGCTTGAGTTAGTCCCATTCTGGGATAATGCAAACCATAATTATTATATGTAAATACTACTCCGTACCTACTAACATCTGTATTGGGATTTGTTAAAACTTAAACTGGCAGTACTATTCTTTATTATTGGAAATGTCAATGAGCCTAAAAAGCAGAGAGTGTTTATACTTAATAATTGTATAAAATTCAATACTGTCTGTAATGAGCTATTTAACATGCAATACATCAGCTAGATGTGAGCAAGAGGCAAGGCTATGTCCAGATATAAAACATCCCATCTCCCTGACTGGTTCAACATCACTATGAATGCCTTTTCAACAATTATTCATGATAGTTGCATGTGATTTGAATTATATGCATACTTGATTTAATGTAAAGTATAAACATAAATCCTTTGCATGTACTCTTTTTATTCCATTGACATGTAGCCTACGGTTGGGCCGTTCACTAACAAACGGCTGGTACGGACGCAATAGAATCGGTGGAAGTCCACCGCTCAGAACACACATGGAACCAGAACTAAACATGCAAGGTACTACAGAGGTCAGGGCCATTGAGTTGCACACTCCAAATAACCACTAAAGATGAAATTCACACCCATCTGGTGCCTGCTCCAATTAATTATCAGGAGGGTGTACAAAGCTCAAGAACTAGACTAAAAGCAGGCACCACGCATACTACCAGTCCAATACTACGAGCGGGGCACCGCACACCAAACATCAACTAAACGGCGCCCCTTATTCACTTCACTCAGGCTTACTTCTTAGATGGTAATAGTGTTGTCTTAAGATCGCCGGCGCCGCTTCCTCGTGCAGGCTTGGTGTCATACTTCATCTTGGGTGCCATCCAGAGTGCCCATACCAAGGTTGCCGTCAGGACAAGAACAGCCGGCCATATATCCCACCAGTCGTCAGACCACTTGTTAGAGCAAGTATTACAGGCGGCGAAGAGCCGGCGAAATCCAACGTGGAAGAGAGATAAAGCAGGAGAGAGAAGAAAATGGGCGCCTCGCGAGACGCCGGCAAAAGGCGGGAGAAGTGTACTGTGGCGGCAGCTCTCCCACTCCGATACTTCCACGTCGCAGCTGAGCATTAAATATCGGTGAGGTCCACCGCTACTGCTCGGCAGTTTGGATGACCTGGAGTTTTTTGCAGCCGGCGAGCGGGCGTATTCATTAATCTTGCTCTTAAGAATGCGTGACCATCCACGCCATCATGCCAATGGCATAGAAGACATACAGCACGGCGCCCACATCCTACAAAGGAGAGACAAGCAGCGAGAGCAAAAAGATTAGGAGGCAGGAGTAAGTAGTTTGCATCAACAATCCACCATAACGATTTATGAATTCACAGGAAAGTTTGAGCGATTGAGTTCACACCAGAACGATCATCAACTAAAGAGCAACGCAATGATCTGCAGCCTAAAAGTAATTTAGCAACACAATGATACTAGCACAGTGGGATGTTGCTTTTGATTATGCTCGGCCATGTTCGGCTCGGAGAATCCGTTAGTTCTAAGCTGTTTTAGACAGACGGCTAGCAATCTAGTAGCATTACAAATCCCGAGCAAAGCTTGGAGTGCCAAGATAGGAATCAGATAAGATCTAGAAGGATGAGACAGGGGGAGAAGAGCCCTCACCAGCGAGATCTTGATACACATCGCCACGCGAGGGTCCATCTCCTCCTCCTCCTCCCTCTGTCGCCGCCGCCTTCGCCCCGGCGGCGCCTTTCTCGAGGTCTACGGGAGCATCGGAACCCGCCTTGGCCCCGGTGGCGCCGTTCCTTCCGAGATCCAAGGGAGGAGCATCATCGGAGCCCGCCCTCGACATAGACGACGTCGCGGCGCGAAAGAACGATCGGCTTCGCGGCGGCGCAAGGGCAGGACGGTGACGGTGTCGCGGTCGCACAGGAGGGAGGCCAGAGCACCGTCTTTTGTGGGGACTTGCCCGACGGGAGGGGTTGGGGTTTCCAGGTTCTACTCGCTAACGAGCTCTTCTTCATCTTGGTGGGAAACGCTACTCTCGTGTTCTTCTTGTTCTCCGATGGAAACACAAACAGATACACGGCTACTGCTCAAAAGAGGAAGGAGCACGTGATGGTGTGGGCGGACCAGGGTGGCCTGGTGATCGCGGGCGAGGACACCGGGGACGACGACGACGAAGGCCCGGCGCGCTACGGCGGCTACATCGAGCTCCCCTCGGACGCGTTCAAGATGGACCAGATCAAGGCGGAGATGAAGGACGGGGTGCTCAAGGTCACCGTTCCCAAGATCAAGGTCTCGTAGTTCAGGTCTCGTAGTTCTGTAGTAGCAGTGCGCAAGCACCAGTAGTAGTTTAGTGCAGTAGTTGATGCTGATGGAGAAGGTTGCGATTGAGAGGGAGACGTGCTTTTCGGTGGTGCACTGGTGGTGGTGTTTCGAGCCTGTCGATGTCTGAGGCAGCCATGTTTGCCTTTCAGTTCGTCCTGTTTTGGTTTCATGATGGTGACGACGACTCCTGATGATCTTGCTATGAACTTCTCATGAGTAATGGCGTTAGGACATACTAGTATATATCTGTGTTCCTGTGCTTGTGTTCTGTGGATTCTTGCATTGCTCGTCGTTTGAGAACGAACTCGTGAAATCTGAACTTGATGATGGTTCAGACATGCAGCAGCCGCAGCTTGGAGTGAAATGCCAAATTGGTCTGAGGCCGTCTTGTGTACATTTCTGTGTTCATTTAATCCTGTTGAGTTTCTTGGATGGGTGGTGACTTGACTGATTTGGTTATGAACTTGAGCAATGAAGTGCTAGTTACTGACGATCAGCATGTGCGTTTGTTGCTTGTTCTTGTGGGTTTTCAGCAGTGCTACTGCGCTAATCGTTCGTGAAGTCGATTGCTTACCCTTGGTTAATTCTGAACGTGCTGACTGTTCAGAATCAGACGTGCAGCAGCTGCAACGTGGTGCCGAATGCCATTTGTGCGCTTGAAATTTCGTCTTTCTGATTTGTCTAGGTTGCTCGACGGTGATGACTGATGATCTTGAAGAGAGATGACGACTCCAATTACTTGTTAGCATCTATATCCTTCCTTTTTTGTGGGTTTTTTCTTTGCTCCTTGTTGGACTGATCGTATGGTTGTAAACTGGACCAAATGCTAAATGTCATTTGTGTTCCCACATGCAGTGGCGAATCCAGAAAATATATAAAGAGGAGGCTCATCTTCCCTCTTCTTCCTCCCCCTTCTTCTTCACTCTTTCTTCTAAAAAATTGAGAAGTAGACTTAGAGGGTATCCATTGATCTTGGGGAGGTAGGGGGGCTATCCCCCCAAGCCCCCCCTTAAGATCCGCCCCTGCCCACATGGTAATATACACCAAGTCTGTCAGGGCCTGTCCACCAATTATACCCTGCTTGAGAAGTTCAGATGTTAAGTGGGAGTGTCCATCTCCGTTGCGATTTACTAGTACTGCATTACACCATCCATTAACCGTGAAACCTGTTGCGCAAAAGCAGATCGATATCACCTGCTCCATTTCGCACAAAATATTACGTGCTCCATGAGGAATTAGAGGAAAACCATTGCAACAAGACGAATCTGGGAATCTGGCATATGATCTCAAACATATAATAAGAGCTCAGAAATAGAAACAGCAAACGTTCAGAAACAAAAACTGCATCCGTGATAAGGTGGGCTCAGCCTCAGTATAAAAAATGGCAAATCTGTTCATCTTCGCTCATCCTTCCAGTGAAAGGTGGCTCATGATGATGATAACAAGGGAGGCACATGAAACTTTATCTGAGTGAATGTTTGTGTCAAGCTGCTCCGGTAATTCTATATTTCTCTATTTATTACCATCTACTTACAAGCAGTTGAGTTAATTATCCCGATCTAAAAATTCTCAAAACTTCTCTATAGTCCTATACAGCAATTTGGCAACATATGTAGCCTTGTACAGCTGCTTCCACCTCCAGTTGTCGACTTCTGAACAAGCCCAACCATGCTAGAACTTCAGCCACAGCTGGACGATGGCGCGTCAACGAATAGTTGGCGCATGAAGTCAGGGACATGGATGCTCTGATCAGTGTGCACCTTGCTCGGTGGAATTATTTGTGTGCATCTTGCTCTGTGTTTCTGAATTGCTCTATTTACACGGGAGTGGCTACCAGGATCAGCGAGGATGATCGGCTCCATGGCTTAGATGCTGACAAGAGAATCATCGCTGTCTGGAGACCCTGGCTGACACAGGCAGTCGGGAAGAGGATTCTCATAAAACGCCTCTTCTGACCGAAACCTGTCTTTGCCCTTTGTTCCCGAGACTGGACCTTTTCGTTTCCGTGGAGAGCCTTGTCTGAAGAGCCAAACAAGATCAAAGATAAAACAACAAACACAGATAATTGTCTTTTAGTACTCTTCATGCTCACCAATCATTTTAGATTGATACCTTTTCCGATGGATGTCTAGTATCCTTTCAGATAGCCTCTTGCCTTCCCTCAGTAGTCCACTGTCGACTTTGTCAAACAATCGAACTAGTGCTTTCCTGAACCAGAGAGGAAATAATGAGATTCCTAAGGGAACGGTAAGACAATTTCACAGAAATTGATAAATTAACTGATTTGTGGTTTCACCTGTCAGGACTGATTGTCTTCCGGTGACCAACAAAACGGCGATGACCTGCAACAGCCCGCGCCATGTTCCCAGAATAGGATGGAATAAACACATCGCTCTCCACCGAAACAATGTAATCCAGAGCTGCCATTTGAGCAGCATACTGGCTAAAAGGCCGTAGCTCCTCGGCTGAGGCAAGTTTCTCCTGCAATGAAGCACAGACATATGTTGGCTCAAGAAAGTTGTATCAAACGCTAACAGATGGAATGGTAGTGGCTGTACCTTGTTCATCAGAATCGGGAAGCGTGATTGCAAATCAACCATATGAGATTCACCTCCATATATTTCCCCTGCGGCTATGTACACTGGGGTGCTTGATGGATATCCTAGGGCAGAAAGAAACATGCCAACCTCCTTTGGTGTCAAGGGGCAATAGCCATGGGATCTTTGTTCTAATGGATCAATGTCTTTCACCTTCCAGTAGGTTGTGTTTTCTCTGTAAGAATAAAAAAAGCATAATTCAAAATAACAGCTGATAATATCTACTGTTGTAAAAAAACAGGCAAGACAGTGTGTAATAAATAAATAAACCCTAAGTCTTTGCCTGATCATTGCAAGTTCTTCTGATTCTGTTTGAGATAGACCATGTGTGCACCCGCTAAAAGCAAGCATATCCTTCTCATAGCGTAGATGCAAAGCGATATATGGTCCAAATGATCTCATCCTCTCCACCAATAGCTGCCAAAACCAGTAAAATCTTTGCTTCTCAAAACAACTCTTGGTACAAATAAGGGAAATAATAACTATGATAAGATATTAGAGAATGATTTACCCTGCCTAAAGCTTCAATTGGGGGAGCAAATCTAAGTGCTTGGAAAAAGGCCCGACAGCGAAGCTTTTGAATGTCTGTAGGAAGGTAGTTATTTGCGAGGCGAGAATCTGACTTAGCAGCTCGAATGACCTACAAGTTTTCAGTCAGTATCACAGTACCCAAAAAAATGCATCCAACAGTCACTGCTTATAATTGTTTAGTATGGAAGTGCATAGTGGTGGTTAAATCCAGACCTGGCGATGATCCCACAGTGGAGATATCTCATCCTGGTAATAATCTACTCCAGACCAACTCTTGAAGTACCTAACAGACTTTGGAGCTTTCACCAACTCCTTAGGCAGCTTCTTCTCAACTTTCACATCATTTGCTAAAGAATTTATGAAGTGTTCTTCATCGAAGACATCTGAAAAGTTGCTGATATCGAAAAATGGTCTGTTAGTCTCAGATCAGTCAATGAAGATAAACCATACATATGACATACCTTTTGTCATGCCAAAATGATTTCTTATCAAGCTCTGGAATGATGAGTGTAGCATTAAGTATGCGCGCAACTGCCACCATATCACTGATCTGCCATAAGAATAACAGCAGGCTATTAAAAAGGAGATAAAAAATGTGTTGGATTTTGCGGCCAAAGTATTTCTGCCCATGACAGCAAACACGGATCTGTACCCAGTAAACAAAGGACAAAACATGTGCAACAAGCAATAAAGAAACATTTCCCCTTCTATTTTACTCAAATCACATGACACCGTTGTTTGAGAGAATTAGTAAAAGTACCAATTGGTAGAAAAGTAGTTTCAGTTATCATAAAAATGGCATTAACCATAATTAAGATAACCTAAACAAAAATAGCAAATCCTCCTAGTTCTTTAAACTCAAGTACAACTATAACATTAGTTAGTTTTAGTTATCTAACAATCTGCATGCCCAAGAGAGAACTGCTTTTGGTCTCCCCTAACAAAAGAAGCACCTTTTTTCGCCTGCTTTATATCCTGCTATAAATGAAAACCAAGATAACGACCGAATCACCGAAGAGCTGTCAAAGTTATGACAGAGGACATCCAAACAAGCATCATTTATAAGAAAAATAAAAATGATCATGACATTCAATATGAAGAGAAAGAAATTTGGAATGGCAATGAAGAGAACATCCACCCACCAACTATTCTCGGGGGCTCTATCTTTAACCACAGTTGAGCCACTCAATCTGTGTTGACGATAACTCAGTCAACCAATACTAGGGAAACAAACAGCTCAGTTTCACAACCACCATGTGCAGCTTATTTAAGCACATTAGCACCAGAACACCAACTACATGTGATTAAAGTACCAAACGACTGCTCAGTGCCCACATACACTGGGAGTTAAGAAAAAGCACATTGATAAGAGCACTAAAAACATAGTACCCACAAAAGCAGATCTGATGATGATGTATGCTTGCTCACCAATTGTCAAGTCTGATTAAACATCCCACATGCACCCACGCTGCTCTCCTACACTCTTGTTTTCATTATTATATATTTATTTATTGAGATACTGGTTCTCACACTGAAGTCAACACATCTAATACAAACCAAGCAATGAATCTCACTAGTACAAGCAGGAACGGCTAGATAAATCTTGACCAGGACGGTCCAGCTTACCCCAGCGCGCATCTGGTTGAGGCCGCCATTGGTGTGTACAAGCAGGTACCCCCTGGACGCCACCGGGCCTGCGAGGCAAGACGAACGAAATCAGAGCCGCGCACGATAATTTGGACCGCACGGCGAGAAATCGATGTCGGGAAAGTGTGCCAGTAATGCGCGTACTTTTGAACTCCGGCGACGGCGCCACGCAGGGCATGAACCGCGGCGACGGCGCCGGCAGCCACAGGCTCCTCTCCGCCGCGCCGTCCAGCTGTCAAATCTAGAGATTAATCCCGGCGTCATGGACTCCCTCCCATGGATTCAAAAAAGCAACGGCGGCGGCAGCCAGTAACAGAACAGGGAGATACGCGGGCACCGAACAGAGACCAATCGATCACCTTTCGCGACTGCGGCGACGCCAGCTGCGGCGGCGCCACCTCCCGCTCCCACCGCAGCTCCTCGGCCTCCCGCGGCTGCGAGAGCCGGTAGGGCGCGCCGGAGGAGGAGGAGGAGGCGGAGGCGGCCGCGGAGCCGGAGAAGTGGAGGGCGACGGCGAGCAGCGCGGCCGCGGCGGTGACGGCGGCGCCCGTGGCGGCGAGCGAGAGCAGCCACCACCGCAGCGCCGCCCGCCGCGCCGCCGCGCCCGCGGGCCTCACCTTCCGGCGCAGCTGCATCTCATCCGCCTAGGGGGACAAAAGGAAGCACTCTCCTCCCCTCTCGCCCCTCCAACGATCGCTGGCGACGCTCGCTCGGCGCCGGCGCGGCGGTGCGCTGGGTTATTCGTCTCCGCCTCGAGTGGGAGGGCTTTGCCGCTTTACTCCCTTTGTTCTCCCGGCGCGCGCTTGCGTGAAGAACCCTCAACGACGCCGTAAGGCGAGCGAGGGAGGGAGAGGCAGGCAGGAGGGGGTTTTGACGGCGAGCGGAGGGCAATGGCGTTCACCACCTGCCTGTTCTGGATGCGGCGTGGGTTGGGTTGTGCCTGTGCTGATGGGTGGATGGGGCCGGGGAGTCGGGCGCAGGCAAGGCATGTACAGGTTGAAGACTTGGATTCATGCTCCTGGTCTACTCTAGGGCACATTTACTACTGCTTTTTTCGGTGCGATTAAGAGATAAACCGAATTGACGGTATCGTAAATGCTATGGACAATTACCTCCAATATCCACTTTTTCTAAAGTCCTGACTCCACGAATCTAGTCAAATTCACGGTCCTACTACGTAGCAGTACGTTACTAAAACAGTTGGATTCCCATGCAAATTTAGTATGTCAAATCTCAACTGTTTTTTTAAACAATTATTTAGGGGAAAATGGACAATATACCACGTGCTTTTACAGCACTATTTTTGTGATATCTAGAGTTGGCCACTACAATAGGAGGGCAAGTACATGCTGTTTTAGATAACTACACTATCCTCCGTTTATATATGTAAATAATAGCCGGTTCCACACTTGTGTTATTACCTTGGGCTTATATTAGTTTTGAAGTATCAGTTTATCATTTCTACATTAAACATCATCCAAGTAAAAAGAAACTACAAATTCATGAATCATTGTATTGTGATCGCCAAGTTTCTTTGCGCTCGATTGTCACCATATCAACATTCTCAATTAAGTGTGGTAATCATGTACTTCCAATATAAAATATCTTATTTTATTATAGAAGTAAAATAAAAGATCGCCAGCTTAAAATGTTATTGAGCAAATTAACCTCTTAGGTTCAGTTATCCGGAGGATGTGACCATCCAATACAGCACCTTAACTCTAGCGTATGTAATTTAATATATTATCCTAAGTAAAAATTAATGTATCTTTTATAAATATTTAATCGTGAGGTATATGTGATGCATATCTTAGCTATGTCTGAGAGGGATCCGTTTGGTACGGCTCCATGTTCTATTAGATTTGGTTTTAATTAATTCCTTTATTGGAACGTTTCTCCGTAGATTAGAATCACTTTTGTAAAATCACTCAGCTCTTTTAATTGGTTTATGATTCCGAAGAGAGAATAGTTGTTATAGACTTTCAAAAAAGGAAAAGAATGATCGTTGAAGATTGAAACGGAGAAAGTGAATCCGAAAGGCTAGAAACACTCCCAGTAATGTATGGTTTCAGAGTCGAGAGGCTCGGCAGTAGGCACTCGTCCCGTGATCCCGTCTCCCGTCATCGCATTCTTGCTTTCCTCAGCGGATCTGCCGGGGGCGGCACCCGGCTCCTTCCTCGGGCGGGCCCCCGGCCACGGAAGAGGACGGGGCGGGCACGGACGCGACTGGCCGCGGCGGGCGACGCGTGCCCGTGGCGGGACGCGACGCCGGCGACGGTGCCCCCCGCTTTCCCGTTCCCTATTCCCCACCCCCGGCCTGGTGGAGGCCACGACGCGCGCGACGGACGGGAGGACAGAGCGGCGGGCGGCGGGGCCCGGCGCGATCCGATCTGCAGCTCGCAATCATGGGATGGAACTCCCGAAGGTTGGCTCTTGTCCGTCACGGGAGGGCAGAGCACTGGGCACCCCCGCACAGGAGCTCTGTGCGAGCGGCTGGACTTGGCAGCTTGCGTGCCGCCGCGCTGGCGCAGGGATCTCGCTCGATTTGTTGTCCACGGCGAGGGTGGACTTCTGGGGGTGACCGTCACGAGGTTACGGATGTGCGACTGCACGAGTACGATCCGGTGTGGTGTGTACGGCGAGCTTACAGGTGTACCGTATGCACCGTCTCCGCGAAAAGTGCGTTCCACGCACGTGAGGATGTCCGGCTTTGGGCGTGCTGCCTCTGACAGTGAGTGAAAGAGTATGTGCTTACTTGCTGCGATATTTTAGCCGTGCATTTTAGCGAGACAAACAAAGTGGCCTGGTGGGGCTGAGCACTCCTCTGTCCCGGAGCCGGCGAGCATCGGTGCCGCGCTGTGCTGCCACTGCCAGGGCTGTCGCGCCGCGGTACGGTCCAAGTCCAACAGGTGTCCACCGCGGGGGCACATGCACGTCGATCTCACTTGGCAGGAAAAGACACGCAGCGATCGCCGCGTAGGGTCGGGGGTGTGGAACTGCGGGTGGCGGATGCCCATGGGAGCCCCCCGGTGATGGTGATGGGCCGCGGCGTGCCCCCGGCGTCCTGACACGTCTCGCGCGCCAGTCCACTGCCGGACAGCTGGGGAAGCTGAGGGCCTCGGACACACAGGTCGGTCCTACTGCCACTGACGACGGACTCGGGACTCTGCCGCGGCTGGTCCAGGCGTCGCTGCGTACTTACGCGCGCGGCGGTCGGCCGGGCATGGCGCCGGCATGCGCGCTGCGCACCAACCCTCAACGCGGAGCATTATATAGCCGGTAGCCGCGACGCGCCACGTTTCGGCGCTCGGCAAGCCGTCCGTCGTCGATCCTCGGGGCCTCGTCAAGGGGCGGACGAGCATAAAGGCCTCGAGCTCTCTCCCTGGTTGATCCGACGATCCACGGCGTTCGCGGCGTGGTGCGCCGTGTGCAGACCCCCAGCTGCAGCTCCACGAACGCATGTGCGGGGACGGGGGAGCGAGTTGACCTCGGTCCCTGGCCATGTTCTGCCTTGCCATTGAAGCATGCTGGGCCTCCCCGAGGCACTGCAAGGTGCACGCGACGCGGTGGAGGAGGAGGAGGCATATCAGGAGGCGAGCCCACTGGTTTGGCCCGTACAATGATACGAGCATCACGGACAAGATTTCGCCCGCGGATTTTTATACAATATATGAATTTCAAAAGATGTCTAAATGCTCACCCGCACCCGCATCTACGACCATGAGCAACGACTCAACCGATAGATCTTGAGGTTGACAAAGTCTCGCCTCTATATATACTCTTCGCGCTTCACTTGTTACCCGTCGACGAACACGTCATTTACTATCGAAAGAGATTTCGATAGAACCATGTTAGCAAGACAAACATGATGATTTTTACCCTTGTTGAGTAAGAGTACAACCACCTCCCCTAGCAAAACTATGATACTTTCGCATAGGTGATTTTTTTTTTATACTAGATACTAGGATTATTAGCTCTGGTTTTGGATAATTCATGTTGACGAGATTTCTGACTTCCAAGCATCCATCAGTCTTATACGCTGGATAATTAATTTGTTTCGAGGTGCACATGCAGCTCTACTGCTGCTGGTCTGACGGGACTAACATGCTATACTGACATGATGACACTTGTACCAGTAGTGAATCCCAAGGTTTTCGATTAGTACTGTAGCCGACATATGTGGTTCAAAGTACACCCCCTCATGTGATCGCCCGTACATCGGTAATCGTCTTCTGGCCTCGACCAATATAATTGAACCTACCCCATCCCCGAGTTCCGGCCTTCCGGTAGTATTTTTCGGGAGAACTACACGTCCGCCAACGACGCGCACCGCTTCGACAAGTTGGGAGCAAATAAAAACGTAACGAAACCCTAGGTGATTCAGGAGCCACTGTACGCTCGTTGAGTAAACTACGATCGAGCAGATTTCCCAGCTCCAGTGGTAGTTCCCGTACCAAATCTCAACAGAGCGGTTCAGGTTTAAGTGTTTAACCGCACCTAGCAATTTGCATTAATCTACAGCGCCACCATCGCCTTGGACACGGGCATGACCTCGCGTGAAGGTGACTCCATCCACGGCCTGCAAACGCAGCGCCGGACCGGGTGAGATCCTACCGTTGAAGCCACACGAGCCGCACGCACAACGCCGCAACCAGCTGTCATCATCGAAACAAGCGAGCAAGGGAGGAGATGAGCGCTTTTGGAGAACACGAGCCCTGATTATATTGATTATCTAGGGCAAGCAACGTCCAGCTTTCGAGCGGCGGAGGAGCGAGTAGATGGCACGCCGCATGCATCGCGGGGGCCAGCTGCCCGCCTGCCTACGTGGCCGGGCGGCGACGCCGAAAAGGACGCGCATGGTCACCGTGGCTATTCCTTGCTCTTTTTTTAAGCATTGGGAGGGGATTTTCATCCCCTACTGAATACAATTATATTAAAAGAGAAATAAAAAGGTCTTTACAAACCAGACGCAGGACACAGAGAGAAAAAATGAGGAGGATCAACAAAATTAACCAAATCCGTTTATCCATTCTGCTAAACACTCTTTATGCTTTGCTTTTACTCTGTGCATAAGCAAAGAGAACTCTTTCTAAAAGGAGATCTGGCAAGAAGTTAGCGACACGGGCTCCTTGCAAGAAGGTGGCTATTCCTTGTTTGCTCCATGGCGGCCTTTTTACGATCGATCTGTACGAAAGCAGCAGTGAAGAAAGATGGTGGGGGCGGAGATCCGAACGGTGTGGCGCCGCGGCGGTGACGCGACGGATAAAGAAAAATGGAAAGTCAGGAAAAGGCTCTAGCCATTTTTAGCTTTGCATTTTCATCTGAAACTGAAGATGATAATGTGAAAGCCGGAAACAGACATGATACCACAAATATCAATCAAGATAGTCGAAACAATCTGATTGAAAACATGTTCACTATGAGAACACCAGAGCACCGAACCATGCATTGCTTCAAACGTTCAACTCAAGTCGGCATCATGCAAACCACAGTACCATCAATCCATAAGACAGAGACACACTGATAAGTGCCTTCAAAACGCTCACAAGTCACACCATACGAACATGTCCACGGTCACACGCGCCGTCACACGTCACACCAGAATGACCAGTTCGCAAACACGGCGACATCACAGTTTAAAAGACGAGTCTTCCCACAGCAAGTCTCAGCCAGTCATACTCAGATAAGTTACTTGTAATTGTAAAGCTCTAATGATGCCAAAAGTATTTGCAATATCTGGATTAAATATTGGGTGGTAACGGATCATGATCCCAATCCAATTTCACAATCCAATTTGGTTCTTAATATTTTTAGCTCAAAAATGTATAAGATTAAAGCCCGGCCTTTATATCATCTAGGCTAAAAATTGAGACCATTTACCACCTCTAATTAAACCAGAAAGATTGTAGCTATTTAGCTGAGTACACGCAGCCGATAATATTAGAAGTCATGCGCGCGGGTGCAATACGTTACGTAGCATAAGGAGATCCGCAGTCACTGCTGGTGGGCCCCTTTATTAGTGTTTAACTTCTACCTCGCGACAATTGCCATCGGAGTTCGGGAGGAGGGGGGGGGGCTGCGGCGGGTTGGGGGCGGCGCGGCATGGCGGCGGGCTGCCGCTAGCTGGGTAGTGACGAGACAACCGGTGGACCAGGATCCATCCTAGGGTGTGGCAGCCGTGGTGGCGGTGGCGGTGTTGGAGGAGGCGGGATCCGGAGCCGCCGGAGACGATGAAGGCAGGCGGCATGGGGGCGAGCTCCTCTTGAACCCGGAGTGTGGGCTCGATCGCAGTTGCACCTATGACGCCGAGCAGTCCCCCACGCAGCAGCTGAAAATGAGGCATGTGCATTGGATGAGTACTGTGTTTCGAGGTCTGATGGGCCACCATGTTCCCGTAGGCTTCCTCTCATAAGTTTCGGCCCGGCTTGATTGTCCACCATTGGGCCTTGCGGGCCGTCGGGAACGGTTTCGAAGTTTCGTTTGTTCCCCGAGAGGGAAGGGTATGGTTGCGAACCTTGAGCAGATGAGATTTCTTTCGTTCTCAAAAAAAAGATGAGTTTTCTTTCCTTTTTAAAAATGGAGACTATGGGCAAAAAAGTTGACCGAACAAAGTCACCGATGTCTCCTTCCAGCTGACGACATGGCTGAAACAATTACTCCGAGTAATCCGACACTTTAATTATTAGAGGTGTGACCGAGTAGCCCGTGTGTACGTACATGCACGTCGTGGTATGCAGGGCGCATGCGTTTCTGACAGAGTCCTGCACCCACCAACACATTTTGCATTATACTTTAACCACCCCCAAATGAAAGTCAGGGCACGCAGACCGGCCCCAAAACCTCCGTACAGGGAGAGATTACCGATTTGTTAATGCACGACGCGACGCATGATTGGGCCCGATGCGTTCACTTGACACGCTTATGCTGCTTGCTTGCGTTGCCCGGCGGCGGCGCTTCACCCGGCGACGATCTGGTCGGAGGCGCGGAACCGGTCCGCGTCCGACTCCATGCGGGGCGTGAGGCTGACAGCAAGGGACGGGAGCTCCGGTGGCCGGGGCCCACCGCCAGCCACGTGAGCAGCTGAACCGGTCTGGTCCCGGCTCCGCCACCCACCGCCACCACTCCACCTCGCCCCCCAAAAGCCGAAGCTTTTTAAGATCGCCCCGCCTACTTCTTCCCCGCCAAGCCGCCCCGCGCACCGCTTCACATCTCCGGTTCTCTCTTCCCATCGACGCAGCGAGGCGGGGAAGCCCGGAGCGGCGGCGGGATGTGGGTGTTCTACGTGATATCGCTGCCGCTGACGGTGGGGATGGTGGCGGCGACGCTGCGCTACTTCGCGGGCCCCGCCGTGCCGGCCCGCGTCCTCGCCGTCGTCGGATACGCCTGGCTCTGCTCCCTCTCCTTCGTCGTCCTCGTCCCCACCGACATCTGGACGGTGCGATCCCGCCGCCTCCTTGCTCGGTCCCCCTCGCGCCACGCTGCTAGCGCTACGCCGCCGCGGCCTCTGCTAGCTGCCTGGCTGCTGCTTCCTGCTTAGCGTGATCATTTGGGCGTACAAGGAATTACGCTGTGTTTGTTGTGGAATGATTTTAGATCATTCTGTGCAGGTAATGTCAATGCTAATAAGGTAAAAAATCGTGAAAACAATCACGAGATTGACTGGGATAAAATGGTGAATCCGTCAAATTGGCATGGGACTGGTTCAATGGCTTGTCAACTCCTGCTGCTTAAAAACTTAAGCAAACAATCACCCTCAAAAAAACGGATTAAACTTTTGCCGTCGCAGTTTGTACAAATAATACACTCGTGTCGTTACTTGTTACGCTACACTCGTGTAGTACTCATCTGCAAGCTAATCTGTTGACCTGATCGGCTGACCCGTTATGCTATTATTATGGAATCGGATTGCAGGCAATTTCAGGAAACCAGAACAGTGACGTCGGGTTCTTTTGGAGCTGGTCGTATTGGAGCACATTTATCCTAGCGTGGTATGTCAGTGATCCCAAACGCTCGTTCGTGTTTGTACTGCATATTGTGATATTGACAGACAAAACGTGTTTCACTCTTGTCTCCATAGCTGCAGTGTTGGAAGATGGGGAATGATTGTGTTTCTTATGATGAGCTCAAACATGACATGTCCTTTGCATAATGCTAATGCTGAAACCGTTGCATAAACATTGATTCTTTAACTGTGCGGTTGGTCAACGTCAATGTTTACTTCAATTGTTTCTCTTAACTAGATAAACTAGGTCCTTTGACATGGTCTGTTATTTGCCCTGCATTCTACAAGTAGTAACCATGGATAAAATCCGGACCTCTTGGTCGGTATTGCTGTTTCATTTCACAATATTATATTGAGTTGTGGGCTTGTGGCTAACATAAGAAAAAGTATTTATGGGGCATCCTAATTGCCTAACTTTTTTTTTATGAACAACTTACTTCCTTGCATGTATTTAGGTTAGCGGTTGGTAGGTTTTGTTTGTCGCAGTGTACATTTTACAGTATTGTCATTTGAAATTCTATCTATCTACCTGAACAGGTCTATTGTTCCCACTCTTCAGGGCTATGAAGATTCTGGAGATTTCACATTGAAAGAAAGGCTGAAAAGTAGCATCCAAAAGAATATGACATATTATGCGATTGTGGGATCCACTGGACTTTTTGGACTCCTCCTGATTATTATCATGCATCATAATTGGTATGCTTCAGAAGTCTATCACGCTTGTATAAACCTTGATCAATCTAATATGTATCTGCATCTGGGGCTCAAATGTGATTGCTCTGTTTATACTGCAGTGGAACAAAAGGCCACAATTAACTTTCTCTTGAAATCTATCCAATTTCCAAACCACTTCCTTGAATCTCTCTTGACAAACATTTTGTTTCTTGTGTCCAGTCCTTATTTTTTTTCAATCTTTATTTGGAGAAGGGTTCATTTGAATTTTCTTGTTTCACTTTCTTAACTTGAAATATTGCCTGCTGGCAGGGTTCACGGTATCTTGGGCTTTGCCATGGCATGCTCAAATACCTTTGGCTTAGTGACAGGTGCCTTCCTGCTGGGTTTTGGCTTGAGCGAAATTCCAAGGAACATATGGAGAAATGCTGATTGGACTCACCGCCTCCAAATTTTATCTCACAAAGTTGCCAAGATGTCT
The DNA here is from genome assembly GCA_032594955.1 of Panicum miliaceum. Taxonomy (NCBI): domain Eukaryota; kingdom Viridiplantae; phylum Streptophyta; class Magnoliopsida; order Poales; family Poaceae; genus Panicum; species Panicum miliaceum. The sequence continues at coordinate 6,381,934 of CM064071.1, forward strand.
ACAAAGCTTGATCATGCTCACCAAGAATATTGCAGTGCAATATATGTATGTGCTTTTCTAGATTCCAAATAGTCATACCCTGATCACTGCATTTATCTGAATAATTGCTCCTTTCCTGATCCAAGGTTGTTCAAGCCACCTCGAATCAAATGTCCAAGCGTGATCCATTAAGACCTTGCATGGATATCATTGATAATATGCTGGCTCGAATGGTATGGATTTTCAGGTACCACATGAAGTTTCATTTAAATATTGGATTAGTCATAATAATTCATTACCTCACATCCTTTTTTCCCTCAGCTGCAAGATGATGCATTATTCAAGCCTTCTGGTGGGAAATTAGGGGAAAATGATATGGACTATGATACTGATAATAAAACAATGGCTACGCTTCGACGTCAACTTAGGAGAGCACATGAGGAGTATTATAGGCGTAAAAGGTACGATAAAGTAGACTATTACATGTTGATAGCTTTGATATCATGCAATTTTCTATTAAAGAAAGGCACACATTTGTTTATGTCCACTGTGCTTAATTGTATATTCTACTTTTGCAGTGATTATATGAATTGTGTAATGGAAGCCCTTGAGCTTGAAGACACTATTAGAAACTATGAGCAACGTGGTGTCAGTGGATGGTAAGTATTGTTTATGTTTGCACAGAAATGGTTATGCCAGTTCATGAAATGTGCTTTTGTGGCAAAAGATACTTGTTGGTATTTTACTATTTTAGGTTTATCTCCTTTTTTCTGAGAATATGCAGGAGAACTGTGTGTATCTTTGTATTAGAAGGAAAATGAGTATACAACACAATCAACCGTATTTTAGGTATATTCACAGGTAGTTACAGGTCTTGACTCTTAATAAACTTTTACTGGGCAAATTCAGAAGAATTTTGATGTGTCTTTTATTTTGTCTAATCATATTACGATAAGCTATGAAGGGCGGGCCTGGTGCAAGCGGTAGAGTCTTACCGCCTGTGACCGGAAGGTCCCGGGTTCGAGTCGCAGTCTCCTCGCATTGTACAGGCGAGGGTAAGACTTGCCACTGACACCCCTTCCCCAGACCCCGCATAGAGCGGGAGCTCTCTGCACTGGGTACGCCCTTCTTTATATTACGATAAGCTATCTTGGGGATATTTTTTGCTATTTTTAACACAGTAAATATTCCACTGACTTAAGCTATCTTTGTCTGAATTTTGATTGATATTGCATATGAACAGAACATATTTTTAGGCTTTGTTTATCATGTAGGATAAGTGCTAAGTAGCGTACTGATATGTGCAATTCCAACAATTAAAACTCTTTGCTACATTAGGCCCCTTCAAAGCACTTGAGTGGTAATAAACATGGATATATCAGCATATTTATCATGGATATTTCAGTAGATTTACTCATGACATTTCAGCATATATGCATTAACTTTTGTGCAGACTGCCTCAATCGTCGAGTGTTGCAAGCTGGTTATCAGCTGACCAGTCATCATCATGCGAAATATTTCGAGAGGTCTGTTTCAAGCATCTGTGTGTCTCATTCATTGTTTACTTTTACAGGAAATATCTATCAAGTTTTAGGGAAAATCGATCAGGATCCCTGGGGTCCTTCCTTGACTCCACAGGTATTTTCCTCCAATATCTCCTAATGATGTAACAATTCGAAATATCTTGCAAGATTCTACTAGTTGTACTGATCATAAACGGTAACTTGACATTTATTCATGACGTGTAATTTTATAGCTTAACAGTGTTTCAAGAAATGTTATAGCAACAATATGTCTGCCTAACCCTCTCAATTATCATATAAGACGTGTATAGGGTTTCTAGTTAACCTCCATGATCTTCTTTCAATAATTTATGGAACTGATAAAAATGGAATTGACATTTTCAGAGTTCATTTGGCGCTGTTTACTGAAAAAGCAACTTATGAGAGTACTTTCTGTAATCCTTGGCTGCATCTCGGCTTCCATACTGTTAGCTGAGGCTACTTTGCTACCAAGTGATGTTGATCTGTCACTTTTCTCCAATCTTATAAATGCTGTAGAAAAGCAAGAAGTTCTAGTGCAGGTACGGAATTTGTCGGTTCTATCGATGTAACTTTGCCTTGTCATCATTGCCTTTAATTTGGAGTAAAATGCAAAAAAGGACCCCCACTTGCACACGCAGATATATTGCTATCTAAAGCATAACGTTCTTTGCATGAGATTATGTTTAATCCTTTGCTTCTCGTTTGTATTGGTCATTTACACAACTAATTGTGCTTTAATTCGTGAACATGTTCCCTGATGGCTTGTCATATTGTATTCTTTTATAGGATAAAATATTGTTGTTTATCGTGTAAAAAAGTACGTTGTTCCTTTTACTAAGTGTAATTTTTCATGAAAGGGGAAAAAATCTGAAAGCAGCGGTTTTAACTTATTTTTTGCTAATTCAAGTTGCCTCTTAACAGGTTGCTGCGTTTGTTCCCTTGATGTACATGTGCATCTGCACATATTATTCTCTGTTTAGGATAGGGATGATGCTCTTCTATTCGTTGACCCCAGGACAAACTAGTTCTGTCAGCTTGCTTATGATGTGCTCGTAAGTTTCCCAGTTTCCCACCTTTTGGTACTTCAAATGGCATGAGTTGTTAAAAAAATGCATCCTAATATGAATTTTGCACCAATTTCACTGCAGAATGGTTGCAAGATATGCACCTCCTATTTCTTACAACTTCCTGAATCTCATTCACCTTGGTGGTAATGCTAAAACTACTTTTGAAAAGGTGATATTCTTTTATATGTTCCTTTCCTGTATTTTTTACTACATTATTGGCAATAACATAAAATCAATATGTGTTTTTCGGGTATCCATTCTTCATCTCAAAATTTTATATTTGATGTTTGGTTGGTAAGAAAAACGTTGATAAACCAATTTTTATTTTCTTATTCTTTGGGGAAAGTATTTTGTTGGCACACTAGGAAACGGAAGTTTAAACACATTATACAATTACCAGCTTAGAGTTTTCATACCAAATACAGGGTCCCAGTTTAGGATTTTTGCTCTTCAGATAATCACTTATCCAAAATTCATATATCACCCAAGTTAATTTTGTGAACCTATAAAGAAATATGTAAAACACAGGCCTAACTCAGATTCAGTAGCTCCCCTAATGATGGTCAGGTTCTCTGAAGGGGAGGTGTTTGGAGGACAATTCTTTTACTGCAAATGCACAGTGCAGAATTTCTCTGGTTGTTTTATCGCTGCGCTAGAGTCATTTGAAATCTATTTTCTTTTTTTGAATCAGTTAACTGCTTGATTGATTATCTCTTGTACTAATATGTAGAGAATGGGAAACATTGATGATGTTGTTCCTTTCTTTGGGAGAACCTTCAACAAAATCTACCCACTCATTATGGTTGTTTATACCCTACTAGTCGCCGGTAATTTCTTTGAGCATCTGATGGACTTTTTCGGAAGCTTAAAAAGGTTCAAGTGCTGGACTGATCAAGAAGATATGGATGGGTTGGATCCATCTGGAATGTTTATTCTGCAGAAAGGTAGGATAGGAACTGCATAGTTTATCCTTTGGTAGGAACTGCATAATTTATCCTTTCTTGTTACCCCACACATCCTCTTTTCTTTTCTTTTCTTTTTGTTATGTTCTTATGGGGATTTCAATTGTGTCAATGAATTGAGAGCTGCACTGGTAGGAACATGTATCACACCTATACAGAAGCACACTTCAAACTCTGCTACAGTTTGGGAACCATCAATCCTTTTTTCCTCAACCCTCGTTTTACTTACTTTTCTTTAGAGAGAAGTCTGCTCTGCTCCGGCGCTTGCTTGTTCTATCAGATATCGCCTGATGTATTTTGCTTTCTTCTGCAGAGAGAAATTCGATGGAACAGGGACGCAAGGTCAGTGAGCATGCAACCCCACTAGCAAGAAATTTCAGCAGCATAGGCAAAGACGTCGAATCGGGAAATGTACCATTGGTGAGAATATTTTTTATTGCATCATCAGTCCTTTCTCATGGTGCTACTTTGTTTCCTCCAGGAGTCTGCAGTCTTCTTTTGCTGAAATCTCACCCTCAGTTCATCTTCAATTTCTTCCGCACAGGGTGAACCAACAGCTGAAATGGCTCCGGAACGAACCACCCAAACGAAACACAGTGGCAACGTTGCCTTCAAATATTCTTCAGTCAGAGACCAAAGCAGCAGTCTGAAACCAGTGGAGCAAGTGCAGAAGGGGATCTCATCGGCCTCCATCAACCTTGAGGCCGGAAGCCCAGAAGAGCCGCCTTCCGCGAGTACAGCACCAGAGTCGCCACCAGCCGAAACGGCCTCAAGGTGGGCCTCAATGAAGATGTGTCTTCAGAACTTCAGAGCAAGCATGGGCTCCAAGAAGTTCTTCCGTTTGAGCCCGTCCCCGAGTCTCGGGACGAACGCGTCCGCTACGGAATCGCTCGACGAGATCTTCCGGAAATTGAAACGGAATTCGAGCAACGCGGATGCGGACCACCTCGACGACGACGGTTTACCCTGACGACGATGGCGGCGACAGCACGAAGGAACGCGGCCGTCGAGAGATCAAGATCGCTTAGCGATCTCAACGTAGGAAACGAGAAAGCTCCGGTTGAAGATTAGAGGACAGTAGATACAGAGAGGAGTGGACATAGGATGACAGGAGTTGACCGAGGCACAGAAGGCACAGTAGATTTTGTAGGCTTCCGCGGGCAGGAGCGGGACCCAGGTCGCTGGTTCATTTGGAGAAGTGTAAACATGAACAGGAGCTGGTGTCTGGTAACAGATCCAGCAGAAAGAGGGCGAAACGCCAACATGTGCTGTGTGTGTGCAAGTTCTATAGCTCTGTCAGATGTGTTTGTGATCATTGCATAATCTTTGTTGCATTTGCATCTGGAGTGTTACCCGATTGCTTACTCAGAACATAGAACTCCAAACAACATTCACAACGGAGAATGCGTAATGAATTCCCCGAGAAAAAAAAAGAATAGTGCATGCATAATGAAGATTATTGCCAAAGCAGTGTCTTAGTTGTACACTACTACGTGCGAGAATATTAGTTGCACCTGCCATGCAAGAAAAGAAAAGCACCAGGTGTCTTTTCTCAAAAAGAAAAGGCAGGGTGGCATGCTGATTGCCGAGAGGCGGGCCCTGCTTTACGCAGCTGGTGGTGCCTGCCTGACGACTAGAAAATGCCTGTCACTACTTGACAAAAACAGGGAAACAACTCGGTCGCACGGCTAGTTCTGATTAGCGAACGGACCATAAGCCTGACAGTGATGAATGAACACGATCTGTTTGAATTTTGATCTGATCATGGCAGCGGAAGAACACGAATGAGCCGAGCGCAAGCTTCGTTTTGGATATGTTTACAAAATGGGCGAGCCATTAGGCCGCCGTTCGCCGCCACTCGGCCAGCAGATCACAGGACAGGAAGGAAAGAAACCGAAGGGGGGATCACGAGATAATCAACGCCGTAACACACAGGAACAGCACACAACCGAACAGCTCGACGCGCTCGTCCACCGGCACGGCACGGTCTCCGACCCGTCGCCTTCGTCAGACCACCGGCGCCCGCCTGCGTGGCGCGCCGGCGGCGCTCTGCTTCTCCGTGACCGCCGAGCACCCGTCCTTCCTGTGCCAGCCCCCGCGGTGGAGCTGCTGCTGCAGCCGCGCCCAGAAGTTGCTGCCTCTCTTGGCCGTCGTCCTCTCTTGCTCCTCCTCCTGCTGGTGGTGGTCCTCCTGCTCCTCCCGGCGGCCCGCGGCCAGCGCCGCCGCCTCCCGCCCCTCCTGCCGCAGCAGCAGGCCCAGGCTCCCGCGGCGGGGGCGCGGCGCCTGGGCCGACGACAGCGCGACGGTCTCCTCCCACGACGAGCATGGGGAGGATGCCGACGACGACGACGGCGACGCGTTGGCGCCGGCGCGCGCGGAGCCGGAGGCCGCGGCGGCGGCGGATAGGCGCGATAGGCGGTCCCGCAGGCAGAACGGGCACACGCCCGCCGCGTGCCGGTGCTTCGGGTGCCTCCTGCACCGCGCGGGGTCCGCCTCCCTCGACCTGCCCGCCACGCCCGCCGCCATGGGTAGCTAGCCGCCGACCGAACGCGCGACGGCACACGTGCGCACGAACACGAGCGGAGCGCGGCGCGGCGGGGGAGGAAGAACGAGGAGCAGGCCGCGCGTGCGGCGTGTGCTCGTGGTGGTGGTGGTGCGGCGTGGGCGTGCGGGCGCGTGGTCCTATATATGGCGCGGGGCCTGGGGAAGCTTCCGCGGGCGCGGGCGGGAGCCAGCCAGCGAGTTGGGTGCCGGGGGAGCGTGGCGGTTGGGGGGTTTTGGGTTTGGGGTGGTGGAGTGCGTGCGTCGATGGCGTGGTTGGAGCCTCCCTGGGGTTCGGTAGTACTGGCTCGGTTGGATGGGTCTGGCTGGCCGGCCAGCGGGCGGCGGGCAGCGCACACAACCGCGCACGTCCTGGAGAACCTGACGACAGAATTTACCGTGCTTTCTTTTGCTTTGGTCAGTTGCAGTGCTACTCGAGATTCACAATATAAAAGACACGACTGGATAAAAAGATTGCTGAGTTGAGCCATCAAGCTGGCGACATTTTCAACACAATAAATTCTTGCGAAGAATTGAAGAAAAGAGAATGAAGTGCACGGTAAAGAAGTGAAGCACCACGTGAGCCACCACGTGTTTTATTTCTGAAGCAAAAATAGCCATTCATTCGATCGTGTATCAAAGTCTCGAAGAGGACACGAACTTTGGATGATCATGCTCGCACCCACGTCTCGGTTCTCTATAGAAAAAAGGATTATAGGGACCGGGGCCGGTTAGCTGCTCCATCCGTGGTGTCAGCGGCCACGGTTCCATCTCCGGCGGATGCGCTTTCGCTGGAGTTGAACGCGGTCTGGCTGTGAGCAAAATGCTCCTGGTGTCTAGCGTCCAGATGATGCAAGGGCTACTTTAACCTCTGGCCCTTGTAGAAGAAAAAAATTATGCTTGAGCTACTTGAACTCCTGTCGGACGATCAGTCGTAACTGGAAATCCGTGGGCAAGGAAAATCACTGGACTATATATCTCGATCTCACGATGCATGCTTCTTCAACGTGCGAACCGACGCACCACCGCCACGCATTCCCAGAGGCTAGGTGACCGTGCCGCACCACCCGCGAAATCAAGACATGCACGCACGGGCACGGGGAGGCGGGAGAGACTCTCCCCCCATCCGCGCGCGGCAGCACCGTGCACGCCACGCCGCGGGGCCGCCTCGCCTCGCCCCCCGTCTAGAGTCTAGACAAGGCGCCGGCCGCCGCGCGTACGGTGTCCCCTCCGTCCGAGACCGCGCCGGCGGCTACCCATGCGCACGGGGGCTACGTGCGGCGCTCTCTCTCTCTCTCTCTCTCTCTCTCTCTCTCTCTCTCCCCCCCCCCCCCCCCCCCCCCCCCCCCCTCCTCCACACGTGATTCCAAGCCGGTCGCGGTCCGGCCGCCCGTCGCGTCCCGATCGACGGTGCGCGAGCACGTACGCGCGGCTGCTGCTTTTTCCACGCCGGCGTTGACAGCCGAACAGCGCGGCGCGGGCGGCGTCTGCCGGCAGGCCTCGCCTTTGCCTTGCCCGGCCTGATTGGAACCGGCACCCTGGCGCGGGCGGCTTTACCATCGCTTTTCGTGTCCGCCGCCTGCCCGGTCCGCGGGGCTCGGGCTACGCTGGAGGCTCGGCGCTTTTGCTCGCGCAGCCGCTGGCGTCGCAGTGGCGTCGATGCGCGCGCGTGTTTGGAAGCGTCCGTTCGTGCCGGCGGGCGGCGGCTGGCCATTGGCCATCGGGCATTGGCTAGGCTTCATGTGGGCATGGGCTCATGGACTGGGGGTGCGTGGCCACTGGGCTCTGGCCGCATTCTGTGCGTGATAGGCTGGATGGCGCTCCGGAACATGACAGGCGCTTTAAAAAGGAGACGAGGCAGGGACTGACCGGGTGGGCTGGTCGTGCTAGTGCAGCGCTGTGCCTCGCAAAGGGCGTGCACGCACGCAGGTAAGCGCTGGCGCAGTGCACGCATCCAAGGCGAGTGGGTTGTTTGTCTCCGCGCGTTTGTTCGAGTATATCTATGATGCTCTTTTTTTTGAAAGAAGTCTGGGAACAAAGGTTTTTTTTTTTGAAAGAAGTCTGGGAACAAAGTGTTTTTTGAAAGAAGTCTGGGAACAAAGTTTTTTGTGAAAGTCTGGGAACAAAGTTTTTTTTTGAAAGAAGTCTGGGGAACAAAGCTTGCCATGCTAATTCGGTAATGAGTAGCTTATATGGAATTACGTTACTACCTCCACATTAAGATTTGTAAAGTCTTCTATGTGTGTATTTTTTTTGTCACCAGTTTCTCTTCACAAAGTATCATCATAAATTGCAACAAAGTCAATGTTGTTTAATAAAAGTTTTTTGGAAAAATGAGTCTATTTATATAACTTTTACATACTAAACAGTAAACACGCATACCGGTCGACTAATTATTAATCAAAATTTATGAAGTTAAAATTCTAATACGCCTACTAATTCTATCATCTTACAATGTAGGAGTAGCTAGCTTTGGATCTTTTCAGACAGATTACGGCTCAAGGGATTAAAGACTAAGAACTTGTTTGGTTTGGAGGGGCTTATTATAAGCTCATAAGCCCCTCATATGGAGGGGCTTATTATAAATTTAAAATGGTGTTTGGTTATAGGGGCTTATAAGCCCCCCACATGGAGGAAACACGGAGTAAATGTGAGAGTGTGGAGTTCACATAAAATAAGCCCTATAAGCATCCTTTGGAGGGGCTTACGAGGCTTACGGGTATAAGTCTCACCAATAAGCCTTTATGTTTGGATAAAAAGAGGCTTATTAGAGGTTTATAGGTGGGGTTTATAATAAGCCTCTTCAAACCAAACAGGACCTAATATGACCTTTTATTACTTGTCCCTCTGCACAAGGCAGCGACTCCGGTTGCTTGCCATGTTTATTTGCGGCGAGGATTGTCTGACTTCCTGAAAAAGAAGTCGCCCGTGACTTTCTCCCTCCTTGATGCCATCCATCGCCTATCCTACGGCTGCTAAAGGAATTAGATTTTGTAATGCCCAACCAATTAACTTTGCTATAGTTATTAGCTCAAATAAGATCCGGTTCAAGAGTAAGACAAGAAGCAACACTGCAACATGTAAAATAGACATTTTACTTCATAATTGAAGAATTGTATCTTTAAAAAGTAATTGAAGAATTAAATAAGTATTTTAGTTAAGTATTCTTGAATTATTCCATAATCCAAATAACCAACGTAATTTCCACCAAAAGCCGCAAATACATCAGATGAATTTATACAATTAACAATATACCCACGGAATCTCCACAAGTAGCACACAAATTTGGAATCTCAAACCATCGATTAGCTTAGCTGTTAAAACTTTATGGCTAGTATAAACCTATCTGATGTGTAGTGTTCCTAGTGGAGATTATCTTAGTTATATGGATTACGAATTTGTGCAAATGCTTAAGTGAAATTTTTTTAGGAGAAGTGAAGTATTTGTTTAAATTTGCAATACTGATATCTATGTTAAATATCATTTCTTATCTCACTCTCAGAACGGGCTTTACATAGACTGATTACTAATGGTTGTGCATTACAAAAGCTGATTGATATCGGACTAACGACTGATTACTAATGCCAAGGATCAAGCGCGGATGCTGTAGGATTGGCATGTTGCCAAGGTCAAAAGAGAGTGTAATCTAGTTGCTAATGAATTACCCCATCTAGCTAGAAGGACTATGCATACTGCGGTGTGGTTAGATCGTGCGCCTGCTAGCGCCGATGACATCGTAAAAAACAATTGTATCCCTTCTAACTAGGTAATAAAGCTCTCTTTTACCTGAAAAAAATAACATGCCTTTCGGAGACTGAATAAAACATACAAGATGAACTTATGCATCGATGGGCAGCTAAGCAATAACCCCCATCGTTTTTTTCCCAGTGTTCATGTAGTTTGTGGTAGCGTGGGTTAGCTTTTCAAATTGTGATACGGTATAGTTATATTTTCTTTTGTCTTATTTTTTTGAGTCGGCATGTTGTCACTTCTTGAGAATAATACTAGAAACACAAGCGCGGCTTTGCTGCGCCCACCGTGGAGCTGGCCAATTCAAGCTTGTGAATTGTGATCCATTTCCAAATGGATTACCGGTCCAATATACTATTTTTTTTAATCTTTAATAAGGATATTCACCATTATTGATAACAGATTAAGGTAAGCATGAATAGTAATTGTTTATTTATTGTATTCATCTTTACAACGTCAGTACACATCTTTTGCATACTTTTGTGATGCTATCTGTTTTGGGTTTCACAGGGGAGAACAGCAAGTATGACAATGATGTTCTGCTCCTTGGATGTGTGTGAATATGAATGACTTTTCATGAACAAAGCTATATAATTCATACTGATTTATATCTGGTATATTGTTGGCAATAAAGTCTGCAGCCAGCTTCAAGATAGGATCTCATTATGAAAGGGCAGTTAGATTTTTGTGATTCATGATTTCCGATTGCTTTGAAATCTGCGTTCTTCGAAAATACTCTGCACTGCCTCAATCAAACACGGTTATGGGGAAACTGCCTACAAACAGTTCATAACACCTTCATAATGTTACAGTTTAAAGTTAAAATTGTGGATCATATAAACTGAAACTTTCACAATGTTTAAGTTTCAGTTGTACCCACAAAATGGGAAAGAAACCATATCAGAGTTACAAACCAAGCTCCTGACGGAATCTCACAAGAAGATTCAGCTAGCTCCAACCTAGCTACACTCTGACCATCTGTTTATCTCACGATAAACTTCTATGAAACTGTGTTAAAAGGCCGAATGTTGTTTGATGAAATATACATATTTTCACATGTATTGAGTGGCGGGTTGGCGCCATGTCTTGACTGTTGGCGGAAGTCCCTTGCCGGTGACGAATGGCTTGAGCCATCTGTTGTCCATGTTCCTCTGAAAATTATATTACATTAAGACTGACAGAACATTCAACTGCTTTATTTATCACAAAATAACTAATGAGCATATAGATTTGATAACCACAGGCATTGAATCGAACAGAAAAATTGCAGATTGTAGTTCACTACAAAATCTGAAGAAGTAACATGCCATTAAACAGTTAAAGTAGCCTTTTATTAAAATCTTAGTGATGAGTAACAGAAGATTTCTTACCTATAATAGTAAGAGAAAAATTCAGTCACATTAGTGCTAACATGTCTACATATCAGTTAAGCCTACTTGCAAGCAAAGCAATGGTATTTTCATAAAGCAGCCCTGAGCAAGCATGTGAAGCCCAACTTGCAGTAATAAGTAAACTAATAGAGGAAACATGAGGTAATTTTGGGCTCAAGAAGAGGATAAGGCTGACAAGTAAGAGAACGACGATGTGAGTTCGTACCTACAGTGGTTGCGGAAGCAGAGTTCAAAGTTAGGGGGGCTTGGTTCTTCCTCCTCCTCATCTCCACTCATTTCTTCTCCTTTTTCTTCTCATCTTTCTCCTTTGATTTTAATGGAGCTTTTAGGCAGTAGGGGGGGGGGGGGGGGGGGGGGGGGGGGCGGCTAGAGCCCCCCTGTAGATCCGCCCCTGGTGGTTGCCTGGCTGCCACCGGCTGTACTCGGAGAGAGCCCACGCGGCTTGATCGACGGGCATAGCATCCGCCGCTACCTCAAGCATTTATTCTCAGCGCATTGCTATACCTGTGTCCTTCGCTGAGCATGCCCACAGATGTTCATGAGTGTGGCGAGCTTGGTGTGGTCGCAGTCGCAGACGCCCACGCCAGTCGCCGAGCAGAGCATGCGCTTCAGCAGCGCGAACGCTTTGACCAAGCAAGCGTAGGAGGAGGAAAAAGCAAGGAGAGATTTCCAATCATAGCGTTCCGAACGTGTATTTCATCGAATACCTTATGGGCATCATTCCAGCGGCTGCCGCTTACAGCAGGCATCGCTGCTGTGGAGCAGCCTGCGACAAGCTGTTCCTCAGCGCCGCCGTCATGTCAATCTGCAGCTCCGCGAGCTGCGTATGAACGGTGGCACCGTTTTACGTGGGAGAGGAGGGTGGCCTGGTGGAGGAGGACGAGGTGGCGGCGACGGAGGTGCGGGGACGCCTGCGAGGCGAGCGGCGTGCTTGCGTGTCGGTGGGTGATGGGCGATAGCTAGAGCAGCCGCGGCACGAGGACGGAGATGGCAGTGCTCGGGACGGAAGCTCTGGGAGGCTGGGAGTGGGAGCTACGGTGCCCGCTTTTGGACAGCCCGATCTTGATCAGACGGTGGAAAATACGAGGCGACATGGCCGAATAAGAGGCGAGAGCTGGTGGAGCTGATTTCGTTACGTAGAGAAGAGATTCTCTTTTGGGCTTTCAGAGTGTATAACGTCTCAATTAACTTCAAGATGGATCTCACATGTGCTAAGGTCTGCTAGTGCTGTTACGTGTTTCTTTGCTTTTCTCCTTTGCAACACCCGTCTCCCACCCGTTTGGGTTGATCAACAGTGTCAAAGAAGTTCTACGTTAAACTGGGTAAAAAGACAAGTAAAGCCCAAACAACAGTGCAGATTTCTCAAAGTCTATGAGCCCACAGAACTTATGGCCCACAAGCCAGAGTCTGTTTCGGCAAAGGCCCTCGTATATTTCCGCAAGCCCACTATAGAGCCGCCATGCGGACAAAAATTCGGGGGGAAGAGAGAAATTGAGCCGCTCCAACTCTGAAGTCTGACGGCCTGAGCAATCCTGACCATCACCGCCGCCCGCCCGCCTCCACTCCGCCGTTTCCCGCCCAAATCCCCACCGCCGCGCCGCCCAAATGTCGGAGAAGAAGGAGGAGGAGGAGGAGGAGGACGCCCAGGTGAATGCGCTTGCGTGCTTCCTCCACGATACCTACTCCGACAGCTTTCACAGCATCCTCCTCGACGACGATCCCTCGAAGCTCCATTTCCCGCTCGTTATTGAGTGCGTCCTCCTCCCGACCCGCTCCTCCCGTCCTCCTCCAAACCCTAACCCCATCTCCTCTCGCAGATTCGCGGAACTTATGGACTTCGACCCCAAGTTCGCCGGGAAACTCTACTCCAGTCCCGACAAGTACCTCCCCTTCCTCGACAAGGCCGCTAAATGGGTCAAGGTCAGCGAACCAGCCGGGCGTACGTCCACCTCCTACTGCATGCCCATTCCACACTCAATTCTGAAACCTCAGTATTGCTTTACAGGATAAGATGCTCGAGAAATTGCTCGAGGAATTGGGTGATTTGAAACACGCAGTACCAAGGAAGTACGTGCGCGTACGTATCGACGTCTCTGGATCACCGCTAGAATTCCCTGGTGCGTACTTCGTGCACCTCCTGTGTTCGTTCGAATGCCTGTGTGGTGATTTGGTCGCGTCATTTGGCGGATCATTCCATCAGAATCGTGATTTGGTGGTGATGGACGTATTTTGCAGAGGCGTCCCCGAGTATTGGAAAGGTGAGGGTGAATCACATGAGGAAGTTGATTACTCTGAAGGGAACTGTGATAAGATCAGGCGGAGTCAAGATGATTGAGTATGAAAGGGACTACATGTGCAGGAAGTGCCAGCACAGGTTTGTGATGCATATTTCAGGACTTGTGTAGTATGGACACTAATATGAGCTGGCGAAGCATCGCCGTGAATTCTGTATCAGTGCAGTTCTGTTATTTCTGATGGTGGCATACTGATTAAGCTGGTTCGGTAGAAGTTCCTCTTAAAAAAGGAGAGAGAAAGACTTCCTAAAGCTAAAGTAGAGTTTCGTATTTCTATTTGAGCTGGCAAGATTATATTCTGTTACATTGTCAGTAACACTAGCCTATTTGGGTTACTTAAACCTGTAAGCCAAAAGCGCCCTGAGCAAGTTGAGTCACTCTGCATTCTTCATTGCTTAAGCATCTACCACAAGGCCGTACAGTATGATTATTTCAGAAGCATGCCGTCCTTAAAGCATTATGCAGACTTAACACTATTTGGTGAGATTCATTCAGAGTTCAAAACAGTTTGTTGATTGCCCTGAAAGTTCAGATGAACTTCCAGATAATAATTTTGTGAGTTGACATATAAGTATATAACAAAAAAAAATAATCTTGACCTCATCATTTCTCCTTAGAAGTATTGTTGAACATTATGACTATACATTCATACACTGGACAGACAATTTATAGCTTTATGTACCTTGAACAGTTTCCTGGTTTGTCCTGAGCTGGAGGCTGGGAATCGCATAAACCTTCCTGCATTGTGCCCATCAAAGGTATTTGACTTTCTTAGTAGATTTGGTGTTGTTTTACCCTGGTTCTACATATATTTTTCAACATGTGGTGAACACTTGCCCGTGATAGATGTGCTATTTTTCTTGCCTTTTACGTTTTGTAATTGGTTAAACTTTTGCTATAACTGCTGTCGAAGTTGCTACTGATAATTTTGCTGTCCATCTAGAGTTCAAGAGGCTGTGGAAGTGCTTCTTTCCAGTTCATAGAAGGTAGTACCGTCTGCCGTGATTACCAAGAAATTAAAATTCAGGAAAACGTACAACTTCTGGGTGTTGGATCTATACCCCGTTCAATACCTGTAGTTTTGATGGATGACCTTGTTGATAGCATTAAAGCTGGAGGTAAGCAGCCTCTTTGTGCTTTATCCACAGGATTATGTGGAACTACTAATGCTATTCTTTTGCCCCACATGTCCTCTGTCTTTATTTTGCATTCCTTTTTTTAAAACTTTTTGAAATTCCCAGTTGTGTTCTGAGCTCGAAAAAGTCAGAACCCTTGATATTTCCTGGAGTAGCTTGACCAGTTAACTTTGTAACATTTTAGTGTTGATTTCTTGTAATTTCCAAGATGAAAAGTCAAAAAGGCAATATGTTGTATTCATTTGCATGAGTTGCCTATTAATGGTCATCCATTGTTGCGTGCTGGTTTAACTTGCTGTTCTATTATATTTAGCCGTGTTTGTTCTTTCTTCAGATGATGTTATTATTACGGGCATATTATCTGCCAAATGGTCTCCTGATATTAAGGATGTGCGATCCAACCTTGATCCTATGCTGCTTGCCAATTATGTGAGGTAATTTGATAAAAATTGACCATTCAGCAAGCTTCAGTTCTACTGATTTTGAATATCTTGATCATTAGAGTTGTAATCATCTCTTTAGCTATGCGATTAGCTAAATTTCTTGTTCTTTAAAGTATTTCATTGCATATTATGCTCGCTACGAATCTTGGAGGGGCTTGTTCATGCACCCAGATCAATCCTCTGATACCAGCAAAGCTCTATCATGTTGATTATAGCTGAAATTTATTCTTGTTTCCTATGTCTGGTCCGTATGCAGCCAACTAAACAGAAGCCTTTGTTTACAGTCTATAAGCTGACTCATTCACTAGTTTTGCTTCAGTCACTGCACTGTAGTTTTCTTTTTATCATCTACTGAAGTAGTCAGATCAGATGTCATTACAGGTAGCCATATGTTTAGACTTAGAAGTTGGAAGCTACTTTTTTAGAAGGAGAAGCTACTTTTGTTTGTCCAATGATTTGTTGTTTCTGGATCTTCAAGTTTGAACAATGTAAGTTACTGTCATTCATTGTTCTCATGTTTATGAATGACTATTTGCATGCAGGAGAACAAATGAGCTGAAATCTGATATAGACATTCCTGCGGAAACTGAAGAGGAGTTTAAGCATTTCTGGGAAAAATACAGGCTTACTCCACTAAAAGGTGCTTAAGTTCTGGTTCTTAGTCTGCGCCTGGGTGTTTTCAAGACTGGCCTAAACCACCAATGCCCTACCCTTTAAGCATATGCAATGCATTGCATTTTCCAATTACTTTGTGAATTGGGATAAATGTTGTAGTTTAGAGGTTGGAGCGATTGACAGATGAAGGGAAGGGACTTTAGGAGAGAGAGATGGTACTGTACAATGGGGCGATTAGAAAATTTGGGTGCGAAAAGACTAATCATTCTTTGCTTAATGATAACAGCCAGCCAGGTACACCTTATTTCATTGATGGGTTTGTCTCCGAACAAAATATCTCTAAACCAATATGCCTATTTTCTTTACCTAATGTGTCATTAATGTACACTGCTGCTGCTGCTGCTGCTGCTGCAGCAGCAGCAGCAGCAGTCAATTGAAACTCAGTTAACATGGCTGCTGCAACAGTACCTCAAGTGTAATGTTCAGGTCAACAGTACTGCTGCAATAACAACTTCTCTTCATTCACCTTTCAAGTTTCAAGACAGCTCATACTTGACTTGTGTAGTGGTGGCCATTGTTCCCACCCTTAGTAGCCCCACGTTGCTGAGATGGCCTGTATGTCACACATGTGATCAGCTGCACTCCTGCAATGTGGCAGCAAACTAACAGTGCAGCCCAGTGCTGAGGATGTGTTGATGGCACACGATATCTTATTCTTTTTCTGTTGTATACAGGAAGAAATTTTATCTTGGAAGGCATCTGTCCTCAAATTTTTGGGCTATTCACAGTGAAGCTTTCAGGTATGCAACTCTGAGCTTTATAGTTGTACTAACTAGTAACTATAACTAGTAAAGTAGCCGTACAATTATGCAGCTAACCTTGATATATGCTCTCAGGACTTAAAATGCACAAAAATTTAAAGCAGTCGCGAGTATTGTAAGCCAATCGTCTAGCCCCTCATTTTTTTTCGCTTCCTATAGGAGCAGGAAAGTATTTTCAGCCATTAGTTACTCTTTATAGTTTAACAATTAAACCAGGTCACTTACAGGGCTACACGCTCTTTTATGGAACAAACTTACCTATACCCTATGACTTCTCCAGCAGGCAACTATATCTTAGGCACACACCATATAGCCTTGGCGATTAGTTATAAAAGTAATTTAGCATCAAGATCAAGCTGAGCCTGCCCAGTTGTAATTAGACAATATGAATTGCATTACATAATGGTTATCCAACAGAACACTGAAAAGCTTATTCCTAAAACCTTCATAAACTCATAATTCATTTTTCAGTTCTTCATCCTGTCTGTTGCTTTATGTGCACCATGTTTTCAACCTCATGTAATTGCCAAGGCTTAAAACATCACAGCGGATTGCATGATGGTGCTCGATTTTCAATATTCGTAATTACCTGGTTGAATTTATATCAAGCGATTGAGAATCCCCCAAAACTTGTATCCTATGTTAAAGTTGAGTCCAAAGAAGAATGAGAGAGCCATGTCATATTAAATGCTTGGTAGCATCTGATATTTATTTCATGCTCCAAAGTATTTCATTAATTTATATTATAAATCTCAGCATAAACTTATAGGGAATTCTTGTTTCGAGTCTAGATTTTATTTTCTCTAAACACTCACTGGCTTATTTGTTTTTGAACTTGTTATATGTCAAATTAAGTTATCAAAACATCTCAATGTTTCATGATTCCAGTTGCTCTTACATTAATTGGTGGAGTGCAGCATGTTGATGCTTCTGGAACAAAGGTTCGTGGAGAACCCCATATGCTTCTTGTTGGTGATCCAGGTACAGTATTCATGACATGTATAGACAAGTAGCAATTTCTCCCTCCCTCCCTCCAAAAAGTAGCAATTTCTCCATGGGCTGATGCAAGGATGGGCTTCTTTTGAGAGAAGAGGGCAGGAGCTCTGCCTAGTGCAAAAAACAGAATAGAGGTTCCATGCAAAGGTGCCTAGAGACTATTGCACGGACATGATCATGGGTGTCGGAATCTAATTTGGACTCTGGTCCCTTCAGCCATAAGATTTTGTGTTTGCCATATGTCATTTGGAACTCAACTAGGGTGTTGATAGTCCGACTCAGAAAAAAAAGGACTCAGATGTCCTGGTAGCAATGCAAAAGAGGCATCGGAAGAAAAAAAAATGTAACTGCCAGTTAAAACGTGTTCAAGAAAAAATAACTGCCAGTTAAAACAAATAAGCACTGTCATGTTCAGGTCTGTATGTGGGTGTATTGGATCGGAGAGGGTATCCGTGAGAGGTTTCTGGACCTCGTCAGCAGAGCTGGGGAGCCTTGGCTGGCTACTGCACCAGTGAGATGGGGGGTAGAGAAGGAAAATAAGATTTAGACCAAAGACCCATGGTCCTGCTTATATTGAAAGCAAAAGAAGTTCTGCTGGGGTTGCCAGCTTACAGATGAGGGTTCAAGCCGCGGGGCAGCACAGATTACACCACAACTTCAAAAGCTATGATCACTCAACCTCTCCCTCTCACATATAGCAAAAGAAAATAGAAAAGACGCCAGCTCCCTCCCTTTTTACCCACCAAGCACAAAAGCAAATCTACAGCTAAAGATAGATCGTCTGGGTCAGATCTTCCACAACTCCAGGTTCAGCTTCTGAGCATTTCTTCCCTTCTTGGTTGCTCCTCCTTCGACGCCATCTTGCACAAAAGCTGGAGGAAACCGACTGTTTTACAAGCCAGAGTTTTGGGGTTAGTAATCAGAATATTCGAGAACACCCAATCATTCCCAGTACGCCATAACGCCCAACACACTCCAGCTAGCAAGTAAATCAATGTCGAGTTCCCTTTTTTTCCCCTGGAAGCCCGATCCCTTGAGTTGTGAAGTTGTTGAGACTCGAACGAATGTTATTCCACACCAAGTTATCTCTCACCCAGCACCACACAAAAGAAGCTAGGGGGCATCTGAAAAACAAGTGATCCACGTCCTCAGGCTCATTGCAGAGTTTGCATTCCCTCGGCCCATTCAAATTCCTTTTTCTCAGTTGATCAGCCATTTGCAATCTATCGTGCCATAGCATCCACAGAAAAAAATCTGAATCTTAAGCAGAACTTTGGTCTTCCACATACCCACCATCCTCTGATCCACACACCCTGGATTGATAATAAATTGAAGGGAAGTAAGATAGTAGATTGATTTATTTCTTAATTCCAAGAGGTGTGCTGGTTGCCAATTATATAGGCAGACCTTGACCCTAACTATTCCTGAAAAATGTGAGAAAAATTTTATTTAGAAAAGGAAAGGCAAAATTGCATCTATATTTTATTCCATTGAATTCCAGGTACTGGTAAATCCCAGTTTTTAAAGTTTGCTGCTAAATTGAGCAACCGCTCTGTGATTACAACTGGTCTTGGAAGCACCAGTGCTGGTTTAACTGTCACAGCTGTCAAGGATGGAGGTACTATGTCTGACATAGCATTATTCTTTGTATTTTAGTTTTTTTTTGTTTCATCTGAACCTAATAATGATCTTATTTTGGGGGTGTTGCTTTAATGTCAGGAGAGTGGATGCTTGAGGCTGGTGCTCTTGTTCTGGCTGATGGTGGTTTATGCTGCATTGATGAATTTGACAGGTTGACAATAAACAATTGATTTTTGATGTAATACCATTGGCTAGTGTCATCATAGTGCACTTTGATTATCTGAAATTCACACATTCCAATATTAGACATCATCTGACAGTGCAAAAAAATATTAATAATGCTAGCCTAACAAAACTTGACAGGAAGGGCAGACCGCCCCCGCTTTGATATTAAGAGGGTGCAAGTCTTGAACACGGGTTGGCTGACTGAGAGCGCACTCCAGTCGCCACCAGCCCACGAGAGCGCTTGCAATAATACTAGCCTCTGCAGTTATGATGTCCAATAACAGTGCTGTGTATGAGATGCATACACATGCCTAGTATCGATGTCTAATAATCGCGGTTATTTTTTTGTACACACATGTACGAGATGTATACACATGCATGTAATAAGTAAACATCACCTTCTTTAATGGAGTAAACCCTGCCAAGGTTTGGGCCCCCTTTGCCATATGCCCCTTGGTAGTGCCCTGGTGGCTCTGCTTCAGGGCTGGGTCTGATGAGTGATGACCACTAATTTCCCTGGACACACACGAGATCTCAGATAATCTGCACGTATAGTTTTTACCTGATTTGTTTTCCATGATAAGTGGCTAGTTCTTTTTCTTTTGCTGAACATGAATGGATAGTTCATATATTTCCATGATAGTGAGGGTCACTCATTTGTTTGCTCGTCCTATCGGAGTGCCGTTCATACTTTCTATAAGCTGCGTTGTGTTATGTATATTTTTGCTAAAATTAATGCAAAGATAGTTTTATAATCTAATTATTGTGGAGGTCTATGATACCTTAATCTGACATTCTTCTCAATAGCATGCGAGAGCACGACAGAACAACAATACATGAAGCCATGGAGCAACAGACAATAAGTATTGCAAAGGTACTGCATCTTTGAAAGTTTGCCAGTTTCTGTACCATTCACAATACTAGTGTGCACTTTTGACTCAGCATCATTGCTTCTTTGTCTTCCAGGCTGGACTAGTTACAACACTCAGTACAAGGACTACTGTCTTTGGTGCCACAAATCCAAAAGGGCAATACGACCCTGATGAAAGTAGTGCTTTTACACATCAAGCAATTATATAGCTTAGTTACTTAAGTTGAACATTGCCAGAAGCCAGCACTGTCTTGCAGGCATATTTACTTCTTGATTCCACTATGATAGTGTTATTGGGCTATTGGACAATTATATTACAAGGCTAGTTAATTTCTTAAGATTAATCTGGCGGACTTCCACAACCTGTAAATTGGCCCAAACCATTTTCAATCTGCTTAACAATACTAGTTTAGCAAGGGATTAAAAAGCAAATGCGTGCTTCTAAGCTTTTATCATTGGCTTATTCTTAGATAAATGTTGTTTTAATACACAGTTTTTTTAGTTTTAGAAAGATACTACAGTTTTGTAAAATACTTTGGTTTTTGAAAGTTCGCATGCAACGAATTCTATAGTTTTGAAAACCATCATATTGCTAAAACTGTCTCTTTGGAGTTTTAGGCCTTGTTTGGACACCAAGTTCTTTTTGGAGTTTTAGAAAAATACTACGCTTCTGCAAAATACTTTGGTTTGGAAAGCTAAGGGTGCTTTAGATGCAAAATTTGAGAACCATGGTATTTCTAAAGCAGTCCTTTCGAAGTTTTAGAGCTTCTTTCTTGTAAACCATGGTTTTCCACGTTTCTGGCCTCTGAAACTAGAGTGCTACTGTGTTTTTTCAAAACTACAACATCCAAACAGGTTGTTAATAACTACACTCGGGACCTCTTTTTTCTAAACCATGGTTTTGCACATCTCTGGTGTCCGAAACTACAATTTCTTGAAACCATGTTCTTTTGAAACTACAACATCCAAAAAGGACTTATCCATTCTGATCGCTGTATCTTTGCTTTTCCCTTTCAGGCTTATCTGTGAATACAACACTTTCAGGACCGTTGTTGAGTAGATTTGATATAGTTCTTGTTCTCTTGGATACACAAAATACTGATTGGGATAAAATCGTTTCATCTCATATATTGCAGGAGGTATGTTTCGTTATTATTTTGTTGGACCTACTCTACTGTCTGCATCTTGAATATTCTTCATCTATAGGCATGAAAATAACCCAGTGGATTGTCAATCAACGTGAAAAATTTCTATTAAGAAGTGATTTTTTTTAAAAGTGCAGAATTTTGATGAAAAGAAAGACAAGACAAATGCTTCTGATGCAAAATGGATGCTCCCCAAGTTGAGAAGGTGGAGACCCTTTTTCTGTCTGGTTTACCTCCCATGATGATAAGGCTGAGCTTAGAGGCTGATGCACAGCAATACAAATAAATTTATTTTGTTATGTTTTATTTTAATATCCTTACCTCATTTGTCAGCTTCTGAAAATGCCATTTGTCAGATCATAAATAATGACCAGCAAAAAGTTCCAAGTGCATTTTAGCTGAATGCCTGAATGTGCAGTTCAGTGCTGAAATTTCCTGTCTTTCATTGCCAATACTATACAATGATACCTAAGTACATCAAAATTCCAGGTACATCAACTATGTAAAGCGGTTTAAACCAGTTCTGACAAAGGAGGCAGAAAGAGTTATCTCAAGTTATTATCAGCTTCAGAGAAAATCAGGAACACATAATGCAGGTTAGCCAAACAAATATTAATCCCTAACCTTAAGAGTTTCCCGGCTCTCAAAAATTGGCTTCTGTTGCAGCACGAACGACGGTACGCATGCTTGAAAGTTTGATAAGGCTTGCACAAGGCATGTCGTGTTATCTCCTGGGATTCTTTTCCTCCTTTTCACAATGGCTATCTTACCCTGTTCTTACAGTTTATTGTGTCTGGTGTAGCACATGCTAGGCTAATGTTCAGAAATGAGGTTAAACAACTTGACGCCATTGCTGCCATATTGTGCATTGAATCCTCCACGACAACATCTCCAATAGTGGACACTGTTGGAAATGCTCTGCACTCAAATTTTACAGAAAACCCTGATGAAGAATGTATCCTAACATGCGATTTGGATTCAAGTCATTTTATCAGTAAAATCTCCCTAAAAACTTCAAACTGTATTATCTTTGTTTTTTTTTGTTTTGTTGTATCTTCAAAAATATTAGTCTATTTCTTCAGCATGCCTGTGGAAGCAAGGATATACATTAGAGGCATCTATTCTCCCCCGTAAATATTAATTCTGCTGCAGAATGTATGTCCTGCTGATAACTGGATCCTTGCCACTTGGGATGCTTCCATCATAAATACAGCTAAGGATGCAAGTGGGTACCCAATAGTGTTTTTTGGGTCAGCTCACTCTAGTTCATTTCTATATATATATATATATATATATATATATATATATATATATATATAACTTGCATCCCTAAATACAGCTGGATTCTGTAAATCATAAGCAGCTTTCCTGTGTCATTGTTTCTTGACATGTTGCAGATAAAACACAGGAGAAGAAGATCCTTAAGAAGCTTGGACTAATTGAAGGTTCCCCATAATTCAATACAAATCATCAGCTGCTGCATCTCAAGGTGAACGTGCTGCTTGGTGATATGCCCTCCGCATGAATCAGTGATATGCTAAGGTGAACTTGCTGCTTATGTGGACTGGCAGTTTGGTGTGCCATTTAAAATTGCTAAGATAATTAGATTGACAATCAGCATTCCATGAATGAACTACTAAATTAAGTATTGCAAATTCATAATTCCATAAGAATGATGTCAGTAATAAAAGCCATGTTTACAATTTTATGTCATGCAGTGGGCTGTCTATCCTCGAAGCTTGTGGATCATCTATAAGACTTGGAAAAACTGCTTCTAAAATTCTAGAAAAGCCAAAAACCAAAGCATGACGTTCTTGCCTAGTTGATGCTTCATCATTTACTGGTTTATTTATATGTGACAGTGAGATTCAGTTACTTGCTATTGTGTTTATGCCCAGTCGACTTCATATGCAGGGTCTTGGTTGGATGAGGTCAACCTTTGCAGTTCGTGGTGTTCGTTTAGCCTTCAAATTTTATCCCATAAAGAGTGTTCTTTTAAATTGTAGCGAAGTTCATCTAATTAAAGCTATATCAAATACCAAGAAAAAAATATCTACAGAAGAGCATGGAGCCAATCAAATGCTTAAGTAGATGCTACTTTTCTGATTCCAGTGCATTTGTATTTATTGAGGATATAGAGAATCAAATAAACAGCGCGGTTTTTAATCATAATTGCTATAGTTAATTAGGGATATCATGGACATTTCTCACTACTAGTAATGTGTCTGAAATTTTCTAAACGAACACGTATTTTGGGATGGAGGGAGTAAATACTTATGGGCTTGTTACGTGTAACATTTTTCGTTTTGCAGGCCATGGTTGGATGAGGTCTACCTTTGCAGCTCATGGTTGGATGGGCGTTATAACATTTGCAGTTCATGGTGTATATACCTCATATAACCATTTTGCAGTCTGTATCAGATAGGCTTTGTAACGTGTAACATTTTTCTTTTGCCACTCAGGATTTTATCTTATGATATCTATCTGTTCAAATTGAAATAATTTTAACTCGCTGAGTTTGTCCTCCTTTGTCAATCGTGGTGTGGTTGTTTGGTGAGACATTTGACGATGTGAAGACGCTAGGATCTGGAATTTCAATGATGTGGAGTGAACAACAGTTGGAAGTGTGGCAGTCAGGAAGTGTATGTGGGTTTCGGTTGGCATGGTGGCGGCGACGGCAGGTTGGAGCAGTGTATGGATTGCTTGACTGGCGGTGCAAGCTCCGCGTCCGGGGTGCCGCGCTGGAGGAGGCCACGTCGACGTCCACGAGGAGCTTCATGCCGCTGCTGCAGACTGCACAGTGGCCGGCGACGCCGCAGATGAAGCAGTGTGGTCCTTGCCGGCGGTGTTGGGCTTGACGGTTGTGGTGCCGCTGCTATGGCTGCTCAGCGGGTTGCTGGAGGAGCAGGATGTACTGCAGGAGGCGTACTCCGCCGCGCTCACCTCGTCTAATGTTGCGGTGTTCATATGAGCGTTGTGCTTGCATTGGCGAGGTACTGAGGTGAGGTGAGCACAGTATTCTGCGGTTGATGTCGTACGGTTTGAAGCAAAGCGTCAATGCACATGACCGTGACGCAAGCACTGTATTTTCTGTTTGAGATTTTTTTTTTGCAAGCTACAGTTGGTGATCGATGCAGCTCTAATACGGAATTTTAAGCACTACTTCTGTAGAGAATAATAGAAGTGGAAAATATTGATAGAAAAAGGCATGAAAAGAATATGATAACAATAGCATAATATCCAAGTATCCATCCAACTAACTGCCACCAGCGCAGCGCAGCAAAAGCACCAAGTTGCCTGGATCAAAAGAAACCTCTCAGGTCCTCAACCAATACATGAATCGATGGCGTGCATCCTACATGACAATAAAATAAAACGAGAATAAAACAAGCAAGCACTGCCTCCGCCCTGGCCGTCGGCCCTAGAACGCGCCGAGGTGCACGGCCACGAGTCCAGCCAGGCCCAAGCCGGCCCACGCGGTGGCGCTGAGCCCAGCGGCGCCGGAGGTGGACTTCTTGGCCGGCGGCGAGAGGACCGTGACCGGGGTCTTGGCGCCGCCGGAGCTCGAGGGCGACTTGGGGGTCGTGGCGGGAGTGGCGTCCGGGGTGGTGTCCGCGGCGTCCGGGGCCGGGGCCACGGCCGGCGCCGGCGCCGGGGCGGACGACTTGGCCGCGGCGACGTCCACCACGAGCTTCATGCCGCTGCTACAGTGGCCCGCGACGCCGCAGATGAAGTAGTGCTTGCCGGCGGTCTTGAGGGTCACCGTGGTGGTGCCGGCGCTGTCGCTGCTGAGCGCGTTGCTGGAGGAGCAGGCGGCGTAGTCCGCCGCGCTCACCTCGTCCACCGTGTGCGCGCCGCCGGCGTACTTGAACTCTGAGAGGAAACAAAAAGATTACATGAGCTGTCTTGCACGTACATTTATTTGGTATAATTGGTAGCAATGCAGCATTGCACTAAACAGAGCAACGATGCATGCAGTTGACTTCAGTCTGCACATGAAGTCCCATTTAATCATATTTTAAGTGTTTATATTAAGCTGTTTTTTTTGAAATAGTTTATATTAAGCTGTTGCTGAAGCATTTTTGAAGCATAACAACATGGTTTTACTGGGGTACATAGCAAAAATAAAATGCATAGAGATTAGAGACCGAGAACAAAAATTCGAAGATTAAAAGCAAGCGGTTCAGGTTACATAGCGCTAACCGAGAGTGTCGCCGACTTTGAACTTCTTGCCGCTGGCCCAGGTGGCGTAATCGCCGCTGGTCGTCCAGCCGGAGGCGTCGCCGACGGTGTACTTGGTCGCCGCCGCCGCCGCGACGCAGCCCACAAGAAGCAGCGCGGCCAAGGCCAGCGACGCGCCACCGGAAGCCATTGCCGCAGTAGGAGAGACCTGGGAGCGATCTATCGAGCACAGAGGAACCAACAAGCTAGGAGATCAATGCAAGGCAGAAGATCCGAACCGAGATGCAGAGCCGATCGCAAGCCACGGGCCCTTTATACCCGTGGCACTGTGCGAGCGACAGACTGACAGTACGTCGCAGCAGCTCGGAGTTGGTGGGGTGGCTTTCGTTGGCGTTGGTTGGGAGCAGGAAGAAGGAGTAGGAAGCTCTGACGATCGATCTAATCCGATGCACAGACGTTGGACACGAGATGGCTTAGAAACTACTCTACCCCGTGATCAGTACTTTACCTGTCAATCGAGCACCTTTTTGGAAAATGAATCTTCCATAGTCTTTGGTAAAGCTTTCTGTCGCCTTTTTCAGTTGCCACATCTTTCTCATGGCGAACACGCGTCAGGCGGCGTTGTTGTTCTTGCGACGCCGGCCGGGGAAGAAAAAGACGAGGACATTAATGT
Organism: Panicum miliaceum; assembly: GCA_032594955.1. Taxonomy (NCBI): domain Eukaryota; kingdom Viridiplantae; phylum Streptophyta; class Magnoliopsida; order Poales; family Poaceae; genus Panicum; species Panicum miliaceum. The sequence continues at coordinate 6,408,150 of CM064071.1, forward strand.
AACTGCTGCTGGTGGCTTGGCACTGTCACCAGACTGAGACTGGCCATCTTTGCGCTGTGGTTGGCCATGAGCGGCTTTCATTGGTCACTAACAGTATCTAACTAGCTCCAAGAGTCCAAGGTCATTTGAGGCCAGAAGTTTCTTTTTAGAACTATTCGACGATTAGCAGGAGTGCATGCCAATCCTTGTACCTTGCGATCAAAGATTATCTGTGATCTTACTAGCTCCTCGTACTATTTGGTGAATGATGAACGGCAGCTAAGAGCTTAGATGGCTCATCATTTGCTTGGGTTAACGGCAGGCACCTACTCTGTGGACAATGACCTCTCCCAGAGAATGTGATGAGAGGCTGCGAAGTCTTTGAGGCGCGTCAATCCTCACCGGCTGATCCAGCAGGGACAGGGTGCACTTGAGGCCGTGCAGCATGCAGGCTTGCAGCAAAGCAAGATGTGACATGAAACTAAGTTTGCAGGTAAGCTACGTGCAAAAGATCGATCGGTTGGACGGTGATCCGAAAGGCAACGAGACGAATGTTTCGGTGCTTGTGGGTGGGGGGGTTCTTATCCGACAGGATTGGAGAGGAGCAAGCGTTGAAGAACAAGCTAAGGTACCTAGCTGTAGATGTCGATCTTCGATCCGGTTGGTCAGCCACCAAACATGAATGGGTGCTCTAGGTTTGGTACGGGGAGTAGATCAGTTGGGTTTGTTGCTAGGTTACTTTCCTTTGTCAAAGTAGCATGTGCTGCTTTGGGTCTTGGCCTACTAGTAGTAGTAGATTCTCATTCAGATTCAGTGATCATCAGGAATTCTGCCAAGGAATTCCTTCTGAATACTGGGCCCAAATTCAGAAGCCCGTTGCTTTGTGGGCTCGAACACAGTGGGCTCGGCTGCTATATGAGCCCAAATTCAGAAGCACTACCCGTAGTGTTAGAGAAACAGGACGAGAATCTTGAGTAGATTTTACGATGGCAACGCATGATCTTAGTTTTTCAAAAAAAAAAAATTCCGCATGATCTTGAGATCATCATACGATTAGAACAAACGCGTTCACAACATCGTGTGAAGATACTGTTCAACATCACTAAATTAGCTGAAACCCTAGATATCAAAATAATCAATCATACATCGATGGGGATCACCAGCGGGCTTGTTGGTTGCAGGTTGCGTGCGTGCAGAGCAGTCTTCTTCTTCTACTGCTTCTTTTTTGGGGCGCTGGGAATAGGTGCGTGCAGAACCAAAAGAACGAAGGCATTAATAAATTAGTTTCCCGACTGCAAATCAGCCCAATAATTCCTTAATTTGTAGGATAAATAGAACGTTCTTCTGCGGTGTCGATGCCGGCGACGATGTCGTGCACGGCGGTCGCGACGTCGCCGGCCGACGAGAGCTGCCACCCGTCCCCCATCTGCACAGCACGACGATCGATCGGTGCCATCTGTTCTTATCGAGAAGGCCATGTAATTACTCTAATGAGAGTATGAGACCATGTAATACTATACACGCGCGTACCTTTAGAGTGAAGGAGTACAGAACCATCTGGTCGGCCGTGGTGCTGGCGTTGAGGTGGAGCGCGGCGAGGCCGCGGCGCTGCATCCCGAGCAGCAGCCGGAGCAGCATCCGCCGCCGCCGCGGGGCCAGCACCTTCACGGTCGCGTGGCCCTCCGACACGGCCGCCTCGACGTCCGCCACGGCGCCCGGCCGCGTCGTGGGGCGACCCTCGCCGCCGCTGCTGTCGTCGTCGACGTCGTTGGCCGCGGCGGCGGCGGTGGAGTACTGAGGGAACGTGAAGAATCCGGGGAAACCCTCGGAGCCGTGGCCGGCGGCGGCGTGGTGGCGTTTCTGAGCCTGCAGCGATTGCAGGTGGTGCTCCAGCTCCTTGACGAAGTCGATGGCGCCTCCAACGATGGACGCCTGGTCACCCTGCCACGCATGTCAGAAAGCGCTGATCAGCTATCGCAGTTGCCACAATTTTTTTTTCATTTTTGTGATCGTGACAGCAGCGCATCCTCGTATGGACGAACAGTGTCTAGAATGATTTGACGTCTGCACAGTGGAAGCAGCGCGCGTCTCGAGTGAACGAAGCCTGATGGCGCGGCGGCAGCTACGCGTACCCGTCGCGCGTAGGCGGGCGGCATGAGGGCGCGCAGCGCGGCGAGGTATTCGTTCATCTGCCGCCGCCGGTTGCGCTCCACGGCGATGTGGTTCTGCCGGTGGCTCTCGGCCTCCACCACGCTCCTCCTCGCCGCCTTGGCGATGGCCCCTCTCCGCCGCCGCGGCCTCCTGGTGACCGCGGGCTGATGCACCGTCGGCCGCCGCGCGGACGACGTCGCCAACGTCGTCGACGGCACGGGGCCAGCCCAGCTGCTGGTCGCCGCGCCGCCGGCCCATGCGCAGCAGGCGCTGCCGTGCGGCGGCGTCACCACGGCCGGCAATCCGTCTTCCTGCACCACCACGCCCCTCTCGATGATCCCCTCGAACTCTCCTGGTGCGGCGACGCCGTAACCGCTAAGGACGCAGCTCGTGCCGCACGACCTGCAGCACGGGACGCGCGGGGGGTGATCTGGCGGGAACACCACAGCTTCGAGCAGCGCCATGCCCCTCTCTGGCTCTCTCTAGCCGCTACTCCTCTAGAGCAATGCGAATCTGCTTAGCTTGGCATGGCGTCGTCGAGGCGAGCTGGCCGGCCACTAAAAAGAAAAGAAGGCGGCTATGGCCATGGGTGTGCAGAGCTAGAAAACAAGGGGTTTCCAAAACAAGGCTCGGTTCCCGGGCACAGCTGAAAGCTGCATCTGCACAATCATATTACTGTTGCTGACTTGCAGTGTGTGGAGGCACGTAAAATCGAAATGTTGATTCTTGTCAGTCGGTGCTCCAAAGAGACAAAAATGCCCTACAGTAATGGTGCTACCAGTAATCTAGCGTGGGATGATTTATTTAAGGATCAAAATCCTAAATTTGGTGACGCGAAATTAAGTCGCATCGTCGGCAATGTTTCAGTTCTTTTGCTCCTGTTAGTTACCTCCTAGTTCTAAAGCCTAGATTCCATTACCATCTAATAATGGGTTTAAGATCAGTCTCAGTGCACAATTTTATGTTACTTAGTAAGATTGAGAATTTAGTAACTGTGTCGGCTGGACTTTATAGGATGAAACTTCTCTCTCATCTTATAAATTCTTCTTCATCTCTCCTCCTGATGAAACTCCCATTGAGTGGCCGAACAAAGGCTAGCTCAGTCAGTGGAAAAGTATATATATGCACACTTCTGTTGTAGTCCTCGTCAGTTTAGGACTTTATGTGCCTTGTTACTCGACGCAATCACACGTATCCAAATGCAATAATCTTCTCATAATTGGTGAAAAGTTGAGCACCGTGCTGTAACTCCCACAAGAGTTAAATGGTTTTCTAATTCTGCTTTTATCATAAAGTACAACTGTACAAGGTTCTAGAAACATGGCACGGTTCAGCAAATGTTAAGATTTCACCATCACATTTGTAAAAGCATAACAAGCAAGCCAACACAATGACCAGCATCACCAACCACCCCCATCACTCGCAGTACAGGACATACAATGAATCCAAGAAATAAATAACCTCAAGTCCTCACCAGGTCACCCATCAGGCCGTCCTATTTCAACATCACCACGCACTTCATCACTACAGCATTGTGAATGCAAAGCCGTGGTACTAATCGCCACGTTCGGTCTATTTAGCAACAGTTAAGAACTCAACACCAGTGTGCTTTTGGGAGGTTTGTCAGCTCAGATGTCGCTTTCACAGCCCGGCAAATTGAGGAATCTCGCAAAAAACTTGCCGGCTGTCGTCGTTAGCTGAAACTACTAAACTAGGCCAACTTTGTTAGTGCAATGTAAATAAGGCCAACTTTGTTGAGCATCTAACAATTCCTCAATAAACATCTTCCAATAAAATAGTATTGGAATATCCCAATATCACTTTCATATATTATTGGCAGAGATGTTTTTGCAGTTCCCCTTTAACCTCATCCCAATACAGCTAACATATTGGAAGAACTAAAATTCTCCCTTTATTTAAGAGGTTGGGGTAAAATATTTGGATAACCCAATAATTATTGGAAAAAAGGAGAGGTTTTAGGAAACTGCTGGAGTATACCTTCTTCCTAATGTTATTAGTTTATTGAAAAAGGGAGAGTGTTGGATATGCTCCGGTACATGTAAACCAAGTCGTTGATCAGCTAACTAATAACTAAAACTATGGAAAAGATGCCGCCGGCCGGCAGCACAGGGTGTGCAGGTCATTGGCACCATACGAAAAAACCCCAAGAAAAACCGGTCAAATCAAATTCACTTCTGTTTTTGGCGGCACTGCTGCAACCTTTTCTTTCCACGAGCGTCGCTATACACGAACGTCGAACGCACCGATGCTATAGCCTTCTAGCCTTCTAGGGTAGCATCTCATGTGGTAGTGACCCCAGTTTCGCACAAAGAGAGACGGTTGGTAGGCTCTAGACCGTTACTAGGCTTCTAGACCGTTGTTCAAGCTCTTCACAATTGGATCTGACGGCACGACGGCGACACGAACTCAGCACACAGTGACGCCCGGGCCACACACACCCAACCCAAACGTTCCCGCCCGGCAGCAGCCCGCTGCTTTACGGCTTTCCGAGCCCAGATCAGGCAGGGGAGGAGGCTGGGGACATTTGGCAGATTCGCCCGACCCAGACGCACAGTACGAAGATGAACTGAACTCGCATCCCATCAAGGCCTGGATCGTCGCCGTCGGAGAGACAAGTGACCAAACGCCCCGCGCCCGCCGCGTTGTGTTTTCTCCTCTCTCTCTTTCTCCCGGAGACCAGAGGTGACGCGTCCGTCACCACGCCCACGGCTCACGCTCCCATCCCCGCCGCCGTCAATGTCACAGTGCAGCAGCAGGAGTTCTCGGCTGGGTGGCATGGGGCACGAGCGGCAGGACTGTGGCATCTGGGGTCCGGCGGCCTCGTCGATCGACCGGTTCCATCGCCCGTTCGTGTCACGTCTCCCAGTCAAGTTCCCAACAGTGAGCAGGCACGCACGAGGTTGCGAGCAAGTTACAGACAGATTCGTGTCCGTGTAGGCATCCATGGCCATCTGTCTCACATGTCACAGCCGTTTGGCTTTGCTTCCGCTTAATCTCTGGGAAAAAGAAGCTGCAAATAAGCAACAGCAAAAACTCGGTGCAAACAGCCATTACCAGTATTTAAGTGCACATTCCCATTACCAGCATTGAAGTAAAGACTAAAGACGAAATTCTTTTCAAGGCAGAACCGAGTTTCTGAGGATGCCCCTGATATCAACATGAATAGGCAGCATCTGCTTTGTTATCGGATGTCAACAAACATACAACAATCTGTTTGCTATATAGACTTCCCCCTCGGGGGAGCCATCTCTTACATCATGTACCACATTTCAAATCTCCCAGCATACCGAATGAGCTTGATGCTTATTCGACGCCCGTGACAGAAAAATAGGTTCTACATCATACAGTCATCATATATAACATGAAGCCACATGCAATACACTACAAACAACAACTTCCCCCGAAGGGGAGGGCCCAAGTTTCATGGCCTTAGCCTTTTAACGTCCCTTTCACCACGGTCGTAGTTCCGGTGCTCATGGATGTCATTCCTCCTCCAATTGTCAAGGGTTGGGGAATGGTGTTCTTGGCTATCAGTGGACAGCTCGCCCTCTTCAGTAGTTCCCGTAACGCGAGCAGCCTTCTGCTGGTCCTCCCGGTGTGCAGAAGGATGGGACCAACTCTGCCTTCTCTCCTGCTTGACCTTCTCACCCTCAGCAGCCAACTCCACACCATGCTCCAGCTCCCTCTCAATCAGGTCATCATCATCCATCACGTCAACCTTTCTAGAAACATCACCTTTGGATTTCCTCCGCTTCTCCAGGGCTGCTTTCACCTTATCCTTGTCTATCTTCTTCATCGCATCCATCATCGAGGATGACATTTTGGGACCGTCATTGCTATTAACAACACCATCCCTTGTGTCATTCTGCGGTGTCCTCTGGTTTGAGTTTTGCTTCTCTGGATCAGGGTGGTCATAGCCACGGTGGCCTGGCATGTTTTGCTGGCTTGACTGTCTGGATGCTTGATGGTGTTCATGGGCAGCAGGTGCACCAGTGGTTCCTGGAGCTTTCCTAGAAGCATGATGATTAGCAACACTAGCGGGGCTCCTATCAGTGTCATTTCCTTGCGATGGTGGTGGCGCAACATTACTTTGCTCGTAGAGCTCCAAGATTTGATTGCTAATCTCTGAAAAAATAAATATCATAAATAAAATAGTGTCAGCATTCCTCCTTGACATCACGAGCATCAAAAGTAACATTTGAAGAGAGAGTCTGGAAGAGGCATCCATGGTGGCAAACAGCCATAATAAATTCGAACAAGTGACAAGGTCTAACAAGACAGTTCTACTCTAAAGATATCGCTAGCAAAAATATAACCAGTTCGATACTAGTAGTGGCCATCCAAATCCAGGTGCATTCCACTACATGTCATACCCTCGTCTATTCCAGAATGCAATATGCTCAACAAACCAAGAGACTCCCTTGTGGCATAGCATGCAAAATTGTGTCTTCACCTAACCTAGCTCCATAATCAATTTGAACACCAGATTCGGGTGCCAATCAATGAGATCCCAAGATAGCTAACCAGCAGCAACAACAGCTGCAACTTACGATGTTACAAAATACGAGCCCTTGCCAAAAACGAATACCTATTACTGCAGTGCAGGTATTCCCTACACACTTTGCATCCAGAAACAAACCTTCCAAATGACGTGGGGTAACATCAAACTCTTGCCACCAGACTTTCTCGCCATCTGATGGAAGCTTGACTTTGAGAAATTTCGCAGCCAGGAAGATTGCACCGGCCGCAATATGGTGGGGCTTAAATTGCAGGCAAAGCGAAGTGCGGAGCCTGTACACCACTTTTAAGGCGTAGTAAATAGGCATATTTGAGGATTACTCTTTGTAACAAGAAGGGTAATTTTAGCATACCCATCATTGACAAAGTTCCAGGCAACTTGAGCAAGTGCATTTTGAGCAATCTTGAATTTCTTTATTGCTTCAACCAAGGGCTTGTACGGATGGTGGATATTCAAGTCAAAACCAAGTGTTACAAGAACAACACGCTCCCCAAGTAAAATAAGTTCCTTCTGTTGTTCATATACTTCCTGAACAAAACAAAGCACAGGCAACATCAGTTTGGTTATGCTAGAGTAATTAGGAAAAAAATTTGAATCAAGCAGATCAGTCCCATCTTATAAAAAGAATGATCATGATTAACTAGAAGTGGCTTCAGAGGAAGTGTTTGCAGGTAAAAATAAATATATCACTGCCAGTTGCAAAAAATGATATTACTAATTACCTAAAAAAGGCGTACCCTGCGAAAAGATTACTAATTGCCTAAAAACAAAAATATCAAGATGAATGCTATCAATCAATTCAACTACCTCACCTTCTGCTTGATTCGCTGAACTGCAGCAGGATCCTTTTTGTGGATGATCTCGTAGGAAAGGAGTATGACATCCCTAAGAGGTCTGGGGGTTTCTTCAACTTTTCCCGCCAAGAACATACAGACTGTTGCAATTGTCTACATGATATAATGAACATACATATTATAAGTTTATTAAATTAACTGTTGACGGGAAAACATTATCCCTAGCAAGTAAGAAAAAGTAAGCAATGTGGTACTACAAATAGAAAGGATGTATTGCCAACCAACTTAATTGTGATATGCATATCAGGAAACGATTTTTGTCACATAATAGAACAGATCTTAAATAGGTGAATATCCTAAACACTACGCACTAACCTATACATTACAGACATGCAATTATATTAAAAACCATAAATTCATATTATAAGCCAGAGTTTCGTATTACAAGCCACATGATACGACTGTGCCAGTTACCCTATACTCCACAAGGCATCCTCATTCTTTATGCATATGCACACAGAGATTAGTCCATGGAGTATCTGCAAAGGTGAAGGTGTTGTAACCTACCACCAACTAGCAAGTAAAGATATGATCTACATGCTACCAAAACGAAATCATCTGTGTCTTCAACAAATGGGTGGTAACAGAACAGAACGCACAGACAAGTTACCACATGCTACGATAGCCCAGGCTACATTTAGGCAAAGTGATTGACAGGTAAAAGGAAAATGATTTGTTGACTGCTGAGTATCATTATACAGTCGTGCAAAAAAACAAATGAAATAAAATGTTCCACAAACAGTACAAGCCCATGTATATTTTCAATAAGACTTACCCGCCTATCATTTTTTGCATGAGATTGACGAAGGAAAAATCGATGACAGAACACTATAGCTGTAGCAATGGTAACTTGAGGCCTACATTAAAAAGCATTTTGCTGTCAGAAGGGAAAAGTGTATAAACTATATAATTCATAAACTACAGCACATAGGACAGAGAGTACTCCCTCTGGTCCAAAACATAGGTCGTTTTAATTTTGTGCTAAGTCAAACTTTTCTAACTTTGACCAAATTTATAGAAAATTATATTAATATCTACAACACCAAATAAATGCACTAACAAGACATTTCATGGTGGATGTTGTAGATGTTGATGCATTTTTCTATAAACTTGATCAAAGTTAGAGAAGTTTGACTTGGGACAAAACTAAAATGACTTACATTTTGAAATGGAGTACATGATTAAATAAGAGAACTAGTACTCATTATGATTTGCTGAAGTACTAGCGGAAACTAGACAAGCCCACTCAATGCAACGAGAGAACAAATGATTAAATCGCCACTTGAATAGCCGACTTCACAAAATGTTTGGTTGCCTGCCTCTAGAAAGCCATTTTACGTAACATAAAATCTTTACCATCTGTGCCTTCTAAGCACTAGGTAGATCTTGTACATTCAGAAAAAACATTTGCCATCCTAATATTCTAACCAAAGTTTGCGACAACATTAAATCTTGAATCTTTGCAACAAATGCTGTATCTAGACAGAAAGGGCATCACCTAGGTGACATAATGTATCTTTTATGGCTGTGGGCCATGCTCAGTACGCATGTAGGCCACAATTCGAGCAGCATTTTAAGCCGCTTGAGTATCAGATGGTATTTTTGTTAGGATTCTATCTTATCTATTTGGTTACAATGATGTACGGAGCCAATAAAATAAGGGTCCCAGTATTGCTAAAGGAAAGCAAGCAAGTATTCCCTCTCACTCCATATTCTCTAGCTGCAACCAACCAGTCTAACCTTGCCAATCCAACCCACACCTCTAGCTATCTTTCACAAAATGTCAGTCCACTCTAGAGGTTAAAAAAACGTTTCGTATACAAGCACTGCCGTGTAATTATCATTCATACTGCAGATGAGAAGCACAAGGATTTCCTCATATTTGTAAGGTTATCATGTAAAGAGTTCTTCAGACAGAAGCAAATGGTTAATAGGAAAAAGAAATAGGCTGCACTGAAATAACAGGCCAAACAAACATGAAAAGAGTAATTTAAATATTACAGATGAATTGGCTGTTATCTTTTCAGGAATACAAGCAATGGTAAATTTTTGTATAGAATACAAACTTACACTTGAAGCCTCATTCCCAAATCCTGCAGAAATACGCAGTATGTCTTGCGCAAATGAGACTCCTTCTTCAGATCAATGCCATCTTTTCTGGAAAGCGAATTTTCTTCTATTTCTTTTCTACTAAAATACCACGAATTACCAATTTTGCCGCCTTCTGTATTTCTGCTATACGGGATTCTATATGGGCTATTTTCTACAATTCCATGATGTGAAGAGTCACTTGTCTGCATGACATCCATGTAGGATGTTCCTCTTCTCTGCTCTGCGATCTAAAGAAGTGAGGATGGTAGTGTTACTGTTTGCAAACTTAACAGGAACTAAGTACAATTGTTAGAACATAGAAAGTGGTAAAGAGCTGAAAAAACAGAAAAGCTCATAATTTCATTAAACTACACTTGAGACCAGCTTACAAGTTGTTATTTGTGACATATTCAAGGGGTTTTTTTCTCACTATAAGAACAAACAAAGAACACGTGCAGAGCTGCTCTTCCTACTAGATACTTGCTATCGTGTAAGCTTCAAGCTGCATATAAGAAAAATCGGTTTCATCCAATATCCAAGAGCAATCCACCAAACTAAATTGTGCATTAAGTAGAATCTCTCAAAACTCAGAACCACAAGAGTGCCCATAAATACCTACAGGGAAATTAATTAGGAAAATTCGGTTCCATTTTGAAAAAATACCAGTAAAAGATCGCCACTCCGTAAAATACCATAAAAAGTACAAACCGTTTCAGAATCTACCTTTTATGGGGCAGCTACCTTTTAATGGTATTTACCAAGTGGTGACCTTGCAATGCTATGGAAGGAATTTTTCCAAATCATTTCGCCCAAACATCTAAACACAGAAAAAAAAAGGTAAAATTTTCTCACAAAATTAGCCCGTAGTTGCGATTTTAGGTCCATCAAATTTCAGGGGCAGCGAAATCAGACTCCGCATCCAGGAACCCTAATTACTCCCGCTAACCACGCAACATAACCAAATACGGCTCCGCGCAGCACCCGATCTCTCGATGAACGAGTAAATCGTGCGACCCAGAATCGCAGAAACAATTCGACCGAAAAATAAGTGGAATGGGATCGGATCGGATCATAACCTGAGATGTCGATACGAGCCCTCCTCGCGCGGGGGGTTGCTGATGCGCGCGGCAAGGCAGGGCGAACGAACCGGGGTAAGCTTTGCCGGAGGGGCGCGGCGGAGACGGTGAGCGGCGACGGTGGGCGGCGGCGGTGTCGTGTCGCGGGGGAGAGCCGGAGGCTGCGAGCCTGCGTGCGAGGCGAGGCTGAGCAGGGGCGCAACCCTAGCCGGCTCGGTTTTGCTTGGCTGGTCTCGTCTCGTCACGTGGGCTAGCGGGCGGGCCGGACCTGGCTGGACTCCCAAGTTGAACCAAAAAGCTTTGAATACCCAAACCCAGCCCGGTTGTTTTCAAAAAAAAAAAACAGCCCAGATCTAGCGTGGAGAAGGCGATGGCCGCTGGACAGCTCGGAGATGGGCCACCACACTCATCAGGCTGAAATTTATGTATATAGTGGGCCACCACCACCAAGTGAGTAGTGAGGAAACTGAGCTCAGCCCGCCCAGGCCCAACTCGTCCATCGCACACGTCGGCGTCGGCGTCGTCAAAGCCGTCGTCTCCGACGAGCATCTTCCTCCACCCCGCCCCCCACCGCCACGGCCGCTCTCTCCTCCCTCCATCGGCCGCGACCCGCGACAAAAAAAGTCGCCTGGAACCTTTCCTTTTCGTGGATCCCTTCCACTTCCCCACGAGGCAACCAGCCAGCGTTAATTCCATTCCTTAATTGCCAATGGCGACCGCTTGGGCCAGTACGGCCTTGCCGCGGGTGCCTTGGGATAAACTCTGCGGCAAGGAAGGCACCCGGTGCCGCCTTAATAGCCTCTTAAGTCTTCCCCCCGTGGCAGCTCTGGTCCCGCGGGTTGTGGTAGGGCACCGCCATGGGTGGTCTTGTTGGCTCTGGCTTCGTGCTGCTTTCATGGGTGCTTTTCTCCCCCTGCTTCTGCTCAGGTGAGATGTCTTGATCGAGCACTTTTGAGTTGTGAGTCTTATGCCTTTTGGGAGCAAAGATTCTATGGTGAGATTTATACATTTTGGAGCTAATAAGAGAGGCAAATACTGGACTCCAAGCTTGTTAGCGCAAAATACAAATGATCATTATGGCATACATGTGAATGTATCTACAATTCCGAATGGACAATTAGATATTGATGATCGGAGGAATAGCACTTTATTCACATGCAATAGTTTTTTGGTTTCAGCTGTTCCGCATATATTTCTACAAAAGAAATTTGTACAGAAATATGCAATTTGCTCTGCACTCTGTGCATGGTGATTGTCTAGTTAAATATGCATTTGTAGTTGTGGAGAACGCAGTTAGTAAATATTCACTGAAAAATTACCGGTTGAGTGATTTCCTCGTTAAAAATGGTAGCCCAAGCTTCCAGTCTTTGGTTCTGAGCTATTCTCAGTAAAAGTTTTGCATAACAGCATAAGTCGTTATAGAACAGCACTTATACCACTTGTTGAGCATCCTCATTTTTTTCCGCAGTGGATGGGCTGTCCAAGGTGAGGGCTGTTAACTTGGGAGGATGGCTGGTGGTTGAAGGGTGGATTAAGCCATCACTTTTTGACGGGATTCCGAATGGGGATATGCTAGTAGGTGGATTGATCTTGGTTGTTCACTTTGTGTTCTTGGTAAACTGATACTTTGTGTTCTTGGTAAACAGGATGGGACACAGGTGCAGGTCCGCTCTGTTGTATTGAATAAATATGTTAGTGCAGCCAACGGGGGTGGTTCAAATGTGACAGTGGACCGTGATGTGGCCTCAACATGGGAGACATTTAGGGTGAGGAGTACATGGAATGTATTAGTCTGGTTTAAAGAAGTATCAGTCTATTGTCTTGTATACTTTACAAGTGATAAGCCTCTGCATTATTTCAGTTAGGGTATTGTATGAAACTTATCAATCTGATTTCAGAGAATTACGAAACATATTGGTCTTACTTTTTTGTGTAGGCTTTACAATAGGGCACACCCTCAAGATAAGTATTGTTTCATACTACTTAAGTACTAATTAAATGCTATCTTAATTTCACTCCACGTTCTACCACTGGGTACAATTTTTCAGCTATATGATATATTTATTTTTCTCTGACTTGTTTTGCCCAGTTAACGAACTGTTTTCTTGAGTTCTTGTTATAATTAAATTGATGGCCAGGATATCACATGACAAGAAACTAATCACTTGACCAAATGCAAAGTAACGGACCACTGAATATTTTTGTCTGTCTGTTTAAAATGTTTGTAAGATTGCCACAAACAGACATGAGACATCTAGAGCATATGTCTTAGTATTCTTTTCTACCTAAACGTCACAATCACATGTTTATAATCATTTAATTATCCGTTACTTCTATGGTTGGTATTGAAGCAACTGCAACTCATTGCATTGTTACAATGATGTTATTTACCTGTGCTTTTAGTACTTGTTGAGCTTAAATGTTACCTTACTGGTTTTTATCTTTATAAATAGCTTTGGAGGGTGTCACAAAATGAATTTCAGCTTCGATGTCTTGGAGGTGAATTTTTGACATCAAACAGTGAAGATGGTTTGATCTTGGCAACTGCAAGGGAACCATTGTCCACTGAGACTTTCTACATCGAAAGGAATGATGAAAGGGTTCATATCAAACTTCTGAATGGAGGCTATGTGCAAGTATTGCTCAAAACAGAGTTTCATTTCGATAATTTCGAAGTGTTATATGTGATTGTCCCTCAGTCGCCTTCTTGCAAGTCATGCCATTAATAAGACACTGCAATCTCCTTTTAACTTAGGCAACAAACGATCATCTGCTTATTTCCACTTATCAATTCCAACCAGGATGGGATAATAATTTAGCGACATTTGAATTGGTGATTGTTGCCAATAACTTGCATGGAGACTACCAGCTTGCCAACGGTTATGGTTACGAGAGGGCGAAGATGGTCTTAGAAGTATGTCTGAGGGCCCTCATTTTCTTTTGGAAATTTGCTGAACCAATCCATTTTTCTCTTATGCACAACACTCCTTGACTCTTACTTTTTCTTTTTAAGGAGCACAGGACAAGTTTTATAACAGCAAGCGACTTTGATTTCCTATCTCGACATGGAATTAATACTGTGAGAATTCCTGTCGGATGGTGGATAACACAAGATCCATATCCACCTTCTCCATTTGTTGGAGGGTCTTTGGCAGCTCTGGACCTAGCATTTTCATGGGCACAGTATGTCGTGTTTCCAAACTGTTCTTTGCAGTATTTGATATCCCTGATCCTTTCTAATGCTATAGTATTAAGTGTTCATTCAGTTAGTAACATGAAATTTCTTTTGTTGGATTAGATCTTATGGTTTGAAGTGTATAATCGATCTTCATGCTGCTCCTGGTTCTCAAAATGGAATGGAACACAGTGCGAGCAGGGATGGTTCTGTGGACTGGCCCTCACCTGAATATGTCTCGCAAACATTAGAAGTTATTGATTTCCTGGCGACAAGGTATTCTTTCTCCTAGCATGTCATCTTTGGAATGGTAATTATCTGCATTTTTCCTGAGCTGGTTCTCTACCATCAAAATATGTCAGCTAATTGATCTCCTCTCATGGAGCATGGAAAATGCATTTACTGCTAGTTTTTCTGATGTTCTTGGATATCCCATACTGTCCTTGAAATATTATAGGTGGCTTTCTTGGCCTCGTGTTTTGCAGGTATGGAGGCCATCCTTCCCTTTTGGGCATTGAGCTTCTGAACGAACCTTCTGCAGCTACCGTTCCTTTAGATGTTCTAGTGTCCTACTATACGAGGGGTTACCAAATTGTGCGAAACCATTCATCAACTGCATATGTTATTCTCTGCCAAAGAATCGGAAATGCAGACCCAATCGAACTGTTTCAAGCTGGTATTGGTCTTTCAAATGTCGTAGTTGATTTACACTACTACAACTTGTTCGATCCGTACTTTGCCAGCATGAACTCTACTCAGAATATTGAATTTATTTACAAGAATAGAGCACCACAATTGCAAGCTCTTAAGGACGCAAATGGGCCTCTTGTCTTCATTGGTATGATTACCACTCCTTCTTACGTTATTTCCGCCTTGCTGTGTCCGTTTTACAAATTTTAGAGAGGCTGCTTATACTTTCGGTATTTATTCCTTCATTTCTTGATTGTTGGAGTTGGGAGTTTGGGACCTGTTAGTCATTACACTTTCTGCATTCATTTTTCTTTTCCCTGGATGTTACAAATAGCATTCACATTGAACATGCGTGCTTAAAGACTCAATTTTCTGTTTATTTTACTCCAAGTATACTTGATTATCTCCATAGTCATTTACTCGTATCTTTATTTGTACTGAACACGGTGCTATGTCCCTGTACTGTTCAGGTGAATGGGTTAATGAATGGGACGTGCAAAATGCATCTCAGTATGAGTACCAGAAGTTTGGCGGAGCTCAGTTGGATGTTTATGCAAACGCCACCTTTGGGTGGTCATATTGGACACTAAAAAATGACAGGATGCATTGGGACTTCGAGTGGAATATTCAGAACAAATACCTACTATTCAGTAAGTCACATTGTCCTTGCTGACCAAGCTTGTAATTCCAATCCAGTCCATCCTCGATCCTGCAACTAGGAAGCGCCTGCCTTTGTTCAAATTTTCCAGTTCTTCCCTAGCCTAACGAGTAACCAATTCCATAGAAGTAAAACTGATCATAGAAGGGAGTCATTTCAGTGCTATTTCCATGAAAAAACTGCCTGACTAATACTCCTTTGGAGCTTATTTTTTATCTTACCTGTTCTTACCATGATACGCAACTTCTGTTTAGGTGCTTCATCCCTGCTGAAGACGAGCTTGCTTCTCCTGCTAGCATTTGGATGGGGAACTTGCCTCATCATCATGCCAAGATAACCTGGAACACACTGGAAGGACATGCCAGGGCTCTCTTGTTCCTGCTGCCGCTTGCCCTGTCCTTTCTCCTCCCTGCGTTCACATCAGCTGGCAAGATATTCATTTGTGTACAGGGTGCCGATACAATTTTTCTTCTTTTTTTCCGACGCGCTTTGGTTGTTGTAATTGCCAATTGAGCACTATCGTTCAGTTCAGGATGGAGACAGTAGCGTTGGGCCTCTCAGAAATTTCAACGGGTGTGGTGGCCGTTGCGAACTGGCCGGTGTCGTTATGGGTTGCCCGTTGCCGGATCCACGTGGGGTGGACTTGCTCGCGAGAGTGGGTGCTGGGCTGTTGTTTTTGCCTTCCAGCTTCGCGTCGTGACCCGTGAGCGTGCGTGTCAGAGGCGGACGGCTGGACCGGGTGTAGATCTCTCGGAGTCTGCTTCTGCCTGCGGTCTCGGCAGCTGCCGGGCAGGGCCGGCTAGGGGGTCGGGGCGAGATTAAGGATGATATCCAATAATAATAGATCAATATATAAAATATTTTTGAAAAGTATGTGAGTATAAAAATATCTTATATAAAAAAATTATATATTTGTATTATTTAAAAATATCTTCTAATATTTCTAGATGTGAAGTCACTGTTAACGATGATATCCATAATAAATTCATCCAATAATTTCTTGTAACTTGAAATTAAAATAAAATTAGTAGTTAAAATTTGAGAGCTAGTAGTGCAGAGCTAGAAAGGTACTAGATCAACCAGAGGCGAAGCTATACATGAGAGCTAGTAGTGCAGAGCTAGGAAGGTACTAGATCAATCAGGGGCGAAGCTATACAGGCATTAGGGGATGCTAATGCAACCCCAAAAAATGAAAAAAACAGTGATTATGCTCAAATTTTTACCATATTTGCACCCACACGACTCAACTCTATACACCCGCAAGACAACTGCACCCCCCTCCAGTTTGCTCTAGCTTCGCCACTGATCAACACAAGAAAATACTACGAACTTGAACTTTAGAACTCTTAAATTCATTGCCTAGTGCAATAAACAATAATGACTAATAATGACTGTCATTCACGAAGCAAAATCAAACATCAATTCATCTACCATTTTAAGCTGGTTAATTAGCGTTAAGGGCCTAGGGGTTAGTGCAAAATTCCTACGTCCTCGTCCATGGCTTCTTCAATTCTTCCGGCCACGGACACCGCCGCCAGCTTTCCTGGGGCAGTGAGACGACTAGATGAGGATGCTAGCCTGTTGGATGCAGGCACAAGCGCAGCTGAGCGCCCTCAGGAGTCGAACTATCGAAGGCTCGCAGCGGCGGCCGCGCGGCACTATGTTCCTCATGGCCGTGCGGAGTAGCAGAGTATTGAAGAGTCAAGTTGTGGATGTGGATCGAATTTGCTCGATGACTTAACTATATATGCAATGTAGGCCGTACGTCCGTACCTGTATATCTACCATATACGTATATCCAGATCTGGATGGGGCCCCACGATTTCGGGGCCAGGGCGGCCGCCCCCCCCCCCCCCCCCCCCCCCCCCCCCCGCCCGCCCCGGAAAATCGCATTGGTCTGGAAAATCTTTTTGCTACTGATCAGCAGCCTCCGTCGTGATTCGCTGTCACATCAAGATCGAAGCCATGCTTAATAAGAAAAAAAAAATCTGCAAAATAGTAAATAGAAGGGTGCATGGTTTCTCTTCTGCTCGTGCACGGAGGCACCCACGGGAGGCGCCGTGGAGATACGAAGAAGGAAGCCGATCAAGAACAACGAGCCGTGCCGAGTTCTCGCTTTTGACCTCCACGACTGGTATCCGAAAACCCCGCGGTTTTCCTCAGGATTGTGTGCGTGTTTGGATTGGAGCCCCCGGAAGGCGGAAGTCCACCAGAATTCCAGTTTCCAGCCGCGCCTTATTACTAGCTGGTCTGGAAATGGACGAATTCGTTGGAGGTACATACCCGATCGTACGACGAGCTCGTACAACGTGCAGCTCGTGAATCGTGTCAGCCCAGTTCGCCAATCAACGGCCAACAAAATTCCCAAAGCAACCCATCTGATCACAGTACACCACTTCACACTTGCACGACCTATCTCATCTGATTAGGGTGCTCATCAGCTTATGCTTTTGTGAATGGCTTGCGTGCGTTTTTTTCCATCCGCAGCCGCCGCCGGCCAAGAGTCCAACGCCCAGCCCATCCTCGGGTACGGGCGCGCGACCTACTCCGGACACCTGGACGGCCGCGGACGCCGAAACCCCGGGGTGCCCAACGCCCCGAACCCATCGAACCCGCCTGCTCGCCGCCGCCCGGGCACCACCAGACGCCACGACCGCACCGTGTCCTCCCCCTCCACTGTCCACTCCACGGCCATGACTCGAGCCGTTTATATGCACCTACAGGCCCCGCACGCCAGCGACTCCGTCCAAGAAGCGCACCCCGCCGGCCCACCCACCACCGCCAGATGACGACGCCCCGCCACCATGCGCCGCCGCCGCTCGCCGCGCTTGCTCTGCTGCTGATGCTCGCCGGGCCCGCCGCGGCGCAGCCGCCGTCGCGGGACAAGGACAACGGCGGCGGCGGAGGAGGGTTCGGCATGCAGAACCAGCCGCCGGGCTTCAGCGCGCCCTTGGTCGTGCTCCTGGTGGCGCTCATCGCGGCCTTCTTCTTCATCGGCTTCTTCTCCGTGTACATGCGCCGGTGCGGGCGGGGCGCCTCCTCGGGCGGGCCTGCCATCCCGGCCGCCGCGCTGCTCGCGCTGTCGCGGCAGGAGCAGCGGGACCAGCAGCAGCGCGGGCTCGACCCCGCCGTGCTCGCGTCGTTCCCGACGATGAGGTACGCGGAGGCCAAGGAGCTCCGGGTCGGGGGCAAGGACGCCGCGCTCGAGTGCGCGGTCTGCCTCAGCGAGTTCGAGGGCGACGAGGAGCTCCGGCTGCTGCCCCGGTGCAGCCACGCCTTCCACACGGACTGCATCGGGGAGTGGCTCGCCGGCCACGTCACCTGCCCCGTCTGCCGGTGCAACCTCGACCCCGGTCAGGAGCTTGCGGCGCCCGAGGCGGACAGCTCCGGCGAGGTGGCCGCGGAGCACGAGGCCACGGATCAGGTGGTCATCGGCGTGACCCACGAGGGCGCCGAGGACGAGGAGGAAACGAGGAGGGAGGAGGCGATGGAGCTGGAGCGGATCGGAAGCCAGCGCCGCGCGGTGCGGTCGCGGTCGGGGCGGCCGCCGCCGCCGCCGCTCGTCCCGCGGTCGCACTCCACGGGCCACTCCCTCGCGGCGCGCCTCGACGGCGACCTCGAGCGATTCACGCTGCGGCTGCCGGAGCACGTGCGCAGGGAGATGGTCGCCGCGGGCGAGGAGAGCCTGCGCCGCACGGGGCCGGCGGGGCGGGACCGGGAAGGCCGCGCCGGCGCCGGCGCCCGGAGCGCGCGGTTCGGGCGGTCGGACCGGTGGCCGTCGTTCATCACGCGGACGTTCTCGTCGAGGGTCCCGTTCTGGTCCGCGTCGAGGAGGGCGGCGCCCGACGCGGAGGCCGCCGTGGCAGCGGCAGGGACGGAGGCGTCCACGGCGGCGGCGAGGACCAAGCGTGAGAAGACGGCCACCGCGGCGGACGGCGGCACCGTGACCCCGCCCAAGGGGAGCGTCCGCTTCGACTGCCTCGGCGGCGGCGCCACTGCCGTCTCGGCCGCGAGGGTCGGCGCCGCGGCCGGCGACAGCGAGACCGAGGACGTCGACGAGGAGAAGGCGATCGCCCGGCACGCCTGAGCGGCAACGCGCGACGAGAGCGGGATTCGCGGCACCACGCATCGCCACGTGCTCGTCCACAACTTCGGCGGCGCACGGCACAACTGGTAGCGTATCAACGCGCGGCGAGACGACCGTGGCCATCCGTGGCCATGTGATCCGCGGGACGAAGCTGCTCGCGTAGTCGCGCGCAAATGGGAACGCGCAGCTGACACGACGATTCCGTCCCGTTGGAGACGGTTCCCTTTTCCCGTTTTCCTCTTCTGCGTGCTAGTACTTGTTTAGAAAAGAGAGGAGAATTCTTGATTCAAATTTTTTCGTTGACGTTGAAAAAATGGAGCGAAGTCGTTGTGAGATAGTAGGAGCTGCAGTTGGGCGTGGTAAGCTGGGAAAGAAATTAAATTGATTCAAAAAGTTTACACGAGGTATTGGGGTGTTTGGTTGGCTTATTTTATTTTAATAGATGCTAATTAGAAGTATTAAATATAGATTAATGATAAAATAAATTTCAAAACCCTAGGCTTATCGCGAGACGAATCTATTAAATCTAATTAGTTCGTGATTAGCCCATATGATGCTACAGTAAATATATATTAATCATAGATTAGTTAAACTTGATACATTCATCTCGTGAATAAGTCTAGACTTATGCAGTTAGTTTTATAATTAGTTTATGTTAAATTTTTTTAATTAACATCGAAACATTCAATGTGATATGGCTTAAAATAAACCCCAGGGAATCAAACACCTCCTGATTCTCATACCTTTTCTTCCACACTAGCCCATAGTTTATGCTACCCTCGGATAGGGATGTCTGCTATCGAAGTTATGAAACCAAAGGTCCGTTTGGTGCGGCTCCCACACCGGCTCCGCCGGGCAGCTTCTGCGCCGGAGCTAGTATACCAAATATCCCGATATAGTGAAGCGGCTCCGTCCGGATCTTGGAAAAGCCGCAGATGCGGCTTTGCTTGTGAGAAGATGGAGAAGACGAAAAAAAAAACAGCTCCGGCTGCTCCATCTCTGACTCCCCTCTCGGAGCAGGCAGCCGGAGCCCTCCAAGGGGGCTCAAACCAACACAACAGCATCGTCTCATCAGCTCTCAAGGCGTACGAGCTTGACCAATGACATCGTGACTCCACGGTGAAAACAATTTGGTCCACGTGGCACCCACGTGCCCACAAAAAACAGACCAAAGTTTCTTCGTGACACGAGGCACAAAACGGAAAGGTCTTCTTTAGCTCTAGCCCCGGGCGAGCTCGATCACACGATCGACGGTGGTGATGGAGGGATTTGTACTCCACGCCAGAAGGTGCCGTGCCGACGCACAGCTTAATCAATTCCCGCGTCCACGCTGCAGCAGTGTCCGTTTGACTTCAACTTTCTGGATGCTCGCTACTAGACGACTAAACAACGGGGTCCGTGGTTTGAAAACGCCGACCCTTCTCGATGCCGGTGGTACTCGTACTCGTAACTCACTGACAAAGACTCGTCAGCGGGCAGCGATCTAGTTTATTTTAACTTATAGTTGATTTTAAAGGTTTAATTTTAAAAATTTAAAAGTAAGATAATTTTAAAAATTCAGAATCCGCAATTGAGAATCCAAACTCATCACGGGCAGTGGTTCCTGATTATAGGTCCAGTTTAATTTAGCTTATAGCCGATTATAGCCAATTTTGAAGGCTCAATTTTATAAAATTAAAAATTAGATAACTTTAAGAATCGAGAATGCAGCTGAAATTCTCGATTCCGGAATCATCTGACTTTTAAATTTTTTAAAATCAAACCTTAAAATCGGACATGAGCTGAAATAAACAGAACCATGCGAGATTCATCAGCTAGGAATCAAAACCCTGCAGCCACGTTCCACGTAGCATCACGCAATCACGTTTCATGGAACCAGACTGCGTTTTTTTTTTCTAATAAATCTCTGTTTTGCATAGAAGCGGTGACTACTACTAGTAAGTAGATTCAGCACTACACCTGACAAAAGTTATACTTTTTTAAGGCGGGCTACGGCAGCTGGGCAGGTAAGGACAATTTTATTAGTGTTTCTCGATATCTCAGCACCCGAGGGCAGCTGGGCTGGACTCTTTTATTACTATGTGAAATTGTGCATACAAGATTTGCGAAAAAGAGGGGCAAAATACTGCACCCCCTGACTGTGCAGTCATGTTCTCTCTGGAACACTAATATTAACATTCAAAGGGTGTTTGATTCCGGAGGGTTAAATTTTTGCTCTATCACATCAAAAAGAATTTTATTATTTAGGAGTATTAAATAAAGTCTAATTATAAAACTAATTGCAGAATCCCTAAACTAATTCGCGAGACGAATCTAATGAGATATATTAATCTATAATCAGCGGATGGTTGCTGTAGCATTATTGTAGCAAATTACGGATTAATTAGGCTCATTAAATTCGTCTCACAAATTAGCACTCATCCGCGCAAAAAGTTTTATAAACAAATTTTATTTAATACTCTTAAATGATAAGATTCTTTTTGATGTACAGGGTTAAACTTTAACCCTCATGAACCAAACGAGACTTTACTTAGCAGGACCTCTTAAACCCTAATCAATGCACCCGGTAGAGCTATTTGAAGCGTCCAATCAAACCAAATTCCCAATACATGTTTCTCTAGTCAAGATCTGAAAAGAGCAGCGAAAAAACAAGAGTTAACAATTAGTTGCAGGAACTAGTGTACTGCACTCACATTGTGTGCAAAATTGATCTGGCTGGAAATTAAGAAAAAAACTCAAGCTAAGTGTGCCCGGCCGATCTCAGAACAGTGGGAGTGAATTTTCAAAAAAAAGAAAGAACAGTGGGACTGGGAGTAGGAATAACTATACCCAAACGGAAAAGAAAAGAAAGAAAACCAAATGAAATCGACTGAATTTGGAATGCGGGAATCTCGCAGTCATCCCGCGAATTTGACTCGTTTTCTAGCGAAAAGTTTCGATTTCAAGCACTATGCCCAGCCCACAAAGTGTTAGACGGAGTAGAAGGCCCATCACACTGGCTTAAGCCTTTGCGGCAGCCCACTTGCCGCTAAACACCCCCCCCCCCCCCCCCCCCCCCCCCCCCCCCCCCCCCCCACATTTCCTTCCTTTCTTCTCCTCCAATCCACGATCTCCTTTCCCTGCTGCTCCTTCATCGCCGGGGGCGGCTCGCCGGCTTCTCGACCCTGGATGCTTCGGGAACCTCTAGAACCTCCTCCACGCCGCTCTGATCCTCCTTAGGCCTCGCCACTCGCCAGCCCGGGCACCCGCGCCTCTCCCCCGTGCGCACCGGAAGCTCAGACTCCGCGCGCCCGACGAACCAACATTTCTCCATTGCGCGCCGCCGCCGCCGCCGCCTCGCCCCCCATGGGCCGGTTCGGGTGGCTCCGGCACGCCTCCAGATCACTCGCGCTCCGCTCAGGAGAGGTGAGGCGAGCTCGCTTGCATTTTACTGTCTTGCCTATTTGCCCCCCTCCTGGTCTGGGGTTTAGCGGAATGCTATTTGTTCACTCCGTTTGGGGCTTTGCTTGCAGGTGGCTGCGCAGAGGAGCACATGGGTTCGGCAGAATGCACGTAATTTTCCTCCCGTTTGACGTGTTTTGTTTGATCACTTGCTGGTTTGGGGTTTGAGGGACGTCTTGCTGTTTCTGATGGAAGCGCACTGTTAAAAATGTAGATGATTTGGCGGAGTTTAGGATGAATACTGAATAGAGCGGACTAATGTTCAGAAACCGTCCATTTATAGGGTTTTGACTCACGAATTTCACTCCCGCAATGTTATTTTGTTGGTCCTTCTGTCATATTGGGGTGTGTTTTTTTTAATCATGTGAATAATTTTAGATTTTACTTCAAAGTATACATGCAGAAACAACACATAGAATTCCATTCAGTCTGAATAGAATACGAATGATTATTTTAGCTTACACAAACTATAGATTACAAGCAAAGCATAACCAATTCATACTCATGCATTCCTCGAAAATGTTTTGGATGGGAACAACTTCTTAGCCTATACTGGGTGTGTTTTTGTGTATATTGTTGGGGAATATTATATATGCTACAGATACAAGATAACTTTTGATATCTGCAGTTGATAGATGTACGTTTGCATCAAAAATATAGATTTACTTGTAGCAATCAGTTCCAAAGTGTTGCTTTATTATCTTAGAGTACCATTTTTTACTTGTCAATATTTCTCTGTTCCTTATCATTGTTGATTTTGTTTCCATCTGGAGTACTGCAGCTTGCAGCTCTACTGGCATGTATATTGGTGATAAGTACAATGGCCGATTCATGCTGTTGTCATTTATATCAAGCAGGAGTTTTCATGCTACAGGTTAATATGCTCGGTTTCAACTACTCTTCTTGTCATAATTACATTTGCAATGACAAAGGGCAATTTAACATTTCTGGGTGCTTCTGTCAGGTCACTGCTGTTCGATAGATAAAGATTATTACAAAATTCTTGGTGTTCCTAAGGATGCATCGCAGGATGACATCAAGAAGGCTTTTCATTCTGTAAGTATCATTACAATTCAGATAATCTTGAGATATTTGTGGCTCTCTTACAATTTTTTTTGTCTAAGATGAGCATGTCATAAATCTAATCTCCATCGATTAAATGCCATTCCATTCCCATATGTTTTCTATCTTCTGTATCATCATGTGCGATGCTGTTAACTCTAAAGAAAGCACTACATGTATGATTATTCACTTGTTCGTGTGTAGCTTCATTACAAAATGTTTCCAGATGCGACATTGATCACACCCACACTCCTTTCAGCAACTGGAAACCTAATTTTATTCTTATACGAAAAGAATTGATATTATATGACCTTCAGTGATATATATTTTAAGAATTTGGAACGACCTGTAACTCGGATGAGATTATGCAGATACATTGAACAATGAAGATCAGATTCACTTGTAACTAATAAGCTATGCTACAGGAATGATTGGTCTTAAATGTGTGTTATCGCTGAAAAAAAGCAAATTGTGTGATTTCGAGGGCTTTGTTTGCTGATTGAGTCATTCACATTCCCGCTTCTAAATAAATAAAATTGTCTTTAGCTTGCAAAAAAGTACCATCCGGACACAAATAGAGGCAATACTGCTACAAAAAGGATGTTTCAGGAAATAAGAGATGCATACGAGGCGAGTAAGTTACCACAATTTGTGTTTTACTTATTGATGTTTTCATTGTTACACCTAAATTAACACTGTCTTGTTATGCTAACTTCGACTCCAGACATTACGGGATCCTTCAAAGAGAGAGCAATATGACATGGTAAATTTTCATGGTTTGGTTTCCTTTTTAAAATCTTTTTAGGAAATTGCGTGGTTGCTTTCAAGCCCTTTACAGAGTTATTTACTTTGTTATCTGGGAGAAGCTTATGTTTGTTGTAATATGGCAGCTATTCTCTAGAGGGTCAAGGGGGAAGTTTGATGGATCTTATCACGACACATTCTCAGGATCCAACAATCAGAACCATGACCCTTTCACAGAATTCCACAGACAGAATGATGGCCATTTCTCTAGTAGATTCTATAAAATATTTTCTGAGGTAGTTTCCTATCACTTCAAATACATTTCCTTCCACTTGTCATTTCACTTCAGACTATGGACCACATATTCTCTTGGATTTCAGGTTTTCCAACAAGCGACAAATATGCATGCAAATGATATTAAGGTTCATTCTTAGCCCTGTTTCTCTTTCATTTTAAATTGTACTTTTTTCTTTGGTTGAACTTATTCTATCTCTTGACTTAAGTAGGTAGAGTTGAATCTATCTTTCAGTGAAGCTGCCAACGGGTGCATAAAGCAAGTGTCCTTTAGTGCAAAAAATGTTTGTGATTCGTGTGGTGAGTATGCTTTTATGCTGGAACCTTTTGTTCGGTTACATTTGTTTAGCGCGCTTGGCTTTTGTATAATTGTATGTAGATTTGTTGAATCAAGTTAAATCATTGTGCTCATGCTGTTAGTAGGCACTTATGCATAAATCATTTTTCTGGAGTGATCCTTTAACTGTCTATATATTTTGTTTTGATATTTTTCCTGAAAAGGGCGTACTTAGTGCGAAAAGCTCCCACACAAGGTGGGGTCTGAGTAAGGGAATTTCTAGGTAGTCTTACCCTTGGTTGTTTTGCAAGGAGGCTGGTTCAAACCCAAGGCCTCCAGGACACTAATGGAAAGACATTTTTCCTGAACATTTTATCTATTTGTGCATTTCATTTATCTAAATGGTGTCTGTCAAATAACCAACTATTTCAGAGACATCATTAGTTTTTTTCCTCGAACACGCAGGAGAGCTGCGTATCATTATATTAAAGAAGGAGAAAGGGTTAGAAACCCTTGTTACACGTTTACAACGACCACTAACTTGAACTAAACACCAGGCTCAGGGGCAGCCACAAAAGACAACCCTTGAGCACTGCCATGCGCCAAAGCCGTCCCTCCTCAGAAAGTAGCAAGGCATCTGCCAAGATATGTCACTAGTTGAATTAGTTGTTTCTATGCAGCTAAAATTCAAGCCAATTGGGATAAGACGTTCCATTAGATTGTCCTGGCGTCCATATATTTATTTTTTGTTGCATTTTAAATATCATTCATGTCCTTGTTTCCATCATGACTTTCCGGAATCAAGTTGCATATGCTTTTTGTTCCAATGAAGCATTCTAAGAAAATAATGATGCTTAAATACAGCAGTAAGATTCCCAGATTCCTGTGCTTCTTTCAAACACTCCATGGCATTGTGTAACAGTGTACCTGCAGTAACCAATTTCAACCTTGTGAACTTAGCAAATTTTGGATACTTTGTGATGTAGGCAGTGGCGTAGATAAAGGGGGTTCTGCAGCAACCCCTTAGCCCAGGAAACTCAATGCGTAATGAATTCATAAACCTCTGAATTAGTGTGTTGTTTAGCCCTACAACAATGTTTGTTCAATTACAAAAAGGCCCAACACGTCCCTTGCCTAATCCTGGCAGATTTATTGCTGTAGTAGATCAGACTTAACGTTAATGCTGATGAATGCTGACTTGCAGAAGTATGTAAGGCTAGAATCAATTAATAGTTTAATACTGTAGAAGGCTATAATGTTTCTTCATAAAGCTTCCATCTTGCTTGTGCATATGATCATCCTGATTTAGCCCATGTCCTCTTTCTTTTTTATTAACCCTGATTTTCTTTTACTTAGGTGGGAGAGGTCACTTGGCAAATGCAAAGAAATATGTTTGTCCCTCTTGTAAAGGTTTAGGAAGAGTAAGTATTTGCTGTTACTTTCAAAGTTTTCGTGCAGATATGTATGGTTCATATGTTTTGGGATTATACTGCTGATTTATGCAGATCACTTCATATCCATTCACAACCACCTGTGGTTTTTGCAGAGGTGCTGGGAAAGTAATTATGGTAATGATCCTGCAAGTAACATAAAGGAGTTGTGAGTTTTTGCCCTATCTCATGTATGATAATTTTTCGCAGGATCACTGCTTGACATGCGAAGGTTCAGGGGTGGTAGATGGTATGAAAAATGTAGAAGTGAAGCTCCCAGCAGGTACCTTTTGTCAGTTTGCTTCTTTCTACGTTCCTTGTAATTATCCTATAATCTAATGCAGTTACGGAGATAATCATATTTGCATTGCTTCCACTGGAAACTTTCCTCCACTGTATTATTTACAGGCAATTAGACATCTTTTGTGGAGCTAGCACTTACGTGCCAAAATCTAGGTGCTTGTACATACTATACTCATGCATGCTGCGCGTGCATCTGTTTTCCTTAACATGCTTATTCAGGAGATATCTAGCACCTTTTGTACCACTGCCAGTCTGTTACTCCTTTTTATGCTATTAGAAGGATGGGATTGCTTCACGATTTGCTGAGGCCATTTCTGGCTTTCTCTTTGCATCTACGGCATGTTGCCTGAATAAGCTGTTGGTTACACTGTGCCTGATGTTTTATTATTAATTGAATGTTTAACAGAATAGTTTGATTTGTAATATATCAGCTCCTTGAAGATATTTCTTGTTTTCTGCGATGTAGGAATTGATTCTGGTGATACAATTCATGTAAGGGACGCTGGAGATAGTGGTGGACTTGGCACCCAGCATGGAAGTCTATACATCAAAATTCAAGTGAGAATGCATATTCTTGCATGGTTCTTTTCATACATATATATCGACCTATAAGTTCATTGAATTCCAGCATTCACATATACCCAGGATTTAGTCACCTATCCTCGGAGATATATATGTCATATTGACCTGTTGGTGTCATTTCGGATAATACTTTTCTTATCTTTGGTTCAGTATGGTGTGTCACACGACAAAACATATTGGCAAGTTCAATAGGTTGTGCATGCGAACTCTCTTACACCGTTTGTTCTTGTGCCATAGGTGTAGGACATGTTACAGTTATCTATCATGATTTTACTGGAAATTATGGGTTCACAAAGCTTATAGCGGTTCATATTCTGCTGGAAAGTGATGCTTTCAGTTCCAACAATTGTTATATGTGCATGGTGTCTTGCATGCTTAAGTTCGAACGGGCTTTCAAGGCACAAAAATGCACCTTTTGTTTTGAATAATAGGAGTTTTTACCAGACATGCCAGTAAATGATGAATTGAATGCTCCAGCAGTAGTTCCAGTTCTGAAGGGAAACGAAAACGGAAAAGTCCTGCTCGTCAACCATGCCTGAACCCAAAGTGTCCGTCCTATCTTAGAATATTGTTGACATCGGAACCAATTTCTTCAAAGCTTTCTTCAGCACACCTTGTGTTTACATTACACCAGTTGTGGCACGGTCTCTGTAGTGATAGCATTCAGGTAGTAGCCGGCTTTTGGGGCCTTTTCTCGACCTTAAGTGCGGTACCTTCGGGATGTCTCTCCCCTTGGGTTGACTTTTTGGTTCACTTGTCTCAGGCTTGTCCTAGGCTTGGATGGTCCAGCACATTAACTACTAATTAATATCTCAGAAACAGTCGTCCTTGATCTGTAAAAGGTGATTAAGCTCATAGCTCTCTAAGGTGTGTGTGTGACTCTTCTTCTATTAATACAATGATACGCAACACTCCTGCATGTTCGAGAAAAAAAAAGAAAAAAAATCTCAGAAAGATCTCAAAAAAAAATTTCATGAGTTCCACTAGGAGCATTGGCTTACCTTGTTTGATCCAAAAATATTATTGGTGAAGGATTTGTGACCAAAATATAACGGATGCCTTGCAGACTTGCAGTATAGGATTCCTCATTGTTATGCATGTCCTTTGCCAATTTGCCATGATGCTTGATATCTCTGCAACGTGTCGTTATGTTTGATTCTCACAACCATGTAAGGTTGTCATTGTAACTAACACACTTATTAGGAAAAATCAGGAAGTAGTTTTCTTTATTCATCTATTGACTACTGATGAGTTCATAAGTATTCTGCGGTGCTGTTACTTATTGCACAGATGCTATCAGCTTTGGCCATTACGAACTTAATGTTATACAATATTACGTTCTCTTGTATCAAACAATTTATCTTCGGATCTTCCCATCAACTGCATATGCTGTAGGTAGCAAATGATCCAGTGTTTAGGCGAGATGGTGCTGATATCCATGTCAATAAAAAGATAAGCTTCACACAGGTAAATAGTTTCTACTCACCTTCTACTTTGATCCTTTCCATTTGAAC
This sequence comes from Panicum miliaceum, assembly GCA_032594955.1. NCBI lineage: Eukaryota > Viridiplantae > Streptophyta > Magnoliopsida > Poales > Poaceae > Panicum > Panicum miliaceum. Next base: position 6,437,098 of record CM064071.1, read on the forward strand.
ATTTGAAAATAATGTTATTTCTCACTGTTGGCCTCAGGAACCTTTCCAAACAAATAGATGATGTAAAGTTCTTTCCCTTTATATGATTCATGTATCATTATTTATAGTTTCCGTTTAAAGACATCCAATCTGTTCAGTAAAAGATTTCCTGATTTTGATTTTGATTCCACTATAATGTTTTGCTCTGAAGTTTGGAATCTTACAAAAAAAGCGGCTACCTTTTAGGTTCCAGGCACAGATCTAGCAGCAGCGGATTCAGAAACGGTAGTTTGTTATAATCTAGGAAATATCATTACCTTTATTCTTTGCTATCATAATTTTAAAGTCGTATTTCTGTAGCAATTTGTTTTTTTACAATTCTGTAAAGGATTTGAATTTGTGGTTTTAATCGTTGCTTGTGATGGGTTTGTTGCTGGTTTTCCTTTTATAATCATGCAGGCAATGCTTGGTGGCATGGTTGAAATACCTACTTTAAATGGGACAACAGAAGTGAAGGTAATAATTGATTCCAAAGGACATGATGGCCACTAAAAAAATGCTACACAACTCTGTATTATATTATCTGTCTGTTATGTTAAGAGTTAGGCGGCAAGCCTTTGTCTATAATCATACTATTCGCTATAAATCATCTATTTGCATGGAGCCTGCTCTTCCGGCTTACCGGCTTGCTTGCTTCCTGCTCTTGCCTCTCTGGCTGCCCTAATTTCAAATTTAAAATGCCTGGTATACTATTCGTTTGTTTACTTAATCTTAGTTTTTTGAAAGCATATCTGCATGTACTTGTTGAATGGATATGCTATCAAGTGTTAGATAATATCTATTGCCCCACTCCATATTTTCTTTACCTAATTGACATCTGGTGCAATTTATCCAGATACCCAAAGGAGTCCAACCAGGTCATGTTTTAGTTTTAAGGGGAAAAGGTAACTTGTGAAACTTGAGAAATGTATCATCTGACTTCTAGTAAAGTGCTGATGATCATGATTTCTATCAGGATTGCCAAATCTGTCGGGATACTTTGGGGATCAATATGTACAATTCCAAATTCATTTCCCCTCGTAAGTTGCTTCTCCTTTTCTAGACACATTTTTTTTGCCAAAATACAATAGTTTTCTCCATACACACTAAACTGTTACGGTGTTCCAATTTCTTTGACCATGTATTAGCTCTTGAAGTAAAAGTATGTTGATTGCTGATTGGTTGCCTGTTAGCTCACATTTGTTTGAAACAATCTTGTTATACTCTTCACAAAATAAGTAATGACTACTGGCTTCATTCAATGAAGCGGGAAAAGTGTCGAAAATGTTACAGTTGCAGTGGATACGCTGAACTGTTTGGACAGCCTAATGTTAAACCATTCTGAAACAGATGGTTAAACTTGCAGTAGGGGTTGCTGTTTAAATTGGCCCTTGATTACCTCTTAGCATGATTTGACTGTTGTTGGTGTTAGGGTTTGGATTTATGGTAACTTTCATCTACATTTATGGATCTATATATACTTATAAAACGAAGAGAGTGAGCTAATCCTAATACATCATCATTTATATGCATATAATAATTTCATTGAAGTATATGTGGATTGACCACCTTTCCCAATATATTGATTCTTTGAGTTCTAGTTTGCACATTGGTGCATCAGACTCAGCATTGTATTAGAAAATAGGTGTTTATTGCACATTTCCTCTTGCATTCCTCTGTGTACACCTTACCCTATTGGGCCTAGTAATAAAATAAAGCTTTGGCATTTGCATCACTTGTTACTATGTACATTATTCGTTTTCTTGGCAGTTTCGTCGTCAGTGCTTTGTGTTCAGCTTGGTTTATTCTAAGCAAACATTTGATCATTCAATGCCCTAGTATTAGTCATTTGCTTTCTTTTATTTGCTAATCAAAAGTCAATTTATTCAAGGCCTTAAAGAAGCATGTTGCTTTTGTTTGGTTGATGATAAACCATAATTCATTGGTACTTGCTGTTCAGTTTGATTTATGATGCACTTTCTGCAGGGTGGTCTCTGAACGTCAACGTGCGCTGCTGGAAGAATTTATATTAGAGGAAGCTACAAAAGAACAGAATACTTCTATAGTAGGAAACTGGTAAGTTCAGCAGGCCTCACGCTTACATGCACGCACACAAACAACACCACCTACACTTTCACAACATTCAACGGTGAAGGGGAAGTGTGTTATTTTCAGTTACATGATCCAGTGAACCATACAGTAGGTTTAGCCAGTCTCAATTGTTCCCTTTTCTATTCTGTTTTATTCGTGCTAAACTTATTTACATTGCTAGTATATAATCTCTGCACAAAGTTGGTAATCTCACTATCTTAATGTTGCCCATCTTTGATGTTATATTCAGTCCCTTTGATGTTTATATTATTCTTCAATTGAACCTCTCGAAGCACCACATGCTGGCAACATCATGAAAAACTTTTGTGTCTTGTCATTTATTATTTCATTCATTTCGTATAAAGTGTAAAACGCATACGTACATTAAGTTTCATTTTCATAGATAGAGAAGCCTGCTGGTGTTTCACTAACTGGTCAGCTTTTGAAAAGTGAAAAGTGTGATCTTTATTGTTTTGCATTATAGCCTATATCTTCTGGTAGTGATAAAGATGAAATTTTAAACAGGCTTTATCAGCAGCTCTCTACTGGTTAATACTTACAGGTGGGAGCTAGTCGCAGAAAATATGACGGGGAAAAATGTCATGGTCGGAGCCGGCATCCTCCTACTGATTCACCTGATACTGAGCAAGGCTGTGAGCTAAGGCTTAGAAGCTGCACTTTTGCTGGTGCGGTGGGGCAACATGATAAATTCTATGAAGATTTGGCTTCACACAATAGAACATAGGGTTACGATTCCTTAAAGATTCTTTGCACCCATGAGAGATCACAATTTTGGAGGCGTCGTCAGCTAGAAGATTGGGGGGTTTCTAAGGGGAAGGACAATCGTAATAAAATATTTTAGGCCAGTCTCAATGGGAGTTATCGTAAGTTTTATAAACATTAAATATTATACCATATTAGCAATTTTGCTGACTTGGCAGTGTCATTATGAGGAGAGATGAGGGAGAGTTTTATCACCATGAAATGAAATCCAACTGGCACAGTTACTATATTCTCGGTCTTGGTAACTGAAACTATGTACTGAGACTAGCTTTAGCATCACATAGCTCGGAGCTTCTGTGAGTGTCATTTGAGTTGCCTAAATTTGGTTGTGATTTCTTTTCAGTGGTGTAATATGGATGCTTGACCACTGCAATAGCTCAATGTTTCAACCATGTTTGGGTGAAATTGGGTGTAATTTCTCTCGTGACTTGATGCATCCCCTCCCCCTTGATCATGTATGTTATTCTGCACGTATCTCCCCTGTCACTGTCAGCCCGCCAGGCTGATGTGGGCAAGGCACTTCCCTGGCTGCAGTTGCTGCTGCTCGGTTCCAGACTTCTCAATAGTGGAGGTTTGGATTATTTTTGGGTCAATAGTTTTCTCACCGTGTTCGGAATTAATGGAGACCGAAAGAACGCGTTTTGGGGTTGAATGTTCATATTTTTTTTTCTTTCTTCAAAGGGGCATCTCTCTAACTGAGAGTTTTTTTTTTTTAAATTGCTGCCCCACGCCCCCACTAGCTTCCCATCGGTCCGCTCCTTGGTTTCTTCCGCCCCTGCCAGACTAGCAGGCTGCCTATCATCAGTCCCTCTTAAAAGCAAAGCACTAGGACGTAATACTAACTCCCAATGACCAGCCGGGCTATGGCCAAGGTCACCTGTTACCACGATTTCCCCAGTACGCCTGCGATCACCACACCGCGCCATCACGGCTGTTGCAACGTGCTGAGTACCCGGTAACCACGGTGGTGCAACAACGTGGATGCAGAAAACTTTTTAGGTTCTGGTTTTGCATGACGTACTTCTAGCTCAACCGAAAACACGATTTGAAATAGCATCAGTATCTCTTTTCCTTTGACATCCGGTTCCATTCAACTTTCCTAGGCCCTTGACATTCAAGTTCTCAACAAACATCAATACTGTCACATTTCAATGTCAGTAACTAAGGCATTCAAAATGGACAGATGCAGTCTTTCCCGTATATATCTCATGATTACAACACAGGCAGGAATAACAAACATTTCCAGTATGCAAGCTAGTGAGTGTGTCGTGTCAAACGCTTCAGAGCAAAGGATTTGAAACAGGAGACACTCAGAAGCCAGGGAATCCGGTTCCGAACTGGAGATGCCCCAATGACGTTGTGGAGATTGATGTATCCGAAAACTTCCATTTGATGTCTTTACGGTTGCAAGTCTCGGGCACTAGCCATGGCTTCTTGAAGACTGGCGGTGGCTTTGTCGTACATCAGAAAACCCATGAACCAGAACTCGTGGCCTTCAACAGAAACAACCTGAATGTACTTCTCAGCGGGATTTATTTTGCTCACTGAAGGATTAGCTGCTCTTAGCTGGTGAAGAGGAATGACCACCTGTTTTGGAAAGTGAAGAAAACATGTTAATGAATACAATCATGTGCACACTGAAGTCCTGCCGATGTTTGAACATCAGAATGAATCGAGCAGTCACTGAGCCAAAAGGTACAAGCTAGCTACGCGTGACAAATTAACATGCATCGTATTTTTAAGTCAAAACAGTGCTTCAGCATTCACTCCGGCTTCATCCAGGGACCAGGGACAATCACAAGGGTAAGCACCCTTGTCCTCATTTTCATTTTTTGGTTTATCTTTTAAACTATGTTTCTTCAGAATGGAATGGAATGGAATTGAAGAGCATAATTACTCTAATCTCCAGAACCAATGCCATATTCACCACTAACAAAATAGGTTTACCTATTCTTACATAGCAAGTTCCACTCATAAACAAACTAACAATGACTCAATGAACACACATAGCAATCAAACAAAGGATAAACTGATGCGCAAAGACATCATTGATTTCAATAGCAGTAGTTAGATAATACAGAGGAAGCGGATGGTCTTTACCTTGTAGTAACTCCATTCAGTTTTGTTTCCAGCTTTGTAAGAGAGAGGATTGTCACTGCAGAATGCAATCTTAGCTGTAGAAATGTACAATACTCCCATGACAGGACCTGCTGATGTTGAGAGATAGCATGCATAGCATACTTTCAGCTGCTCATCTGGAAGATATTCGAAGGTCTGCTTAAATATTTTTTCATAGCCTCCTTCTGCTAGAACTTTGGTTCCTTGAGCTAGGCGTCCCATAGCAGCTTCAGTTAAACTAGGTCCAGTCTTGACTGTTAGGAAAAATGGCATATCATTAGGCAAAGAGCAAACCATGCTAACTGACAGAAGACATTAAGTTTTTTTTTTTCCACAACTTCATTTAGACTTGTAGGTTGATACAGGATCTTGCAGGTTGGCTATCAATTATCTGCCAAATGTCTCACTTCATCGTGATCAATCTTACAGATGTGAAGTAAATAAGGTGGATGGCTACACATGCCACTGACAGGATCTTCTCTTCTATTAATACTAAGTTTTTTAGAACTACAGCTTATGTGACAAACGTGAAATATTTACCTAAGTTCTTGAATCTTCTGCTACAAAAAACATTAAGTTTTGGCATGGCCTCCTAGAGTGCTAGTTCCATAGCAAAATTGGCACAGAAATACATCACTTCTTCTGTGAAAGCAGGTATTTAGCCTATTGGTACCTAAAAGGTAACAGCTAATCTCAGTGTTGTAAGATTTGTCCCAAGATGCTTCTGTTGTTCCTAAGGATTTTATTCAAGGTGCATGCAAACAGAACTTTACACGTGCATAATGTATAGAAACCTGATGTTTTGAAATCTCTAATATTTTGCTGTTGTGAACATTCAGTCAACAGAAACACCACCTAATTAAGTTCAAAGACAAGCATATGAACTGGATGAACTGAAGATGGAAAACGAGTTTCTTTCTCTTCACAAATGATTAAGCATACTACATGCCAGATAATATGCTGTGACTGATGAATGTCTGAGAAAGATCACCAATGCTATCGGTAGAATACAAGTTCTTGGGTAACAATGCTTCAAGAAGTGTTTCAAATCACTAGTAAACTTATCAAGATACCTAGCCTACAAGGCATAAAGTATATGGAAAGCTACGCCAAGATGTTCAAGTATGCATCTTTTCTGGGGCCAAGGGATCAAGTATCCTGCTACCCCAGCTCTACAACCCTCACCATAGTTCTGGAAAGGGGTCTAGCACAGCTTTCACTTTACGTTTTGCAAACTTTATTTATACCGATGCTTTCCTTCGATCCTTAGAACGCTAGCGCCTGATAATGGTACCAGTCCGTGCACCTCAAGGAATGAATCTCCCAAACAAACGAAAACAGATGATTCTCCGAAAGAAGAGAAGGTTAGTGGGGTGCTGAGATCTCACAGTGCTGCCACGTGTCTCGGCTGAGGCTCTCGACCATCTTTGTCGTCTCCCCCCACGACTTCCCCCACCTTGACAGCGTCTCCTTCATCGCCTCCACGGCGCCTGATAATGGTGCAAATCCAGAACGAAATCAGAAACCAAAACCCTTACTCCACAGATTATACCTAGCTAAGCTCGACGCGTCGAGGCAGCGGGGAGGGGGGTTTTACCCTTGGACGAGGAGGCGGCGGGCCCGCGGGACACGTACTGGCTGGACTCCGCGGCGGCGGCGGCGTGCACGTGCGTCGGCGAGTCCGACGTGAGCTTCTCGCTCCACGTGACGGTCTTGGGCGCCGGCGCGGGTGCCGGCTGCGGCGGATCGACCGCCTCGGGCGCCGGCGGGGGCGGGGCGGGATCGGACGCGGGGACGGTGTCGCTGGCGCTCGCGGTGGCGGCGGCGGCCTGCGCGGCGTCGGGCTGGGGCGCCGCGGGTTCGGAGGCGGGGGCGTCGACGGCGGGGTGCATCTCGGCGGGCGGCTGCTGCATCTGAGGGATGTGGGGGGGGGGGGGCGCGGCGCGGCGGTGGGGTCCGAGGAAACGGAAGGGGGGGAGTGCGGTGGGGAATGGGGGTCCTCGCAGAGCGTGCGTGGGGTTGGCGACTAGCGGTGGTGGGGGTCAACCCGTTTCAGTTTGTTGCTCTAGGAAAGTCGCAGCTCCCACGCGGCGCTGCAATTGAAACGGGCAAGTGCGATCCGGTTCGACTCCGTGGGATCAGCGGTGGTGGCCCTGGTGGGTGGGTTCTGGAAGCGGGCGGGGACTGGGCCCGTTTGGGCCGGTTCGAGCCAGGATGCAGAGGATAGTAGGGCTGGGCCTATAGAAGTGGCTCGTGATGCAAGTTTATGGATCGTACAGTACTAGCCAGCGGCCGGCCCTGTTAGGCTGGGGGCACATTTTTCATTGATATGGTTCATATGGCTATGATTTTTCCTTGAGAAGTAAATTTTAGGATGTAGTACTACTTGACGATGGAGGGAGTAGTACTTTTGCTTGTAAATGTATAGTGGTATGGAATTCGTGCACTCTTGATTTTTTAACTTCGACAATCAGTTTAAGGTAACATACTTTCATAGTACTGTCAGAAGCTTTAGCTTCAAAAGGAGTATATAACAAGGCTACCTTCACTTACAAAACTACATCAAAAGGTTTAGCTTTTCTTTGACCTATGTCGAAATTTTCACGACCATTTACAACACTTTACTGTGAGCTGCAGGCCTGTAGCACGGTAACACCCTGTAGATCTTGTGCATACTGCCCCTCTGCTGAGTTGTTCTCTTCTCACTGCAAAAGTAAAGAGGAAACAAATATTCTTGGTCCCAAACCCAATCAAAATTCACATGCATAGGCGCAATCTTGCCTTCTCCAATCCGCAGCTTGTACCAAGCTGGCAAGCTTGATTTATTTCCCCTGTCCATCGGCTACGGTCGTATCACACACAATTCACAAGCTGTCATCATCACACATACATACACGGACACAATACACTGGGGGTCCAGCGATTGGCCATTGCGTACGTACGCGCAAGAGGATCGAGAGGAATGGAAACCTTTGCTTCCTCGCCCCGAACAGCTCGAGATCCGTCGCTTGTTATCATTGTCTCCCGCTGTCCCGTAGCGGCCGCGGGGATCCAGGGTCCGTTTGGGAGGGCTCCACCTAGTTCCGGCTCCTTCTAACAAAGCACTGTTTATTGGAGTCAGTTTTCTCTCTTCTCTCCCATCCTTCTCAGAGAGGCAGGAGAAGCCGGTGAAGCCACGAGCTCCTAGTCTTTGCAATCCTGCCGCCTCTTGGCCTTTTGAAGTGGTCCGTGTACAGTTGTAGGACATGAATAATGCCATTTTACGGGCCAATTACAAGATTAGCTCGCTGATTCCTGCAGCGATTATAGGCCAAGCCAAACGCGTTTCATTGAACTATTCCGGATTTGAAAGCAAAAGCAATAAAATGAAAATGAACAAACTGGAGGACATACTGGAACGATCTAGGTAATAGAATACGTGACTACATGAGCAATGTGGATCGTCCATAGCTTCGCCCGGTCTCTCTAGTTCTTCCTATAAAAAGCCTCAACTTGCCCTTCACTAGCTATCTCGTCGTGGACTGCAATATCACACCAATACATCCACATCACGATCTAATAGACATGTTCCTCTGCCAACCTTATTTTAGACCCTGTTTGAATCCATTAACATTAGGTGATCCAAACAGGTCTATTGAATTGTGAAAGTGATCCAAACAGATGGACTAAACTTTAGACTAAAATTTAGTTTTATCCCAACAAAAATTTAGTCCATTAGTCCATAAAATCCACCTAATTAATTCAAACTAAAGTTTAGATTCACCAAATGGTTTTCCATCTAAAGTTTAGTCCGGACTAAAGTCTTTAGGTAACTAAACTTTAGTCCATGCCTGTTTGGATCTATGGACTAAACTGACTAAACTTTAGTCCTAGATGTTTCAAACAGAACCTTAATTCCATCATAATTTCACCACCGGCCAGTTAGTCATAATCATAAATGTGCAATACACACAGTCAATATGCTCGTGTTACACCAAAAGCCTCAACCTACTTCACTCAATGTCTCACTCCTTCCGCAACCTTAACTGACCCAAAACTAGATACTGGTATGGTATCACCATCTGCATTCGTAGCACCGATGCGTGATACCCGGCAGCAAGCTGGAAGCGCACCGCTGTTGGTTGCCATTGCATGATTACTGCGCTGCAAGATCTGCTGAGCCTTTCAGAAACTGCTACCGCTGCGGCACAAACAGAAACAGCTCCCCGCAAAAGCCCCTTCCACTAACTCCACAGGGCGAGACAAAGCCTCGACGACACCGTGCGCGAGGCCATCTGCCGGGGCGGGCTTATTGTGATCTGTGTGACCACGATCCTGTCGCATGGCCCCGGGGCCAATTGAGTTCCCGCTGGCAGCTTCGCCGAGGACCACCGGGATCCGTCGCCGGCGCCCGACCGGTGGAGTGTTCTTCTTCCCTCTTCCGCAACGGAATAGCCTGCTCTCCAGACACCTGAGGACACGCCGGCACGCCGCGAGCAGCGAGCCGGCTACCGAACCGGACACCTTGCTCGTCGAAGAGCGGACACTGCTGCAGGTCTTCCGTTCTTTCGTCGGAGCCGTAAACATCAGTAGCAGTAGCATTGTGCACGGTGCACAGGTCGTTGCTGAGCGCAGGCGCGGAGCTGCCTGCAGCAGGCACGGGGCATCAGCCATTAGCCTGTATCCACAGCGCATCTGGTCATTGCGTTTGTCCTGGTGAGCAATAGCATTGTCGCCTATCGTCCGGCGTTGCTGCTACGTCGATGTTAAAGTCGCTGCCCTTAGCTCCTTCCGCTCGCCCCCGCGTCGTCTCCTTTTGGGGGCGACTCGGGCGGCGCCCCTCCCCCCGCCGCCACGCCCCTCCTCCCGGCCTCCTCTCCACCGCCGGAGTAGAACACCGGAAGCCCGTGTGCCTGCTAGGAAGGCGGTGATGGGGCTTTCTCCTGTCGGCCCGGGTGGCTCCCGCCTCGATCTACGACGCGCCGACGCCGGGCATGGTGGCGGCGGCGGCGGCCCGGGGCGGCGGATCCGGCGTCCTGGGGACCGGATACGGCGCCCCTGGAGCCGGATCTTTGTGGTGGCGACGGCGCCGCGTGGTTCCTCGCGGCGAGGCAGGCCCTGGATCCTGTGGCGGTGCGCTCCTCCCGTGGGACGCGGTCGCGGCTGAGCTCCATGAGTGCGCGGCGCCGCTTCTCATGCGTGGGCCATCGCCCTCCCCGACGCGTCTGGGCTGACCGGGGGCTGCGTTGGCGGCGCTGCGGCCAGGCGCCAGGGCTGGCGCCCTAGCGGCAGGGGGCGTCTCCTGCTGCTAGCGGTAGGTGGACGACGGCGGGTGCCAGTGCCGGCAGTGGTGGTCAGCGACAGCCTTGACGTGCGGCGGTGTTACGCGAGCGGTGGAGTTAAGTCCGTCCCCATATGCTGCCTGGCCGGAGGGGGTGGCGGCCGACACAGCTTTGCGGCTGCCGCGTGTAGCCGGCGTGTTGACGCCCCTCTGGTGAGGCTTCCGTGGGGCGGCGGGACAACGCCATTGAAGGTGATGGATGGACGGATCTAACTTCTTGGCGACATTCACGCTAGTAGGTTTTTGGGCGAAAGTCTTGGTGACGGCGACGCCTATGGGTGCCGCTTTCCCTATTGGGGGCGCCGCGGTTCCCCCCTAGCGTTGACATCCAAGGATGAAAACCCAGTCCATTATGAACATGCGATGGTGGCCTTATTGACGTTGCTACATTCCTAAAGGCGTCGCATTTTGATTTCGTCGTGGCTTCGATGTTTCCTTGGGCAGATGCTCTCGCTTCTCGACGCCTGGTCGATGTGTGGAGGCGGGTTTTGCAACGTGAAGTCGGAGCTGTTGCGTCAGAGATGTGGCTTGGCAACGATGACACGCGGTGACCCACCCCCCTCCGTCGTAGTCTGGGACTGCTGGGGTCTACATCCGCTGGGGGCGAGGCGTGGGTTTATGATCGGGAGTTGGAGCTGCTCTTCGCGGGGTGTGTCGAGCTTGGCAACGATAACCGATTGTGGCCGCTTGCTTTGGGACCGTCGGTGCGTGGTTCGTGGGTGGTCTGCCTTGGGAAGTCGGACCTGCTGGCAGCTTTGCTTCCACGTTCGGCAACGATGACCTATGGCACTGTGTCGTGTTTGTGCTCAACCGCGTCGCGTGGGCTAGTTAACCTCTTGGCTTCTCGTTAGGCTAACTTTCTTTTACATGATTTCTTTCGTCTTAATTGAGCGGCAGAGCTCCTGCCTTTTTTTTTGGAAAAAGTCCATTTTACTCCCTTCAACAATTCACTTTGTCCGCTTAACCCCATGAGCAAAATTTAGGCTCAATTTACTCCCCCAACAATTCCAATTAGTCCAATCTATCCTTAATGATATTTCTCTTTTTCGTTTCTCCACGTACGAATTGAATTTTAGGTTCAAATTTTATAAGTGGACAGAGAACATGATGTCATATGTTAAAAAATACATTAAGAATTTTTCATGGTTATTTTCATAATTTGAAAACATTTAACACGAAATTTATTCTGTATGAAAAATATTCATGAAAAAATTATAATGTATTTTTCTAGCATAGTGCATCATATTATAAGTTATATTGTAAAATTTAAAGTTCAAATTCCACTTGTAAGTGGTGAAATAAAAAAGAGAAATCTCATTAGGGGGTAGATTGGACCAATTAAAATAGTTTGGGGTAGTAGTTTGAGTCTAAAATTTATTTAGAGGAGTGGATAAAGTGAATTGTCGAGGGAAGTAAAATAGATTTTTTTTTTAAGTGGCTGCCCTTAGCCCCTTATGGCGGGCCGAAGGCGGCAAGGCGCCCCCAAGATGCAGAGAAGACCCTGAATTTCTTGTCTTCTGCAGCATAGCAGATCGCGATGACAGATGAGAGACGCGCTCCGCGAGGTCCCAATCCGGTTGCATAAAATCCCCAGGGGCTGTCATGTAATGTAACATCAACCTGTTACAGACCAAGGGGCAAGGGGTAATGTTACCTGACTGACGGATCGGAGTTTTGGATCCAACCTTGTTTGTACAGGTCACTGTGTTTTGGCTTTGACTGTAGCAGGTAGTTTGTTTGTAGTAACCAGGCAGAGTCATCAGGTGGCAGTCTACAGTAACAGAGCTGTAGTAGCAAGCGAGTACACTGGGTGACCGTACCGTGCATCAGTGCTTGAGCTGTAGTTTCCCATGGAAGGATGCACTGGCTGGTTGTTGGTAACTACGGGAGAATTACAAATGAGACGAAAAAACTGGGCTTTAACTGACTCTACTCTGCAATCACTGGCCTAACAGCATTCCATTGCACATTCGCTTCTGCAACATTGATACACTTGACGAGGGATTATGCCTGAAAATATCTTTTTTTTGAAATATTATGCCTGAAAATATCAAGAACATTTCCTCTTGTCCAATCCAGTGCGACAAAGGTTAAGAAATTGCATATGGAGAAAGCTCAGATTGTAAGACTGCAGATGCACCCTGACTGCGAGACAATGCAGTAGCTATAGACTTATAGTACAGTATTATTTTGTTTCCTCAATAAATCTTGTCCATTCCCGTTCCCGGCCGGTGCTCAATTCTTAAAAAAGAAAAAGAAAAAAAAGGCTCTGCTCTTCTCACAACAAGAAAAGGAGAAGGGAGGAAAAAGAGAGGATTCCTGGTCCAAACTAAGCAAGGAATCAAAGGGCTTGCTTGTTCTTTACCAATCATAGCTACTCCATATGACTATGAGCCACTCAGCCACCAATGAAACATGCCCAAAAATCCAAAATTCACATGCATCCGCACCAATCTGCTTTCCCCGATCCACGGGACCGAACTCATACCCAACCTTTTCTTTTTGAAAAATCATACCCAACCTTATGTTCCCGCTCTACCGTCGCATCACGAGCCATGTTCCGTCAGCCCATCACGTGTGCGTACGTATACGCAGTACACGGTGGGGTCAGGGACCGGCCGTCGTGTACGTAGGTGCCTAGGTGGAGGAGAGGCTCGAGAAAACCTTGCTCCCTCGCCCCGAACACCTCGATCGGGATCTGTCCCTCGCTGTTGTTCGCAGATATTGATGGCCCATTCCTTTGCGTCTCAAGTGGTTTCGTGTGCTCGGATAAGGCAACGGTAAATCCACTACGAGACGTGATTAAAAAAAATGAAATCAGCTCACGCGCGCGAGTAGAGCCCGCGACGTCGTGCACGTACCGTGCTTCTTCCTCGCGGAGATCCGATTGCCGAACTTCGGGAGGGTGGGGTGTTGGATTGATCTCTGAGCCCTAAGGCCCAAAGATCTTAGGCCCTTGATCCGCGTCCTGATCGGGGACGCCTAATCCAACTACTGTTGGTGGGCCTCCATCGCCAGCGCCACAATAAATAGAGAGGTGGGGGCCGGAGGCACGCACGACGAGGTTCACCGTGACCCCAATCCCCACCTACACCCAAACCCTAGACCGATCGAGAGGGGGCGCTGCGGCGGCGGGAAGCGCCACCGGCACTGCACGGCCTCGACCGTCGCTGCCCTAGCGCGGATCTGCACCGACCTCGGCACAGCGCGTCGCTGCCTAGCGCAGACTACACCGACGAACGCGCAATGGCGTCCTCGGCCGATCAAGGTATACTCTTGGTTCTCTCTCTGTCGATCTCATCTAGCACACACACGCACACTAGTGAATGCATCTAGAAATCCAATCCCGAGTTAATGCTACTGCTAGTGATTCTAGATTAACCCCTATCAATGGTACCAGAGCCTTCCTAGTCTAGTAGATTAACTCGGAAGCAGAGAGAGAAAAGGGTTTCAGATCGAGCAAATAGAAGAAACAGAAGAGAAATTCAAAGAAAATCAAAGAACAGAAGCTCAAAACCCTAACCCTAACCCTAGATCTACTCGAAAACCCACTTACCTGGCCCTTCTTGCTTTCTTCTTCTTTTTCTTCTCTTCTCTTTCTCTTCCCTCCGCCGCATCCTCTTCTTTCCCGTACCCCAGAGATCCCCTCGACGGAGCCGCGCGCGAACGCACGCGACTCCGGCAAGGAGGCCCATAGGGCACAGATCCGCTTTGTGTGGACGCACACCGAGCCGAAATCGAGAGAAAACAAGGAGTAAGGGGTACTGGTCCGACCATGGAACGGCCGCCGGCGTCGAGGACGAACGCGGCGGCGCTGCCTCTGACCGGAACAGAGAGAGTAGCGAGAGGGAGAGGGTGAGGGAAACGCGACAGAGAGAAGGAGAGGGAGAGGAAGAGATGAGCAAGCTCAGGCTCGCCGGCAGACGGCCGGCGGCCAGGCCGTGCGCCGCGCCGGAGCTGGAGCCGGCGACGGCTAGAGCGGAGAGGAGGAGGCGAGGGGGAGGGCGAGGGAGAGAAAATGAACTAGGGTTTTTCAGCGCGTCCGCCGGCCGCGGGGTTTTTATACGAGCCGAAACACGCGCTCGACCGTCAGATTGCGACGAACGGCCAAGATCGCGGCGGGACGCGCGGCCGACGCGGCTGGGCTGAATTGGCGGCCCAGGCCCACGTTGCGGCCTGTTGAGCCGAGCCGAGCCGTCGCCGGGCCGGTTTCGCGATTGGGCCGAGCCGCGGAGGCGGTTATGGGCTGCACAATACTGGGCTGCACAGTACAGAGCTGCATAGTACTGGGCTGCACAATGCTGGGTTTTGGCCCGTTTCGCAGATGAACAGTGAATTTTTTTTGTTTTAAAGCAAATTTGAATGATTTTGCACAGAATTTGATCTCTTTTCATTTTGAACCAAAGGGATAAATGTTTAGAGAATAGAAATAAAGATTTACACAGACTTTGCTTCAAAATAGAATTAATTTTATTCATGTTTTCCGCTGCACAGATAATTATTTTGACTTGAATTTGAATTTGAACCAAAGGGATAATTTAAATTTTGATTCACAGATTAATTTTCAGATCAATTGTAATATTGTTATTTTCTGACCAAAGTTGATAATAATAATGTTATGATTTCACAGATTAATTCCAGATTAAATTGTGATATTGTTATTTTCTGACCAAAGTTGATAATAACGATATTATGATTTCATAGATAATTTTATAATGTTATCATTATTGTTATAATGTTCTCACTTGAGCTAACCTATTTCATCTGGTTTTCCTATGATGGTTTCCATCAAGGATATTCCAATCTTGAGAGGAGACAACTACAACGAGTGGTATAAGAAGTTGGACCTCTTCTTTACAATGACTGAGCTAGACTGGGTTCTTTCTGCACCGGTTCCAGTAGAGCCTGAGAGGCCGGTCAGAGGGGATGATGTCACAGATGTTGCTTGGAAGCAGACAGAGCTCTCCTATAAGGCGAGCAAACAGAGGTATGATGCTGATCATATCAAATGGCACCCTGCCAACAAGAAATGCTTGGCAGTGGTGAAGAACACGATAGAGCCTGCCATTCTGGGGGCAATTACAGATTTTCCCACTGTTGTTGAGTACCTAGAGAAGATAAGGAGTCAGTATACTGGCTCCTCAAAGACTTATGCTACCCAGTTGATCAAACAACTGGTTACAGAAAGGTACTTGGGAGGTGGGATAAGAGAACACATTCATTGCTTGGTTCACATAAACAACAAGTTTAAACCGATGGACATGGAGTTCAAACAAGAACACATAGTTCATTTGGTCTTTGCTTCGTTGCCGAAGGAGTTTGATAACTTTGTTGTCAATTACAACATGAATCCCGAGAAATGGGATATAGAGAAGACCATAGCGATGTGTGTTCAAGAGGAAGAAAGAATAAAGACAACACATGGTGGTTCTATCAACTATGTGAACAAGAAAAGAAATAATAAAGATATTCCCTCCTTCTCCAAGGGAAAAGAACCCCAGATGCCCCAGCAGCACAGCCAGCACAGACCAAAGTTTGGGAAAGCTATAGTAGAGAAGGATCAGTGCCTCTACTGCAAACAGAAGGGACATTACAAGTCAGATTATCCCGACTACTTAAAGATGATCATGGAGAAACGAGGTGAAAACATTACCTCACTTGTAAATGAATCCCTATATACAGATTATTCGAAATCTACTTGGTGGATTGACTCAGGAGCAACAATTTATGTTGCAAACTCTTTACAGGGATTCCGTTCAACGAGAACTACGGGAAGAAACGAAAGAAGAATTAAAGTCGCGAACGGAGTCGAGGCAGATGTTGAGGCGGTGGGAGACCTCCTCTTAGAGCTCGACACTGGCTTTAGTTTATTACTTAGAGATGTGTTTTATGTCCCCGTGATACAGAGAAACTTAATAAGTGTGTCTCGTCTAGATGATGATGGATTTGGATGTCGTTTTGGAAACGACATGTGTGTAATAGAGTTTAATGATACAGTTGCTACTATTGCTTTCAGAAGAAATGATCTTTATTTTTTATCGCTACGTGAAAGTGTGAATTCCGTATGTGATGTGAATGCGACTGTATCTCCAACTACAGATAATAACAGAAAACGAAAGAGAACTCAAGACACGTCGTCGAAATTATAGCACTGTCGTTTAGGCCATATTTCGAGGGGGAGAATAGAAAGGCTGGTTAAGAATGAGATTCTACCTCCTCTTTAGTTCTCAGACTCAGACAAATGCATTGATTGCATAAAAGGAAAATATGTAAAGATAACAAAGAAAAATGCTGAGCATAGCGCAGGTGTTTTAGAATTAATTCACACAGATATCTGCAGTCCGTTCTCAGTTAAAAGCATAGATGGTTATAACTCGTTCATAACGTTCACAGATGATTATTCCCGCTATGGATATATTTATCCAATAAAAGAGAAATCAGAAGTATTGGATAAATTTAAAGAATTCAAGGCTGAAGTTGAGAATCAGCATAATTTAAAGATAAAAGTTGTCCGTTCCGACCATGGAGGGGAATACTACGGTCGGCATACCCCATACGGACAGGTTCCAGGACCTTTTGCGATGTTCCTCACAGAACAAGGAATAGTTGCCCAGTACTCTCTGTCGGGCAATCCTCAGCAGAACGGAGTAGCTGAAAGATGGAACCGTACCCTGATGGATATGGTACGAAGCATGATCAGCTATTCTACGCTACCAGTGAGTTTATGGATGGAGGCGTTGAAAACCGTTGTCTATATTCTCAACAGAGTACCCAGTGAAGCGGTGCCTAAAACATCGTATGAACTGTGGACAGGAAGGATACCCTCACTGAATCACCTACGGGTGTGGGGGAGTCCTGCTGAGGCAAAGATATTTAACCCGACCATTGGAAAATTGGATCCCAAGACAGTGAGCTGCCATTTTATTGGTTATCCAGAGAAATCAAAGGGATATCGTTTCTACTGTTCAGACAGATTTACAAAGTTCGTAATAACGAGACATGCTACCTTCCTTGAAGAAGAGATGATTCGGGGAAGTACAGCAGTTTGAAAGATTGATCTTGAAGAGAAGCGGGTGTGCGCACCTACTCTGATGATTCAGGAACCATTTTTGTCACTGCCTACTGAGACTGCACCAGCAGTACGAGTTACTGCGATGCCAGTTCCCGAAGTGATCCCTTCTGTGGCAACACAGAGTGAAGATGTGGAACCTGTCCTTCAATATCCTATAGATAACAACATTGCCGCAGATCAGGGGGAGCCACGACAGTTTCCAGCAGAGAATGTTCAAATAGAATAGGCTCCTAGAAGATCTCAAAGAGAAAGAAGATTGGCTATTCCCGATGATTATGAAGTGTATAACACAGAAGAGTTTCGAATGGAAGATGATCCCATCTCATTCGAAGAAGCCATGAGAAGCAAACATTCATCCAAGTGGTTTGAAGCCATGGAAGATGAAATAAAATCGATGAGTACCAACTGTGTTTGGGACCTAAGAAGAAATTCTTAAAGGAGCCAAAACAGTAGGCTGCAAATGGGTTTACAAGATAAAATGTGACTTCAAAGGGAATATACAAAGATACAAGGCTCGTCTTGTGGCAAAAGGATTTACACAGAAGGAAGGAATAGATTACAATGAGACCTTTTCTCCAGTCTCATGTAAAGATTCTTTTAGAATCATTATGGCTTTGGTCGCACATTTCGATCTGGAATTGCACCAAATGGATGTAAAGATGGCATTCCTAAATGGGGATCTCGAAGAAAGAGTTTACATGGCACAACCCAAAGGTTTTGTCGTGAAATGAAAAGAAAATATGGGATGTCACTTAAAGAAATCCATTTATGGATTAAAGCAAGCTTCAAGACAATGGCATTTAAAATTTAATGAAACGATAAAGAGGTTTGAGTTTACAGAGAATGTTGAGGATAATTGCATTTATGCAAAGTTCAAAAGAGGGAAATATATTTTTCTGATACTATATGTGGATGACATTCTGCTAGCGAATAGCGATGTCAGTCTGCTATTAGAAATAAAAGAATTCTTGTCATCGAATTTTGACATGAAAGATCTTGGTGAAGCCTTATTTGTGCTAGGTATTGAGATTCACTGAGATAGAAGAAATGGGGTACTAGGTTTGTCACAAAAGACATACCTACAAAAGATTTTAGAAAAGTATAGTATGCATGCGAGTAAGCCTACTCCTGCTCCGATAGTCAAGGGTGACAGATATGGAGACTTTCATAGCCCCAAAAATAATTATGAAAAAGAACAGATGAAAACTTTTCCGTATGCTTCGGCAGTCGGAAGTTTACAGTACGCTCAAGTGTGCACACGCCCTGACTTAGTCTTTGTCACAAATGTGCTTGGCAGATTTCAAAAAAATCCAGGTCTAGAACACTGAAAACTTGTAAAGAAAGCCTTGCGATATGTGAAAGGCACAAAAGACCTCATGCTAACATACAGAAAAACCGACTCATTAGAGATTAAAGGATACGCAGATTCAGACTTTGCGGGAGATGAAGATGACAGAAAATTCACGACAGATTATATCTTCATTCTCGCAGGGGGAGCTATATCGTGGAAAAGCTCAAAACAATCGGTCACAGCAACATCGACGATGTATGTTGAGTTCATAGCATGCTATGAGGCCTCCTGGCAGGTAGAATGGTTAAAGAAATTTATAGCTGGCTTAAAAGTGGTGGACAATATAGAAAGACCACTAAAGATGTACTGCGATAACCAGTCAGAAGTGTTTTATGCTCATAACAACAAGAAGAGCACGACTACCAAGTCGATACAGATAAGATTTTATTCAATAAAAGACAGAATCTAGGATCACACCATAAGTCTCGAGCATACAAGAACAAAAGATATGCTTGCGGATCCGCTAACAAAGGCCTACCACCCAGCATGTTCATGGAACACGTAGCCGGCACGGGAATGAGGTACAACCTATGATCTCTGGATAATAGAGGCCCAAAAAGATTATAGAATCTATTTTTGAACAGAGGCGTGTATTCTGGCTATTGATTCTATCGGCAATTGCGCGTGACGATGAGATGTGCCCTATACATAAATCTGTGATGAGATAAGAAAAATAGAAAAGTAAAAGGAAAAGGTAATGTGAGATCAAGGGGGAGATTGTTGAATTGATCTCTGACCCCTAAGGCCCAAAGGCCTTGGGCCCTTGATCCGCGCCCTGATCGGGGGCGCCGAACCCAACTATTGTTGGTGGACCCCCGTTGCCAACGCCACAATAAGTAGAGAGGTGGGGGCCGGAGGCATGCATGACGAGGTTCACCGTGACCCCAATCCCCACCTACACTCAAACCCTAGATCGATCGAGAGGGGGCGCTGCGGCGGCGGGAAGCGCCACCGGCACTGCACGGCCTCGACCGTCGCTGCCCTAGCGCGGATCTGCACCGACCTCGGCACAGCGCGTCGCTGCCTAGCGCAGACTACACCGACGAACGCGCAATGGCGTCCTCGGCCGATCAAGGTATACTCTTGGTTCTCTCTGTCGATCTCATCTAGCACACACACGCACACCAGTGAATGCATCTAGAAATCCAATCCCGAGTTAATGCTACTGCTAGTGATCCTAGATTAACCCCTACCATGGGGTTGCCAGGACGCCGGTGGTCACCGGCGGCCTTAGAGGGGGTGGAAGGGAAGACCGGCGGTGGTGGCGGGTTGTGGGACGGCGGGTTGATAACCGGTGGGTTAGAGGAATCGGACGGACGGGAGAGCTCAATCGGAAGTGATTAGCGGTAGCGACGGAGGCAGGGGAAGATGGGAGAGCAGAGATGAAAATTAACTGCGATATAACCGGCGCACATCGCTGAATGCGATGAATAGACAAAAAAAAATATTTCATGTCCCGATCAGGATCACGACCGGCCTCATCGGTATCAACACAAGCTTTACCAGAGCTCCTCGATGCGTGGCCGGGAGATGCAACGTTGTTGCTTTGTAGTTTTGCATGATTGCAGCTGCAGGATCAGCCGATAAAATTGCAATCCGGGCTTGCGCGCTGCCTGGCCAGCCGCGATCCCGCAGTCATTGCCCCGGGGCAGATCCAATTTCCCTCGACAGCAGCTCCGCCGTGGGCCACGGCGGGCGACCGGGATCCGTCGCTACCGGTGGCGTTGAAGCCTGCGTAGGATACAGGTTGGGGCGGTATGTGCAGTTGGACACAACTGATTACAGATTACTGCGCGCTGCAAACAGAGCAACAGTAGCAAGTGCAGGAGTGGCAGCGAGCCAGCAACTCTGCCTGAAGATGCAGCCAGGTGGGGCCGGTCAGCGGTCGGTGATGAAAACTGGTGGATGAATTACAGTGCCGTGTCAAGCGTTGGTGAAAGAGTATGCTACTGACAGGTCAGGATTGTAGATCTAAAACCATTGTTTCTACGTGGCTACGTTTGGCTCGGACTGTGGCAGGTAATCCCGTAGAAGGACGGTATCAAGTGCGCCTAAATGGCCGTTTAATCTGTTTAATCCGTTTAAACGGCGTTTGTTTAAACAGTAAATAGAGATCACCTGTGTCGTTTAGGCCCTAAACGGTGAATTAAACAGTTGGACCGTTTAAACCCGTTTAAATCGTTAAAACCTGTCTAAACCGTCTAAACCGAGTCAAGTTAAACGTGATTAAATGAGCTAAATAACCATTTAATTCATAATTTAGTCAATACGAGGATTACAACTACCACAATCAATATCGAACTAATTAGCATTTAGCATCGTAAGTATATGAAGTGTTGTGGGATTTAAATTTCTTCCAAAAAAATTATTTTGTAGAATACTTACTTTTTACATGTGCAAATATGTAGACTTTCTAGAATATTTGACATTTACGTACATAAATATATATTTTAGTGTTACTATGCCAAACCATTTAGCCCGTTTAACTCCGTTTAAACACCGTTTAAACGGACTAAACGCTAAACAAAGGGTGACGGACTGTTTACCGTTTAATGTTTAGGATAACATTGATCAAGTGGCACTCCATATTGATAGTGGCAAAACAGTAGTAGCTAGTACGCTGAGATGAGATCGTCAGAATACCATGCTTAAGCGTACAACAGCTCAACATCTCCCATTCATATGCACTTGGGCAGGGGTTCATGGCTGAGCATCAAGAACAATTGCACCTAACAGAGTGCGAGACGATACTTATGAAAGATTGCAAGAGCAATTTCCTCTTGGAGCTAGCACAAATTGCAAGAGTGCAGAACTGCAGATGCACCTTGACGACTGCAATGTCCCATTGATAAAGCATTATGAACACTTTTCTTTAAAAAAAATCTTTGCGACATAACTGGCTGACTATATTGTATTGTTCTGAGCATTACCATCTTAGCATACACCACCATGGTGGGGAATGACGAAGATACGTAATGCTTGTTCATCACTGCATGAATTAGATCTTGAGCTTCAGCTTGAAAAGGAACAAGGTTACAGCAACAACCTGCTTTTGTGTGCTCTTGTTTCTCGGTTATTTGAGCAGCAGAACAAAATATCCGAACTAGTTTTCTTTCTTTAATGGGGTTAACTTGATATAAGTGAAACAAGCCAAGCCCTGTAGCAGCCTATCATTAGATAGTTCCCACAAATTCATTAACCTTTTAAGGAACAAAGACACACCTTTCCTCTTCAATTTGTTTTTTGTTTTCTTCCTTGTATTTCCATTACCCACATCAAAGCATCCCTCTCCCAGGTTCTCACAAAAACAAACAAGTGAGCATGAATACAGAATGCAACAAAAGAACTCTCATCTCTACAGCACGCGGAGTTCATGATTCAATTCCGCTATCTACCTCAACCAATCAGCCAATAACCAATACCATCACCGGACCATCAAATAGTTTTGCACGCCCAAGACTTTTGTGAACTGCGAAAAAACTCAAAATCCGCTGCAAGTCAATTGGCTTTTGCCATTTTAGGGGGCCAAACATGGTCCATGTTTTCTCTTGCTTCTTTGAATCCTCAAAACAACTTGGGCATACCAATTCTTCCGAGTGGCTGAATTAGATTGACATGCTTGAAGCAATAGTTGGAGAGTGAAGCACCTGACCATGAGACCAATCATCTGCAAATCCTTCTCCTTTTGCTTGCTGATGGAGCTTCATCGTGTACTAGAGCAATTCCTACACTGACGCCATCACTTTGTTGGCTTTCGCATGCAGCTACATCCAGCACACCTATAGGGCTATGCTGCTCGGGGAAAACTGAAGAGCCAATTGACTTGAGAATAATGTCTCCCATACCAATCTTTTCTTGAATCACTTCATAGCATCCTAATATCCTCTCCTACATTGTATGAGTGCATGTAAGCAGATCAGGAAGCATCGAAGTATACTTGAAATCAAGGCATAAGCTAAGAACTTCATAATTGAAATCAAGGCATAAGCTAACAACTTTAATATCCTAATTTCTATAATCCAACAAACCATATTGCATTTCTTGATTGTGGTGATGTATATGCAATACCTTTCTTAATTGTTTGCAACAAGTCACCACACTCTCAAGTACTGAACTGACATATTTCCCCAATGCCACAAGAGCCACACTTGCGGCAATCTCTGACGGTCTGAATGCCATGAATTCAGCAGCTGCAGACCAAAATTTGCCCATCTTTAGGAATTGATCACCATCACATTATACTAAACAAGTGCTGAAGGGTACACACACTTGTACTAAGAATCATACCTTTAGATGTGCTCAAGATAAGTTGAAATGAGCGAGCAAGTATGATTTCGGATACCGCATCACCATCACTGAATTTGTGAAGATAGTAGTCAATAAATGAGCAAGCAGTCACAGCTTGCATCCTCCAACTCAGGGTGTTGAGCACCGCATGCTCCATCCTGTGCACAGTCGTAGGATCAAATACATACTCCGCATCGACCACCTATCAAGCCATTGACTTCAACAACTTGAGAAAACACATAATGTATGCAGATGTGTCACATAATCCTTAACTGTCCCTCAAAAGAATAATCTATAACTGCACTTGCCTGCAAGTCTAAAGGATTTAGGACAATTGTTTCCTCCATTTTTGCAGCCAAGGACAATACAGCCACTGCTAAGAGTTGTGTCACCCAAGCTCTCCCTAGCTGCAATCAGAAGCATTTGCACAATGACTTGGCATTTATCTCAGCAAAATCAAGATACCCGGACAGCAAGAAATACATGTAGAGTCCTTACAGGAAAATCGCACAAAGAGAGGAACCGATCTAGGTAGTTCACAGACAAGACAACCGTCAAAGGTCCGAACTTGTAAAGCTCATGGACCTATTCACCATATATAACAAAGAACAGATTCGATCAATCACCAAGTTGAGGACAGGTAAATCAACAAGTACCAAATCAAGAACAGACAGCACAATGAAGCATTAAAGGAGACAACTTTTATCCAGATTCTCCGCATCGAATCGCATCCTGAACACCACGAATCAGTGAAATAGGCAGGGAATGGTTCACCTTCCAAATCCAGTCAATGGCAGCGCTCCTGACGGCCACCAAATCCAACCCGCCAGGTTGCTGCAGGAGCCGCTGGGCGTAGCCCTCCATGGGCAGGTGCCCCTCCTCCCTCTCCAGGAGCTCATCGATGAAGCTCTCCGACTGCAGCGGAAAGTCAATCAACAAGAACCCAGAAGAAGCGTCGGCATGGCGCGACGGCGGCCGAAGAACCCACGAAATCTCCTCGCTCTCCTCCTCAAGGTCGAAAACGGTGGTGCTGTCCTCTGAGCAGAGAAGCATGGATGCAGCGAAGTCGAACCTTGGCGTCATTCTATAGTGCCCAAGAACCACACTGCTTGGTACAAGCTAATGCGGCAGGATTGCAGAGTGAGTAATCTACTGATATCGCTCTATTGCTTTGCGGTTCTACTATGCTGTCTCGGTTTGCATCCCCTCCTCCCTTCCCTACTAGCTTCTCATCTACTTAGTTTTATTCTAGACACCAAGAAAAGAATCTCTGTTCTTTTTGCTTGTGTTCTTACCAGATGAGAAGAGAAGGGGAAGAAGACGGGGGAAGGAGAGGAGGCTACTGTAGTGGAGAGGGAGAGGCAGGGTTTTGTAGGATCCCTCTGAGAGAGAGGGGCTCAGGGGGCACACTGTGAACTTTGCCATGTCAGAGGTCCCTCTCGAGAACTATTTAGCACAAAAAATTCAGGTGCAAGTGAAAATAGGGGAACGTACAGGGGTGGAACACGAAGAAAATTTTGGGGTGTAGTTTTGTTTTGGATTCTTCCGAGGTGAGCCTACACCCCTTGTTGGCCCGGATCCTCTGCGCGCTCGCGTGGTGTGCGCCTATCTCACGGTTTCTTCATCGCGCACAGTACGGCCGTGCTGACGTACTGTCAATGTGATTGTGTATTCCGTGGTACAGTATGTCATCATTTCTTTACTGATTTATATATACTTCGTGTTGTATTCATGAGCAGAGAATCTTTGCTTCATTTTGCACCGTCTCGTCCGTTCCCCCGGGCAAAAGACACTGCACTTCATTGCACCCGGCTGTTGCAACTCAGGGCATTTATGGAGCTGAGCTGAGGTATGAGCAGCTGCTAGGCATTGACCCAAATCGTCATGGCACGTGCTACTAGGCAACGAGATGTGCTCATCTTCAGGAATTCAACGTGCGAACAAATTCTCTCCTACATCTGCTGCATCACTCTCATCAGTTCCACTCCTACTCATTGTTCAAGAGTAGTGGTAGAAAAATCCTACTTCTACCGAATAGGTGAGGTGATCACCAGAAACTGTAGAAACTTAAGGCGTACGCGTGAGCTGTTGTAAGAAAAAAAACATTTACAGTATATGGTAGAAGATGTTTTTCTTTACAAAAGAGTTACTAATAGAGATGTGAATTGCAAGTGCCGAAGGAGCTAGAAGAAGCCGAGCGGGCAGTTTGGTCATTGCGTCGCGCCGTCTCCGTCTCCGTCTCCATGTGGGCGCTCCAGCCCGCGGGCTGCAAAGATCGACGCACAGGCTGCCAGAGCACGGGCTGCAGGCCTGCAGCGGCCAGCGGGGCACTCCTGTGCGAGGACGTGCGTCTCTTTTTCCGCGGCGCGCGCGGTCAAAGTGAGCAGTTCCATGCTTTCCTCTGCTCGCGACGTCATCGACCTCTTGTCGCCATACGGGTGAAAAAAACAAACGAGCAAAACTTTCGCTCGTTTGGGGCAGTTTGGCTTGGACAGTTTTTCTTTTGATTTTACGGCAGCAGCATAGGCTGTTAATCATGAGCAGAATTACTTACAGGCGCCAGGTAGTCAATGTGACATCTAAAGAGTAGAAAGTAGAAACCTGAGCAAGGCCACAAGCACGTCCTCATTGACAATGCTACCTTCAGTCATTAAAACAAAATATTTTGGACAAAAAAATTGTTGAAAACAAAGACGAACATTTTTGTCAAAATTATGGGATGCAGAGAACAAGTTGTTATTCTTGTCCAAACATAACATCTTTGAATGCCTAAAGTTAACACGAAGACCAAGTGCAAGTGCTCATCATTTACAATGGACCAGAGTGACAAATAACAAAATGTCACTTCCTCTATTTTTTTTACAATGGGTATTTTATTTCGTTACGACAAGACTTTGATAAATGGTTATTCTAAAATATGCATTATGCAATACAAAAATATAATCATAAGCAAGTATTTTAAAATACTAATCTAATGACATCAATTTTGTTACAAAAGATATATATTAATAGAGTAATTGAGGCCTTGTATTTTGAATTCCTTAATTATATTCGTCTAGAGTGTCGTTTCATTGAATTACATTTCTATATGCCTGTAATTTTGACTATACCCGCCAATAAAATGTCTGCTTGCTTTTTTATCATATTTTACATGTTCAATCGGCTGCCATGACTTCAAAGGATGCAAGTGGGTACCCAATGTTGTTTTATGGGTCAACTAAATAATTACGATGGCATGCCATCCTAGTTCATTTCTCCTCCTAAATTAAATACGTATAATGCCATCCTAATTCATTTTATCAATTTTTTGGGTTGACCCAATGACCTAAAATAAATATAACTTGCATCCCTAATGACTTCATCTGCAGCATGGTTAAATTTCATGGCAAATGCGCAATGTATAGAGTGATAATAATTCATATCACTGAAATCCTTATCTCATCCAGTGTAGCTAGATACAATGGTGCTGATGCTCATGGGCGGATTTATGGGGTTGCAGGAGGGCTGAGCCCCTCGTACTGTCAAGAACTTCATTGGAGGCAAAGGGGAAGGAGGAGGAGGAGGAGGAGGAGAAGGGAGGAAAAAAGAAGAAGAGAAGGCAAAGGAGTGACCTTGTCCTAGACTCCACATCTGCCTCCACCACTGCTGATGCAAAATTCTTGACGGTTTGGTGTTATGTTTGAACTCTTTTTAATTGAACAGGTAGAGCTCCTAGTTACAAAAAAAAGGAAAATTGCCACCAAGTGCCATTGACCTTGATTAGATTGCACTAATATTATGAGAATGAGCTCCCTTTTGGGAACAAGAAAGCTGAAACGATCCTGGGAATCTGATACCCATACAAAAGCTGGTGGCACTGGCACACCCTTTTGCAACATTACAAATCATCAGTTGCCCTTTCTATTTCCCTTTTGCGTGGTTTCCTGATATTGATATCATGATATGCTATTACTGTTAAAAAAGTTTTTTCAACTTTGGTTTCCTTTTTCTCCCTTTGGATTGCATTTCTTTAAAGAATTTGCTTCCGTTTTCTCCCTTCCGCAGAATTTGCACTTTTGCGTTCTGACTTTTCTCACCGATCTCTCCTGCCTAGGATCATCCTGCCTAGGCTCGCTGCAATTGCCACTATTCGGATGCACACTGTGAACTGCTGATGCTACACCTCGGCACTGGCAACCCACTGCGCCATCCGCTGCATGTGCACACACTGTAGAGCCCTACTGCAGCTGCATCCTGCAAATAGTCCCAAGCAGAACTGTAGCGGATTAATCGAGCTGTATGGTTCAGAACTGGATCCTTCATTCACCCCTGTTGTCGTAGGATGGTTTGTCTCATTCTAAGGCTAGTATATCATTGTCATACAACTCAAAAGTGTTGGGTCGAACGCTCGAACCAAATGGAGCAGCGAACATGATTACGGGACCAGGTTATTTGCGTGTCTTGGAGTTACACTTCTATGCAAACGGGTTGGACACAGCGCCTTCTCCGGATCGTTTCGACGCCATCGTGTCGTGCAGCCGCTTCGCTTCGCTCGGAGGGTCACGGCGTCACGGGCCCGGCTCAAAGACGCGGGCGCTGTGGCCGCGGCTGTCTGGCTGGTGGCTGCCATGGCTGCAGTCAGACAGTGCACGCTGCAACGGTTGTCCTGCTGCGGATCGAGTTCTGCAGCCCAGTGCTGGATTGTGGCCGTCAGATCAGATCAGATCCCAGCCGTACCCGTAGGCAAGCGGCGATCTTATCTCGTTGTACACGGTACACCTCTCCTCACATACGTACGCACAGGATCCGGCAGATGTACGTCCTCAGGAATCGTAGGACTGAGGTATTGTATCTGCGTGCAGTGCAAGGGGCGCTCAGTGTTCAGCATTGACCATTCATAATCACAGTTCGGTTTCAGACAACTGCTGTCTGCTGGCACGCATTTGACCCGCTGTCCGTAACTGAACCAATAACGGTCAAATTAAGGGAAAAATAATAAAACCATAACATATGTCACTGGTGGCGCGAGATTCTCCGTAATCCATCTCATTGCAAAATGCTCGACTCTCTGGTCTACTTTTGTTTTAAAAAAAATAGGCCAATGAGCACTGATTCTGCCTATTTTCATAGATGTAAAGTCACCAAATTAGGCATGCCCACCTCTTCATTGGGCAGCCACACTCCCTCTGCATATAAACATATGGATGCCATACAGCCCGTGAAAAACCCTCCTCCCCTACCTTCGACGGCCTTAAACTCACCATGGTAAAGTATGAAATGAATGCGAGTGTTCAGAAGAATTAAATACCTAAGAAATTCGTAAACTTCAAGGGACCAAGATCAGTGGCCGGGGAGGGGGGCCAAGGCCCTCCTTGTAGTGTCCATCAATCCAATTGTCATTGTCATTGTCTTCAGCAATGTCTTGCTGTCGCTTCAGACCCATCTCGTTGATCGACGTCTCATCTTTTTCCCATGCACATCGCCGCAAATGTACAGATCTTCTCCACCCCGCCGAATCCCAATTTGTCCAAACCAATCTCTAGTTTTGTCGGTTTGATTTGTGTTATAAGATGATGAAATATGATACGGTAGCATACTGATAGCACCTAATTCCCCAATCCTTTGCTGTTTCTAGCTTCGGTATATACTACTCTTTTTAAGACAAGATGGAGAGGAAATTAGATAACGATAAATTACATAATAATTATATTCGACATATTTAGTACTTCCATTTTCTTCTACTTCACTGCCAAAGGATAGCTTCGATTGCTTCTGTGACCTTGCCATAAAGACACGAAAATTACGATGAAAATCCCCGTTTAGCAGGGGTAGCCCCATCCCCTTGTCCAGATCATGTCTCCGCGCTCTAACCAAGATGTAGGAGATGTAAGCGACTAAAGCGAATCACCGTATCAGTGTTACTTCCTCCGTTCTAAATTGTAGATCGTTTTGATAAATTTAGATACAAAGCTTTTAGTATGAACCTAGATAAACGTTATATCTAGATGTATAGTAAAAATTATATATCTAGATTTGTCAAAACGACATATAATTTGGAACGGATGAAGTAGTGGATAGCAAGACCAATCTCAATGCAAATTTTATGGGAGTTTCATTCTCGTTAAATGGCATGCCATATAGGCAAAATTGGTGATATGGCATATAATTTACGTAGAGAGAGAGAGAGTGAGGAGTTAGGATAACAGGCGGGAACGGTATGATTAAAGTTTAAATGACTTAAATGACACAACGCACTATTTTTTTTTTTGGGAAAAATGCAGGCATTGTAAGAAGACAAGACATTCACTCTTGTGAGAGACGGCATTCCAGCCCAAGCCCGCAAGCCAGATGGAACGAATGAACGGGCCCCGAAAAAAAGGCCCAAAACATATACGCGCCGCCCCAAACCAACAACAGCAACATCCATCATCGCGGCCGCCGCCAAAAGCTCTCAAATCAGAACAGAACAAACAACAGAGCAGACGCAGCGCGATGGCGTCCCCCGTCTGCACCACCAACGCTGCCGCCGGCACCCGCGCGGGCCACGGTCTCCCCGTCCCGCGCGGCGGCCCGCCGCCGCCCTCCGCGCCCGCCGCCCTCCGCCGCCGCACCCTTCCTACGCGAGGTACCAAGGGGGAGGGGGAACAAACTCGTCAAAATACGCGCCGGTTTCGCCGCCCGCTCGCTTCGGAATTGACGGCCGTTTCAGCTGTTTTATAACAAACAGTTTGAATACCATATCATGCTCAACTAATCAACCGGAAACAGCATATTGTGGGATGCATCACCCAAAAATGTCACTGCGAAATGTTAAATCAGTTTGCTGATGTGACGTGGGGATTACTTTGGCCTGTGGTGCCATTGTGCACAGAAGGACTTTAATCAGCCTTATTAATACTTGGCATGCAGTTCATGCTTAAAGAATACTACGGATATGCAGGACTAAGCTGTATAAAAATGCTACAACATTTTAGCGAATGGGGAAAACCAATGAAGATAAGTGGTTCTGATGTGATTAAGGTTGGAATGACAGCTCTAGAAGTCCTAGTATGTTATGAAGTTGGTAAACTTTAATTGAAACAGAGGTCAGCAGGGTAATTGCTACAGCTTTTCTATTGTTGTTTTTGTGCTTTGCAACTTACAATTTAGAAATAAACTTAGTTTTATCACCAATATAAATATATGGCATGGTATGGTACATAGAGTGATTATAGTATTAGGACTCTCAACAGTTCCCTTTATTCCAATCGGAACTTTGATCATAAGGATGCTGAGTGATTAGAGTATTAGGACTCTCAACAGTTCCTTTTATTTCAATAGGAACTTTGATCTTAAAGACGCTTCTGTACCTGAACGTTCAAGGGTTCATTGTCGTGTTTTGGTTGTACTCCCTCCGCCCCAAATTATTAGTCGTTTTAGCTTTTTTAGGTACATAGTTTTTTCTATATATCTAGATATACGTTATGTCTAGATATATAACAAAACCTATGAATGTAGAAAAGCCAAAATGGCTAATAATTTGGGATGGAGTGAGTATATCCTGTGATTCGTCATTTTCTTTACCTGATGGGTGATGGCTCCTTGTGCGCTATTTTTCTTACTCCAGCTGGGCTTCAAGGAGATTTCTACATATGCGATATATGGCACTGGTGCTTTCTTTGCTGGGTGGTTCCTGTCAGCTGTTGTTTCAGCACTTGATTCCATCCCCTTGGTTAGTAGTTATCAAGTTTTGCATAAACGCACAATCCTTTGCCCCATCGAAGTACTTGTAACTGATTGTAGTCCTGCATATCTGCAGCTCCCAAAGATTCTGGAAATCGAGGGCCTTGGGTACACCATTTGGTTCGGCACACGGTATCTCCTTTTCAAGGTATGCGTCTATGTGTTTATAAAACAGGATTCCTTGTTAAAATTGTGGGTTGTGGGATCTACTATCAACCACTTATTAGTTAACACCGTTTGTACTATGTTGAGGCTTCTGAACTATGTCTTCACTATGTCCAGGAAAACAGAGATGAGCTGCTCGTCAAAGTCGAGGATCTCAAGAGGAGAATTTTTGGATCCTGTGATGAATGATAAGTTAGCATGCGATTGGGCTTTAGTGCCGTTTACAGTTTGTTAGGCCTTTTCAATCTTGACGCTGAAACAGTAATGGCGGCACCTTTGATGTCCACTGCTGTTTCTCGACCATGTTTCAGCTGTTTTTTCAGCTCGCGTTGGAAGATAGATGCAATGCATCATGGATTCACAGCCAATTTTGTCAGATTTTTCATTTACGTCTCACATGAAAAATAAAAATTATTGGTTGGGAAGAGGGATTTTTTTCGAGTATGAGTAAACTTTTTTTTTTAAAATCTAGGCAGGAGCACTGCCGATGTATTTAAGAAAGAAAGCAAGAGTTAACAGTTATTACAAGAAGTTACGATTACATGAAACAGATAAAACTCCTCGACTCATTAAGAAAACAACTAAGACACCACCGGAGTGCCACAAACTACCCTCCTAAGATTAACTTCTTCTCTGATCATTTGAAAAACTTAAGGTGGCTGCAGCGCCTTCTCATCAAACACCCTTCGATTTCTCTCTTTCCAAATATTCTAAGCAGTATAGAGTTGAATCGCAGCGACAGAGCGTTTTTGAACTAGTGGTAGCATCTCCAATCTTCTCTTCCATCAATCCTCGATCCCCATTATGCCCAACATCCAATTACTTACCAGTAGCCAAACTTGTTTGGCATAGCTGCAATGCAAACATAGGTGAGCCCCTATTTTGGGTTCCTGATCACATAAAGCACAAACGGGATTACACGGCTAATGCCTAGCCATCAACTTGTCAGCTGTTAAAATCTTTCTTTGAACTAGAAGCCAGCCAAAAAATCTATATTTCCCCTCCGCATGTGCGCTCCAAACAACTTTAGCATCAAAGGTACAGTAAGTTCCTTTCAATTGCGCATGGTAAGCTGACTTTGAGGTGTAGTGGCCATTTGCAGTCCATCTCCAAATTATCTCATCCGGTCTGTCGACTAGTTGTATTTGCTGCACAGCATCCCATAGCATCAGAAATTCGGCCATTTGTTCAACAGAGCCCATTCTCCAGAGCCCCCTTATCCATTGATGGTCTGCAATATCCTCTTTTACAGTTCTATTTTTTCTCCATGCCAGCTTATAAAGTCCAGGTGCTATGTCCCTTGGTGCTCTCCCATTCAACCAACTGCAGTTCCAGAAAGTTGCTCAATTTCCATCCTCCAGATGTACTATTGTGCTGACTCTAGATAGCTGTCTGTCCTCGTTATAAGTATGAGTAAACTGCTGAATATGCTGTTACACTATCCACTTTGCATTTCAGCAGGAGAGTCCAATCTCCAATGTCAAAACTCCCAACAAAACATGCTGTCCACAGCAAGTGTGCGAAACTGTCACGGTGCGGCTATGCGGTACGCCGGTATGCGCCCACGCCCAAACCGTCGCCATTTCAGCCGGCCGCGCGCATCTCGTCACTTCCGTTCGGCTCCTCACCGTGAACGCCGATACGGGGGCAAACCATCCGCGCCACCGCCGGCCGACCATGAAACCCCCGCCCGCTCCCACCAAGCCGGCGCTCCCCTGGATCTCCCCGCTCCAGTACCGCAGCCCCGCCCGCGGCGCGCTGCCCTCCCCGTCGCCTCCCCCCCCTCCTCCCGCTCCCTCCCCTCCGCCGCCGCGGTATCTCCACCACCCGGAGCTCGCCCGCCTCATCGCCTCCTCCGCCTCGGCGCAGCGCGCGCTCGACCTCTTCAACGCGGCCTCCTCCCAGCGCGGCTTCTCCCACACGCCCGCCACCTTCTCGGCGCTCCTCGTCCGCCTCGCGCGCGCGCGGCTCTCGCGCGCCGCCGCCGCCGTGCTCCGCCGCGCGGCCTCCGCGCCCTGCCGGTTCCTGGAGCCGCAGCTCCTGCCGCTCGCCCGCCTCCTCCCGCCCGACCACGCGCTCGCGCTGCTCCGCCTCATGCCCGCGCTGCTCGGCAAGACCCGCGTCTCGCACAAGGCGCTCGCCGTCTGCCTCGACCGCCTCGTCTCCTCCCGCGGCTGCCCCGGCGTCCTCGACGAGCTCCTTGCCGACCTGAGCGATCCCCGCAACAAGTACCTCCCCAGACCCAACACCTGCGTCTACAACATCCTCATCAAGCACTATGTCAAGAGTGGCGAACTGGAAACCGCGTTCAAAGTGCTCGACGAAATGCGCGAGTACACCTGCGCTGACGTGAAGCCAAACTTGGTCACCTATTCGACCTTGATCAGTGGGCTCTGCCGTGGGGGTAAGATGAAGGAAGCCTTTGAAATGTTTGAGGACATGATCGAGAAGGACCGCATTGTGCCGGATCAGCTGTTGTACAATGTGATCATCGATGGATTCTGCAGGCTGGGGCAGGTGGAGAAGGCGCATGCCATCTTTGGATTCATGAGGAAGAACGAGTGTGAGCCAAATGCCTTCAACTATGCCACTCTGATTAATGGGCACTGTAAGAAAGGGGACATTGAGGCAGCGAGGGTGGTGTTTGAGGAGATGAGGAGTGCTGGTGTGGAGCCTGATGCTGTCAGCTACACGGCGCTGATCGGCTGCCTTTGCAGACATGGGAGTGTGGATGAGGGTATCAATCTTGTTCTGGAGATGAAGGAGAAGGGTTGTAAGGCTGATGTTGTCACATACAATCTGGTGATTGAGGGCCTGTGTAAAGATGGGCGGACGGTGGAGGCAATGGACCTGTTTGAGAGTGTGCCACTGGAAGGAGTTCAGTTGAATGTCGCGAGCTATCGGATTGTGATGAATTGCCTGTGCTCCCGTGGGGAGATGGATAAGGCAGTTGGCTTGCTGGGATTGATGCTTGGACGAGGGTTTGTACCTCACTATGCAGCCTCAAACAACATGTTGATTGGTCTATGCGATGCTGGGCGCGTAGCAGATGCGACAATGGCATTGTATGGATTGGCTGATGTGGGCTTTATGCCAGAAGCTAGTTGTTGGGAGAGGCTTGTCAAGACTGTGTGCCGGGAGAGAAAGCAAAGGAGATCTACTGAGCTACTGGATGTCTTGATTGGTGTAGGTTGAGGAAATGAAGTCACAGCAGCATGGATTGTTTGACTGATTTGATAACCCAAAGGAAGACAAGGTTAGAGCCAGGTGCGAAGATCTCTCTGATAATGCAGTGATGATACTGGCAAGAAATCACGTCTACAAAAGATGAACAAGCACGGATGTCTCAAACACAAGAATTTTTTCCCTCGACCTGGGAATTTGGGATACTTCCCTTTTCCATTACACAATGGAAATAACAGCAGCCTTACAGGACTGGATGCATGTTCAGCAAGGAAGAAAATGCTGCAAGGCCTTACAGCTGACAGCAAGCAACAGGACCTAGCACAAACTTCTCTTTCAGAACAAGCTACTGCATCCAAAAGATATCAGCCATCAATTAACACCTTAGGCTAACCTTCATCATTCTCCAATCTCTAGAGAGCTTTCATTGGCGAGGTAGCCCAGCATGAGGCAGGGCACCGGGTTGGCACTCGGAGGAACCTGCCTTGCTGTTGTCTGCTCTGGTAAACAATGATGCAGTATCGGAAATAACCTGCTATGATGAGCAGTGCCGATGATGAAGCCGGTTTGGATTGCCTCAAAAGAGGTTATTTTTTAGAACTTCTTTTACTGCAAAATCGAGGGGTTTCCTTCGAAACTGTGTACCCAAAGTGTTGTGCTTTTTTATGACTGCATAAAGGGTGCCACCCATATAATTCCCCCATTTTTTTACTTCATTCATGGACTTAGTGCTTATTTAATTGACTCCTTTCGAGGTAACGCAGGCATGGTCCATGATCATTTTTTGATGCTCAGGTTCAACCTTTGTTGTTTTCTTATGTAATTTGTCTCGAAAGATACCAAGTCCTCGAATTGAAAGAGAGATTGAGAGGGATCGAGAATCCTAATTCTCGGTATTTGGAATGGATCTAATTTTATTGAGTCTGACCCATAGTGATCATTTCTCTCTGATGTTCAGTTGAAACAAGCAGGCAGCTTAATGCAGCAACTACTACATGTGGTTCCTCAATTCTCATTACATTCTCCCTTGAAACAGTTAACAACACTTGACAACTCACTAAGACGCTCCTTTTAATTTATTCAGCCAACCATTCATGCATAAATAGCAGACACTACAAATACACCCATAACTGAATACACCACGCAACAACGCCGCGTAAATACATCAATTAATAACTTACAGGCACGAAGGAGCAACGATTTGAGCATGAATCAGAGGAGCACGAAGGGGCAACGATTTGAACAGGAATCGGAGAAGGGGGCATGCAGAAGAAAGGCCAGGACGCCAACCGGGTCGCCGGGTTGGTCAGTCGCGGCATGCGGAGCTCTTGGGCTTGACGATGAACTTCATCTGCCCCATGGTGCAGTGGATGCCGCCGCGCTCCCCGCAGACGAAGTAGTGCGTCTTGCGCTTCCTGAGCACGAACTCGAAGCCCGATCCGGCGCCCTGCATGACGCCGGCCACCAGCTTGGCCGCCTTGAGGTTGCACGACTGGTAGTCCGCGGCGTTCCGCATCATGTACACGCTGTGCGCGTGCACCGTCGCGTTCGGCGGGTCGTACATGAACACTGCGGCATTCCAGCATGGAAACAAGTTCAATAGAGATCGATCTCCCCAAGTGAGGCCGATCGAGAGCCTGAGACTGAAACTAACGTGTCGGCTAGCAAGCTAAGGCCGTACGTACCCAGGGTGTCGTTCTGGAAGAAGGGGCCCTTCCTGATGACCCAGTCGGTGTAGTTGTACCCCCACGTCCACCGCGCCGCGTCCCCGACGACGAACCGCTCCGCCCGGGACGCCTCGGGCGCCAGCGCCAGCAGCGCCACGACGACGGCGGCCGCGGCCACGAGCGCCGCGCTGCCCCTCCTCGCCTCCGCCGCCATGGATCTCAGGTGCTCTCGCCGCCTCAACCGAACAGACAAAGCTAGCTATAGCGTGTCACACGCACACTCCAAGCTAGCCCAAGCGCGCACTCAGTCAGCCGCTCTACACTTGCTAGCTGATTGGACGCTCGGGTTTGTGGCTGGCATGGCATGGCGCGACGCCGAGCGGGTATATATAGGAGCAGAGCAGGAGGGTGGGTCGACCAGAGTCCACCTGCTTGATCGGTCAGGACGCGCGCGTCGCGAAGTTGACCGGCGCTCCGTGGCTCGACGACGGAGCTCGCCGGCCACCGGCGGCCGGGTCGTTAATTTTGGGAGCCTGGCCGGGGCGGGACCGGAGAGACCTGGAAGCAGGGGAGAGACAAAAAAAAAAAAGAAAGGTGACGTGCCAAGTCGTTGATTCCGGATCGCACGATCGATCGGCGACGGCGTAGTTTTCGGTTAAAGCAGCACCGCACTTTGGCGTGTGCGTGAACACACGAGGCCCGGCGGCCACTGGTGCGCCATTAGCGGGCGTGCTTAGTGGCGGTGGTCGCTGGGCCGGGCGGGGGTTGGTGAGAGGTGGAATTCGATCGCATCATCTACTAGCTACTGCTGCTGCTGCTGCTGCCTACTACGCTTAATCTGCCGTCGTGTGTGTTTGTGTTCCCTTGGTGCGGGTATTTGGCATGATTACTGTAGAGGATTAGGGCGGTGCGAGATGATTAGGCACGCCGTAATTAATTGGAACCGCATAGAAATATACATGATGTATACATGCATGCTTCATGATCACGTCATGCTGAGAGTGCTCCTTTGTTCAGTAATTAATTCAGTAGTGCCATACTTTGTGCTCCTAGTTGCCATTTTAACAGGAACTTTAACTATTTTGCCGTGTTGCATGGCTGGGGCGCGAAGTGTTTCGCTCACGACCAGCGTCAAACACTCAAAGCGAGGTCAGCTTGTGGTCAAGCATAAATAATCCGTCGACGTTTCCAGCACGGGATCTGACCATTTGGCACTCTGTTCTGTTCTGTTGGGGCCGTATCCGAAAATCGCTTACCTTTCAATCCCTAACATGCTCATGACCCATGAGGTACGTTTAACTTTGGGACACAGGCACCGATAGATTTCGTTTGTGATGCAATGCGTGCACGCTCCAGCAATCACAGCGTTAAGGGGAGATCACACGCTTGCTTGCGCTGCGAATTGCCTTAAAAATCTGCTCGCGCGCGTTCTCTGCAGCGTCACGCGTGTATGTTCGGCGGGCATCCCGGCCTCTACATCTGTAGTATACTGTACAACACAGCAGTGCGTGGTATCATGAGTTGCGTTCAAGTGTTGGTCATAGTGGTGGGCATTCCACGTACCCGAACCAATCGGTTCGGTTCGGTCCGGTCCGGTCCTTTTATTTTTGATTTGTTTTATTAAACTTTGGTTATAAAAAAACGATCGGTTCCTAAGAGTCATCAAGATTGAGAGATTTCGGTCTCGGCTATTTCAGTTCTATCTCGATAACGACCTAACCGACCAAGCTACCAAAGGATACATGCCGAGAGGCTAGCGCTTACACACATGGAACCACATTGTGCTCTGCACTGTTCGCGTAGGGTGTCGTCCACATCCACACACACATTTGTCAATTGGTGCGTCGACCAGTACGTAGCTTCGAAGACAAGATTAGAATGTGCGGAGCTCAGTGATCCCTCGCAGGTTCATGATATACAACAATCCACTGGCCGCCACTCTGCTTTCTGATCGGGACCGGCCATTCGGGAAGCGCGCGGTGGCATAGAGTGCACACCACACGTTTGTTTCAGCCTTCAGGCTGGCTGGCTGGCCACTGCTTTGTTGATCCAAGGTACATGTCCCGTATGGCTACGAGGAATGATGAGGATGCCATGTGAAGGGCGCAGCAATGGCACAGCATTTCTATCTGTGGAAACAATGCTACTATGGGCTTTGGCTAAGGAATGCGTGACGACACCCATTAACATTAGAGACGCTACCACAATCCGGCAAGGTTTAACATGGTAGGAGCAAGGTGAACACCTTAGAGAGAGAGAGAGAGAGAGTGAGAGGAAGCTTTAATGGCTAATCTCTCCATTCCAAATTATATGTCGTTTTGATTTTTTAAGATATATAATAACTTTTTATGTATTTGGACATAGCATATATCTATATGAATAGTAAATCTATAAAAGTTCAAATGATCTATAATTTGAAACGGAGAGAGTAGTAGCCAGTATGCTCACCTATGGGCTAGGATGCCTCACACGAGCCGTTCAATCTTGACTCAGAAACTTGAGGTAGCACGGCCGCATTACTGAGCTAGGTCAATGCGGTTGGAAATTGGCTAGAGGACGGTTCAAACCTCCTCTCGTCCAAGCTCTTACAGTTGGGAGTTCATTTCCCAGATGAATATTTGCAAATCTCAGACTGAAAATTGACATATATCTTTAGTTAGACGAGTATGTTTAGAACAGAACTTGAAGCATACGTGTATTATTGTTAATTGTAGTAGTTGAGTTGCCAAGGCTGGCCAAACGCGATGCCGTATATTTTTGGTACATCTTTAACGAGGTTCTTTAAATATTTTATCAATATTTGAAAATGTTTTAAAATAGTTCATATTTGAGCATGAGTGGATTTTTAAATATCTTGATTGCACCTCTGGAGATATCATACTTGCCTTTAAAAGTAGTTTCACAACATCTTCGCTATACATTGCATAAATTTTCCTTACTATTATTTTTATTTGAAGACTCTACTAGTATTTACAAATCAAAATAGAGCATTGGTGGCACCCAAACCTACACTCTTTTAGTACTGAATTAGGCAATATACAAAAAGGAGACTAGAAAGGTATTTCCATGTTAGTTTGTGGAGCTCAACCAAGAAAGACAGGACAAAGAGAAGCATTCTGTTACGCACGCGTTACGTGCACGCCAAACTTCAGCCACGGACACGCCAAAACAAGACATGGACCCAGAAGACCAAAACATGCGCAGGAAAAAACTCAAAAGCGCCGGGCCTGGTTCAGAGTCTGGCAACAAGCAGATGTGGCAGACAAAAGGCACCAAGAAAACATCACGAAAGTGAAACAAGCGCACAAAAGGTGTGAATCGTCAGGTTGGACACAACGGTCCCCAGTCCACACAAAAAAGGAACGGTCTATTGGCATGACTTACTGCAACGTATGAAAATTGCACTGTTAAGTTCAATGTCCTAGGTTTTTCATGAAGAACAGCACTGGGACACATGCACGAATTGCTAGTTTCTGTAGTAAAAGAAAACAAAAGCTTTCATCCCCCACTATGTTTCCTTCTATCTAAGATAGGGAATCTTCATTTTGCAGCACAGATTCCCTTGTTACTCCTGCAACAGATAGCACAGATTATGTCAGCATATCTAACAAGCCATTGAAGAAAAATAGCTGAATTTATGTTATAAGACTGACTCGGACCTGTCCCGGTATGTGTCCCAGATTCAACTAACCAGAGTTTCTGCCGGGGGAAAGAAACTGCAGATCAATTGTTCTCCTATACAAGATAGTAAATCAAACCATTAGCTCTATCACGTTATAAGGATAACAAAATGAATTGGTGCTAGAAAATTACTTCGCTGCTCTTATCAGGTTTTCCAGAAGGTTGAAACATCCTAGCAAAGGCCTTCCGCTCCTGATTTCTTCTGTCAGCAATCTGTAGCAGGTCTTAAACTGTCAGCAAACAACTCACATGAATTTACAATGTCATGAACAGGTTAGTAGACTGACCTTCTTCTTTGCAGCAGCCAGTTCTCTTTTGATTCCACCTAATGGTTTCGAAAACAAACCCATTAGATTAACGGTTGCATCTATGAATTACAATGTCACATAGAGAGTAAAGAGGACAAACCATCATTTGGCTCCAACTCCAGTGCGTGCTTGAAGCTCTCCACTGCTGCATCAATGTCATTAAGTGCAATGTGTGCCTGAAAATCACATCCAATGGATCAGGAAATGGACATAATCACTTAGAAACAATAAGATACTATGGGCATTAAGTGCTTTGGTAAGAAATACATTTCAGCTCAATCACACCTTGAGAGTTTGAGACATTAGCATTAATACCCAATGGGAGGACAACAAATGGCAGAACAGAACACCATGTTACTTAAGCTTTTCCTAGGGGATCATTTTCTTAAGTCAACCAGAACAGCAAAAGAAGGGCCTACCAGGTGTTCAAAGTGATAGTAAAGCTGCACCGTATTAAACCCATATTGAGATTCCTTTTTACCATTATAATCCTCACAGTTAGCTTTAAACATGGGATCGGACCAGCAATAGAGCGGCCAAATGGAGCTTAGGTCCCCTGCCGCCGCCTATATCTCTAATGCTCTTCCTTGATATTTTTTATATATATTTCTAATCATACTCTTACCGGAGGATCTATCTAACCTCAAGTCCAGTGAGCCTATGTTGTTGTGGGTCCAAACACAACGAGACTGGCCGAGATACAGGGGATAGCAGAGTCAGCTGGGCAACACTATGGCAGGCTATGGTTGGACAGGTGGCTGCACAACAACTACAAGACTATAGCAGCATTATTTCATGGTTGAGACCACCTTGCCCAGCAGGCTAGACTGTTTTTAAGGAAAGGCCCACACATGTTAGTGGATAACTACTTGTAGATGAGGACCCTGATTGGAACTAAAAAATTGGCATGAAACAGTTCAATTTCCGCATGAACTAGAAAATAAAGCGAGGCAAAAGTAAGCATGATAGTCTGTATAGTCCTTTGCCTTGTATGACAGGAAAACATCTATAAACTTAAGCGTATTTGCAAATATGTGCTTATAGGCTTTTGCATTTAGCTATATCAATTTAATATCACTATTAAACTGGAGGTTGGACAATTGGGCTACAGCCAGCGAGCTTGATGGACAGGCCAGTTCACTTAAATCTCGGTTCCTATAACCATGGTGTCAATTATCCTTGTATGCCATACAGACAAGTCATTTCAGCTGAAGTGTTCAGTAAAAACGGAAAGTTTGCACAGTGAACACTTTAAATGTGACTACGTGAGAGCACTAGAAGGTCAAACATGACACAGCATTTTATGCAAGAGAATAACTAAGGGACTGCAATGAACAATCGTACAATGTAGGAAGTAGTTTGAACTTTGAACTAAGATAGAATGTCACAAACAAAATGCAGGCATTGGCAAACAAATTATTACTAAAAAGGTTAACCGACCTGTCCTTGTCGGAAAAAAGCCTTAGCATTTCCCTCCCTTTCACGCAGTGCAAAATCCGCATCCAACAAAGCACCCTTCAAATCTCCCAACTTCAATTTGCATGCCTGAAAAAGTCATATATTTCATACATTATTTTGAGGAAACAAGCAATAATACTAGGCATGTTCAAAAGACATAGTATTATTTTATCCAATCCAAAGTAGTGTCATATTATCCTCATGTCAATTATCAGTGTACTGTATGCTGCTGAGCTAGTGCACAGAAATAAGTTAATTCACTATAGTTGTAATGCTAGAATGGTTCAGATTTCAAAAACACTGCAGACAAGAAAGATGATATGGAAAGTTCAAACAGCAGTAATTATTTTCTAGTAGACCAACAGAAAACCAAATCATAAATTTCAAGCAACTGAATTTACATGAGATTGGTTATGGGGTCTAATACAACGAGCAACGATGATGATTAAAACCTAGGGTTAGTCCAAATCGTCAACTGAAATTCAAACGTTCGTCTACTTTAAAGCTGAATGTGTACTGGATTATAAAGACAAGCAGAAGTAAGGCCTAAAGAGGGGGAACAAGTAATGGAATGCACAAACCATGTAGTGATGTAGACATCAAGTAACTCAGGGTATGCATCAATCCAAAAGCTTGGATGCTAGTGTAGAAAGATAGAATTGGGAGGCAATTGGCCACACCTCAATGTGGAGGGCGCCTTCTGTTATATAGGGCCGGCTGGCCTTGCTTTACAAGGCAAGGGTAATTCCCTTGATTTACATCTACTAAATAT
Source organism: Panicum miliaceum (assembly GCA_032594955.1). Taxonomy (NCBI): domain Eukaryota; kingdom Viridiplantae; phylum Streptophyta; class Magnoliopsida; order Poales; family Poaceae; genus Panicum; species Panicum miliaceum. Next base: position 6,479,073 of record CM064071.1, read on the forward strand.
AGTAACTAATCCTTGATTTACATCTGCTAATTATAGCAACAAATGCCGCAGCATATGGTAAGGGGCTGCGGCATATTCTATTGCCTAACACTCGCCCGCAGTTGCAGCGGGAGGCTCCCGGACGCAAAGACTGGATCGAAATTCTCGAAAGAGTGCTGTCGGAAGCCCTTTAGTCATGATGTCGGCGAACTGGTGAGAGGAGGGCACATGGAGAACCCGAATCTCACCGAGGGCCACCTTTTCGCGGACGAAGTGAATGTCGATCTCAATGTGCTTCGTTCGCTTGTGATGGACGGGGTTGGCTGTCATGTAGACGGCGCTGACGTTGTCGCAGAAGACAACGGTGGCGGAGGGCAGCCGGATGTGGAGCTCCTGGAGTAACTGTCGAAGCCAGCAGCACTCAACCACAACGTGAGCCACGGCCCGATACTCTGCCTCGGCGCTGGAGCGGGACACCATGGTCTGGCGCTTGGAGGACCAAGAAACCAGATTGTCACCGAGATAGACGCAGAAGCCGGAGGTGGATCGTCGAGAGTCTGGACAGCCTGCCCAGTCAGCGTCAGAGTAGGCAGTCAGCTTGTCGACAGACCCGGTGCCAATGTGAAGACCTGAGGAGAGAGTCCCCTGTACGAAGCGTAGGATGCGCTTGATGAGCGCACGGTGAGGCTCGCGTGGGGCGTGCATGAAGAGGCACACCTGTTGAACAGCATATGCCAGATCAGGACGAGTCAGGGTTAGGTACTGGAGAGCCCCCGCCAAGCTCCTGTACTCAGATGCGTCCTTCTCTGACAGTAGATCCCCGTCGGCCACGGATAGCTTGGCGTGAGTGTCAACAGGTGTCGTGGTCGGATGACACTCAGCCATGCCCGCGCGCTGAAGAATCTCGACAGCGTACTGTCGCTGGGAGAGGAAGAGGCCATCTGAGGAGCATGTGACAGTGATGCCGAGGAAGTGGTGGAGGGCGCCAAGATCCGTCATGGCGAACTCGGAGCTCAGCCGAGCCATAATGCGCTGAAGAAGAGCCGAGGACGAGGCGGTGAGAACGATGTCGTCGACGTACAGTAGTAGGTAGGAGAGGCTCGTCCCCTCTCGTAGAATGAAAAGGGACGTGTCGGAGGCGGAGGTGACGAAGCCGAGCTGCCGGATGAAGGTGGCGAAGCGCTGGTACCAGGCCCGCGGAGCCTGCTTCAGTCCATACAAGGACTTCTGCAGACGGCAGACGTAGTCTGGGGCGCCAGGGTCGACAAATCCTGGCGGCTGCTGGCAGTAGACGGTCTCCTCGAGATGGCCGTGAAGAAAAGCGTTCTTCACGTCCAGCTGATGAATCGGCCAGGTGCGGGACGCGGCGATGCTAAGTACAGACCGAATGGTGGCCGGTTTGACAACCGGGCTGAAGGTCTCGTCGTAGTCGACGCCCTCACGCTGGGAGAAGCCTCGGACAACCCAGCGAGCCTTGTAGCGGGCGAGGGACCCATCGGCATGGAACTTGTGCCGGAAGATCCACTTCCCCGTCACGACGTTGGCGCCGGGGGGCCGCGGAACGAGCTGCCAGGTGTTGTTGTCGACGAGGGCCTGGTACTCATCCATCATCGCGGCACGCCAGTTGGCGTCGGCCAGCGCGCTGCGGTAGTTCGTCGGAATCGGCGATGGGGAGGATGACGTTGTGGCCGCCAGCCCTTCATAGTTGACGCGAGGGATGGCACCCGTCATGGTGCGGGTGACAGGCGGCGGCGGTGGCGGAGGCGGAGCAGGAGATGCCGCCAGTGCTGGTAAGGGCGCCGCAGGTGGTGCCGGGGCGTCAGGAGCCGCAGGGGCTGCTGGGGCAGCGGCCGGCTCGGACGTAGTCGTCGTACGGGGGCGGCGGACGTAGACCCTTGGGAAGGGAACCACGCTGGGTCCAGGCGGGGGCACGTGACCACGCCCGCCCGGTGGCGAAGAAGGCGATGCCGCAACGTCTGAGGGCGGCTGCTCCACAGGCGTCAAGGAGACAGTCCCACCTGCAACAACAGTAGGGCAAGGCACCGAAACCATATCGTCGTCGAGGAGGAAGTCGAGGGAAGCGGGGGAGGAGGTGTCTAAGGTGGCTGCAAAGGGAAAAGTGGTTTCGTCAAATATGACATGGCGAGAGATGATGCGACGGGTCGATAGGTCGAGGCAGCGGTAACCTTTGTGCGAGGGGAGATATCCGAGGAAGACGCATGCTGTGGAGCGAGGGGCGAGCTTATGTTTGGAGGTTGCTTGCATGTTGGGGTAACAGAGGCACCCAAAAACACGCAGATAACTATAGGTTGGCGGCTGGTTATGCAGGCGAGTGTAGGGAATTTCATGCTGAATGGAGGAGGATGGGCGCCTATTATGAAGGTAGCAGGCTGTTAGGAGCCCCTCAGCCCAATATGTGGGCGGCAGGAGGCATGAAGGAGCATAGTACGAATGGAATTGTTGAGTGTGCGGATGATGCGTTCGGCTTTGCCATTTTGTGGTGATGTGTAGGGGCAGGAGAGGCGGAGATGAGTGCCTTGAGCAGCGAGGAATTTGGTGGTGGCGGTGTTGATGAATTCAGTGCCGTTATCGGCCTGAACACATTTTAGGGAAGACTGAATTGTGTTTTGGCAAGCGCAGCAAGCTCGACTACGTGTTGGTGGACCTCAGATTTTTTTCGGAGCGGAAAAACCCAACAGTAGTGACTATAAGCATCCAAACATACCAAGTAATATGAAAAACCAGACAGACTGTTCACGGGGGAAGTCCATACATCACAGTGAACAAGTTCAAAGGGTGCATGAGTTATGGAATGCGAGGAACTGAAGGGTAGACGCGTATGCTTGCCTAACTGACATGAGTGACATAGGGAGCAGTCCACTTTATGACAGGAAACAGCATGAATTTTATTGAGATGGTCTAATGTAGCAGGGGCTGGATGGCCGAGACGTTGATGCCACAGTGTCGACGAGGCAGCCAAGAGAGCATGAGATGGGGCGACAGGTGTGCCGGCAGGCATGGTGTATAGGTCCCCGTCGCTGTTACAGCGGAGAATCATGCGTCCCGTCCTGAGATCCTTAACAGAAAAACCATGTGCGTCAAATTCGAAGGAACAACTATTGTCGCGAGTGAACTGACAGACAGATAACAGGTTGCGGACTATGGATGGTGCGACAAGAATATTGTTAAGAGCGAAATTTGTTGTAGGTGTAGGAAGGACGGAATGACCTCTAGACGTAACAGGAATGCTAGTGCCATTACCTACTGTTATTGAGGAGATGGAGGGGGGGAGGCGTTGGGTAAGCATACCATCCGAGGACGTCATGTGCGTGGATGCGCCGGAGTCAACGACCCAGGGTGAGTTGCCCTGCAGTTGCATGTTCTGCAGAGCAGCAATGAGGCCGGCTGCATCCCAGGTGCTGGTGGAGGTGTTGGAGCCGCCGGAGGACGCCTGGAGCGGAGCGAAGGCGGCGTGGGCCTGCGGGGAAGGCCCGAGGATGCTCTGGTTGCGCCCAGCCTGGGCACCAGGACCTCCAGGGGCGCCAAGACCTCCTTGGCGGCACTGTCCAGGAGGGGTGACGCGCTCTCCAGGGGCCACACGTTCGCCGGTCCAGGGATTGAAGCTCCAGGGAACGCGTTTGTTGGTGCTGGTGCTGCTGGAGGTGTTGGAGAAGCCGCCGTAGGAGTTTGGGAAGGGCTGCTGGCCGCCCTTCTTGGTGTTAGGCCGCCTGCCGCCCTGCTGCTGCTGCTGGTTACCGCCCTGCTGCTGCCGCTGGTTACCACCAGGAGAGGAGGCAGCAGCCAGGAGGGCGGTGGTGGCGCGCACTTTCTCCTCGTTGTGCAAACGCAGTTCTTTGAGAAGGAGCTGGAGCCGGGCGTCGGCGAAGGTGAGGGGCTGCTTTCCGGCGATGGTGTCGGCGACGGTGGAGTAGACCTCGTTGAGCCCGCGCAGCAGATTGAGGACGAGGTTGGGCTCAGATACGGGCTGCCCGACGTCGCGCAGTTCGTCGGCCTTCTCCTTCATGCGAACGCAGTAGGCGTCAATGGACAGGTCCCCCTGAGTCATCGAGTGGAATTCGTGATTCAGGAAGATGGCGCGAGGGGCTTTGTTCGCCTGGAACACAGCACTGATGGCCGTCCAAAGGGCGCTTGCCGTCTGCGTGTTGTCGGTCATGGCGAGGTTGAGGACGGCGTCGGAGACGGTGCTGTACATCCATCCGCGGACGCAGAAGTCAGCCTGCGTCCAGGCCTCGTCGGTGGAACGCGAGGTGGAGGCGGGTGGCGAGATGATGCAGCAGCCCGAATTTCCCACACGTGGCTTGGAACGCCGTCGACCACTTGGTGAAGTTGGAGGGCTTCAACTGAAGGGTCATGGGGACGTGGAGCTTGATGTTGATGGTGGCGAAGGGGCAGATGGCGGGGGCAGAGTCGGCCCGTAGGACGCCGCTGGTGGCAGAGGAGATGGCTGCGATGGTGTCCATGGCGGGGGGGGGGGGGGGGGGGGGGCGGGGGGGCGCAGGAGGTCTGGGCAGAAAGTGGAGAGGGGCCGGGAGATCAGATCGAGACCCGGACTGCTGATACCATGTAGAAAGATAGAATTGGGAGGCAATTGGCCACACCTCAATGTGGAGGGCGCCTTCTGTTATATAGGGACGGCTGGCCTTGCTTTACAAGGTAAGGGTAATTCCCTTGATTTACATCTACTAAATATAGTAACTAATCCTTGATTTACATCTGCTAGTTATAGCAACAAATGCCGCAGCATATGGTAAGGGGCTGCGGCATATTCTATTGCCTAACAGCTAGTATTACCATGACAAAGGTAGCGAGGTAACACTAACATCGCTTCTCTTAAATCTAAGAATTCCAGATATTCATCGAGGTAAGGAGAAATTATTCTCAAGCAAAACTTACAGAGCTATTAGTGAGTATTATTGACTTGGTCTTCCGTAGTGCTGTGCTCTTCTCTGCATATCAATCGTCAGTTTACAATACCAGTAAGTTCCGAGTGATGTGTCTTAATGATGAATGTATATGAAAGGATTAAAAAAATAACTGAACAGTGTATTAGAAGCATTATATTTACCTTCATCAATCTCTTCTTTCTCCCAGCAAACATCCAAGTAGCGCAAAGCTTTCCTGTACTTTCTGAGAGCCGCCTTATAGTCTTGTTTCTGTGAGAATAAATGCATCGATGTCAGCTCCAGATAGGGAAATATAACCTTTTTAGACATCTATAGAACAGAAACACTGCATAGAACTTCATAACTCGTGACTCCTAAGATTTAGGGGGCGCATGGGTTTGGAATAATATTAAGGCTGAAGGGGAGACAAATACTACTACATATCAGATAGAGAAGGGGAGACTAATAATGGAATGATGAAAACTAAAGGACAAAGTCACCTTTGGTGACAAGTGAATAATAAGATATATATGTAAACTCTGCCAGGAAATATAGCTGTTATCTCACTGAACTTACTGTTATTTGCTTATTTCACTCTGAATTGACCCACCTGTGAAACCGATTTGGTTCAATGATATATGACACTAATATTTACTTGAACAACAAAGGAAACTACCTTGAAATTGTCATTGCCATAAGCTTTAGCTGACTCCACAGCATCCATCCACCATGAAACCTCTGCAGGCTTCTCTTCAAGATCATTGGGCCAATCCGGATATTTGTCGCCATCTTTGAAAAAGTTCATAGCTCCATCATCAGCGCCTTCAGGAAGTTCCCCACAATCAACAATTTTCACATCAAGAGTAGGGCAGCCAGCTTCTCCAACAGGGACATGCTCGATAGAGCGAACTACCCCCATTCCCTTTATCACTCTACCAAAAACAACATGTTTCCCATCTAAATGAGGTGTCCGGGTAGTAGTGATGAAAAACTGAGAACCATTTGTGTCGGGACCAGAATTAGCCATTGAAAGCATTCCTTTCCTCTCATGTTTTAAAACAAAATTCTCATCCTCAAATTTGGACCCATAGATTGACTCTCCTCCTGTACCATCACCAGCAGTTATATCTCCACCTTGAACCATAAAACCTTTAATAACACGATGGAAGCAAGAGCCCTGCAAAAGTAACAAGTACCAAAGATGTTGTTACTGGCAAGATCTGGCGGCAATTCTAGTATCACATATGCATGTGTACCAAGACAGCAGAAAAAGAAAAGGTGAACAAATAACAGAGAACCATCCACTACTCTCATTTACTAGCTTACAGACTTTGCACTAGGCAAATAACAAAATACAACTATACTTCTGAAGCTAGGGATGAGTCTCTTCTGCCGTAAAGGCAGAGGGACTTGGCCCATCCGACGCCCAGCAAACAGGACCGCACTGTGCGAGTGAGAGAGCGTGACGGAGAACTGTCCAATGACTACGTTCCTCTGGCCTTACGGCAGAGGAACCAGTTCCGGTCCGCAGGGCCTCAGACAAATAGTGATCACAAGCATCGCTCTCAACATGATTAAAACGAATATCAATAAAAAGAGAGAAGATGTAAATAGTCGTACTGTCACACAAAACACCCAAAACTACACAACACTGTGCAAGTACCCACGGCAGATAGTTTCCACCAGATGATCAGAAAGGTTAGTCAGTACCACCACACCTCCAACTTCCTCATACATCCCTGTTCAATGCATGATTCACTCGGCTAGCCACTAAATCTGTCCTTGAATAATGTCAAAACAATGACTAAACACAAACCAAGATGACCGGCAAAGAGAATGTAGATACAGTGATGGCTGTCTCTTCAAAAAGGCTACATTCTCTGAATGTATCATTACCAAAGAAATACAAAATCCTGCCAATTTCTCACTACCAGACATGCAGATGCGGATCAGATGCGGATCCTAACTGGCCCGCCTGTTGCTGAGTAAGCTCTATTGTAGACTTTTCGTACGCATTTTATATAAAGAAAACTTCAATTTGCAGTGCTTTTCGTGAGTCTAGACAACAAATAGAATATTCTAAAACAAAAGTACCACAGGAATTGTCGTCCCTATCCTATTCTTGCGCTCATTTTTCCATTGCAAACAGTAAAGCGTGTGCAGTGAGAGCATAATAAGAACCTCGATGTGATCAAATCACAGTAAGGCATTACATACCTGATCGTACACTACAGCAACACTACTTTGCACATAGACTGAGCAACACTACAGCCAGTGGCGGAGGCAGCTGTATGGCAAGGTCTGGCGGCCGCCATACCTAAAACGCTAACAAAACACCAGTATATATGCTGTGTATGTACGTGAAATATACATATACGTAGCCCACGTTGGCTTCCTGCTGATGAGGGATGACGATGCACGGATGCTGGATGGATTTGTTTGTGGGCTGCACGGATGCCGGAATGCCGGATGGATTTGTTTGTGGGCTGCACGGATGCCGGATGGATTTGTTTGTGGGCTAGTATCTCATATTCTCATGGGCCTATATCAAGACAAGAGCCCACATTGGCTTCCTGGCTGATCGACTGCCTCCCTGCCTTCCTGGCCTGGCCGATTGCCGACACAGACCGTTCGTATTCCTTCGTATTTTATCGCACTCGCACATCCAAAACGGCCGAGAGGCGGCGAGCCGGCGAGTCGAGATCGACGACGGCGCGATCGACGACGGCGAACCGCGAACGGCTGCCGGCTTCAAGTCTGACATCTGAAGGAATCGACATCAAAAATGGCACCACCAAAAAAGAGCAGATACATAATGAAAGGTATTTTTTGTTAATTGTAATTAGTAATTAGATTATCTTTCCATGTTAATTAATTTATCTAGGCTATACATCATCAAGTACGGACAGTTCCATAATCAATTTTTAATTGTTTTTTTTGGTCTTTTTCTCTTCGGTTTGTTTATATAGATTTGAAGACTATTTTTGCCCAAGCATCTATCAGTGCCAACTCAAACCGAGATCCACCTGAGCCTGAAGATGCCATTGCTAGACAACAACAAGAAGAGTCCCAAGAGCACGGTGATGTGGGGCTTGAGGTTCCAGTGGGTATGCAAGAGGCAAGGAATGAAGAGGAAATTCATGTTGAAGATCAGATAGGTAGCCAAGGGGAACGGGATGAGCATGAGCTGATTGAAGTGATGGACTCAGATCACATTGAGCCTGATCCAGGACTTCGGATTCCAATTGATGGTTTTCATCCAAACATTAGAGATGAAGTTAGATTGGCTTATGTGGCAAAGGGTCCAACTCAGCTAGTTGGACATGATTATCCTCATGATCATTTTGATAGAAAATTTTGTGAAGCATGGTACGCCAAATATCCTTGGCTAGAATTGCTTTTATTGCTTTCTTTTTAGACAAGATCCTGTGGATGAAAAATTTGGTTATACTACCTTCACCAAAGATGGGTTAATTTGGTTATACTACCTTCACCAAAGATGGGTTCAGTACTTGGAAGAATGCATCCAAAGCATTTCAAAAACATGTAGGTGGTGCCAGGAGTATCCACAATCAAGCAAAGACAGCATATGAAGATTTCAAAAACCAAAGGTCAAGTCTAAAACATAAGGTTACAACCTACAGCAAAGAATCACTAGTCAAGTATGAAACCCGTTTGGACACATCTTTGGGAATTGTAAGTTATCTTGCACTGCAAGGGGAACCATTTCGTGGACATGATGAATCTGTTTGTTCCAAGAATAAGGGTAATTTTCTAGAGATGCTTGATTGGTACAAAGAAAGGAAGGATGAAGTAAAGGTTGCATTTGATGAGTTATGTTCTAAAAATGCCCAAATGACTTCTCCAACAATTCAGAAAGAGCTTGCAAAAGAAGTGGCAGATGGGGTTAGTAGAGCAATAAAGAAAGAGATGGGTGATGGCCTCTTTTCTGTCCTTGTTGATGAATCACGTGACATATCAGTCAAAGAACAAATGGCTGTTGTTGTAAGGTAATTACTTGACCATTTCCATTATGTGACATAATTTTCATTGTTCTATTTAACTTAAATATTTTTCCCATTTCTCTGTAGGTATATAAACAAGGGAGAAGTCATCGAAAGATTTTTGGGTATCAAGCATGTCAAGGAAACAACAGCAGAAGCACTAAAGAAAGCATTGGTTGAGATGCTTCATAAGCATGGTCTACTTATTGCAAATTTACGAGGGCAAGGGTATGATGGGGCTTCTAATATGAGAGGAGAATTTAATGGGGTTCAAAAGCTGATCCGTGATGAAAACCCGTATGCCTTCTATATGCATTGTTTTGCTCACCGGTTGCAGTTGGTAGTTGTTGCTGTCTCAAGATGTTGTTCTTCTTTTGAGGATTTCTTTGATTATGTGGGCTTGATTGTGAACTCTGTTGGTTCATCATGTAAGAGGAAGGACATATTGGTTGATCAACAACGTAGAAATCTATTGGCTAAGTTACAAAGTGGAGATATATTGTCAGGAAGAGGGAAGAATCAAGAAACATCATTGGCCAGACCGGGAGATACAAGATGGGGCTCTCATTATATGACTTTAGCTCGTATTGAATCTATGTGGGATGCAGTCATAGCAGTGCTAGAAATTGTGCATGAGGATGAGCGTAATCCATCTAGAGCAGGTAGTTTGGTGCAGATAATGGAGTCATTTAGCTTTGTGTTCATGATGAAGTTTATGTTGCAAATTCTTCGCATTACAAATGATCTGTCACTTCTACTACAAAAGAAGGATCAAAATATTGTTCAAGCCATGTCTTTGGTTACAGATGTGAAATCATGCTTGATCAACTTGAGAGCTCACGGTTGGGAACCACTATTTGAAGATGTCAAAGCCTTTTGCAATAAAAATGATATCCCAGTACCAAATATGGATGAAGCTATGCCAAGATGGGGTCGATCGAGAAAAGGGGGGAGAAATAACATCATTGTTGATCATTTTTTCCGTGTTGATACATTCTATGCAGCTATAGATGCTATCACCACCGAGCTAGATCATCGCTTTAATGACATGACTTCAGATTTGCTTCTTGGCTTCGCTTGTCTTGACCCAAGAGACTCATTTGCCAAATTTGATGTGGACAGAATTGCTAAGCTTACTGATATCTATGATGCAGATTTCTCCCAGGATGATCGTAACTGTATAAAAACTGACCTCCAATTATTTATCAACCACATGAGAAGGCGTGATGAATTTAGAGTTTGCTATGATCTTGCAAGCCTAGCTAAAAAGATGTTCGAACTTGAAAGAAATATTATGTTCCCTCGAGTTTATCGTATTATTGAGTTGGGGTTGCTACTGCCAGTGGCGACAACATCGGTTGAGAGGGCCTTCTCAGTTATGAAGATTATTAAGACTGAGTTACGCAATAAGATGGCTGATGCTTGGCTTAATGACCTCATGATATGCTACATTGAGCGAGACTTATTCAGGGACTTGATCTTGCTGAAATTAAGAAGGAATTTCAAAAGAAAAAAAGAAGAATGCCATTGCCAAGGTCTGCTCCCAAATAAAGCTTCATTATGGGTTGTATTTGTTCCAACAACAAGATTTATTTAATGAGGTATTTTACGTGCCAATACTTTACTTTTAGATTTTTGTTATATATTTGTTGATCACACAGTAATATACATATTAAGATAATGTTATAGTGCATCTTTTCATAATTGATAGTTATATTACACATGTTCGACCTTTATAAGTCCGTCACACCTAGAAAATGTTCCTGGCTCCGCCACTGACTACAGCAGCAACTAACATGGCAAGTTTAACAGAAGTGCCCAAAAGCTGGCACGGGTGGTACTTGAGAGGTTAATATATACAGGTGCAGATGAGAACGAGGATGAAGTCAAAAGGGAGGGGCCCTTATAATAGTATCAGAACTGGTGGCAGCAGTGCGTGCATAGAGTTCACTGCACATCAAAGGACACTGATTTGACATCACAGCACCAGTACTGCGGAGGGAAAAAAAACAAGAAAAACAAAAAGAACAAGGCAGAACCTTGGAACATCAAAGGCAAATATACTCGATAGTGCGGAATAGCTATATGACAAAAAATACGATACTTACAATGCCAACAAAAGATTATGGGATCAAATTGATAGTTGAAGCTAAACAATCGCATCAGAACCAAATTACTCACCTAGAAACTGGAATGCTAAACTACCAGGCCGGGGGGGGGGGGGGGGGGGGGGGGGGATCCATGTATACAGAGTAAACTACATCCAAAACAAAACCATCTATTTCCAGGTTACGAAATCTGAATCAGAACCCTAGAAAAACCAATCGATCGCATAAGAAATGGCGTTTTTTCGGTTTCAGTTGCCGAGAACAATTAGGACAGGTCGAATCGCACCGATATTCAACCCTTTATTCCGTTACGGCGGCACATTGACAACGCGCAGTATTCCCAAATCGAGAGATGCAAAAGCAACCAAAATTAGAGTTGCTAGAATCCAAACCAAACTGCTGCACAAACAGCAGCAACCCACCAAAATCAAGCGAAGGCGCAGAGGCAAAGCTCCCCCACGATGATCCAGTTAATCCGTACGAACCTTGAAGTGAAGCGGCTTGCCGGTGGCGGCGCCGACGCCCTTCTCCCCAGTGCAGAGCGCGCGGAAGTTCTCCGCCGTCCGCGGCACCACGGACGCGTAGAGTTCTATTACGATCCTCCCCTCCATCTCGCCGCCGATGGTGATATCCATGAAGCACCTCGGGTTTTTCACCTCGGCCGCCGCCGCGGGTGCTGGTTCCGCGCCGCCGCCCTCCATTACGATCGCCTGCCGCAGGGAGAAGTCCCGGAGACCAAACCCTAGACGAGTAGCCCTAGTGGAAGCTTCTCGAGGCGAGATGGTGGAGGAGGTGGTGGTGCCTTCGTCGATTATCTCGGGGGAATAACGGCGAGAGCAGCGTGTGGGTTGCGGCGGGGTGGGTGCGGGGACTGCGGGGGGTTTTAAGGTCAGGTGTTCCGAATTCTCCGAAGGGCCGTTTGGCATGCCCCGGTTTCACAATTTGCACCGTGTGAAATTGAACTGTTTTTTTTGACATAAATTTGCCTCGCTGAAGCTTTAAAGAGCAAGAATCTGCAGGACTTCTATAATTGTTTTATTTTAACTTTAAAATTTTATTTTATTTTACTTTTGAATACTGATATTCTTGTAAAACAATTAAAAATTGGCATTATGAAAAGTTGCTGTCAGTTTAGCAAACCATACATGTTGTCGTCTTGGCAACAAAATAAATTAAAATTTCGATGTAAGTAATCTATTCAGAATTTGGTAATATGTATACTCATATGCTAGGCCGATTTGGTAATAGATGAGAGTCACTTGTGCCACACTTTATTATTTTCCGCTTCTTCGTGATTTTACTTCTTGCCTTGCTTCAATGTCTAGTCTCACTTTTTTTGTTTGCCAGTATAGAGCTCATTGCTTAAATTCCATGGAAACCGCCATGTCAACTATAAACACCAATCTTATTCCATATTGCTTTTGTATATATGAGATAAAAAGAACAATGTGGAGAGGAGGGGTGGTCGTTGGTTAGCTCTTTGCTAAATGGTAGGCTGAAGTGTTGAACACCCTAAAGTCCTATTTAAAGTAGAGTTGGATGGTTTTGAAGGAACTACTAAATTGATGGATTGTTTTTAGTACTCGTTTTGTCCCAAAGTAAGTTGATTTTTATATTTATATAAGTTCATACTATCTTAGGTTTGATCAACTTCATAAGGAATAGTACAACATATAAGACATCAATTAAGTACATTATTAAAATCTAGTCCATGATGGATCTGATGGTACTAGTTGATGTAATAAAGATTGATGATATTTTTCTAAAGGCTTGATCAAATTTAAGATAGTTTAATTTAGGATAAAACTATAAATCAGTTTGTTTTAGGATAGAGCGATTAATTCACAAGGTTCATTCTTGATAAAAAAATAGAAAGTAGATTAACCATTGGAGGTCGAGCAAGGAGAGGAATAGAGGATGAATACATTTTGTTTCTTTTTGTGCAGTCTATGACTCTATGCTAACATAGAGGGTAAGCTCCACAATATAGGCTGCAACACTACTCTTATAACATTTTCAACTTAAGTTTATCGACTACATTGAAATTTCTTGTTTTTTTTATGTAATATCACATTATATGAACTCGCTTGCTTTCACTCTTGATAAATGATATAGCAGCGCTCCTACTTTTTTTCTAAAAATAAGATAATTTTCTGCAATACAATTTGTCCGGAAAGGATGTCATACTATGCAAATAATCAGACGAGGGAAAACAAAAGAAGAAGTTAGAAGTGAATAAAGCATAGCTCAGTTAGTTATATTCTTTGTGGTGGAACATATCTACTACTTAGGTTCAAGTACTCTTCGGTATGCATGGTCACATTTTTTTGAATTTTTTATTTGTGAAATTAATAGCGATATTCTTTTAGTTGTAGACGACGCCATGTTTGGTATTTGCCCGCCCCTCCTCTTGGAGGCTAGTGTTGAGTGCGTGTATTAAGGGGTAAGTATGTGTGCGTATATATGAATATGTATGTATGTACTATTTTGAAAGAATAGTTAAAAATTTCAGTTAGATGTGAGAAAAAACTTAATTCTGATCCGCGGGGCCAAGCCTAATCAATGCTACAGGCAAGTTTGCTAGAAGTCAATATAAAAAAAATTAGACCTAGCCGAATACTAAAATTAATATGTAAACTTATACGGTAAAAATTATGATGATTTAGCATAAGCTTGTGCTCAGTTTGCACATGGTTCACTTGATGCCTAATGGATTGTCGAGGTTCTATTAGGATAAAATAGAGCTAAGGGCAAGTACATTGAAGTCGCTAAAAATTATGATGATTTAGCATAAGCTTATGCTCAGTTTGCACATGGCTCACTTGATGCCTAATGGATCGTCGAGATTCTATTTGCATAAAATAGAGCATTGAAGTCGGTAAAAATTATGATGGTTTAGCATAAGCTTATGCTCAGTTTGCACATGGCTCACTTGATGCCTAATGAAATTGTCGATGTTCTATTTGGATAAAATAGAGCTAAAGGCAAGTACATTGGAGTTGGTCTAATCGGCGGTCTTATGTAACGACATGGCATCCTAAGACGACTTAACACGACTTAACAGACAACTTCTACAACAATAGGTTATCTTTTTTTTCATAGTATAATCCCTTAATTTGTAGAATAAAAAAATATTATGAACAACATGACAACAACAACTCGTACAATGGTGTAGAAGCGATTTCATAATTCTTAATTTTAGCTTGTAAGGTGGTTGTTCTGCGAAGCAACCGCCTTATTCTCTCTCACCTCCTCTCTTCTCCACAGCATAAAAAATCCTACATGGAATTGCATTAGACAATCTATAAGACTGTTGACGTATAGCAATATACTTCTCTAATGATTAGGTATGATTAGTTAGGTAAAGGGAGCTAGCTCATTTCAAATCCAAGACAAATCAGCTTAATGTATGCCCATGTGTGCTGCCTTCAATTTAAAATACGTAAATCTAACTTGGATAGTCTGTTATCAACAATTACACATGAAATGTAGATGTTCATATATATGCATATACATCTACTCATGGTAGCACACGTTATATTTATAAGAACTCTGGGAGATAATACAGATATTTTAGAGTATCTTTGATGATAACTCCTACTCACCCATATATTTATATCGAAACTATACATCTTAAAAAAGTAAGATTGGAATTTGGAAGGTTGCCAAATATTTATGAAGTGTAGGGTTAGGTTAATCGTGTTTCTTCGCCGACATATACCAACTTGCTCCAGGTTCATCTTAGCACCCCCGGAGGCGAGCTCAACTCCGGTGCGATCGTTATAGAAAAGGGGGCCTCCGCTGCGATCGGCTCGGCACCGGATCGCGTCCTTACTCCGTAGCACGACCTCGCCGGCGATGGCACCTCTGTACCTTATCGATGGCGTCGTCACACACAAACATTGGCCTGGCCTGTGCGTCGTGCGTCGGCGTTGGTCCCTCACCTACTACGGTACTACCCCGTCATTCCGGAACCATCTACCTGCGCACGCGCTGGCCTCACGCCCAGCGTGGGCCTGCACCACCCCCATCGCTGTGACGATTCACCTCTCGGTCCACCATCCTCTCCGTTCCCCTCGACAAATTTCCCTCGGTCTTTGAAGGCCGACAGCGGCAGGACCAGGACATCAACCGTAAACGCGAAAAAAAAGGTGGCGCTTGGCCCACTGCCCCTCGGCCTCGTCTGCCCCAGTGCCCCTCGAGCGCCGCGCTTCGGCTTTGGCTTTGGCCTCGCACGCACGCGCCACACTGTTCTCCTCCTTGCCTGTGCTGATGTGCTCAGTGCTCCGCTAACACAAGCAGCCAGTCCCCTGGGCGGCTTGGCCTGGCCGTGCCCGTCCGGTTCGTACCTCTCGTCGGCCCGCCCGGCCCCATCCAGAATCCACACACGCCACGAGCCGTCGCTGTCCTATCACCTGGGCTGGGACCTGCCCGCCTCGGCGACCACACCAGGCACAACCAGCAGCTGCGACGGCCGCTGCGAGCGAGCGAGCGAGCGGCGGTGGGGGCCGCGCCGGCAGGCACGCCCCGGTGCTCAGACTCGGGCTCCACCCCACCCTGCCGCTCTGAGGATGGAAGTGGATCACATACCTATAAAATCGGATTTATATAGTATTTTATCATATTTTAACTCAAATACGGATAGAAAATTTAAATATTCTCGAACAAGAATGGAAAATGGATATTTCGAATTCAGATTTGAATTCGGATATTTACTCGATATATTGGATAATATTTAACTATTTTCTTTATTGGTAGTTTTAGAATATAAAATTATTATATATATACAAACTAAAGTATAATAATATAATAAAAATAGCTTGTCAAAAATAGCTTATTTATCAACAAATATTTTAATAAATAAATATATAAAAAATAAAACTAAAATTAAAAAAAAGTATTTTTAATAAATATATAAATATTTTTCTATTAATAGATAATAAAAATTATAAAATTATAAAAGTATTTTAAAAACCGTATTCATATTTTCATCCCTAGCCGCGCCGGCGCCGCGCCGCGCGTAGGCGTAGGCGTAGGCGTAGGCGATCGTTGCTCAGCAGTTGCCAACCGTATCACTGGACCGTGAAAGAGAGCGAACAGGCCAGGACCAGCATAGTCACCCCCACACCATACGTCACCAAGGCGCCTGTGCATAGGCCGGTCGGCCCGGCCACCCGATTGCAAGTGGGGTGACGTCTGGTGCGGTAGTGAGTGGTAGTACTACTGGTTGGACCGAGTCCAGCCAGGTTCGAATGGGCGAGTGGGCCCGGTTGACATTAAGCACCTGCAGCAGGAGTGGACGGCCCCAGCCCCAGTGTCCTGGACCGGATGCAGCTCTCGGATCGTGCAGGACGTACACGCTGTGCGGCGCAGGCACCCAGCGTACCTGCTGCACCGGCTACACATGCCGGGCGCGCCCGCCAGCCCGCTGCCCGCCCCTCGATTCGAACGGCAAGAACCGCGGGTGCATGGGCGCACACGCGTGGGCGGTGGAGCGAGGCTAAAGATGCAGGTGTCAGCTAATTAATTACAAACCGAGGCGCGGCGGCGGCACCCGGCGACGAGACACGCAGACCTGGCGAGGTCACCGCACTGTGGGCCTGTGGTCTCGAGCTTTGACGAGGGGCATTCTGAGCCCTGTTGGAGTTTTAGTTCAGTTTGGGCCGGGCAGGTGTAGCCCGACCATGTGATGGGCCTCGCAAAGATTAGCCCAGGTCAGTCGAGGAAAAACCTAGACGGGCCAAAATGTTGTAGCGTGGTCACGCTAATGTTGGCCCAGTTTTTGTCAGATGTTATACAAGCTCTAGTGAATTTTGTGCCACAAAAGGTGTCGTGGTGTAGTTGGTTATCACGTCAGTCTAATACACTGAAGGTCTCCGGTTCGAGTCCGGGCGACGCCATTTTTTTGTCATTTTTTGCTCTTTCAATTGTCAAACAACGGGCTTTAATCAAACCCACTTTTGTAAGCTCTAGGGCAGAGGTTTCATATAAAAGTCAACAAGTACAATGACATGAACAATAGTGTAGCACAGGCGACAAATAATACACAGATTTTAGAACGGAGATAACGTATACAACATTACAAATTTTGGACTGCAACTTTAAGCTGCAGATAGCAGCTCTGGTTAACCCGGTCTCGAGTTTGGGACTATTCCAGTCTTCCTCTTCTTAGTACCAGATCATGCAGATCATATTTATCTGTGGTGAGATCTTCAGAATTCAACGGTATAATGGAACGAAAAACATGTAATCTTCATTACAAGAGCTCTAGATAGTTGGACAGACAGACTCCAATCAAAGTGATAACCTTATAAAGTATGTTGCAAGTTCTCTAAAAGCTTCTTTGCTCTTGCTCACGCAAGATTTATGCATAAGATCTTCGGAGTAAACTCACGATAGTTTCAAGGATATATCAGAACCATCATCATTGTCATGCGAGCTTCCTGAATGCAACGCAGTCATCAAAGATTCAGACGACTGTCCGTCTTCGGTGAGGACATTTTCTGTATCAGCAGCAACCACTGCCGCGCCAGCTGTTATCACCTGAGGCACCTGCACCCAAAAACAATAACAGAATTATAAACATGCCCTTTGCTGCCATTGGATAGATGGATGTTCTAACAAATGCACATATGATTTGTTACTTGTTTTTTCAGAAGGCTGTTCTCATCTTCAAGCTGTGCGCCCTACATGAACAAAAAAACCCAAAGAATTGCATCATTAAGTTCTCCCCTCATTGTAATTATATTTCGTTCCATTTGTGCATGGTAAAGGATTCACTTCCTGCAAGTTAATCCTATATATATGCAAATACTGTGGAAAAAGGTCATATATACTTCCAAATATCTACATGAAAATCTGTTGAATTGCAGATGCTCAACATTTTCATAAAATATGGAGAATAAACATATTCCCAAATACTAACGATTTTTTTGCTAGATGGCGTACTAAAACAAATATACTACCCTGTGTACTATTTCCCAAGAAATTAAATGATAAGACTAAGCAAACATCATAACAACTTCACAAATAGTTAACATACATATGTTTATACTTTTGTGTGTGTCTATAAGCAGTGTAATAATCCGTCCATAAGAGATTGGCACATAAACTATCACACCCATGTAAACTGAATCATATTTCCACAATTTTGATATTCCCGGAAGATGTCTTTTCTATCTACCTTTTCTTTGCTATTACTATCGAGCAGGCTCTAGCTAGTCACCTACTTCTCTTCATATGGTTCCACTAACAAGGATCCATGAGGCGTCCACATTGAGGTCTCACTTGGAACACAGGAACAGTTCAAGCTTATCACAGTGTAGCAGGCATTTAAATGAACTTTGAGTCCCAATATTCCAGAATTAGTTCCAAGTTTGAATCCATAAAATTCAGGCTTATTTTAAAAAAAATAAAACTAGGAAATGGGAAACCGGAACGAGATCTTCTATTTTTCGAAGCAACATTACCAACTGGGCTTCGAAATAGGCTGCATATTTTCCAATTGCAACATCGAATTTGATCATACAAACTTCATGTAAGCACATAAAGGAAATGACAACAACAGTCACCTTATTTAAAACATCAGTGCACCCAATGTCTCTAATTTTCTACTACATATTGTCTGATAAAAACAATTCACAAAAGCAATCAGGTTTATATAATCATTTCGTTTCCTTTTGCTGTAATTCGCTGATTTGTTGCATGAATAGCTGGTCCTGAAGAGACATACATTGTGTGAAAATACAGTTATACACAAAGCTCCAACTCAAACAAGAAGCTGAAGCTAGGTTGGAGAACATCATGAGCAGTCACCCTACCTTTGTACTAAGCACTCTATGCAGTCCTGCTTCAAGTTTCCTTTCCATTTGGTGCAGTTCCTCTACACTCAATCCCTCAAGCTCCTCACCTCTCATCTGTCTACACTATCAAACAGTAAAATCATTTTTGTTAACTTAAACTTAAAGGCTTCCTTTCCTACCTCAAACAATTTTCTCTGAATCACACAATCAATATGGAACAAATTTAAAACATAACCTAAGTCCACGACTTGCTTCTGCTGAGTTGTTCATTCAAACCGCTATACTTGCTCTGCTCTACCTGAAAATTAATATGGGAGAATAAGATTAGTATATAAGTTAAATCCAACACTAACTACATACATATTGTCCTTTCTATAAGTTAAATCTTCTCGTGACACTTGTGCAATCTACACGGAAGAATAAGAAGTTTGGGACAATTGATGCTGTAGAGACATCGCCATGCATGGTGCATCTTCACATATACTATTGAAGAAAAAGGTGGTGATCTATCTAAATCTAAAATCGGTTATATTGGAACATATACTAAAAAGACACGAAATATTGCTCATGAACTAATGATAAAATAGAAAAGAATACTTCTCAATGTTTAATTTCTTCAATTTATCACACTGAGTATGTTGCCAATGCTCATGTACTCTGATCAAGTTATTTGTACTAAGATCTATGTATCTTTCATCAACTTAAAATTCGCAAAGGATACCATGGATTAACCACAAGGAACTACAAAAAAGAAAGTTATCCATATTGAATTGTTTGCACAGGAAAAATTAGTTATTGTATGTGGACCCACTACACTTTGCAGATATAATAATTGATATATCTCTGAGGTCTTTCATACATTTTTTAACTTGCTTCTGTTCTTCTTTACACAGCTAGCCTATTAGCAAGAAGAAAACGATCTAAGGAAAAAAGAAAGAAAAAGATTGCTTAATTAACATACATTCAAATCGATAGAAGGCTGCTCATGTGATTTCCCCAGATTCTTAGAATGTGTACTGTACTTGTCCATGATATCATTCATACTGTTCAGAAAAGCAAAATAAATATCAATATTGTAACAAACTAAAACGTTACGGTAAATAATGAAAAAAGATATAAAGAAAGGTTATCGGCAATGAGGATATAGTACTTGAAAACATAATAATATAACAAGGTTGGTATCCTTAGGGGCTGGCTTGAAAGGCAGAAATTTAGTAGGAACATTCTTCCAGTAGGAATTGAGAGAAAAACATTCCATGTTCCAACTGGGCCTCAGTTCAGTACTATATATGTGTGACGCATTTGTGGTGTCATAGTAGTAGCCTCCACTGGGCCCCTCTACAAATTGGTCCATTTGTGCAGTCACTTCCAGACACATATGCACATATAGTAGTAGCCTCCACTGGGCACCTCCACTGACGAATATGTTTTTTTATTGCCATGAAGATAAGGTATTGATCGACATGTCAAATATGACATTCAAAAAATTGATCCAAAGGCACATATAAGGTGGAACAGCTAAAAAATGAGATTAAATCATATGATATATATTTTTTTACTAACACGGAGGTGAGCTGCATATCTTTGTTTTAAAAAGAGAGAAGAATGAGCCGAATATAAGATCTTGCTTTAAAGGGGGAGATCACCCAAACACACTCGCGCCCAACACTAAGTTAGCAAAGCAATTACGCTACAGAAAAACACGTCCATAAACTCAAACAACCAGTAGGATCTAACCGGCCAAAGGGCTCAGTGCCCCTTCCCTTCTGCTAGAGTAGACACACCACAGACCGGCTTCATCCAAAATAATCAATCTCAGCATAACCTAATTCCTAAACTCTTGGTGTCACTCTGTTAACGAGCAGTTATTGCAGTGTTTTCAGAGCCACCAAGCGCCAAGGATAACAGTGGAAATTCATTTCGTAGTGATTTGTCTACTCTAGATATACTGCATACTCGTATCACTTTCTATCTCATGTCAAAACACATATAGGTAAAGTTGAAATATATATGTTCCTTATTGTATAGTGTGTGTGAAGGGAGTTCCAGATATAAACAAGAACAAGGAATCAATCAAGTCACTTGCTTGAATTCCTTATCTAGTTCAATCGGGTCCTTCCAAGGACTGTGAAGTGGTAGTAAATGAGGTGCTCACTAGTCAATCTCTGAATAGCAAAAGAAAAAGGAAGATTTGTTTTGTGCTATAGTTTTAGTATCTGCATGTATGATCTTCAGAAACTTTAGTGAAATAGCTATTTACTGGCCTATAGAATTTATCCAGAAATTAAGTAGCGCCTTAGTGCCCCTTGTTAGATTTAGTCCTACATCGAAAATTGATGGTGGGGAGCACAACATATAAGGTGGGGCAGCCCTCACCCATCAGGCTAGTCTTTTGGGTTGAGTTAGGTCTGAGGCCTTGGTGGGCGGGCTCTGGTGGACCTGGGCTTGATATGGCGTCGGCTCGTGGGTATAGCGGGCCAGGCCAGATTCCGCTGCGCACTCTAACATCCCTTGGTAACAGAATATTCTAATTTGTCTTTTTTCAAATTTCGTGTGGGAGGCATGATCACAAGCATTTCCTCTAGCCTCTTATTGAAATTTACAATATTTTGTTCGGTAATTTAGAGATCCACTCGGCTAACTTGTTGTGATGATATATATATATTGGCACGCAGCAGATTGCATACCAGTGCCTTAAGGACAAAGCACAAGGGAGTACATAATAAGCCTTATTTCTTTCCTAACACATAATCAAGATTTTTTCTGTTCTTCGATCAAGATGATATTATATCCAGCAACACATGTATCAGTTGTTACATCTCAAAACAAAAGTACATCAGTCTGTATCTAGTGTCTAAAAGGGTATGAACTCATCAAAGCATCAATACTGGCTACCCCTCTCAAACAAATCTAGACCATATATAGTCAGGTCAAGCAAACAACATCTACACATCTAGTATAGCGTCTGAAAGGGTGAACTCAAAGCATCAATACGCCACGCACATTGCAGGCATAAACAGTACGGAACAAACCATATATACTGCATTCATAGTGACACAAATGGGCGCTTAGCTAAGCTAATATCACATCAATCGTACATACAATTATGCTTGGTGCCGCATGCTCCTTCTAATCTGTACTGCTAAGTATATATATTGGCACATGCTCGTCAAACATGCTATAGCCAAGCCGTACCTAAATATGTTGGAATTTTCTCTTGGTCCAAACAATAATGGTAAGCAGGAGATACCAAAAACCTGACGGGTTATCAGTAGCTAGCTAGGCAGCCACACCATATGCGTCTGTACTAGTCCAGAATAATTTACCCCACCAGCGCATGCACAAAGCACGAGAGCTAGCTAGCTCCACCCGGGGAGCGAGCGATCAACACGTCTCGTGCATGCGGCGTCCCGGCACATAATATCACAGGTACGGCCCCCCGTCCGCCATGAGATGGGGCGCGCGCGCGCCGCTCAGCTTATCAACGACCGCCACGCGCGCCGATCCTATCATCCGCAGTGTTTCCGCCGCAGGGCACGCGGCGGCGCGGCGGATTGACCGGACGCTAGAACATGCGGAAGCATGTCGGGCGGGCAAAGGAGTGCTCCGCGAGTGAGCGATCGGGGGAAAATACTGTAGAAAATTCCCCATTTCTCTGGGCCGTCGGGGAGTTCACGAAATCCGCCGGAAACGCGACGGAAAGGCTCCGCGTACGTGTTCAAGGGTAGAAACCGTATTCTCGAGGTAGTGAGTTCCATCGTCGCGTCGTCTTGCAAACCAAAACCAAACCCTAACTAGAGGGAGGAGAAGGGAGCGAACCTCTCGGCAGCCCAGCGGGAAACCCTACTGCAAAGATCCGAAACAAAACTAAGGCACGGTGTTGGTAGAAGAGGAGCCAGATCTACTAAAGTCATCATTTCAACTTAAAACCCACGGCGAGGAGAGAAAAACACGAACGGATCGGAAACGGCAGCAGATGCGAGAGGGGGAGAGCGGCGGAGGCGGGGCGAGTAGTATGCATGCCTGGAGTTCGCGAACTGCGAGAGCCTGCCGGTGGCGGAGAAGACGATGAGCGCGACGTCGGCGTCGCAGAGCACCGCCAGCTCCTCCGCCTTCTTGAACAGCCCGCGGCGGCGCTTGGAGAAGGTCACCTGCCGCGCCGCCGCGTTCTCTATCCGCCGTATCGCCCGCCTCTCCCGCGCCATCTCGCCTCCCCGCGCGCCGCCTCCTGTTGCCCCTCTCGTCCTACACCCACACGGGGAGAGAGAAAAAAAAGGCAGGAGAAATCCCGTGGATTCGCGCAGAGGTGGGAAAAAAGGAGCCCCCCAAAACGCGAGGCGCGCGTGTGTACGCCGACTACTCGCCTACTGGCTAGTACCAGTACGCCCGCCATACGAAAGCGACTCGCCAATCGGAGGGAGCCGAGGCCGAGCCGAAGCGACAGGAAAGGAAAGCGACACCTGGCCGCGGTTTTCCCTCGTGCTCCCCGGCACAGCAACCAGCGACTAAACAAATGGAGCAAGCCGCTTGACCGCCGGGTCCTTGTTTATGCCCCGGAAATATCCGCCCCGCGTGTGCGGCTGACGCGCGGGCCCCAGCGGAGCCTCTAGGCACGGCGCGACGTGTCCGACGCGGGCGCGCGGCCGAGGCTTCCCTTCCTGATAAGGAACAGTGGCCACTGCCCGCGCGCCGCCGGGCCGGGGGATTATTGATTATTCCCTGTTCCGGCGCGAGCCGTGTGGCCGGCTTTCACGTGGGGGGGGGGGGGGGGGGGGGGGGGGGGGGCGCGGTGGGTTCGGCGGGGAGAAGCCCGGCGGCAGGCGTGTCGGGATCGGATGGGCGCTGTAGCCGGGCGACGGGCCCAGAACGTGCGACAGGGAGGGAGGGTGGTCGCCGGCGCGCGACTCGCCGCGATGCGACGCGCGGCGTCTGGTTGCTTTGCGCTCCCTCGCGCTCGCTCTCCTTTTCGTTCTGGCTGCGATGGATTTGGTGCTTTGTGTTATTAGTTGGAGCACTCGAGTCGAGCACGACCTGACTGGTACTTGGAGTGGACGCATCGGAGTGCAGTGCAGTGACCGGTGGATTTGCTGGTGTAGCGAAGCACGCTGTACCCGTCACCTTTTTATGGCGAGAGAGAGGTGCCGGTTTCCTGATTGATGTGTGATCATGGCGCGTACGCGAACTGCGTGTGCGTGGGCCAGCAGTGCCGCCGTAGTAGTCCGTTTCTTTCTCTACTTTTTTTGTTAATTCTCGATTGACGCGCTATTAATAGCAGTGGCGGATCATGAGGCCGGGGAACGGGAGGGATCGTCTGCGTCGCGTGTGTGAAGAGTGTGATTATTAATTGATTTGCATTAGGTTGCGCATGAAGCACTATATTAGGTCACGGAGAGAACGTGTGTATCATGCGTCGCTTCAACTTTCCTGCACAGTTCGATCAGCTTATGTTGTGCTTTATACATCGTTCTGTGTAGTCGATACTCAAATGTGTAGTTGATAGGTTCCGATGTTACTCCCTCCGTCTCAAATTATGGTTCGTTTCGGCTCTTCTATATATATATATATTTTTCTATATATCTAGTTATAGTGTATATAGGTGTACAGTAAAATATATATTTCTAAAAAAATTAAAACGAATTATAATTTAGGACGGAAGGAGTATTTACTACCACCATTTTTATATTTAACGTTGGGGCATCTTGATTAGTTTATTTTTGAACTAGTCATGCTGACCGGAGGTAGCATGTTCAAATGGTTGGTGGAGGGGTTAGAGCCATCCCAAAAACTAATTGTTGCATCATGAAATTTATTCTCATCGGATGTTCTGATGTTAACAAAATAAATGATCTTCATTGGAGCATTCGGTGAGTACAAAACTTATCAGGTGTTGGACTAGTCATTTGAACGCTCAGTTCGTTTAGTCATGATGATCATGATGAAATTAATTATCAAAACCAAATTAAGGGCATACAAATTTTCAATTACAAGCCCCCCACTATCAATTAAGAAGTCGACCACTATCAATTAACAAGCTGTAGTGGCTTTTTTTGTTGTGTATTGTGATATTGGCTCTAGGAGGATGGTACACGGTAGCGATTTTGAGCAATTCATAGATAGTAGTGTTTGTGTGTGTATGTGAGCATTTACATCTTCGACTATGTTTTGTTAAAAAAAATTAATTAGCAGTAATAAGTCTCTCTGAAAATGGGAGAGAAAGGAGATCAGGAGAGCGGCGGGTTTGATGCAAGGGAGTGCTGGCGAGGAGCAATATGGAGCAGCAGTGAGGAGCTTGGGTGATAGGTTCAAGCCGTACTTAATTGGTTATGATTAGACATGGCTAGGGTCTAGCCGTACTTAATTGGTTATGATTAGACATGGCTAGGGTCTTAATTGTCTAGGATTAGACACAGGTCCGGTCCTGAGATTTTAGGGCGCCGGGGTGAGACTTAAACTAGAGTCCCTTTAATAATAAATAAATAAATAAATAAATAATATATGAATAAAATAGTACCATTGAACACTCAAAATGTATAAAAAGTTCTTAATATCAAGCAATCTATATATATAATTTTAAAGTTTCTTGTAACATTTCTAGATGTAAAGTTGGTGACGATGGTATTAATATCTATTTTATCCAATAATTTCTTCTCGATGCATAAAATTGCCAAACCATTTAACCTTTCTTCGGATATTTTAAATCTCAGATAATTCTTCAGCAGCTTCAACTTTGAAAGGTTCTTTCAGCTGAGGCCACAATAACTGGATTCAATAAACTCATCTGTTTGTTTCCTCTTCTTACTTTTCTCATTGCCGAATAGTTATTTTCTAGATGACATGATATTGCTTTATGCAAAAATTAAAGATGAAACAAGTTAGTCATGAATGCCAATAATTTAGGGCAAAACGGGAACATATACATTAATATCTCCATGAATATAGTACCTGGTAGCTCTGAATCCTGTTTTGCTAATTCCCGCACAAGAGTCAAGATGACATGATCATGAATGTAATTTTTTTTTAAAAAAAGAGACAAGATTGATCAGTATGCGATCAACTGGTTACTTACACTTACTGCAGTATGCAATCATGATTCATGGGAGAGAGAAGGTGATGGAATTAAGACTAACATAGTAACATGATAGATGAATTGAACTTACGTCTAACGTCTTGCGTGCATGCGTCCTGGGTTCTGGACTTCTGGCCTCCCGTCGGCTCGGCCGTTGCGTCCGCGTCTTGCGTGTGCCGTGCCGTGGCTGCCGTCGCCTGTCGTGGAAGGTCACCGGCAGCGGCGGCGCGCGCGATCGCGAGTTCTCCGGCTCCGGCGGCGCGTGAGCGGGCACAAAAGGAAAAACGATTGGAGTTCTGGAAACTGCGGAACGCCGAAACCTATACGTACAGACGTACTCGTGTAGTACGTGACTGCCTAGTAGGCTAATACCTATACTCTACATATACATGGGGTGGGGCCCCATGGAATCTGGGGCCCGGGGCGGCTGCCCCTCTCGCCCCCAACGGTGATAGCGCCGCGGTATTTGTTTGAACTTTTGGTGTGATCTAGACTCCTTAACTTATGCAATGGCACCGTTATTATTAAAATAGAGTTCCATTTGGACTGGACGCACTAGGAATAACACATAACTTAGAAACAAACTTTCTGATCCAAACAACCTCCTTCGCAGCTCTGAAGCTGCTATGTACTCGGCCTCCGTTGTGGAATCTACTACATTATTTTGCTTGGAACTTTTCCAGCTCACTGCCCCTCCATTAAGGCAGAATACAAAACCAGATTGCGATCTAAAGTCTTCCTTGTCAGTTCAGAAGCTAGCATCAGTGTACCCATTTACAACGAGCTCCTTCTCACCTCCGTAGACTAGGACTTTATCCTTAGTTCTTCTAAAGTACTTCAGAATATTCTTGGCTGCGACCCAGTGAGCCTCTTCTGGGTTTGACTGGTATCTAATTGCAACACTTAGAGCATAGGCTATATCAGGGCGTGAACAAAGCATGACATACATGATGGACCCAATAGCCGAAGCATATGGAATCGCACTCATCTTCTCTTGCTCATCAAGTGTTGAATGACACTGACTCTTGCAGAGACTGACACCATGTGACAGTGGCGGAAAACCCTTCTTGGAATCCTGCATATTGAACCTTTTCAATACCTTATATATATATATATATATATATATATATATATATATATATATATATATATATATATATATGGCTTAATCCAATTAACCTTTTCGATCTATCTCTATAGATCTTAATGCCTAAAATATAAGCAGTCTCACCTAAATCCTTTATTGAGAAACTTTTTTCTAGTGAAGATTTAGTGGCTTCCAATATTGGAATGACATTTTCGATCAACAATATATCGTCCGCGTAAAGGATCAGAAATATAACCGCGCTCCCACTAGCCTTTTTTATAAACACAAAGCTCTTCCTCGTTCTTGATGAAGCCAGATCCTTTAACTATTTCATCAAAACAAATATTCCAACTCTAAGATATTTGTTTTAACCCATAAATGGACTTTTGAAGCAACTTTTTCAGCAATTTTTAGGATCGATAAAACTTTCAGACTATATCATATACACATCCTCACTAAGGTTTCCGTTCAGAAAAGCCGTTTTGATATCCATTTGCCATATCTTATAGTCATCAAATGCGACAATAGCTAGAAGAATCCGAATAGACTTTAGCATTGCGACGGGCGAAAATGTTTCATCATAGTCAACACCTTGAATTTGTTTAAATCCTTTCACCACCAATTGCGCTTTATGGATGTGAACATTTCCATCCATATCTATCTTTTTCTTAAAAATCCACTTGCACTCCACCGGTCTCGCACCGTTAATGGGATCAACCAAGTTCCAAACTTGATTTTCGTGCATGGATTCTATTTCGGATTTTATGGCTCCAAGCCATTTTTGAGAGTCTGGTCCCATATTGCATCCGTATAGGTCTTAGGCTCATCATTATCCAATAACAATACGTCGCGCTGAGCCGTGGTTAGGAGCGTGAACTTTTCAGGTGCGCGATGTACCCTTACAGACCTTCATGGGGCCGGGCAAGGAATTGAAAGCCAGTCACTTATGCCCAAGGGTCAGCATAGATATTATGGGGCTAGAATTCCTAGCCAATCTAATAGTCCTAAAGACTAACGGCATTGATGTGATCCTCGGAATGGATTGGTTATCAGGATGTGATGGTGTTATTCAGTGTCGTAAGAGGTCAGTGCTCTTAACCATCCCTCAAGGAGATAAAGTAGAGTTTGTGGCATTAGCTTCACCCAGTGCAGTTGGGACAGTGAACCAAATGAAGGGAATGCCTCTAGAAGATGTCAGAGTTATCAGTGAGTACCCCGACGTCTTCCCGGAAGATTTACCAGGTATGCCACCTGTTCGTGACATTGAGTTCAGTATTGATCTTTTACCTGGTACTGCACCTATCTCTAAAAGACCCTATAGAATGGATGTTAAGGATCTAAGTGAACTAAAGAAACAAATAGAAGAAATGTTAGCTAAGGGATTTATCCGTCCTAGCTCATCCCCGTGGGGAGCACCCGTGATCTTTGTCGATAAGAAAGATGGCAGCAGAAGGATGTGTGTAGACTACAGGTCGCTGAACGATGTGACGATCAAGAATAAGTATCCACTGCCCAGGATTGAAGATTTATTTGATCAGACGAGAGGTGTCAAGGTTTTCTCCAAGATTGATCTGAGATCAGGATATCATCAGCTAAGGATCCGACCAGAGGATATACCCAAGACAGCCTTCACTACCAGATATGGTCTGTACGAGTTCACTGTGATGTCGTTTGGATTGACCAACGCACCAGCATACTTCATGTACCTGATGAACAAGGTTTTCATGGAATATCTTGACAGGTTTGTGGTTGTGTTCATTGATGACATCTTGGTGTATTCGCAGAACGAGGAAGAGCATGAAGAGCACTTGAGGATAGTGTTACAGAAACTCGAAGAGAATCAACTATATGCCAAGCTGAGCAAATGTGATTTTTGGTTGAGAGAAGTTTCTTTCCTTGGACATGTTATCACAGATGGAGAAATTGCAGTAGACCCGAGTAAAGTTCAGGATGTTCTGAATTGGAATCCACCGAAGTCTGTGCCTGAAATCAGAAGTTTCCTCGGACTTGCAGGATATTACCGCAGATTTATTGAGGGATTCTCAAAGATCATGAAACCTATGACTACTCTGTTGGAGAAAGGGAAAGAATTTAAGTGGGATGATACATGCCAGAAGTGTTTTGAAGAGCTGAAAATAAGATTAACCACTGCTCCTGTGCTGATAATGCCGGATATCCACAAAGGGTTTGATGTGTATTGCGACGCTTCACGGATGGGTCTTGGATGTGTGTTAATGCAAGAAGGCAAAGTTGTGGCCTATGCTTCAAGACAGTTGAGAAAGCATGAGCAGAACTATCCTACCCATGACTTGGAATTGGCTGCAGTCGTGCACGCATTGAAGATTTGGAGGCACTACATGATCGGAAACAAGTGCCAGATCTTCACGGACCATAAGAGTCTGAAGTACATCTTCACGCAATAGGATCTTAACCTAAGACAGCGCGGATGGCTAGAATTAATCAAAGACTATGATTTGGATATCCAGTATCATCCTGGCAAGGGGCGTGTTCTCCTTCGCTGGGAAGAGAGAACCCGTGTGAGGAAGTGTGAATGTGAGCGTATCGGCGTCTAAAATTCTCCCTTCCCGTCTCTTGGGTCCTGGCCTGCCTTTATAGTCCCAGGGAGGTGACCAGATTACATACGAGACGTGTGAGGGGATAGAGAGAGAAATAGAGAGAGAGAGGGGGAGAGAGCGCGGAGTCCAAGTGGAAGATTCGGGCTCCTCGGGCGCCACGGTCGGCTTCAGCTTTTGGTTCCGTCGGGCAGCTTCTTCTGATCTTGTCGCTGTCCTCCTCGGGAGCTGGTTACGGCGGGCGTGCGTGATGATGGTTGTGGCCTCCGTCCCGTCGGGGCAGACGGCTGCCACGACTGCCCCTGTTACGCTGCAGGAGGCCTGGGCGGCGAGGGCGTCCCGTCCCTGTCGTCGGATTTGCAGGGCGCGAGGACTGGTAGGTGACAGCGAATCAGAGAGGACTGTGCCGCTGTACCGTGCGTGGCGCGGTATTGGGCGGGCAGGTGTGATGGGTCACGTCAGCGGCGTGGGCGCCTTTCTGCACGCCCGAGCCGTGGAGCATTTATGGCAAAGCTGGCGGAGGGCCCACGCGATTAGCGCCTGTGTCTGCACCCGAGGCCGATTCCCGCCTGGCGGGCCCACGCGGGTCCGACCCTGTACGCCCTGGGTCGGGCGAGGCGGACCCTTGTGGCGAGGGGTCGGGCGAGGCGGAGCCCGCCTGCCGGGGTGTCGGGAGCGTCTGACCCCGATGGACGGGGTCGGGCGAGGCGGAGCGTTTCCCTCCCGTGTTGAGCTGACGACGGTTGCTGTCGCTGCGAGTGGGTCCCTCCGGGCCTCCATGATCGTTGCCGTGACGGTCATTAGGCGATCGTTCACTTTTCCCCCTGACAGTAGCCCCCGAGCCTGTGGTGGAGCGGGGACGCTTCTCCAGAGGCTGTCATCGTCGTTCCTCGGAAGCTTTTGCTCGTCGTGCGGGCTGCATCTGACCGAGGACGGGGAGCATGGTGATTGTCTTGACATGAGGGGATTCTTTGCCGTTCCAGGGAACGCCCTCTATCTGGAGGCCTCATGTTGTGACCATCCGTGTGGTCACTAGTTGCGAACCTAGCCCCCGAGCCCCCGCGCGTTGCAGGAGACCGATCGGGAGGCCAGATCGACTTTTGGACGTTACCCCTCAAGCGTCCGTTCGCTGGGACGGAGGAGGTGAGCCGTGCCACGTTATCCTCGTTGGACGAACCGTGGTGCTCGTTGAGCTGCAATCGAGTCAATTCGAGTGGGGTCCCGGTCCCCGTTCGGGGGGGTCCGGCCTGGGCCAAGCTGGTGGCGTACCCAGATTCCGGTCGGCCAGTTCATATAGTTCCCGAGCCCGTTCCATCGGACCCGATGGCTCGTCGCCTTTCGTCGGGGAAAAACCATGAACTTTGATGCCGGCCGGACTCGAATGTGAGGTCGGGACGCCCTGGGCAGTCGGGTGCCCGGGTGATGGCCGCTAGCGGACCCGTCCCTTCTCACCCATCGCTCAGGGTCATCCTGGGGCGGCTGTCGAACCCAAGGTGGGCCAGCCTTCGAACCCCTGGATCGTACCGGGCCGTAGGGACGTTTTCAGTCCCGTATCCCTTCTTACCTTTCCGTCGGGCCTTGGGCTGAGTGCGAAGGAGATCGTGCGCGCGTACTTCTCGGAAGACGAAGTGGCGGTCGGTGCCGACCCACGAAATGAGAGGGAGTGGACGTTTCCTGCAGAGTCGTGCGCACGTCTTCCGAAAAAGGAGGGGAACGGGCGTGATGAGGTGTACCTGACGCCGCATTAACTGCAACGGGCGCGTCTGTTCCGCTTCCCACGCGTCGCTCTATAAGATGGGGGGCCGCGTCGCCGGTTCCGCCCTCACCTTGCTTCGAATCTTTCGCCTTCCCCTCCGCCTTTTGGTTTGCCGCGCGGGCCGTTCGCCTTCTTCTTCCCCAACGCTCCAGCCTTCTTCTCCCCCCACCGTCAAGCTTCCCCTCATCGTGCAATGGCGACCTGGGAGCGCTCCAGCTTCGGGACCTCGCGTGCTGACGGCCTCGTGAAGAAAGGCCTCCTCTGCGACAGGACCGAGCGGAACGAGTGGAGGTTCCCGGGATCGGAAGAGGCGCCGGCTCCGCCCACCGGCTACGTCGTCTCGTTCGCCCATTTCCACGAGAGGGGGTTCGCGGCACCGCCGAGCCCCTTCTTCCGCGGGCTGCTGCATCACTACGGGCTCGAGCTGCAGCACCTCAACCCCAACGGGATCCAGCACATCGCGGCATTCGTCGCGCTGTGCGAAGGATTCCTGGGCATCGAGCCCAATTTCTCGCTGTGGAAGTATTTTTTCACAGTGAGTTTGTACCAGAAGGTTGAGAAGCGAGGCGGTCAGTAGCGGACGACCCCGGTGGCGATTGGGTGCGTCGAGGTCCACCTTCGCCAGTCCCGCGCCAGGGAGTACATGGCGATGAAGAACGCGGCGTCCCACAAGGGGTGGCATCAGCAGTGGTTCTACGTGAGGAACTACTCCGAGTCCCCCTTGCCGGAGTTCACCGGCCGCGTCTTTGAGGCGGCGCCGGAGGTGTGGGCGTACGGCCCAGTGGAGAAGGAGAAGAAGCGGATCTCTAGCCTCCTCCGCGCCATCGAGTACTTGAAGGCGAAGGGGCTCACCGGGGCCGGAGTTATCGGGGCGTACCACTCTCGGAGGGTGGCGCCGCTGATGCTTCGGATCCGCTCACTCGCTGAGATGGTTCCTGACGCACCAACCGAAGGCACCGTCCTTGCGACGGGTGCGCTCCTCGCCTCCGAGATCCGTCAGCGCATCCGGGAGGCGCTGGAAGACAAGGACGTCGTCTTCCCGGTGCCCGGCCACCCTCCGATGCGGCCGGACAGGGGCTTCGTCGATCTGGTAAGCATTTCGTGCGCCCGTTACCTCTCCTTGTGCCTCTCAACTTGCCATTCTGACGCAGAGTCCTTGTGCCTGCAAGGCCAGTTGACGAATGTCGTCGGCGCGCGTCCGCCCGTTCCTGAGGACGCCGAGCAGCGGCTGCGGAATCGCCTCTTCGTCGAGAAACAGAAGAAGCGCAAGGACGAGAAGGAGGCGAAGAAGCAGAAAAGGCTCGCCAAGGAGTTCCAGCGGCGGCGGAGAGGTCCGGTCATATCGGACGATGACGACGATGATGACGACGATGATGACGATGACGATGATGATGAGGAGAAGGAAGCGGAGGAGGAGGAGGAGGAGGAGGAGGAGGAGGAGGAGCGCGTCCCGGCCCTTCAGCCGGGCGCGCTCGTTATCCGGGAGCAGTGCTCCCAAGCGCTCGTTATCCGGGAGCGTGAGGCCCTTCAGAAGACTGTCGAGCGCATCCGCCATGAGCGACAGCAGCCCTGGGAGGCCCGAGATCTTGAGGCGGCCCGAAGGGTCGAGGCCGAGAAGATGGTGGCCGACCTCGGGACGGAGGTTGGTCAGCTTCAGACTGCTGCGACCGCGCTGAAGGCTCAGTCCGAGGGTAAGGTTCCTCCTATCCTTCTTCCTTTGTGGTGTTGGGGAGGTCTCTGACCCGGCAGGTTTTTTTTCGGACAGGTCTTGCGGGTGAAGTTGACCAGCTGAAGGGGGCCCTTGATGTGGAGCGCGTCAAGCACGACAGCCTGCAAGACGCGGTCCGCGTCGTCTGCGACGGCCTCGGCGTGGTCCAGGGGGAAGGGACGAGCTCGCTGGCGGCTCGTGCCCTTGGGGTGTACCAGCGGACCCGCGAGATCACTCGGGAGGCGCTTCACGTTGGCGTGAGGCGGGCTTTCGGCGTCTTTGGGTCCCATTATATTGGCCTCGATTTTGCCTTGATGAGCGAAGGGTACGCCCCCGGGTACACTGAGGCTGAGCTAGACGAGATCGATGCGTCGGTGCTCGACCCGGCGGATGCCTTGGCGAAGCAGCTGGAGGATGAGGCCGTCCCGTCGGAGGAACCCTGAACGGGCTAGCTGGGTCAGGTTCAGATGCCCCTCCATGTAAATATGTTAGTTGATTTTGAACTTGCTTTTGTAATGGCTGCGGGGGCTGTTTTTGTAATTTATCAACGTTTACTTCCGATCCCCTTCCTTGTCCTTTTGGGTCTAGAAAGTTTAGAGTACGGGTCGGACGCGTCAGTAACCGCTGATGGGCGATAGTACCGTAGCCGCTGGGGCGTAGGCTTTCTCGCAGTCCGATCAGTCTTGCCTGGGCGTCGTTTGCGCACTCTCCCCTTTTCATGCCCAAACATTTATGAAGGGGGCCCGGCTCGGAGAAAAGTTTTTTTGTGAGGACCTCGGGTGACTTGGGTCAGAGCCCCTGATAGCCCCCGAGGGATATGCGACCCTGAGGCAGGGTCAGGGTCGAATATTCCTGAGCTCGTGACGAGACTCAAAAAAGGTCGACCCAAAACTACTTTTCTCCGTGGCCTAGAAAATTACAGGAATGCGTGTGTTTAAACTTGGAAACAGAATTTAAGGGTAGAAGCGTCTTAGCTGTTCTATGTTCCAGGCGTTGTTGAAGATCTGCCCATCGGGGGTCGCCAGCTTGTACGTGCCTAGCCGCAGCACTTGGGTGATGACAAAAGGTCCTTCCCATGGAGGGGTCAGCTTGTGCCGACCCCTGTTGTCCTGGTCGAGGCGGAGCACCAGGTCACCGACGTTAAAGGCTCGGCCTTGCACCTTGCGATTGTGTTGTCGTCGTAAGGCCTGCTGGTATTTGGCTGAGTGTAGCAGGGCCACATCGCGTGCTTCATCAAGTTGGTCTTGTGCGTCCTCGAGTGACGCCTGGTTTCCCTACTCGTCATACGCTTTGACCCTCGGTGATCCGTACTCTAGGTCGGTGGGGAGGATTGCCTTAGACCCATAGACCATGAAGAACGGGGTGAAGCCAGTTGCCCTGCTGGGGGTCGTCCTTAGACTCCATAGGACCGCGGGGAGCTCCGCGACCCACCGGTCGCCGAACTTTTTGAGGCGGTCGAAAATCCGTGGCTTGAGACCCTGGAGTATCATGCCGTTGGCTCGTTCGACCTGCCCATTCGTGCGGGGGTGCGCCACGGCCGACCAGTCCACTCGGATGTGGTGGTCGTTGCAGAACCGGAGGAACTTTTTCCCGGTAAACTGCGTGCCGTTGTCCGTGATGATAGAGTTGGGGACTCCAAAGCGATGGATGATGTCGGTGAAGAACCGCGCCGCCTGTTCAGACGTGATCTGCGCGACGGGTCGTGCTTCGATCCACTTGGAGAACTTGTCGATGGCGACAAGCAAGTGGGTGAAGCCCCCGGGCGCTTTCTTGAAGGGCCCGACGAGGTCCAGTCCCCAGACCGCAAAGGGCTATGTGATGGGGATAGTCTGGAGCGCCTGTGCGGGCATGTGAGTTTTGCGCGCGAAAAATTGGCACCCTTCCCAGGTGCGGACCACGTGGGTGGCATCGGCGACCGCCGTTGGCTAGTAGAAACCCTGCCGGAAGGCATTCCCGACGAGGGTTCTTGGCGCGGCGTGGTGGCCACAGGCCCCTGCGTGGATGTCCTGAATTAGCGCCCTTCCTTGCTCGATCGGGATGCGGCGTTGGAGGATGCCGGTGTGGCTCCGCTTGTAGAGCTCCTGGTTGATGATGACGAATGACTTGGCGTGGCGCGCGATCGTTCGTGCCTCCGTCTTGTCCTTCGGGAGCGTCTCGCGGACGAGGTAGTCAAGGTACGGAGCTCTCCAGTCAGGCGGGGGGTCGGGCCCCGCGGCAGGAGCTGTGTCGATCTCCAGGACCTCGGGGTCGGAGGGGTCGGCCTCCAAGCTTGGTCCGGACAGAGCACGGGCTACGCCTGGGTCGGCCCCCGGGCCCGGGACAGGTGGCGCATCGCCGACCCTTCCCGGCTCCTGGCAGCGGACTGAGGGCTCAAACTGATCGCTGATGAAGACGCCGTCGGGAACGGGCTTTTGGCCGGATGCCGCCTTTGCCAGTTCATCGGCTGCCTCGTTGAAACGTCTTGCGATGTGGTTGAGCTCTAGCCCATCGAACTTGTCCTCGAGTTTGCAGACCTCGTTTCAGTAAGCTGCCATCTTGGGGTCGTGGCAGCTCCATTCCTTCATGACTTGCTCGACGACTAGCTGGGAGTCGCCTCGGACGTCCAGCCGTCAGATGCCCAGCTCGATGGCGATGCGGAGCCCGTTGAGGAGAGCCTCATACTCGGCGACATTATTAGACACAGGGAAATGGAGGCGGATCATGTACCTCATGCGGACGCCGAGATGGGAGATGAAGACTAGGCCGGCTCCGGCACGAGCCTTCATCAGCGACCCGTCGAAGTGCATCGTCCAGTATTCCTGTTCTCTGGCGCCGATGGCGTCTGGATTTCCGTCCACTCTGCCACGAAATCAGCGAGTACCTGGGACTTGATGGCGGTGCGGGGGGCATAGGTGATGCCTTGGTCCATGAGCTCGAGCGCCCACTTCGCGATCCGGCCCGTGGCGTCCTGGTTCCGGACCACCTCGCCGAGGGGAAAAGACGAGACGACTGTCACCGGGTGTGAGGTGAAGTAATGGCGCAGCTTCGTCTTCGTGATGAGGACGGCGTAGATGAGCTTCTGGATCTGTGGATATCGCGTCTTGGACTCGGACAAGACCTCGCTGATAAAGTAAACTGGGCGTTGTACCTTGAGGGTGTGTCTCCCCTCCTCTCGCTCTACCACCAGGGCCGCGCTAACCACCTGGGTGGTTGCCGCGATGTAGAGCAGAAGGGGTTCCCCGTCGGCGGGTGGTACCAGGACCGGGGCTTTTGTCAGGAGTTCCTTGAGCCGGTCAAGTGCCTCCTGGGCCTCGGTGGTCCACTCAAAATGGTCAGTCTTCTTCAGGAGCCGGTAAAGGGGGAGCCCTCGCTCGCCGAGGCGCGAGATGAAGCGACTCAGGGCCGCCAGGCATCCCGTGATACGCTGGACCCCCTTTATATTTCGAATTGGCCCTATGTCGTTGATGGCCGCTATCTTCTCCGGGTCGGCTTCGATGCCGCGCACGGAGACGATGAAACCTTGCAGCATTCCCCTTGGAACACCAAAAACGCACTTCTCGGGGTTGAGCTTGATGCGCTTGTCTCTCAGCCTCTCGAAGGCAAGTTCGAGGTCGGGGATGAGCTGATCACCCCTCTTGGACTTGACTACGATGTCGTCGACATAAGCCTCAACGGTTCGTCCGATGAGGTCCCCAAAACACTTGAGCATACATCGCTGGAATGTAGCCCCCGCGTTTTTGAGGCCGAACGGCATGTTGACGTAGCAATAGGGGCCGAATGGGGTGATGAAACAGGTCGCGAGCTGGTCGGACTCTTTCATCGCGATTTGATGATAGCCGGAATACGCGTCGAGGAAGCTGAGGGTCTCGCACCCTGCGGTCGAGTCGACTATCTGGTTAATGCGCGGCAAAGGAAACAGATCCTTTGGGCACGCCTTGTTGAGACCGGTGTAGTCAACGCACACCATTTCCCATTCTTTTTTCGTACAAGAACAGGATTAGCTAACCATTCGGGGTGGTACACTTCCTTGATGAATCCGGCCGCCAAAAGCTTCTGGAGCTCCTCGCCGATGGCCTTGCGCCTCTCCTCGTCGAAGCGGCGCAAACCTTGCTTCACTGGCTTGGAGCCGGCCTTGATGTTCGAGGAGTGCTTGGTGACTTCCATCGGAATGCCAGGCATATCCGAGGGTTTCCACGCGAAGACATCAATGTTCTTGCGGAGGAAGTCGACGAGCGCGCTTTCCTATTTGGGGGATAGGCTAGCGCTGATTCGGACGGTCTGGCCGTCGGAACCGCTAGGATTGAGGTAGACCTCCTTGACGCCTTCAGTGGCCTCGAAGGAGGCGGGCGACTGCTGGGAGTCTGGCCGACCCTCGGCGCTCTCCGCGAGCTGGACCGCCGGCTCTTCCATGACGGTGATGGCCGCGGCGTACTCGCAGCACTCTACATCACACTCGTACGCCTTCTGGAAAGACGTGCCGACGGTGACGACCCCGTTGGGCCCCGGCAGCTTGAGCTTGAGGTAAGTGTAGTTTGGGATGGCCATGAACTTTGCGTTGCTTGGCCGCCCCAGAATGGCGTGGTAGGTTCCACGGAATCCTACCACCTCGAAGGTGAGGATCTCCTTCCTGTAGTTGGACGGAGTCCCGAAAGTGACGGGCAGATCGATCTGCCGAGAGGCATTGCCTGTTTCCCCGGCACGATGCCGTGGAAAGGCGCCTTGCTGGGGCGGAGGCGGGAGCGGTCGATCCCCATGGCGTCGAGGGTCTCGGCGTAGAGGATGTTGAGGCCGCTGCCTCCGTCCATGAGCACCTTGGTGAGGTGCGTCGTGCCGATGATTGGGTCCACAACGAGGGGGTAGCGCCCTGGCTGCATGACACGCCCCGGGTGGTCGGACCGATCGAAAGTGATGGCGGATCCCGACCAGTCAAGGAAGGTCGGCGTCGCAGGCTCCGCCGCGTAGACCTCGTGTCGTTCCAGCTTCCAACGGCGTCTGGAATCGTAAGCCGCCGGCCCGCCGAAGATCACGAAGCAGTCGTCCACCTTGGGAAAGCCGTCTTCCTTCCCTCCGTCGTCCTTCCTTTCCTCGTCGGGTTTCTGCCTACGGTCGCCCCTCGCCGGGTTGCCTGCAAAGTACCTCTTCATGAGGTTGCAGTCCCTGTAGGCGTGCTTCACGGGGAACTCGTGGTTCGGGCACGGTCCCTCGAGCAGCTTGTCGAAGAAGCCGGGGGTGCCCTCCGGAGGCGGCTGACTCCGCTTGCGCTCAGCAGCCGCCACGAGGGGTGCCTCGTGCCGCTGCTTGTTCTTCTTCTTCTTCTGTGGACGGTTGGAGGCGCCCTCATTGGCGTCCTCCTTCCGCTTCGCCTCGCCCTTGGAGCGGTCAAAGATTGCTTCGACGGCCTCCTCGCCCGAGGTGAAGCTGGTGGCGATGTTGAGAAGGTCCTCCGTGGTCCGCGGGCCTCGGCGCCTGAGCTCGTGGATGAGAGGTCGGCAGGAAGTTCCCGCCAGGAACGCCCCTATGACGTCGGCGTCCGCGACGTTGGAGAGCTCGGTGCGCTTCAAGAGAATCGTCGGAGTTAGTCCCGGAGGGACTCACCCGACTCCTGGCGGCAGCTCCAGAGATCCCAAGAATTACCAGGGCGCATGTACGTGCCCTGGAAGTTTCCCACGAATATCTCCCTCAAGTCGTTTCAACTGCGGATCCGTCCTGAGGGGATATGTTCTAGCCAGGCTCGCGCTGAGTTGACTAGGAAAAGTGGGAGGTTGCGGATAATGAACAGGTCATCGTCCGTCCCACCTGCTTGGCATGCAAGCCGGTAGTCGCTGAGCCATAGCCCGGGGTTCGTTTCCCCAGAGTACTTGGCTACGTTGGTTGGCTGCCTGAAGCGCGGCGGGAATGGCGCGCTTAGGATGCGCGCGGAGAAGGCCCGGGGCCCCACCGGGTCGGGGCTGGGGCTACGGTCTTCCTCGCTGTCGTAGCGGCCGCCACGATGGACGTGGTAGCCGCGGTCAACCCCCTCCTCCTTGTCCGCGCGGGAGCGCCTCCGCGCGTCCAGGGTGTCACGGGCGTCGTGGATGGGACCGACGCGCCGATGGATGGATGGGACCCTGCCTCCCGCTGGCGGCGACGTCCGTCGAGCGGGCGCAGCCTGGTTCGCCCGGGGTGGAGGCTGGTGGACAGACTCCCCCCGCCTTTCGGAGGGCGTGGTGGGGGCTGCCCCGCTGGTGTTTTGCCCGCATCGCCGGGACGCGGAGCTTTCCGCCTGCTGAACAGCGGCGCACTCGAGTAGGTCGCGCACCTCTCGATGCGCCTAGCGTTCTTCGGGCGTCTCCGACTCGGGGAGTCGTCAAAGCAGGGCCGCCGCTGCGGTGATGTTTTGACTGGCGCGGGCGAAGAGCTAGGGGCGATCCTCGTTAGTGCAGATACGTTGCTGGACGTCGCGCGCTCGCTGTCGCGCCCCGTCCTCGTTGCGGGGGCGCCCGTCCTCCTGGTGGGGCGCCCCGCGCGCCTGTGGCTGTCGCGGTCGCACCGAGGCTCGGGCAAGGGCTCCCGTCGTGGCCGCGGCGCGCGGTGGGGGAGTTCGTTGCCTCCTCCCGGTGCCATCACCGTTGGATCCCTCGGAGTGCGCGTCGGCCATGAAGCACTCACGCGAGGGGTGGCGGCTCCTGCTACTGGAGCCGGCGTCGGAGACCGTCCCCATCGCGCCCGCGAGCTCGTTGCTCGCGGGTGCCGCGGTCATGGACCGCGCTAGGGAACGACCGTAGGCTGGTGCGGCGTTGCGCAGCCCGAAGAGCCGTCCCGCCAGAGGAGGCCCCCCGGCGCGCGCCCGGCCGCTCGCCACCACCCCGGCGGCAGAGCCAGAGGTGATGAGGCGAGTGGGTGAGGCGAGGAGAGGGATCAAATCGATCCCCTCCCCGGTGGCGAGGAAGTCCAGGCTCCCAAAGCGGATCAGGGAGCCCGGAGTGAAGCTGGTGTCGTGGTTGGCCATTTGAAGCTGGTGATGTACACGCAAAGGTCCCCTACCTGGCGCGCCAACTGTCGTTGTCAAGATTGGTGATCAAGACTTAGACGAGTAAATTTCTTTTATGCGCGTACGGCTCCGGATGGTTGCGCGGGTGACACAGGATTTAGACTGGTTCGGGCATGAAGAAGCCCTACGTCCAGTATGGGGAGCTGCTCGTGTTGCCCACGCGGGTTCTATAGTAGGGGTTACAGAAGGGTGAGAGAGGGATCCGGTCCCAAGTCTCTAAGGTGTGCACAGAAGCTCTAATGGAGAGGGCGTGTTCTCCTTCGCTGGAAAGAAAGAACCCATGTGAGGAAGTGTGAATGTGAGCGTATGGGCGTCTAAAATTCTCCCTCCTCGTCTCTTGGGTCCTGGCCTGCCTTTATAGTCCCAGGGAGGTGACCAGGTTACATACGAGACGTGCGAGGGGATAGAGAGAGAAAAAGAGAGAGAGAGGGAGAGAGAGCGCGGAGTCCAAGGGGAAGATTCGGGCTCCTCGGGCGCCACGGTCGGCTTCAGCTTTTGGTTCCGTCGAGCAGCTTCTTCTGATCTTATCGCTGTCCTCCTCGGGAGCTGGTTACGGCGGGCGTGCGTGATGATGGCTGTGGCCTCCGTCCCATCGGGGCAGACGGCTGCCACGACTGCCCCTGTTACGCTGCAGGAGGCCTGGGCGGCGAGGGCGTCCCGTCCCTGTCGCCGGATTTGCAGGGCGCGAGGACTGGTAGGTGAGAGCGAGGACGGTCAGGCATGCTCCTGTGCCAGGCGACACAGATCATGATCGCCTGACAGCGAATCAGAGAGGACTGTGCCGCTGTACCGTGCGCGGCGCGGTCGTGGGCGGGCAGGTGTGACGGGTCACGTCAGCGGCGTGGGCGCCTTTCTGCACGCCCGAGCCGTGGAGCATTTATGGCAAAGCTAGCAGAGGGCCCACGCGATCAGTGCCTGTGTCTGCGCCCGAGGCCGATTCCCGCCTAGCGGGCCCACGCGGGTCCGACCCATTACGCCCTGGGTCGGGCGAGGCGGACCCTTGTGGCGAGGGGTCTGGCGAGGCGGAGCCCGCCTGCCGGGGGGTCGGGAGCGTCTGACCCCGTTGGACGGGGTCGGGCGAGGCGGAGCGTTTCCCTCCCGTGTTGAGCTGACGACGGTTGCTGTCGCTGCGAGTGGGTCCCTCCGGGCCTCCATGATCGTTGTCGTGACGGTCATTAGGCGATCATTCACTTTTCCCCCTGACATAACCCCAAAATGGCAGTGGAAGATCAGTTTGGCTCACATCGACCTAACCATGTCTAACAAGGTTCGGTTCCTCCGTTCTGAGAATAATTGTGGAACAATTCCACATTGTTTCATATGAT
This sequence comes from Panicum miliaceum, assembly GCA_032594955.1. Lineage (NCBI taxonomy): Eukaryota > Viridiplantae > Streptophyta > Magnoliopsida > Poales > Poaceae > Panicum > Panicum miliaceum. The sequence goes on from CM064071.1 coordinate 6,520,394, forward strand.
GATCGAATTCGTGGCTCAAATATTCACCCCCACGATCAAATCGTAGAAATTTAATTATCTTGCCTAATTAATTTTGTACTTCACTCTGAAATTCTTTGAACTTTTCAAACGATTCAGACTTGTGCCTCATCAAGTAGATGTATCCATATTTACTAAAGTCATCAGTAAAAGTGATGAAGTACTAAAAACCACGTCTGGCAACTGAGCTCATTGGTCCACATGCATCGGTTTGCACAAGTCTCAACAAGTCACTTGCCCTCTCACTTTGACTAGTGAAGGGTGCTTTAGTCATCTTCCCAGGTAAACAAGACTCACACATGTCAAATGATTCAAAATTAAATGAACTTAATAAACCACCTTCATGGAGTTTTTCTATACGCTTCTCATTTATATGACCTAAGCGACAATGCCAAATAAAAGTGGGATTCAAATCATTCGGTCGAAACCTTTTAATTGCATTAATGCTATAAACAGATTTATCCTCAAGATCAATAACGTAAAATACATTCACCAGTGGACAATGAGCATAAAGTATATCATTATAATAAATTGAACAACACTTGTTTTTTATTACAATCTCATAGCCATCAACTTCTTCCAAACATTAAGAAGAAATAATGTTCTTACTCAAAGTAGGAATGCAATAATAATTATTTAATTCCAAAACTAATCAGAGGGTAACGATAAGTGATAAGTGCCGACCACCATGACTGCAACCTTTGCTCCACTGCCGACACGAATATCCAACTCGCCCCTTGCAAATCTTCTAGTCCTTTGAAGTCCCTGCAACGATTTGCAAGTGTGAATCACCGACCCAGTATCAAATACCCATGATTCACTAGAAGATATAGCAATATTAATTTCTGTAATATTTATAACATTTGTACCTAAGACGGAAGTCTCACTTCCCTTCTTCTTCTTCTTCTTCTTCTTCTTCAGATCCTCCAAGTATTTCTTGCAGTTTCTTGACCAATGCCCCTTGGCATGGCAATGGAAGCACTCATCATTAGGAGTAGGGTCACATTTGACCTTTGGATTTTGCTTAGAGCTTGAGGGATCATTAGGAACCTTTCGTTTAGCTTTGCCTTTAGAAGGCATCCCATGCTTCCTCTTTTTGTTCTCCTTCTGAACCACCATCACATGAGTGGGGTTTTTCTTAGTTCTCTCCTCTGCTGTTTTTAGCATCCCATGCAATTCAACCAATATTTTCTACATGCCATTCATCTGAAAGTTCAGGATAAAAGGCTCATAGCTCGCCGGGAGCGATTGGACAATGATATGAATAGCCAAGTCAGGCTTGAGTTCAGAACCAAGTTTCTCCAAAGTCTCAATATAACCAATCATCTTGATCACATGAGGACTGACCGTGCTACCCTCTGCCAGCTTGCATGCAAACAAGGACTTTGAGATGTTGTACCTCTCAGTCCTAGCTTGGTTCTCAAACATTCCACACAGCCTCTCAATCATGGAGTAAGCATCGGCATGCTCATACTGCTTCTGTAAATCAGAGGACATGGTGGTAAGCATGAGACAGCTGACATCAAGTGAATCATTGCAGTGCTTCTCATAGGCTCTGTGGGCTGCAGCAGTTGCACCATCGGGGAGGTTATCAGGGTATTGTTGCTCAAGAACATACTCATTTTTCTCTTGCCTGAGAATAATTCTCAAGTTGCGGTACCAATCAATAAAGTTTGTTCCATTCAACTTTTCTTTCTCAATAACAGATCGCAAATTGAAAATGGAAGTGTTACTGACAAACATGATCTACAACATTAGAATAAGAGGAAGGTTTTAGCATTAAGTTTTATGCAATGCTTCTATTAATAAATTTAATAAAAGACTCCACTATATTAACATCGTCTTCCCTCTAACGACATATAGGGGACCAAGATCCATATTCACTAAAATCCTATTGAGCTTTGGCTTCACTGCTAGAAAGTTAGTGACATAGGTAAACAATAAATTGCTAATCATATCTCTATATGACTCTTGTTTGTTGGGTGGCATCCAATGCCTTGGCTCCAACTCAATATCCTAAAGCCCAAAACTATTTTGATAGCTTTGTTGAGTAAACCAATACTATTGCTAGTGAATATCCGACACCCACCTTATTCATGATGATAGTTGATGGTACTCTACTTTGGTAAACCTACCACACAACGATCAAAATTTTAATAGGTGCAGCTATTGGAAAAGGATATCAAAGTTCTCAACTTTAATGAGGGAAACCATTCTATCATGATTAAAAGCATATCAACCAATAGTATGATAGGTAAATAAACATCATAGGCATATAATCATATTATATTATGAACAGTATGGCCTTTTGCATCACAATGGGCTCCATCGCCATGGCTCCACGGTGATCTCCATTGCCATCCTTTCTGTCTTGTGGTGATCATCATCGCCATCATGCTTGTAGCCTCTAAGGACAAATACTAAGCTATTACATCTAATAGCACTAGTAAAAGCACTAGGAAAGTAAATTACATGAGGGGGTCAAGCATCAAATGTCGACACGCAGACTGTTATACAATATGGGACAACCTCAACCCGGTTGTTTCAACTTGTGATTTGCAGGTCACACAACTTATTATACACAGATCATCACATGATATTGAGGCCATACCATTCACATCATACCTTGCAAAATCGAGTTAGGCGCAGAACGTATTCTACCGTAGGGGTGTGAAGAGGCCGCTATCAACAGATTGAAACGGCCGTCCCGTATCTATAGAATTGCTACGAAAATCTTATCGGATTGATCGAATCAAGCCGATTCAGGGTCATTCATAATATCCCTTATTTTCACTGGATCAATCACATTAACCATCGCGACAGGTACATCGGAGAAGACTGCAACACATGACTTTGATACGTCGGTTCAATCTCTTCTCGTTTGCATAGTTAGCCCAGATGGTGATTCCAGCCGGTATGTGCATGTTGTGCCCCCGGTAGAGAAAGAACACGAACCAATCTACAGTTATCATGATGTTATCAACTCGTACCAATCCCACCATGTATCAATTTATATATCGCATATGAACAGATTGTAAAACCCTAAACAAAACATATCTCTATATGCGCATCTAGACCAAAGGCTAAACATAATTTCCCTGATACCACTGATACTATTAAACATAGTGGCCTAATTAGACATAGTGGCTGATGGGTGTCAGGTCTAGATCACGTAAACTATTAGACAAAATATGTTCTCCGCATTAAAGCTCCTTCGTGAAGATATTCACTGTATCATTGTGATCCTAACATACTACACTGTGTCCGTGCAATAGTTAATAAGCTAAACCTGTCTTTTTTTACATGGAAAAGCTAAACCTATCCTTGATCACACTCGGATCTCGAGATGTCTGATAAAACAAACGCCAAAACGGACCGTGCTGCCGTGAGCATGCATGCATGAACCTACGGCCTACCCATATCTGGTATTTCCGCGGGTAGCTTTGGTCATCCTAGCTTATTAGCAACCCTTCTAAGGTGGCGTTTGGTTGGTGAACTGCTAACGCAAACGCAAACGCAAACGCAAAGAGAATTAGATCACTGTATATCTGATTATATAACGGTGATTATGCATTTTGTTTGGTTGCCGTCTATAATGTTATTCGATACCCTGCTCCATCAAACTTTGCAGAACCAGAACCGATTGAAATACAAAAGCATAGCCGCTTAATAAGAAAAAGAGCCGGAATTGAAAGGAAGCGGCGATATAATTTTAAGAGAAAACCACTGATAATTGGGAAGAAAACTAATATGCACATGCATGATCAAATGCAGGAAAAAAATCCAATCTTTGTGGCCCAACAACTTCCCTCTGGAGCAAGATCAAGCGAACAAGCTACAGCAAATCAGGGCAAATCATCGCTCTGACCATGAGCGTGTTGCTGTTCCTGGGCATGGAGCCTTCATGCTCTTCATCCTGCTGCCTTGTGCTTTTTATTAGATCTAGGAATGCTCTTCTTCCTCAGATCTAGGCTGGTGGAATTCTTAGGCGGAGATGAGTCGGGGAGGAGACAATTGATAGATAGCCAACCGGATCGCCAGATGAGATGGATGGAGTTGCCCTCTGCTGTGCGGCGGCGCAGGCAAATACGGAGGCGCGGAGTCTGCGCAGCGTGGAGCGAAAACTCGGAGATGACGACAGTTGGACTCAATTACGAGAGGGCTAAAACAAACAACGATAACGTGGTCTTTTAACGCTCCCTAATCAAATCACGTTACATTTCGCTGAACCAAATACTACCTAAGTTCTAAAGCTGGTATCTGTAGGTTAAAGTACAACAGTGTATTCTAAAGAAAACATCAGGATAACGTCAGCAAATAGATACAAGGGGTCAGACATTAAGCAGATACACTCCAATCAGGATTAACTCTTAACAAAACAAGTAGAAAATTCGGGAGCCAAATAACTAAGGGTAACAACTAACAACGTCATCCACATCAGCAGAAAGTGGAAGTTGCGGATGGCGATCGGTTATGAGGTCATGACTTGGCGCATTGGGTTGCCCAGCCATGGCGCCTTGGCGCATTTGCGAAAAGGAAAAACTATAGCCACCTCATGAAGTCATAAAGATCTCAGTGGAAACAAGTCAACAACAACAGTGTAACACCGAATCAAATGTCATTCGCTAATCTACAGTATATCCCATAAACGTACAGAAATAAGAGTATCCTGTAAGGGGGTTAGTTCTGTCTTTCACCCTTAAATAACCATCATGACTGAATTCAAAGTCAGCATCTGCGACTTTAAAGCATACAAGCAGTTCTCGAGTCAGCTGTATTTAAGCTACAGATTTCTCATTGGAATCTTGGTCTTTTTGCTGGGCCTTGATCAATGATAGGGTCAAGTTGAGGTGGTGCCTCTGATGCCAGCACATCATCTGGTGCTTTCTCTTGTTCTCCTGATGGCGGGACATAGCCCTCAGGATAAGGTGGAGGTGGAGGGGCAGCGCCTATCTGCAAAGAAATTGTGTTAGAATTTTAAAATTTTAAAAATATGATTAATCAACAAAGGAAGAGACAACAGGTCAACGGGATCAACAACTACCCTACAATTTCTAGTCAGAAGTTAGCAAGGAGGAATATCTACACAACATTTACTCTTGTCTAATTAGCGTTATCATCTGTACCAAGTGACCATGTAACAGAAGACATTTCCTCCCTGAACCACAATCCCACATAACGTGTTAAGTTATTAACTGCAGAAGAAGGAAATACATTACCTTCCTTTTCAAGGATGAGAGGATATGATCAATTCTTTTAAGTTCCTTCAGGTCAATTGCTTCCTTTTGTGTCTTTGATTCAGAGGCTCCTGCATCAGACTCGGTTTCCACTGCAATATATAAAACAAACATTCCTAGTGACACTTTTTTCAAAGTGAAGCAAACATGCAAAGAATGACCAACGGATCAAGATAAAAGAAACTTTTGCATCAAAACTAAGTTGCACCCACTATTTTGTTTCTGTTTTCAGCTCCAATAGCCAAGCCAAGCACTAAAGGCAAATAGATCAAGTTAACAATTCAGTTCCAGACTACCACCAAAGATTGCAAAAGCCTGTATTAAACTATCAAAATACTCTTCTTCATGAGAAAAAAAATACAAAAACTACTTTATTCACCTGTGCCATGAACCATACAAGGACAACAACAAAACTTTTTTCCCAAGCAAGTTAGGGTTAAGCTCTGCGGTGATCCATGTGCTGCTAATGTATGAATAAGTTGCTGCTGGTTTCTAAGCCAAGTATGGAACAACTATAGCCGCACCTACAAAAATGTTTCACTACTGCCAGCACTCACTGTGTTGCACCCAGGGTTCCATCTGGTGATAACAAGAATTACAGAACTGTTGCTCTTGCACCATGCTCTCTAAAGTTGGGTTCAGAGAGTTTAAGTTCTGTTGTCAAATCAAACATAGAAACTAATGCTATTAGAAGGTTAAAAGCCAACAAAATCGGTAAAAATGAAAAGAAAACACACCGACTCAGTAACACGAAACTGACAGGTAACCTATTTTCTGTTGGGAAACCAGATTGTAAAACATTGGTGTAAACAGATGAGCACAGCTTGCAGATTAAACCAATTTGGGCATCTCTAACTAATTTAACACTCTTCTTTAGGAAATTACAGATTTCATGGATTTCAATTTAATGGTGCTGTCATAAAACTGGGTAAGATTGAGATATTCTTTTGTAGACTATTGCTTTTGCAATTTTACTGGGCTATTTTATAAATCGGAAATATCAGATACTTTAGAGATAGAATCACATGTTTCTATTTGAAAGTTTATACACATGATGAATCCATCATAGGTTTTTCTGTGAGTAATGGCAGTGGCAAATGTTTGATTCAGTAGGTAAACTATCGCAAACCATGAAGAATTAGACCAGTTGATTGTTCCATGGGAGTATCTCGCTAGAGAGAGAACAAAAATTTGGCCAAAGATTTGACCTCGGTGCCATTTAAGACATCAAGTTTTTTTAACCAGGAATAGTATACCGCCATGGGGATGAGACACTTTTACCATCGATATGTGAGAAACAGGCAAACAGAAAAGTAATGTAAAGAACAGGTAAGGCACCAGGATCATACCATTCCCGATCTTCTCCAACTTTGAGCATGCCACAGTAAAGGCTTTTGATATATGATGCATAGCCCTACTCTGCAATGTTACAAGAACAGTTCAGGTAAATCTCGCCAAGGACCAAAAATACACAATTCCATTAGCACAGTCTACTGAAAATGTCCACAGGATGAAATGCTCAGCCAACAAAAAAAATGTTCACAGCACATTTGATCGCATTGATAATCAGAAAAAAAGCAGAAACTACAATCCCCTTGCAAAACATAGGAAAAAGAGGAGAGGATATACTATGCGTGAGGCGAAGACGTTGCAGAGCTGTGGCGCCTGGTAGATGGAGCCGTCAAGGATGTAGTATGCGAGCATGGGGCTTGATTTCTCGGGGCTCTCCCGCTTCTGCTTCCGGATCACGAACAGGTGCGGCTCCATCACCTCACTCAACACGTACTCCATGCCGGTCATCTTCCTGCGACCACCGCACCACACGGATCGAACATCAAACCGAAAATTCCGACGAATTGGTGGGAGATGGGAATCCGAGCTAGGATCATACGTGAGTTGGGACATGTCAAGGGGGTGGATTTGTCGCGAGCGGAGGGCCTCGTTGTTGCAGGTGATGTCGTAGAAGGGGGAGAGCGCGAAGTAGTCGAAGACGAGGTTGCGGTCGAGCGGGTAGCTGTTGAGCCACAGCTGGTCGCGGAAGCAGATCCCCGTCATGTCCGTGCCCGGCGGGGGCGGGAGCCCGCCCGCGCCGTCGGTCCCCGGGGGCGGAGGCGGCTGCCCCGGCGGGGGCAGCGGCGTCGCCGACATCGCTCCGCTCGGGGACTCTCTGTACCCCTAGTATAAGCGCCCTCGGAACACCGAACCGGACGGGTTGCAACCTGCTAGTAAGCGGAAGGTGGCGGTGCCCGTGAGGCGAGTGGCGGCGGCGGCGAGACGGGGAGGGGATGGCCCAGGCAGGAGAGCGCTTGCGCCGAACGTGAGGATTCGGTCTACAACAAGTACTGCGAGATGAGCTAATTTTGAAACCCTACGTCTCATAATACAACTTTGTCAGATCAGATTTATTACTCCCTCCGTTTCAAACTGCAAATCGTTTTAATTTTTTGATTCATAATATTTACTATATATCTAGATATATAGATATATTGTATGTTTAGAAGTATAATAAAATATATGAATTTAAAAAAGTCAAAACAAACCTACGTTTTAAAATGGAGGGAGTAGAAGCTAAAAACGACGACTAATGGGTAGATTCATGGTAAGAACGTTGCACTCAATCCCCAGTTCACACTCAAAAATGAAGATTTACTTGGTTGCACGAAGAACTTGTGTGGTATATTAGGAACAGGCGAGAAGCTAACACCCTCCGAACAGATCGGTATAGATGTCCTAGATAGATGTACCAAAATTTTCAGTCATAGGTAGGGTAATTTAACCAATATTGTGAACAGCGGTATAGTATTCATGTATAACCATGAGCGGCGCGTTGAAACTCATCCCATGATAAAAATGGAACATCCTTCTCCTTGAGAAATATATAGAACTTTGAAGACAAAAACAGAACGTTCGTTTATTAGAAAAATATAGAACTTTATTGTCAAAGCAATAACGTTCAGTTCATATATATGCACAAGTAAATTCTGCTCAACAGAATGCGAACATTTAAGTGTGTTATTATTTTTCACATATATGTACCACTATATCCAAGTTGCCGATCAGAAAGGATCAACGTCTCCCTCGTAAACGGGGTCCGGAATAGCAGTTAGTGAAAGCACTGGGAAAATTGCCCACTACAACATCAAAATGAACAATTACTTCCTTAAGGCTTCGTTCGGCAGCGGCCAAACCGGGTTTGGATCCTAGCCAGAACACTCCGGTTTTCAATACAGGCTGTTCCATTCCACCCGGAACGCCTCCCGAAAACGGCCCGTCCCGACAAAACGAACGACGCCTAAGCTGGAAAGTAATCAGACTTGCATCAGTGCAGACATTTATCAACTGCAGCTACATTGTATTTGGGGACCTTACGCATGCTCTCTATTTTTATTTACATATCGTATTAAATTTATCCTAAATTAAATTTAGCCAACTTTGATTAAATTCATAGAAAAAAATAATAACATTTACAATACCAAATTTATTTCATTGAATCCACCATGAAGTATACGTTGATAGTACATATGTTGGATAGTATAGTTGTTGCTATATTTTTCTATATAACTTTGACTTAGGACAAACCTAATACGACGTATAAATAAAAACGGAGAGTATAGTATGTAGCATGACCGTTGACAGGCACAGGCACAGGCACAGGCAAGGAATATCTCTTGCCAAAGAATAGTGTTACAACATAGGCTTCCTCTTAGTATAAACAAAAACAGTTACAAGGGATGCCCTCAAATGGCATCCATATACAACATCACATAACTCTACAAATGAACTAACTCTACGATGACCGGACATCCTTGAAAACACCACCTCTTTCCATCTCCGCAACGATCTCTTTCAAGGCCGGCACTTTGCTGGCTAAAGTTCTGTACAATCTTGAATACCTGGCTCTTGTACCATCGGCTGTTCGGGCCAAGGCAAGCAAACTGACTGCCTCTGGCAATTGCTCAAACACACCTTTTATTTCCTCAAAGCTCAAGTCTGCAAGAACAGATGGTCTTGGAACGACACGGATCACCTCGCCACCTTTAGGTTCCTGAACTCGCAGATCAGCCTTAATCACCAGTTCACTGCTCGAGTTTGCTCCACATTTTATGATGAAAGGCGCAGTTGTTCCCGTGTTGAACTGCAGGACGTTCCACTGTGCCACCTCGCTTTCTCCCAATGCATTAGACTGCGGGGCAGGATCATCGGGGTCTTCTTCCAATGACTGCACCAAATACATGGCATTATTACGTCAAAATAGGGTTGAACTGCACGTTGTTGTGAAAATTACATTCTTTAACGAAAAGATAGTATGGAGACTTTGGATTACAAATGCTTGTAGTAAAGCTTGCGAAAATCATTTACAATAAGCTTTATTCATGAGTGACATAGTGAAGTTATTGCTTAGTCTAATATCTGCTAGAAGTCTTTAACTAGTTCTAATTGTCTAATATATTGAATATTGAGTGCGTTTATTTAGGTGTACTGTTGTTCTTCTGGTCTCTAATGCGAATAAGACATGGAGATGAGGCAATCTCTTGTACTTTCACAGGCTGATAGATATTTAACAGTTTTGCAATTGTAAAAAAAAAGTCTGGTGGATGCTGTGACAAACATTAATGAATGGGGTAATTGTTGCAGGATGCAGGATGCTACCTCACAAAAAATAGCTCGCTTCTCGAACTTCCAGATTCTGAAAGTTAATTTCAAACTGGAAAAGACTGCCTAGATTTGGAGGAAATAATATGCTTGGGGCTATATATTTGCCAATGTGCTGCCAAATAACCATAATTCTAGCAAATTGGGATGTAAACATGAGTGCCAAAATGCGTGCATAAGATAAGATGAAGAATACATGTAATGTCAAATCCTAGTTCCTGTTCAGAGACTCATTAATGTAGATTATATGTGCAAAGTTGGGAAGAAGAAAAAAACAAGAAGGTAGGTAGATAACTGAAAAGTCGAAGTACGATGGGCACGCTTAAGTTCTACTCACAAATGATAATGGCAAAGAAGATGTAGGGAAAACAAACTCATTGAGGGATAACCAGATAAATACCTTCATCATGTCATCATAATATTTTTCAAAAGTAGTATGTATATTTCTAGCTTTCTTAATAAAATTAGGTAGTGGCCACTCGACCTAAAAGGTGATATTGATTCTATTAATTCAGAAGCAATAATTCCAAAGTACTATCTACATACCTCTACAACTTTCCGAGCCTCCATGATCTGCTTCTGAGCACATGGATGATCTATGTCGAGAAGAGAAGGCATCTGTGCCAAGAGGTCATCCAATGATTCTAGCAGAGATTTCCTTTTTGATTTTCTCATAGGTCTTGTAGAGCTTTGTCTCATTACTTCCTGGTGTCACAGAATGAACAAGCACCACAAGTTAGCAAACATAATAAAAGCTAGATAACTATATCTGCATGGACAAAGTATCAGACCTTGATTTGCTTCAAGATGTTATCTAGAGATATGAGAGATGCTAATCGTGCATCCTCAGCAGCAGTAGGAGGATTTCGAATAGGTGAACCACCTTCTTCTTTGGTTAACAAGGCGGTGTCAGTTCGCATTTGTTGCATAATCTGATAACAGCACGGAATAATTGGGATCAGTTAAGTACAAATGCCACACACACGCACCACAAAAAAAAGAAGCATGTGAAGCTACAGAAAGAATGCATCATCGCTTAAATTTATGATTGCATGAGAATCAGAAATTTAAGATGCAGTCAGAAATCATTTGATTAAACGAAGCATACAGATCTGGCAAGTGCAACAGGTGGAAAGATGAAAAAAGGAGGGCATCATGCGGATTCAGGTAAGCACCTTTCTCCTTTTATGATCAACAGACTCCAGAGCAGAACGGAGTTTACTGACATGTGCAGGATCAACAGCCTCCTCCGTTGCCAATGTGCCAGCTATGTCCTGAAAAATTGTGAAGGATAAGATAAACAACTTTAATAAATTTGGTCGACCAGATGACGAGTCCAGGAAATGAAACCTTCAAGTGCTGTAGTTGTGATGTGTAGACACGCTTTGTGTATTCCGATAAAAGTTGTCCTAAAGCATCAGTGGTGGGGGGCTGTGCTGTACCAAGGCCAGCCATCCATCCATCCATAATAGCAGTTGACAGCAGTTCAAGCTGTCCTGAAGCTCCACCAGCAGCATCTCCACCAGTTACAGATAGAAACTCAAAGTTCTCAGCAAGCCATGCACGGATTTGGCGCTGTAATTCACCAGCTGGTGTGTGAACAAAGAGAGCAGCTAAAGCCTTGTTTCCAAATGAAAAGGCCTTGGCATCCTCAGTAATTTCCCGAAGTTTCCCTCCAGTCACATGTTGTCTCCAAGTTTCCTGTCCATTATTATGACATTAGCAATAGACTGATCCAAAAGGAAAATAAATGCCAGGCCAGGTGGTGCTATCAATAGATCAGCATACCATGTTGAAGCTCAACACATTGACTTCACTACAACTACCTAAAATCCATATACTAGGACATGGTTACATTGGAAACAATGAAGCATAGGATCTCAAAGGAACAAATATGTGCTGCGAAGGTCCACAAGAGTGGCGTGTAAACTAGTTCCATAAAAATGCTGCAACTAAGATTAAGAAGAGACTAATAGAATTATCTATAATCAACATTCAAGGAACAATATTTTACCTCCTCAATACCACGAAGCTTCAGAACAATCGAAGAGAGCTTCGATTTCTTTTCCTGCTTAATGTTCACCTTGAAACCATGCACATGTTCATCAACTAGGGCGGTTCGGGAACTATAATCATGGTGGTAAGCAGGAGACCTGCCAGGACTACTTCCCCTGCTTGAACTTCTACTTCGACCAGTATTTGATTTCTCCAAGAAACGCTCAACTGGAGAGACCTTTATGAAACAAGGTCAGAGAGACATACTGTTATGATTAATACAAAATGATATCATAGCTGCTTAGAGTTCTTCGAAAAATTAAATATAAACAAAAGAGTAGAATCAACATACTTTGATGGACTGTAGTTCTGGTGACCTAGCAAGCAAAGATCTAATGTATAATATCCTGACTCTTGAAACTAACATAGTATCCATAACTTTTCTTGGTTCCATTTTGCGAATAAATGAAAACACAGCATCACGGATCTCAGCAAGTATCTCATGCTCCCTAGCTGCACCAGCTTTGATAACTGCAGCCAAAACCTGCACAGAAAACGTTTTCACTATTGCTTGTGCTTGGAAAACATTAAATTGTAAAGAAGAAAAATAAAATCCAATATTGATACTATCTGTTGGGGTGGTATTCATTACCAGCATCAAAAGCTTGTTAGCACCATCAGCTATTGCAGCAAATCCCTCAAACTGGTCTGGATCAAAATCCATCAGTGCAGACGTAAGGTACTCCCCAGCAGGTGTAGTTTTTGCTAGCTCATTGCTTGATTTCACAATAGCTCCACTGATTCCAGTTTTATCCTGAGACGCCGGTGATGCAAACACATCTGGCGATCGACTTTTGCTGCTGTCACTCCTGCAGATAGAGTTGTAAATTTTGACTCCATCATATCTCTCAATGCTCTTTACATTCAGTACTATTGACTAATTGTATGCGTAGCAGTTAATTACCTGTCTATCTCCATTCCTTGAGCATTAGCTGGCTTGTTTGCCGAAGGGCTTGAAGCCTATGAAAGTAGTCAGTAAATCCCTGAGAACCTTGTAGAAATTTCTTGGGAACACAAGTACTAATAGGTCACATATTCCCATATGCTAAGAAGAAACTGTAGAAATTTCTTGGGAACACAAGTACTAATAGGTCACATATTCACATATGCTAAGAAGAAACTTTATCACCATCACTGTTTATAAAGAAAGTATTGTCCACTTTTCATGTAGAAGATGAGATTTGAGATTTGACAGTGGGGAAAAAAAGAAGGCAGCAACTACAACTCTCATACTGGTGCTATTTATCTACACCCTAATAAGCTTCGCGCAATAAAGTTTCAGAAAAATTGTTCAGTCAGAAATTCAAGTTTACTGAACATTGCAGAAACAAACAAGCAGCAGTAGGGAAACTAGGGGCAATTTCCTAATATGTCCAAATAGGTCTTTACTAAATCCATCACATTAATGAACAAAAGGGAATATGCTGAACACCTATTCTTTATAAACTAAATTTGGGTAGAAGCTAGACATCATAAGCAATGAATGATATTGATCATCAACTACAGATTTTAGAATGTTGAATTATTGTCCCTTAACAAAAAAAGTTGCCACAAGATATCCTACAAAAATCACAGACGGCATGCAGGACAGCAGTCCCACAAAACAACCAACTAATTGAAAAGGAAGTTAAGAACACAGAGCACAACAAAAAGGATAAAGAATACTTTGTGACAACCTGTGGCGTGCTTCCTAATCCCGACTTCCCTGTAAGTCTGTCAAAAAGCTTCTCGTTCTCTTCATGCAATTTCTGCATTTGTTTTTGCAGCAGAAAAAGGAAGGTATGTGAAAATGAGGTAAAACAAATGAAGGAGATACAAAGTAAACTTAGATCAAATTGCAAGAGAACAGGTTTCAACTGGAGGTCAACAGGAAACTTGAATTTTGTTAACCTAAACATAAATAATGGACAGATCATGCATCAGCAGTCACAATCGATCGCGCAAGCATGGCAACAATTTTCAAAAACAAAAGTGTTCGAAGGTAGGGGAAAAATTAACTTCTAATCAGCAAAAGTTAGAGGAAAAAGGATTAGGTACTCAGTCAAAGGATTTAAAATAAATCAGTGTGAACAGGTCTCTAAACTTATAGCTGAAGATAGCAAAGTAAATGTAAAAAACAGTGCAGTTAGAATAAAACTGGCAGGCCATACTTTCTCAATTCAGAAATTAGGTAACAATTAAGAATATTACACTTAGGATGATACCATGACAAAACAAAAACATCTATAACAAATTGTTCTACTACTCAACTCGCAATGCAAGTTGCTCCAAACAGTGAACCCATCCTATCATGCAACGATTGTTTCAAACAACTCAAGGTGGCCAAATTTAGGTCACTCTATATGGACGTACATTAACTGGCAATCAGAATATGCCCATCGTTCAAACTTTCAAGCCTTAGCGAAAGGTTCCATGGAGTATCTATACCTCAATAAGGGCATCCCTTTTTGCCAATTCCTCCTCAAGCCTTTTGGTCACTGACGATGAGTCAGCAGTTGACTCCGTTACCTTTGGGGAAGAAATAACTGAAGTAGCTTCAGACCCAATAGTTGATCTAGCGTCACTAGCATTGAGGGCCTCATTAAGCTGAGATTCAATGGTCTTGAGTTTTGCCTGCAAATTATATAAAAGAAACAAAAATGGAAGCCATAAGTGATATGGTAGGACTAGGGATCGCAAGAACAACTGGAATGATAGGGTAGATAGAACAAGGGCAAGATAAACCAGTTTGCCCTCCCTTGGAGGCTCTGAACTATTTAGGTTGTGAACGAGGCTGTCTCTTTTATAGGGAAAAAAGCCATTTTACTCCCCTCATCTATTCACTTTGTCCATCCCACCCCCTCATCAAACTGTTGACTCAATTTAATCCCTCCTATTAATACTGGCTTAAATTAACCCCTAAGCAGGATTTCCAACTGGTTTTGCCTGGACGCGGTTTTGACTGAATCCAATTGCGCTAGAGGCCAACTAATCCATTGCCGTGGACAAATAGAGCCACCGATCGGGTTGACCATAGTGCCACACGCCAAGAACAGCCCGCTCCCATTCAGCGTCGCACTGCACCGCCCGAGCTGAGCCCACCAAAACCGACACATCGCCCCCTCCCCACGCAACTACTGCATTACCATCACCCCCCAACTCTGCCTCTCTGTTAGACGGATCAGTACCATGTGATACAGTAACTGCGTGAGCAGTACACGCCTAACCTATGTCTTTGATCCCTGTCCCATACCATAGCAATAAGGGAATATCATGTAATGGTAAAAAGTATATGCTTCAGACATATTACAACAATTAGCAGAAACACAATCACTCCAGCAGGTTTACAAAGATATAACATTGGGCGCTACACCATGCTCAAATCAGTTCCAAACAGTGCAGGTGTGTAACACTAAGGGCGGAATCTTGATCAGAAGACTATAATGCCATCTCCCAATTAAAAATCAAATTTGACTGGCAGTCCCTGATGAGTAGGCATGATGAGCAGGGGCTAACAATAACAATAGTCTTGCTAATCACTGTCCCTAATGAACAAAGAACTATTTGAAAGAGATAGCATTCAAGTTTGAATATTTTATGCCCAACTAGTAAATATATGAAAAGTCACTTGGGCAAAACATAATCTTAGCAGAGTTCAAATTTGGTATGTTTGGACACAGGACAAATAGGCATATAGGATAATGTCACGGTGAAAAGCAACAAATTCGAGGAGGCTGGTACTGAGTTATTAAATGTGGCACAAAGCATGTCTCGGAAAAGGGGAGTATAGATTTTATGGCTGCATTCCGAAAAGCCCTCATCAGGAAATGATGTGATCCCATCCCATGGTTGTCTTCATTATGGAGCCAATACTTGCTAAATTGAAATTAAACTGTTCCCACCAATTATAGGTTGCTTTATGTAAACAGTGGTTGCCATCTCCATGGATTACCTGACATATACATTAACGAGAGATTGAGCAGCCCACATATAAACCACAAAACTAATATTTTCTGAGCTCTCATATTACCATATATAATAGACTGACAGTACAGTGAAGGTAAGTACATGTCAGATATATGTCACAATGCATGTTTGCAATCATGAAGAAAAATAGTAGCAAAAACCTACAACGTTTATAAATAAGCGACAGGAAGAAAAGGCAATACAAAATAAGTAAGTGCTGGCAAACCTGATTCAATGAATATACTTGTTAGAAAAAAAATATACAGATTGATAAAATTGAACCTGTAGTGACTGAATTGTTAAATCACGTTCTTGCATCCTGAGTTTCTGTTCTTGTTCAACTTTCAAAAGTTGAGAAATCTGATCCCTCAGCTGGTTATTCTGCTCTTTCTCAATCTTGTGCTTCTCAGCAAGCATTAAATTTTCAGACTGCAACAAATAACGAGACAACTAAAATGTCAAGTATCTTCAATATTTAAGAACTCAAAAAGAAATGGATGGAATACTGTATATCAAGTCTGGAAGCTATTGTTAAGTACCAAGGCATCATATTACATAGATTTAATAGATGCATAGTAACAGGTGTAAGAACGAAGAGTGAAGATGAAGCAAATATGACTATCCACTTAAACAAGCAAGGTCTTCTTCTCAGGGAATAGCAGGCAAGGAGCCTAGTGAAATATACTGATAATAACATTAAGATCCACAGGATCCAATGAAAAGGTACATACAAGACAACAAGAAATGACCAGCACAAGGAAAAAATAATGGCTCATATAAAGCTTGTCCCTAAAGAAAGATCAACAAATCCTCTTCTTGCTCCTCAAGAACATGCAATTACGATTCAGTATATATACCTTCAGAACAATGTTTCATTGCTTCATCTATTGAGAGAAAAAAGATTCCACACTGGTTTGAGAGAGAGAGAAAAAAAAGATTGCTAACATATTAGAATCAACTACTCCCAGGATGCTGAAATCTCTGAGCTCAGACAAACTATCATCCAAACTTAAGATAACTCAACAGAAGAATTTCTAATTGCATCATGATTGACTGTCTTGGGTACTATTTAATAAAATCAGAAGCAAACGCTGCAGATAAATCAAAAGCAACCTTGAGATCAGCTTGGAGTGTAGAAGAAACTCTCCAGGCCTTCTGAACTTCATTGAAGAGCAGTGTGCACTGGTCATTAGCCTCTTTTAGAGAATGTTTTAACCCCAGAACTTCTTGCCGCAAGTCTAGAACCTCCTTTTCTTTGTCATGCAATTCTTTGCGAGAATCATTTGCCTGTAAATGAACCAGAAAGGTGTTACAAGTAGTTATACTTTGAATGATGCTGGCGCAGTGCCAGACTTGCATGTGGGTGCCAGGTTCGGCAAACAAATGAGATCCAAGGATCAAGCTGCCTAATATATTTATGTTAATAAAAATATTATTTTAATAATTCTACCCACTATATTGGATGTGTATGCAGCACTAAAACTAACAAAACACAATCAGAAATAATAATATGCACCATCTGATCCCATGGAGAAAAGCAAAGAAATGGGCAAAAGGCTTTTCTCGAATACGCAGGAGAGCTGCGTATCATTGCATTAAGAAAGAAGTAGGCTAAAATAGCCATACAAACACACACGCACCCCCACACACACCCTGGGTAAAAGGCAGGGTGCATCTCTTATAATGAATCTATCATGGCCAGCATAGCTCCCAACGGCTCTTCTTTCCCACCTCCCCTCTCTTCTTCCTCCCGAGCACTACCAACTCTAATAATAGCATGCCAATTATGAGCACCCAAGAAGAAAATGTGACACGAAGCCAACTGCATCTAACATGTAGATGCACAGAAAAAAAATGTGGGATTGAGTGTATCAGTAACACAGGTTATTGGAACAATTTAGATATCAATCAAAATATTCAGAATCATACCACATCTTTCCATTTCTTTATTGTGTCACGATTGCCAAGGCTCAGTTCAGCATTTCTTGCTCTTGCAGAAAAACTGAGTGTGGACAAAGTTCTTGACAAATTTGAAGCACTTGGACTTACATGCACAATCAACAAGATCTTCGAGCTACTTCCTGCACCAATGAAGGTATGTCAAAATACAGGCACTAACAGAGGGCAAAGATTACATTATGCCTCCGCTTCTAACGAAGGAGCAGAAGCACTCCATAGCCAAAAGAAGACTCTGTGTTTCCACAACAAAGGTGCATTTTGTTTGGGAATAAAGAAGCTAAGAAATTTTTATTAACTAATTCAATAACTGACAGTACTTAGCATTTCATTTTGTTCCTTTCCATTATTTGGGTGAATTACCTTCAATTCATCAAACAACAATTTTTTCCAACACCTTTACAGCAGAAAGGCATCAAAACAAAGTATTAGCCAAAGAACGGCGCTACCTAGTGAGTCAGCTAAGATTTGTGTGATTCTTGAATTCCCTGATAGAATAGGCTCCTTCTTGGCGCTTAAAGAGGCAAACGCATCGCCCAACCTATGCAAACAAAAGATGGGGGCAGCTTTAGGTACAAGGAAAAGAATGTGCCATCAAAGGTAGTATGCCACATAACAAGGGTCCAGTTTACTAGGAATCGAATGGCCAATTATTATAACAAACGGAAAAGAAGAAATGTGGCCTCAAATCAAGCTACTTACGCAGAAAGTGATTTCGAGACATGAAGGAAATCTGTTACATTGTCCCTATTGGCATCTTCTTCAAGCAAGCATTCACTTGCCGGCAAATCCACTAGAGAAAGCTTACTGTACAGATGCTCTCCTGTTACGTAGTTTCTGTAGTGTATATGAATGGTAATGATCCTGAAAAGAACAATTTAAACAACAAACTAAATAACTCAAATTTCAATAGACAGGTGACGATGAAGGAAATAGAACATTGCAAAACATAGTATTAGCAGCCTATAACCAGCTGCTGAGAAAAAAAGTGACTAACAAGCAAGCAGGAAAGAGCGTCAATTTTATTTGCCAGAGAGAAAGTGTGCCATTATTAAATTATCAAGCAAGCAAACGGAGCTGGCAAGTCTGTCACCTAATTGCATGAATCATTACATGCTAAAATAATTATATCAAGAATTAAACAACAAGTAAACTCGAAAAAATATAAGGATACATAATAATACAGTGATAGCATTCTACAGAAACAAACAAGAAATGTTTCACGTACAGGTGAGAAACCATGGCCTTTGGCGAATTTACTGATCGATTTTGAAGTGCTGTCTTTAGTGCCCCAGAAAACTCCAGTGGATTTTCAACCTTTTCTTGGACAAGTTCCACAAAGGATTCTTGAACACCCACTCGAACTTTTGGGACAGTGCTGCTAGATTCTGACAGCAAATCCCTAACCTGTGTTGGAAAGAATACACAACCTTAGCTCCTTGTTATATCATACAAAGTAAAGTAACATGGAGCAACATGTCTTTATAGCATAAAGAAAATCAGTGAGAATATTTGTAGAGCTCAAAGGCACCTGATCATTGTAGAGCTCACAGGCAGTAAAATAGAAATTAAAATGTGCAGTAGAAGTAGTATCTGAGTTTGAAAGATCAAACAGCTCTTCAAAGGTCCGCAGATATAAGCCACGATCGTGACTAGATCCTTCCTGGAAAGAGAACATGAAAATTTATGTAAAAGATGTTGCACACATGTATTTAAACACATGTCAGCAAACAGCTAAGAAATCATGTAAGAATATCAGTGCTTTGTGTGTGTAAAGTGCTGACTGACTTCAAGTAGAATACTGATACTAAATGACAAAGTGGTATAGATATCCACGGAGTAGAAATCAGATTTACCCAAACAAAGTAATTCTAAAACATTAGCATCACCGGATAAAGAAACCGTAGCATCAACCAATACAAAAAACCTTAGCATCACCCATGGCAGCTCATAACTTACTACATTTACCCACCAAACCAACGTAACGTGCCACTTCAGAAGTCTGCTATGTTTCTTTGTGCAAGCAATTAACACTACTGTTTTATTCTGGTAGCTGTTTAAAATATGTTTCTTTTGTGAGAGGGCATAAATTTACAAAAGACCAACTTATAGTATGTCATTGTTAAACACAGGAAACGAACTTTGATTGTAGTATGAAATCAAAGAGTGTCGGATTGCGTCAGATCCCACAATTCATGGTCTTAAGTTGGGATCTTGGTGGTTCAAACGCTGTGTAGCCTTGCACTATGAAGAAGCATTTAAGACAGTATCTGTCATATCAAGTAAGAAATTAATATGGTGCTAAAAGACAATTTGCACATGATTCAATCCAAAAGAGTAGGTTAAAAAGTGGCACGCGCGAAGGTGTCAAAAATAACCCAAGCAATGAACTTTCTAGTATGGCCTATGGGAGTTCAGGGGGACAAAATGTGACACAAAAAAGTGATGCTTACCAGTGTATGTGTTTTGCCAGAACGGCTTTGACCATATGCAAATATGGAAATATTGTAACCATCCAGGGCAGATTGCACAAATGGTTGAACATCGTGGAAAAGTTCGCCTGAAAGGAAAATTGAATGACTGAAAAATGTAAGAGCAATATATTTTTTTCTCAAAAGCGCAGGAGAACTGCGCATCATTATATTAAGAAGAAAGAAGGGGTACCCCCCAAAGGGTTACAGATATGAAGGGACTGTAACACTCCCTAAAAGTACAAATTGTCTCTCTCTCTCTCTTAAAGAAAAAAACACCAAGACCAGAACTAGACCAGACACCCAAAAATTAGGTGGTTGTAGGGTCCAGGGCAAGGAGGAAGGAGATTCCTTTAGCCCCAGCAATAGACCACTGCTGCAGATCTTCCCTGGTGGTTGACAGTAATATAGTATGACAACATAGTATTCAATGAAGATTTTGCACAATGTAGATCCTTTGAATTGCACCCTACATTGCTGTACAGCTACCGATAAGAAAGGATATTTAGAACCCCACTCCACTACTCTTACCTTGCCCAATGTGGGGCCCATATACCCTATCAAACTCATAATCCTTCTTCGGATTGGTTAGAGATTCATCTCCTGTGTTTACACGGATAGTAAAATCATCTGGAAACTCTACTACTGATGGACCCTCATCTTCAAATAGTGGCCTGCTACGACAAAACACTTTGACATTGCCTGAAAGATGTTGAAATTTCATAAATTATCACAGACAACTAAAATATGCCATATATAAAAGATATTTTTAAGCTGGAACAATACTAGAACATTGTGGAGTACCTTTCAAGGTCAATAGGTCATTGAAAAGCCTTTTCTTCTCATGAATCAAAGGGGTGATTCTAACTTCAGTCTCAAGGGCAGCTTGATCTAAACCAGAAAAAAAAATCTCAGAAAACAATGCAAAAGAATACAAAACTCAAGGATGATAACCCAAAAGAGAGCATAAGTTTGGGAATATGAGAGTTGCCACTTTACAATACACCTCCTTGGCACCTGTACAACTGGCTGGTATACAAATAGGGGGAAAAAGTGTAACCCAGCCATAATGCCATACGGTGCGCTAATCAACTCAATTTACTGAAACAAGGATAATGCTTCAGTTTACTGAAAGACATGAAGAGTGAATTTACCTAATTTTCGAGTTCTGTCAGCAAGGAATCCAAGATAGCGGGTGACACGGCCCAGTTTTGCATTAGAATACTCAAGAAGGTCGCTAGCTTCCTGTCTAAGCTCCAAGCAGTCCTCTCTAGCAAGCTACAAGAGTTTAAAAATGTAAGTTAGCCATAAATGAGTAGATGGCAACATAGAGATAAAGAGCATGAACTGGATAAATACACTATCAAGGACAATAGATCAGATTTTTATGTGATACTATCATGCTAAAACATGGCAGTAAACATACAAAACAGGATAACAGTGTTGCCCAGGAATTTCTTCTTTGGGCTCTATAACTTATCTGCACTACTTCACTCCTTGAGATCAGGTCGTACATTACTTCTAACACTGTCCTCCCATCACATAATAGTCCAATGGAACAATATTAAAGCCCACAACACTATCACAGTATCACTAATGGCCAACCACATCAGTAACTGAAGCACATGGGCTCCCTAATCCCCTGAACTTACTGCAGTGCCAATCAAACACGCTCCAATTTAGCTCGCACATCCAACAAATTTTAAATTTCCCAACATTCATCTGCAACAGAACCACCATAGCAAGCCGTAGACCCACTATTATACCTTCACTAAGGCCCAAACAGATCGACCAAAATGGTTTCCAATCAAATCACCGCAACCACCAGAAGCCCAAATCATCTGCGTCAGTAAACTCATGCTAATTCATAAACCTGCTAAAGAGAACTGTACGAAGTCATCTCAATTTTCCCGCTCAACCGATGCAAAATGCTTCATCAACGGCGGCACTCCAGCACCTAACAAGCTACAACGCCAGCTCACAGCGGCTCCCGCGAACAAATCGAGCAAAACCCAGACACGCCACGAGCATCCGCCGTCACCGAATCAGAACCCAAGAGGCGGGAGTCGAGCACCTGGACGCTGTCCGCGAGCTGGTCGAGCCGGTCCGCGACGAGCACCGCGTCGCCGGGCGGCGCGCGGGGCGCCCCGGCGGAGGGGCGGAGCACCATGGCCGTCGGCGGCGCCCGCGGCATCGCGGTCGGGGCCGCCGCCGCCGCCGTCGTCGCAGGCTGCGGCGGCTCGAACCCCGGGACGTCCCAGGACCAGCGGCCCCGCATGTCCGCCATTGGCGCCGCGGCTGCCGGAAACCCTAGATCGCGAGGGGGTTTTGGGGAGGGGGGGGAGGCGAGGCCGAGGAGGAGGAGGCGGTGGTGGTGGTGGTGGTGGACGGAGGAGGGGGAGGGAGACGCCCGCCTCTATTCTATCTATCGCTTCGAATGGGGGGAGAGAGCGGAGGACGGGGGCCAGAAAATTTTCCGCTCTCGCATTTCGTTTTGTTCCTTCCCCTTGTTCGGGTGACCCCCCGCCTCGGCTGATGGTCGTGGTGGGAGCTTTCCGGCATCGGTTTCTGTTCGTTTCTGGCCGTGGTTTGAAATCGGCGGGGTCCACGAGTGAGGGCGCAGAGGAGTGAAGTCGTGAAGGGAGTAACTGCTTGGCGTACCCGGTGTTTTGCCTCCGGGGTCAATAATACCCCTTGACAAACCTTGGGAAACTGTTTGGAGTAATAAATGGAACGTGTTGGAAAATCTTTCTACTACTTTGGAGTTTAAACGCAGAGGTTATATCGATGTCTAATTCTTTTACTCTCTTTTTGCCAACTAATTCTTTTCTTGAGAAATAAAAAGATTAGTTGAACATCATAGTTGCCACTTGCCACGGGAGAGGTGCGTCTATCAATTTCTCACCAGGCGGTACAGTTGTTCTCCTGGGCAACTCAAGATGAGCGTGTGTTGTACACAAAAGTTGGCATTTTCTTTTGGGTTCATCTTATCCGTGGCACGAGCACACGTTCTGTCTCGCGGGCTTTCCCTCCAGTCGTATTCAACCAGCAAGCCACCAGACAGGTTGAGCCAAGATTTGGCATTGTCCAAATTTTAGCGACCAAATAGTTGTCACAAAAATGTTCTAATTTCATAATACAACGCCTAATTATGAACTGAACTTTTCACTTAGTACTAGAGCAATGTCAATGTAGGGGGATCATTTCGTAACATTTTTGTTATCTTCTATTTATTCAGTTTAATTAGCATTTAAGGTTGTTCAGATGCCTAAACAATCAAAGTAAATATTTTGTATGGCGAATGTGATGTCAACAGCTTGTCCAAATTCGCTCCGACTTGGCTCCCTTGGTCATGATTCATCATGAGGTATATGGTAGCATTTTCCAATAAAATCACTACAAAAGTAGTGACTATGTTGGAGACTTGGAGTCATCAAGTGGTAGACCGGAGTTCTTAGGCTATTACAACTCCTTGGAGTGGACAGAAAGAAGTATTAGGCAACCTAGTCCATAGGAGATAGGAGGACGTCTGGCACCAACAAAGACAAGAGTACGTTGGTTGACTTCAAAGGAGAAGTTGGGACAGGCAGGGTGGCTGTCGGGCTAGGGTTAGACACCGGCACAACGATGTGGTAATTAATAGCACCAAGGAGGGGAGACGGGTGGGAGGCAAACGGTGCATCTTATTGGAACTCTTGTGGATCTTTCACTATAAGTGATTTTATACACCATATGTTGTTTAACATTAGTGTTATTGAAGATGGATGGCTCAGATGAAGTTGGAGAGCAAGCCAACCAATCATTTTTAGTAAATGTGGAACTTAACCATTTGATTACAAAGGATAGATGGGCGATTAACCGACAGTTTAAATCCCAAACATGAAACACGTTTTTTCTCTTAACTGTGAGGATGTTATGGATTCCATTTGAACCGCCATGTTGCTTAGAATAAACAAACAAAATGAGATCAAATATGAGTATATTTTATTTTTAAAAACATTTTTAATGCATCTATTTCAATAATGTTAATATAGTTCAAGATTTTCAATTTATTATCTCATTGTGTAGGTATAATATTTCAACATTCCGCAAAAAAAATATGAAGTAGTTTTTCGAAAATATTAATATGTTTTCCAAAATGTTGAATCAAAGACTTTTAAAAATTTTGAAATAATCCATCAAATTCTAGATAATGAAATAGAGTTTGCAATATGTCCAACAATTTGAGAACTAGCTCAATATTTGTGTGACAAATGTTGAACTGGGTTTTACATATGGTGAAATAGTATAAATGTTAAGCTAGAAAGGATTAAAAAATATTTAATTAATGTTTATAATGTTGAATTGGATATATTGGCCTAAGCAAGTAAAAAGTAGGCCACACTCTCTCTTTCTTGTGTATGAAAGCTAAAAAGGAAATGAAAAATGAGGCTAAGATAATAAGAGTTCTTTTGAGGTGGAATTTACTCTTTGCAGAGAAAATACATGAGAGTTCTTATTTCTAAGCATGAAAAGTCCATATATACTACCCTGTCCAACCGAGGTTTTATATACGCCATACGTGTGCTGAAACTACAAAGGGATCAACGATTGGCGGGATGATGTTGGCGATGGGCACCGGTAGGCAGGTAGATGCTTAGCGCATTTGGAATTTTAGATGCAATTTTCCAAGCCTCATGGTAGAGGCAAGAAATCTTGGGTGGTGAGTTGAGTGAAACAGGGAGGCGTGCTGCATGCCTTCATGCATGACTCTATTGATTAAAGAGAGCTGATGGGTTACCGATTGCAAAAATTGTAAGCAAAGCGATGGGCAATCAAATGGCTCAATAGATTGTTCAATACTGTTTGTGCTATATCTTTGTGAACAAGCGCCGATTCGGAAAAGCAGCCGCTACAGACCTGAATCTGCATGTCTGATGATGCATGATTCTGCAGGTTGCCTGTTCTCTGAATGCCGGCAATAGCTTAACACAACGTTTGGCTTCGGGGCAGCGCCGAGGTGATCATGTTGCATGTGAATGGTAGCAGCTCCTCACCACAGGAAAGCCGATAATAATTAAGTCTTGCTGAAGTATATATTTTGGAATAATAGTGCCAAAAGAAGAAGCTAAAATTATTTTATTATTCAGATGCCATTTATTCAGAAGTCCTTTACACAGTACAACCACCAGGTCCTCCATAATGGAACATATCATCAAGAAATGGACTAACTTGGTAGCATTGCTTATGGGATACCTGAGAGTTAAGGCCAGTGGGCCATGGAGCAGGTAACCTTGACCACTAGGGTCCACGTATTTTACATCTCGAACAGATGCTGAACTTTACCAGGCCATTGCGCATTGCCCATCGGAGGACTAGCGTTTCCAGTATAAAATTGTGTGAAACCACCCTAAAGAATAAGTTTGCATGGTCTGATAAACCGCCAAACAAACTCTTTGGCCAGAATCCGACTGGCCTAAGACTATTATAATTATTATACCCAAAGTGTAGCCACCAATCGCCATCATCTTTGTTCTACATGATGATTACAAAAACTAGTTAAATATATATCTTGCTGTCCATCAAGTTTTTTCCTACATAATTAAGCCTCTCTGAAAGAGCCATTCTGATTCTATATATGGAACTATTAATTACCGATTAAAATTTTGACATTACTTTACATGAATTTTAATTCATGCCATATCTTGTTCACATGTTACAAACAATATAGAAGTGCAACTCCACAAATTCAATTAAGCACGAGCTACGGTGCATTTAGAACTAAAATATCATTATATATAGAAACATTAATACGAATATGAAATATTTGATACTTGTGCATCAATACCTTTGACTACTTACCTTAAATATTATGATAGGTGCATTGTTCACTGGCACAAATCCGTTGCATGCCAAGTCATAGCATCCAGTAGATCCATGGCTATCAGCCTGTTTTGAGCAAAACAAGTAAATTCGAAGTTCACATGTAAAAAGTGCAGCATAGTTAAGCAAGCAAAATGAAAAGATGAACAGCCAATTGTACCGTCCATCCTGTGAAAAAATGTGTTTTGCTGTCACCATATACAGATGGGCATACCTGGACAGAATAATAGACACAGAATTTAGCATCATGCTATAAATTAATTACATTTGCACAGGCGGCCTGAAACTTACCATCCATCCAGCGAGCACAGCGTTAAATTCAGGGGAATTGTCATGTGCCACTGATATTTTTGATGAGCTTAGCTGGCCATTTCTGTTCAAATCTGGGAAGCTATACACATCAAATGTTGCCATACCGCCGGCCGGTAAGCACAGATTTTTTATCTGTGTTTGAACAATATTCAGCAACCTGTCGAAATAACATAAGTGCAATAGTAGATAAAATAGTTCAAGAGTGTTCGCTTATTATATGTACAAGTAAGAAACTCTGACACCGTACCACTTATCCATAAATGACTTACAAATTAATTAACATGCATATAGGATATATGTAACCAAAACTCAATAAGTCCTTTATCGCCAAAAAAAATCAATATGTACTTATTTGTCATATGTGATAATGTTAAAGTGTACCGATATTGTTTCAGTAAAAAACAGTTCAATGTGATTTATTTATTAAAGCAATGGCTTGGTACTTGCAAGTGCAATTATATATGTTACCAAATCTTCATAAGTCACCGCACCCAAATTGGCTTTGAATCAGTCGTTCTAAAGGTAATAGAAGATCTCACGACATGTTATTCGCATGCATTGGCAGATCTTGGTCATACAAGGTTAGCTTCAAATAAAAAAAAAAAAGGGTCTCAATACACTGCGCACAAGCATTTCTTGGTGCCCCAGCACCTGATTTTCGTGGCCTTTGGACCGCGATGAGATGGACCACGTGTTTCTTCCTCCTCCTGATGGTTTCTTCTTCTTCGAGCTCCCTCGTGCCAACCGAGACCCTAGCCCGCCGGGCTATCCCCCTCTCCACGACCTCTCCCCGCCCTAGCCTCACCCAACTGCCGTCCCCCACTGCACCAGCCAGTGACGACGCCACCACCACTTTGCCTCACCACTAGCTCCTGCACCCACCAGTCCACCACCACGGTCTGGCCGGCTTGCCGCCACCTTCCTTCCCTCTAAGCTCAGTAATGGAGATAAGCTTGTCTGAGCCCAAACCCCCAACTCCCCCAACCCCGAACCCTATCCTCGCCAAGACCTTGCTAGATGCAAAGAAGGAGCTCGCTAGTCCTTGGATTGATGAGAGGAGGAAGAAGCAAATCTTGGGTTTTGAGGGGGCAAAGAAACGCTCAGATGTATTTTATTAGCATTCCCGAAAATCGAATAGGCCGGTGGGCTAAAGCTAGGAAAACATAGCCTAGTGTTTTTCAGCTGCCCCCGGGCCGATTGTGCCACCGTAAGTTGATTAGATCGGTGATAAATCACATAGAAATAGAAACAACCCAGACAATTATAATTTTTTAATTTCTACGATGAATGTATAAACAATTCTGAATACAATTTTAGTGACTTAAATGGGCTATGGATTCAGGCTCGATGACAGCATTTGTGAGCAGCGAGCTATTACTTGAGAATGGCTGCTCCCACCTTTGTATCCCCTCACCCCCCCCCCCCCCCCCCCCCCCCCCCGCCCCCAGCATCAACATCATAACACCATGATGTTTCAGAAATTTGATCGGAACAAATGACGAGCAATAGAATTAATCCCTGTAGGAAGCACATAGCTCGCGGCATTCTGTAACAATTGTTAGGCCACTCCCCTCGTCGAAGAAGATAGGGTGGGCAGATATGCTGCAATGATTTTTTTGCTATAGCTTGTGTAGTATTGTATAGAGAGATTTCATTCTCTTTCTATAGCAATATACTCTAATAGGGTGGTAGCTAATTATATAGATATGCATTTGTGAGATTCTTTTTTTTTGTTTGTTAACGTCATGGTATTCATGTTTTTTAGCTTAGGGACAAGAAATGAAGAAATATAGTATCTCGATGGTGAAACATTGTCAGAAGATCAATCCAAAATCATGTAGTGTAATTATTTTTTAGAAATAGCCAACCTCAACATCTCTTCAGATATACTATAACATTATCATCAGAAATATCCCAAAATCTTGTAGCATTAGTGCACTCTTAAAAAATAGCCAAACCCAAAATCTTACGCTATATACTAACATTGTCACCAGATCAGTCCAAGTCTTCTAAATCGGGTAGTATTAATGTAGGTTTTGAGAAATAGCAAACCTTAAAATCTCTCGGAATATTATTAACGTTTTTTTAGGAGAAGATATTATTAAGAAGCATCCCAAAATCCCTTAGCATTAATTAACTCTTGAAATGGCCAGATGTAAAATGTTACAGGATATATTAAAATTGTAACCAGATCAGTCCAAAATCTTAAAGTATTAATGCATACTTTAAAATATACCCAACTTCCAAATCTCGTGGAACAAACTATTCTAAAAGTACCGAGCTTAAAGAATTTTATTGGATTCGTTGCGTTAACATCAAAATCTTGCAAAAATATTATGCATGAATTAATAATGATAATATGCGTATTCATTTAATGAGAAAATAAGTCACAATTATTTGGATTCCAAAGTGACCAGTGAACCTGTACTGTGTTTCGGAAAAAAGTGACCAGTGAACCTGATGATGAAAAACAGCCTGCCTCACTTTATCGATTGTCATAACATTCGCAAATAAAATGATATATTCCTGCCAGCAGCCTAGTCCTAGTAGATGAGAGAGAGTCATAATTTCTATATTGGAACAAGTATTTATGTACTACTATGTGCATTGCATATTTTTGATCTGGTGAATTGATGGTGATTAGAAGGCACAGTGTTATATTGACGTTGGTAATATTAGCAATACTAATTGTTGGAGGGAGGCATGAAATGGGCTCAAAGGCCCGGCCCCCTTTGACAAGCATGATTGAAAAACTGAAGGAATAGAAAAATGATAGAAACATGATATGAATGCATATGCAAAATAGAGAATTAGTGGTTTAATTTGGGGGATGGTGCTGGAATGGGCATTTGGATGAGCGGTAGGAAGAACAGACGAAAGCAATAGTATGTGTAAAGTAGATTAGAGAGACAACCGTGTCTTATCCCTAAAAACCAGTAGCCCCTATTTGGATATAAAGTTTTTTTTCAGAGTTTTGGAGAAATGCAACGGTTTTTGAAAAATGCTGTAGTTTTGAAACCTACAAGGTGTTTGGATGTAACAAATCTAGTAATTTTCAAAATTATGGTATTGCTGAAACTGTAGTCTTTTTTTCTAAAAAAAGTTTTGTAAACTCCACTCTGGCTATAATATCCTTTTTTGGGTGGTTTGGGGGATGGTGGCGAGACAAGTTGATTTGGCTACGATATGGGAAGATTCTCCTTGAATAAAACGGATCCGGCTGATAATCAGTGGGCTAGGATTGGTAACGCAATTCATATGTGTGAAGAAATTTGTTAACTGCTCTAGAGTTCCATTTTTATGATAAATTTCTTGTCCAATTTTCAAATTCATATTCATACTTGTCCTTTGTTCGTATTGTTTTTTTAATCTTGTATGGTGACTAAGCATGTGTTTGGTTTAGAGATGAGGTGGGACGAGATAGTTCCGTCCTTCTTTTGGATAGCATCATCCCACTTCGTGTTTGGCTAACTGGGATAGGTCCATCCTAGTTCTATATAGCTTTTGATACAAGGGATCGAGAGGATGAGATGGATAACACCGTTGGACGCATTAATCAGAAGGCCCACATGTCATCTATGGGACCCACGTGTCATCTTCTATACCTATAATTTCTATGTTTTTTTTCATGGATCCTTATCTTCTTCGCCTCATCCTGCCGTGTGGACCATGACCCCCGCTGTCAGATCCGGACACACGGGACTATCCACGTGGTATACTTCTCCTAGAATACGAGATAGGACATGGCCCACGCCCTACATCTGTTGTAACTACTCGTAGTGCAGTAGGACTACTCATACAGTAGTTAAATTAGTCGGACACGGTAGGAAACTATCCGAGAAGTACTCGGGTAGGACTCCTGGGCTTGTACCCGATTAGGACTTTCATGTAAATATGTCCCCCCAGACTATATAAGGGCGGACAGGGACTCCCACAGGGACGATCACAATCAAAGACAATACAAACCACACAGGACGTAGGGTATTACGCACTCGGCGGCGCGAACCTGTCTAAACCTTGCGTTCCTTGCACCTTCGAGTTCCTGATCTCGGCGACACCCTACCTACAAACTCACCACCTCGGGGGTATCCCTCAGTGGGCTTAGCAGTAAAACACCGATAGCTAGCGCGCCAGGTAGGGGTGTTCATCGAGCATCCACCGGAGAATTCGATGGCATCCTTCAACTTCACCAGCGCTATGCTCGACGAGGGCACAACTTTCGCCTTCGGCTCCTGGATCTGTGTCGCCAACGGTTCGAGTGGCTTCAACAGACACCTAGCCAACTCTAGGAACCCGAAGGCCCTTTCATCGACTCCAAGCAGCGGTCTCGATGAGTTCATCAATAATCTCGACGAGCTGCTGCTTCCCGATCTGGCCCTGCAGATCAAAAAGATGTCCGTTTTCGACTCGACTTCCACTCGTGACGCACCAGATCTAGTCGGGTCGGACTCAAACCGATTTGAGGAGACCACACAATCTAAATCCTTCCCCGACTTGGAGGAGGATTTGGATCTGCTGCTCAAACTCAAGGACGTGGGAGCCACCGCTTGCCGGGGGGCCCCCGTTTTCGACATCTACTCGGACTCCAACGAAGAGTACTCCTCGCTCAGTACTACACCTTCAAGCCAGTCTCGAGAAGGACTCAAAGATGAGGGAGCCACCGCCCGTCGGGCGGCCCCCGCCCTTGAAAACCACTCGCAACCCGATGGCCACACCGAATCTTTTTCGGACAATCACCTAGGTTTAACCATAACATCAACGCCGCAAGGCCGTTTTGTGTACTGGAAGGGTTTTGAGCCCTCCGAACTACTCGATTACGAGTCCCGCCTTGTGGCCTTCATGCAGGAACTGTCCTTTCCAGGAGGGCAGACCTCTCTCTCCCATCGCAAAAGAGGAAGAAAGTAGCACGGAGCTACTTAAGTACAGCCTTACGGCTAACCACTCGCCGGATCGTCAAGTCTGCATGGCCTCCCTTCGCAACGCGGAGAACGACGAGCTGGACCCCTAGTACGACAACGAGCAACTCGCGGACGTCTCAGCCGACAGCCCACAACTGATGCTCCCCAAGATGAAGATGAGGAGCACCGAAGGATCCGGCGGTTGAAAAACGCCAAGCGCGCCAGCGCAGGCGCAATGCGCAGAATCGCGCCCGCGAACCAAAGGATATAAACAACACTTTTGCAGTAGTCGCGGATCGGGAGTACCGTATGCCGATTGGCTCCATCGCAGAAGCAGCCCTCTTAGCCCAACAACTCTCACCCAACCCCCAGATACAAAGGCTATTGTATCTGACCCAGCGCGCGCTCGTGCAACTCAATGGGCAACATCCAATGTCTTCCACTCGGAATCCGCCCTCGAGGTCTGAGCTCCATGGCGAAACCGTGCTGGTCAGCCGCACCCCTGGAGGAGGCTCCGGGAGCCAGAGGAACGACAACTGCCAGCGCAACGTGAGCCAACCATCCGCAAGTCACTCAATGCACCACCCCTCCCTCAAACAGGAAAGCGAAAGGACTAGGAGGATGACGATGAAGGTGACAAATCGGGGGCTCAAGACTTCCAGGATCCAAAGTACGTCGTCAATGTCATCTTCGGCGGAGACGGTGGATTCCCTTCCAAGCGCGCGCAAAAGTTGACCCTGCGTGAAATACTCTCTGTGGAGCCGGTCACGACAAGGCCTCTAAGATACAGCGAGGTCCCGATCTCCTTCTCCAGGGATGATCAATGGATCAGCTTCTCCAAGCCGGGAAAATTCCCGCTTGTTCTAGAAGATGGGCCTGGACATCTCCAGGATGCTCACCCCCAGCAAAGCCCCCTTCTAGGGCATTGTCCCAGGTAACGCGGCTACACCACTTGGGTCTGTGGTCATGCTAGTCACCTTTGGGACGAAAGACAACTACCGCACCGAGTACATCAAGTTCGAGGTGGCGGGTTTCGACTCGTCATACCATGCCATCCTCGGCAGATCGACACTAGCCAAATTCATGGTCGTGCCCCACTACGTCTACCTGCTACTCAAAATGCCAGGCAAGACAGGCGTACTCACACTCCGTGGCGACCTGAAGAAGTCGTACGACTGCGACCAGGAAGTGATCAAATACGCCACGACATCACGCTTGCCAGAGTCGTCTGCAGAAGTACTCGCGGCCGCGCAGAAGCTGACCAACTCAGAGATGGAGATCTCCAACTAGCGGCCTAGCCAGTCAAGGGTTAAACCCAACCCCAGCAACGTCGGCATCAAGGCCATCCAGTTGCAAGAAGGCGAGCCGTTCAAGACTGCTTTGATCGGGGGTGGCTTAGGTGACAAATAGAAAAGCGCTCTCGTCAGCTTCCTTAGAGCTAACCGGGACATATTTGCGTGGAAACCAGCGGATTTGCCAGGGGTGCCCAAGGAGTTGATTGAGCATTACCTAAAAGTCGACCCTAAAGCCACTCCGAAGAAGGAACGACTACGACGCTTCAACCCCGACAAGAGGGAGGCCATCAAGAAAGAGCTAGCAAAACTACCGCAGCTAGTTTTATTAAAGAGGTGTACCACCCTGAGTGGTTAGCTAACCCTGTACTAGTATTGAAAAAGAATAACAATGAATGGAGGATGTGTGTGGATTATACTGATCTCAATAAACATTGCCCGAAGGACCCCTTCGCGCTCCCACGCATCGACCAAGTCATCGACTCTATGGCTGGTTGTGTGTTGCTCTCCTTCCTCGATTGCTACTTCGGGCTACTATCAGATAGCTCTCAAGGAAGAAGATCAGATTAAAACAGCGTTCATCACCCCCTTTGGAGTATACGCATACACTACAATGTCATTCGGGTTGAAGAACGCAGGAGCCACCTATCAACGGGCCATCCAATTGTGCCTTGCAGACCAGCTACACCGCAACGTTGAAGCTTACGTGGATGACGTGCTCATCAAGACCAGATCCTATGACGAGTTCATCACCGATCTCAAGGAAACGTTCAATAGCTTGCGGAAGTTTTGATTGAAGCTTAACCCGACAAAGTGCGTCTTTGGCGTGCCTCAAGGAAAACCACTCGGGTTCATTGTCAGTCACCGAGGAATTGAAGCCAACCCGGAGAAGATCAACGCCATCACAGCCATGGATGCTCCAAAAACGATCAAGGACATCCAAAAGCTCACAGGCTACATGGCAACTTTGAATCGATTCATCTCCTGACTTGGAGAAAGGGGACTACCCTTCTTCAAATTATTCAAGCGCCACGACAAGTTCCAATGGACTGAGAAGGCAAACCAGGCGCTGCAAGATCTCAAGCACCATTTGCAGTCGCCCCCCATCCTGACGGCTCCCTAACCAGGCGAGTATCTGCTACTCTACATCGCCGCGACTACTCATGTCATCAGCACGACAATTGTGGTGGAACGCCAGGAGCAAGGCCGCGCCTTCGGGGTGCAGCGACCAATCTACTTCATCAGCGAAGTCCTCTCCAACAAAGAAGCCGAGTATGAGGCATTATTGCACGGGCTACGCCTAGCAGTCTCCCTGGGCATCAAGTGACTACTCGTCTACGGTAACTCCTTATTGGTGGTTCAACAAGTCAACAAGGAGTGGGACATCAACAAGGACACAGTGGACGCGTACGTTATAGAAATAGACAAGCTCGAGAGCAAGTTCTCCGGGTTGGAAATTCACCATGTGATTCGTGACAACAATGTGGGCGCGGATGTGCTCTCCAAACTGG
This sequence comes from Panicum miliaceum, assembly GCA_032594955.1. Classification (NCBI taxonomy): domain Eukaryota; kingdom Viridiplantae; phylum Streptophyta; class Magnoliopsida; order Poales; family Poaceae; genus Panicum; species Panicum miliaceum. Next base: position 6,554,604 of record CM064071.1, read on the forward strand.
GTTATGATCGAGCTAATGTCCCACCGGGATTTTTTGTTCACGAGTTGCATCACCCTTCCATCAGGGCACCAGACTCAAGTTCCATCGCTCAGGGTCCCAAGGAACCCGACTGAGAGGTCTTGATGATCGAGGTCGACTGGAGGGTGGCCTTCATCGATTACATCCAGGAGCACAAACTATCCCCCGGCATCGATCCAAAAAGCGCTGAAGCTACTCGCATCCTAAGGTGCAGCAAAGGGTATGTTCTAGTCAGGGGTAACCTGTACAAGTGTGGATCAGCATCAGGCATACTAATGAAGTGTGTCACCACGGAGGAGGGCAAAGAGATACTCCAAGAGATTTACGAAGGCATGTGCGGGAACCACACGGCTTCTCGCACACTAGACGGCAAGGCGTTTCGATCTGGTTTCTACTAGCCGACTGCTCTGCCAGATGCCAAAGCACTCGTTCGCCGGTGTACCAACTGCCAATTCTTTGGCAAACAGCCTCATGTTCCGGCTCATAACCTCATCACCATACCACCCTCATAGCCGTTTGCATGTTGGGGTCTAGACATGATAGGGCCTTTAACAACTACGCTAGGAGGTTTCACACACGTGTTGGTGGCCATCGATAAGTTTACCAAGTGGATCGTGTACAAGCCAATCGTAACGCTCTCGGCGGATCGAGTGGTTACTTTCATCTGCGGCATCTTACATTGTTTTGGCTTTCCCAACACTATAATTACAAATTTGGGATCCAATTTCCACTCGCATCAGTTCTGGGATTTCTGTGAACGCAATTCCATTGACGTCAAATATGTTTCAGTGGCTCAACCGCGGGCCAATGGCCAGGTTGAGCGTGCCAACGGCTTGATTCTTGATGGATTGAAGAAAAGACTCTATGACGAGAATAACAAAAAGGGCGGCAAGTGGATCAATGAGATCTCATCAGTAGTCTAGGGGCTTCGCACACAACCAAGCAAAGCCACAAGACAGTCACATTTCTTTCTCGTATATGGGTCTGAAGCTATGTAACCAGCTAACGTGATGTGGAAGTCTCCACGACTAGAGATGTTTGAAGAAGGCGGGGCTGACACCGAAGACATCTCAAGCTTGACTCAGTTGAGGAAATCAGATGCAATGTCTTGTTCCAGTCGGCCCGCTACTTACAAGGAGTTCATCGTTACCACGATAGGAACGTTCAACGACGCTCTTTCAACGTTGGAGATATGGTTCTTCGACGAATCCAGGATGATACCGGGCTGCACAAGCTTAACTCGCGATGGGAAGGGGCTTTCATTGTGCACAAGGTTACAGGCCCTGGATCTTATCACCTACAGTACCCTGATGGCTAGGAGGTTCCTAATTCTTGGAATATCGAGCATCTACGCCATTTTCATCCTTGATCAATTGGGACATCTTCTATTGGTGCCTGGAGATTAATACTTCCAGTACAACTCCGTTTTACTGGTTTCCGACTGGTATTACATGCAAATTTGCTGAAGGGGCCTCGCTTTCATACTTCTAGTAACTAATTACTAGTTTCTAATTAGTATCTTGGTTTACTGAAGGGGCCTTGTGCTCATACTTCCAGTACAATGCCGTTTTACTGGTTTACGACTGGTACTACGCGCAAGTTTGCTGAAGGGGCCTCGCTCCCTTATTTCCAGTAACATATTACTAGATTTCAATTTGTACACTATGTTATTGAAGGGGCCTCGCTCCCATGCCAAGAGGTTTACTAGTTTACGACTAGTTCTACACCTGTTCGACTACTTTGACTACTCTTCTTGACTACAATCCTAGTCGGGATCGACTCCGACTAGATGGCTTCATCGACTATTCAAGACTTAGCGGCTACTTGCCCAATGCGTGGGCTCGGGGGATGACGCCACCGTTTGCTACGTGTACTCTATGCTTATCATCTGGCTCCTTGGCTCGGGGGCTCAATGGGACAAGGCACTCAGCATGCCTCAAGGGACAGCTGTCATGCTTACATGCTGAACGCTGTAAACCTACTCAACAATACCCGATCCAAGAGGCTTTTTTAAGATTTATCTTCGGTAGATGTTTGGTTACCATTATTTCAAGGTTTTTATTGCGAAATAAGGGGTTTGATCATATTATTACTCGGAGGTCTTAGTTAGTCATTGGCTCAGGGCACAAAGATTGATTTGAGAGGTAATTTTGGGTGTTTGTTGGAGATGTTATTTGTTTACCCATTTTTTCAGGGAATTCATCCCAAAAAAAGAGGTTTTCAAATTTACTAAACCGATTTGCCCATGTTCAGCATCAAATCTTTAACGTTATATATTGCATGCCACGATTATTTGGATCCTTTATTCCAAACCTTGGGGATTTAGATTCAAGGCTCGGGGGCTGCGGGACACATGTCATCAGCGACTTATTTTTCAAATCTGCTGGAAGATAAGGACACAAGACTCAAGATTAAATTAACCCTCCGTTTGATTCTACGAGTCAACCTAAGGCTTGGGGGCTACTCCATATGGAGTGTGAGTTTAATCGCACCCCATATAAAAGAAGACTGGACAACTACTCAGGGCATGAGCACCTCACAGCGTCGATGCAGCCAAAGAAGTACTCGGAGGGCACCTTCAAGATGAAGTTCGGGAGAACTCAAATACGCCTTCAGAAGTACTCGAACACCTGCAGTACTCGGCTACGAAGAGCTCGGGGGCTTGTCAGACCCGGGCACACGGGACTGCGCAAATGGCATACTTTTCCTAGGATATGGGATGGGACATGGCCCACGCCCTACATCTGTTGTAACTACTCGTAGCGTAGTAGGACTACTCATACAGTAGTAAAACTAGTTGGACATGATAGGAAACTATCGGAAAAGTACTCGGGTAGGACTCCTGTGCTTGTACCCGACTATGACTTCCATGTAAACCTACCCTCCTAGACAATATAAGGGCGGAAAGGGACACCCTCAGGGACAATCACCATTAAAGGCAATACAAACCACATAGGACGTAGGGTATTACGCTCTCGGCGGCCCGAACTTGTCTAAACCTTGTGTTCCTTTGCACCTTCGAGTTCCTGATCTCGGCGACACCCTACCTACAAACTCACCATCTCGGGGGTATCCCTTGGTGGGCGTGGCGGTAAAACACCGACACCCGCCCCGTCTTCTCCCTTTCCATGCCTACCCCGCTCAAGCTAGCCCGCCGCGGCCCCCTAGCTTCCTAACGGCACCTGCGGAGCTCACTCCCGACCTCCCCGCTGTTGCGAGTTCGGTCATGAAGCTCTCCTACGGTGGCATCCGAGCTCGCGACCCCCCCTATGTCGGCCGCGGAGCTCACTCTCTTCCTTCCCCGCTAGCTGTTGCGAGGTTAGTAGTTGAGCTCACCCGCGACAGTAGCATGGCTTGCCCTCAATTTTGCACAACACTTCTAGGACGCTCCGCGAAGCATTGCCTGCACCATGACCGCACAACACTCGCCCTTCCTCTACCCGGCCGCTGCGAGGTCGGCCGTGAATGTCGCCTGTATGGTGGCCGCCCAGGGATCGCCCACGTTCTCCCTAGTTGTGGCAAGGTCGGCCGTCCCGGCCGTGGAGTTCACCCCCCGCACGACGATCGTCCAGTGTTGGTGCTTAGTTATGTACGACACCTTTTTATACTATTTTAGTGGTGTTTTTTATTGCACTTAGCACCTGAAATAACCCATGCTTGCATATTTATTGTATTTTGAACTATGTCGCATATGCCAAGTGGTCTTGCTTGGTTGTGTGCGAGGCCCCCAGATGACTAATGGTAACTTACGGATCCACTTGCCACTCTTTTTGCTATCCGTGTCGTAGAGTCTTTTCTTCGATCCATCAAGGATCAAGCCATTGGCACACTCGACCGAAACGTACTTGACCTCGATGGCGCTTCTCTCAGAGAATTCCCAGAACTCATGTGAATGGAAGTTGGATCCGAGATCCGTGATGATGGTGTTGGGGAAGCCGAACCGGTGTAAGATGTCGCAGATGAAGTCGACTACTCTGTATGCGGATTGCTTTGTGATCGCCTTGTACTTGATCCACTTTGTGAACCTGTCGATTGCTACCAACACATAAGTAAAACCTCCTAGCGCTGTTGTCAAAGGCCCAATCATGTCCAGGCCCCAGCATGCGAACGACCATAAGTGTGGTATGGTGATAACGTTGTGTGCCGGGACATGAGCTTGCTTGCCGAAGAACTGGCAATTGGTACACCGGCGGATCATGTCTTCGGCGTCTGCCAAGCCGTTGGCCAGTAGAATCCTGATTTGGAAGCTTTCCCGACTAGTGTTCTTGACGCTGCATGGTTGCCACAGGTTCCTTCGTGGATCTCCTAGAGGATGTCTTTGCCTCCCCCGGTGGGGACGCACTTCATGAGTACTCCGGTCTTTGATCCACGCTTGTATAACTGGTCACCGACCAAGACATAACGTTTGCTCCGCCTTATGATGCATGCAGCCTCGATGCTTTTCTTGTCAACACTGGGGGGTAGCTTGTGGTCCTTGATAAGGTCGATGAAGGGTACCCGCTGTCGGTGTTTTACCGCCACGCCCACCGAGGGATACCCCCGAGGTGGTGAGTTTGTAGGTAGGGTGTCGCCGAGATCATGAACTCGAAGGTGCAAAGGAACACAAGGTTTTAGACAAGTTCGGACCGCCGAGAGCGTAATACCCTACGTCCTGTGTGGTTTGTATTGCCTTTGATGATGATTATCCCCGAGGGGGTCCCTGTCCGTCCTTATATAGTCTGGGGGACAGATTTAAAAGGAAGTTCTAGTCGGGTACAAGCCCAGGAGTCATATCCGAGTACTTCTCGGGTAGTTTTCTACCGTGTCCGACTATTTTCACTATTGTACGAGTAATCCTATTGCATTACGAGTAGTTATAACAGATGTAGGGCGTGGGCCATGTCCCATCCCGTATCCTAAGAGAAATATGCCACATGTACAGTCCCGTGTACCTGGGTCTGGCAAGCCCCCGAGCTCTTCGTAGCCGAGTCCTGCAGGCGCCGAGTACTTCTGAAGGCGTCTTCAAGTTCTCCTGAACTTCATCTTGAAGGTGTCCTCCGAGTACTTCCTTGGCTGCACCGAGGCTGTGAGGTGCTCATGCCCCGAGTAGTTGTCCAGTCTTCTTTATATGGGGTGCGATTAAACTCGCACTCCATATGGAGTAGCCACCGAGCCTTAGGTTGACTCGTAGAATCAGGCTGAGGGTCAATTTGATCTTGAGTCTTCTGCCCTTATCTTCCAGCATATTTGAAAAATAAGTCGCTGATGACACGTGCCCCGCAGCCCTTGAGCTTTGAATCAAAATCCCCAAGTTTTGGAATAAAGGATCCAAAGAATCGTGGCATGCAATATATGATGGTAAAGATTTGATGGTGAACATGGGCAAATTGGTGTAGTAGATTTGAGAACCTCTTTTTTTAGGATGAATTACCCGAGAAAATGGTGAAACAAAATAACATCCCCAACAAACACCCCAAAATTACCTCTCAAATCAGTCTTTGTGCCCTGAGCCAATGACTAAATAAGACCCCTGGGTAATAATTTGAACAAACTCCTTATTTCGGAATAAAATTTCAGAAATAATGGTTAACAAACATTTCCCCAAGATAAATCTTAAAAAGCCTCTTGGATCGGATATTGACGAGTAGTTGTACAACGTCCAGCATTGAAACAGGAGAGCTGTCCCTTGAGGCACGCTGAGTGCCTTGTCCCATCGAGGCCCCGAGCCAAGGGGCCATATGAGGGTCATAGAATATACATAGCAGTTGGTGGCGTCAGCCCCCGAGCCCAGGCATCGAGCAAGTAGCCGCTGGTGCTTGGGCAGTTGATGAAGCCATCTAGTCGAAATCGTTCCCGACTAGGATTATAGTCAAAACAAGTAGTCGAATAGGTGTAGAACTAGTCGTAAACTAGTAAACTTCTTATCATGGGAGCGAGGCCCCTTCAATAACATAGTGTACAAGTTGAAACTAGTAATATGTTACTGGAAATAAGGGAGCGAGGCCCCTTCAGCAAACTTGCGCATAACACCAGTTGTAAACCAGTAAAACGGCGTTGTACAGGGAATATGAGCGCACGGCCCCTTTAGTACTCCAAGATACTAGTCGGAAACTAGTAATTAGGTACTGGTAGTATGGGAGCGAGTCCCCTTCAGCCAACTTGCGCATGATACCAGTCATAAACCAATAAAATGGAGTTGTACTGGAAGTATCAATCTCCAGGCACCAATTGAAGATGTCCCCAGTTGATCAGGGATGAAAACGACGTAGATGCTCAATATTTCAAGAGTTTGGTACCTCGTGGCCATTAGGGTACTGTAAGCGATAAGATCCAGGGCCTGTAACTTTATGCACAATGAAAGCTCCTTCCATCGTGAGTTGAGCTTGTGTAGCCCGGTATCATCGTGGATTCGTCGAAGAACCATATCTCCAATGTTGAAAGAGCGCCGTTGAATGTTACTGTCGTGGTAACGACGAACTTCTTGTAAGTAGCATGCCGACTGGAACAATGCGTTGCATTTGATTTCCTCAGCTTAGTCAAGCTCAAAATGTCTTGTAGTGTCAGCCTCGCCTTCTTCAAACATCCCCAGAAATGGAAACTTCCACATCACGTCAGTTGGTAAAATAGCTTCAGACCCGTAAACGAGAAAGAAAGGTGACTGTCCTATGGCTTTGCTTGGTTGTGTACAAAGCCTCCAGACTACTGATGAGATCTCATTGATCCACTTGCCGCCCTTTGTGCTATTCTCGTCATAGAGTCTTTTCTTCAATCCATCAATAATCAAGCCGTTGGCGCGCTCAACCTGTCCATTGGCCCGCGGATGAGCCACCAAAACATATTTGACTTCAATAGAGTTGCGTTAACAGAAATCCCAGAACTGATGCGAGTGGAAATTGTATCCCAAATCTGTAATGATGGTGTTGGGAAAGCCAAAGCGATGTAAGATGTCGCAGATGAAGGTAATCACTCGATCTGCAGTGAGCGTTGCAATTGGCTTGTACTCGATCCATTTGGTAAACTTATCGATGGCCACCAACACGTGAGTGAAACCTCCTGGCGCAGTTGTTAAGGGCCCTATAATGTCCAGGCCCCAGCATGCAAACGGCCATGAGGGTGGTATGGTGATGAGGTTATGAGCTGGAACATGGGGTTGTTTGCCAAAAAATTGGCAGTTGGTGCACCGGCGATAGAGAGCAGTCGACTAGTAGAAACCAGATCAAAACGCCTTGCCGACTAGTGTGCGAGAAGCCGCGTGGTTCCCGCACTTGCCTTCGTGAATCTCTTGGAGTATCTCTTTGCCCTGCTCCGTGCTGACACACTTCATGAATATGCCTGATGCTGATCCACGCTTGTACAGGTTACCCCCAACTAGTACATATCCTTTGCTGCGCCGTAGGATGCGAGTAGCTTCAGCGCCTTTTGGGTCGACGCCGGGGGGTAGTTTATGCTCCTGGATGTAGTCGATGAAGGCCACCCTCGAGTCGACCTCAATCATCAAGACCTCTCGGTCGGGTTTCTTAGGACCCTGAGCGATGGAACTTGAGTCTGGTGCCCTGATGGAAGGGTGATGCAATTCGTGAATGAAAACTCCGGGTGGGACGTTAGCTTGATCATAACCCAGTTTGGAGAGCACATTCGCGCCCACAATGTCGCAAACCACATGGTGAATTTCCAGCCCTGAAAACTTTTTCTCAAGCTTGCGTATTTCCATAACGTAGGCGTCCATGGTGTCCTTGTTGATGTCCCACTCCTTGTTAACTTGTTGAACCGCTAGTATAGAGTCACCATAGACGAGTAGTCGCTTGATGCCCAGGGAGATTGCCAGGCGTAGCCCGTGCAATAATGCATCGTACTTAGCCTCGTTGTTGGAGACCTCGAATAGTATTTGAAACACATACTTGAGCCGTTCTCCTCTCGGGCTGATGAAAAGTACTCCCGCACCACCGCCACCGAGCTTGAGTGAGCCGTCAAAGTACATGACCCAATGCTCTGGCTGGCGTGTTGGTTGGGGCTTCCACTTGGTTTTCTTGCCACTCTGCCATGAAATCAACTAGTGCCTGCGACTTGATGGCTGTCCGGGGCTTGAAATCGAGTGTGAGGGCTCCCAGCTCCACCGCCCACTTGGAGATGCGCCCGGTAGCGTCCCGATTGTGGAGGATATCCGCCAATGGGAAGTCGGAGACCACCAGGATATTGTATGCATCGAAGTAGTGGCGAAGCTTCCTGGAAGTGATAAGTATACTATAAAGTATTTTCTGAATCGTTGGGTAACGAACCTTAGATTCAGAGAGGACTTCGCTGATGAAGTAGAATGGTCGCTGTACCCCGAAGGCGCGGCCTTGCTCCTGGCGTTCCACCATGATTGTCGTGCTGATGACGTGAGTAGTCGCGGTGATGTAGAGTAGCAGATACTCGCCTGGTTAGGGAGCCGTCAGGATGGGTGGCGACTGCAGATGGTGCTTGAGGTCTTGTAGCGCCTGGTTTGCCTGCTCGGTCCATTTGAACTCGTCGTGGAGCTTGAGCAATTTGAAGAAGGGTAGTCCCCTTTCTCCAAGTTGGGAGATGAATCGATTCAGAGCTGCCATGCAGCCCGTGAGCTTCTGGACGTCCTTGATCGTCCTTGGTGCGTCCATGGCTGTGATAGCGTTGATCTTCTCCGGGTTTGCTTCAATTTCTCAGTGACTCATAATGAACCCGAGCAGTTTTTCGTGTGGCATGCCAAAGAGGCACTTCGTCGGGTTAAGCTTCCATCAAAACCGTCACAAGCTGTTGAAGGTCTCCTCAAGATCAGTGATGAATTCATCGTGGGATCTAGCCTTGATGACCACATCATCCACGTAAGCTTCAACGTTGCAGTGTACTTGGTCCGCAAGGCACAATTGGATGGCCCGTTGATAGGTGGCTCCTCCGTTCTTCAACCCGAATGACATTGTAGTGTATGCGTATGCTCCAAAGGGGGTGATGAACGCTATTTTGATCTGATCTTCCTCCTTGAGAGCTATCTAATGGTAACCCGAGTAGCAGTCAAGGAAGGAGAGCAAGACGCAGCCAGCCGTAGAGTCGATGAGTTGGTCGATGCGTGGGAGCGCGAAGGGGTCCTTCGGACAGTGTTTATTGAGATCAGTATAATCCACACACATCCTCCATTCATTATTATTCTTTTTTAAGATTAGTACAGGGTTAGCTAGCCACTCAGGGTGGTACACTTCTTTAATAAAACTAGCCGCGAGTAGTTTTGCTAGCTCCTTCTTGATGGCCTCCCTCTTGTCGGGGGCGAAACGTCGTAGTCGTTGCTTCTTCGAAGTGGCTTTAGAGTCGACTTTTAGGCAATGCTCGATCAACTCCTTGGGTACCCCAGGCATATCCGTTGGTTTCCACGCGAATATGTAATGGTTATCCCTAAGGAAACTGACGAGCGCGCTTTCCTATTTGTCACCCAAGCCGCCCCCGATCAAAGCAGTCTTGGACAGGTCGCCTTCTTGCAGCTGAATGGCCTTGATGCCGAAGTCGCTGGGGTTGGGTTTAACCCTCGACTGGCTAGGCCGCTGATTGGAGATCTCCATCTCTGTGTTGGTCAGCTTCAGCGTGGCCGCGAGTACTTCTGCGGACGGCTCTGGCACGCGTGATGTCGCGGCGTACTCGATCGCTTCCTGATCGCAGTCGTACGACTTCTTCAGGTCGCCACGGAGTGTGAGTACGCCTATCTTGCCTGGCATCTTTAGTAGGAGGTAGACGTAGTGGGGCACGACCATGAATTTGGCAAGTGTCGGTCTGCCAAGGATGGTATGATATGACGAGTTGAAGTCCGCCACCTCGAACTTGATGTACTCGGTGCGGTAGTTGTCCTTCGTCCCAAAGGTGACTGGCAGGACCACTGGCCAGAGTGGTGTAGCCGCGTTACCCGGGACGATGCCATAGAAAGGAGCTTTGCTGGGAGTGAGCGTCTTGGAGATGTCTAGTCCCATCTTCTTCAGAGTACCCGTGAAAAGCAGGTTGAGGCCACTCCCACCGTCGATGAGTACTCGGGTGAGTGGTGAGCCCGCCACGATAGGGTCTAGGACGAGCGGGAATTTTCCCAGCTCGAAGAAGCTGGTCCATTGATCGTCCCTGGAAAAGGAGATCGAGACCTCGCTGTATCTCAGAGGCCTTCTCGTGGTCAGCTCCACAGAGAGTATTTCGCGCTGGGTTAGCTTCTGCGCGCGCTTTGTTTGTGCATGACTTTCTCATATTCCGAGTCGTTGTTCCCCGACTTCTTGCCACGCGGGTTGCGCTTGACAGCCGCGACTTCATGGTCTGGCTTGCGTTTTCGGGTGTTCCCCGAGTGGTTCCGCTAGCTTTTGTCGAAGTGGCCGTTGCCATTGCCTTCCTTGTCGTGGTTGCGCCTGGGGAAGCGGTCGTTGTCCTCATCCTCCTGGTCAGCCCACCGTGCCATCATATCACGCAGCTCCACGGCAGTAGTAGGGCGGTTGCGCCCGATGTCGTGGTACGTGTTCTTCGAGAAGAGGCCATTTTGGAAGCAACGAATGACGTCCTCATCGGTAATGTTGGCAATGGTGGCGCGCGTCTTGAAGAAACATCGTGTGTACGACCTCAAGGTCTCGTTCATCTCTTGCTTCACCTGGGACGAATCCACTAGCGTGGGTCCCGCTTACCGTCGTACTTGGGGATTCCGACTGGTTTGAAGTCCTTTGCATAGGACTTGTCGGTGATGTTGGTGGTGAAGGCGGGGAAACGATCGTTGTCGTCATCGTCGTGGCGCCTGCCGGTATGGTCCCTTCTCCTCGCTTCAATAACAAGCCGCGCGTCGCGGCCTTCGTTGATCTTCTTCCTGAGGTTGATCGTGGGGGCGTTGTGAAGGTTGGCCTCGAGTGGATCTTGGCCGTGATGCCTTGCCCCATGCTGATTGTGAGTGGGTTGTTGTACTTCTTGTTCATTGTTGCCAAGCACGGACGGGTGGCCCTTGTTGCGCTGGCAGTTGTCATTCCTCCGGCTCCCAGGACCTCCTTCAGGGGTGCGGCTAACCAGCGCGGTATCACCATGTCGCTCAAACCTCGAGGGCTGATTCCGAGTGGAAGACACTGGAAGTTACCGATCGAGTTGCACGAGCGTGCGCTGGGTCAAGTACTGCAGCCTTTGTATCTGAGGATTGGGTAGGAGTTGTTGAGCTAAGAGTGTTGCTTCTGCAATGGCGCCAATCAGCGTACGGTACTCATGATCCGCGACTGCTGCAAAAGCATTGTTAAGATCCCTTGGTTCGCGGGCGCGATTCTGCGCGTTGCGCCTGCGTTGAGCGCGCTTGGCGTTCTTTACCCGTCGGATCCTTCGGTGCTCCTCGTCTTCATCTTGGGGAGCATCAGCTGTGGGCTCGGCGGCTGAGACGTCTGCGAGTAGTTTGTTGTCGTACTGGGGTCCAGCTCGTCGTCCTCCACGTTGCGAAGGGAGGCCATGCAGACTTGATGATCCGGCGAGTGGTTAGCCCTAAGGCTGTACTCGAGTAGCTTTGTGCTACTTTCTCCTTCTTCCACGATGGGAGAGACGGGTCTACCCTCCTGGAAGGGTAGTTCCTGCGTGAAGGCCACAAGGCGGGATTCGTAATCGAGTATTTCGGAGGGCTCAAAGCCCTTCCAGTACACGAAATTTCCTTGCGGCGTCTATGTGATGGTTAAACCCAGAAGGCTGCCCGAAAATGTTTCGGTGTGGCCATGGGGTTGCGAGTGGTTTTCAAGGGCGGGGGCCGCCCGACGAGTGGCGGCTCCCTCGTCTCTGAGTCCTTTTCAGAAGTGGCTTGAAGGTGTAGTACTGCGCGGGGAGTACTCTTCATTGGAGTCCGAGTAGGTGTCAAAAACGGGGGCCCCCCGGCAAGCGGTAGCGCCCACGTCCTTGATCTTGAGCAGTAGATCCAAATCGTCCTCCATGTCAGAGAGGGATTTAGATCGTGAGGTCTTTTCAGATCGGTTTGAATCCGACCCGAGTAGATCTGGTGCGTCACGAGTGGAATTCGCGTTGAAAACGGATATCTTTTCGATCTGCTGGGCTAGATCGGGAAGCAACATGTCGTCGAGGCTGTCGATGAAGTCGTTGAGATCGCTGCTTGGAGTTGATGAAGGGGCCTCCGGCTCCTTGGAGTCTGCTAGGTGGCTGTTGAGGCCACCCAAACCGTTGGCGATGCAGATCCAGGAGCCGAAGATGAAGGTTGTGCCCTCGTCGAGCACAGCGCTGGTGAAGTTGAAGGATGCCATCAAATTCTCCGGTGGATGCTCGATGAACTCCCCTACCTGGCGCGCCACCTGTCGGTATTTTACCGCCACGCCCACCGAGGGATACCCCCGAGGTAGTGAGTTTGTAGGTAGGGTGTCGCCGAGATCAGGAACTCGAAGACTCCCAGGAGGACCTCTGCTCGGTCGAATCCCAGCTTCGAGAGTACGTCTGCTCCTACGTTGTTTTCTCGAACCACATGAATGATCTCTAGGCCTGAGAACTTGTTCTCCAGTTTGCGTATCTACATAACATTCGAATCCATGGTGTCCTTGTTGATGTTCCACTACTTGTTGACTTGTTGAATTACCAGCAAGGAGTCGCCATATACAAGTAGCCGCTTAATGCCGAGAGAGATTGCTTGGCGTAGTCTGTGTAGTAGCGCCTCGTACTCTGCCTCGTTGTTGGATACCTCGAAGAGGATCTGGAGGACATACTTGAGTTGCTCCCCTTTAGGTGATATGAACAGGACTCCTGCCCCGCGCCCCTTTGAGCTTGAGTGAACCGTCGAAGTACATGACCCAATGCTCGAGCATGTTGGCTGGAGCCGCAACTTGGTTCTCCCTCCACTCCGCCATGAAATCGACTAGTGCTTGCGACTTGATGGCTGTTCGTGGCTTGAAGTTAATGCTGAGAGCCCCCAGTTCCACTGCCCACTTGGAGATGCGTCCAGTGGCGTCCCGATTGTGGAGTATATCCACCAATGGGAATTCAGTGACAACTGAGATCTTGTACTTGTCGAAATAGTGGCGCAACTTTCTGGATGTGATGAGTATAGCATAGAGGAGTTTCTAAATTGAAGGGTAAATGACCTTTGATTCAGAAAGAACTTCGCTGACAAAGTACACTAGCCTCTGCACGCCGAATGCATGGCCCTCCTCGGGACGCTCCGCCACGATCGTTGTACTGATGATGTGAGTAGTCGCGGCGATGTAGAGCAGCAAGTTCTCCCCTAGTCGTGGAGCTATAAGGATGGGGGGTGTCTGTAGGTGATGCTTGAGATCCTCCAGAGCTTGCGCCGCCTCCTCTGTCCACTGAAACTTGTCTTGCTGCTTCAGAAGTTTGAAGAAGGGTAGTCCCCGTTCCTCAAGTTATGAGATGAATTTGTTTAATGCCGCCATGCACCCTGTGAGCTTCTGGACATCTTTGATGGTTTGCGGAGCTCCCATGTCTGTGATGGCAGTGATCTTCTCCGGATTAGCTTCAATTCCTCGGTGACTAACGATGAAATCGAGTAGTTTCCCTTGTGGTACGCCGAAGACGCACTTAGTCGGGTTGAGCTTCCATAGGAATTTACACAGGATGTTGAAGGTTTCTCGAGGTCGGAGATGAACTCGTCGTGGGTTTTAGTCTTGATGACCACATCATCCACGTAAGCTTCAACATTGTGGTGTAGTTGGTCGGTGAAGCATAGCTGGATGGCTTGCTGATATGTGGCTCCTGCGTTCTTCAACCCGAAGGACATAGTCGTATAGGCGTATACTCCAAACGGGGTAATGAACGTCGTCTTGATCTGATCTTCTTCTTTAAGGGCAATCTGATGGTAGCCCGAGTAGCAATCAAGGAAGGAGAGCAGGACGCAGCCGGCTGTGGAGTCAATGACTTGGTCGATGCTTGGAAGCGCGAAGGGATCCTTCGGGCAGGGCCTGTTGAGATCGGTGTAATCCACACACATCCTCCAGTCATTGATATTCTTTTTCAAGACAAGTACAGTGTTAGCCAGCCACTCTGGATGAAAACTTCTTTGATGAAACCAGTCGCGAGTAGTTTTGCTAAGTCCTTCTTGATGGCCTCCCTCTTGTCTGCAGCGAATCAGCGTAGTCATTGCTTCTTTCGGGTGGCCTTTGGGTCGACTTTTAGGTAGTGCTCGATCAACTCCTTGGGCACTCCTGGTATATCTGCTAGTTTTCCACGCAAATATATCTCGGTTAGCCCTAAGGAAGTCGACGAGCGCGTTTCCTATTTATTGTCCAACCCTGCACAGATCAGGGCTGTCTTGGACGGATCGCTCTCCTGCAGTTGGATGGACTTGAGGTCAATGTCATTGGTGTTGGGTTTCACTGTGGACTGGCTTAGCTTCTTCTGTGGGGGTACAGTTGGAATCGCCACCTCCAACTAGGAAAGCTGTTGCGTGGCCGCGAAGACTTCAGATGAAGGTTCTAGCATGCGTGTAGTCGAGGTGTACTCAATTGCTTCTTGGTCGCAGTCGTATGACTTCTTCAAGCCGTCACGGAAGGTGAGTACTCATGTCTTTCCTGGCATCTTGAGAAGTAGGTAGACATAGTGGGGTACGACCATGAATTTGGCCAAGGCAGGCCTGCCAAGGATGACGTGGTACGATGAGTCAAAGTTCACCACCTCGAACTTGATGTACTCCGTGCGGTAGTTCTCCTTCATCCTGAAAGTGACTGGTAGGGTCACCGAGCCGATCGCGGTAGCCGCGTCTCCTGGGACGATGCCGTAGAACGGAGCTTTGCTGGGAGTGAGCATCTTAGAGATGTCCAGCCGCATCTTCTTCAGTGTACTCGTGAAGAGCAGGCTGAGGCCGCTCCCACCGTCGATGAGTACACGGGTAAGATGTGAGCCCGCCACCACGGGGTCTAAAATGAGCGGAAATTTTCCCGGCTCGGAGAAGCTGGTCCACTGATCATCTCTGGAGAAAGTATTCAGGACCTTGCTGTATCTCAAGGGTCGCTGCATGGACAGCTCAACACACAAGATTTTGCACAAGGTGAGCTTTTGCGCGTGTTTGGAGGGGAAGCCGCCGTCGCCGCCGAAGATGACGTTGACGACACTCGCCGGGTGTTGGAAACCTTGGGCCCCCTACTTGTCATCCTCGTCATCCTCCTTATCCTTCCCATCTGCGTCCTAGTCGGGAGAAGGGGCCTTGAGGGACTTGCGGAGGCTGATGCATTGGAAGAGTGTATGCTTGCACTTCGGGTGCATCGGGCATTGTTTGCGCAGGATCTTCTCGAACTAGTCCTACTGGTTCCCCGACTTCTTGTCGCGCGGGTTGCACTTGACAGTCGCGACCTCATTGCGTGGCTTGCGTTTTCGGGAGGATCTCGAGTAGTCCCGCTGGCCTTTGTTGGGGCGTTTGTCGTTGTTGCGCTTGGGGAAGCGCTCGTTCTCCTCGTCCTCCTGGGTCCGCCCATCGCTGCATCATGTCGCAGAGCTCCACGATGGTCTTGGGGTGGTTGCGTCCGAAGTCGTGGTAGACGTGCTTCGCGGCGAGGCCGTTCTGGAAGCAGTGGATGATGTCGTTGTCGATGATGTTGGCGATGGTGGCGCGCATCACAAAGAAGCGCCGGGTGTAGGACCTCAGGGTCTCGTTCTCCTCCTGCTTGACCTGGGACAGGTCATGGCGAGTACCTGCTCGGAGCATGGAGCCCTGGAAGTTGTCGATGAAGACCTTCTTCAGGTCCTCCCAGGAGTTGATGGAGTCTTGCTTGAGGCTTTCGAGCTAGGTGAGCGGTGCGGATTCCGGTGCCATCGGGAAGTAGATGACCTTGGTGGTGTTGAGCCGCCTGATACTTTGATGGCGGTGGAGTAGCAATGAATCCACTGCCGTGGGTCCTGCTTGTCGTCGTACTTAGAGATGCCAACCGGCTTGAACTCCTTCGGGCAGTCGTGGGAGGTGATGTAGTGGGTGAACGCCGGGAAGCGATCACTAGTTTACAACAGGTATAAGGTATGGGACATGCCCCATCCCTTAGCTCTAGGAAGTCTATACCATGTGCGTAATCCCGTGGCCCCGGGTCTAACACGGATCTCAATGACCATCAAAATATTAACGATGTTCAGGTTTTTATCCTAGATGTCCAGATCATGCCTGATGAAATACAGGAACATGACCTAATGGATCTAGAAAACCAGGAATTGGAACAAAAAAAACTTTGGCAATCCTTATCAGCAGATGCAGTTGGGTTTTGGTTAAATTTCTGAACCTGAGGCAGACCCTGTGTTCTCCAGCAGGTCCAAGCAAAAGGTGGCAGATGGGCTTCCTGCAGCCATTTACAAGTCATGGGCCCAGAATTTTGCCCCTGGTCCTGGGTCTCCAGCTATAAAAGTGCCTGCTTTTTGGGCCCCCTTCTTCACAGTCATGCTCATGAATCCTGGTAGCTTTGAATGGGCTAATAGTTTTCTCTCATCTGATGTTGTCAATCTCCTTGCTCAGTCTGCTGGTCCCTCAAGTGGGGAGGCAACTCTCAATTACAGCTTGCCATCTGCTTGTCCTAAAATGGATTCACCAACTTGTCTCTCACACTTGGACAAGACGGACCTTACTCAAGTTGAAATAACCCTCAATGAAGTTGAATCACTAGGCCAGCTTTCAAAAGTTGCTCCCTTCGATATAGATTCCCTCTCTACTCCTTCCACCCCCAGCTCACCCCAGCATGTTTCTCCCTCCACTGGCCCCTGGTCAAAGCAGCTATTAGCCCAAGCTGGTAAGCTGGAAGAGAAGGACAATGCCTCTAGAAGAAGTATCAGAATGCAAAACCAGAAAAAGGGATTTAGGAAGTCTACTTGCCCTGACAAGAACTGCATTGGCTGCTCAGCTGAGCCACCCATATTGTCACCCACTGTGATTAAGAATTTGGGTGCTGAATTCTGTAAAGTGGAACCTTCCAAATTACAGAAGAGAATCTGAAGAAGAAAAAGAAGTTACCTCCCCCTGGTGGGAAGAAACAAGCTGTCAAGAATCCAGCTCCCAATGGTGATGACAAGGATAAGCAGGCAAAGAAGAAGTCTAAGAAGTAGTGCTCGGTTGGAGGGGTCATCTTTGGCTAAAAGGTTCTTTTGTTATCATTTATTTACGATGATTATCTTCTGAACCTTTTTATTTCTGCTTAAGCTAAAGATGTATTTTGCCTTAAGTCTCGTGCTGCGAAAAATCCTGTACTCGGTTACCTGGTTATCTGTTGTTCTTCAGCTTACATGGTTATGCATGTTATTCTTGGGTTTCAATCTCTGGATTTTGTTTCTTTATGGATTCTCGATCTTGGAAAGTTCTTTGTTGGAATGTTAGACATATAAATTCTGAAGGCAAGTGGACCTCCATAAAAAATAAAATCATAGAGAGCCAGTGTGATATTTTATGATTTCAGGAGGCCAAAAGAGAGACCTTTGATCAAAACTTCATTCATAATTTTTGCCCCCCAGCTTTTGACAGCTTTGAATACATACCTTCCATTGTGCCTCGGGGGGAATAATTACAATCTGGAAGTCATCTCTCTTTGAAGGGCACCGAGCACACAGTAATGATTTTGCTCTTTCAGCTGATTTTCGCTCCCTGCACAATAATGCCGAGTGGATGCTTACAAATGTCTATGGGCCCTGTACGCCTGAGGGCAAGCTTAATTTCATTAACTGGATGAAAAATATTCAAATGCCTAATGAGGTTGGTTGGCTGATGGTGGGAGATTTTAACCTCATGAGAGTTCCACACAATCGAAACAGACCTGGGGGCGACCTGGATGAAATGTTCTTGTTTAATGAGGCTATAAGTGCTTTAAGGCTGGTGGATCTGCCTTTACAGGGAAGGAGGTTCGCTTGGACAAATAGACAATTTGAGCCACTGCTGGAGCGTTTAGATTTGTTCTTTACCTCGGTTTCTTGGTCCCTTTCTTACCCGAATACTTCGGTCTCCTCTAGTGATGGAAACCTCAAATCATGTTCCCTGTGTAATCTCATTGGCACCAATATTCCAAGAAGCAGGATCTTCAGGTTTGAAAATTATTGGATGGAGCATGAACAGTTTATGAATGTAGTACAACATACTTGGAATGTCCCAACAGAGCATACAGATGCAGCAAAATTAATTTCAGCCAAACTCAAGACTTTGAGAAGAGTCCTTAGAACTTGGCAAGCACAACATTCCAGCCTTAAAGCAAATATTTCCAATCTAAAGCTAGTGTTACATCTTTTGGAAGTTATGGAAGAATTAAGGGACCTTTCTATGGAAGAATGGAACTTTAAAGCCATCCTAGAGGACAAGCTTTTGGACCTTTTGCATCAGCAAAAGATTTATTGGAAACAGAGAGGCACAATAAAATGGGTTAAATTTGGAGATGAGGACACAAAGTTCTTTCATGCTAATGCAACAATTAGACACAGGAGAAACTTAATCACTACACTGGTGGATGCAAATGGCCAAGAGGTACAAGAACGCCATTTGAAGGCAACCATTTTATGGGAGGCATTCAAAGACAGGCTGGGTATCTCTGAACCATGCTCCCTGGATTCAGAGATTTTTCAGCTTCTGCAGCAGCATCCAAACCTGTCCATTTTGGAAGATCCTTTTTCTCATGAGGAAATAGACCAGGTGGTCCTTGCTTTACCATATGATAAGTCACCGGATCCAGATGGGTTCAATACAGATTTTGTGAAAAAATGCTGGCCAATAATTATGGAGGACTTCTACATCTTTGTGATGTGTTCCATCCTGGTTCTCTATGTTTGCAGAGTATCAATGGATCCCATATTACTCTAATCCCCAAAGTTGATGCTCCCTCTCATGCTTCAGATTTCAGGCCTATCTCTTTGCTAAACACATCCATGAAAATCCTGACCAAACTTCTATCCAACAGACTGCAGAAAGTGATTACACAAATTATCCACCAAAACCAGTATGGATTTATCAAAAGTCGAACAAAACAGGACTGTGTGGCCTGGGCTTTGGAGCATTTATATCTCTGTCATCATTCCAAAAAGATATTAATAGTCCTCAAGCTGGATTTTGAAAAGGCATTTGACAAGATGGAGCACAAGGCAATTATAAAGGTTATACAGAACCTAGCTAGGCTTTGGACAAAGCTGGCTGAATTGGATGCAGTGTATTTTAGGGACTGGTACATCTTCTGTTTTACTCAATGGTGTGCCAGGCAAAACATTTCATTGTAGGAGAGGAGTCAGTCATGGAGATCCCCTCTCACCCCTTCCTTTTGCTATCACAACAGACCTTCTGCAGGTTATCATTATTGATGGAGCTCAAAGAGGACTTTTGAACAGACCTGTCCCCTTGCAATATACATCAGATTTTCCAATTTTGCAGTATGCAGATGACACTTTCATTATCTTGGAAGGTTGTAGTACACAGCTTTCAACTCTCAAGGATTTGCTAAACTCATTCAGCCTTGCTACAAGTCTGAAAGTCAATTTTGGAAAATCAATGCTGGTGTCAATCAATATGACAGAAGAAAACACAGAGCAACTGGCCTCTGAATTTGGATGCACAGTGGGATCTTTCCCCTTCACTTACCTTGGTCTACCTTTGGGTTTGTTCAAACCAAAAGTTGCAGACTTCTTACCTCTTGTCACTAGATGTGAAAGAAGATTGGCCAGTAATTCAACTCTGCTCTCACTGGCTGGCAGACTGCAGCTGACAAATTCAGTTTTTTCTGCTCTACCCACCTTTTATATGTGCACCTTTAAATTGCATAAAACAGTTATTAAGCAAGTGGATAAGTACAGAAAGCATTGTCTCTGGAGAGGAGCTGATCTCAATGCTAAAAGTCCACCCAAATCAGCTTGGGAAATAGTTTGCATACCAAAGAAAGAAGGCGGTCTGGGAGTGATAAACCTGAGAGTTCAGAATGAGGCCCTCTTACTGAAAAATTTACATAAATTCTATAACAGGCTGGATATACCATGGGTTCACCTCATTTGGGAAAAGTTGTATTCTAATGGCAACCTGCCGGGGTGGAGAAGAAAAGGTTCCTTTTGGTGGAGGGACATCCTGAAGCTCCTAGATCAATTCAAGGGCTTGGTTGCAATAAGCATCAAGGATGGTAAAACTTGTTTCCTTGGCATGACCTGTGGGGGGGTCGAGTTCCAGCCCATTCTTACCAGAGCTCTTTTCTTTTGCCAAAGACTCAGCAATAACAATTTACACAGCAAGAAATGCAACAGACTTGACTCAGTTGTTCTTCTCCCCTTTATCTGATCAGGCCCTTGCCCAGCTACATATCTTGTTACCTCTTCTGGATGATCTCATCATCCAAGATGAAACTGATACTTGGAGCTATATCTGGGGGAACTCCTCTTTCTCCTCAGCCAGATGCTATAAGAGTATGATTGGATCTGCTAATCCACATCAGTCCTTCAGGTGGCTTTGGAAAACATCATGCCAGCATAAACATAAAGCCTTCTTTTGGCTCCTTTTGAAGGACAGACTGAGCACAAGGGAACTTCTCAGAAGGAAGAATATGTATCTGCCAAGCTATAGTTGTGTGTTGTGCTCTGAGGACAGTGAAGAAACACTTGTTCATCTCTTTCATCACTGCCATTTTGCTAAAGCCTGCTGGCAGATGATTCAGGTGCATGTGCCAAATAATCTACATCCCTATCAAACTTTGGAAAGCTTCAAAGGACAACTAGATGTTCCCTTCTTCATGGAAATTATCATCCTCATATCTTGGAGTATTTGGATTGCAAGGAATGACCTCATTTTCAGAAATTGTGCACCTTTAGTTGAATCAGCACGATGTCTCTTCAAGCGAGAACTCTCTTGGGCTGCACTCCGTGCTCCAGCAAATAAATCCCTTCAACTAGTTTAATGGATAGAAAGTCTTTTGTAATCTGGCTTATTTTCTTTCTTTCTTTTTTTGTTTCTTAAGGTGGATCTTTGGCACTTGTTTCCTCTTTTTTTAATATATATATAATCAGTAGGGGATAACACCCCTACTGTTGCCTCAAAAAAAAAAAAACCTAACCTTCTGGCAATGAATTATAGAGTTAGCATCAGAGTTTACCATCAGGGAGGAGCAGTCATACAGAGAAACGAGCAGCCATACAGCGTAGACACACAAATGATGAATCATTGAAATTCTTAACCTAAACTTCTGGCCATGAATCATAGAGTTTGGCATCAGGGGAGCAGGAGCAGCCATACAGAGACATGAATGATAAAATTTAGCATCAGGCAGCAGCCATACAGAGACACACAAATAATGAATCATTCAAATTCTTAAATAGTCCCAACTGAAGCCCACAAAAGTATGTTCAACCTTCATTCAACCCACGCAACATCACTAACTAAGCCTCTACTACTCCAACCTTTTATAGAAACAAACCGATGAACGAAACTAAGACTTAATCCAAACTAAGAACCAAACTAAGACTTCACCTAGATACTTGAAGAATCTGCACCATGGTCACCTTGCAGATGTTACCTTGATATGGGGTTTAGGGGAGGGAATGTCTGATGTCTTTGTTGAAGATTGTAACTTATCTGCTTACGTGTATATGTTTTGAAGGATTAACTGGTTGTCCAGAACCGCTGCTGTTGCGGCATTGTGATGATGCATGATCACAATTGTCTAGTACATAATGAAGTTAGCATACTATATACCTACTACCAGCAGTATTTTAAAAAATGAATGTTCGTCAGTACAAGATCTGATAAAAGCTCCCAGTTCACAGCTACTCAATCCAAGATGTACTCAGTACAAGATGTGATAACTTTTGAGTCAAGAATCTGGACTTTGAAATATATATGTTACATGTTGAGCTGTCTTTCAATTTTGAGTGCATGGTTGCTACCCAAACTGAATGCTAATGGATCCTTGAAATGTGTAAACGGGACCAGTTCTGCAACCTTGAAAAGTGCAAACGTAACAAATGCAGACTTCACAGGAGCATTATCTCCCTTTCTGTTTGTATGTTTCCTTCTCAAACTGAATGCCAATGCATCCTTGAAATGTAAAAAAGGAACAATTTCAGAGTTTATTTTCACACATTACAACACACATCTTCACAAGAGATACTCAACTAGAGCACATCTCATGACAGTTCACATTTCAAAAGTACCACTTTTACACATAAACTTCAGAAACTAATAACAAAGCCAACAGCCCCAACAGTCCATTAAAGCATCTCCAGCACTCTAGCAGGAGCCACAGCACGAGGCAGATGCAGGAAGCCATGTTTGCAGGTTCAGTGAAGCGAGAACTCTTTAAAATCCCTGCATGTATCGAGTGAAAAATTGGTATGCAGCAAGAGAAGTTTTGCATCGAGAAGTCAGAACTTAGAAAGCTATATGAGTACCTAATGAAAAAAGAAAGCTGGAGAACCGATCCAGTACAACTGGACATCTACTACCTTGCAATTCATCGATCCTACAAATTAAAAAGTTTCAGTAGCATTACAGCATAAAAATAGACTGCATATGTACTAAAAAGATATTCAAATGTAATTACTCTCCAGAGCAGGTTTTATCTCAAACAAATGGTAAGTTGATTCTTCAGAGCAGGCTTTATCTCAAAGACTCAAACAAAGCGTTTGCAATTGTGACAGCACAAAAAATGTGGTTCATTTGGCTGAAGCGCAGCAGAAGCACACATGCCATGACCCCATGATCTGTGTATTTATATAAAATCAAGAAACTGCATTTGTTAACTCGGAATCTGTGTTCAAAGTCAATTTCTTTATGATTCGAAATGCTTGCATTATCTGTCTATCTATCTACCTACACTTTTCCATGAACTTGTTGTGCAAAATTTAGTTGCGCAACCGTGCCCCCCCCCCCCCCCCCCCCCCATTCATTTCTGCATTCCTTTTTGAAGGAAAGGCCATTGCATTTTTGATCTACTTGTCGGTAGCAAATTTCAACCAGTAACCAACAAGCTTGCGACGATGAAGACGAGCGCACCAGACTGGATGGCACCGCTGCCGTGGAAGGGCGTCACCTCCAAATGCTACTCAGTTTTATCCTAAATCAAAGTAGTCTATATTTAACCAAATTTAGAGAGAAAAATATTAACATAAGTAAATTAAAAAAATATTTCGTAATGGATCTAATTATTTTTATTTGACATTCAAAATGTTATTATTCTTTTTTATAAATTTGGTCAAACTTAAACATTTTGATTTAGGACAAACTAAAATGTCTTATATCTCAGAACGAAGGGAGTATTTTTAATTTGGTGAATTGATGGCGATTAGAAGGCACATTGCTATATCAACTTACGTTAGTAATATTAGGACTATAATTATTGGTGTGGGAGCCATAACATGGGGTCAAAGGGCCTCTTTGGCACGCAGGATTAAAAAACTGAAGGAACAGTAAAAAAAATATAGAAACATGATAGGAATGCATATGCCAAATAGAGAATTAGTGGACTAGCATACATGAATTTTGGTGGAATGAACATTTTGGATGAACGGTAGGAAGAACTTTGTATCCAAATACAAAGTTCTTTTTTATTCAGAGTTTTTGCATAATGCATTTTTAGTTTTGAAACCTACGAAGTGTTTGGATGCAACAAATCTAGTAATTTTCGAAACAATGGTATTGCTGAAATTGTAGTCTATTTTGAGTTTTATAAACTCCACGCCATATATGGTATCCTTTTTTGGGTGGTCTGGGGTTGGCAGCAGGGCAAGCTGTAACTAATTTGGCTGCGAGCTGAGTAAGATTCTCATTCTTGAATGGAATGGATCTGGCTGTGTCTTGTCAAACGTAGGATCTGTGATGCAGTTCATATGTGTGAAGGAATTAGTGAAAGTTTTAAATGCTTTAGATTTCCATTTTTATTATGATGAAGTTCTTGTCAGATATTCAAATTCATGTTTCAGCTTGTTCTTTGTTTGCATTGTGTTCTTGTTCTTGTCCGGTGCCTAAATTCATGAGGCAGCGCAAGTGTTTTGCCTCGAACCACTCCGCACGAGTGAATAAACAAGGAGGCTCGGGTTGATATTTCTTCCTTTGGTTTTCCTCTAGAATCAAACACAAAGGAAAGTTTTTCCTACAAACCAAAGGGTGCTATAGTGATCTAATCCGTACGAATGGATTGGAACCACTATGTTTTTCCTCCATCCCAAGGAAGGGGTAATGTAACGACCCAGTCCGAAAGTGGGGTAATTACCTTCCTAGTTCAAGGACAAACCTCCTTTGTAAAAGAATGCATAAAGAAAAAAGGTTATCAGTTCTAACATTCATTTTAACAAACCCCCCCCCACCCCCCCCCCCCCCCCCCCCCCGCGCGGGGTCAAACCGTCATGGTTTACGGTTGGACCGTCTTCCACATCAGGTAGGTTGATCCTGTTTGATTGAAGATTTGGTCAAAATCGCCACATCGATAGTCGAATCATGAAGCCACATGATTGAACCACCTATATATATTGATCAGCACACCAACTTGCTGGAACACTTATCTCCTTTCTCTCCAATGCGTACTCACCTTTTAGCATGATCCCTAAACCTCACCCACTCCTCCCCACACAAGGCTACTCCCTCTTGTTCTCTCATTCTCTTTCCTAGGTCAAGAACACGACATGAAGAGGAAGAAACCCCTAGGACTCTAAATCCACCTCACCACTTATCCAAGGTTGAGTCCGCGTCAAGGGTCGACAACAAAGCTTCGTCTTGGTGGCCACCACTCTTCACCATAGGTGGGAAAAAGCAAGGGAAGCTTCCCCACGAAGCTCTATTCCCCTCTTCTTCCTTCTACTTCAATCCACCATGGATGGGGAATGAGGACTCTTCAGCAGCACTGCTCTATGCCACATGGAGCCCTGCTCATGCTCATGATCACCACCATGGTAACTTGGTAGGCCTCACCACTTTCCTCTAGCTTATCACCTCTACCATGATCATCTTAGGGTGTCATTGGTGCCCAGAGCCAAGATAGTCAGTGCCAGGCCGTATGTCATTGTCATAGTGATTGCCGAGCTCGTGGAGAGTAAAAGGAATCGGTGCTCATTAGCCTAAGAGGGAGAGGGATGAATTAGGCAATCTTAAGAATCTTAACCTATAGCTTCCACTACTTTGCACAAAACATAAACTAAATCATACTATCTAAATGTGCAACTAGGGTTCATCTAGTGTGACCACCAAACTAAAAGGAGTTTTGCAACCTAGAGCCAAACTTAGCAAGAACTACTCTAAGAAGGTAAAGGAGCATAAGTTGCAAGTATTGAATGCGGAAAATGAAAGGAGTGGGTTAGAGAGATGCAAACTCAGCACGACAATATATTTTATTCCATGGCATGGGTAGGAAAATGCCATCCGTAGTCCACGTTAGAGCTCCACCAAGGATATGCTCCCGCTCACCAAGTCTCTTTTGGCCAAGGTCTTAGGCTAGCCATTAAGTCTCTCGCCAAGCCGGATGAGAAGCTTGCCACAAAGGCAAGCTCACCACTCCCTTCCACTGGTCATATTGATACAATATTTACTATGGAGCTTCTCCATCAAGGAAAGGGTCTCCTCGTCTCCCGTACGCAATCGTCGTCGCCACTCTACACCAAGCCGGAGGGTTGATGACTCGCCGGCGAGCCACTAAGACTTCAAGGGGCCAGTACACCAAACTTATAAGGTTGGTTCATTTCAAGAACCAATGTATGCAGCAACACCTGCTCTCTCACTTTCTAGACCTAACCTAGCAGTAAACACTCTATAAGAATATGCTAATGCCTTGGATATGATAACTTTGGCACTAAGTGAGAGGAAAGCGATGAAGTTGCATCTATTTGTACTTCTGTTCTATTTTGTTCGCACACGTGCTTTGCATAGTTTGGAATACGTACATGGACTTTGGAGCATGAATATTATTCACATCAAAGTGAATGTCTTTGTTGTTGAATGTTCTTTACAGATATTTTATATGATGAAAATTGATACTCATATTAGTAATTTTTTTCGATCATAGCAACGAATAAGTACAAACCTATTCCTAAAAAGCAAATATATGATTGTACTTAATTGAATTTTCACACGGCTCATCAAGTTTGGATTTGAATGTATGTACACTCGGCAACAAACTATACGTAGCAACGCATAGGCATTCAACTAGTATCCATATATGTATTGATGCACAAAGCTAACTCCCTCATCCTTATGGAAGTGAATGTAAACAAATGCTAACCATTTGCAAGATGCCTTGCTCTTTATGAGTCTTCACGCCAAGTGATCAATTAGGAGAAATATTTAGCAATAGTCAGAAAACCGATTTCCGAACCAGTCAAAATTATCTATGGTTGGTTGCAAGGGAAACGTGGCGATTGCCACAGAAAATATGCTAGCCTTTTTCATATTCATGGCAGGATTAGTGTGACCCGCATCTTTCCCCGGTTTCCTCTCCTTTCTTCTTCTTGCAGTCTCCTCTCCTTTCTTCTTCTTAATACAAAAGGACAATCAGATGAGGAAAAGTACACTCATTAGTTTTCTTTTAATCAATATAGGTTCGTGCCCGTGCGTTGCTACGTGCAATACAACTTATAGATTAATAGCATTTTAATTCAGTAGACAATGTAAATTGCATTTCAGGAAGCATAGCTATTGGCCTGTCCGTTGCTACGGGTATATAAAATCTTCAATGCAATAGAGGAGAAAGCAATGTCATACGAGATTTGCATTTTTTCAGTGAAATCCATGTTATGCAACAGATCCCATTAGATCATTTGGTAAGTCCAAGTTTCCTGATGAGACAAATATACAAACTCTCTAACACTGATATTTTAATTTTTCATTATGTAAGTCAAATTTAGACAACAACCTTCATAACTCTGAACCCACATCTTCCTTCAAAAACCAATTCTCTATTCTAAACTGCTCTTTATTAGTCCATCACAGGTGAAACTACTGCTCAAGGCCTCAAACTAAGGTCCGATTTGAGTAATTCTTCTTCTCATTCCATCTTTCTCATACTCCCTGGTCGTGAAGAGCGTTTCACACATCAATTTGAGCAAATCCCAGCTGCACTTGTTACATGACATAGTCGCAACTGCGGCCCTGGCATCAACACATATCAAATTTGCTTAAATTTGCAACCGTGAGATGCACCTGCATAGATATTCGGATGCAAAACTTAGGGGCAGCCCAAAAATAGCATAGAGACCTTGAAAAAAAAAATCAAATATTGTTACAGCTTCAGCAAGCCAAAGATTATATTCCCCTATATTAAGCCAAATGACCGAAGCAAAACTGGAGTATTTCATGCAGTATAACAACAAAATAAAGTTTTTACTAAATTTTGAAATAATAATAGTAAATAACCAAAATGCAAGAAAATCTACTGGATGAAACTGATCACTTGATGTCCGGATCAATTAGATTGTGAAATCTAGGAAATAATCTGCTGACTCATGGGAAACCATACCAGAACGTAGATGGTAGAGATGCAGGAGCCACATGATGGATGGCGATGTGCCACCTTCTTTGCATTACAGTGTAGAATAGTATTGAAATAGAATTACGGTATGCTAAAAAAAGGAATCTTGAGCTACAGGAAACCATGAAGACACAATTTTGGAAAGAAATACAAATATAAAAACTTACCCTGGATGAACCTGCCCACCATGGCGAGAAAGTCAATCTCCTTTCCCATCTGCCGCATGGCTTACTCTTTCATGAAATTGAGAGATTCCTCTCACATGAACCTGCAAAAATCACAGACCAAAATCCCTTCTCTTATCCTCTATGATCGAAAAAAATGGATCGATTCACCCAATAGAGATAGGAAGAAGTGGAACCTGCCCTTGCATGATGAGGTTGAGATGGGCACCTGGCTCATCCTGGCCCACGATCTCCACCTCCAAGTTTCTGTCAACGTCCATGTCGAAGGTGGGTTCCTCATCGCATCCTCTCTTGATGTCTGTTGAGCTTCCAATTATCTTCGGGTGGTTCTTTTCCAAAATCTGCGAGCAACCTCTATATTTTGATAGAATGCAAAATAATTTATATATACAAGATCAATTGATTTTTAGATACTGAGAACTAAAAAAATGAATCAATGATCATCCGTGACCATAGCACTACCCCATCAGTCCTGACCTTGAGCACTTGACTTCAAATTTGTGAAACTGATCTCTCTATGTTTTACAACTCCAGGCCTTGCCAGATCATGATTATAGTCTTAAATCCTACCTGGCAATATAAATCACTAATGAATTAAATTTGCACATACCATCTCAAAAAATGGAAATAATACCTAATTTAAACTAGTTTACACAAATAAGAAGGATTCTTTCAATTATCTGGGCAGCCCAGCACCAACACATACTAAATCCTTTTTAGATGTATACGCAGCTACACAGAAATTCATCCGAGCACAAAAGCACAACTTGGTGCATAATTAGGAATTACAAAGAACTAAACATCACAAATATAAATTAAATAGTAGAGATAGAGCGAGATAGAGAAAAAGAAGCTCCAACAGAGAAAATTGCACGCATGCATCCATATTAGAAAAAAGCTAACAAAATGTCACTACCTAGATGATATCTCATTTTATTTTCTTCCATAACTCTCTCACCAAAAATTTATTTACAAATTCGTTTGCACCATTATGTTTTTTACGATATGATCTACAAAACAAGACCCACAACCTATATATTTCGGAGATGTTTCGTATGTAATGCCAACTTATACTGTATATGTAATAGCTACTTATAGTGTGTAACAACATATATTATATCTACAGCATCAATTTGGCTTGCTTGTCTAGAAAATTTGTGAATGGACATATAGTAAGGGGATGTTTGGCAGGGCTCCTGTCTCCTCCAAAATGGCTCCTCATATAAAACGTTTGGTAGGGCTCCTCCGGAGGGGCCGGAGCCGGTAGAAGCCCTGCCAAACAGGGCCTAACTTACGTTGCACGGTGTAATGTCATGTATCTCTAGTAGCGCATTTAACTTATGTAGAAAATTTATATCAAAATTAATTTATATAGAGAATCTGTGGCAACTTTCATATTGTAATACTTATGTAGTGATAATATCGCAACTTATGTGGATAATTCATATAGGTAATAATATAGGGTGACATTATTTTTTAGAAATTTATGTGTTTTGTTGATAGGTTTACATGAGTTTATACACACATACAGAAATAGTTATTACACATTCAATATAATTTGCTAGTATATAAAAACTACTACCACCGCCCTTAAGTATACGAGACCATTGAGTTTTTTTATTCGTTTAGCTTTTCATATTTTCTATAAATATTTATACAAATAGACAAATCTACAAATGAAATCTAAAGTACATTCATAAATCTAGTTGTACTTATTTTATCTTATAAGTTAAAATTATTGGTCAAACTTTGAGGGAAAAAATCAATGGTGTTATATATTTAAGAACGGAGGAAGCATATTTTAAAATATATGCAATATGTATATAATTTTGTAGATCTCATCGTATGAAATCCCATGGTGCGAAAATGGAGTCTAAAATGGAAAACTTAGAAGGAAGTAATCAACACCTATATCCCTATACACACTAAAGCTCGGAATTTTAGAATAATCCTAGAGGCACTGGTACTGTTCTAAGTCACATGCTCAACTATTTACAAGACCCACTCGGTCCCACTGATTGGTGGATCTCACAATGGGCGGGCTCATATATACAGTACAATAGCTAACAAATTCCTTACAGGTGGGTCCAATGGGATCACCTATACCGTTTATATTATCTTTTTTACTGGAAAAATAATGATTGCTTGGAGTAAAAAATCAGTTTAATATATTTTGATACACTAGCAGGAGTTACAGAGGAACCATTAACAAGTGGGTCTCACATACCGTTTATTATTTACTTTTTATAGAAATTAACAGTGGTTTAGAATAAAAAATCCATGTAACTATTTACAACAAACGATGCACGGTAATCTGACTAGTCACATCTAAGAAGGGAAAGCAAATAAAAAAATCGTGAGCCACGGCAGCCCATTTCCCATCCCACGCGTCACCAGCCCGACCAACCGGGCTACTGGGCTAGCTTTCTCATGCTACAGGCTTATACCCTAATTAAGGTATAATTGGAGTATTATTTAACCAAATATCTATCAAAGGATGACACTTTAAAAATGTAATTCGAAATAATTTGTATTGAACATAATTAGAAAACATTTTTTTGAGTGGATTAGAAAACAATTTGGTATTGATGACAGGCTATGACTTTGTCAATGCAACTTTTTGTATTATTCTTTTTATCTTTTCAAGACATATCATCAGCACCCTCAAACTAGTTTTTTATCCAACTTATATGCATATAATCTTGTTAAAAAATAAAATAAATATTGTATGTTTACAAGCATCTTTGTATAAAATAAAATAAAATAAATATTGTATCCACCTTTGTATTAAATACTAGAAAATTTCATATACCAACTATCAATATAGGAAATTATCATAGAAGTCTAATTTTCAACCTATACCTGTAAAATGGATAATGAGAATCATCCAACTATTGAAACCGATCAAATTTGGACCCTTGAGAGGTATTAAAGGTGGTTTTTCATTTTATAAAAATTAAAAATATTCAAATTTAAATAAAAAATAATAGGTAATTTATTTTAAATTAGAAAAACATAAAACATGTGCCAATATTTTTCTAAAATGTAACGTACTCTACTTGTCAATCATCCGGATCTAAGTTTTTTTATCTTTAGTATTTGTTTGCTTATAGTTATGCCTATTATTTTTAAATAAATAAGATTCAATTAGAGCATCAAAAGATATGTTACATTTTTAGGAAAAATATTGGTACCAGTTTCATATTTTTCTAGTTTAAAATAAATTAGTTTTGATTTTTTTAGATCTAACTAGAATTTTTTATTTTTCAAAAAAACAATATAGAACCACCTAAACGGCCAAAGTACCCGGTTTCGACAGTTGGATGATTGTATTGTCGGGTTTCATAGTTGAAGGCTAAAAATCAGATTTATATGATAATTTGAAGGTGTAAACTGCATTTTTCCGTCAATATATTTTAAGATCTAGCTAGAGGTCTATCCAATCACATGCCGATTTCAGCAAGAACTATAGCTCGTTGAAGCAGCCGACGTGACCTTCCATTATCGATGCATGGTGAAATCCTGCCAATTCATTGGAGACTGAAAGGCAAAATTGAGCTAAATTTTGAACTGAACATTTTTTTTGTCGGAATAGCTTATTCCCTTACATTTTGGTGGTGTTTCATACGTGAATGGAAACAAAATCGAACAGAAGGAGACGGGGGCTGATACCGTAGGCTTTACACAGGCCGGTAACAAAAAAACAGGAAGAGCGAAACAGCCCAACAAAAACTACTTGTAGCGCACGTTGGTACGACAGGTAGCCTTTTATGTTTGTGATATGATGTGTGCGTGTATGTAAAGCTAATAAACTTTATCAAGGCGACCCTTCACTTGTGTAAGGATCAAAACCTTTTCGTATGTGAAATTTTTCTAACATTTCTACATTTGCTCTCCACTTATATGATTGCAGTTGATGATTTCCGTTGTTGCATTTACATTTCCTATAGACGTTTCCCGTTATATTGTTTGTAAGTTGCTGCACCTAGCTAGAAACCAGAACAACTATGGTTTACTATCTAGGACAGCACAATCGTGGAAATTTGTAGGTTGTTTGGTTATTTGTTTGCTTTGATGAATGGAATGAGGTGATCCATACTCACAAACCACCTAGTTATCCACTAACGAGAACTGACCACATCTCTCAAAAATTCATATGATAAATTAATCCCATGATGGAGCATGGTCATGCACATCGACAGGCACAACTGCACAAGTGTGAGTTACCACAAGTCAACTCACACCAGAAGCAACTGATGAACTGATTGTATTCTCAAAAATTCATGTCTGGGAGACTGGGACTATACAAAGTCCAGTGTATGCCCCCTGTTACGCCACAGGCGCGCACGTGCAGAGAAAACCCGTCGACAGCTGCGGATGCTTCCACAGCCCCATGCTACCGCACTCCCGCGCTGCCCTCGTCCGAGCGATCGCTGCGTGTGCCGGCTGCCGGGAAGCGCAGGCCCTCCACTCCCTGGCCTGGAAGCTGGGCCTCGCCTCCGACGTGGTCCTGGCCACCGCCTTGCTGACCCGTTACGCGAAGCGGGGTCTCCTGTCCGCCGCCCAGAGGCTGTTCGACGAAATGCCGCGCAGGGACGTGGTCGCCTGCAACGCCATGCTCGCCGCGCTCGGCGCCGCCGGGAGGGCCGCCGACGCCCGGGCGCTGTTCGACCGAATGGCGGACAGGACCCCCGCCTCGTGGAACGCCATGGTCACGTGCTGCTGCAGGGCCGGCGACCTCGGCTCGGCTCGGCGGGTCTTCGACGCGAGCCTCCGCGCGGGGAGCAGCAGCGTCGTGTCGTGGAACGCGATGATCGACGGGTACTGCAAGGCCGGGCGGATGGACGCCGCGCGGGACCTGTTCGACCGTATGGGCTCCACGTTGCCGGACGTCGTGACGTGGAACACGATGATGGCCGGGTATTTGCACGGAGGGGAACCCGCCGCCGCCATCGCAATGTTCCACCGTCTGATGCACATTCATCAGCAACAGCAGCAGGAGGAGGAACACAGGCCGAGGCCCACCACGGTGACCATGGCCACCTTGGTGAGCGCGTGCACCCAGGTGGGGGATTTCGCCCTGGGCCGGCAGATCCATCTCCAGATCCGGCAGCAGGGGACACGGGTCGACGCCGTGCTGAGCAACGCCCTCATGGACATGTACTTCAAGTGCGGGAGCGTGGACCGCGCGCTCGACGTCTTCCGCACCATGCCTTGCCACCCGAACCTCTTCTGCTGGAACACGGTGATCGCGGGGCTCGGCATGAACGGCCGCGGCGAGGACGCCGTCGCCGCGTTCCGTGACATGGTCGAGGGGGCGCGGAACCGACGGCAGCACGAGGTCAAGCCGGACGCGGTGACGTTCGTGGCGCTCCTGTCGGCGTGCAGCCACTCGGGGCTGGTGGCCGCGGGCCGGAAGCTCTTCGCCGACATGCTGCCGGTGCACGGCGTGCCGCCCCAGACGAAGCACTACGGGTGCGTGGTGGACCTGCTGTGCCGCGCGGGCTGCGTCGACGAGGCCGCGCGGCTCGTGCGGGCGATGCCCGGCCGCCCCAACGCCAAGGTGCTCGGAAGCCTCCTGCTGCTCGACGCCCGCGGCCCGGAGCGGCAGGAGGGCGGCGTCAGGCTGAGCGAGTGGGCGGCGCGGCGGATCTCGGAGATGGACCTCGGGGACGGCGCCGCGTACGGCCTGTCCAACGTGTACGCGTCCCTGCAGCGGTGGGACCGCGTCGAGGAGCACAGGAGGGGGGTGCGCGCGGCCGTGAGGCACGGCAAGGGCACTCGCCGCAAGCAGCCCGGCCGTGCTTGCTATGACCTGGCCAGCTCCTGCACGAATTGAACAACGCGATGGCGCGGCAGCAGGGAATGAGAGGTACTCCGTTCTCCGTAGTTCAGGTCGTTCAAGGAATCAAGTTGTATAGGATTCACGATGAGAGGTACCCTCAAAGTCAAAGCTGACTTGGATGCCAGAAACCTGATCATCGTCTCAATAGATGCCATTGTTTGATGATAAATAGAAAAGAATTTTGAGAATTCGCGTTGTACTACACTTTGAGCTAACCTAGAGGCTGCGCTTATGCAAAAATCGATATAAGTTAAGTAATCCCGAAACTCTTGGAATCATGAAGAATTTCTTCCATTTTATTCAATATCGTGAATATAGTGGAAAAGGGCCCCCTATGGAACATTCCATTGAATGGAATTGTTCATTAGGTTTGACTTGCTGTTAAAAAGAATCGAAAGAAGTCTCTCGTATGTTATTTATTGTAAGGAACGGCGGATGCAGCCTGAAAGTTTAGGGAGGGGTTCATATCTCTTCCTCCTCCATCTCCCTTTGACCCTTTCTTCTTCATTTCATTTTCTTCTCCCTTCTTCCTCCCCTTAATTTCCGTTGACACCCTATCAACAAAATAATTTCCATTGACGCTATGGCTGTAGGGGGGCTGGAGCCCCCCTGCCCCCTAGATCCGCCCTGTTCTCACTCGAGGCTAGGATGCACATCGTTGTGCTGTGGCTGCACACAGGTGACAGATCCGCCAGGCAACCGGCCTGCCTCGGTTGCAGCAAGCATACGGCATAGCTAAATGAGCATGCAAATGTTGACCAAATCAGTGGTGAAAACGGCCAAATATGATGGTTGGATGGTGCTTGTGCCTTGCCAGTATCTCCAGAAACCAAAATGTCGCCACTGGCTGGCCGGATCACACGGGTAAGCCGGGGAAGAGCTGGATCCCCTGTCATGCAATGTAAAGCCGCGTGTTTCCTCTTGCACTTGTGCCACGATCAGATAGAATAGCAGGCAGCCAACCGGCGTGCCTTGCCTATTGCACGCATGGTACTCCCATTCCCCTATAGGATAATACTAGTTGGAGAAGAGAACACGCACTTGGAGCAGCAGAAGCTAACTTATCTTGACTCAGTTGACTGGCATTCCTGTATACATGAAACGTCCAAAGGCTCGTAGGGCAGGCATAGGCAGGACGCAGGTGATGTAGATAGTAGAGTTGGAGCACGTTGGCTCTGCCTCACTTCGTCGCGTTTGGCTGGCTGTGACGTGGACCGTGATGGGTCGTTGGAGGACGGCCGGGGAGAGAAGGAAGCAAAGCAACCGTAGCAGCAGTACCAGTGTACCACGGCGTCAGGTTCCATCCAGCAACCCGTGACGCTACGTTGTCGCTACCCAACGAGTGTGAACTGTGAAGTGTGAAGGCCCTCGTACGCTCCCCTCCCACTCTCCCACTCTCCCCTGCCTCCTTTCCCCTGCAAAAACCAGGCGGCCGGACGTGTCGAGCCGCGTGGCTAACCCACATGCTTAGCAAGCATCGGCGGTTACTAGCAGCCTGCCTAAGCTTGCCCCCCCGACATCCCAACGGCAGGGCAGAGCCAGCAGAGCACGCACGCGCCTCGCGATTTCGCGGGGGGATATGCTCTGCTCTGGCGCGGTCGCAACCCGCAGCCGCAGCTGGACGCGGTCGCAGCGGGCGATGTGCAAGCCCAGGCCCGGCTCCGACGCGGCGGCGTCGCGGCCCGCGGCGGCCCCCTCGTCCCGCCGCTCTGCCTCCTCCTCGTCCTCCGCCAAGCGCCGCCTCGCCGCGGCCGGGGACTCCTCCGCCACCGCCTTCACGTCCTCCTACTCGGGGGCGGGGCCCTCCGGCGCGGGCACGGCCAGCGGGCAGCGGCGCGGCGCCACCTCGTCGTCCTCGACCTCGTCCGCGTCCTCCGGCCGCGCCTCCCTCGCCGCGGCGCGCGCCTCGCTCCCGGACCCGCCCGTGCTCTACCCGTTCCAGGAGCTCGCCGCCGCCACCAACAGCTTCCTCGCCAAGCGCGCCGGGGGCGACGCCTACTGGCGCTGCTCCCTCCGCGGCCGCGACGCGGCGCTCTTCCAGCTCCCGCGCCGCCCCGGCGCCGCCGTGGACGCCGCCGCGCTCGCCCGGGTCGGCAGGTACCACCACACCAGCCTCGCGCGGCTGCTGGGCGCGTGCCCCGCGGGCGCGCACCTCTACCTCGCCTACGAGCTCCCGCCGGGCGCCGCCACGCTGGCGGCGTGCCTGCGCAGCCCGCGGAACCCCAGCTTCACCGCGCTCCGCACCTGGGTCTCCCGCGTCCAGGTCGCCGCCGACGTCGCCCAGGGGCTCGAGTACGTCCACCACCACGCGGACGCCGTCCACGGCCGCGTCTCGCCCTCCGCCGTGGTCGTGTCCGACCCGGGCCTCCGCGCGCGGCTCACCCACTTCGGCGCGGCCGAATTCGCGGGCCCCGCCGACGCCCGGGAGGCCGGCGAGTCCCCCTACGCGGCGCCGGGGTCGAGCGAGCCGTCGCGGGAGGCGGACGTGTACGCCTTCGGGGTGCTGCTGCTGGAGCTGCTCTCCGGGGAGGAGCCGGCGAGGTACCGCTTCGACAGGGGCACCAAGGAGTTCCAGCGGGTGTCGGTCCTCGAGACGGCCGCGGCGGCGGTGGCGGGCGGGAGCGTGAGGAACTGGGTCGACAGGAGGCTAGGGGACTCGTTCCCCGTGGCGGCCGCGGAGAGGCTGGTGGAGGTGGCGCTCCGGTGCGCGTCGGCGGAGAACCAGCCGGACACGACGTGGGTCGCGGGGAAGATGTCCAAGGTTTACCTCGAGTCCCGGGCGTGGGAGCAGAAGGTCCAAGTGCCCACCGAGTTCTCCGTATCGGTGGCGCCGCGGTGAACCGAGCGCGACCGCGCGCCGACATCGCCGGCGGTGAACCGATTGCCATTTTCAGCTGGATGCGGCTTAGTGGCTCGATCGTGGACTCGGGGTAGCGGGGTTGGGGAAAGTAGGCA
Organism: Panicum miliaceum; assembly: GCA_032594955.1. NCBI lineage: Eukaryota > Viridiplantae > Streptophyta > Magnoliopsida > Poales > Poaceae > Panicum > Panicum miliaceum. Next base: position 6,590,951 of record CM064071.1, read on the forward strand.
AACCGAAATCCTTAGGAAATTTATTGAAATTCCTGTGAAATATCAATTCTAAAAACTATATCCTGATTCTGCTGTAGACCATTAACGTCGGCGCCCATGATTGCTTGCTGAGATTTTCGGCAAGGTTCCTTCCACCTAGGTGATCAGATGAGAGTTGCTGGGGATAGATGATTTTTGTGTGCACGTGCACCAGTCCTACTCGTACAGAGGATTGATCCATTGTGGAGTAGTAATTGTAAAAGTAAAAGCATGTGCGGCTGCCAGCACATCACGCATCACGGTAGGTTTGTGCTTGCGCACGATTGGTAAGGAATCTGAAACCAAGTGAGACTGGTCGGCTCCAGGCCCACCGATAGATGACTGTGTGCGAAAGAGTCCGGTGCTTTTCACAAGGCTTTTTGCTCTTTTGGGCCCAGAGGCTTCAGCCCACATCTGCGTTTCCATTTGTTTCGGACCAGAACGGAAGCCCACAACGAAGATTGAGCTTTCGAGCTGGGCTGATTGTGATGGCCCGTGATCGCGTCTTCTCCGAGTGCTTTCTAGTAGTAGCACGCGGCCCGTATAGGAACCCGCATGCTCTGACGTCGGCAGGACGTAAGCACGTACCGCAGCTGACAGGCAGCCTGACACCACCCAACGGACGGATGGTGGAGAACCTTCGCGTCACTGCTTTCGGTTGGCGGGACCCGCGATGCGTCTGGGGATGCGCTACGCCGCGTGAGCGGCGTCCGGTGTGCCGGATGCGTCAACGCCTCGTGGCAAAATCCTAGCGCCGGAAGAGTAGGCCCGTTATCCACAGCACCACCACGGCGCACGTATGACTAACGGCCGTGTCACACGTGCTATTTTGTTCTGAAATTTTATTATCTTCAACGGTGATACCGTGGCTAGTTGCATGTGATATAAATAGACATCCCGCCAGCACACCGGTCCAGATTTGGAGAAGTCGTCAAAGGTTAGTTTTTCTAAGTTGGAAAAAATAGTTACAGTACAAAGTCTATCCGTAATTGAAAACTTTATCCTCACACGCACTTAAACACTTGCAACCTCTGCGACGAAGCACATCAATGGATTCACGTTCTACATACACATCTCAGGTTAAGATGAGAACGAGATTTCTAAATCCATGTAAAAAAAGTAGAGAGAGCGTTAGCCCTAAGTAAGTACATGTCTACACTGTGTCACCCAGTGTGAGGTTAATCAATGGATGAGCGCGTGATTTTAGGGTATGCATCTAGTTTCTTCTTTCATTTTTCCTTTTTGCAACGTAACACTGATCAGAACTAAACACTGATGCGGTGCAGTTAACCGGGACCCTTTCATGTCAAAAAAAAAAAATTAATCCCCTAGTCTGATGGATAAATTTAAGAACCATCACTATATTTTACTCTCTTGATAATCCAAACACTGTAGTCCAGCATGCACACGCGACTTAGGTGATCGTTCCTTTTTTTAAAAAAAAGATTTGGGTGATCAGGGAAGAAGATCCCTACTTAACGCCCTAATTGCGTCATCTCTTTATTCGTGTAATTGGCAGTTTGGCACTTTAACAAAGAGTCGGGCAGTACGACAGTCTGAAAGCTCACGTGCGGTTGGTTTGCAGACGAAACGAAATACGGCCTAATACAATGAACCTGCGTGGGAAAAATAGACCATGGCCGATTGGCCGCTGTTTGCCGCACACGCACGAGTGCAGGCTGGATGACGAAAAGGCTGACGCAGGGTCAGAGATCGGAACTATCTGGACACTTCAGAAAGAAAACGGCCGGCGATTGACAAAGGGAAGCCAATAAAGCATCACGCCTGGAGCACCCACTCCGACACGTATAAATACGGCCACACCCCCGCCCGGCTGGAGAGCCACAAGCAAGAAACAGAGCAAGCGAAGCAAGCTGCAAGCAGAGCCCAGAGCAGAGAGCCAGCGAGCAGCCGCGGCGTTCCAGAGCCAAGCATCTCCGGCACGCCGGCGACCGAGGCCGACCAGGCAGGCGAGATGGTGCATCAAGAAGCTGCGAAGCAGGTGATCCCGCTGATGACGCCGTACAAGATGGGCCAGTTCCAGCTCTCCCACCGGGTGGTGCTCGCGCCGCTCACGCGCTGCCGCTCCTACAGCAACGTGCCGCAGCCGCACGCCGCCGTGTACTACTCGCAGCGCGCCACCAAGGGCGGCCTCCTCATCGCCGAGGCCACCGGGGTGTCCGCCACCGCGCAGGGGTACCCGGAGACCCCCGGCATCTGGACGCCGGAGCAGGTGGAGGCGTGGAAGCCCATCGTCGACGCCGTCCACCGCAAGGGCGGGATCTTCTTCTGCCAGATCTGGCACGTTGGCAGGGTCTCCACCAACGGTGAGTTTCCAACTACGAGCGCATCCTTGTTAGTACTGTGATTGCTTGTTGTGTTGCTGATTGGTTACTGATTTCTCTTTTTGGTCCAATTGGCAGAGCTCCAGCCTGACGGGCAGGCGCCCATCTCGAGCACGGACAGGCAGATTTCCCCGGACCCCGAGTCCGGCACGGTGTACTCGAAGCCGCGCCGGCTGCGGACGGAGGAGATCCCCGGGATCGTCGACGACTTCAGGCGCGCCGCGCGGAACGCCATCGAGGCGGGCTTCGACGGCGTGGAAATCCACGGCGCGCATGGCTACCTCCTGGAGCAGTTCATGAAGGACAGCTCCAACGACCGCACGGACGAGTACGGCGGAAGCCTCGAGAACCGGTGCCGCTTCGCCGTTGAGGTCATCGACGCCATCGTCCGCGAGGTCGGTGCGCACCGCGTGGGCATCAGGCTGTCGCCGTTCGTCGACTACATGGACTGCGTGGACTCCGACCCGGTGGCGCTCGGCAGCTACATGATCCAGCAGCTCAACAAGCACGAGGGCTTCCTCTACTGCCACATGGTGGAGCCTCGGATGGCCATCGTCGATGGACGCAGGCAGATTCCACACCGGCTCTTGCCGTTCAGGAAGGCGTTCCATGGCACGTTCATCGCCGCCGGTGGGTACGACAGGGAGGAGGGCAACAAGGTAGTGGCGGAAGGCTATGCTGACCTTGTCGCGTATGGAAGGCTCTTCCTGGCCAATCCAGACCTGCCTAGGAGGTTTGAGCTGGGCGCGCCACTGAACAAGTACGACCGCTCCACCTTCTACATACAGGACCCCGTCGTTGGCTACACGGACTACCCTTTTCTTGAAGATGGTAGCAACAACAAAGAGTCCGCTACTCAAGCTTAATCCTGCAGTTCATCGATTTGATTAGTGCTAATAATGCGCAGGATTCATGCATCATTAGTTCATTATTGGTCTCCCCTATTCTTCATTGATTTTGTATGTGAATCAGTACAAAGAAGTAGCTTTTCAATACTGTTAGCTTGTATCAGGAGAAACAAAAAAAAAGTGTACGTGTAATATGATAAAAGTTCTGCTAAACCTATTTTTTTTACCCACTGTTCTCATACGCCCACGCAAGGATGTCATCTGTTGTATGTTCTGCACTTCTGCGTACTCTGGGTGTTCCACTTTCTGCCGCGTGCAGAAATCAGATCAGCCACGTCAGATGACCATGACCGGAAGCTCGGCGGAGGGCCCGCAGTCTGGCCTCACATACCGACATACGGTTGGTGTCCAGTCGACCGAACACGGCCAAATACGACGAACCTGCATCAACATCACGGATTCATGGCCACTTCTGCCTCACGCCGCACGCGGCGGCATGGCAGTAGAGTGAAGACCATGTGGATGACGGAACGGGTGACGGGCACGGGCACCAAATCAGAACGGGTGAGGAAGAAACGGGTGGAGGGAATCCGCAGAGGGTCTCCGTTTCTTGAGTATAAGGAGTGCGTGGACTCTGATCCAGTAGCTCTTGGCATCTGCTTTCTCCATTCCAAAATGTAGATAATTTTTTCTATTTATTTAGATAAATGTTCTATCCAGATTTATAATAAATATTATGAATTTAGGAAAGTCAAAACGATCTATATTTTAGAATGGAGGGAGTATTTACTCAACATATCAATACCTATGAAGATCTCTTGTATTGTCACATGGTGAAGCCTCGGGTGATAATTATTGATGGACGCAGCGGATTCCTTGTAGGCTTTTGCCGTTCGGGAAGGCGTTTAACGACGACACGTTTATTGCCGCCGCGGGAGGAAGGCGGAAGGCAACAAGGTTGAAGGTGGTTTGAATTACGCGCACCACTAGACACACAATTATAACTGAACCTTCTACACGAAGAGGACACCAACAATGATGAGTCAGCTATTCAAGCTCAATGACGCAGTTTCCTTAATTTGACCAGGACTAACCATTCGTGCATCAAGTTTTCATTTATCGATATTATTTGCAGACCATTTTTCATTGGTTTTGTGGCAGTGGTAGTATCTATTTATTGTTGTTTTATACTTAATCCATCCATCAGAAATATAAGATATTTTGATTTATTCTAAGTTAAAGTAGTTTAAGTTTGATCAAATTTATAGAGAAGAATATTAACATTCAACCTATCAAATAAGTAAATTATAAAAATATATTTCATAATAGATCTAATTATGCTCATTTGCATTTAAAATATTATTACTCTTTTCTATAAATTTGATTAACTTTAAAATATTTTGACTTATGATAAACCAAAATACCTTATATTTTAGGACGGAGGGAGTACTAAAATAATACGCATCGTGTGTGCGTGTGAAATGATGCTTTCATTAGACGAAGTCTTGTTCGAAACATCATATTTGATCCTGAAAGCTCCTTTTGCTTTTGTGCCTCGATTTAGCTTTTGCTGATAACCTATATGAACAATAGTGTGACCTAATCCCCTTGCATTTGCACAGTGGTTATTTTTTTTATGATCCGCCACTGCACTTTTACGGCACGGACAGTACTCGTGTTATCACTGCCAGTGTTGCACGCACGGCGGCAGGCGGCAGGGTCGGCACAGATGATCCGCGAAGATGGTCTCCACGGGTGCCATTGCGTAGCGTACTAGTTGCGTCACCCCCTACCGCCACCGGCGCTCGAGTCAAGGTGTCCGCATCACATCGTGGCTGCTATTGTGTTTTTTTTTTTTTGAAACTGTGGCTGCTATTGTTGGCCAACTGTGGATGGCGCAAATGGTGTCGACTGCCGACGACGAGTCAAAAGGAAATGGCAGGAATAGGAAGCTTTTGCGCCCACTCCGAAAACGAATATATACTCCCGTTGCCCCGAAGCAGAAGCACAGCAAAACCAGAGAGCTTTTGTTGCAAGAAACAGAGCAACGCAATCCAGCTAGCTAGCGTCTTTCCTGCAAGATGGGGCGCCAGGAAGCGATCCCGCTGATGGCCCCGTTCAAGTGGGACCGTTCGAGCTCTCCCACCGCGTGGTGCTCGCGCCGATGACGCGGTGCCGGGCCGACGGCTACGTGCCGCGGCCGCACACCGCCGTCTACTACTCGCAGCGGGCCACCAGGGGCGGCCTGCTCATCGCGGAGGGCACGGGCGTGTCCGCCACCGCGCAGGGCTTCCCGGGGTCCCCCGGCGTCTGGACGCCGGAGCAGGTCGCGGCGTGGAGGCCCGTCGTCGACGCCGTCCACCGCAAGGGCGCGCTCTTCTTCTGCCAGATCGCGCACGCCGGGAGGGTCTCCACCAACGGTGCGTGGCACGATCGCGATTACAAGTTTACTACCATCGGCTAGCTCAGTTGATCGATCTCGTTGCTAATTCAGCAATTCTTTATGAACCAAATTTGCAGATTTTCAGCCAGACGGGCAATCTCCGATCTCGAGCACGGACAAGCAGGTCTCCCCTGACGCCGAGTCCGGCATGGTGTACTCCAAGCCGCGCCGGCTGCGATCCGACGGGATCTCCGGGGTCGTCGACGACTTCAGGCGTGCCGCGCGGAATGCAATCGAGGCCGGGTTCGACGGCGTGGAGATCCACGGCGCGCACGGGTTCCTCTTCGAGCAGTTCATGAAGGACGGCGCTAACGACCGCACCGACGAGTACGGCGGCAGCCTGGAGAACCGGTGCCGCTTCACGGTGGAGGTCGTCGACGCCGTCGTCGGCGAGGTGGGCGCGCACCGCGTGGGGATCAGGCTGTCGCCCTTTGCTGACTATATGGACTGTGTGGATTCCGACCCGGTGGCGCTTGGGCACTACATGATTCAGCAGCTCAACAGGCACGAGGGCTTCCTTTACTGTCACATGGTGGAGCCCCGGATGGCCATCGTCGACGGCCGCAGGCAGATCCGTCACAGGCTCTTGCCGTTCCGAAAGGCGTTCAATGGCACGTGCATAGCGGCCGGCGGGTATGATCGGGAGGAAGGCAACAAGGTTGTGGAGGAAGGCTATACAGATCTCATTGCATTCGGGAGGCTTTTCTTGGCTAACCCTGACCTCCCTAGGAGGTTCGAGCTGGATGCGCCATTGAACAAATATGATCGCTCCACTTTCTATACGCAAGATCCTGTTATTGGCTACACGGATTACCCTTTTCTTGAGGATGACGTACAACAGCAGCAAGTCAAGTACTCAGAAGCTTAACATGTAGTTGATCGATTTGATCAAAACTGTTAACGTGCATTATTCATGCAACATGACTTCATCAATGATCTTTACCATTCTTCATCTATGTTGTTTCATCTGTACTGGTATGAGGTGAATCCAGAAATTATTAAAAAGTTCTATCATTTTCATGAAAATGATAGCAATAAAGACGGGTCAACTACCCAAGCGCGCTCTCATGCTGGTCATCAATTTGAGCAGGATTCTGAATGGCTACATAGATTCAAAGATTCCTAACTTGTTGTAAAATAACATCTTATTCTTCATATTGATATATCAGTAGGGCCCTTGCCCCTCCTCTCTTTCCTAAAAAATTAAGCAGGATATTAAAATGCATGCAACATGACTTGTTCATTATTTTTCTCCGTTCTTCTTGGATTTGTGGCAGATCCAGGTGGTACTTATGTGTTGTTGTTTCATCTGTATTAGTTCTTTTTGCGGGGTTGGGGAGAGCTGGCGAAATATATATACATATGTGCCAAAATGAAGAAAATTATACATTTTTTTTTCATTTCACATCCTGGGTTTTGGTCATTCATTGAATATACTATCACACTTCAACTCTGCTTATAATTCGGGCGTAAGTCAATATTAATTTGGCCAAGTGAGAAAAGTTGGTGGAGGAAAGAGCTACTTATGTTAAGTTTTTGACTTGAGTACAATTTGGATAAAATTGTGAAACTCTATGGACAATCAAGTTTGACGGGGGTCGGTGTTTTACCGCAAAGTCTATCTAGGGGTACCCTAATATAGTAGGTTTGTAGGCACGATATCGCCAAGATCAGGAACTCAAATGTGCAAGCAACACAAGGTTTAGACAGGTTCGGACCGCGAATTGCGTAATACCCTACATCCTGTATGGTGATTTGTATTGCCTTGGGTGGCTTCAACAGCCGCCTAGTCGACTCCAGGAAGCCGGAGGCCTATGCACCAACTCGAAGCAACGACTTCGACTACTTCATCAACGATTTCGACGAGTTGTTGCTCCCTGATCTACCCAGGCAGATCTAAATCACGTTCGTTTTCAACGCGGATTCAATTCGTGCCGCACCAGGACTACTCGGATCGGATTCAAACCGATCTGAGGAGCCTTCGCGATCCAAGTCCCTCCCCGACTTGGAGGAGAACTTGGATCACCTCTTCAGGATTCGATACGAGAGAGCCACCGCGCGTCGGGGCCCCCCCGTTCTCGACTTCGACTCGGGTTCCAACGAAGAGTCGGCCACCTTGCCGACGTGCATCCTCGGCTTCTAGGTCTGCATCGCCGGCGAGGTGGTGGCTTCAACTACGACTTCGCTGAAACCAGGAAGCCGATGGCATTTGCTACAGCATCCTGCCGCGACATTGAGGATCTCGGCAGAATTTGATTTTCCGATCTAATCAGAAACCGTGAGGACGAGCCTAGATCCAACCCGGCTCCTACTGGTGATCGACTCGAATTCAGCCCGTGCCGCAACGACGACGCGCCATTGCCACCCCCCTGACGATGCGGCTCGACTTCAGCTAGCGCCGCAGCGCAGATGCACTCCTGTCACCGGCTACGACTACTTCGACAAATTTGCGTCGCCAACAACTGGTCGGGATCAAATCCGACTGGTTGCTTTCTTCAACAAATCATCGCGGCTACCTCAACGACTGCTGCGGTTTCCTCGACAACCATCCATGAGTGGGTGTGATTTGACTACTCCGGCTACTTGTTTCGGCAAGAAAACTAGTCGGGACATGGCTTCACACCATCAACAACTAGTCGGAATCGACTCCGACTAGTCGGCTTTATCAACAAGCCGTCGCGGCTCCATCGACGGTCGTTGCGGCTCGTCGACAATCGTCCACGGATCAAGCTAAGTCATTTATACATTTTCCGACTTGTTCTTCACAGGATCGGATACTTTTTACGCAACACGCATTCTCTTCACAGGCCATGCCATGCCTGTTCCCGATTGCCTGCACGGTCCGCCCTGCAACACGGGCGATCGGGTTACACTCTATAAGTGTGCTCCACGAGCGTTCTCTTTTTTTGAGCAGTGCCGACTGCTTTAGTTTCCTCTCAACGGTTGCTACAATACTCGGGTAGCGTACGATTATCGTGACACCTCGACTCTTCTGTATGCCTATGTAACTACGCGTGCACGCGGCCAAGCTCCCTGCGCAACGGTTTACGGTAATCAGAGATCAGGTGCTTACCATAACAGGCTACCTACCCGACGTCATTATGCGACCCAGCAAGAGTGCAACGCGAAAAATTTTACATGCATTTTACAATGCTGGGATTTGACCCCAACACGATATCATGTATATTGGTTACAACATACTTTTATGTTTACCTTGTAGCGGACCTGATCTGGACCGTACTGCTGGGAAAGTTGGATTCAACTCCGACTAGTTGGCTTCATCAACAATCGCCCACGACTACTTCAATTTCGCGAGAACACTCGACTACACGTCACTGACTATACCGACTACTCGTCGGATTCGACTCCGACTGATTGGGCTCATCGCTAGCTGTCATCGACTACTTGACTTCGTGAAGACTGCACGGCGGCACAGTGGCGACTACTTCGACTACTCGTGTCGCCTACAAGCTAGTCGGACTCGACTCTGCTTGGCGACACGCCAATGACTACTTCGAGTACTAGTCCTGACTACAAAACTAGTCGGAATCAACTCCGACTAGTCGGCTTTATCGACACTTCAAGATCTAGAGGCACTTGGCCAACATCTGGCTCGGGGGCTAGCGCCACCGACTGCTAGGCATATACTATGCGACTCATCTAGCTTCCAGGCTCGGGGGCTGGCTATGACACGGCTCTCAGCAATGAAGATTGCATGCCACGATTCTTTGGATCCTTTATTCCAAAACTTGGGGATTTGGATTCAAGGCTCGGGGGCTGCGGGACACGTGTCAACAGCGACTTGTTTTTCAAATTTGCTGAAAGATAAGGACAGAAGACTCAAGATTAAACTGACCCTCAGCCTGATTCTACGAGTCAACCTAAGGCTCAGGGGCTACTCCATATGGAGTGCGAGTTTAAATCGCACCCCGTATAAAAGAAGACAACTACTCGGGGCATGAGCACCTCACAGCCTCGACGTAGCCAAGGAATTACTCGGAGGACATCTTCAAGATGAAGTTCGGGAGAACTCGAAGACGCCTTCAGAAGTACTCGGACGACTACAGGACTCGGCTACGAAGAGCTCGGGGGCTTGTCAGACCTGGGTACACGGGACTGTACACGTGGCATACTTTTCCTAGGATAAGGGTTGGGACATGGCCCACGACCTTCATCTGTGTAACCACTCATAGCCTAGTAGAACTGCTCCTAGAGTAGTAAAACTAGTCGGATACAGTAGAGGACTACCAGAAAAGTACTCGGGTAGGACTCTAAGGCTTGTACCCGACTAGGACTCCCATGTAAACCTGTCCTCCTAGACTATATAAGGGCGGACAGGGACCCCTCGGGGACAATCATCATCAAAGGCAATACAAACCACACAGGACGTAGGGTATTACGCTCTCGGCGGCCCAAATCTGTTTAAACCTTGTGTTCCTTTGCACCTCCGAGTTCCTGATCTTGGCGACACCCTACCTACAAACTCACCACCTCGGAGGTATCCCTCGGTGGGCGTGGCGGTAAAACACCGACAGGGGGTCCCTGCCCACTCTTATATACTCTAAGGAGGATAGAATTACAGATATCCTAGCCGGGTACGAGCTTAGGAGTCCTACCCGAGTACAGATCGGGTACTTTCCTTCTGTAATGACTAGTTCTACTCGAGTCCGAGTACATTACATCAGATATAAGATATGAGATATACCCCATCCCTTATCCTAGAATTATATATGCCACGTAAGCAGTCTCGTGGTCCTGGATCTGACAAGCCCCCGAGCTCTTCGTAGTCGAGTACTGCAGGCTTCGAGTACTTCTGAAGTCATCTTCGGGTTCTACAAAACTTCATCTTGAATATGTGTTCCTAGTATCTTTTGACTGCTTTCGAGGCTATAAGGTGCACGTGCTCCGAGTAGTTTTAAATCTTCAAGAATAATCTTTTGTATGGGATGCGATGAAAATCACGCTCCATATGGAGTAGCCCCCAGAGTCTTAGGTTGAATCGATGAATTTTGAGGGTTGAATTAGTCCTGAATCTTCTGATCTTTATCTTCTAAAAAATTTGAAAAACAAGTCGCTAATGATACTTGTCCTGCAGCCCCGAGCCTTGAACCCAAATCCAAAGTTTGGTAAAAGGATCCAAAAGAACGTGGCATGCATTTGTAGAATATTTTTAAGAAATTGTTTTGATGGTTAAAATATGTACAATTGTTAGAAATTCGAAAACCTATTTTTTTGGAATAGAATATCTGAAAAAAATGGTTAACCAAATAATTTCTCCAAAACAAACACTAAATTACCGCTCAAAATCAAATGAAAAACTCTTCAGCTTCTGTAGGGTGATCCTGAGCCCGCCGCTGGCTATTTAACCGTGCGATGACCTAGGGTTAATTGCCATTTTCACTTTCACTGCTTCGGCATTTCGCCTTCCTCTGCTCTAGAGCCGCCGCTATTTCCAAATCTAAATCTGTGTCGCCTCCACCTCCTCCTTCCACCAACCTAGAGTAGTCGCCGGTGCTGCCCCTGTTCTCTGCGCCCTTCCTCATCCCCTCTACTAAAGCCTCCGAGCGCATACGAGTTAAAAGGCTCATGACATTAAGAATGGGTACCAAGAAAGCTATTGGCAAGGGAGGCAAGAAGGAGGCCAAGGCTGCGGCCCCATCCAATGACCCGTGGAAACGGAGTAAGTGTACTTAAGACGATCTGCAGTCGTTAGTAAATAAGGGTCTTCTTCAGAGCAAGGATGTAGTCTTGTGGCGCCCAATCAGGAATGATCCAGCTGTTAACACCAAATTTGGTAAGATTCTTAGAGGATTCAAGGAAAGAAGTCAATCAAGGAAATAAGTCAATTAACCAATGGAAATTTATCGAAAAGAGACCGAGTTAAAGAAGTAATCGTGAAGACCACATTATGGCAGTTTAGATTTACCTATTAATTGGGCAAAGTCATTTATTTTTTGTTTTATCTTTAGGAGAGTTTGTGTCATATCCAACAAGGACTAGTATTCACCTATGGGTATAAATATGTACACTGGGGTCATTGTAATTTATCTCTCGATTAATACAATACAACTTTCAGCGCATCGCCATCCTAGTTTTCATCACCGGCGGAACTTGGCACCTGACGCGGGGCTGCATCGCTCGATCTTCAGCAAAAGGGTAAGTAATAAGTTCCGCCAGCCCTGGCAATTGTATCAGCTATACTGGTGTTGTTCAAGGCTGCATCATGTCGTATGGTTGGTATGTTTGCCTACTAGTTATCGATTCCTATCATATCTGTAAGGCTGCATCATTTGACCTCTTGCTAGATTTGATACAATCACGGTTATCTTGACTTTGTTTAGATCTACCGGTTTATATCTTTTGAATCCGTCGCATTGCTCGTTAGCAGAAGATTGATTTCTTTATTGAAAGCACCGGATTAATTCTCATTAGCCGATAGTTTCTTATCTTGGTCTTATTTGAGCGTTTACTGCACGTGTATCTTGTCGTAACTAGATTCATCGGCTTGTAGCCTTTAGTTTATCGTCCTGCTGCCAGCACTATCTCGGTTAGGTCCGATCCGATTGGTGGTGACGGTATATTAATTGTTATTGGTTTGGTGGTTCTTTTGCGATAAGGTAGATGTTCATTGGACTGCTAGACGATGGCTTTTATCGGGGAACTGGCCGATAAGTCATTTTTACATCGGATTCTCAGCCGATGTACGCTTTAAACATCAAGCCTAGATTTAATATTCTATATCAATATCAGCCGATTGGTTCATATCATTATTTATCTGTCAGGACCTACACTAGACATATAGCCGATTGTTCAAAATCCTATCGACATCGGCTGATATCTCTACATTTGCCTATCGGCCGATCGACTCTTTTTATCTATCTTGTCAGTTGCAGGATCAAACTGACTGGCACACCACGAACCTCAAGATTCAGGATCTGCACTGGAGTTAAGTAGATCTCCCAGATCGGAGTGTTGAGCGTGGAGAATCATCACCGTCCGAGCAATTTTTTGGCGCCAATGAGCCCTTTATGAACATACCGACGAAATTGTCGTTTTCCAGCACTTCATTTTCATTGAATGGGGTTTGACTCTCCCTTCTTCTAATTTCCTCCGAGGCCTCCTTTACTATTATGGTATTCAGATCCACCATTTGAACCCAAATTCTATTCTGCACGTCTCAATCTTCGTCCATCTATGTGAAGCTTTCCTGGCATCGAGCCACATTTCAATCTCTTTCGCTACCTTTTCCGCTTAAAACCCCAACCCAGCGAGACTAACATCAGTGTAATCGGAGGGGCTGGATTCCAATTGAGGCAGAAGATGGAGGAGAATTACATTAAATATAAGTTACCGAGTAGTTTGTTTGGCTGGAAAGAGCGTTGGTTCTACATCGGTAATCATAAGCCAGCTCCGCTCCCGGGTCTGACTCTGACTGCGGGATTAATTTAAAATACTATTTTAGGGAAAAAATATAAAAAATATCTGATCGAGAACCAACCAAGCATATATTATAATTAACAATATCAAAACCTCGTGATAGAAATTATTTGGGCAACCGAAAAAATTTCATCCTTGTACTACGGAATATTTTGATTCGGTTAGTAAAGTGAAACAAGTGAAGCATCATGCATGTGGGATAAGCGACGAAGACAAATGGCAAGCGTGCTTGTTGTGGATGGAATTTCTTTGACATTTGGACATACAGGATCAACTGTTTGGCTGTGCTCCGTGAAATTTCTCTCTTTCTAGGCTGTTATGCTCAAGCACAACTGCAATCTAGCAACACCAGCCAAAAAATTAGCTACAAATGTTTCTTTCTTTTTTGCAAAAGAAAAGGAGCAAACGTTCTTCGTTACTGGGTCCGTCACCAACAGTAGGACGTCATGATCTGCAAATGAGATCTCTAAAGGCTACGATTTTTCACGTACTAGTGACGTCACCTCCTGCTCATGAGGATTGTCGATTGGCACCAAATTCAGCACCCCGCCTCACACGTGCGGTTTGTATGGCTGCATACAGCGTCCCGTCAGACAACGTACTTGCTACGTCATCGTGTCGTCGGCGTGCGGACGAAACAGGGCAGGCTGCTAAGCCCCACAACCGAGACCAAGCGGATGACGGAGATGGTGACGACTGAACCACGGGGTCGGAACCAACCAATCGACCGAATGAGGCAAAGTCAAAGGAAACGGCGTCAGGTCTCGATAGGGAAGATGCAAAGCCGTCACGCCGGCAGGGTCCACCCCAACGCGTATAAATACTCGAGCACCCCGGCCCGGTTGGAGACACCAAACACAAGCACAGCAAACGAGCAAAGCGAAGCAACGAAGCACAGCTTGAGCCGAGAGCAAAAGCTTGTCTTGTCTCATCCCTCCCAATCCACCACTCGCATCAGCGGCGCCGCCGTCCTCGTCGATCGACCTCCGACCGATCAAGAGAGGCTCATACAGGATGGTGCATCAGGAGGCGATGCCTCTGCTGACGCCGTTCAAGGCGGGGCATCTCGAGCTCGCCCACCGGGTGGTGCTCGCGCCGCTCACGCGCTGCCGGTCCTACGGCAACGTGCCGCAGCCGCACGCCGCCGTGTACTACTCGCAGCGCGCCACCCGGGGTGGCCTCCTCATCACGGAGGCCACGGGCGTGTCCGCCACCGCGCAGGGGTACCCGGAGACCCCCGGCATCTGGACGCCGGAGCAGGTCGAGGCGTGGAAGCCCATCGTCGACGCCGTCCACCGCAAGGGCGCCCTCTTCTTCTGCCAGATGTGGCACGTCGGCAGGGTCTCCACCAACGGTAAGTTCCATGCTCATTACGAGCACAAATTGTCTATCAACTAGTGTATGCTTGACTGAACTATTACTGGTCTTGTGTTGCTAATCTTCTTGTGGAATGATTGTGAACCGGACGGCAGATTTCCAGCCTGACGGACAGGCGCCCATCTCCAGCACGGACAAGCAAATCTCCCCGGATGCGGAGCCCGGCATGGTGTACTCCAAGCCGCGGCGGCTGCGGGCGGACGAGATCCCGGGGATCGTCGACGACTTCAGGCGCGCCGCGCGGAACGCCATCGCGGCCGGGTTCGACGGCGTGGAGATCCACGGCGCCAACGGGTACCTCCTCGAGCAGTTCATGAAGGACGGCGCCAACGACCGGGACGACGAGTACGGTGGAAGCCTCGAGAACAGGTGCCGCTTCGCCGTGGAGGTGGTCGACGCCGTGGTCCGTGAGGTGGGCGCGCACCGTGTGGGCATCAGGCTGTCGCCGTTCCTCGACTACATGGATTGTGTCGACTCCGACCCGGCGGCGCTCGCCGACTACATGGTGCACCAGCTCAACAAGCACGATGGGTTCCTCTACTGCCACATGGTGGAACCCCGAATGGCCGTCGTGGATGGCCGTAGGCAGATCCCGCACAGGTTGTTGCCGTTCCGGAAGGCGTTTAAGGGCATGTTCATTGCCGCTGGCGGGTATGACCGAGAGGAAGGCAACAAAGTTGTGGCTGAGGGCTACACCGACCTCGTCGCCTATGGGAGGCTCTTCTTGGCCAATCCGGACCTACCCAAGAGGTTTGAGCTTGGTGCACCGCTGAATAAGTATGATCGTTCCACCTTCTACACGCAGGACCCTGTTGTTGGTTATACAGACTACCGGTTCCTTGACGAGGATAACAATGACGCCGCTACTCAAGCTTAAGCATAAGTATTTCTGAGAAATAACGTGTGTGATTCATAGCACGCACAGGCTTGATTCCCATGTTCATCACCGATCTGTTATATACACAGATCGAATAGCTACTGTGAGAAGATGTGTGTGATTTGATGTAATTTGTTTTCTTCTTATTTATAAAAGTTTGGATGTAGACGTACAATGCTTCCAATTTAATAAATACATATTATATTTATTTGTAGTTCGCAACGGGTGGTACTAGAGTTGTATTTGATGTATTTTAATTTGTTTTCTTTCCGGTGATTATAGTTTTTAGCTTCTGTAACTCAAATCAACTCTAGCATATATATCCAGCTCACCGAAACAGCGTTATAGTACAACAGTACGTTGGCAGATAAGGCTACTGTGAAAATGGCAAAGAGTGAAACCAAACCGAGGACGGAGCCAATTGGGCGATGCAAATCAGCAATTACACAAAATGGTTGGAATTTTCAATCTTGCGAATCAAGAGCATTTATAATTAGGAAATCCTCTCAGCTAAAACAATATGATAAAAAGCTAGCAAATAAGTATGTCAAGTTATTCAGAATAGAAAAGGGAAACAAAGCATTAATTTCAATATACCAATTTGGCACTCCCGTACTCAGCACTGGCGTTTGATTTTTACCGGAATTGTAAATTTTGGGTAGTATGCGTGCGTGCGTGCGAGTAGTGTTTAGTGGTCAAAGCGTGTGGCCCTGCTACGCAAGGCTAGCTAGACCTCTAATCTAGCTTAGACCGTGCGTGTTAGGACTTAGAAGCATCCACATGGATGTGTGTGGGACGTGGACGACAGGTTGCACGTGCGTCTATGTATGCGGGCGCGCAAGCAGGCCTGAGCGCAAGGTGAGCCATAAATTCGATCTTTATTTTGAAAATTGTCGCTGCAATTTACGTATCGATACAGTGAGAAAATGTATCTGATACCCGATTGATTGTAATCTTTAGGTCTGAACCATGAAAAGAAGGAAGAGTGGCAGAGCCACTGCTGATTTGAGATTTTCTTTTGCAAAGAGCTGCTGCAAATAGGAGATAACCTGCTGCAATTTTTTTACATCTTTTGAAATTCTGAATACGCATCCTAAATCCTGAGTCCACCCCTGCTTTTATCTTTAAAGAAAGAAATAAACACCCAAAAAAGTTAATTTTCGACGAGTCACTACTGTTGGCTGCCATCTCTCACACGTATGATGACATATGAAGTGAAGAAGTTCACAAAGGGGACACGAGGAATTGAATGCAAGCGTTGTCTGATTCTGGTTTTAGTTCAGGCAGAAGTTATCCATGCATTTTTGAACATCAGGTTTTCTCCAAATGAAAAAGGAAATGGTTCACGAACTACTAGTGTTATCCGTATATTTTCCCCGAGTTCAAATTTGCATCAAAATCAGCCGCAAACCCACACTAATGAACCAGTGAAACCAAATTAATATGACTGGGAGTAGTTCACATATATTAAACCATATCAATATTGAGATTACAACTCAGGCCACCCTAATGACTGCATTATTAATAATTAACCATGTCATCGACCGATGAGCTGCATCATTAAGCATGGATAGTCTGGTCACTATGGTCGTCTTCAAGAAAAGGATAGTCTGTGTAGCCAACAACAGGATCCCGAGCGATGAAAGTAGAGCGGTCATACTTATTCAAAGATGTGTCCAGTTCAAATCTTCTGGGTAAGTCCGGATTGGCCAAAAAGAGTCTCCCATAGCCCATAGGCGATGAGGTCAGTGTAACCATCGGTCACCACTTGTTGCCTTCCTCCCGATCGTATCCGCCTGCGGCAATGAATTATGAACGTGCCCTCAAAGGCCTTCCGGAATGGTAGGAGCCTATGAGGGATCTGCCTGCGCCCGTCGACATCGTTGGCCATCCGAGGCTCCACCATATATGCCTCGTGCATGTTCAGCTGCCGCACCATATAGTCAGCGAGCGCTACCGGATCAGCGTCGGCGCACTCCACGAAGTCAGCGAACGGCGACAGCCTGACACCCACGCGACGCGCGCCCACCTCGCGGACCACGGCGTCGATCACCTCGACGGCGAAGCGGCACCGGTTGTCGAGGCCGCCGCCGTACTCGTCGTCGCGATCGTTGGTGCCGTCCTTCATGAACTGCTCCAGGAGGTACCCGTGCGCGCCGTGGATCTCCACGCCGTCGAACCCCGCCTCGACGGCGTTCCGCGCCGCGCGCTGGAAGTCGCCGACGATCCCCGGGATCTCCTCCGTCGCCAGCCGCCGTGGCTTGGAGTACGCCGGGCCGCTCCCGACGTCCGAGGTGATCTGCTTGTCCGTGCTGGAGATGGGCGCCTGCCCGTCAGGCTGCCTCTCTTTTTCAATGCTTCTGCTTGTGCTTCTGCGAGGAGAAGGTGATTCAGGAGTATAGTTGTAGGGTGTTATGAGGTCTTTTTTTTTGCCATTTTCCAGCCATCTCGTTTTCACCCGTGTCCCTTTTTCCTCCCGTTCCCATGCCCTTCGTCACCCTATCCGTCATACGCAGGCGTGACAGAGCTGTTATCGATCCTCAGGAAGGTACCGGTCGTGCTTTCCAAAATGCGGTGGCCGGACACAAGCGCCAAATACAGCATGGTAAGGGAAACTTCACGCCACTCGCCAACCCGCGGTGAGGTAGCACAGATGCTCCCTCTAGTCACAGATTAGCGACCTACTGAATGTTGACACGGTCTATAAAACACAATACTGATTAGTATTTTTTGAGATAAAATGTTTATTACTTTTATGAAACTACATTTCGAGACCAATGAAAAATGCACTCATATTATTTTAAAATATCCAAGCTTAACACACACAAAGTAGAATCAAAATAAAGTTTGGACTTTTTTTCGTGAGGTCAAAGTTTGGAATTTTTTACTAAAAAACAACCCCGAAACATCACTTCTTTATGACGGAGAGAACATCATTTAGCCTACCATCTTATTGGGTGTCTATATAATGCTCGAATGTTTCTTGAAGTTCTAAACCTAAATTTGAATTTAAGCTACTAAATACGTGAGCTCGGGGTCAACGTATTTAAATAAGTTTTTTCCTTCTTAATCTTGAGTTGTTTCCGCTTAGTAACGCAAGAAGATATATCTATTTTGATTCACGAAGATTATTGTCTATTGATTTACACTTGAGTGAATAAAAACATCAATTGTTGTCTATTGATTTAAGAGGGTGTTTGGATCCAAGTGCTAATGCCAAAAATACTAAAGTTTACCACTACCTCATCCAAACGGAAGTGCTAATAGGGTGAGCTGAACTTTAACCAAGATTTAAAAACTTTAGCAAGAATATAAATATTAATAGATACTAAAATTTAGCATTTAATTTTAGTCCATCCAAACGGACTCTCGCATCAATACTAAAAAGCATTATAATAGAGGTGGGTGGGGTGGGGCCACATCTCGGAATCCATAGCTAAGGTAAATGCCACGATGGTAAAAGTTATATTGGGTCCCATTAAAGGTAAAAAAATCGAGACGGTGCTGTGCTTCACGTTACTTTCGCGCAATCGTGAGTCTTCCACCCCCTTCTTTCTTTTCCTCGCGCCGCCGCCACACCAGACCTCCCCGTCGCCCTCCCGGTCGCCCCGCAAATCTGAGCTACTCGCTCCATCGTTCCTTCCGTTGGTCTCCTCCTCTGTTGCTTCGCATGGCCCTCTCCACATTTGTGTGTGATTTGTTGCCGGTCTATTGGGGATGGCCTCGGATCTGGACAACGACGCATCGACGATGGCAACCGGCGCCGGCGACGACCGCGACTGTGAGGCTTGAGGTGAGGATGGAAGCCTGCGCTGGGTAGGTTCTCTTCTTCAGTATAATTTATGCGTATAGGTCTGTTCGCCTCTTCGGTTCTTCTTCACTGCTACTACTTGATTCTTCAATGATAAGCGGTTCTTTGTCTTTTCTTGCATGGCATTGGGAGCTAGACTCAGATCCATGGGAAGAAGTGTTGGCTGCAGCTCCAGCTGATTGGCTAAACTGCAGCACAGATGGTGAGCTGTTGGATGCAGCTCCAAATTGCATAGTTGTTGAGGGACCAAAGCTTTCTTGTAGATGATAACCTTGAACGCTTGGTGGAGTAGGTTGCAGCCAACTCCCTTGGTGTTGAACCTCATCGCCTCGAAATTTTGGAGGAGAGTGGCCATATGGTGGCTGGTTTACTGAAGGATCAAAAAGGTTGAAGTTATGCAGTAAATTGGGTGCAGTAAACTAAAACTGAGATTGGGGCGTAGGAGGTGAGATCTGATCACTACTCTCATATTGTTGGTTTGCGGAGTCCTGGTTTGAGACATTCGTAAAATTTCTAGAGGAATCCATTGAAACTAGTAGTGTTCTAGCAAGAATGTTTGGATAGAGCAAGTATCCTTCGGTTTTGTAGGCAGAGGAGCCCAAAAGCCAACGACAACCTGCTGGGTTGCAACGGCTAGCTGGGATGCCCAACTGATTCAATTCTTCAGTATTTGTGAACAGTGTGACTGTACAAATATATTATTTTATTCGCTTAGTTTTAACTATTTCTTTACTGTAGACTAGGGGTGGAGCCAGGGCCCGTGCTGGCCCGGCCTTGCTCATCCCATATAAATTACTATAGCATTTAGGCATAAAGTAGTAGTATTAGGTACAATTTTAGTCAGTCTCTTACTTGCCTATTGGTTTAGCCCGGGTTGGAGGGAGTTTCTAGCCTATTGGTTTAGCTCGGGTTGGAGGGAGTTTCCAGCTCCCCCGACCATATGCACGGAGGCTGAATGGAATATTAAATTGCTCATGGACTGCTTTTCCACCGCATGCATTGTGGTCGCCTAAGGAGTGCACGAGACTCTACTCTGACATCAATTGCAGAAAAAAAATTGTGCCAATGGGCTAAGAATCTTGGTATTCGGATAGAGAGATAAAAAAACACTATGATGTCAGATCAAGCAAATGTTTGACTTTTACTCCATTTCGTTGATGTTTTTTTCGAAGAAAATACAGACGCACTTTGAGTGTGTCTTGGTTGCACAACCAAGCTACCTACTCTTCAGCCATTGAAAATTTCCATCTCCTCCGGTCAACTAAAATATCCATTCAATATTCAGACTCTGCCGCTGCTGCCTCTGTTTGATTATTTCCAACTAGTAGCAATCACCGAGTGGTTTTATGCTTTTTATCCGATTACCGACGAGAACGAGCACAAGTGTTTCATAAAATTCACTCGAAATTTCATCTCCCAAAAGATGCCTTCTGCATGTTCACCTCACTTGATTTGGGCCGGTGTGTGAGCTCCCTCGCAGTTGACTCACTGACTGCCGCCGCCGCTCTGCCGCGCACTCTTCGAGTAGGAGCCTCTCATCCACTTCCACTCCCCCGACCCGCCGCCCGCGTGATCGCGACGTGACGGCGGCGATGCATCCCCACGCCGCGGGCGGCGCCGGGAAGGCGATCGCGCCGTACGGGTCCTGGGAGTCGCCGATCAGCGCCGCCGCCGTCTCGGCTGCCGGGAGGACCGCCGAGGGGCTCGCCGTCGCGGGCAACGGCCGGCTCGTCTGGGTCGAGACGCGCCCCGAGGAAGGAGGATACGCCCAGGCCCAACCACCCGCCCCCCCGTTTCCACAGCGACCGCTCCGAGATTTTGGAACTCAGCGTTGTGCGCGACTGTTTTATCTGAAGCTGTGATTTTTTTATTTCCCTTTTCGCCGTCAGGCGCGCGGTCCTCGTGAAGGAACCGGCGGAGCCAGGCGGCAAGGCTCGGGATGTGACGCCGCAGGGGTTCGCGGTGCGCTCCCTCGCGCAGGAGTACGGCGGTGGTGCATTCGCCGTGCAAGGGGACGTCGTTGTCTTCTCTAACTACAGCGACCAGCGTCTGTACAAGCAAACAATCGGAGGTAAGGAGTTGAACCTACTAGCAACATATACTGAGGATTTGTCTATATTTCCTATCATTCTCACTCTATACTTGTAATTAGGCAAGAGGAAACAATTATCTGTTTGAGATTATGTTTTACGTAGTCTAGCTATTGATCAGAACATGGGTTATTGTAACATCATATGTATTTGACTTTGGATCTAGTGATCAGTTTTATAGGTTACTCATCTGTTCCACTCCCATTTGTTTTTTTTAAAAGGATCTATACAATGTTTGAGTTGCTTGTCGCCTCAAGTATGCATGAATGTTTCAGGACCCTCTTCCAAGATTTGCAAATTTATTGCAGTGCTTATTATGTGCAGTGAGGTACAAAAACGTATCTGTGTTGCGGGTGGAGACCCAACACTAGTAGAATCTCCTACTGAACCCAAGTGGTCCTCAAAAGGTATTTGCAATTAGATCCTGATTTTTTCCCTTAGTTTTACATGCATCGTAAGTGTTATGATTCAAGGACACGAATATGTGTTTTTCTGCATGTTAAAATTATTCGCTAGGTTTTTCATTTCACTAGAATAACTGCAAACTATATTTTAAAATCTCACTTAATTTAACCAACTTTTTTCAGGGGAGCTGTTCTTCATAACTGATCGACGGAGTGGGTTTTGGAATATTTATAAATGGGTCACCTGTATTTGTTTCTATTGAGTTGCCTATTGATCTGATTGCACTCCCAGGTTGGCAAATGCATATCTTTCTGTATTTCCATGGGGCACATCTGTCTATATTTGCCTGCAACACCCATACTGATCATATGTTCTATATGCACCACTTCCACCAACTTTTCCACAGTCTGATTCCTTTATCTAAGAAATAGTTGTACCTGTAAACATCAACGTGTATCTTCCACAGGAACAGTTGTTATTTTTGGCAATTCCATGTAGCCAACAGTTGTTATTTGTGTTGATAGCCTACTCTCTCTAATAATGAGGAAGCTAACTAAAAATAATATTATGAACTCATATTGTCATTTTTATCCTCTCTCTCTTTTTTGTCTCGTATCTATAACGAATCAATGGGACATCAACTTGATGCTCTGGCTTGACCTTTACATCAACAAAGCAAAGAACAGAATTGTTTATGCCAATATTCCTGTTATCAAATTTACGTGCTGATTTGTATATGACAGGATGAGCAGAGCAATTTGGTAACAACACTGTATTCGCTCGATGCTGAATTCTCCAAGCCCATGTGGATTTTTGGTGTCAGCTCCTATGATTTCCTTGGAAAAGACGACTCAAGTCACAAAATCATTTGCTGTTACAGGTTTTCACATTTTCTGATAGTTGGACTTTATGCATTTCAGAAGAATCAGCATGCTTTTTTTTTATCCAGGCAGAATGGAAAGTCATACGTTGGTGTGCTTGACCATGATTCAGACTCTTTTTCAAAAATTGACATCCCCTTCTCTTCTGTAAATAACATTGTAAGTACAGTATCTGACGAGTTACCTTAATAACTAATTAAAGTGTGACAATTTATCATTTTGTAGGATTAGGTACTTAATGCTCAAACTTATTAATGTAATGATGCTTTATCTTAAAGCTTGCTGATTTGCTAGGTGTCTGGAGATGGATCCTTCTATATCGAAGGTGCATCTGCTAGTCTTCCAGTATCAATAGCAAAGGTTCACTTAACTGCTTAATTTATGGTTCTCTCATATCCTCTTGTCAACTATTAACATTAAATCCTGCATTGTACATTTTAGCTTTATCCTTTGTTTTCCCACCAGGTGACACTTGATGAAAAGAGAACTATTGCAACCGATTTCTCCATAGTTTGGTCCTCCTCAGAGGATGTTGCAAAATTTAAATCCTACTTCAGCTTTCCTGAATCTGTGGAGTTTCCAACTGTGATCCCTGGTCAGCATGCATATGCTTATTTCTATGCTCCATATAATGATATTTTCCAAGGTTCATCAGATGAAAAGCCTCCGCTACTGGTCAGGACCCATGGTATTCAATTATATCTTTTCTTGTCCATTTTTATTGGAGTTATTCTAAATGTCATCATGTTCACAGCTTCATGTTAGGTACTTAGGTTATTGTTCGAAAAAAAAAAATGTTGGATTTCACATACAAATTGTCTGTCAGCATATAACAGTTACAATTCTTTGCCGGTGACTTCAGTCTTTTCCTTTATTTGAGCAAAGTATCTGTTAATTCAGTCTTTTCTTTTACATAAGCTGCTAGTGCACTTTGATGATAAAGGAGCATACCATGGTCCAAACTAACTTGATTTACCAACTCCATGAATTGTTAAGGATAGTAAAATTAATCTTTTGCTTCAATTGCTTGGCAAAGAATCAGAGTCGAAGTTTTTATTAGCATTATTGTAATTCTTTACGCCTCTTCAATGTTTAGGTGGACCTACAGATGAAGCACGAGGGGTCCTGGATCTTAGTGTGCAGTACTGGACAAGCCGAGGATGGGCATTTGTTCATGTTAACTATGGGGGAAGCTCAGGTCTTTGGCTCTTTTTTTTGTCTCGGCTTATATATCCAGTAAAGAACTCCATTTTCTTTGATCTGATGCATTGATTATTCAATGATGAATGTCCATCCTCTTATTTAGAAGCACCTTAATCTGTTTGTGATCAAAGATTTTGGTGTTGATAGTTATTGATGTTCCTTCACTTTCTTGAAGGCTATGGGAGAGAATTCCGAGAGAGGCTTTTAGGGCAATGGGGTGTTGTTGATGTAAATGATTGCTGCAGTTGTGCTGCATTCCTGGTATGGCTTGTTCGGACTGACAAACCCAATTTGTTAAATTTTGCAGAGGCTGTACTCAGCATTTACAGTGGCTACTAAGAAAAGATGAATGAACATGCTTATACCATGGTGATTATTAAGGTGGAAACCGGAAGAGTGGATGGACAACGGCTTTGTGTAACAGGAGAATCTGCTGGTGGATTCACAACTTTAGCTTGTCTTGCTTTCAGACAGACTTTCCAAGGCTGGTTCATCTTTATATGGGGCAAGTTTTAATTCTCATTAGTTTTTCTTTCTTTTGGGTTCAGCTTAATACCAGCTAAGAGCTTTTACATGCGGGCTATGCTATGTTTACAAGCAGATAGCTGACTTAGCTTCATTGAGGGCAGGAATGCACAAATTTGAAGCATACTATATTGATAACCTTGTGGGTAAGGAACTTTGCACTCGTCTATACTGGAAACTGAATATCCATTTTTGTTTTCTTGGTTCTATTAACAGCATTACTGTTCCTCGAATTTCAGGGAATAAACAAGCTTACTTTGAGAGATCGCCAATAAATTTTGTTGACAAATTTTCATGTCCAGTGATTTTATTTCAAGGATTGGAAGACACAGTAAGGCACAAGCTTACAAGACCTGAACTTATATAGTGGATATTTGCTAACCTGAGTCGAGTTTCAGAACATGCCTGAAAATCCCTAACTACTAGTAGCATTTATGGAATGTGTTGGTTATGCTTCACTTAATGCAGATAGAGATGAACATTCACATCCACTTAATGCAGCATCTAGAGATGAACAAATTCCAAACTGTCAATCAGAATCTGCTGGGAATAACTTGCCAGTTTGCCAATCTCCTCCATTCTTATCATGAGCGTTCAGCTACTGTTTTCGGTATCTTTGCTCCTTACCAACTTTCACCTATTTGATCTTCAGGTTGTATCACCAGATCAGGCAACGAAAATATACAAGGCGATAAAGGACAAAGGTCTTCCAGTTGCTCTGGTTGAGTATGAAGGGGAACAACACGGTTTCCGCAAGGTCTATGATTACTCTCTCTACCCACCACACCTTCCATGTCACATTGAGTCTGAGCAGTAAAACACTGAGGTGGTCGACAGAACTGACTATTTAGTATACTGTGAAACCCACTATCTGCAGTTGTTTGTTCTTTATCAAGTCAAGCTTTTTAAATTATTAGGATAAACTCAAATTTTACCGTGCATATAGGGGATAGCTCATATCTCACTTGCATTCCTTGGAACAGGCTGAGAACATCAAATTCACCTTGGAGCAGGAGATGGCGTTCTTCGCAAGAATAGTGGGAAAATTCAAGGTGGCTGATGACATTACTCCAATCAAGATTGAAAACTTTGACTAGCCCTTGTTGTAAACGTTTTAAGTGGCAGCAATCTGCATTCTGTTTACCCACCATCAACTGCTGAACTAGTCAGCTTTAGATGCAACTTTGTACAGCCTGCACTTCCTAGATGTTCTTCAACTGAACCGAAGTTTTAGGCTGTGTCTACGAGACTATTGACTATGGGCAATAAGCCAAAGATGGAACGATCTTTCTTTAGATTCTTCTTGATGTTGGTCTGTCTTTCGTACTCCACTTGTTGACACACCAAGGAACGGGGCTTCTCTCTAAACCGCGCATTTATTTTTGCAAAAAAAACCCCCGCAGATTAGTTTGGTGGCAAGCTTTGTGGGTTTGCGGTCAGCTGCAACCCGCCCCGCCTGCAATCTAATTTTCCTCACATTCAGGAGAAATTCGTCTGTACACCTTACCACCCTGATGGAACCAATCTTGACCCTTAATCATGTATTGATTCTGTGCGTTGTTGTCGTTTCTAGTAGTATTTCATATGAATATGTATTTTTTCAATCCCGTATTTACTCCAGCCGTGCAAATCTTTGAACGGTTGATGGACATAAAGTCTGCTGGTCCGCGTGAAGCCCGTCCGCCTGTGTTGTGGCTGCTAATTTTTTGACTTATGGTGCGCGTCAGTACGTGCACATGTCATCCGCAGCATATTAAAGAAGAGGTCCACTATTTTTTTATTCTACCTAATAACAATTAAGTTGATCATATTTAACACAATATGCACTGTTGTACATTTGCTCCAGCATGCGTATACCACATTATACACCGTGGTACCGCAACTCGTATACACAATATACACTGTTGTACATTTTCTCACATTCAGCATCAGGGGTGGATCTACTGCAGGTGCATGGGGTACAGCTGTACCCCCAAAATTTTTGCAAAAACACCTGACAATATACCTCTCAATATATTGCGCACATACAATGCCTTGCAAATATGAAGTCCAAGTGCTAAACGAGAGTGAAACAGTCACAAACAGCCCACTGCTATCCTCCAGGGTGATACAATGTTCAGGTAATATTAAGCATTAGTTTTGTTACGAGAATACAACCAGCTTGACAAAGGTAGGGCTCCGTTTGAATCTTAGGGACTAAAGTTTCTCATCTCTTTACACCGATTAGACGGTCTAAATAAGGTTTAATTGTAAAACTAATTGCATAAGTCGCAGCTAATTGTTGAGACGAACCTATTGATGCTAATTAGCCCATGATTAGCACATGTTTACTGTAACATAACATTGCCAAATCATGATCTAATTAAGCTTAATGGATTCGTATCGCGAATTAGTTTTCATTTATGCAATTGATTTTGTAATTAGCATATATTTAATGTTTAAATATCCGATGTAACGGGACTAAACTTTAGTCCCAGGGATCCAAACACCCCCTAATTTGAATCTTAGTTGTGTTCAATTTGTTTATTTAGGTCCAATTCTAACAAAACGAGAACATTATGTAGCTCCTTCCAAACTCTAAAACTGTTGCATATCCCTCCTTTTGCTACCAGCTGGTTGCTTCGGCATGGTGAGAGCGTACTTTTTTACATTGAACCTTGCAAAGATCGATCACTAAGGCTATTTTCCTCGATGCATTATCAATGAAGATGTTATATCAAATACTAGGAAATATCAAGAGAAAATTATATTCTTTCAAATATACAATTTGATATCGTTTCACATTCACGGCTAGAATCCTTCGAATTTTGATGGACTCTTGGTACCTCCATTCCATAGTTGAAATTCTGGATCCGCCACTGGTCAGCTTCATCCTACAGCTTCACTCCTCTCCTGGTGATTTTGTCACTTTGTGCACGGGGCGATTGGCCGGCAGCTCATGGTCCGCGATGGCAGCTCCTTGTCCAGGGCCTTGCGGGGGTGCTCGAGTTCGCATTGATCGGTGCTTGGCTGGATGAGATTGGAAAATGTTCGACCGTGATCTCGATGGCCTTACTTCCGTCCATGCGCCCCAGTGTCCGCGGGCTCGAGTAGGAATACGGAGGATGAGACATGCGCGGCGGCGAACATGGCGTCCAACAGCTCAAACCGGTGGTGGGACGCCGGCGACCAGTAGTACACCTTGAGCGCCGTGGCGGTGTCAGCGGACGAAACGGAAACGGAAGCGGAAGGGATTCCACTTCCATTTCAATCGGAGACGCAGAGTTGAGTATTTTAAGACTCGCTTGACTTGACTAGTGAGCACACTGGCTTCCACCACACCGCTCCGCCGCGCAATTTCTCCTCTTCCACGCTCGCGAGAGCCTTCCCCTGTTCCACAGCCGCTCGCGACCAGGCCGCAGCGATGCAACCCGAGGCTCCAGGCGCCGCCGAGAAGGCGACCGCGCCGTACGGGTCCTGGGAGTCGCCGATCACCGCCGCCGCCGTCTCCGCCGCCGGGAGGACCGTCGAGGGGCTCGCCGTCGCCGGCGACGGGCGCCTCGTCTGGGTCGAGAAGCGCCCGGTGGAAGGAGGGTGCGCGAAACCATCCACGCACTCCCCCCTCCTTTTTTTTACCGCGCCGAAATCCTAGAACCCGTCGTGTCCGATGAGTCTATCTGGTAATCTGGAGCTGTGATTTTCCGTCAGGGCCTCGGTTCTCGTGAGGGAGGCGGCGGAACCCCGGGGTAAAGCTCTGGATGTGACGCCGCAGGGATTCGCGGTGCGGACTCTCGCCCAGGAGTACGGCGGTGGATCTGGGGCCTTCGCCGTGCAAGGGGACACTGTCGTCTTCTCTAACTACAGCGACCAGCGTCTCTACATGCAAACCATCGGAGGTAAGTTCCAGCGTAGCTATTGCCACGGACTACTCGCTTGTGTGGCTACCACTACCACAGAGGCATGTTGCTGGTATTTTTTTTTAATTGGAACTGAAGCATGTTGCTGAAATTGAAGGTCTAAAGTTCTCTGTTACACTGTCTGTGCACTTCAATCGAAATCATTGCAGCTCATGTACAAAGTACAATATTTGGGGGTGCCGTGGCACTCAATCTGGCTCTCGGATCTCTGAATTGATGGTCCAGGTCCAGTGCACTTGATATTGTGTGAACTCAATTGTGCAACATCGCGGCACTGCCACGTTACTGCATTTTTTAAAAGAATTAAAATGCTGCATTTATACGAACAATGCAAGCACCCCTAAGCATTAACACTTAACGCTATAAATTGCTGTAACTGATATATCAAAATATTTTACTTGTTGGGTAACCTGTTTCAGATAGCTCACCACGACCGCTGACGCCAGATTATGCCGCGTCAGAAGTCTGCTATGCCGATGGCGTCTTTGATCCTCACTTCCATCGTTATGTAACTATAATGGAAGGTGATTAGAAGCTATTTCATGCACATGACAATTAACAATAGTGCTACCTACAGATTTTCACTTGGTCTTAAAACCACTCCAATTTGACTGTAGATCATCGCAACAATAGCTCAGATCCGGTCACAACCATTGCGGCTGTAAAAATAAGCGATCGAGATGTTAATGGTAACGAGCCCTTTTGTTTATGTATCTAGTGCAGTAAGTTTTGCTCAAGTTCTTTTGGACTATTTGTGACAAAAATTTCAATGTCTGCCTCAGAACCAACCATACTGGTCAGTGGCAATGACTTTTATGCCTTCCCACGCATCGATCCATCTGAGAAACGTATGGCATGGATTGAATGGAGTAACCCGAACATGTCATGGGATAAATCACAACTATGGGTTGGATATTTCTCTGAAAAAGGGTAATGTCTTAGTTCCATGCTTTTTTGTTTTGCAGTTCTTGCTGAAAGAAATAAATGTTCTACGCTACTACTCTACAGGCTAAGGAATTGTAGGTTCTTTGTCATTGTATATTTGTGAATGAGCATGAAGTCACTCGTACATACTGGCAACATCTGCAGCACAAGCCCGCATTGTATACCACAATATACGTATTTTTAGGGGAACCACTCTTTACTTACAGACAATTCACAGCAAGTGCTGATCTGTTTGAGATTCTATTTAAATATTTTAAGTTGTTGTGCTATTTGGAACACAGGTTGGGGGCATAAGATGTTTTGCTGTTGAATTTGAATCAATTGGGAACATAGGTTTCTGTCGCAATTCCTTTTTTTTTTTAAAAAAACAAAACAGACAGAGCCTGAGAGGCTGCCCACACAGGTGCTTGCAGGTCATGTGAGTACCTCCCTAAAGGGTTCGGGATTCCCCTCTCTTAAGGCATAGTGAGGGACTTACTTCCCCCCGTGTTCAAGGTTATTTTAACAAAAAAAAGAGCAATGCTTGAGTTGCTTCATGCTTTTAAGTACGCATGAACGCTACATAGATTTTCTCCCATGATTTACATATTTTTTGCCATTTATTATCTGCAGAGAAGTGCAAAACAGAATTTGCATTGCTGGTGGAGACCCAACATTGGTAGAATCTCCTACTGAACCCAAGTGGTCTTCAAAAGGTATTTGCATACATAATTTGGTCTTAGTTTCATATGTGATGATTAATGCTTGTACTTGTCAAGGTGTTTGAATAGTTGTCTTTCTACATATCAAAATTATTCAGTAGGTTTTCAATCACTAAAAAATCTTTGTTAACTGAATTAAAATTTTGCTTTAGGGGAGCTATTCTTCATAACAGATCGGCAGAGTGGGTTTTGGAATATCTATAAATGGGTATAATTTTCTCTGACACTCGTACTTTTTTCTATTTAGTTGCCTACTGATCTGGTTGTGTTCCTATGTTGCTAAACTATGTAATTAGAGCATGGAATGGGGCATACTGTCCGTGGTGATGCTCTTATAACTAATATTTTCTATATGTATTTCTTTCACCTATTTGATCAGTGTCTAATTTGTCTGTTTTTGACAATATTACATAATATGTGCCTTTCCACAGAAACAATTATGATAAACCATTTTGTCAACTCCATCATGTAGATCAGTAGTTACACTTTCATTGATAGCCTAATACTAAGATGCTGTCAACTTGGAGGTTCCTAACTGAATATATAATAATTATACAAGTCTCTGAACTTTTTTCCGTGGAAAAATCCTTTTCTCTTGTTATTGGTACAGGATGAGCAGAGCAATGTGGTAATACAATTGTATGCTTTGGATGCTGAATTCTCAAAACCAATGTGGGTTTTTGGTGCCAGCTCCTATGATTTTGTTGGAAAAAATGACTCAAGCCTCAAAATCATTTGTTGTTACAGGTTTTCATATTTCTGGTTTTTGTTATATTTGTCGGTGTACCAGTATTTTCGTATGTATTTCAGAAGAGTAAACCTGCTTATTTGTTCCCAGACAAAATGGAAGATCATATGTTGGGGTGCTTGACCCCGGTTCGGGATCCTTTTCAACACTTGTCATTCCCTTCTCTTCTGTAACTAACATAGTAAGTGCAAAAATCCAATGATCTACCTTAAGAACTAGTTGAAAACCTACTATGTGATAATATCGTACTGCTAGATTATGTTATTACTTCTTGAATTTCTTATCATAGTAACACTTTAATTCGAATCTTGATAATTTTCCAGGTTTCAGGAGATGAATGCTTCTATATTGAGGGTGCATCTGCTAATCTTCCAGTATCAATAGCAAAGGTTTGACTATCTTAATTTACTGACTGTCTCATGCCATGTATTGGCACTGAAATTCTGCACGATTCATTCTCTTGTTTTTGTGCCAGGTAACTTTGGATGAAAAGAGGACAGTGACCACTGATTTCTCTCTAATTTGGTCCTCCTCAGAGGATGTAACAGAATATAAATCCTATTTTAGCTTGCCTGAATTTATCGAGTTTCCTACTGTAATTCCTGGACAGCATGCATATGCTTATTTCTATGCTCCATATAATCATAGTTTCCAAGGCCCATCAGATGAAAAGCCTCCATTATTGGTCAGGACTCATGGTACATTTCTTGTCCTTTTCTTTAAGATTCCAAATGCTCATCAAGGGCTGTTTTCTGTATTAGTTTGTGTTTGCTGTACGTTTTCATTGACTATATTATAGCAGAACTTTTCAGCAAATGATGTTCGATTCCATTTTCATATTTTCTAGTATAATTTGAACTAGAAGTTTATGTGTTCTATCTATTTACACATAATGTAAGTGCTGTGATGAAATTATGATCATGGAAAACCATTCAATGGTTCTAGCTGACTTGATTTATCGCCTACCAAATTGCAAGGGTAGTGAAATAAATCTTTTTAACCCAGTTTCTTAGAAAATCTCACTGTAATTGTTTAGGTGGACCTACAGAGGAAGCACGTGGGATTCTGGATCTTAATGTGCAGTACTGGACGAGCCGAGGATGGGCACTTGTTGATGTCAACTATGGGGGAAGCTCAGGTATTTAGTTCTTTCTAGGTTCAACTATCTGACAAAGAACCTTACATTCTTCTTACTTGCAAATCTGATGCATTAGTTATTCAAAATGATATCCTGAGCTCGAAACAGGATTTACATCCTCTTATTCACGAGCACCTTATTCTATTTTCTATTAAAGATTTGGTGTTGAGTCTGGTGATGATAGTCCATTTTCTTGGTGTTTCTTCTCTTTCTTGAAGGCTATGGGAGAGAATATCGAGAGAGGATTTTAGGGCAATGGGGTGCTGTTGATGTAAATGATTGCTGCAGTTGTGCTACATTCCTGGTATGGCTTGTTTGGACTGACAAACCCTTTTAGTAATTCATGCAGAGGCTGTAATCTTCATTTACTAAGAGAATATGAACTGATATGCTTACATGGTTATACACTTATACCATGCTGATTGTTAAGGTGGAGACTGGAAGAGTAGATGGGCAACGGCTTTGCATAACAGGAGAATCTGCTGGTGGATTCACAACTTTAGCTTGTCTTGCTTTCAGACAGACATTCAAAGCTGGTTGTTCTTTATATGGGGCAAGTTTCCACTGTCATTTTCTCTGATTTGGCTGCAGCTTAATCCAACTATACTTATTCATGTGGGGTTGTGTCTCTGTTTTATAAGCAGATTGCTGACTTAACTTCATTGAGGGCAGGTTCGCACAAGTTTGAGGCATGCTACACTGACAACCTTGTTGGTAGGGAATTTTGCACTCATCTATATTTGAAGGTGGATATCCAAATTCTTTTCATGGATGTATTGATAACATCACTTTGCCTTCAATGCTCCAGGGAACAAACAGGCTTACGATGAGAGAGCACCAATAAACTTTGTCGACAAATTTACGTGCCCATTGATTTTGTTTCATGGATTGGAAGACACAGTAAGGCTACAATACCTGCAGAATTTAGATGGTTGATTGAGGATATGCTACCCAAAGTTGAATTTCATAATATGCCTGAAGATGCCTACAATATAAGATCAATTTTGTTGTCTATTTTTTATATTTCACTATTCATCAGGGGTATGGAAAGTAACACAACAGCATTTATCTAGTGATGAATCTAATCAAATTATTAATCATTGATGAGGGAATAAACGAAGTGCTTGATAACTTACCATTGTGTCGTCTTCTCCATTGTTACCATGCAAGTGTTTAAGCTATTTGATTTGGGTTCTGCTCTCTTTACCAACTTCAATTATCTGCAGGTTGTACCACCAGATCAGACAGCGAAAATATACAAGGCCATAAAGGACAAAGGCCTTCCCGTTGCTTTAGTTGAGTACGAAGGGGAACCACATGGTTTTCGCAAGGTCTAACGATTACTCTCTGCTTTTCTATCTCCTTAATCCATATACACCACACCTATGTGTCGCATTCATTAAGGGCAGTAAAATAGTATTCTATAAGGCTCACTATCTGCTGTTATTCTCTATCAAGTTAAGCATTTAAATTAGCAGGACAAACTTGAATTTGCACATTGCAACTGCGGATAGCTCATACCTGAAGTGCATTCCTTGGAACAGGCTGAGAACATCAAATTCACCTTGGAGCAGGAGATGGTGTTCTTTGCAAGATTAGTGGGGAAGTTCAAGGTGGCTGGTGACATTACTCCAATCAAGATCGAAAACTTTGATTAGTCCTTGCGAATGTTAACCATCAACTGCTCAACTTCAAGGCGAGCTTGTGGAGCAGGTTGTCCTTCCTAGCTGTGTTCTAGTCTGTGCTTACGAGCAATAGTGGAAGCAAGCTTTAATTTGCTTAGCTTTTCCCTGATGTCGACCTGTTAATTTTCATGTTCCACGATTTGGTGGCATGCGAAGTATGTTACCATTGCCATAATGGAAGTATGTTAATTTGACCTGTGTTCTAGTCTGCTTGGGATGGGATTTCAAAGAATTTTTGTAAACCCTACAAATCCTCTGGAGTTCCTTTTAGACTTTTCTATTCCAAAGAGGCTAGTACCCCTGTGCTTGTTTCCTTTTCTAGCTAGTTGCTTTGCAGTTTTGTGTATGTTACCATTACCATACGGGAAGTCTGGAGATTTTTGTGATAGGTTGATAGCACATAAGAAATGTGGTGTACTCCTAGTAGAATGTTGCACAAGTCCAATTTTATCATTAGAAGTCCCTGAAGCGTATTAGCATTTAGCAGACAGTGAGCCGTTCGAAATGAAAAAAATACAAGAATTTTACATGAAATGGTTCATTTTATGCTGGAACTGGGAGAAATTCCACATGCTCGCGTCGGCAGATAACGCTGGATGAGCTTCAGTCCTGCCGCCCCTGACCAAAACCCCGCAAAAACCTTATAAAACAGAGCCCGCACACCGCAAATGGCGACACGCCTCGCCTCCATCTTCTCGCCTGCGCGCAGCCCGCCCCGGCCCACTTCCTCCACCGCGCTCTCCCCCGCTTCCGCCACCGGCTAGCCTGCCCCTCGCCGTCCCGCATGTCCTCCTCCTCGGCCGCCTTCCCCGCGCCACCCGCCACGGCGGCGGCCGGCGGCGACAAGCCCGCGGCGGCGCCGTACGGGTCCTGGAGGTCGCCCATCACAGCCGACGTCGTCTCTGGCGCCGAGAGGCGCCTCGGAGGGATCGCCCTTGCTGGGGATGGACGCCTCCTCTGGATCGAGGGCCGCCCTGAGGAGAAAGGGTAACTGACATCCGCCTCCGAGCTTTAGTGGACAACGCGTTTACATTTGGGCGCGATGTTTTTCTTTTCTGAAAATCTGGTTGTTGCTAGCTTCGTTCTATGCATACATGTTCTGATTAAACCCCAACTTAGAGCATCTCCAAGAGTGCCCAAAAATTATTGTCCGAAAAATCTGATTTTGGGACCATGCCAAAAATTTTTAGAAGGACAAAAAACCTTCTCCACCAACAGTTCCCAATAATTAGTTCCAAAAAATGAACTTTTGCCGCATTATCCATATATGGGTCCACCTGTTTAATTTTTTTTCCCATTCAACAATGTCGATCTGATCCTCGAAAAAGGATGCCGCGCGCCACCAGAATAAAGAAACACCAGCAATAAGAAATACGTTGGTAGATGATTGAATGTAGAGATCAGCGTCTGTTTCTTTTGGCCTCAACGTGATCATTAGCAAGATTACTGATAGATGAATACCTTCCTGGGATATACTTCATCATATGGCCACATCTACGGAGCATGAATGATACAGGTTCTGGAAAGAGTGCAGACCGGGTGCCGACGGGAGCGCACGCAACGCGGCACATGGGGAGGCGAGTGGAACAGGCTGCGGTTTGACCAGTGCAACACCGGCGGGGGGGGGGGGGGGGGGGGGGGGGGGGGCAACGGAGCTGTGGCGCAGCGCCCATGGCCGGAGGTGACACATTGACCGCTCTGGAAGGGGCGCATGTAGTTGACTGGCATGAATTCGACGATTGGGAGCGCCGGTGAACCGGTGGAAATTTAGCTCCGAATGCAGCCCGTCTTGGGCGAGCGAATATATTGGGAGTTAGGTTTGGGAACTGTTGGAGCCTATTTTTATCTATAATACCCAAAATTAAGTTATTGGGAGTGGATTTTGGACACTCTTGGAGATGCTCTTAAGTGGCCTACCCCAGCATCCTTGCTAATAAAAGGCTTTATTGTTGTATATTTTGATCAAACCCCATGAAATATGAAAAGAGATTCACATTTGTGCCTTGCAGCATCAAATGGCTGTGATGTTGGATATATCAGGCATGGCATGTAGTTGTGCAAGGCTGCTATGTAGGTTTTTTTTTTGTTCTGAACTTCTGATCAGTTAGTTAATCATAGATAGATTATTTATTTGCCAGTTTACGTTGTAGCAACTGTTACTGTAGATTTGTGGATGTAGATTTTTGTGTATGGAGATTATACAGGCAAGTGAAAGGAATATATGATTGGATTTATTTTCTCTGCTCATGGAGCAATAGCAGCACTTTTGTAAAGAGTTGAGGGACAGAAATAGATCAACTAATGTGGTTTTGTCTGTATGGACAAGCTAAAACAGGATTTGCATCAGGCTAAAATAGCAAAAAGTTTATCAGGCTAAAATAGCAAAAAGACTTAGCATGTTTAGTTTCTCGACGAAGGTTACCACAAAATGAAGCTATTCTAAAAACTAAATGTGCAATTTGAGAACCCAGATTGTATTTTGTTTCTGCTGTAGCATGTGCAAGCAATGACACATATCATTTACATCTGATTAGTAGTGCAGTACATTCAGTTTCTTGGTAGTTCTCAGTTAATCTGTTTTTGAACTAATACTTTTCAAATTATATTTAACTAAATCTGTATTCAGGCGTATGGTTATTGTAAAAGAGGAGGATAGACCTGTGGATGTCATACCTCAGGAATTTGCGGCACGCACCCTGGCTCAAGAATATGGAGGTGGTGCATTTGCAGTTGACAAAAGTGTTGTTGTGTTCTCGAATTACAAGGATCAACGTCTATACAAGCAAGCAATTGGAAGTAAGTATCAATTAGGGTGCTATTCTCTTAGTATTGAGGCCAGCTTAAACTAATATTAATCAGTTGGTGTTCATTAAGATTATAGACAGATTGTAAGGATTTGGTGTTTAATCTCATTATTTATTTTAACTGATCTGGTTTATGCTGTACATTTACATGCCACCACATACTACTACATCCATTTTTTAATACTTGGCACGTTTGACCAAATCATGCATATCAAGCTTTTCATATTTTTAGAAAATATGCAATGAGAAATATGCTTATGAATTTCATATTATTTAATCACACATGGTTATTTTACCTTGTCAGGTGCTGGTCCACCTGTGCCTGTTACACCTGATTATGGTGCGCCGGACGTCAGCTATGCTGATGGTGTATTTGATCCTCACTTTGGCCGTTATGTTACTGTGATGGAAGGTACTTGAGTACTTGTCCTGTGATTTTATTTCAATATATATGTAGTTATGCAACAAACTACTAACATGCTCACATCTTCTGATAGACCGTCGAAAAAGTAGCTTGAACCCCACTACAACAATTGCTGCTCTAAACTTGAGTGGTGATGACGTTTGTGGTAAGATATCCCAAGAATGTTACTAGTGGCAAGTTAGATCAATGCTTGCTTTTGATGTTTATCCGTCTTTCATTCACATGAGTAGCTTACATATCTTCTATATTGAAGAACCAAAGGAGCTGATCGGTGGCAATGATTTCTATGCTTTTCCTCGCATTGATCATAATAAAAAGCAGATGGCATGGATTGAGTGGAGTCATCCAAACATGCCCTGGGATAAATCAGAACTTTGGGTTGGCTACTTCACTGAAAGCGGGTAAATGTCATTATCTTCTGAACAACATATTAGAACAAGTCTTTTGTCGCATTCACGTATTTCATGAATAAAATCCTACTTTGTCTGCACCAAATAAAATGCAAAATTAGGCAATGCATAACGACAATGCTATCTCATGGCAACCTTCTACCCTTGAAGGGCCACCCGGCCACTTCATTTATTAAATATCTAAAAGATGTGTCATCACATTGTAGTTGACACAAAAAAAAATCTAGACAGTAGTCAACCAGATACTTCATCCTTTTTTCCTGTTAGTTTGACTCCTTTTATGTTTTTATTATAATCAATCGATAATTTATCTAGACTTGAAAGTTCCATAGGCAAACTTTGAATTTCTAAAAGTATAGAGATTATATGAGGCTATTATTGTGAGCTTACATCATGGTACTGTTATTCTCTTGGAAAGCACCGAAACATGTTCATGTAGATGAATTCCCCTTTAAGACTATTGCTGATTTAGCCCCATGTGTTTGTTTTGGGTGTTTGCAGAGACTTGGCCAAACGGGTCTGTGTTGCTGGTGGCAATCCGCTGTTGGTTGAATCTCCTACCGAACCTAAGTGGTCTCCTAAAGGTACCAGATTCCTGCTATATTTGTAATTTGTATGGACTCTCAATGATTTTAAATGCTACTTATGTGCTATTGGTTGAGCGATAATAATATCAGCTTTATTGTCAAACAAAAAAGATAATAACGTCAGCTTAATATCTTTTGTTCTTTTTCTTTTTGTGGGAAGAGACTTTGAAATTTATATTCTGAAGCTTTCACATATATCTTATCATACTCTTTGTTCTCAAGTCTTCAATCAGCTATCCTATCAGAATTCGGAATTAATTACGTTCTATTGAGATTTCATGTAACTTGTTTCTGTTAGTTTACATTATGTGGAGTTCAACATTTTCTCAAGCTTTTTTTTGCTCCAAATAAATGAACTCGTGTAGTCCATCTCCATGATATGTAGTCATGCATAAACTTCCTCTTTTTTTAAAAAAAATAGAAAGTAAGGTGCTTTGTCGTTAACCAGCTGAAAAATGACCTAAAAAACAGCTGAATGTACGCATTGCTGTTTGATGGGTCTTTTTTGTCCACAGTTCACACTGCCTAGTGCTCCCTCCATTCTCTTTTGATAGTCCTATTTCATCTTGGTACAATGACCAAGAAGACGACCTTGCTTATCATCTCATTAATTATGACTCCTTGGTTTCAATGTTATCTATACATACACCAATCTTTTTTCTAGAGAAGTTACTCTACACGGGAATCGAAGGGTCATCCATACTGTTCCCAAGATGTCAAACCAAATAGGACTATCAAAAGAGAATAATTCAATTTTGGAAATAGGACTATCAAAAGAGAATGGAGGGAGTACTATTGAATTGTTCATTTCCTAATGAACTCCTGATAAGTAATAAAAATATTTTTTCTTGCACAGTATTGTAGATGCTGACCACTGTAATCTCATACCATACTTCATCTAATGCATTCAAACTTGCAGGAGAACTGTTTTTTGTAACTGACAGAGGGAGTGGATTTTGGAACATTTATAAATGGGTAAGTAGTTTTATCTCAACCCTTGAACTTTTTTGACAGTATGGTATAACTTCATTTTGGCTGATTGAGATTGTTGCTGTTAGTAATAAATTTGGAGTTCATAATCCATGTCACATGAGCAGGCTAAATTAATACGATTGTTATATTCCCTTCTTCTGTCAGAGTTCATGAACGGAACTATATTTGCCATATAATTACTCTACACTACCTTGACACCAGGTTGAACAAACCAACGAGATTGTTCCAATGTATGCACTAGATGCTGAATTCACAAGACCATTATGGGTTTTTGGCATCAGCTCATACGATTTTCTTGGAAACAGCAACCACATCATTTTCAGTTACAGGTATTATAGTAGTGAAAATGTGTTTATCCCATTGTCACTTTTGTTTGTGAAACATATTCAGTTACCATCGAAATAAAATTATGCCACACAGGCAGCAAGGAAGGTCATATCTTGGTGTGATTGATTATGATTCAGGTTCCGTTTCATTGCTCGACATCCCTTTCTCTGATTTATCTAATGTGGTATGTGTCCAGATCTTGATCACTAGTTTGAAAATTTAATGTGTTTGTTTTGTGATCTATATTGGCTTGTTACTTGCTCGATATGGCAGATTGCTGGAGATGATTACTTTTATATCGAAGGTGCTTCTGCAAGTATTCCAATGTCAATTGCAAAGGTTTATCAGAAGCTGCATGCTTTTGGTTATTTGTTGATGATGTGATAAATTTTGTATATCGATTGTGAATTGATGCATGTTTTTTCCCCAGGTGACATTAAATGAGAGCAAAACAAAAGTAATCAATTTCTCAATAGTCTGGTCCTCCTCACCAGATGTCGTACAATATAAACCTTTTTTCAGCACACCCGAACTTGTTGAGTTCCCTACATCCAAGCCTGGCCAGAAAGCTTATGCCTATTTCTACCCACCTTCAAATCCCAATTTTCAAGGTTTGCCAGATGAGAAACCTCCTTTGCTTGTCAAAACGCATGGTAAGTGATTTGTTCACATATTTGGATGTTTCAAAACAATTATTTACTTTGACCCCCTCAAAAGAATTATGCTGATCTTTCAGCTTAAGTTTTACCTTTAGTTAACCGAGACTGAAAGATATGATTTTGCTAAGTAGGTTATTGATTGATTTTGCTAAGTAGGTTATTGAATTCTTTCTCTTCAGATGAAAACTACAGAATGCTTTGATACTCTTAACAATAATTTTCAGGAGGACCTACAGCTGAAACGCGTGCAGTTCTGGACCTCAGTGTCCAGTATTGGACAAGTAGAGGGTGGGCATATGTTGATGTTAACTATGGAGGAAGCACTGGTTTGTCCTTAATTTCCACTGTTTAGGTTAAACCCTTTATGTCGCTATCTTCAAGCTTTTTTTTGTTTGTTATGGGGCTGCATAACTAAGTTCAAGTCATTTTAATAACTGTGTCTGTACCAAATTTAAAATTTATTGAAATATTATACTGAAGGTTATGGAAGAGAGTATCGGGAAAGACTATTGGAGAAATGGGGTATTGTCGATGTTGATGACTGTTGCAGTTGTGCAAGATTCCTGGTACATACGTTGAGGAATAGTTATAACGTTAAATTAGCATTTTAACTTTTGAGCAATAATAACAATGGACCCCAATGCTTTATTGTTCTTTTCTGTTAAGGTGGAGAGTGGGAAAGTAGATGGGCAGCGCCTTTGTATTACTGGTAGATCAGCAGGTGGATACACTACTCTAGCTGCACTTGCATTCAGAGACACATTCAAGGCTGGAGCTTCTTTGTATGGTGTAAGTTTTAGTTTTGTTGA
This sequence comes from Panicum miliaceum, assembly GCA_032594955.1. Lineage (NCBI taxonomy): Eukaryota > Viridiplantae > Streptophyta > Magnoliopsida > Poales > Poaceae > Panicum > Panicum miliaceum. The sequence continues at coordinate 6,631,337 of CM064071.1, forward strand.
ATTCTACTGTTTCTTTTTCGTCGGCAATACATATAAGCCAAATATTAATGTTTCTTTGTTTCAAAAAAATTATTAATGTTTCTCCTATTCTTTCTGAGCAATTTACCATCCACACCTTACTTTCTGAAGGTGCTAGGGCAATAATGCATGCCTATGCCTGGTAATTCACATTAGTAATATGATCAAAATATTCAGCTGGCTTGGTGAAATAGCTTCTTTTGTTTTTTGCTTTTGTTTGCTCCAGTTGTAATTTTGGTTTTTGTTTGTACTGGTGTAGTAGTCATAATAACTAACAGTTGTCATGTTACCAAATTTATGATCAGATTGGTGACTTGACTTTGATGAGAGCGGAGACACACAAATTTGAATCCCACTATATTGACAACCTTGTAGGTAAGAAAGGGTATTTTCATTTCTTTAGGAATAAGAAGTTTAACCCAATTCCTTGGTGTGGTTTATAGTTAACATTGGTCCCATTCCTTCAGGAAATGAAAAGGCTTACTATGAAAGATCACCAATCAACTTTGTAGATCAGTTTACATGTCCGGTGATTTTATTTCAAGGGTTGGAGGATAAGGTATGTGCTGAACATCAACCGTAATAGCTATCATACTGCATTATTTGGTGATATATCGGTGTTTCTATAATATGACTTGGTTCCATGATAAGAGGACTGTAGCAAAATTTACCATCCCTGTTAATGGTTTCCAGGTCGTGCCACCAGATCAGGCACAAAAAATATACAAGGCCTTAAAAGAGAAAGGTTTACCTGTTGCTTTGGTGGAATATGAGGGGGAGCAGCACGGATTCCGCAAGGTTGTAAGATAACTGCGTTACTTGTACACCTTCAGTCCTGTTGATCTTCCACGGTTAACATGGCTTGCAACTTCTTTCACAATTTTGAACAGGCCGAGAACATCAAGTTCACCTTGGAGCAGCAGATGGTGTTCTTTGCACGGCTAGTTGGGAAATTTGAGGTGGCAGATGAAATAACTCCAATCAAGATTGAAAACTTCGACTGATCTTCGAGAAGCACTTATAGCAGAAATTTACCACTCCTTAGAGCATAATCTCTTGTAGGTGGAACGGCTTCTGCTTCTAGTTTTGCTGATGTTCTATATAGAGGCTCTGCGTACTCATGTTCGCCAGCAAATACTTTCACTGTGTACTTCTACCTTGCAGTGCAGTGTACATATAGCCATTTTTCCGCTACCAAGATATTTAAGTCAGGCTTATAGCGTTGTAGCGTACCAGCTTCTTGAAGCTCGAGCTGCGCCGAGCAAGTGGGCTTCTTGGATAGTAGAAAGGGGCTCTGGACACTTACATGTTGGAACCCTAAATAAACTCAAATATCATTGGCTAAATGGTTTCATTTTTTCAAATTAGGATAAATTCCATCCCGAAATCTACTGATGACGCGTTAAAAATTGTGATAATGGCAATACGCTTGTGGAGCGAGAAAGCTTGTGCTGAGGGCACAAATTTGATACAGATTCCCTCATTCCAAATGCAAGTTGTTCAGAACATCGACACGGTTGAAAATTATTTTATGATCTAGTGACATTAACCTATATAATCTACATGACCTGATAGGAGGTTAGTGAAGTTTGAGGGACTAAAATCTTATAGTATCCTAAATTGAAAATTGAAAGCAAAACTGCAAAGGTGTTGCGTGCAGGAAAGAGCAGCTGCGGCTTTTGGGCGTGGGGTCGTTGGGCAAGTCCGAAGCCTCCTCCAGCCCTCAGCCACCAAAAAAAAAAAAGAAGAAAGAAAGAAAACTCTGAAGCCGACATCCTGAACTCGAGCTCTTGCGGCAGGGTACCCGAACGCGCGGCCGCCTCCACCAGACGCGCCCTCCGCACCAAATCCGCACCTTGCTCGGCTGCGCCGGCGATCTCCCGCCACCAGAGGCGAAGTTCCGTGTACCATTCGCGCGGATCCCCTGCCCGCCGCCATGACGGAGGTACTCCCCCTTGCCCCCGCTTCCTTCGAAATTCAGGACCGCGTCCAATCCCTCGTGAGCTCCGATTTGGGCGATTTCGCGCAATCGCGGTGTTGTTTGGAGTCGTTAGCGATCTTCGTCGCCACAGGGAAGAACGATTTTTTGCATGATTGGGTGCTAGCTTGCACCCCGGCGGGGTCTTCATTTCTGTCCCGTGGGTGGATTAGGGTTAGCTGCGCGTGCTTGCGCTTGTGGATGCTTGGCATTATCCAATGTCAAGTGTGGCAAGTGTGGCTTCACGAGACACTATCCAATGTCTAACGGTGTTCTTAGGTCCTGTTGGTTGTGTGTGTGTGTGTGGGGGGGGGGGGGGGGGGGGGGGGGGTATTTCCTGATTAGGGTTCAATTGTTTTTGTAGATGCTAGCCATTGGTCAGTCATTTGTCCACAGTTGTGATTTTCTTTGTAGTGAATTTAAGTGTATACTTGTTGTGGACGCTTTCTTGGGCATCACCTATGGGCGTACTCGACTCAAGAGGGAGTCTCAGCCATCGTCATCCAGTGGCTAGGAGATCAGTTAGTTTCATTCAGTTAGATATTTGCTTAGAATTTGTTTAGGAGTATAAACATTCAGTATTGTTAGGAGGTTGTTTGTTAGGGCCGGCTACTTAAGGAGCTCAGCAGAACGATTTGGATTAAGTAATAGAAGAGATCTTAACAACTCAGAGCCTCCAAGGAAGGGCGAGCTATCTATCTCTCCATTGCCAATACATCTGCTATATCATCTGGTATCAGACTTCCTCGATCCTACTCCTGTTTCTCTCCTCGCCTACGCCCATGCTGTCCCTCCCCGCTCATGCGACAATGGGAGATAGCGTCACTGCCGCCGCCTTCAAGGACTCCATGGACAAGCTCTTTGCCGAACTCTCCACTGTCAAGGACGAGATCTCCACGATCAAGGGCGACCAAAGCTGCCTGACCATGGCTATCAATCGGCTGCAGTCCGACAAGCACACGGAGGACGCGTTCGACGAGAACTCTTCGAGGGGCAACCCGCCGCCGCCGCCGCCGCCGCCACCGCCGCCCCACACCACCCATAAACTACGCTTCCCCAAGTACGACGGCAGTAAAGATCCCATCGGCTGGCTCCACAAGCGCGAGCAATTCTTCCTATCCCAGCGCACGTCGGAGGACGAGAAGGTATGGACTGCCTCCTTCTACATGGGCGGGTCATCCCAGCAATGGTATTATCGTCTGGAGCGCAACCGCGGCGTGCCCACTTGGCCGCAGTTCGTCGACTTCGTCAACCTGCACTTTGGCCCTCCCGTGCGCAGCAACCCCTTGGGGGAGCTTACTCATCTGCGTCGCATGGGTATGGTGGCGGACTACCAGGACACCTTCCTGCAATTCCTCGCGCGCTGCGACAACATCACCGAGCGCCAGCAGGTGGACATCTTCACCGCCAGCCTTCGCAATCCTCTGCGCATTGACGTGGAGATGCAGAGGCCCGAGACCCTCGAGGACGCCATGAGCTTGGCGCGTTCCTTCGAGCGGCGCCTTCAAATCAACGACGACGACGACGCCAGGTCCCTGCGCGCGCGCCCCCGCGGACGACGGCGAGTTCAGCTCGGCCCATCCCGGCGCCGTCCCTCTCGCCTCGAACGCCCAGCGGCCCGCCCAACCGGCCTCTCCTGCTAACGCCGGGCGCCCGCTTCACGCGCCTCACCCCGCAGGAGATGGCGCAATGGCGCATCGACGGCCTCTGCTTCAATTGCCCGAAGAAATTTACTCCCGGCCACATCAATCAGTGCACCATGAAGGGGATCTATCTGATGGAGCTTGATGACAGCACCCCCATCGTCCTAGCCGCCTTCGACGACGACATCGAGATCGCCCTCAACGCCATCACCGGCATCAAGACCGGGGACACCATGCACTTGGCGGCATCCGTCGCAGGCGCATCCCTAAAGGCTCTCGTCGACTCGGGCTCCACGCACTCGTTCATCACCAGCACGACGGCACGCCACCTCGGCGTTGTTGTCCCAGGCCTGTCCGTAGGCGTCGCGAACGGTGACCGCGTCCCCTGCGCCGGCATCTGCCCAGCGACACCTATCACCATCGGCACGGAGCACTTCCACATCGACCTCTACGTGCTTCCCTTGGATGACTACGAACTAGTGCTGGGATGCTAGTGGCTGAAGACCCTCGGCCCCATCCTATGGGACTTCGAGCGCCTCTCCATGGCGTTCTGGCGGGATGGCCATCACGTCCGCTGGGTCGGCGCAGAGTCTTCCTCGGCGCTGCGACTCCGCGCCATGGAGCGTCTTGACCTGCTCTCCCTGCTCCTCGCCGAATATGAGGACATCTTCACCGAACCAGTGGACCTGCCACCTCCACGCCGCTTCGATCACCGAATTCATCTCCTCCCCGACACGGCACCTGTGGCGGTTCGATCGACCATATCGCTATCCCCAGCTCCTCAAAGATGAGATTGACCGCCAGTGCGTCGACATGCTTTGGCAGGGCCTCATCCGCCCAAGCACGTCCGCGTTCTCGTCGTTGGTACTCGTGCGTAAGAAAGACGGCTTCTGGAGGTTCTGCATCGATTACCGTGCCTTGAATGCAAGACCGTTCACGACATGTTCCCGATTCCAATCGTGCACGAGCTTCTGGATGAACTCAAGGGCGCCACGTTCTTCACCAAGGTGGACCTCCGCAGCGGCTACCATCAAGTGCGAATGCACCCGGAGGACATCCACAAGACGGCGTTTCGCACCCACCATGGCCACTTCGAGTTCGTGGTCATGGCGTTCGGCCTCACCAACGCGCCCTCGATGTTCCAAGCATTGATGAATGAGGTTCTTGGTCCCTTCCTCCGCAAGTTCGTTCTCATATTCTTTACAATATCTTGATCTACAGCAAGTCCTAGTCCGAGCATCCCCGCCACATCCGAGCTGTGTTCACTATGTTGCGCGCACACGGACTCTTCCTCAAGAAGTCTAAGTGCTCCTTCGCCGAACGCAGCGTCGCCTACTTGGGGCACATCATCTCCGATGCCGGCGTCGCCATGGACCCGACGAAGGTCGAGGCGGTGCAAGCTTGGCCTCAGCCGCGCACAGTCAAGGTGCTGCGCGGATTCCTCGGTCTTACCGGGTACTACCGCCGCTTCATCAACGGCTACGGCGCCCTGGCCGCTCCCCTCACGGCGCTGCTGAAACGTGAGGCATTCCTATGGTCGCCGGACGCCACGACCGCGTTCCGGGTGCTCAAGGAGGCGCTCACTTTGGGACCGGTGCTGCACATGCCGGACTTCACCAAGGACTTCGTTGTCGACTGCGACACGTCCGGCTCCAGTTTTGGCGCGGTGTTGCACCAAGGATAGGGCCCGATTGCCTTCTTCAGCAGGGCGCTCGCGCCACAGCACGCCAAGTTGGCCGCCTACAAACGCGAACTTATCGGCCTCGTCAAGGCGGTCAGGCATTGGTAGCCGTACCTCTGGGCGCATTCCTTCACCGTGCGCACGGACCACTTCACCCTCATGTATTTGCTGGACCAGCGCTCTCAACCATTCCCCAACATACGCAAGTTGTTCGGCTATGACTTCAAGGTGGAATTCAAGCCGGGCAGCCAAAACGTGGTTGCCGACGCCTTGTCGCGCCGCGAGGAGGATTCCCGGGACCTGTAGGTTCACACCCTGTCCAACCCCGACATCGAGCTATTCGCCGCATTCCGCCAGGAGTGCCTCTCTTTGCCGGACGTCCTCGCCAAGCGCGCCGAGATAGAAAGCGGCGTCGCTGGTACCTCCTGGTCGCTGGTGGACGGCTTCGTCTTGCACCGCGGCCGCATCTTCGTGCCCACCTCCTCAGCCATATGGCCACAGATTTTGGACGCTGCTCATGGGGCGGGCCACGAGGGTGTGCAGAAGACCTTGCATCGGCTCCGAGCGTCTTTCTACAATCCCCACGCCAATCGCCTGGTCCAGGATTATGTCAAGGGCTGCGACGTTTGCCAGCGCAACAAGATAGAACACCTGCACTCGGCGGGGCTGCTGCAACCGCTACCGGTGCCCACGACGGTTTGGGCATGACATCGCTCTCGATTTTGTGGAGGGTTTTCCCAAAGTCGGCGGGAAACCAGTGGCCCTCACCGTCGTTGATCGCTTCTCCAAGTACGCGCATTTTGTTGCGCTTGGTCACCCCTACACAGCTCCATCAGTGGCTAGTGTCTTCTTTGATCAGATCGTCCGCCTCCATGGCATCCCGTGTTCCATTGTGAGCGATCGGGACCCTGTCTTCACCAGCTCCTTTTGGAAGGAGCTCTTCCAGCTGGCCGGCGTCAACCTCTGCCTCAACTCGGCGTTCCACCCGCAAACTGACGGCCAGTCAGGGGTGACCAACCGTATCCTGGGCGTATACCTCCGGTGTTTGGTAGGAGATCGACCTCGTAGCTGGCTCCGCTGGCTGCCATGGGCGGAGTTCATCTACAACTCCTCCTTCCAGACAGCTCTACGGGCCACACCGTTCGAGGTCGTCTACGGCCGACCGCCGCCGACCATGGCGTCCTATCAACCGGGCGTGGCTCGGGTCACCGCTCTGGACAAGCAGCTCAAGGATAGGGACACATTCTTGCAGGAGATCAGGGAGCACCTCCTGCATGCCTGACCATATGAAGCAGTACTATGATCAGGGACATCGCGACATCGCGCTGGATGTTGGAGATTGGGCTTGGCTTCGCTTGCACCAGCGTTCCGCCTCGGGCATCATTGACAAGCATGCCGGCAAGTTGGTCCCCCGCTTCTACGGCCCTTACCAAGTTCTGGAACGGGTCGGCCCGGTGGCCTACCGTCTGCAACTTCCTAGCCGGGCCAAGCTCCATGATGTGTTCCATGTGGTGTTCCTCAAGAAACATCAAGGTGCGCCACCAGCAGCCCCAGTTCCTCTACCTCCGGTGGTGCATGGCCGCGTCGTTCCCACACCGGTGTCCATCAAGCGTGCTCGGCTCAACCGTGGTGTCTGGGAGCTATCGGTTCGTTGGGTCGGCCGGGACGCTTCGGACTGTACATGGGAGAACCTTGACGAGTTCAGGGAGGCGTACCCTGAATTTCAGTTCGAGGACGAGCTGTTTCGAAAGGAGGGAGGAAATGTTACAGACGCTTTCTTGGGCATCACCTATGGGCGTACTCGGCTCAAGAGGAAGTCTCAGCCATCGTCATCCAGTGGCTAGGAGATCAGTTAGTTTCAGTCAGTTAGATATTTGCTTAGAGTTTGTTTAGGAGTATAAATATCCAGTATTGTTAGGAGGTTGTTTGTTAGGGCCGGCTACTTAAGGAGCTCGGCAAAATGATTTGGATTAAGGAATAGAAGAGATCTTAACAACTCAGAGCCTCCAAGGGAGGGCGAGTTTTCTATCTTTCCATTGCCAATACATCTGCTATATCAATAGGCTATGAGAGCGTGATTGTGTCATGCCAAAGTTATTTAGTCTCATTCTGAGTACATGATAATATGAGCAGATATAATTTTTATCATTTGTAAAATAATAGAAAGTATTTTTACCCTTTCAAAATGGTGTCTGCAATCAGCTGCTGACTGCTATGTATTAAACTATTGCTACTGAAAACATCCAATTGTGCAAGTTAGCTTTGGGAATAATAACTTGTCTTCTCTCTGCCTTGTTTCAGTACTGGGTGAGCCAGGGAAACAAATGGTGTGACTTCTGCAAGATTTTTATAGCCAATAATCCCTTCAGCATCAGAACGCATGAACTTGGTAAGCGCCACAAGGACAATGTCACCAAAAGATTGTCAACGATGCAAAAGGAGAGTGATGCAAAGGACAAGGAACAGCAGCAAGCTGCCCGAGCCCTTCAGCAGATAGAAGCAGTAAGTCCTCAGATTCAAAAAAAAATCTGTTATATTGTTATCTAATATCCATCTGTGATATACTGATTGATATGCATATGGTTATCTCATTCTCTCATAAACTAGAATGCTTTTTACACGGAAAACCTTACTGCATCAATACAGTATGAGGCCTTTGCTTTTTGGCATGCCTTGTGCTTTTTTCCTGTGCTTATGTAATTTGCCTTGCAATTGGTTGATGGACTATGGAATCGTACCTGATTATGTTCAACTTTTTTTCGCTGCAGAAAGCTAAAAAGAGCTATCAAAAGGATTTGGAGAATAGCCAGAGGAATGTGGATGGGGACACTTCTGCAGCACCTGGAGATGGTTGTGTATGGTTTTCCTGTTTCTGTATATAACAATAATTCAGTATATTCTTTAGCACGCTAGTTCTATGCGTCCTTTATATTCTTTAGATCCACATCTAGCATCATCACCCTTATTCATGTAGCTTAATATGCTTTGGACCTGGTTCCCATCCACCTCACATCACGAGACTTACATTGCTGAACCAAGAAGTAGCCTGATAAGTGGTCATGTTACTGCTAGTTTATAAAGGCCACCTGTTTGATGTAGAGCTTACACAATTAAATCGACCATTCAAACACTTATTTCTTCTTGCCCAGAAGTATATCCATGTGTTCCTACTCTCTGTTGTTCTTGCTTACACAATTAAATTGACCATTCAAACATTTATTTCTTCTAGCCCCGGAAGTATATCTTTGCTTTCCTACTTCCTGTTGTTCTTGCAAGGTTTATCCTTAGTTCCTTACTGGGGAACAAGGCACAAAATGCTTCTGTCAGCCCACAAATTTATTGTTGTGTTGTCAACTGTTTTACAACTGGCCTGTGTATGAGTTCACGTTATGTACCAACGTTAGCAGATATGCTGGCTAGAGATCATTGCCTAGATATGCTGACTTGATCACTACCTTAGCAGTTATGCTGACTAGATCACTGGATACTAATGAGTGTCTGACAGTAGAGAACCCGTCGGAGCCTTTTAGACTATACTTCCCAAGTCCCAAGGGATACGAACTATGAAGCATTCTTGCATAGACCGATCATACAGTTGTCTACATCAATATCCTCTTTCTGTTTGGTAACGTTTCCTTAAATCTGGTATGTGCAGGATGGGTATTCGACTCAACATCAGGATATTATTATGACAAATCTACTGGACTTTACTACGACTCAAACTCCGGCTTCTATTATTCTGATGGCTTAGGTGATTTCATCAAGCATATGCATATCTGAACAATTGGCTCCATCCAGTCTTTCTCCAAGCTGTTTTTTTCCCACTTATATTGATGTTGATCATTTTAAAATGGGCAGGGAAATGGGTTACTCAAGAAGAGGCGTACAAATCTGTGCAAACTTCCAAAACAGACGTTGGTCAATCCTCAACTTCACAAACAAAAGCTCCTCCTGCTGCGGAAACAGCTGTTCCGGCTATTAAAGGAGGTCCAGCTCCAGGCCGGGTTGTCACAAAGCCACTGAACCCGACGAGACCTATCAAGGGCACTCCTGCTCCATCTGCCGTTGCTGTTAACAAGAGGAAGAGGGAGGACAAAAAGCCTAAGGTGATCTCCAAGGAGGAGGAAGCGGCTCTCAAAGCCCGGGAAGCAGCCAGAAAGAGAGTAGAGGATAGAGAGAAGTCACTGATGGGGTTATACAGAACTTACTGAGGTGCCTGTCGTCCTTCCCAGACTACTCTTCCCTTATGGGACAAACGATTGCACTACCTGATGTTGTAAGAAATATTGACAAATGGTGCCCTGAGAAATAGCGGGGGCAGGGTTTCAGAGAAGCAACTCAGTTTGCAATTTGCATCAACCTTGTGTGCCTGACTTCCTGTACGATGCATAAGCGGTTCTTGAGTGAGGCAAGTCCCCGTCTGCGGATGTAAAAGAATAATATGCTCACTCTATTATTTTTCGTGAATGGAGCGTGGGGCATATGCTCCGAACGAGACATGGTGCTGACTCTTCATCATGAGACATGGTGATGGCCGTTTTCAGGATGGTCGATGGTATGTTATGTGCTCATCCAAAAGAAAACGTATGTTATGTGCTTGAGATTTGGAACAGCATGCACCGAGGAGTGGGCCATATCTGCACGAAAGCTCTCCCCGAAGTTGGTGATCACCGACGGTATAGTCAGTAGAGCTCTGGTTTACTATTTTGGAGTCGTTCAGTTTATGTGCTTGGGTGTCTTATTTTATTCCCCAAAAAAAGGGCATATTTTGTGTCATACGCTCATACTACGGTCAGGTACGCAGCCGACACGCCGTAGATCTGGCCGTAGCAATCTTGACGAAAAATTCTGGAGGAAATCTGCTCGGCCGTGGGGAGGAGACGTCGCAGGTATACACTCAACAGTCGTCTACCGTCAGCACACATCTTTCTTTACCACCCTCCCTCAAAAAAAAAAACAAAAAAAGAGAGAAAGAAGCATATGTGTTCTTACCCCTACTTTGAATAGCAATTGTAATTTTACTCTTACTTTTTTAACTTTGTGAATTTACCCTTTACTATTTACAAGTTAATGTGATTTTACCTCTAGACAATGGCCAAAATAGGGGCAAATATGCAAAGATCAAGGGCAAAATCGTAATGACTTGTGAAAAATAAAGGGTAAAATCACAAAGTTAAAAAATAAAGGCAAAATTACGATTGCACATTAAAGAAGGGCAATAAAAAAAATCTTTCTTTGCCACACGTTGACACTGGCCGCGGTGAAAGCAAAGCACCGAGCAAGCTGTCTCGCCTCTTACCCGAAGAAAAAAAAACTGTCTCGCCTCCACTCGCTTCCTGGCCCAAGACAAAGCAGGCTGTCCTGCTTCCCAGTCAGTCTCAGTCCTTGAGCAGCTACCGGACGCACCTGCCGGCCCGGGCCGGGCCGGGGGGCGGTCAACTCACCTCACCTCACCCGCGAGTCGCCAACCAGCTCCGGCCACGCACAGGTGGTCAAGTAGTCAACCACGCACAGGCGTCTGGTCGGCAAGGCAGAGGCAGCCCGTGCGGGCACGGAACGCGCCCGCGGAGGGTTGAAATGGGTTGCAAGTTGCCACCGGAGTACCGGACACCGGCGGTCACCCACCCACCCTGGCACGGTGGCACCCAGCCCCACCCACCCCCTGGTCTCTCCCTTCCCAACGCGACCTACATACACGAGGCAAGCAGGTGGCGAGCTCGGAAGCTAGCCCAGGCCCGGCCTGCCCAGGGGACGCCCGGACCCGTGCCGTCTACGTGTGCGGATTCTTTTTCTTTTTCTTTTTTCTCAAGACAAGATGCTCCGCACGTCCGATGGTGCGCGAGGGTCGCGCACGTACGCGGGCGCTTTGCTTGCGAGATGTTTCGTCGCGGCCCGGCGCGGCGGGGGAAAAAGAAAGAAACGATTCCGCGCGTGCCCTCGTGGGCCCCCCAGCGTCACGTCACGTCACGTCGCCTTTGACCGGCGAGAACGCGGCGCCGTCACCGACCGGATCGGAGTCGGACAGGTCCTCCGGTCAAAATAAGCACACGCGGGCCGCCGGGCTGCCGGGGCCGTAGAACGGCAACTACCACGCTGGCCTCGCAGTCTCGCAGCCGGATAAACAAACACACAAACAAAAGGGAGGGAAAGGTAAATGGCTGGCTGGAGATTGAGAAGCACTGAAGCAGTAGGACCGGCGATCAGAGTTGTCGGGGTTAAACTCGCGTCATTAGCTTTTGCATAAACCGCACTCTTAGAGGCGGATCTAGAATCTCACCATTCGGAAACGGAAAGCTTTGTTATCGCCGCCGAGGCCACGTTTGGTTGTTGCGGGCTCTAAACTTTAGCCTGTCAGATAAAAAAAATTTCACGGATGGATGCTAATTCGCACGATGAGCCTAATTAATCCATAATTTGCTACAGTGATGCTATAGTAATCATCTACTAATCATAGATTAATATATCTTATTAGATTCGTCTCGCGAATTAGCCCATAAATTCTGCAATTAATTTTATAATTAGATTTTATTTAATATTTCTAGATAACTTATTGATGTGATATGGCTAAATTTTAGCCATCTAGAACCAAACACCGTCTAAACCTATACTGCTATACATACCAGTCCAGTAGCAGTTTGTCACTGGCTCGTCACTGTTCCTCACCTACTGCTACTACTCGACAACCCCCGGGCGTTTCTTGGGGCTACGGTTGATGCCGATGACCTTTTGGGCACGAAAAAAAAAAAGGCCTGCTTGGCTCAAGCCAATTCGGGCGCCACTAGCGACGGCATGAGTAGCACCAAAGCGCCACTACAAGCTTTTGAATTACGTTGGTTTCAAAAAATAAAATAATAACAAGAAAAGTTGAAGAAGGTAGGCATTAATTTTCTGTCTGCTAACTCGGACCTACGCAGACGTGCTCGCAGCAAGCCGCCGACCGGGGTACGACTTGGCGCTACACCAATGTCTACCACCTACAGGCATATACAACATCCAAAGTAATAGAATTTCGTCCAAAGAATGAACATATAGCTAAATGGTTACGAGCCATATCTTCCTTTGTATTAAGGTGCTTGGATTGGAGTATTCCACCCGTTTCTAAATGCTTGTCACTGTTGACTTTCGATCGCGGCGTCTCCTTATTATCCATCACGTTTAAAAATTTAGTGCGAATATAAAAAAAATTCTGCATCATGGTTAAAGTATCATTAAGGGAGGATATCAGAATTTCATGTGTGGATGGTACCATGCGACAAATGTATCTTAAGGGAGCCTAATCATTGTCACTGACGATGAGCCGAGGATATCTTCCCTTTGGTTCGTCATATACATACTGCAGAAAATGATAGATAGTATATGCCATTTGCCCATTTCGTTGGTTGCATGTCCTTGTACGGAGCAAAGGTGTTCAGACGAGTACATCTAATCGGCACCACCTCTTCTCTTTATCCTCCTTTTTCTTTCGAAGAGGGAATAATAGCTCCTTTTTTATGTAATTTTTTTAAGGAGTAGAGATTAATTTATATTGATATTTTTAGGTTCTCCAGGGGCAATTTTTCTTGCCACTGAACCTGAGAAATTATAGTAGCCATCAGGACCAAATCTTTCGAGCATCATCCATAGTTCAGTAGAGTTTGAGAAGTAATATACTTAAAAAACACTGAAACATAAAATATTTTACATTTTTTTAGAGAAAGGACCGAAATCTCAGCCTTTGCTCGAAGGCATGCAAGATCGGGATTCGAGCCCCAGCTCTCGAGCTCAACTACCGAGCTGCAAGCTCGTATGCGAAAAAAAACATTCGGAGGAAGACGGAAGTTGATGGTTCAGTGGGGGGGCACTAAACTAGTGGGGTTTTGGCACGTTAAACTTTTGATACTGCATTCATATAACTGATGAGACAGAAGGAGAGAGGCCACTGCTGGCCACAAACTCCATGGGTCAACACTAAGCTCTGCCATAGCTAGGTGTCCGGTGTGTACACCTTTATTTCCTTTGGTAAGAGGAAACGAATTTCGGTGGAAGCGCCTTTAAAAAGAATGGCAGTGGAGAGAAGTGCGCAGGATTCTGATTCGAATATGAAATCCAGCATCAATGATGGAATTAGCTGCCGTAAATGCTTAATAATATATATTTAACTTTTTTAGAAAAATTTCTCAGCTGTATTCACTTGAATAAAAATCAACTGTAGCTGGCGCCACTCGTCTTCATAACATGAATATTCAAAAAAAATAATGTTGAAGAATGAACGCGCTAAAAAAATAAATCAATTTTACTATATTGATCTTGAATTGTACTCCGTTTAGCTCATCCTATCTGAAATTTACTTGACTTTTTTAGTTTATCAATAGCATGCACTTCAGGATTTCAAATTCAATGCTAAGAGGAAAACAAATTTAAAGGCCCAATTTAATAAAGACAATTCGGCAGAATCACTTGTCGGTGTGGACAGTGGTGCAGTTGTACAACTTCTTTTTCTTTTGAAAATAAGTTGTACAACTTTGCCTACGTACTGGTGCGCACAATTCCACACCTGCGAGTATTTTGATCGGTAAAATCTACAGAGGTGCAGTCAACAGATGGCGCGCTCGTGTCTGTGCTCGTGACCTTTCTAACGAAAAGAAACTCTCAGTAAAGAGAACTAGTGGGTAATTTTTAGAACAGACATTAGGAACAAAAAGAAATGGAGTCCCTAAAAGAGCAAACTAAATTGAGAGATCAAAACCATACTAATTCGTGTCCTTTGAAATGGACCCGTGTCCTTTGAAATGGACTCCATTATTTCCTCCTTGTCCACAGCCTGCAGTACACACAGAACGTTCCACATCAATAAGACAGCACGACTTCTTTTTTTTGCTAGTGTGAGAAACCCAAGTCGTCCGTGATGAAACACCTATATAGCAGAACAGCTACTGTAGTTTTATATGCAACCTTCATGATGCTGCATGCTACACTTTGATAATTGAAGCACCTTTGTGAAGGCAGAATCTAACTTTATCACAAGTTTTAAGAAAAAAAACTTGACCATGCCAATGATCAAGAGCACATTAACCCATGGGAATTAACAATATTCTGGCATCATCGTATAATCTCTTCTGCAAATAGGACACGACAGTACAGTCAAGCTCCACAAAGAGAGAGAAACCAGCACCAAGAACAGTGTTGGCGGTAAATTGCTCTTGTACATGGTTTCACACTATGCAAAGAAGAAAAAACGAAAAGAGAAAGAAAAATCGCCTCTTGTATGGACAAGAACCGGGCAAAGCAATACGGCTAACGACTCGGACTCTTCTTCACCCTTTGGTCGCCGGCGCCGCCATGTCGCGGCCGTAGTGCCACGAGTACGCGCCGAGCCCTTTGGCCAGCCGTTGCAGCGGGCTCAGCCGGGCGCACCCGGCGACGCTCTCCGCCGCCGCGGCCGCGCTCCTGTTGCCATGCTTCTTGGCCTTGCCCACGTCGTCGCCTTTGCCGCTGGCTTTGATCGTCACCGCCGGCTGCGCGAACGCCTTCTTGACGGGCGCGTCGAACTGCTGCGCCGGCTTGAAGATCGGGTCCTGCTTGTTGGCACGGCCGCCGTCGGACGAGCTCCGGAACAGGAGGAGGTCGCTGAGCCGCCACCTCCTCCACCCGGTGCTCCTCGACGCGGGACGCGGGGCCAGTTTCTTGGGCGGAGAGCCTGGGGCGACGCCGCCGTTGGCTTCTTTGCCGCCGAGCGGGGAGGGCGCCTTGGTCGCCTCCAGCAGCGCGGCGGCGAACGGGTCGAAGTCGAAGCCGGAGCCGACCCTGCTCCGCCGCCGCGGCGACCGCATGCCGCCTCTCGCCATCGGCGACCGCGGCGATGACGCGACGCTCCCGCCGTCAAGCAGCCCTGGCGGCGGCTTCAGCGGACGAACCTTGGGCTCCTCGGCCGTCTTGAGCCGCGGCTTCAAAGGCCTGATTTTCCCCTCCTCGAAGAGCTCGTCGGCCGTCGTCAGCGTCTCTGCCGGCGCGGCCTTGTCGGCGATCGTGCCGAACTCGAAGTCCGTGTCCCACGCCGCCTCGCTCGCGGCCACGCCGCCGCCGATCCCCCTCTTCGGCGTCCCGGGCCGCTCCTCCCAGTCGAACGGCACGGACGAGCCGCCCGTGGCGTACGACCCGCGCGGCTGGAACTCCTCGTCGCCGTCGCTGTCCTCCTCGCCATCCCCATCGCGCCCGCCGTTCCCCTCGGCGAAGTGCGCGTATATGGCCGCGGCGCGCCGTGGGCTGGCGGGCGCGCTGGTGAAGTGCTGGAAGAGGTCGAATGGGTTGGCGCCGGTGAGCCGCGGGGTGACCGGCGGCAGGATGTCGAACGGGTTGGGCGACGGCGGTGCCGTCAGGAACGGGCCGCCCGCCGCTCCCTCGTCCCGGACGAGGCGACCGCGCGGGCTGGACGGCGCCGTGGCGTACGGGCTCGTGGCCGCGCTGTCGAGCCGGAAGTCCTTCGCGGGCGGCGGCGGCGTTGGCGGCGAGGCGGGAGCCATCCTCAGCTCCATCTCGGTGGTCTCGGGATGGATTCTTGGACCTGGAGAGTCCCTGGTCGTGGCTGCCGCGGGTTTAAGAGCGCTGCGGACAGGGCGGAGATGGAATGGAGCCAAGGAAACAGGGAGGAAGCAGGGGAAGTCTGGGAATGGAAGGATCTGAAATCTGAATACGTACTGAATATAAAAGGGGATGAAATTTTGGGAAGTTTTATATTTGGCAAATTATACCAGAGGAGCACGTTTGGAACACGGAACGTCGAGTTGCCATCGTAAGAAATACTTATATTGTTTGTCTAGATTCTTATTTGAAAATTTGAACCGGATTCTAGTAAAATTTGATATGAAAATCGATTCCCCCTGCAACACAGTAGGATGCCTTTTTTTATTGACTTATCGGTTTCATCTTTGTATTTGCCGACAAATTCCGTCTGCTGGAAGTACAGATGAAGGCAAGTTGGACCAGATCGTGCATGTTTTTTTGTGCTTGTCAGGAACTAACTATGAGAAGAGTAAGGTTGGTGATACACTCTGACAGTGATCGATCGGCTCGTGCGA
Source organism: Panicum miliaceum (assembly GCA_032594955.1). Taxonomy (NCBI): domain Eukaryota; kingdom Viridiplantae; phylum Streptophyta; class Magnoliopsida; order Poales; family Poaceae; genus Panicum; species Panicum miliaceum. The sequence continues at coordinate 6,647,711 of CM064071.1, forward strand.
GCTGCTGCATAAACAACGTCTTTGCCCAGCGTGATTCTGATGGGCTAATGCTAATGCGAGCCTTCTCTAAAGCCTTCGCTGATGACGACACGGACTTGACAAAAAAACTATGATCGGCAAGGAAACAGACGGCCGGTTTCTTTCGTCGAAAGAAAAACAAAACTCGTGCACTGTACTTCCATCGCAGGAAGGGTCCTGATTTGGTGTGGCCGCTAATGACGCCAGTCTTGTTGATCCATCACTGCTTGTTGCCATCAGCCTCTCGATCGATCTTTCGGTGCTGTGCCCTGGTTCTGATGCAACACTTAAAATTCTTTTTCTTTTGTAAGATGCCAATTTCACAGGAAACCATTCAGACCTAGTTAGGAATGCATGAATTGTTCTTATTTTCTTGGGAACTGATTTAAATTGTTTTATATGAAGTCTTGTACAAGGATGAAATTCCCATGCTCTGAAGTCTGAATTTTTTTGTGAGGCCACTGATCCGTTGAACCGGCAAGCGCAGAAGTCAGCTCTAGGAAAGGGAATTGCTTTTGACCCAACAATATCGCGGTTTTCCTTTTGGAAGCTCACAAAAATTCCGCGTGCTTCGCTGTCATAATCTTCACGCGCCATTTCCTTCCTTGGGAGCACAGCACAGGTCTTCTCCGTGAAAGGAAGGAGTTTTACAGTCCTGATCAGTTGAGGAAAATTGCACTGTCTGCTTTTCAGAGAGTAGTTTCTCATTTCACAAATCAGTTGAGGAGAATTAATACGTCCAGACTGAATATAAAAATGCCGCCAAATGGAGCCAGTGGCACACAGATCAACATGATCTTATACAAAAGAAGATTCCAAAGATGACTCAGCGTTTCGGCCTTTTGCTTCAAGAAGAAGCGGTGTTGGTTGAGTTCGAGGAGTTGACGGATTAAAAAAAAACAGGTCGATCGCAAATTTGACGAGACAAAATGCTCTTATACGTGGGCACAGCTAATGCCATGCGAATTAGTGATCTAATGGTTTATTCCTTTCTCCCTGGAGCTGAAAATTTTGGCCTATATATGCGTGCAATATCGTAATGGCATCATCCAGCTGGGGTTCGAGGACTGCTTCTTCAGGAGTAGAATTTTCCTGAATCGTGTGCCTTGATCGCGACAGATGATCGAGGACCAAGATCCGTCGCTGAACTTTTCACAAATGGCTCGATGGCTTGTGGACGGCCATCAGCCCATTTGCCTCCATCGCCGACACTTGATGATCGGACATAAACTAGATAGATCTCCGTTCCATCAATGCGCCGCCCGGCATGTCTGCCCCAGCCTTGCTCGCCGCCGGCACGTCGGAGTCGCCGAACCGGCGTGGCAAGTTGGCCCAGTTGAGGGCTTGATGAGTCTAACCACCGCGTGCATGCCGCAGCGTTTGTCCCGGCTCCCTCCCCCCCGCGTGGGCGCGTGGAAGACCTAGGAGGCGTTCCGGCGACCAGCGTCCGCTAGATAGCTTCCTTGCCTAGAGAGGTGTCGTCGTCGTCGTCGTTGTCGATTGTGCCCGCCACCGCGGCCCCGCCGGCCTTTCGCATTGACTAGTCGGCGTTGACTGGAAAGACGTTTCCAAGGCGAACTCAGATAATACCAGATATACTTAAATTAGATTTTTAGATTAGCACCTAATTAATCTGCTGCGAGTTTCTTATACATCGCTGGCCACTTCTCTTTTTGACGAACGCGAAGACCAGCAGCCCAAACCCAGCTCAAGATTCGGGTGGGAGAATTTAGGTAGCGATAGATCGAGCGGCGATGGTTTGTCATGTTTGTTGGGGTTACTATCAGGTACCTATGTATAAGGGCATCTCTGAAGGCTACAATCACTATTATCAATATTTTGCTTACATAGTAGGAAAAGTTAACTAGAAGAGAGAAAATCTTACTAGTAGCTACTTCTTCGCCCCAAATTACAATTCGATTTGATTTTTTAGATATATAATTTTTGCTATATATCTAAACATAGTATACATATAGATGCGTAACAAAATATATGTATATCTAGAAAAGTCAAAACGAATTGTAATTTAGGACGGAGGTAGTAAGGAGATAGTCTATTAATATTTTCCAACACAAATGGAGTAAACAAAGTTCCGTACCATGTGGATCCATATTAATCTATTTAACATGTTTATTACTTATACAGTGATTAACTTTACCATGAGAGGTGCTCTAATGGTTTGAATTTTTCTAGTTTGACAGCACTTATATTTGAGCCTGTGTTTCTGGCATATAAAACCAGCTGGGACTGCCAGATTGATAATGTAATAGCTGCAGGGTAGTTTTTGCAATATGGTACACATGCTCTAAACATTCACAAGGCAGCTCGATCCCAGAAACGTTAGGAGGTGTTGGGTCAGCTAGGTAAAATGTCATTTCGCAGCCTAATTGATAAAATGATAACCAATTGTTTCCTGCACAGGAGGTAGGAATTCGTGGAAAACCCAATTCCTAGAAATTCAAGAGGACTCGTTAGTGCTGTGCCAAATAGGTTTCGAATGCTATCAGGACTGTTCAGGAGACTTCTTTATCTGTTCTCTACGAAACCCTTTTCGATTTCATAGAGCACTGCCCGTGATGAAGCTTCTGACCGTACAAAATTCTCCTTTTCTAAGTTCTGTCTATTATATGAACACATCTGTTTGAACCAATTTGTGTCAAAAAATAATAATAAATGGAATACGAAATGACACGCTCGAGCGTCAAGCACGCAAGCTTCGAAGTAGCAGATCATGGCAATTTCAAACTCGGAAATGGGCCTCCGGTCCCCTCTTAATTAAAAACGTGCCCAGGCCCGGTCGCTAAAAAGGAAATGGGCCTTCAGCAGGAAACGGGCCCCGCGTGAAGCCCATCGAGGCTCGTCTCTCCTTTCTCGCTAGCAGCTTCTTCCCAGAGACGGCTGGCTCCTCTGTCTTCTGCTCCCCTATCGTCGGCAGCTACGACCAGAGAACAGACAAGCGCCACGTCTCGCGCGCTCGTCCGCTCCCCGGCGATGAGCTGCCGCGCGTCGCCGTGGAACCTCCCGCCGCTCCCCTCCGGGCCGCGCTTCCCGACCTCGGCGCGGCCGCGCTCCCCACTCGGTGAGGTCCACGAGCCCCGGCCCGCTTCTAGATTTCGTGGTTGTCTGATTTAGCTGCTGGCTTGCTTCCTGCCTAGTGGGTTGATTCCCCGATGTTGGGGCCTACGTCCAATGTTTAGCAGGTATTTTTCAGTGCGCACACCGGGGCACTACTTGGCTTAGCAACGAAAGTGATTTTGAATTTTGGCTCTGATGTTATGTCTGGCACTGGTGCTTCTGATTCCGGAAGCATGTACAAGCATGGCCTATAAAGTTCAGTCTCAAATCAGATGGAAGAGTTAGATTTTTTAAACGTTTGAACTAGATGGGCATGCTTGATAAATTTGGAGCTGCATTGTAGAATCCGTGCTATTGTTTATAGAACTTTTCATTGCCAAGCTCGAACTGAACGCAATGTAATCAAACTTATGGTTGACGCCATAGATAATATAAAGACAATATCCGTGCTTACGCTTCACTATCCTAGGACAGCAAAGCCCCTCGAATTATGGTCTTGCATTTCAAAGTAATTTTTTATTCTAGTTTGACAATTGGTATGAATCCATCTAGGTAAATATTGGCAGCTTAATTGATTGGTCCTTGGTTCCTGACAGGAAGTAGGAATCTGTGGAAGAATCCAATTTTGAACAACTCATGGACACTAGGTGTTGGTGTTCCAAATATTTTTGCACTGCCGTCAAGGATGTTCAGGTGCATGGCTTCAAGTGGCTCTGGGGATAGTGGTTTTGCTCGGCCTACATCAACTGATGAAGCAGTAGCGCCGTTGCCATTATACTCATGGCCAGATAAGCAGGTCGACTCCTTTTTTTTTTGACTATCTACTACAGCTTAAGATCACCTGCCGTTTACTGATGTTTGCCTTCACCTATTCACGAGTTGGTACCTACGTTAGATTTATTATGGATATTCTAACTAAGATTATGTTGCTGTTACTGAATTTGTTTTCTTTTCCTTATTTTCAGCGACCACGAGTGTGCATTTTAGGTGGTGGATTTGGTGGCCTGTACACTGCTCTAAGACTAGAGTCTCTTGTGTGGCCGAGTGATAAGAAGCCTCAGGTAAAGTGATGACGCTCTTATGCAAATTCTCTTCCATATTTCCTATATGCTATTCTTTGTATCATGAACTGGTGGATATTGCAAAACTACATAAATTTCCTTGATGGGATTTCATGTAACCTGTATTATGGGTCTTATAGATTCATGATGGCATCTTCTGCATTCTTCTCATCGCACTTATTAAATTGCAACAGTTTGCTAAGAAAGCAAAACAAATTACAGGTTGTTCTGGTTGATCAATCTGATAGATTTGTATTTAAGCCCATGTTGTATGAGCTCTTATCAGGAGGTACGGCTGTTTCAAGTTTACAAATGTTTGAGTGTACAAAGTTTATTGTTCCTTCTCACATGATTTCAACTATTATAATTTGATTTGGTTGCCAGAAGTGGATGTCTGGGAGATAGCTCCATCTTTTACAGAATTGTTGAAAAACACTAGTGTTCAATTTGTGAGGGACAGTGTAAAGCTTCTGCGACCTTCTGATCACTTTAGAAGAGAACCTGGAGAATCATGGACTGGTGGGGTTGTTCATCTGGAAAGTGGCACTGTCATTGAATATGATTGGTAAGAATACCAAATTTACATAATTGCTAATTGTAATGGCTGCCAAGTTTAAGGCTTCATTTTAGGAACAAACTTAAAGCAGTTTTGCTACAGTTCAATCTTTTTTCATGTAAAATTATGTTTAAGGATATTTGTTATTGAAACATAAGGGAAAGTTACTATTGCTGCTATAAATTTTTGAGACCAGTGGCTGTGTCACTAATATGTAATGTAGTAAACTTGGGATTACCTGGACTGTGTCCCTTTTTTCTGATAACCATGTAGCATTTGTTCATTCCTTCCAGCTACTCCTGAATCAGGATTTGGATGAATATTTGCTTTTTATTTAACTAGTACATTATAAATAATTGATAATATGGAGCCATAGAACACAATTGTAACTTGTATAACTATGTTTATGCAAACGGCTAGATTAGAGTTCTTGCTGCTTGAAATTTGATGGCTTAGTTAAAATAAGCTTGTTGATGACATGTGTTTTGGAATGGGCAGCCAGGCTCGTTCTAGCTTTAGGGGCTGAAGCTAAGATCGATGTTGTTCCAGGGTCAGCTGAATATGCACTTCCTTTCACAACGTTAGAGGATGCTTTGGTAAGCACAAGTCCCCTCATGAAATTTTATACTCTTTTGAAAAGAATCTATTATTGGTGCTACTAATATTGGCACAACACCAGTAAAATGATAAGGATCATCTACTTCCACTCTAGCTCTTCATTAAATATTTTGTAATATAACTATCAACATTTTCTGACAATCTATGCAACCAGTGAATCATACCAATAGCTGTAAACGAGCATCGGATAGACTAGGAAAACAAAGTAGTCAGGTGGACACAAGTTCACAGTGTTCTTTTCAGGTTGGGCTTTATCTCAGGCCACTCCATGTCCAATGAGATTGGCGCTGCAAAACTTTCAATGGGAGTCTACTGCTCTCATCTCTGTAATGTGTCTTTGATTAATGAAAATCCATTAATTCTCAGAAAAAGAGAATCGATACAAAATTGGGGGTCATGATTTGATATATGTCATGAATTTGTTATTGTGACTGTAATTATCTGTTTCTAGGATTATAGATCCTATTATGCAGCATAGATAGCTTAAATGCTCAACCATGAGTCCATGATCATCAACCTTTTTCCTGTTTCCTTTTTTCTGACAATCTATGTAACAAATGAATCATACTTTTCGAAACAATTCAATATTTTTAATAAAAAAATTAGGGGGCATTCTTTGATATATATCACGCATTTGTTATTATGGCTGCTATTAGCTATTTCTAGGATTATATATCATCCATGAGTTCATAATCATCAACTTTTTCTGTTGTTTATTTCTTAAATATATTTCTGTAGAGAGTTGAAAGCAAGTTGAAAATGCTAGAGAGGAAAAGGTTTGGTAAGAGCTCCCCTACTATTGAGGTGGCAATAGTGGGGTTGGGCTATTCCGGTGTTGAATTAGCTGCGACTATATCTGAGAGATTAAAGAACACTGGGACTGTAAAGGCAATAAATGTTCAAACAACCATATGTCCCACTGCTCCACAAGGAAATCGTGATGCTGCTGTGAAGGTGAGAAACTAAGGTTCTATACATAACTGTTATGGTCAGCTTCATGTTAAAATTGTAACTGATAGCATATTCCATTTGAGTGCACTAGGGTGGTCTTGTCTCTCCTGTCTATTCCAGTTGAAGGGCTGTAGCTTTAGAGCAATGTTGCTATACTCATGATGCAAACCCTTCTCCTTTTGTAATATTCTCCAAACAGTACATTTCCATTGGGTTATTTATAGATCCTATGCAATACAACATGGATAAGTCGTGTTATTGCTTTACTCCTTCACATAGTAGTGTTGTTGGTCCATGATGATATTGTTTTCATATCTGAACTTCCTCAGTTGAGGAAATTATATATTTTCTGAGCTAGCAGCTAATCACTGGAAATTTTGGTTCCACTACTTTCTCATCAGGTTCTTGAGTCTCGGAATATTCAGCTTTTCTTGGGATATTTTGTGAGCTGCATTAAAGAGGCTTCTACAGCTGATGATTCAAGTGGCACAGTTGCAGATTCTGAAGTTGATGGTGATCATAAGAAACTAATTTTGGACCTTCAACCTGCTGAAAGAGGCCTCAAAGGCCAGACTCTGGAGGCTGATTTGGTGCTGTGGACAGTGGGTTCAACATCTCAGATTCCCCGGTTGCAACCTCCTGATGCTCCCTATGTGATTCCTCTCAATGGTCGGGGGCAGGTGGAGACAGAGGAAACCCTTCTAGTGAAAGGCCATCCCCGGACATTTGCTATTGGTGATTCAGCAGCTCTAAGGGATGCATCAGGCAAACTTCTCCCAGCCACTGCACAGGTAAGAGATTTGCTGTACTGCTCCAGGCTATTGCGGCATTGGCAGTTATGTCATTAATGAATTTTCATCTCCTAGGTTGCTTTTCAACAAGCAGATTTTGCTGGATGGAATCTCTGGGCGGCAATCAATGATCGGCCTCTCCTGCCATTCAGGTTCAAATCTGGGGACACCTTTGCATTTGTTCATTTATTCAAATCATTGCTAAACTGTTCAGTTTGTTGCCAGTAATATTACATATCTTAGTCTTGCCACTAGGAAGGATTGAACTCCATAGAGACACCAAATACACATAGGCCCCGTTTGTTTCAGCTTATGGTCAATTTTGAAGGCTCGATTTTAGAAAATCCAAAAGTCAGATGACCCCTAGAATCGAGAATCGAGAATCCAGCTGATTATGGATTCTCGATTCTGGATTCTGGGAGTCATCTGACTTTTGGATTTTTTAAAATCAAGCCTTCAAAATCGGCTATAAGCTGAAACAAACAGGGCCATACACTGAATGTTTTGCAGGTTCCAAAACCTTGGTGAGATGATGACACTTGGTAGAAATGACGCTGCAATAACTGCAAGTTTCATCGAGGGACTGACCTTGGAAGGACCCTTAGGACATGCTGGTACGAACACTTCCCGATCATGTTCTTTCACTTTCGCCTATGCGTGAATAAAATTGAACTTCACTTTGCAGCTCGGAAGCTAGTCTACTGCCTTAGAATGCCCACAGATGAGCACCGGGTGAAGGTTGGAGTCAGCTGGTTAACGAAGACTGCGATCGACTCACTTGCCTCCGTGCAAAACGCAGTAAGTGACATGCTCACAAGCCCATGACCGTATGGCCGTCAGATGCATTGTGACCTGCCAATTCCTGAATCGGATGCAGTGGAGGGCAAGTTGAGATCGATAATATGTACGTAATTGAGGATCTTGTTAAACAGTTTTACCGTGCTTTTGATTTGAGATGATATGGTCCTATAGTAAGCATTTGTACAAAGTGAACAACTATGGTATTTGCAGAAGTGATCTACTTCATCTGTTGCATCAGAGCGGGGATGTTTTATAGAAAAACAAGTCCCTGCCATGTTAATTCTACAAGAAGTGGTGGGAATGGAACCGTTTCTTGTAGAATTTTCCAAAATTGTTTTTTATGATAAATTTTCCAAAATTGTTATGGAATTTCTTGCGTTTCGAATGGAAATGATAGCCTCGCTGTCAGTAACATTGTGAAAACTCAGAATATATTTCTTTTTTTTTTCCAAAATGGAAAATATTCTGAACCACATGGGAAACAAAAATCATGTTGAAGTGCCGTTGTGTTGAAGTCAACTCCCACCAACTCTCAACAGCGTTTGCATTTATATCTTCCTGAAGCCTCCAGCTGAATTCGTTCGTTCACCTCACCTCGCTGTGCTGTGCTGTAGGTGGCCAGCTCATTTCCTCCCCCAACTCCCATGGGCGACTCCGGCACGGCCACCAACCCCTCCTCGCCGCTCGCGGCCATGGATCCCGACTCCGAGGTCGTCTTCGACTTCATGCCCTACCTCTGCCAGTACAAGAGCGGCCGCATCCACCGCCCCGGCGGCGCCCCCACCGTCCCCGCCGGCACGGACCCCGCCACCGGCGTCGTCTCCAAGGACGTCCGCGCCGGCCCCGCCTCCGTCCGCGTCTACCTCCCGCCCGGCGCCGCCGGCAAGATCCCGGTCGTCGTCTACTTCCACGGCGGCGGCTTCGTGGTCGGCTCGCCGGCGCGGCCGAGCACGCACAACTACCTCGTCGACCTCGTGGCCCGCTCGGGCGCCATCGGCGTGTCCGTCTACTACCGCCTCGCACCGGAGCACAAGCTCCCCGCCGCGTACGACGACGCGTGGGCGGGGCTGCAGTGGGCGGCCACGCTCGGCGGCGGCGAGGAGCCCTGGCTGCTGGACCACGCCGACCTCTCCCGCGTGTTCCTGGTCGGCTGCAGCGCCGGCGCCAACATCGCGCACAACACCGCCGTGCGGGCCTCGGCCCCCGGCGCGCTCCCGGACGGCGTCACCCTCCGCGGGCTCGCGCTGGTGCACCCGTACTTCACGGGCAGGGAGGCCGTCGGCGGCGAGGCCGCGCTCGGCCCCGAGATCCGGGAGTACATGGACCGCACGTGGCGGTTCGTGGTCTCGGAGACGGTGGGGCTGGACGACCCGCGCGTGTGCCCGTTCGTGGACGACGCCGCGCGCCGGGCCTCCGCCGGGATCCCGTGCGAGCGCGTGCTGGTGTGCGTCGCCGAGAACGACTTCCTGCTCAGGGAGCGCGGGCTCTGGTACCACCGGGAGCTCAAGGCCAGCGGGTACGCCGGCGAGCTGGAGATCTTCGAGTCCAAGGGCGTCGGCCACGCGTTCCACTTCGACCTGCTCAGCTCCGAGCAGGGCGTCGAGCTGCAGGAGCGGACCGTCGCGTTCATCAAGAAATGAAAACACGGCTCCTGCTGACGGCAAGGGGTCATGGAGATTGTCCTGAAATAAGTGTGTTTCTAAGAGTTCTGTGCTGCCATTAATCATTCCCATACTTCAGTTGTGATGCCCTGAAATTTGTTTGATCTGTTCGTGATCCCAATTAAACTTTCAATCTTTTGGATCCTTTCATTAGTCAGTCACATTTCCTACTCAATAAAAAAGCTATCAACGTGCCTTTCATAGTGGATAACTGGGACTGTGGGAGTGTACTTTTCTCATATTTTCACTCGCCTGACAAATAGAATCTCCCTTCATTCTCTGAAAAACATGTCACGGATGTGAAGCTTGGGAGGGTAGCCAGCCATGGTGAGATGGAAGCATCAAATCATCAAGCAAAGCAACAACAAATTACACGAGGATTCTGGATCAAACATGGCCACATCGCGGGCGGTTAAACTTATTCCACCACGGGAGATCTTTCCTCTCGCTGTGCACAAGCTCGGTCCTCACTTGCGTAGGAAACTGAGGACGCGCTCCTGCATCTCCCGCGCCTTGTCGCAGCGCGGGTTGATGCAGTAGAAGACGTGGCCCTCGCCCCTGGACTCGAGCAGCTCCACCTCGCCGGGGTAGCCGCTGGCCTTGAGGCTCTCGTAATACCAGACGCCCCTGTCGCGGAGGTCGTCCTTCTCGGCGACGCAGACGAGCACGCGGTCGGCGGCGACGCGCGCCGCGCTCCCGCCGGCGGCCTCCGAGAACGGGTTGGACAGCGGGTCGTCAAGCCCGGGGGAGCCCGGGTACAGGAACCGCCAGAACGCGTCGGCGCGCGCCTTGCGCTCCTTCCCCGCCGCCCCCTCGTCGCCGATGTCCGCCGCGCCGCTGAAGTAGGGGTGCACGACCAGGAGCCCCCTGGCGCGCACGCCGAGCCCGCCCGCGCGCGCGGCCACCACGTGCGCGATGGTGCCCCCCGCGCTGGCCCCGGCCAGGAACAGGCGGGAGAGGTCGCCGTGCTCGGCCAGCCACGGCTCCGCCCCGCCGCCGCCGCCCGCGGCGTGGGAGGTCACCCACTTGAGCGCCTCCCACGAGTCGTCGTACGCCGCCGGGAGCGGGTGCTCCGGCGCGAGGCGGTACTCGGGCGCGACCGCGAGAACTCCGGCCTCCGCGGCGAGCGCGTTGAGGTAGTTGTGCGTGAACGGGTCGGCGGCGGAGCCCACCACGTAGGCGCCGCCGTGGTAGTAGACGACAACGGGGAGCTTTTTGCCTGGCGGGGTGCCGGGCGGGAGGAAGAGGCGCGCCCAGACGCCCGTGGCCGGGTCGACGACGACGTCCTTGGACACGACGCCCGTGGCCGGGTCGGCGCTGGCCGGGAGCGGGGCCATGTTCATGAACCGCTCCACGCGGCCGCTCCTGTACTGGCGGACCATGGGGAAGAAATCCGCCTGCACCTCCGTGTCCGTGTCCGCCGCCGCCGCCGCCATCGCTCGTCCCCGGCGTCGGTGCGGCTGCGAGGCCGGCCGCGCGGCGCTATGTAGTGGGGGAGGAATCCGGGACGGGTGGAGCGCGGACCAGACGGTTGGTGTAGTGGCGCAGACGCGCAGCGATGCTCATGGGACGCCCGAGTGGCGACGCTGTAGCTGCAGCGATCGTTGGGTTGGTGCCGAAGAGCGAGGTGTCGGTGACCAGTGAACGACTGGTGGTGCGACCATCCATGGAAAGGGAAGGGCGTCCTGTCGCAGTGTCGTGTGGGGAGACAGTGCTGGTGGGTGGGCCCGTGGGCTTCTAGAAGACCAGGAGCAGGTGGAGCCGGGTAGACCGTGACGCGCGCCTGACGTCGCGGTCGCCAATCGCCAAGCCCGCAAGTACAGATGTCCAAACGTGCCGCACGCCACTAACCGATACTATTTGGACGCGACTCTATTTGGCACGACACGATAGCGCTAGTCATGCCGTCGCGTCAATCCAGGCACGAACGGGGCGCCACAGTGTCGTGCCGGCACGACGGTACAGTTGGCCCGGCGGCGGTAGCAGCAACGGTGCGATGCGGGGAGGACGGCGGTAGCAGCAATGGCGCGTGACGCGGGAAGAGCGGCGGCGGCGCACGAGAAGGGAAGCCAGCGCGGGGCGGCGCGCGGCGCGGCGACGGGACGGCGGACGCGGGGACATCGGGGAGGGAGGAGGAGGGGCGCGCTGGAGCAAGAGAGAGAGGTGGAGGGTGGGGAGGCTGGGAGGATAGGCGCGCTCGGAAGTCGAGAGATAATGGGAGGAGCCGAGGAGGAGGAGGGTGGGTGGTGGCCAGCTGGTAGGAAAGGGAGGATGCTGATTAGGGCTTGAGAGAGATATGAAATATATATATGAGTGGTTGTGGACTGGAATCGTACCAGCCTATTAGTTGTATCGTGCTCGTGTCGGCACAGCGTGCCGAGATTTCGGACCACGCACCATACTACGATCGTGCCGTGCTGGCACTGGCACTACATCCACCGTGTCGGACCGTGTTCTTGCGGCTTCAGAAGCAGATGCTGATGGTAGCGCTCGCAAGGGGCTTTTTCATCATCATTTATTTTGTTTCGGTCACAAGGGGCTTTTCCGTCATTTAGTTTTGCTCTGGTCAGTGTCAGAATCATATATATTATACATACGTGATGTGTCTTGGTTGGTTTATCTTTAGAGTTGATGAAATTTTGATTTCAGGGATTTTACATTTAGGTCTGTCACTATCGTCGGAGTAGCTCTACATATCAAATCAATGACTTCGAGGTACATTTGTCAAGACTCAATGACCAATTGCGCGCACGATCCTTAGGTCAGCAATCTACCATTTATTTCTTTTTCTTCACACATTGTTTCCTCAGAAGATCGTGTTTCGTTGGGTAATTCACAAGCATTAGCATCAAAATAGCTGGATATTCCATCACCTCATACTGCTTGTAACATACAATACGACTTCCATTCTAAAACATATGAGGTTCATGGCGAGCTAGCTTGTCCATTTCTAAACTAGTTAGTTTGTCCTGAATATCATATATTTAAAAATAGAGGGAGTATTTACCGATAGAGGTCGGTATGGCAGGCAACCATTCTCGATCACCAGCTACCATCTTCATTGCTCCACGGCACAACAGGTCGTCAAACACTGCCGTGCCATACTCTGACAAGAGCAACATCAGACCGCCGGCTGAAAAAGTCAGCAGCCGTTCATGAAAAAACACACAAACATTCCTCATCGGTGCTCTCAATTCGCAGCCCATTGACCACGACTCGAAGACATACGAGTGCACAACATTCCCACATCACAAGCACATTATTTACCGGATCACTCCAAGTCTCTCTTTAAACGTAAGCGGCTGTTGTTTTGGTCTCCAGTGCAAGGAAAACCGAATTTGGTTAAGCCACTTCTAAATTAAGTTAGGATCTCGCAATCGTAAAAAAAATTACGATTTAGGATGTTTCACAACACTATTTTAGCATTACTCCCTTTGTCAAAAAAAAAAATACAATTGGAGGCGCGCTGACGAGCAGTGGAGATTCGCATGGGTGACATAGTGTCGGAACCCACGAGAGTTGTGGCACGCACCGGAACCGTCGAGCGAGCTCGTCGGATCTTTTTCTCTTTTTTCTCTTCATTTTCTGAAAAATATTACCTAAGTTTATTCCTATTTTCTAGAAAATAGCTAAATAATACTTTTCTATGAAATGGTTATTAATTAAGTTTTTCTATTAAATTTTATTACATAATCTTTTCTAAAAATTTTAGAGCAATGTTATATATAATTCTTTGAATGACTTTTTTGCCAGATCTTATTAAACAACTTTTTCACAAAAGATTATTTTAATCACTTTTCCGCAAAAGTTAATTTATATCAAGAAGTTGTTCTATTCTATTCTATTTTTTATTATTTTAGAGGGAACCACGTTTGACACCGACTGATTATGTTTCGTTCGTCAAAAATTATCGGCTAAAGATATTTTCTACCTCCTCTATTTTAAATTATAGATTATTTTAGCAAATCTAAATACATATGCATCTAGATATACGATATGTCTAGATACATAGCACGAACTAGATACGTAATATAAACTATGTATTTAGATTTACTAAAATGATCTACAATTTGAAATGGAGGGAGTAGAAACGTTCGCTACTCAGCGAGACTATGCACTATGAATCTACAATCATCTTTGGCAATGAATAGCAAACAATCTTTTGGCATGACCGTTGGCTCAACGCAATCCACCGAAGCTCTTAGAGCATCTCTAGAAGATTGCTCATCTCCCACTACCAAAATATTTTCTCTCTATCTCTAATAGTTACTTTTGAATTTTTGATGATCAACCCCATAGCAGACTACCAAAATCTAATCTCCAATACCTCCACCAACCATGTGGGTCCCACATGTCAGAGGCTTTACTCTTTTTTCTTTTTTCCCCTCCCCTCATCTTATCCTCCCTCCCTTCTCTCTTCTGCCGTCGTATTTTTTTGCAATTTAGTCTTTTATTCAAAAGTTTTTTACATTTAGACCTAAGATCCCTAGCGGAAAGATATGCAGAAATGGACCTTCAGCACGACGTCAAAGGCCACGACGCCGTTGTATAACAGCACGGAGCCGTGACCTTTGGCGCCGTTCTTTTCCACGTGGATGCCAATGTGGCGAGGGCCAAGGGAATGGCGCCAATGGTCACGACGCCGAGCTATTTACTAACGGCGCCGCATCCTCTCCCTCTCTGTTCTCCTCCTTCAGACAGAGGGACTGCTCGGTCCCTCTCTCCCCCACCGCACCCTCCTCCAATTCAGCCAAATCCGGCCGAATCGAAGCGGGAAGGCTTCGGATCCACATTCAACAAGGTGAACAACCTCCCTTCCCTCATTTTTGTCCATCGAAATTGATTGTATTGCCCACATTCTGTGCAAACCTAAATTAGGGCTAAATGCTAGGGATTTGAAATTGGTTGTGATTTGTGTGGAATTTGTTATGTATATGCTATTGATAGTGATTTAGATGATGTATATGCTTGTGGCATGGAATTGTTTTTTTTGGCTTGTGATGTATGTTGTGGCATGGAATAAGGTGCTATTGCTTTATACTTGTGTCTGGGAACGAGGGGCGCATGAGGAAGATGTTGGAGGTTCGATGATGTAATTTCATTTATGATCCTTTTTGTTGCAAATACAAATACTCGCTGACTACGATGAGATTGGAACTTTGCAGCTACCAGATGCTCTGTCACACCCCTCCTCCAAAGCCGTACGCCCAACCTTTCCGAGGGGCGGGCTCGCATACACATAGAACACTGTTTACACTTTTGCTCTCGCTTTTGTAAAAGGATCAACCTGAAGGTGCTATGGTTGGAGGATAAAGGCTTATAAATTGGCTCCACCCTTGCTCAACTAGCAAGGTGGTACTAAACATGTGCACGCAGCACTAAAAGGCCACTACTGGACCATATCCAAATTGAACCGGGTGTTACATACACCCCCTCAAAGGACCTGACGTCCTCGTCGGTCCAACTCTATAGCCATACATCCAGTGCCGACGCCATATGGCATACCGTGTGTCCCATCTGGACTCGCACGCGCCATGCGCCATATGCCCGCACACTTACCCGTATCGAGGAATGTCCCCT
Source organism: Panicum miliaceum (assembly GCA_032594955.1). NCBI lineage: Eukaryota > Viridiplantae > Streptophyta > Magnoliopsida > Poales > Poaceae > Panicum > Panicum miliaceum. The sequence goes on from CM064071.1 coordinate 6,662,823, forward strand.
CTTCGCACACGACCGCACGTCCAGTGCCGGCGCTATATGCCATGCTGTGTGTCCCACCCGGGACCACACGCGCCATGCACCATATTTCCGCACACTGACCCGTACGTGCAACCGCGAGAATCAGCTCTGATACCATCTGTCACACTCGTCCTCTAACGCTGCATAGCCCAGCCCTTTCAAGGGGTGGGTCCGCATACACATAGCACCCTACTTACACTTTCATCCTCGCTTCGTGTAAAAGGATCAACCCGAAGGTGCTATGGCTGGAGAATAAAGGCTTATAAATTGGCTTCACCCTTGCTCAACTAGCAAGGTGATAATAAATATGTGCACGCAGCACTCATGGGCCACTACTAGGGCACATCCAAATTGGACCGGGTGTCATATGCTCCTTGTGCTACTCAGCCTACGCCTCATCGACGCTGCCCTGTGCTCGTCACACGCCAGGCACTGATGCACTTGGTAAGGGTAAAGGCACTGATGCACTTGGTAAGGTTAGGAGACGGTCTAAGAGGAACTGATATGTGCTTTTCAGAAGCTGATCATCTATTTATGTGCCTTTGAACTTATGTGTGGTTGTGAATGCTTATTCGTGAACCTTAGTTCTCAATTTGAACTTAGTTGTGACCATGTTCTGAAAATGGTAATGTGCTATTTCTGTTTGTAACTCTTGAATTTTCAATGTTGTTTGTGAGTGAAGATGCTGCTTAGCAACTTTTGGAAAGGTCTGCAGCACGGCGCCAAACAACCCGGCGTCGTACTACCACAACACAGCGCAAGAGCTTTTGGCATCGAGCTACAGAAGAGGGGAAGGGGAAGGTGCGTGGGAGTTAAGTCCTATGCATGGTACCGCGAAACTTAGTACCGCGTTAACACAGTACGCCGCATAGCCTCAGGCGCCGTGTCTCAACAACACGGCGCCATGACCTTTGGCGTCGTGCTCTTATCCCTCGCCATGTTGACAAGGGCCAAGAGCACGGCGCCAAAGGCCACGGCTCTTATACAACGGCGCCATGACCTTTGGCGTCATGCCAAGGATCCATTTCTGGGAATCTTTCCGCCGAGGGTCCAAATGTAAGAAACTTATAAAAAAGGACTAAAATGCAAAAAAAAATACTCGCCATCCTCCAGGACTTCCCTCCCTTCTCTCTTCCGCCACCCTCCCGGCCTCCCCGCACCGGTCGTGCTCCCTCCCAGCGGCGGCTACCGGCTCCTCCTCTTCCCATCTTCTTCCCCGCGACGGTGCCGGCAAGAGGTCCTCCCATCTTCTCTCCTCCCGAGCCCGTCGCCTCCGGAGCCCGTCCTGATGGCGGAGCTCGCTCGGCCGGCCCCGCGCCCGTCTCACCCCACTCGACGGCGGGAGCTCGCCCGGCCGGCCCCGCACGAGGCGAGGCAGGGGCGTGCCGACGCAAGGCGGTGCGGGGCGCGGTCGGAGGTAGGGCGGCCCGCACTTGGTTGCCGGGCGCGCTGTCGGGCCCTTGGCGCAGCTAGAGGTTAGGTCGCAGGCGCAGGGTGGAGCCGGGGCGCTAAGCGCGGCCACCGCCGCGCTAGGGTGGAGCAGCAGCGCATGGCCGGCAGAGCAACGGCGCCGGGCGAGCGGAGAAGTCCGGTGCACCAAGCCAACTCTTGATAGGGGACAGCGCTTCAACGGCTTGCTTCTCCTCTACATCAAGGGAGAGGAGGTGAGGTTTTGGCAATTGCGGAAATTTTTTGGTATTGGGGAATCTGTTGGTAATCTGCTGGAGCTGTTTCTCATCTCCGAAATCTCTCAAATGGTAGCTTTTTTATTGGAGGTGAATATGAGCAATGTGCTGGAGATGCTCTTAGCATGGTGCAAGAATTAAAGAGTGGCGACATGGTTTAACTAGGAAAAAATGGATGAGAGGGCTAAATCGAATTTATGCCAGGGCCGAATCCGGCCGTTTTGTGGATCTCTGGCATGACTTGATCCGGTGGCACTTCGCCGCTGATGGCCAGTACCCATCACGTTCAGCCCCCTATGTGAGATGCAGTTCACCGGGAACAAGCGCAAAATTTTCCTTTGGCTACTCCTATCCTACAGCGCAAGCTCCTGACTGTTGACAGGATCATCGAGCGAGGTGAGCAGGCAGCCAATGGCTCCTGGTCTCCTACGGGCAGCACTGCAGCAGGTCTGGAATCACATTTGCACGGCACAGGCAACGGGGCTACATGGATTTAAAGAAAGAAATGAAAACAGGAATCATATATACTACTGGCAACTTGCTGTACATCGTTTCTGTCTACATAATGTGGCGGCACCTGGGGCCACACATGAAGCTGATTGGGAGACCGAGCCCGTCCCTGAAGAAATGGCGAACCTCATCAGTGCGGCGTCCTCCTTCCAGGAAGCTGACAAGTGCGGAAAGTGGATTAACAGCCTGAAGAAGTTGTCACTGGCCAATGAGGCTGGTTATCTGGTGGTTAGTCTTTTGCTGATTTTGCCAGTGCGCCTTCGTGTTGTGCAGAGTTTGAAGTGAGGTGGAGTGCATAAGGTGTGTTGAGATGGATTTCCCATCCTGCTGCTTCAAACGGTTCTGACCGTCTTTTTGCTATGGCTAAATTGACAGGGGAGTTGTCCCAAAGAGGCTAAGACTAAAAAAAAAAAAGATGTCACCTGGGCTCTTTTGTAGAATCTGCTCTAGCTAAGAGAAATGTCACAACTCACAACAGAGCTTAAAGCATAGTCGCTTTACTCTTTACCGTAACACCTTTGTTCAAGTTTCTTTGATTTGGGACCAGAACGGATTCCAACATTGTAAAAGCTTTTTTCTTACCGTAAACATAGCGTAAAAGTGTATATGAAAATGTGCAGTCACGCCCAACCGAAGTGCTTTCGTACCACATATCAAATCACTTATTCACTGCAGTACATGCTTAGACCCAGTTTGGATCTAAGTGCTAATAGGTGAAAAATAAATGCTAAAGTTTAGTACTAGTCTATCCAAACAGAAGTGCTAATAGGTGAGATAAACTTTAGCCAAGACTTAAAATCTTTAGCATAGATACGATTGCTAATATATGCTAAAGTTTAGCACTCAACTTTAGCTCCACCAAACAGATCATGCACAGTGGTACCGTACCTTGTTTCTTCACAAATACACTGCAAATATATACATTTAATCTTGTTTTGTTACGAGGTACTATTTAATCCATGCTCAAATTTATTACCCGCGCACCTCAAATTTAATTTAATCTGTGTTCCGCTACTGCCCAAGCGGTGGATGATCATTCACCGCATCAGAGCCTGCAGCTTGGAACGGACACCCACTCATGGCGGAGGAAACTCAGGACGCGCGCGTGCAGCAACCGCGCCTGCTCGCACTCCGGTTTGGTGTAGTGGAAGACGTGCCCCTCGCCCGCGGACTCGTGCAGCTCCACCTCGCCGCGGTAGCCGCTCGCCCTGAAGCTCTCGTAGTACCAGACGCCCCTGTCCCGGAGCGCGTCCTTCTCCGCGACGCAGACGAGCATGCGCTCGGCGGCGAGGCGTGCCGCGCTCCCGCCGGCGGCCTCCGAGAACGGCTTGCACAGCGGGTCGTCGAGCCCCGGCGTGCCGGGGCACACGAACCGCCAGAGCGCCTCGGCCTTCTCCCTCAGCACCCCGGTCGTCGACGACGACGCTTCAGAGTTGAAGTAGGCGTGGATCACCAGGATCCCCCTGATGGGCACGCCGAGGCTGCGCTCGCCGGCGCGCACGGCCATGTTGTGCGCGATGTTGCCGCCGGCGCTGACCCCGGCCAGGAACACGCGCGACAGGTCCCCGTGCTCGGCGAGCCAGGGCTCGGGCTCGTGCCCCTACTCCTCTTCACCCGCCGCGTGGGACGCCACCCACCTGAGGGCCTCCCACGAGTCGTCGTGCGCCGCCGGAAGCGGGTGCTCCGGGGCGAGGCGGTACTCCGGCGAGACGACGAGGGCGCCGGCGTCGGCCGCCAGGCCGTTTATGTACTCGTGCGTGGGCCGGTGCGCCGCTGACCCTATGACGAAGGCGCCGCCGTGGTAGTAGACGATGACGGGGAGCATGCCCTGGCGCCCCGCGGGGAGCGGCGGGACGTAGAGGCGAGCCCAGAGCCCCGAGCGCGGGTCGATGACGACGTCCTTGAACGACATGCCGGTGCGGGCGGCGTCGGTGCCGACGGGGACGGTGTCGGCGGCGCCGAAGCGGACGACGCGGCCGCTCTTGTACTGCCGGATGAAGGGGAAGAAGTCGTGCAGCACCTCGCCGTCCGGGTCCATCGCGCTGGCCGGCCTCTTCGCCTTCCTTTTGCGGACCTGCCAGTAAGCTGAGGTGCTCTGCGCAATGGTGGAGAAGGAGAACGACGGCACTCCCACCCACATGATTGCCGGCGTCCATTGATTTTAGGAAAAAGTCCAAATCACTATCCTGTACTATGAGCAAAGTTTGGATAACCCTCTAAACAAACAAAATTATTGTTTATTTAACCCCTCTGGTTTTGTAATCCGGTGCACTATTCACCTTTTGACCCCACCTTAAACCGGATACTTTGAAGCAATCTTTGAATTATTTTGGCAAAATGTTCTGAACATATCGAAGCAATGTCTGAATGACATTCAACTGGTTCCAGAAATAGCAATGTCTGAATGACTAATAACTTAATCCACTTGGTCTTTACAGAAGCTAGAGATGCTAAGATAACAAAAGGGCTTCTAAAATAACTGATAATTGTTTGATATAGAATTTTTCAAACTAACTATATCAACAAAAACATGTAAAGATCAGCATTTGTTTGTTGGCAGTTGCTTTCTTCTTTGTAAGAGCAGGCTGCTTGGAAGTGGATGCTTTCTTCTTCTTCACTGTAGCTGAAGGTCCTTGGGAACGCATGTCATCTTGAACTCCTCTTGCATTCCTTGACTTCTTTAGTGGCCTACTACTCTCCAAAACCTGCAATGTACAAAGCTTGATCAGTTTTCAGTAAAAAAAATCCTGCACTAAAAAAAGGTCAAGCATTACAGAAAGGTAACTTGCCTCTTTTCCTGCCTCATAAATCCTTCTCTTTGCATTAGATCTAGGCCCACATGTCCTAGTATTGTGACCTTCCTTGCGACATTTCTTACATCTGATTTTTGTTCCTATCCTACTAACCTTTGTGGCTTAAAAACAATGCTGTTATGGCATGAGCACATGGTCTACTAGCCAGCTGCCAGTATCTGCAAGAACATGTTCTCTTCTCTATGCTACTGTGTATCTTTTATCCTTCTGTCTGATCTCAAATCCATTCTTTCCATTCCAAATTCCTGAGCAGTTTTGTGCTAGATCAATGTACTTGTTCATCTTCTTGAGAATGTTTGGACAGATCTTTGATGTCCATCTAGCTGACTTGGCTCTGTTTTGCTGGATCCTGACATAGACTTTGGTCCTGATTCCCTCAAGTATGGAAATGATTGGATGAGCCCTCACTGTAGAGACATAGGTTTAGGGTAAAACACCACACACCCTAATAGGGGGGGGGGGGGTTGACCTCATACATACATACATATGTATATAGCCAATGTGGCTTGGAGTACAAGCAATCATGTATGTATGGAAACTATACACGCATGTTATACATATCTAATACCCGTCCGCACTCGTAGCGTGAGGATCTCAGACGCAAAGACTGGACCTAAAGTTAGTGAACAACTGCATAGGCAGGCCCTTAGTCATGATGTGCGCGAACTGATGTGAAGATGGCACATGGAGAACCCTAACTTGGCCCAAGGCCACCTTCTTGCGGATGAAGTGGATGTCGATCTCGATATGCTTCGTGTGACGATGATGGACGGGGTTGGCTATCATGTACACAGCACTAACGTTGTCACAATAGACAACCATCGCTAAAGAAATCGAGACATGAAGCTCCTAGAGAAGTTGCCGCAACCAGCAACACTCAGCAACCACATGAGCAACGGCGTGATACTCTGCCTCTACACTGGAGCGGGAGACCGTGGTCTGACGCTTGGAAGACAAAGAAATCAGATTGTCGCCGAGGAAGACGCAGTAGCCTGAGGTGGAGCGCCGACTGTATGGACAGCCTGCCCAATCCGCATCGGAGTAAGCAGTGCGTGACTGTACCGAGCCGGTGCCGATGTGCAAACCGGAGGAGAGAGTGCCCTTCACGTAGAGAAGAATCCGCTTGATCAGCGCGAGGTGGGGTTCGCGAGGATCATGCATGAAGAGGCACACCTGCTGAACTGCATATGCCAAATCCGGTCGAGTCGGTGTGAGATACTAAAGAGCACCCGCGAGACTCCTGTACTTAGACTGATCAACAACTGGAGCGTCATCCGTCACAAAGAGCTTGGCCCGAGTGTCAACAGGTGTCGCCGTGGGGTGACACTCGGCCATGCCGGCGCGTCAAAGGAGGTCCATGGCGTACTGGCGCTGAGACAGGAAAAGTGGTGTAGGTGCCCGAGATCCGTCATGGCGAACTCAGAGTGGAGACGCTCGGTGATGCGCTGAAGAAGAGCCGATGACGATGCCATGAGGATGATGTCGTTGACGTAGAGCAGCAGGTAGGCGACACTTGTGCCCTTTTGTAGACAAAGAGAGAGGTGTCTGATGTTGAGGCGACGAACCCAAGCTGTCGAAGGTAGGTGGCGAAACGCTGGTACCATGCTCGGGGGGCCTACTTCAGATCATACAAAGATCTCTGCAATAGGCAGACATGGTCAAGAGCAGCAGGGTCGATGAATCCTGGTAGCTGCTGGCGGTAGACGGTCTCCTTGAGATGACCATGAAGAAAGGCGTTCTTCACGTCCAGCTGATGGATCAGCCAAGAGCGAGAAGTCGCGATGCTGAGGATGGCCCAGATGGTGCCCGTTTTGACAACATGAATGAAGGTCTCGTCGTAGTCGATGTTGTGCTTTGTGACGGGCAAGGGTGCTGTCGGAGAGGAAGTTATGCTTGAAGATCCACTTGGCCATCACAATGTTAGCACCGGGAGGCCGCAGGACGAGTCGCCAAGTGATGTTGTCGATGAGCGCCTAGAACACGCCAGTTGGGGTCGGCCAACCCACTGCGGTAGTTTGCCGACAACGACGAGATGATGGAGGATGTCGCGGACAGGTTCATCGGATGAATCTGACAAAGTGAGCCGGTCTGTGACCGAGTCACAGGCCGGGTGAAGACCGAGGCAGGCACAGCTGGAGGCGCCGGCGCCGGTGCTGGTGGACCGTAGCTGGAGGAGCGGGCGCAGGAGGTGCTGCAGGAGGCGCTGTTGGACCCGTAGCAGCAACATCCTCGTGCGTCGCATGTACACGAGCTGGATGTTGCTGTGGATCGGTGGCAGGGGGACGTCGGCAACAGCAGGGCATTGTCCAGCAGGTTCAGCCGAGGCTGCTGCAGCAGGGCGCTATACAGCAGGTCCAGGCGAGGCTGGTGGGCGCGTGGGGGGTCCACCTGACCCGCCCGGAGGTGAAGACACCGCGGCTGGGGTGCTGTTCAGCGAAGCCGAAGGGCTGAACAACATCGGGCCATGGAAAAGGATCGTAGGATCCTCAGGTGGCTCCCCATCTGGGAGCTGGGGCGACGAATGTGGTCACTCGACGTCGGCAAGCGACGGAGCTTCCACGGGAAGGGGGCGCTGCAGTAGTGCAAGGCATCGGCGCGGCTCGACCATTAAGCAGGAAGTCGAGGCTGGAAGAGGAGAAGGGGGCGTGCAAACTGAAGGGAAAGCACGTCTCGTCGAATACCACATGATGAGAAATAATAATGCGTCGTGTCGATAGGTCAAGGCAGCGATAGCCTTTGTGAGACGTCAGGTAGCCGAGAAAGACACAAGCGGTGGAACATGGCGCGAGTTTGTGAGGTGCCGTGGCAGAGAGGTTCGGATAGCAAAGGTAGCCAAAAATGCGAAGGTGAGCGTAGTCAGGGGCCTTGCGGTACAGCAGCTCATGGGGGATGGCATTCTGGATTGAGGTGCAGGGCCGCCTATTCAGGAGATAGGTGGCGGTGGCGAGGGCCTCGGCCCAGTAGGGTGGAGGCATGTGCGCATGGATGAGGAGGGTGCGGCTGAGAGAGGACATCCGACTTGCGAGCAACAGGAAAAGTCTAGCAATAATGAGTGTAATCATCTAGGATGACTAGATAGTACCGGTAACCAGATATGCTCGCGACAGGAGAAGTCCAAGCGTCACAATGAACAAGCTGAAAAGGAACACTACTCCGTGAACTGGAGTTCGGAAAAGGAAGACGCACATGTTTCCCTAACTAACATGAATGACAAATAGTATGAGCTGTCTTATTACAACTGATAGAGGAATTATTCCGAAGAATGTCTAAAGTTGCGGAGCCGGGATGACCAAGACGATGATGCCAAAGGGTGGACGTGATGGCGAGGCTGGCATGTGGAGCAGTGGAGGTGGCGGCTGGTGGAAGGATGTAGAGGTCGCCATCACTATTGCAGCGAAGCATCACGTGTCTGGTCTGGATATCCTTAACAGAAAAATCAAGGGCGTCAAATTCTATAGAACAATTGTTATCACGGGTAAACTGTCTAACAGAAAGCAGGTTACGGATGAGCGATGGAACAACTAGAACATTGTTAAGGGCAAAATTTGACGTGCTGGTAGGAAGAACGGGATTACCACGGCCCGTGATAGGGATGGAGCGACCATTGCCTACGGTGATGAAAGAATGGGAAGGGGGTAGGCGTGAGAGGAGTATACCATCCGTCGAAGACATGTGACTGGAAGCGCCCAAATCCATCACCCAGCCGGAGTGCTGAAGCGCCATCTGGTTCAGCGCAGATTGATACCATGTGCGACGTGGGGAAGCAGCGGAAGGAAGGCCCAGGATTAGATTGATCCTGGACGACTGATACCATGTAGAGAGGTTTAGGGTAAAACACCACACACCTAATAGGATGGGGGTGTGACCTCATATATATATAGCCAGTATGGCTTGGAGTACAAGCAATACAATTATGTATGTATGGAAACTATACACGCAGGCTATACATATCTAATACTAACATCTACTATCCAATTGTTGAAACTTTCATACATATTGTTATCTGCACTATAACAGTTTGACCCAAGGTTGAACCAAGCTCTGCTCCAATGCTTGGGGTTGGTGTTCATCATGTCCTTGGCACCAGTTGGAGTTAATTGGGCTAGCTTTGCTTTGCAAAAGTTGAAAAATGGCACACTTGACGCCTTTGCACACATCCAAAAGGGTTTCTGAAAGTCATCATCCCTATGCTTCTCTCCAATTGGCATAAATGTGTCTTGTACACATTCTATGCTCAATTTGTGGGAATAATTTTGCATCAGCATTAAGAATACCCTGCATTACCAAAAAGGTGTGATTAGTATATGTACATCAAGTTGTGATATAGCAAATGTGATATAAAATTTTGAAATATTATACCTTTTGTTGGTCAGATATTATAACCCAGTCCTTGCCACCTAATGGAATCTGAAGATCCTTTTGTAAAAGTCCCAAGAACCAAGACCAAGAGTTCTCAGTTTCTTTCTCCACTACTGCCCATGCTATTGGATAAATCTGATTGTTGGCATCCCTTCCTAGAGCACAGATAAGCTCACCATTGCAGGCTCCCTTGAAGAAGCACCCATCAACTCCAATGAGTCTCCTACAACCAGCTAGGAATCCCTTTTTGCAAGCATCAAAGCATACATAAAACCTTTGGAATACAGGGAAGTCATAGTCAGGATCTAAACATACTGCACATGTGCTCCCAGGGTTGCTTCTAAGAATTTCAGCTTGGTAACCAAATATCTTTGCATACTCTCCTTTGCATGACTCATATATCCTTCTCATGACAATAGCTTTTGCTCTCTTTATCTTGGACAGTGACGCATCTGCCCCCATCTCAAGCAACACAATCTCCTTGATATTTTGAAGCTTCCATGATGGATTTCACCTTCTCCATCTTTATCATCTTCAGAAGGAGGGGAGTAAAAGGACAATCTCTTCTCATTCTCTTTTGTAGATGAACTGTAAAATGCTCTGACTTTCTCAATATCCCTTCTAGTCTGATCTTGGACAGTCCTTCCTTGACTCCCTCCCTGAACCTCTCCTTCATCACCTCCATTAAGTCTAAATGTCTCTACATATATTTCAGCCACTCCATCCTCTGATATGCAATCAGACATGTAGAGGCAGGCTTTATCTTCTACAAGCCTCCTCAATCCACAACTCAGCTCATCTCCAGGGAATAACCAGTGGAATTCAACATTATCTTCGACAGTTAGTGCAACATGATCACACAAAAACCCTCTCAGTTCTGGCAAGGATACCTTATCCCTCTCTATGTGTGTGATACCTCAACTCCCCCACCAACATAGTTCAGAACACTGCCATCAAAATCAAATGTTCCCCCAAAATGAAACCTAACAGCAATGAAATCTCGTGGGTCCATGTCCCTGACAGCATTGAGCAATTCATGATATAACAATGTACATCACTAAGAACCAGAGAAAAACCACACAACTTTCAATCTTAAAAATTGCTATAAACCAACTACGACCTGCTAACCGCAACTGGACCAACAATGGCAACCAATTTAATCAAAGATCAATTCCCCCAAGTTGCATCCGGTACAAACCCCAAAAACCGCGGACATTAGCAGAAATCAGACAAAATTAGAGCCTTAATTCATGAACTAATGGGGACGTCTATTACTGGTACTCATTTGGATCCAAAGGTAACCAACTAAAACACCCAATTCCCACCATGATCTAAACCACGTACTTCCAGTTGCTACAACCCTAGCCGCCTAATATACACGATTCATTGCAATCTGTACTGTACCTAGGGAAAAAGGGGATAGGGCGGGATAGGGGGACACACCTGCTTCAAGTAATGGTCGCCGGTCAAGTTGTGTGGCCTGCGATCATCGCCTTGCTCGATCCACCGGGAGGACTAGAGGAAGCGACACGAGGAAGACAGAGACGACGAGGAACACGATGGAGAGTCGCAAGATGACCTGGGCCGACTCAAGGGAGGGGGTTAAGTGGGCTTTGATTCCATCTGCCACGCTAGCATCCCACGTGGCGCTATTAGCCCCAAAACCACACCGTCAGCAAAACCGGATTAAGGTGGGTCAAAAGGTGAAAAATGCACCAGATTATACAAAACCAGAGAGGTTAAGTAAACAGTAATTTTTTTTAGGGGGTTATCCAAACTTTGCTTATAGTACAGGCTAGTGATTTGGAGTTTTTCCTTGATTTTATTAGGCCGAATGCAGAGCAGGTTTCCTACTCCTACCTCTCCCAGTTTCCACTTCCCATTATCAGCAGCATTGAATGATTGGACCAGCTGGCTGTCAACTTTCATCGTCTCACTGACTGGTGTAACATTTACTCTGTTTTTTTTTTCTCCAGCCGAGAACACGCAAAGCTCGCGCATGTTTGGCTCTGTTTAGTCGTTTGTTTGTTGCAAAAATCAGGATTGCGACCTGCAGATTCAGCCAACGTTCTTGGGAAAATGATCGTTCTCTGGGCCAACAGCAATCTGAGAGCAAAAACCAATCCCTTCTCTTGATCCAGTAGCCAGCTGATGGTTCGCGAGGCTGGGGGAGACTTTCACGGCGGCGCTCGTAGTCTAGAACAATCTGTAGAGCCGGGAGTGGGCAAATCTCGATGAGGATCGGAGAGCGGATTCGTTGGCCTAATCAACGTGTGGCAACCAACTCACAGATATCGCGTTTTCTATCATGATTTGAGCGAATGTGTTTCGGTTATAAGCTCGAATGTGCATTAGGATGGTTATAGAGTTGTGATTGATTTCTTCTTCAAAGATTGATTGATTGTATGGACTCCCATTGTGGGCTCGTCTGGTTTTGATGGGCTCCCGAGCGGACACACCTGGTCCGGTGGTGTGTATTTGAAAAGACGGATATTGGAGTCCTCTAAAGAAAATGGCATGCACACTGCAACAGCACCAGCGTCACAATTATCCAATTGTTACATATTCTCTTTGAGAGGAAATCTTACTTTGCCACATGGTATGGCTAGGGGCAGATCTAGCCACCCCCCCTCCCCAATAGAGCCGGTGCATCAATGGAGGAGAGGAGGATTAGAGAAAAAACAGGGAGGAAAGAAGAAAAATTGAAAAGATTGAGGAGGAAGGAGGAGCTCAGCCCCCCAAATATTTTGCTGCATCCACCACTTAGGTATAGCGATGCAACCATTGGGTGGTAATGAATTATGGTCATAATACCCCTTCACAATCCAATTCAGACCTTAATTATTCTAGCTCAAAAATACATAAATTTTATGTTTAATTATTTTTGAATTCGATCCTTAAAATTTATAGGCTAAATCTTTAAGCCCTTTACCACCCTTATGTGTCCCAGGTAGGTATTTTTCCCTTGGAAAATCCCGTATCAAGACCATCCTAAATCAGTACCATTTATCATTAAAAGTTATGATGAAAGTTACTTGCAAGCTGATGGCCCAGCAACCTAGGCCTCATTTGGGTGCCTTACCCGCGCCAGGAGATGATCAACACGATGATTAAGATGAAGCTTGAAGCAAACTAAAAGCTATGGATTAGTTTCTTTTGCGATAAAAAAGGAGGGGGGGGAGGGGGCATCATAGTGGAGTTTTAGTCTTTGGTTCATGATTGGGTTTTAGTCTTTAGTGGGATAAAAAAAATTTGCTAAGACGACGGAGACTTATGGACGGAGGGAGTAATTTGGAACTGCTATAATAACTCTTAGGCCTGGGAACCCTGGGTTTGATTTGTGCGGGTGATCTAGCTTGAATCAGAATAGGTCTTTTAGGCTTTTCTCCTTTCCCGTTCTGGTTGCATCCCGAACATTCTGAATTTACATTCCTTGTTCCCTTCGGCAAAAAACCACAACCTGTTTCATCAAAAATCTAAAACTCCTTCAAACGAGCCTTAAATCTCACCTGACGTGTTCTAGGAGGGCTCAATATGAATTTTGATGTCTTATAAATCTGTTTTAATATTTACTATGTTTTTATGATGGTGTTTAGAAATTAAGGTGCTAGAGACTCACATAACACCTGATTTTTTTTATTAGCACAGAATTAGATCTAATGTGAGCTAAAAGATAATGTTGTATGACTCAAAAATAGTGTTGAAAGCTATACACGGACAAAAAAAGAAAAATGCGTCCCTAGATTGCACTAGCAATTTCACGTGCAGCAGGACCACATCGTCACAGAAGACGCCCAAAAAACGCCTGACTCCGGCCTAGCCACGGCCACCGCCGGCGATGAACTCGGCCACCTTGTCCGTCTCCCGCTCGGCCTTCTCGCTCCTCGGGTTCCCCACGAAGTGCACGTGCACCTCCCCCTCCGTCACGTACGTTTCCACCTCCCCTCGCCACCCGCTCCTCCTCAGCCCCTCCGCGTACGCCGCGGCCCGGTCCCGGAAGTTGTCCCGCCCGGCGATGGTCACCAGCACGCGCTCGCTGGCCATCGCGCGCCACGCGCCCGGCGCCGCCAGCGGGTTCACGTGCGGGTCGTCGATGCCGAACCTGCCGCCGCACACGAGCGCCCACGTCTGCTCGAGGCCGTCGCGCGCCCACCGCTCCCCGGGCTCCGACCCCACCGGCTCCTTGCCCCAGAAGTAGGGGTTCAGGAGCGCCACGCCCGCGATGGCCGCGCCGCCGGGCAGCGGGCGCCCCGCCCCGGCTCGCACCGCCAGGTTGTGGGCGATGTTGGCGCCGGCGCTGTCGCCGGCCAGGAAGATGCGCGCGGCGTCCCCGTGGTCGGCGAGCCAGGGTTCCGGCCCCGACAGGCAGCTGGACACCGTCCACTGGAGCGCCGCCCACGCGTCGTTGTACGCGGCCGGGAGCGGGTGCTCCGGCGCGAGGCGGTAGTTGACGGACACGGCCACGGCGCCCGCCTTGTGGACGAGGATGTTGAGGAACGCGTGGTAGAGCGGCGAGGACGGCGACTCGATCACGAACGCGCCGCCGTGGAAGTAGAGCAGCACGGGCAGCTTCTTCTTCTTCTTCTCGCCGCGCCGGCTCTTGGGTGGCAAGTAGAGCCGCGCGCTGACGCCAGTGTCGGCGCCGAAGGCCACGTCCTTGGACGCGACGCCCGTGAGCGCGTCCACGCCGGGCGGGACGGTTTCCGTGCCGTGGAAGCGGTGGACGCGCCCGCTCTTGTACACGAGCACGAACGGCCGGAAGTCGAACACGACGGCGTCGTCGTCGACGTTCGCGCTGCTGCCGGCGGTAGCCGCGTCGTCTGACTCCCTCAGCTCGTCCGTGCGGACTTCGTCACCAGCGGCGGCGCCGGACGCCGGGGGCGCGTCGGTCACGACCTTGGCATCACCGTCCTCAGTTGCAACGGCAGCGACGTCAGACACAGACACCTGCACCTTATCCCTCGTGACATTGGCGTCGCCGGAGGCCGGGGGCGCGTCGGTCAGGACACTGCCGTCACCATCTTCAGTTGCAACGGCAGAGCTGCCAGAGGCCTGAGCCACCGCGTCCGTCGTGATCGTGACAGTGGCGTTGGCCTCCACGGCGGCAGCGGCGCGGTCCACGATCAGCCGCATCCTGCCGCCGGCGGCCTCTTCGCGGACGGCGATGTCGAGCACCGGCTGCCTGGTGGACAGGTAGAGGAGGGAGGTGAAGAAGAGGAAGGGGAGCACGAGGCTGGCCAGGCACCTGGTGCAGGAACGCGTCCTGGACGCCATCCCCGGCGCCGCGCCGCGAGCGCCACTACCCTGCTGGCTGCCGCTCCTTCCCCAATCCCAGCTGCAGTTCAGCTACTGGCCGTTCAGATTCAGGGTTGCACTGGTGCGGCGAGGTCGGTGGCAATGGTGGATTCGACTGCCGGATAAGGCTTGCGCACAGCGCGCGGACGCCGGGCGCAGCCCGCAAGTCTGCAGTGGGGAGTGAGAGCGAGAGTGCGAGGCAACGGCATGGGCCAGGTGGCACGGTTAGGTGCAGGCGGGAGACAAAGATCATGGTGGGTAGCACGGGGCCGGAAAAGTTTGTGCCGTGTCACGAGTTCGGGGCACTGAGGGGTGGTGGTGTTCGTGTTCGGCGTGGGACGGTGCCGTCTGCTGCAGATTTTTTTTTTCGGCTGGCCAGAAAGGCTGTTTTCGGCTGGCCACGAGCTAGAGACTGCGACTGCGAGCCCATTGTTCGCATCCAAACTACCTTTTTTTTTTCCTTTAGGAAAACATCCACACTACTTAAATGTGGACAGCAGCGCAAGGCCGCAGGCCGCAAGCGGACAAGCGCGGAATAGCCCAAAGGGGCCTCCCAAATTTAAAGCTCATCGCATGGTGCCATGGATGAAGTGATAGGCTTGATGGCTAGCTCATAGTAATGGTATTATGGTAAATCCTCCTCGTTTCTTACGCAAAAAATGTGTACTACTCGTTTCTAATTGTTGATACTTTGATGCTTAACCAAGCGCGCACTAGCCTAGAAAATCATTTCAACCGAGCATATATGTGCGCATGTTTTCGTGCCATTTACATCACATGGGTCCTCCACGATCATCAGGCTTAGGTCCAGTAAAGTTAAAAAAAAAAACAAAAATTAGGCCCAGGTCCGTGCATGGTTCAGCGTGAGTGGGCCGACTGCACAGGACCCTCAAAATTTTGGGGCCCTGCCATACAGTGGGCTTCGACGGTTCAATGTGGGGCTACCGGCGTGTGCCGCGGACGCGTAACAACGAACAACAGCTGCCGCCTCCGGCGTCCCCTCCGTCTTTTGATCCGTGGGGACAAAAAGAACGTGTCGAGGCCTCGAGGGCCTTTCCTTCACTCGGTTGCCGTGCAAGACATTCCCAACAAAAAAACATCTAGCGTGACACTCGGCGCAGCGCTGTGTAGCCGTGTCTCGTGCCGTCGTCACATACCACAACATTAAAATAGCAATTGCTGTTATCGGTACAAATCGAAAATTAGTGTTGAAATGTTAGTCGGTAAAAACTAGCGTCAAACTATAGTCGGTGAACCTGTTTTTTTCCGACTTATCATCCATCGGTATTTGATGTGGTATTTTGGCACCAAGAATCAGTCGCTATATAGGTAAAATTTGAAGCGACCATCGATCGCTATAGCTGTGGGCTAAAAATATAAGATGTAGTAGAATGCTTTACACGCGGAAGGTCAAAACGTCGCGCCAGCCTAACAATAATTTTTCTATCCCATAACGGTGAGAACCCTAGCCCGCCGCCTCCATTCCTCAACCGCATGCGCGCCTAAATCCCAACCATCACCACACCATCGGTCGTCGTTCCCATCTCCACCCCGGCTCTCCAGCACCTCAGGTCCTGGTACTTGATTCTTTCTCCCGTGTTCGATTGCAGTTGAAGTGGTGGTAGTTAATTTCACAACTAGAAACACCCCCTACGTTGCAGTAGTAACACAGGTTGAAAGCGTCTCTACGCAGACATTTAAATATGCTTTTTGACACGATTTCAAGTATGAGTCAAAGTGACACAATATATAAAACGATTTGTAGCAACACATCATTTCTTTTTCAGGGACGGGTTAAAATGTAAACTGCTCCTACAAATGGAAATGTATATTTAGGGGCGGGTGATAGCGTCATCCGCCCTTAGAAATGACCACCATTTTTAGGGGCAGGTGACGGCATCATCGTTCCCTACAAATAGCATTTCTAGAGGCGGGTGACGCAGATGACCACCAAATATTCCCACCGGCTCCGCGTTCAAAAAATAAACGAAGTCCATCTTCTCTTCTCTTTCTCTTCGAACCTTATATTCTCTTCCTCACCCCACGCACCGCAGACCGCACCCTTATCCTTCTTTCTCGATGCACTAGCTCGCGCATGCCTCCCACCTCGCCGCCCCAGATCCCATCTCGCGCTCGCCCTCCCCGGCGAGGCCCATGGCCGCCGCCGCCACCGCCTCGCACCCGACCTCCGCCTCCACTTCCGGCCGTGACGCAGAGCTCCCCAGACTCCAGTCCCCTCCCCTCCGCCGAGCACGCCGGCCAAAATCCAGAGAAACCACCGACAATGGGGGTGCGTTGGGCAGCGGAAAGCGAGCACATGGAGGAGGTGGCCGCGGATCAAGCCAGCGGGTTCTGCCGGCTGGCGAAGGTGGACCGGCACCGCAGCTGCACCTATGGCTGATCGTACTGGCAAGCAAAAGGCTGTGGCGAAGGCTCATTTGCGCTCTCGTGGTCGTGGAAGACCTACTCCATAGGGTACTTCCGCTCATGGTGCTCATCCACACATGAAGCTTGCTTCTGCTCCAGGCACTCACATGTCAAATGCTGGAGAGTCGATAGACTTGAGAGGATCATCCTTCGGATGTAGCCCCCAATTAGGCCAACTGCTTCACAGTTCAACGGGACTCGTCAGGCGGATTACAAAAAGGGCAAGCATGATATATATGCATTGAGATATGATGATCCATCTGAATATGCCAAAGAGCATCAAGGAGATGTTGATTTTGGATGAAATTTCATGTTGATTGGTATTCATCAGTGATTCTTTGCAAGTCTCACCCCACTACCGAGATGAAATCCATCAACTGGGAGTATCTATTTGAAATTGACTTGCCGGTGGTTAGGGAAGTCCAAGATGCTTGTAGAAGGATGCATCTCACATCAATCATGTCCTTCAATTGTGATTGGAATGAGGAGGTTATCGCTCAGTTCTACTCCACTCTCTATGTCAACCGCTCAACTAAAATTTTCCACTGGACTATCCAAGGCGGGCCGTTTTATGTTGAATATGCTTACTTTGCTAGCACTTTTGGATTTTCCAATGCTGATATTACTAGAGAGAGGATACATGAGGAGGAGAATGTGCTTGATGATGGAGAACTTCACTTCATGTATGACAGTGCATATGGTGAGATTAAATTTGGGACAATACATGGTTTGACACCTTATTACAAGTTGCTCAACCAACTCTTTCGCTACACTCTGTGTCCCAAAAGTGGTGACTCGGACAACATTTCAAACATGTCCAAGAACTTGCTTGCAAGAATGGCTCTCAACAAGAATGAGTTCAGTGTTTTTGACTTCATTTGGGAGGAAATCATCATTCGTTCTGTCTCACCGAAGAAAGGTTGTCTCTATACTCCCTATATCTTCGCCATGATTAAAGAAGTGACAAGCGTCAACATCTTGACCGCCAAAGGCCATCAAGTGTACAAACCTAAGAAAGGTCAACTTGAGCGCCTTCTCAAGCTTGGAGCACATGCACCTCGCCGCTCCACTTAAGGACCCTCTCATGGTCCTTCGAGCTCTCATGGTCCTTCAACCTCTCATCATCCTTCAAGTTATCATGGTCCATCTAGCTCTCAAGGTCCTTCGAGCTCCTGTGGTCCTCCTCCTCGTGCCCCAAAGAAGAAAGGCATTCTCAATTTCGTCACAATGCGCAAGAAATCCATAACCATAAGAAGCATGTGGATGAGCAGCTTCTTAAGATTGAGGCAAGGCAAAAGGAAATCATGGCCAGATATGACCTGCCTCACTCACCTCTTCGTGCTCCTATGGATTTTCTTCCTCCACCGACCTTCTACAACCCTTGGGAAGAAATGAGTGGACCTTCCATGATGTTTGGTGCTCCTCAAGTTGATGAGGATGACATTGAAGAAGACTTGGGCGGGCGTGAGGAGTCGGATGAGGACGAAGAAGAGGACATTCCTGCTGCCAACACACCCACCGATGAGGACGAAGATGATGCCAAAGATGATGACGACGACGATGAGTAGTGGCTATGGAAGGGCCTCTCCTTTTTGGTACTTGTTGCCAAAGGGGAGTGAGCTCACCATAGGCTTTTTGGCTGGCTTTATCTCTCTTAGCTTTTAGCTTCGTTGTTGAAACATTGAATTCTTAAAACTCTTGCGCTTGTGGACAAATGAGACTTATATTTGTGTAACATGTGGTGTGCCAAGTGAGATTTTTAAAATTGTAAGACTTAATTGAGTTTTCCTATGCTAGTGTGATCTTAGAACCTTATTACTTTTGTGATGCTCATAACTTTTGACTTGGTGTTTGTTCATTTCCACTTTATTGTTGTGATACATCTTGTCATGTGCATTACATTGATATTTATCACACGTTGCACCCCACGAATGCAATTATATAGAAGAAATCTTTCTTAATATGTGCAAATAGCATTTGAGGCTAGTTTTGTATTTATCTTGATAAATGCACATATCAGGGGGGGTTCAACTATATAATTGAATTCAAAATATTTTACTGAATTTATTGTGAGCCTTAATTGTGTTGTCATCAATCACCAAAAAGGGAGATATTGAAAGTGCATTTGGCCCCCTAAGTGGGTTTTGGTGTTGAGCTAATGAGTTTATCGAGTTTGGGACAGGTTAAAATTCAATAAAATAAAAAAGAGCAAGAAAAGATGCCAAATTTGCTTAAAGGATGGTGTTGGTCTCAAAAGAAGATTCTTACTTATTTTATATTTTGAATTTGAGTTTAGGAAATACCGTACTATTAAGAGGGATGTGAATAGATAGCATGAAGGTGTTAAAGTGCTTACTTGAGATATTACCGTCAAGGAGAGACACAAAATCACACACTTGAGCACCTAGTTTTCTGTCTGTTTCAGTGTGTGTCGGAAGTTCCGACCCAAGGTCGGAAGTTCCGACACTTGTCGGAAGAAGCTGGATTCTTCCGACAAGGGGTCCTCGGCCAGCTGTTTTAAAAGTGTCGGAAGTTCCGACCCTGTGTCGGAAGATCCGACAATCACTTAGCCAGTGCACCAACGGCTAGTTTTTGGGGCTTGGTTATTTATACCCCCTCAGCACCCCCCCTTCACTTGATGCTGACCTAACCCGAGACAAACATCTCCAAGAGCATTTACTACTCCTCCTCAATCCCTCATTGAGCTATTCCTTTAGTTGCTTTAAGCTAGGGCTTGGATGAGAGCAAGATTGAGGTGTGAGACTAAACCATTTGAGTGTGAAGGCAGGCAAGTTCATCTCAAGACCACTTGAAGCATCTTCATCCATTGATTCACGTTTGTTACTCTTGAAGCTTGCTTCTAGACGGTTTGGTGTCGCCCGTGGAGCGTCCTCTCGTGTGTGCGCGCCCCGGGAAGTTTGTATTACCCTATCCTCTGTGGATTTCATAGTAAGTGACTCAATCCTCCTTTGTGGTTGATTGAGTGAGATAAACGGTTAGTGGAAGGCCCGGCTCTTTGTGAGCTCCTCAACGGAGACGTAGCTTCCTTAGTGGAAGTGAAC
Source organism: Panicum miliaceum (assembly GCA_032594955.1). Lineage (NCBI taxonomy): Eukaryota > Viridiplantae > Streptophyta > Magnoliopsida > Poales > Poaceae > Panicum > Panicum miliaceum. Next base: position 6,682,992 of record CM064071.1, read on the forward strand.
TTCGAGAACAAATCTTTTGTGTCTTGTAGTTATTGCATTTATTTAGTTCTCATTGACCTAGAGTTTGTTTTGCACCAATCTACGTACTCGAGTTGTTGTGCTTGCAAAGATCACCTGCAGAAATCTCCTAGCATCATTGTGCAACTTTTGATTCAGCCAGGTTCTGCAGTTTCAAGTTTAATTTTGAATTTCGTATAAGAACTTTAGTTTTGTCGGAAGTTTCAGTCCAGTGTCGGAAGTTCCGAACCGTCGGAACTTCCTACATAGTGTCGGAAGTTCCGACACATTTAGTTCCTGCGAAGAATTTTTCAAGTTTTTCAGGTACGCCTATTCACCCCCCCCCCCCCTCTAGGCATCACCAAGATCATTTCAATGGGCACGCTCGGCCTACAGCGAGATCTGGCGCGGCGGCCTCCAACGAGGGGACGGGAGCAGCGGGTGCACTACGCCATTGTGGCCTCCGGCAAGATCTGGTGCAGCGGCTTCTGACAAGGGGGCTGGAGCAGCGGGCGCGCTCGGCCACGGTGGTCTCCAGCAAGATCTAGCCCCAGCGGCTCCGACCAACGAGGGGTGCGCGGCGTCGACTACCCTTGGCGAGGAGGTGGGCAGCCGCAGGAATGTCCGGCTATGGTGGCCATTGGCAAGGAGGGGTGGCGGCTGGAGGGCCACAGTGCGGCGACGATGACGTGGGTGGCAGGCGTCGCGGCACCATGCCAATTTTTTTTGTTTTTTATTCGATTTGTATGGGCGGGTCATGGGCTCACCCGCCTCTGGAAATCCATTTTCAGGGACGGGCGCGTTACCCGCCCCTGCAAACAGTATTTGTAGTTGCGAGAAGCAGGGGCGGGTACCGCACCCATCGCTACAAATGCAATTTTACTCGTCCCTAAAAATCGTTTCTATAGTAGTGATATTTAACACGCTTTCAATGTTAAGAGATATATAAAGACATTTTTAACACGCTATCAAAATGGTTTCGAAATGATATGGAGTTAGACAAGCTTTTAAACGTTTGTAATATCTAGACACGTCGTAAAGTGTATCACACAATCGTCTATAGCCACCTAAGAATGCTTTTTGACATGATACTAAAAATATATGAAAATAATACAAGGTTGAGTAACATCTAGACACGATGCAAATATATCAAATAACTGCTTACAAGTACCTGAAGGCCTTTTTTGATACCATACTAAAAACATTTCAAAATGATACGAAATTGAACATACGCTTTAAAAGGATACCATCTCTGCTAGTAAACATGACCCACCTTTAGGATAGGTCCCGTTGCCACTTGTTTTGTTATGTTGGTCCCACACATTACAATTTCTTTCTTTTATCTTTTCAACCGAGCCCGACCTCTCATTATACTCACGGGCTTCACCTATTTTTCTTTTGAGCCCAACATTCAGCTAGAATTTTGTAACAATATAAATAGCAAAAGAATAGCAGGAAAAAGAAAAAACATGAAAATAAACCAGATACCCACGCTCCTACGATCAAAATAGATATGTCAGCTTTGAGTTTGGAGAAAGAAATTACAAAGCCTGAAGATTTCGTGTACCAATGCAGTGGTGGAGCTAGAATTTCAAAGTTGGGTATTCACAAAAGGTCCATACCAAAAGCACCACAAGAAATGTTTATAAGTACCGATAATTAACAGTACATGTCGTCCACATCTTATATATCCATGAAATGAAGGGAAATTGCAAAATACTCAAAAGAAATTAAAATGTGGCTTTTACAATGGATTTGAGAAGTTTGCAGACAACATCGTGTCTTTCTTGCTTCTTTATTTGAACCAGCATAACAGCAAGGATTGCGACTAGGATTTTCAGACTGCAGAGGTGTTCGACATACAATCATTTCGACATCCAATCAAGGGAGGTAGGGCCCGTAGTGCTCACAAGACACCAGTTGCGTTGGCTGTTACTGCGTTGCGTCGCCGGCCGCTCCTCCTACGAGCTGCGATGGTCGGAGTGTTGGGCTGCCAACCTACGTGGTTGGCGGCGACCTCCCCGCGCCCTGCTAGCGACAAGCCACAGCCCACGGCGCTGACGCACGAGCTGCCGCCAATTTGCCACGACTCTGTCCGGCGTCCGCCTCCCATCGCTCGGTTGTTGCACGCTGCTAGGGTCCGGGATTTGGAGGATTTTGATTTTGATTTCGCTGATTGGGGAGAATGGGAAGGAGCGATCGAACGAGGGTGTCAAAGGCCGAGGCCGAGTCACCCCTATGGGCAGCATGCAGTGAGACAGAGAGGGGAGGTGGGGTCAGCTGATGGAGCATGGCCTGTGTCTATGGATTTTGGGCCGGCCTGGTGGGAGGAGTGGAGGGAGGGATAGGCCTGACTTCTCTCGGTTGGTCGTTGGGCTGCCTGAGAACTCAAGAAACAAAGATTTAGGCTTCATAAAACCTGTATATATGTATAAGCTTAATGTATAGTTGATTTGTCACGAAAAATGTTGGGTATTCCTCGGAATACGCATGCATCCATGTAGCTCCGCTCCCGCACCAATGGTCTCATGCTGATGTCATTTCATGGCATGCACATGGGCTGCATCCCGCCAAGGTCCGCCGGCCCGCCAACCCTATCTGGCTTCCGGTAGCTAGATAATTACTTGACTTCCAGATGCTTTAAGATCCGTGCACGAGCTAAGACCGTCTGATCCCCTTTCTCTTCTTCCTCCTCTCTCCGTCATGCGCCACCGATGCCTCCCGCACCGCCAAGGAATCGAGTCCGGAGGAGCGAGTGGGAGGTGGAGGGAGCGGGCGGCAGCGAGGTCACCGCCAGTCGGGGTGGTGGTCGAGGTTAGCAGGGTTAGGGTTAGGGTTTCTAGGTGCGGGGCTCCAATGGCCGGCAGTTATAGAGGAGGAGATCGGCGGCGGCGGCGGCCCGGCGGTGATGGCGTTCGTCCGGCGGCGGAGGCGAGGCGGCGCGGGAGCGACGCCAGCCGGGCGGGGCCGGATATCAGGTGGCCGGTGGCCGGCAGCCCAGCCGCTAGGTTAGGAAGGGCAGGGTAGGTGGGCGGTCGGCGCTGTGCTGCAGCGGCTGGCCGGGGCGGTGGCGGAAGTGGTCGGGGTAGAGCTCGCTGGGGAAGACGATGGGGAGAGGAAGATGGGCTGAATGCACCGTCGGTCCTCGAATTTGGCTCTTGGTGTCATTCCGATCCCCAAACTTTCAAAATGCACATTTAGATCCTTAAACTTACTAATTGTATAACGTAAGGTCCAAATCACGGTTGTTTAAGGGTTTAAATCGAAAGTTATATAATTTATTCAAATAAAAAATATATACGCACAAAAATAATTCATGTCGATTTACTTGTACAAATATATTCAAATACAGAAGATATGTATAGAAAAATTGTAAAACAAGAAACTTATATGATGAAATTTGTAAAAGATAGAAAACAAAAAAATAAATTTTGAAGAAAATATTGGCAAAGAAAATATTCGTCATAAAGTTCTGAAAATAAATTTTTGAATTTTATTGAAAATATAAGAGTAGAGTAGAAAATTTTAAAAATAAAATTTGAACATGTAAGCTCCATATAAATTGAACATTTTCACTTTATAACTTAAAAATAATGATTTGAACTTTGTGTGATATGATTAGTAAATTTAAGGATTTAAATATGCATTTTGAAAGTTTGAAAACGTGGATAACACTTCGAGCCAAATTTAAGGATCGGTGGTGTGTTTTACTTGCGGAGCCCCGCCGGCCCACCCGGTCGTTATGCGTGGTACGCGTGCCGGCCCAGCCGGTCGTTACGTGTGGTACGCGTGCCGAGGACAGCAAGTAGCCACGATCAAAGACACGACACACAGCAGCCCCAGCATGTCCCGAAGCAGTCCGCCGTTGCCAGCCCCGCTTGGTCCGGTAAACCTATACGGCTTCCGGTAGTTTTTTTTTATTACGTGGCTTCTGGTGCTGGAGATCCGTGCAAACAATTATATACGTCGGATTATCCTCTCCATCACTTGCCCAGCTGCCCTGCCCGGTAAATATTGATATAGATTTTGGTAAATGTTGAATCTATTTTCCAGGATGTTGATGTAATTCGTAAAAAATGTTGAATGTAGTATATTTTAAAATATTAATATATGTATTTGTGAAAAATGTTGAATCTACTATTTTTACATATTGATGTATTTTTTTAAAAAAATGTTGAATTTAGTCTTTTGAATTGTTAAATTCAGATGCCTAATTTCGATCTAATAGGCTTAATGGACTTTAAAACTATAATGTTTAACCAGCTTCCAGCGCCAAACGTATGCTGGCAAAAGCACGCTCAAGGCACAGCGGTGTCGGCAGCGGCCGGGCCCACTAGCCAGCGGCGCAAGGCGCGGGACTGGTCACGTTGGACCCCACATGCACGATGAAAAAACATCACGGGAAGAAAACTTCAAACAAGTCCATCGCTCCAAATGAGATGATTTTAGTTTTCAAAAAATGAGATGATTTTGAATCCAGAGTTCTGTTCCATGATACCCGTACTTTGACATTTCAATTTAATACAACCTTGATTCCACATGCTTGACTACGTGAACAAACCTTGATTCAAGTTTGCATCGGGATCAGCCGTGCAATCAAGCACGAGCCATGAAAGCCACCACACGATCCATCAGCTCCTCGGCGGCCGCCGTCCCCGGCTGCCGGAGGTGGAAGACGTGGTCCTCCCCCGGGGTGTCCTCCAGCTCGGCCTCGCCGCGCCACCCGCTGGCCAGCAGCGCCGCGTGGTACGCTCGCCCCTTCGGCGCCAGGAAGTCCTCCCCCGCCACGGCCACCAGCACGCGCGCGACCGGCAGCAGCGCCAGCGGCGGCGCCCCCGCGGACGTCGGGGACAGCCGCGGGTCGTCCATCCGGGCGTCGGGATTCCCGGTCATGAACCGCCACTCGCGGCGGATGCGCTCCTCCAGCTCGGGCCCCATGGCGCCCGACGCGTCCCAGAAGTAGGGGTGCACCAGCAGCACGCCCCGGATCGCCGGGCGCCCCTCGGCGGCGGCGCGCATGGCGACGTTGTGCGCGATGTTGGCGCCCGCGCTGTCCCCGGCCAGGAACACGCGTGAGGGGTCCCCGTGCTCGGCCAGCCACGGTTCCGGCTCCGAGCCCCCGGACGGCGCGGAGCCGCAGGCGGCGGCGACGGCCCACGCGAGCGCCGCCCACGAGTCATCGTAGGCCGCGGGGAGCCGGTGCTCCGGCACGCGGCGGTAGTCCACGGACACCGCGACGGCGCCGGCGCGCGCGGCGAGGGCGTTGAGGTAGCGGTGGTACGGGACGGAGTCGGCCGACTCGACCATGAAGCCGCCGCCGTGGAAGTACACGACGATGGGCAGCTTGGCGCCGGCGCCGGCCGCTGGCGGCAGGTACAGGCGGACGGAGACGCTGGTGGCGGGGTCGATGGTGACGTCCTTGGAGGCCACGCCGGTGGCAGCATCGTGGGGGGAGGCCGGGACCGTGTCGTTGTCGATGAGGCGCTCGACGCGGCCGCTCTTGTAGAGGCGGATGAACGGCAGGAGCTCGATGGCGACCTCGTCGGCGGCAGCGTCGTGGGAAGCCATCCGGTTGCTGTCTGCCTGTCTGTGAGGACTTGGTGACCAGAGATGGCTTCCACGGAGAAATGCCGTGTCCTTTCTGGCCTCTCAAGTTTTATAACTGAAGAGTGCGCGGTGTGCTTCAACTTCAGAAAATTACAGTAGCCTAGTTGTAGTCTGCAGAACATGCATCCTACAACTACGACATTGAAGTACTGAAAGTCAGAGCTGCTACCTGCTAGTAGTTGGACCTAGTAATGGATCAAAAACAATATCCAAATCAAAGGAATCCAAGGAAAATCCAAATATAAGAAGTCCACATCCAGTCTAGTCCAACTTAAAGGGAAGAAAATCCGATCCAATCCAATCCACTTGCTAAAAGTTCAAGGTGCATTCAGTTATCCAGTTAACTAACACCACTAACAAACGTCCGAATCAAATGTGAGAAAACCCATTCATTTTTTTTCCTCTTTTGGAAGGAGAACATCTCTGCTTTTATTAAAGTAAATTAGATTACAAAAGGATTGGGCTGGGGACAACGAATCATGAACAAATTCTCTGTAAATTCATGGAAATGAATAATGAACACATGATGCTGTAAATTCAGTTCTTCGGAAAACGCAACTTCGAAAGCTTGTCAGAATGTCAGGTGTTTGAAGTTTGAACAACCATTTGAACGTGATGTACAAATCTCACAAATGAGCGCGTTTCTTTGATTTCTTTGGCAGTAATGAACGAATGATCTCCAATTTCGTAGCATGCCACTTGCATGGGTAGTAGAAGTTAAATCGAGATTATCAATGATTCTAATGTACTTGTCCGTTCTGTGAGTTTTCATTTTCTCAACCATGAGTTTTCATTTTTCACAACCTCCCCCGCTTTCAGGCCAAATATTGTGATGTCATCGCCAAGGGTCGTCAGATTCAGCGCAGGCTGCACAATCCGGAGCCTACGAAAAGCTGGAAGCGATGGAGGGGAACGCGAAGCCGATCAGAGATTGGATACACCTGATGCACCTCTGAGCGGCGCGTTCCCGGTCGTGGGAGCCCGGTGCAGAGGTTACTTTGGCTCTTCTTGAAAGCAGAGTAGGAGGCCATGGCGGCGAGGAAGATGAAGAAGAGAGCAACAAGACTGAAGACCTAGAGGAAGGAGACTTGGGTAGAAATCAGGAATGATTTAAGAGCCTAGCAAAGCCTGTCAGGCGTTGATCAGACCAGTGAACTGTATGTAAAGAATATTTTGCTTCAAATCAGTTTGTAATCAGGCTGCGCCATTGTGTTATACTTCTTATACTTTTTTTTAATACTTCTTATACTGGTATTATAGTAGAGAAACTTCAGAGTTCTATCGCAATAATTATACTGTAAAACAGCACATCATGTCGCACCAAATTGAGGTTGGACATGGATCCTCTGTGGTACGTCACCTGCAGTTAGATCACTGACATGCGGGTCTGACCCCACACGTCAGTGACAGAGAAGTACTACAGAGGAATCCCATCCGTTGTGGTCGGTACATTCTTTGTGGCTTGCTCCAATTTTGGAAACGCAAATCGAATTTCAGACGAAACTATCAATAGATTTAAGAGGACAAATAGGTTCAGATTTAATAACCAAGGATAAACACACAATCGCAATGTTCAATTTCAGGAAACCACGAGAACAGACAACATCGACAGATCATCGTGCCCATAAAAAAAAAAGAAGAAAAAATCAAACAGGACGAGCAGGGAAAGGTTGCACGCTGCAACTTCGCAGCAAGGCTGAACCATCGAAATTTCAGATTCAGGCAACGTAAAACACAAATTTGCAAAGGATGAGCATCGAAAAAAAAAGAAATAATCCACAAGAACACGAGCAGGAAGCACAGATAGATGCCTTTTGATCTTCTGCTTAAGATGCTTTAAATCTTCCCTGTATTTTACATCTTTCCTCTCAAACTCTTTAAACTGATCCTTGCAGGCCTTCATGTTATTCGCAAGGTCCTAAAGACACAAAAGAACAAACAAAATAGAGGCACCTTCTGGTAGGAAATAACATGTTTTTCAAACCTTCAAATACCACTTGCCTTTTGACATGTTAATTATAAATAGACTCCATTTCTCTTTAAGTTTGAGAGCTCTGTTGAATCTTCTCCATGATTATAACTAGTATGCATATTCAGAGGCAAACTATCAACAAGTTTAAATTTCACCAGGGATAAACAAAATCAGATTTAACCAATGATAAACAAATTCAGATTTAACCAAGGATAAACACTCAATTTCGCAATCCATCAGAGCTGCAGGAAACCCACAAGAACAGCCGAACAGGCAACATGCATAGATTCCAGTAACTAGCTAGGCATGTCATTTGCCTCGAAATTCATGACAGATCATCATCACCCATCCAAGAAACTCAGCAGGAGGATTAGGGAAAGGTTGCAAGCTGCAACTTTGCAGCAAGTCTGAACCATCAACAAGTTCAGATTTAGCCAACGCCAAACACAAATTCGCAAAGGATGAGCAATGCAATAATCCACAAGAACACAAGAACAGGAAGCACAAATAGATGCCGATCGGTAACTGCAGATACCATTTCCATCAGAAGTTCATAACAAGGTCATCAGTGACCATCACCATCCAAGAAACTAAACTCTGCAGGACGAACAGAAAGGTAAACAGGGCCGCCTCAGACATCAGGCACGAGACAACACCACCACCAAAAAGAAAGGTCTCCCTCTCGTTCGCAACATCTCTCCATCAGTAATGACTGCTCCACTAAACTAGTACTAGTGCACTGCAACTACGATATCGACTGCAACTATGAGACTTGAGACCTGGACGGACCGATTCGATCCCCACCCCTACTCGACCTTGATCTGGAACACGTCCTTGCGCTCCTCGGCCTTGATCTTGGGAACGGTCACCTTGAGCACGCCGTTGTTCATCTCCGCCTTGATCTGGTCCATCTTGAAGGCCTCTGCGGGGAGCTGGAAGCGGCGGGTGTACCGCGCCGGGCCCTTGCGGTCCTCGGGGTCCTTGTCGCCCTCGCCCTTGATCACCAGGATGTTCTTCTCCGCGGACACCTTGACGTGCTCCTTCCCCAGCCCCGGCATCGCCACCTTCAGCTGCACCGCGTCGTCGTCCTCCTTCGACACCCACCACCCGTGCCCGGAGAGGCCGGTCCCGGACGCCGCACCGCCGTGCTCCGTCAGCGCCAGCAGCTCGAGCAGCTTGGACGGCTCGCCTAAGAGGTCCAGGGCGCCTGCAGGAAGAACCCCCAAATCATCAGTACTCGCCACTCGGTCTCACTTCGCCGGGTTAGAGCAAACAAGCGGAAGGGACGGGCCAACACGAGGCGGTACGGTACCTGTGGAGAAGCGCTTGGGGACGGAGAGGTCGAGCGCGAGGCGTCCGTCGACGGTGTCCTTGCCGCTGGGCTTCTCGGAGGTGTCGTCGTCGCCGCCGCCCTTGGTGTTGAGGAGGCGGAGGGCGGAGGCGACGGGCTTCTCGAACGCGGACGGCGCGGCGGGGAGCTCCTTGAGGTGGTTGGCCAGCGGGGCCCCGTTGACGACGGCGGCGGAAGCCATGGATGGATCTCCCTCCCTCTCTCTCTTCGCTCCCCTCCTCTCTCTTGTGGGATTGGGGTTTTGGATTTGGATTCTAGCGGAGCGCGCTGCGAGGAGTGCCTTGACAGCGACGGAAATGGGTGCGGAGGTTTAAAAGCTGGAGATTTCTTGGGGGAGGGGATGGCCAAGGGGCATCGACGGTTCCAGTGCGCCGGGCCCCCTGCTTTGCCATTCGTGCGTTCTCGCGAGGGGTAACGGCCCCGGGCCATATGCCTTGGCCGCTACTCTGGTGGACACCCCCGAGTTTCCTGGCGGAGGGGATGATGGCAAGGACACGCCCACGCCGCTGGGCCGCTCCAGTGGAGGACATGCTCCGCCGATTGGGGACGCTAGTGAGTCGCTGAAATGTGGGGCCACCCACTGCATTCTCGGTGGGCCTCCCAAGAGCCAAGGCCCAAGGCATATTGGACACCGGATTCGTGCACACACTCTGCGCGAGTGCGCGTCACACACACCCCGTCTGCGGTAGACACTTTACTCAGTTTTCAGTACAATAGCTGCGAATCCTGTGATCACGATTGGTCTTTTTTTTTTCTGAAATGTGATCACGATTGGTTGATGCGCACACATTGCAAGACATCTCCGGCAAACTATGCCTAAGGTGTGTGTGAGACAAAGGTGTGTACCCATGGCACGTGGGACCCAATGCAAACAAGTGAGGATCCACAGAGAGAGTTAAGTTTCAAAAAAATAGAGTAGAGTTGTGATAGAGAACCAAACACCCACCTAAGAAATTGTGGTATAGCAAGTTCTGGGTACCATCCAAAACACAAAAAAAGCACCTAAGGTACTGTTAAATAATTAGATGAACTCGATTTTAAGAAAATGGCTTCCCATGTTTACCTTTCCCCCCTTTCAAATTACACAAGACATGAAAACCTCCATGATCGACCAGCTCGTGGCAGCGAAAGCAGTTACAGAATATTGCTATCCGATTTAGGGGAAATAAAGTATGGGGCAGAGAAACAAGAGAATTTACTTAACTCGTGTAATTTCTTGAGTAAGCCGCCAGCATGCTGCATAACCCAAATATCTACCACCCAGCTCAGACTAACTTCAGCTATCAAGTAGACTAACCTAAATACTAGTAGTACTAAAGAATGAAATGAAAAAAAAATGGTTTTCTGAGCTCGCGAAAAATGTATGGGATTCAGTTGGGGAGACTGGAAATGAGCTCCTGTGGCCACTAGGCAGGCAGCTCATGCACTGATAACACCAGACATCCATGGCACAACGACAGGGGCAGTCGGATGAGAATCTCTGTATGGCTCAGAGTACCGGTCTTTGAAGTTTAATTTAGGGTGGTCAGCCTGAAAAACAAACCAATACAGGCGAAATTATTAGTCAGGTAGAACAAGGTTCATTCTCATAATAACGTACATATGAACAGGATATCACTATTTTAATGACTGAATAAGATCAAACATAAAAAAATGAAGCTTCATTTGTAAGGAAGATTGGAAGAGTTCAACAAGAACAGCATCTCACTATTAAGTAACAAAAGAGATTTTATCCAGTAATAAAGGACCTTAATCAAAATTCTTCACATGATCAAAACAGAAATCATAAATATTATAATTTCAGACCGTCATGCACAAACATTTCATCACCATGTATAAAATGGAAAGAGAATCAACTTCTGTGTTGTATGCATACTGTAAGTATCCTCTAACGTGCAACTAGTTGTGTCATATAGATATTTCAATACTAACTATAAGATTGAAGGAGTGTGTTTTATCAAGTAAAAGAAAAAACTGAACACCAGGCCACCATAATCGTGCAGGTTGTACTTGCAGTGCCTACTCTTTCCACTGCCCAAGACCGTGATAACCAACTTAGAGGCAGTCATTATGCTTTAAGATGTATACGTGACTGTAGATATGCCCAGTAACCAGGGGTGGAGGCAGGGCTGGTGCTGCAGACAGACCATTACCAACAAACACCTGCCAGTAACTACAGCTTCATGTGTCCTAGCATTGTTAATAAAACATAAACCAATACCTTTACATCATATATGCAAAAAACATAACACAACTTGGAATTGACATTCCAGGAAACAGGACAATTTGGTTAATGCTAAACTAACATTAACAACTGTGTGCAGAGACTAGACTTAGGCCCATTGTTTTAATAGTTAAATACTAAAATGTACATAGAGGTGACAAGAGGAAATACCTGTTTCAACCAGCATTCTTGATGTTTGTGTTCATATTTGTCTGGCGAGTAGCATCCAAACTCAGATGGACAGTAAACCCAAATATTGCACTTCAAAGCTCCTGGCTTAGCCCTCTTAGCCTGATCTATACAAGCTTGACAACAATCTGCAGCATTTTCTTTGTGGTGTGTTAAGCCCCATCTAACAGCGGTGCCACCATAATCAGTATGCAGTTCAGCATTGCATTCAGGGGGCAAAGGTGGACCAGGTACTATCTCTTCTTCTGCAACATTAGCACCAATCAAGAACCATTATTCAAATGCCTCTTGGAGCAATGGAAAAGTTATCGCACAATTTGGTAACCATTTGTGATCCATAAGACATAATCAACAACGCTAGCAACATGAACAGTGTAAAGGAAATAACCTTCTTGTTCATTCTCTGGCTTGTCATCATGTTCAATATGATAGACAGTGGTAGGTATCCAAAGACCAATATCCTCCAATAGCATTCGCCAATTAAAATCCAAGGCTCGCTTTAACATTCCTAAATTTCACATCATAGGGCATTACAGATGATAAAAGAAAACACCTAAAACGAGTATAAATATGTTATCATACTATCATAGTAATTTCAAGCAAGCTCACATACTTGATTCATCACTGGAGAGGCCAAAATTTGATAAATTCTGAGTAGATGAACTTCTGATATACTTAAGCTTCTCAACACGCCATGATTCCATAGCTTCTGGTATATAATAGAAAAATGGAAAGAAAAGGTTCAATTTTAGTTAGTAAATATATAAAATAAATCATCAACACTACATATATTTGATCTTGCAATTAATAAGTAAGCAGGGCATAGTTTTACAGATTAAATGCACAAGTGCACAACCAGTAAACAATTTCAGATTTTTCTAATGTTCTAATCGATAAAGCGTTATCTCTTTTTTTTAATAAAAAGGTCTCACCTATAACCCTAAAAAGGAACTAAGCGCGAAATCATATGACAGCAGTATTAGCTAAGTTTCCTAAACTACCAGTATCTCATGGAACTACCGTGTCACTATTTTCTCAACACGAGGTGAGTTCATATCTTACAATAAACCCCTTTTAGAAAAAGAAAGGAAATTGCACTTTGGCTTGTCCTGTTGACTACTTGAATGCATGCCAATCAATTAGGTTTGAGATATCAAACAACACTTATAGAAAAAAATCCAGTGAGGACAAGAAGACACATAAAAGAAGGAACACATCAATAGCATTTCCATGAAATGATGAAAAAGTAATCAGGCGAGGTAAGCTGAAAGAACCCAGAAGATAGCTTTTGGCCCAACCTTTCGAAAGGGTACCACAGAAATGGTATGACAAAAGTATGAATGCAATCCACACTGTTTTGTGTTAAATTACTGAAACAAGTAGAAGGGAAATCAAGAAACGTGAAAATTGTAGAAGTAAAGAAAGGACCTATATTATGTTCTTTATCAAATAATAAACACAATGATCAACTCTAAGATTCATCTTAATGCATCTTTCAGAACCAAGAGCTAGTAGATGTGAGCCTAACAAAGCTCCAGATTAGTTAATGGCACAATTGGCCAGACGCAATTAGGTTCGGTCAACCAAAGCAACATGACCCCCAAACCATAGAGCAGCACGACATTCCAACCGCGGTACTAAAAGGGTAGTGCAGCCATCCAGATGCACCGAGCAATAATTCCAATTTGGTAGCAAGTCAACTAAATAAGACCGAACTACAAGTAGTACCAAATCAAACAACAGCAAAAAAAATACAGACCTCGTTGTTCAGTGGTATTGCGATTCTCCCCCAAATCACGCAGCCTCTGCAAAATCTCACGCGAAACTTTCTGCTTCAGCTCGAGCGGCAGCTCCTTCCGCCTCTTCTCTTCCCTCGCAAATGCCTTGCGCAGCTTCTTCACCTTCGCGCACACCCAAACCAAAAGGCTTCAGATCACCACTACAACAGAACACCTGAACAAACTGAACCCCAGGCATAAAAGCTCGGCTGCAGAACAGGCCATACCGCTTCAATGAGCTCGGCGGGCTCGGCGGCGCGGCGAATCCGGATCGACTCCTCCACCCACCTCACCTGCTCCCTGGAATACTTCGCCTCCTCGCCTGAAACCACAGGCACGAACCCAACCGCCTGATTAATTTGATCGAAAGTTCGAAACGACCAGAAGAGCCAACAGTGAGCTGAGGAAACGTGGCGTACGCTTGGTTGCAGAGGCGAAGGTGCCGGGCGCGTAGAGCGCGCGGGCCACGAGCAGCGCGGCGGCGAGGTTGCCCAGGCAGACGGCGACGGCGACGCGCCGGCAGGTGCACCACCTCGCCGCGGCGGCCGTGCGGCCACGGAGCGCCGGCGCCGGCGCCAGGCCCCTCACCATGGCTCCGCAGCCATGCTGGAGCGGCGCCGCAGAGGCCGGGTGAGCTCCGCGCCCGCGCTAGGGTTCCGCGCGCCGGAGTCCCCCGCCTTCGAGCGAGGAGCTGTAGCCACACTGCGGCAGGGAGCCACGGAAGCAGCGCGCGCTCACGGGAGGAATGTGCTCGATGACTGCGTGCGCGTGTCGCCGCAGGCGCCGGCGCCTTTTGGGGCCCGGGAGGCGTCTTGGACGGTACCTTGACCGGGAGGGGAGGGGAGCCGGTGACCCGACTCGCTAGACCTGCTCGCCGACGGGTGGGTCCGATAGGAAACTGAGCTGCGGGACCCACGGATCTTCGTGGCTACCGGACTCACGGAGTGGAGGCGCTGGCCCACACGATAGGTTACGGACTTACGGTTCGTAGGATGATGGGGATTAACCAGAAGAGGCCGCGTGTTTAGAACTGCAGGTTGGTGGGATTAGTCGTTGTTTAGCGTAGGATCTGCGGTTGACTAGCACGTACAAGAGAGAATCTGGCATGCTGGAATGTCTTACGGTAGAATCGTTTAGATGGTAGTAGTCTAATGATTAGTAGCATAGTTGTTACTGCGTCAGAAGCCATTTTCTTATGAAGCTATACCTCCTCATGGCCCATGCACAATCTAGTACTCTGCAATTTCGGATGTCAGAGGAAGTGGGTTCTTCACTGGGGAAGAAGATCATGGAGAGGTATCAGCTAAGCAAGGTTTGAATTATTATAGTTAAATCATTGTGCATGAAAAGCATGCCGGCGAAGTGTGGAAGCGACAACGCTCTTTAGCTGGGGAAAACGCAGTCCTCCGGCCGACCGCGTCCTGATTTCTAATTCCAAGCCAAGCACTTTGTGGGAAAAACTCAGTCATGGAGAAGTTACCACCCATCCCCTTTTCTTTCTTCTTTTTTCTCTCTCGAGATCAGCTCCAAACAATTCATAGCTTTTCTTTTGTGGGAGCAGATAGAGAAATACGTTGGCCCATGTATGTATCCCTTCGGTTATCCCACAGGCCGAGTTCTGGCCCGCTTTCCCGCATGCACAGCAGTCGGCGACAGGCAACTTTCATCCCGTTTTAGCCCACCTAGCACGGCCTCGTTTGCCAACGCAGTAGCAGACAACAGACACAATCATACAAAGGAGCATGAACGCCGTACAGAATTTGCCCTTTGCTGGAACATAACCAAAGCCGTTCAGATAAAAAACAAACCTTCAGTGCCATGGCCCCCATCTCGTCGATCGCAAGGGTGCAAGGCGGATGCGCGCCGAGCCTTACGGAACGGACGGTCTGACCGAGTTTCTTGAGATGCCAAACAGGTCGCAGATCGGCAGGTCGAATGTTTCTGGACAGAGAAATTGAGAACGCCTAGTGCTGCGTTTCCCCTCCAGAGTGTAAATTCGATGCTTTTGACACTTGATTTCTGGCTATCTGTTTCTTGTCAGTAGTGGAAAGCCCAGAATGTGCAAATTCATCCTGGGACCTGGGTTGCCACCAGCAACACATGGAGCAGCTCGACGCCCAGGCTTGAGCGATCAGCTCTGTGGAAAAGGAAGGGGACAGACATAACACACACACTTCAAACAAAACATAATTCAATCCTGGCAAATTACTCAAACCGCACTTTAGGATGCGCAAATTGCCCGAGTAGTTCAGCTGGTTAACTTGCACTCGACATGCTAAATCAGAGTGTGAAGCCAACCTGTGTGACTGTATAATATGTGCCGTTGACATATTAACATAGCTGATCTAGCATCAATGCAATCCTGAGCCAGTACACGAAGCACACCGTACAACTCAAACACCATAGCAGCTTAACAGAAGCAGGATGGAAGTAAATGACCTTCGGGCGATCTGAAACATGAACAAGTTTAAAGTCTCAAAAAACGTGTCTCGAGGTAGCAACAATTTCAGCCAGCTCGCTGCAAATCCGGTGCGGCATTTCCACAAACACGTCGCACGCGCTGCCACGGATTGCGAGTCCGCTGGCGGCAGAACGCACGCGAAGCCCTCACGGCTGAGCAGACAAAGACATCATCATGGAACAAGAAGGCGGGGGGCGAAGGGTTCTGGGGGGGGGGGGGGGGGCGGTGGGGGAGGGGCGGGCAAGGGACCTACTGGTCCTCCGCCGCGGCGGTGGCCGGGGCGGGGTGTGCGGCGAAGATGCGGCGGAGGTGGGACGCGAGGGCGCCGGACGCGTCGGCGTCGGCTTCGCGGCGGAGCGCGTCCTGGAGGCCGCGCATGCGGAGGGAGAGGTCTTCGCGCTCGCGGCGGAGGTCGGCGGCGTCGTCGGCGAGGTCGCGGAGGCGGTGCTTCTGGCCCAGGGACCGCAGGCTCATCATGAAGACGCCCGCCATCAGGAACAGCTGCACGAACCCGTCCTTCCGCTTTCTCGCGTTCGCCAGCAGCCCCAGCGGGCGCCGGCCCCCGAAGCCGTCGCCGCTGACGTCCGCCATCTTCGCCTCCGGGGATGGACTCCGGACTCCGATGGGCTTTGGGGAGTCGTGGCGCCGTAGGTGGGGAGAAGAGGGCTCGGAATGGATTCTTTTAGTTTTGGGGTGCTGTATGCATATTTGCTTCGTTCTCGGCCACCGGGCTTACTGGGCCGGGAAGATGCCCCATTTCTGGGCCTCGTGGCCTATGGGCTGTACAATGGCCTTTTGGACGTTGTAAAAAACGCTAAACCCATCTCTCTCACGCGAACAGCTAAACACAATGACGGTTGCTCAAAAAAAAAAAGTTGAAACATAGACACTAGACATTCTTTCTTATAGAGAAGGTGCTCCCATGAATCGCCTAGGCTCCTGTGTTCTCCCCCACGAAGAGCCACGCAAAGGTCTTCTCATCTCGCATTCCTGAACCGTGCCGCAGCTGCAGGCGGGGCCGCACGAGGTTGTAGCCCAGTCGTCGCTCAATGCGACAAGGATCAGTCGAACACGCAGACTCGCACAGCGGCAGAGCACAGAATCGTGTCGCTAATAAGCGATGGGTGAGCCCAGGCACAGCGAACCTTCAACTGTTGAGCTGCATGGTCGGCGGACAAGTTAGAAAACAAACTTTGTAGCGGCAAGGCTTGGATGTCGTATACATGCACGTCGATGTGGCTCTCTCGTCTCTCCAATCACAGATTCATAGCCGCATGCATAAGGGTGAACGAGACGTAGGGGAGGATCTAGGGGCGTCGCCCTCGCCCATGTGTGATCCTATCTAGAGACCTAGGGAGCCGGGCCCTCTTCCTAAGCCGCCGGCTCTACAACAACGGACACGAGCCAGCCGCACCGGGCGAGCTGGGAGATCGATCCTGCCAGGCGCCGTAACTTGCAGCGGCAGGGAGCATGTCCTTCGTGTTCCCTGTCCTCTATTTCCGCCCCTACTGCCTTTGGCCTCTTCCTCCCAGTCCCAGCACACGCGCTGCCCTTGGCACCGTACCTGCTCGATCAGTTGCTCTGCTCATCCATTGCATCTTCCGTGCTCGCAGCTCTCGACTCCTCTCTTCCTTCTCCAATCAGTTCCCGACCCGAGGGCAGCTTCAACATTGATTAAGTACCTTTCATCTTCGCCTGGAACCCCTGCTCCAATCACGGCCCCGGTTCGTCGGATAACACTGGCCGGCGCTTATCCGCGTTTACCGAAGCTTAATTTAGTGGGCTCCAGACGGGAACCTTTATTTATTTGTCTCACGTGTGACATCAGAAAACTGATCAGAAGCACGGACCGTCACATGCTAATGGTTTTCTCTTTCAGAAGTACTACTGCCAATCTGCAGCTGTCAGGCAGGATAACTATTCTTGGATTGGATCCAGCCAATGCCTGCTTGAAACATGATGTGTTCTGCTCAGCTAGCTTGACGTCATTTGATCCCATGGAGCAGGAGCATGCAGAGAGGACGAAGATAAATGTTTTGTTAATGCAGCCGGTAGATGACATGCGTTCTACCTTATCCTAGAGGGTTATCTTTGTTGTAGGCTGGCTATCTAGCATCTTCCTCAAGGACTGGATCAACGTCAACCCATGATTATCCATTGTTCGTCGGTACAGCTAGCTGCATAAGCAGCTGCAGCTGCACAACTAACCCTATAGGCCCACATCTCAGCCTCTAGCTGGAGCCTTGCTTGCTCCCTCGGCAACTGCAGCCGCACCTAGCGCAGCAGCAGCAGCAACCTGAACCAAAATGAGAATTTTTGAACGAACTTGGTAGATCCTCCGATCCGGGAAATTAAAGGAAAAATATCGAGAAAGACAGCGACAAGGAACTTTTCCCCCTCACAAAGTCACAGTGGCGGTACACCGTCAGTCGACGGCGAGAGGCACCATCTTCGTCAACCTCCGCGCGTGCGGCGCATGGAAGTTTCTTCGGGGCAAAAGTCGCTTGGAATTTGGCTCCGGAACAAGTATCGATCACGAGCAATGCCCGATGATTACAAGAAGCTCGCCCCGCCCAGATTTGTTTGCATTGGTCGATGATTTGGCCATCCAGGCGACTACGAGCGAGGACCATCACGGGCACGTACGGTCACGTGCACGCATGCACGTCGCGTTGCCCGGCAGTCCGCTAGGCCAAGGGAGGCCACGTACGCACGCAGGCAGCGTTCGATCACCGACGCCGCATGGTTGATGATGATTGGTGGCGCGGCGCGCGCGCCTCTCCTCGGGTACCCTCCTCCCGCCGCGGCGGGTGTCGAGGGGCGTCCGCATGCATGCGCTCCACTTGGCCGCGGCGGCCGGAGTTAACTGCATGCAACAAGCTCCAACTAACCGGTTAGGACGTCGGTTCAATAGTTCACGGGTCCAACCGTTACGAACCGGTTGAACCACCGGTTCAAAAGTTTTAAAAATTTTAGACCGTTAAACTGAACCGGCCAAGGATACTTTAAACCGGTCATATATATATATATATATATATATATATATATATATATATATATATATATATATATATATATATATATATATATATATATATATATATACACATAAATAATTGTTTGTCAGTAAATATTGAATAATGCACAGTTGATCATAAGAAAAAAAACTCATAAATAACATAATTATATAACCAAATTGGTCGCATTCAAGGTTCAACATGTCAAGCACAAATTCAAATAACAAGTTAACAACAGGAGCCTTACAGAATTACAGCTTATAGAAGTACAGGACAGCACAGATCACACAAGCTCACGAGAAAAGCTAAAAGTTCACAACTCAATAACATAAGCTCAATAACATAAGGTGAAGTTCACAACTCAATAACTAGTAAAATGGCACCCAATCATATTCAGTTTCTGGTAAATCATTATGAGCACTTGTTTCGGGATCTTCATCCAACATCATATTCAGATCATCAAGTGCATTTTTATGTCCAGGGGCCATAACTTCACCTTCTTCCATGGCATCAGCCTAAGCCTCATCTAAATTTAGCACTAAATCTGAAAAATAAAAAACGGTTAGATGCTAGCATTGGCAAATATATATGTTGAAATTGTCTTGATTTTACAAGAGTACTTGACAAGTTAACATTATCATCACTGCATTGTATACTTAAAGCAGCCAATTCACTTCGGAACTCATTCAGCTCTTCCGAGTTGAGGCGAGGTGGGTTATCTTCTAAAATCCATGCTTCATTTCCCTTCTGAATTTCGTCCAAACTGATTGGGTCATAATTTCTAGTAGTTGTTTTGGACCTAATGCAGAAAATTTTGAATATAGGCATGTATTATTTCTGGAAATGAACTGAACAGCAAGGTAACAAGCAAAATAAAGGGTACCTTTGATGTAGTCTCAAGTTGCAATGAACATACACAGTATCATTTAGCCTTTGATGCTCAAGTCTGTTTCTCCTTTTGGAGTGCACATGCTCAAACATGCTCCAATTCCTCTCACATCCAGAAGCACTACAAGTTTGACTTAAAACACGCAAGGCTAGCTTTTGTAAATTTGGTGCACTGCACCCATATGTTTGCCACCACTCATCTATGTGAAAAAAATTAAATTACAACTTGCTGGAATTTAATGGGAAAGATAACAATATAACACAAGGAGACTCACCAGCAAGCATGTGTTGTCGATCATTTTTAGCGGTTGAACGCCCAAAGTCACCTTCTCCCATTCTGAAAATTCTCATCTCTCTTGTTAAAGAACTTCGAAGAGCAACATCTTTCCCAGCATATTTCTCAATCACATCAAGAACTCCAGAAGTAGTGAAATTGTACTTCTCTCTAAGCTCATCATTATACTGGTTGTTAGGATTAAATCAAAATCCAGCAGCATGAAGATTCTTATCAAAGTGTTTATCCCACCTTGCATCTATGTACTCTAAAAAAGGTCTAACTAACTCTCTCTTTCTCTGAAACTCTTCACAATTTCATCTCTTGAAGCATGGAAGGCTGCAATTTCATCTCTTGAAGCATGGAAGGCTGCAAATAGATAACCCATGGCAGGTCGCTCATCGTTGTCCACAATTCTCAACACCCGAACAACTGATTCTGATAATTGACAAATAATAGCACAATCTTTCCAAAAGGATTGATCTAGCACAGCTTTCGTAAACCTTTTCCCTTATTTTTCCTTACTATATGCAGAAGTTGTCCACTCTTTGGAGATAACCATTGCATGAAGATCAGCCTTATGCTTGTATATGCTTTGCAATGCAACAAAATTAGTAGCAAAACGAGTTTGTGCTGGACGAAGAATCTCATGACCTTTAGTGAATTTCGTCATCAAATATAATGGATAGCAGTGGTTGTAGATATATTTTGTAATAGATGATGCATGGGCCACAGTAGTCTTCACTAAATTTTCCTTGCCAAAATTAGACAGTATTAAATTCAAACAATGGGCGGCACAAGGGGACCAATAAATTGACGGAAACTCATCTTCTAACCTTCTACCAGCAGCAACCATGTTTGAGGCATTATCAGTGACAAAATGAACAACATGTTCAGGACCAACAAAATTGACTACATCTTTAAATAATCTGAACAAGTAATCTGCAGTTTTGGAAGCTTCTGTGGCATCAAATGACTTGAGAAAGACCATACCTTTGGAATAGTAGACCAAAAAGTTGATGAGTGTCCTTCTCTTCCTATCAGTCCATCCATCAGCCATATTGGTGCAACCAGTTTCCCTCCAGGTTTTGCAGAATCCATCAACAAAGTTTCTAGTTTCCTGAACACATTTTGCAAGGAATGGACCACACAACTGATTAAAATTTGGCCCCTTGTATCCAGAACCATATGCACACACAGCATCAAGCATTGGTTGATAAAACAATGAGTTACTTGCATTAAATGGAATAGATGCATCAATAAATCATTTTGTCACACACAAATCAATCTTCAACTTCACTTCTTCTCCTTGAAGCACACTCTTTATTGTAGGTTGATCTCCTGGGTTGGTTCTGAGCTTGAAGTACTTGCCAATACTAGGAGTAGTAGGACCTCTTTTTCTCCCTCTATTTGGTGCAGCTGCAACACGATGCGTTGGGGCAGTACCAGCATTGGAGACCTCACATGATGCTGCTTCTTCTTCTACTTCTATCGGTTCTGAACCATTTGGGTGCCCTTCCACATAGTCCTCCTGTGCCTTCTTTTTCTTAGCATTCCAATCTGAGATATTTTGATACATTATATGCTGAACCTCAGGGTTAACGCTTCTACCTTCAGCCACATTTCCAGGCCATTTAGCTAAATGTTCCTTAAAATGATGGATACCTCCTCCTTTAAATTCCATGTTACAGTACATGCACTTGATCTTCTTTTTTCCATCTTCAATATATTGTGTACAATATACCCATGCTGGATCAGTTTTTCTTCTTGTATTTGCTACTGTTTCTGCCTCTGGAACACTAGGCGTTGAACTTGGGGTAATGTTAACTGTAGTTGCCGTTTTTGAAGAATCCACTGCGAAGGTAAACCCATAATGAGCAAAACAGCAAAGTATATCCGTTTAATATCCTACCCATTAGCCTACTGAGTTGCATGCAAGTTTCTCTGATTAATCTGTGAACTCTCAACTCAAGTCTTAATGCACACTATACAAATTGAATCAAGAAAGTACCGTTGGCCATGTTCTGTTAGCTTTGTTTTCTTGTGGAGCGAGATGCCGATGGAGCCGTGGAGGGGTGAAGCAGTGGAGCACTCACAGTCACTGGAGCTTGGAGCGTTGTGCTGCCCCCGGCCGCCGGATCGCGCAGACTGCCGAGGCGCCGAGAAGGCGAGAACAGGCCGCACCGCTGCAAACCTGCAGGGGACGGGGCGACGCCGGGTTCATGGCTTCAGGCCATCGATGAGTTGCAGGCAAAGAATGAGCAGGGGATGAGATGGAGCGCTGCCTCTTACCGTCTTACGAAGAACAGGTAGGCCAGCACGGGATCGACGCCTCAACGTTGACGGTTGTCGTTGCTCTCTTCACCACCAGCAAAGTTGTTGCGCCGCCGCCGCCCGCCGCCCTTTGCTTCTTGCAGATGCGCTGTCGCTTACGGCTGTTGAAACAATTCCCTCCCAGCCTAGTTGCTCGTAACCCTAAATGTGAGAAAAATTCAACCTTTCCTGGTTGGATAAGGCTCCACTCAATCGACAGAGGGGCAAAACTGGTAAAAGATGAACCGTTCCAGTTCGTATGGAACCTGCCGGTTCACCGGTTTCATATAAAACCGGCCGGTTCAACCGGTTTTACCGGTTCGATAGCACGGACGGTCTTTTAAGTGAACCGGACCGTTGTAGTCTCTGGTTCGCGGTTTTTTTTGATCCGACCGGTGGTCCGGTCCGGTTGGCGACGACGCGACCCGCTCGTGCATGCCTGCCTGCCTGCCCATGCAGCCAGCCACGCACGCGCCTGCCCGGGCAGCGGGCAACGGCCAGTGTACCCGCCGGGCGGCTAGCGCAGCGAGCGCGCGGCAGACCCGTGGCGACACGTACGTACGCGCGCATGCGGGGCGGTTGTACGTGTGCGTGATCAATGCGCGGATCCTTCTGATGCAGAGGCCGGTACGTACGTGCAGGCTGGCCGGCCGGCGGCGTCGCCGTCGACGCGCGGCCGCGTGCACATCGGCCCGACCGGCTTTGGGCAACAAGACGTGAGAGTACTTGCAGGTTCACGGTTAGTATATGCTTGGTTACTGCGGTAGGGTAATTAACTAGCTGGTCCTATAAAAAAATAGCTGGGTGAGTACAGCCACGGCTGATGGTGGGCCGCAGGGCAGAAAGAAATCACTGCGAGCAATTTGATGAGTGGGCTCGCACGTGCACGCTGCTCGTAATAACGTCGCAGCGGGAAGGCACGGAAACGAAACGGCCAGCGCGAGGCCGCACGGTTGCGACGGTGCACGCACGTGGCGACATTTACTCCCGACCCATGCGTGAGCCATGTCACCACGTACGCCGCGCGCGCACGCCCATGCCGCCACCACGCTCGCCCGGCCCGCCTGACACACCGATCGAGCTTTGAATTCGAAATCCGGAAGCCCCAACCGTCCGATCCCGCAATCATGACGTCCTGCCTCGCCGGAAACGTCACGGAACGGAGAGAGAGAGAGAGAGCGGCCCTGCGCCGTGCCGTTGCCCCAACGGCCGCGGCGGGCCCCTCCGGTCGGGTAACGGCGCGCGGGGCTCGGGCGCGCACCCATAGCCGTCGGATCCGGATCTGACCTCTGACCGGCCCCTCGCCCGTTATTCCTACGACTACGCGGTCAGCCAGCACCGGAGGCGGCCGCCTCCCCGTGGGCCGTGGCTGGGAAGATAAAAAGGAGGGTGTCCCGTGCCGTGCGTGCGCGAGGGGAAGGGAACTTGGGAAGGAAGGGAGCAGCAGGCAAGCGTCCAAACTCTCGAAAGCACAGCCGCGCCTTCGCTTCCCTTTGGTTCGCCCCTGATGGGGAAGTACATGAGGAAGCGCGCGGGGCGGGCGCCGGCCGCGGAGCTCGCGCCGGTGGTGGCCGGCGTCCGGACGCGGTCCCGCTCGTCCGCGGCCTCACTCGCCGGTGCCGCCGCGGCGGCGGCACCGGCGCCCAAGAGGCCGAGGAAGCAGGCGGCAGCGCGCGCGGAGGTGGGGGCTGGCTGTGGCAACGGCGGCTGCGCGTCGTCGGCGGAGGCAGGGTGCTACCTGCAGCTGCGGAGCAGGAGGCTGTTCATGGCCGCCGCGGCCGAGGCGCGGTGCCCGGTGCCGGCGGAGGAGAAGGCGGCGGCCGCGGTCGCCGAGATCTCGTCGAGGTGCTCCAGCACGGCGTCGTCGGTGGACGTCGTCGTCGTGGCGGCGGCTTGGGAGAGGACCGGTGGCGCAGCCGAGGTGGGCCGGGGGCGGGAACCCTAGCTAGCTACTAGAATTCGCAATTGTTCAAGCTGCTCTTGCCTGCTTCTGGCGCTGAATTATGCGTTCTCATCGTGGTCACTTCGACTTGGTACAGGCACGCGAGGACCGCGACGTGGAGAGCGCCATCAGCGACTCGGCCGGGTGCGACCGCGAGAGGTGAGTTCGCCGGAATTCTGCTTGAGGTACGAGCTACGAGCTGTGAGCTGGTGCCACGAATTTCCTCACGGTTTTCTTCTGAATTGTCGCAATTCAGTAGGGAGGCGACGCCGTCGAGCCGGCCGCCGGTGGATCTCAGCGATGAGGAGTCGAATCAGGCCCAGGCGGCGGACGAGCGCAAGCACCACCACCGGGGGCCTTCTTCGGCCGCTGCGACAACCGCGGTGGCTTGCAGAGCTAGGACGCCACCGGCCGCGGAAGAGATCGAGGAGTTCTTCGCGGCCGCGGAGAAGGCCGTGGCTGAGCGCTTCGCAGCCAAGTAAGTGCAGGAAGGAATTCACATTCCGTCGGTCGTCGTCGCCGTCGTCAAGACTCAGGACACTAGGACCGCCGAGGTCGCTAACTCCGGGCTCTCCTCCTCCTCCACCACCGCAGGTACAACTTCGACGTCGCCCGCGGCCTGCCGCTCAACGCCGGCGGCCGGTTCGAGTGGACCACGGTGGCCAGCGGCTGATCGATAACGTACACGCCATCCGGAAAAGAAAAAAGAGCGAAAAGCGGGTCGGGAGCCGAAAAAGCGGCGGCGGCACAGAAAGCGAGAGACCCCGCCGCGCGCAGTGGGACGAAACGGAAGAGATCGGACGCCGCTGGCTCCAAAGAGGAAACAGTGCAGAGGACACAGCCGAGCAGAGCGACACCAGCAAAAGACGAGCATTTCCGCGTGGGCACTGGGCCGCAGCCGGGTAGCGTCAGCTCCTGTCTAGTAGTCTATCTCCATCCGACTTGGATTCTGCTATTCAAAATTCTTCGTATTTCCAGCCGCTGGGATTTCTGCAGAGCCCGTTGCGATACTGTTGCTGGCGTGTTAAGTGTAGCTCCTGTTCCTGTTTCCGGTTGGTGTCATCGGGACAGACGGCATTCAATGTACAGTACTGCGGCTGCAGCTGCAGCTGCGACAGTTAACCACCGCCACCTCTGAATTGTTTTTGCTGACAGCACCTCACACGGTCTCCTGTTCCATTCGTACCAACTCCTGTTGCCTCTCAGTCGTCGCTCGTCAGCATCGTCTTCGATTCTTCACCCTTCAGCTCGTGTCCTGACTTCTCTCGAGCTCTCTCACACGTACAGATCTCCGTCGCTTGGCTCGCCAGCGATGTGATGAAGCTGCTGCTAGATCTGCGCGCGGTGTCACCGCCTGCTTCTTCATTCTTCTCTGATCCATGGGCCATGGCGCGCCGTGGAGAGAAGGTTAGGTGAGGGCCGGCCGGGCCGATCCATGGACCTGCCGCCGCCGACGCGCGCCCGAGCAATGGAAGCTGCCATCCCCCGGCCCCTGGTCCCTGCAGCGTGCATGTGCGGGGGTTGGAGAAGGAGAAGGGATTAAATTAAGGCGGAAGGCGCAGTCTTTCTAATAAAATTAAGGCTTAACCAAAGTTGAATACATATGACTGGTTTACTTTGACCGGTGTATCCGATGATTGTTGGTTCTCCTGGCTGGGCTTCCCGCTGAGATTTGCACCGTAGGAGGCCTTGTTTTGTACGGAGTGCAGAGACGCTTTATTTCCGGCTTTCGTTCGTGTCGTTGTTCACTGTGCTCGCTTAATCTGCTCCCTTCTGGATCTATCTACTAATGTTACTACAGTTCGTGACTTGGGCTTCTTCGGCCCACTACCGTTTGGCTGCACACGTGGTCCATCATCAGATCCTAAAACGCTGATGCGCGACCGCGCGCTAGCTGCTAAGCTAGCTGCAGACAAGAAGCGACGGCGAAAGCCCGGCGTGTCTTGGGTACTTCAGTTGCGTACCGCACGATCGGTTGGAGGCAGAAGGAGACTGCGTGCTTCGGGTGGCGTGTCAGCGTGCGCGAGGGACGGGGAGCACGGGCATCTCGTGGCTCCCCTAGTTGGTGCGAGGCCCGAGCCGGGATCCGTGGAACCAGAGGGGGGTCGCACGTGGAGCGGCGTAGGAGGATCAGAGGACTGTGTGGATCGTGCAACAGAGGATGCGCATGAGGCGGTTCGAGTAAAAAACCGTAAGCACCTGACGGCGGCGGCGGCGGCGGCAACTCGGCCTGGGGAAAGTTTGCGCCGGCCGGCGAGGAGGCAGGCGGCGAGGATCCCGAGGGCGCTGAACTGAACATTCCCGCTGCCGCGGCGCCGCGAGCTAGACGGCGAGAGCCGCGTGCGAGGCTGGTTTTCAGCGCCCCGAGGGCGAGCGTGCGGTGCGCTGAAACTGTGGCTCTTGCCGGGGCCAGCTATCCATGCATCCTCGGCCCGGCCGTGCGGAAATGATTCCTCCTCCCCTTGTCCCGGCGCACGAGCTCCCTCCGTCCCGCGTAATCCGCCGCCCGCCGCGGCCGGTGGTGGAGTGCACTCCTCCACCCACCGTGATTTTTCTTCTCAGGCTGACTTGACTTCTCCAGGACCGTGCTGCTCTCGGATGAATCTGAGCTCCTGGTTTCTGCAAAAATAAAGAGAGAGAGAGAGAGTTCACGTCCATAAAGGCACTTCTTCTTTTTTTTTGGCGGGGCCATGAAGGCACTTCGAGAACGGCACAAAAGGGCCATTTTTCATCTGCATAAAAATTCAGACGACGAGGTTGCCCAACTGTTCGATGCTACGGGCCCGGCCCAGTTAACAACCAGGCGAGTCAAATCAGAGGCGGCTTTGAGGCTTATGGGCTCTCGATATAATGGACCTATCTATTGATCCGTACACGCAGTACGCCTGAATTCTCACTGAAACTCTCGAGGTTGCAGCAGACTCGGAACCTTTGCAAAGCTGGAAGTGATCGAGCCTCAGGGCTCAGGCGATTAAACACGAGTAAGTAGGTTTAAAACTTGTAATACACTCGCCAAAAAGAAAAAAAAACACTTTTAGTACAGGGAAAGGTACGTGAAGCTAGCGTTTCCCTCAGGCCTCAGGAGTTCAGAGAGCCAAGTGCAGGGCGCAGCGCGAGAAGCCGAAAACGAAAGAGAAACAACGCGACGAGCTGCGGAGATAAGCCTCAGGGAGCGTGCCGAACTTCAGATGCTCTGCCAGGCACTTCCTTCCTATACATGCCCCCAGGTCGTTGTACCTCGCAAACAGACGAATGCTAGAGGAACTCCGAGTTGGCACGCACGGGCCCTCCCCCGAGTGCTCTGTAAAACAACCAACCGTGCCCCCGAACCCGAAGCGTAAAAAGGTGAAGGCGACGCGCACACTGCCGGCGTCACCGGCCTCCGATCGCTAACCAAACGGCAATGGTTGCACAGGTGACACTGAGCTCAGGCCGTTCTGTTTCGAGCTGGTGTCAGCAATGGATCCAGGACCTGTGTATGAACGGGTTTCTGGCGCGAGTCTTGCGGTGCGATCTTGAACCACGTACGGCACGGCATTTTTTGCTTAAACTTTTTTTCATGTGTTTGTACGTCATGTGTATTAGGCCAGCCTCGATATGATGTCATATGATGTCGTGGGAGTTTCATTCTCAATTAATGACATGCCATATAGGCAAAAATGATGATATGATAAATAATTTATGAGAAAAGAGAAGAATAGAGTTTTATGATGACGAAACTTGGTATACACAGTTACCAGGAGCCATCAAACTAGATGAAACTCTATTGAGAGGATTTGAGTTTCATCTATTGATCACATGGCATATTTGTTCACAACACCAATCAACAATTAAATATGACAGCCTATCTATGAAACTGTGCATTGTTAAGCTGATGTGACAGTCTTGGTACGTGGGAGGACTGACCTATTAATGTTCGCACTCCGTCGCTCGAATTGTTAAGCATACTGGGACACGTGTGGCATTTGCTTCGCGGCTTACGCCTAAAGGATTGGCGTGAATTCAGAAGCAAGCACGCACCGCATGGACAGGAGCTGAATAATGGCGTTGCATATGCGTGTGGAATTTCCCAAAGCTGACGCGCGACCAGCTTTGGTCGATAACTCGCACGAAGAACGGACCAGGAAATACTTGGATATGGTCCGCAATGTATCTGCACGTGCGGTCACGATAACAACTTCGGAGCAGGGTTTGAGGTTTATAAGAGAACGCCAAGTCGAAGAGGTGACAAGTCCATCTATATTAGTACGTAGCAATTCCGTCCCCTTACTTTCGATTTTCTGCATGGACTTCGATTTCGTCGTGGTTACCTCGTACCGACTCTTTAGATTTTTCTTTTGAAAGAAGCAATCGATAGTTTCCAGGTTGCACAAAATCAAGAAAAAAGCTATTTTTATCCTTCCAATTATCACGCTGTTCGGCTGGCCACTCGATGCCTGCCAGCAGCCGATCGGCAGCTGCAGCCAGCAAGCAGGCAGCAGCCGCGTCCAGCGTGTATCAACCGAACAGCGTGTATACATTCATACATACGAGGGACAACGCGATCTATATATGCTTATTTTACGCTCGTAAGAAAATTTTACACACATTCATCTTCTCGAAAAATAAAATCAACTAGTTGTAGAAAAGGTAAACGGTCAAACTTGGCTGAATCATATCCACGTGACTGGGCACCGTTACGTACTTGTGTTTATCCCCTTATTCAAAACAAAACCTATGTTTATCCTAACACTACACTAGCGCCCCCGCAGGTTAGCGTTGACCACCGGGCGCCCAAATTAAGAACGCAAAATTTTCCCCTCGCATGGCGCACAAGCAAACCTCCGAAAAGCCGATCGATATAAATCCCACCGAGTAAAAACAAATACGGAAAATAAAAATCGGCGACGAACCAGACGCCGAAGCGAGCAAGCGACCCACCCCGTTCCCATCCCCGTCTCCTCCTTCCCCTCTCCAACCTCCCCTCCATCGCCACCAGAAGGGGAGTGGGACAGCGCAGACCCTCGCTCCGATCCCCCTCTCCTCGGCGGAAGTAGCAGAGCGGGCGCTGCGGCGGGCGGGCGGAGGCCATGTGGCCCGGCTGCGGCGGGCGGTTCTACTGGGCGCCGGGATCGGCGCCGCCGGGGCAGGCGAGGGGCGTCGCGGTGGTCTTCGCGTGGGTGTGGAGCGACGAGGCGCAGCTGCGGCCGTTCGTCGAGCTCTACGCCTCGCTCGGGTGGCGCTGCCTCGTCTGCCACCCCGACCTCGTCGCGCTGTGAGTGCCGCCGCTCCCCCTCTCGCGCGCACTTCCTTCGCTTCCGCTAGTGGGTTCGATGCGGCCGCGCCGTGACTCGTTTGGACTTGCGGAGGCGCCCTGTTGTAAGCTCTATAGCATCGATCGTGGGCTGTCCGTGCGGTTATATCTGCGCTTAGGTCTGATTTCAGAGATCGCTTGCTAGTTTGTGTCCGCTGAATTCGTGAGGCAGGACGATTTAGGTTTAGCCGTTTATGACAATTTGCGGGGAGCGGATTGGCTGGGCATGGCACCTACTTGAGCTGTGTTCGAGTTTGGTCACTCCCTTCTGAATGGTTCATCACTGGATGTTCATTATCCTAGTATTAGGGTGGATGTATCTGTGCAATTTCTACTCTATCATGGCTTGTATAGGAGTCATGTATGTTAGTTAGATTTCCTGTTTGGAGTTCTATTAGGCTAGGATGTTTTAGTTAGGTTAGTGATATAGGATGGTAAAATGCTTTGATTCTGGTAACTAGGGGTTCGTTTGGAAGCTGGTCCCAAACGTCCAAGCCAAAGCGTCAGCTGCGGCCAAACTTTGGCAGCTGATTCGGCCGCCCACGATTTGGCCGTCCAGGGGCATCAAAATGCACTACAGGAGTCGGGCCGAACCAAATTGGGGCCATCAGCCAAACACAGCTGTTGCCCACAGTCAAAGGCCAAATTTTGACCGGGCCACTTGGGGCCAGCATCCAAACGCCCCCTAGATAGCTTCAAGGTTGGTGTTTTAATTAGGTTAGTGATTATGCGATGGTAAAATGCTTTGATTGTGATAACTAGATAGCTTCAAGAGTTCAAGGTTGGCATAATTGTCAGGGACCATTTTTAAGAAGTAAAACGATTTACATCCATACAGAATTTATCTTTCCTTTGGTTAAGTTTTAGGTTTTTGTTGAGCTTCAACCAAGTCCTTAGCAGTGATCCAACGTGTTCCTTATGCATCTTTCATCTTATCCTTTGACAATATACGTCTGGATTTAATATGTAGTGAATCCATCCGAATGTTTTGTTGCTTGAACAACGTGCAGCTGGAAGCTTTGTAGTTTTTTTAGCCAGTTTAAACACAGGGGAACAAGTTTTATTGAAGAGCGCTAGCATGCTAATTGTCAAATCTGATAAGCATTGAAGTTACTGAGACTATATTTGCATCATTTTGTTCACTAGCAGTGCTGGACACTTATTCATCAGGGCTTTTTTTAGCAATAATACATTGGATAGGGCGCTTTTTCATGTCTTAGTAAAGTTGCTTTCTTTGCACCTTGCTTCTAGTCTTATACATACATGTTGGAGTGTAATATTTCAGTGGGGTTGTGTGCACGTTTGGGTCCCTTTATAAATCTGGTTATGGTACTGTACTAATTCCTTTCTTCTTCCAGATATCTCTCTGAGAAAGCAACATCACTGGCGACTGGTGTCATTAATGAGCTGGTTAAGGTAAGTGTTTTATTCTCTTCCTTATCATTGTGCTCACAAATACCACGCTATACATGAAGTGGACAAATGTCTGTTCTAGTGTGAAGTCACTGCATATTTTTTGGGTTTTTTAGCCAGTAACAGTAGTGTACTATGCCTTTTTCTGCATTCACACTGTTGTGTTATGCACTTGGCAATGCCTCTTTTAACTCCTAGTTGTAATTTGACTCAACTATTGCTTACACAGAAAATTTTATAGGGTGCCGAAACCCCTAGAATGTAAACTTGTTATAATTTACATGTATGATTCTTATCTTATTATGTTACATTGCTTTGTACTATCCTTCAATGCTTCCATCTCTGGCTCTAGGTGACCTTACCGCTGACTGAGAACTGAACTGCTTGCATGTTTTCTTTGATATACTTCTGATATTGCTGGAAGATTGTTTAAGTTATTGGGAAACGGGAGTCCTGAATTCATAAAATCCTCATTCTACTTGATTGCTTTTCCACTAGGTAATTTTTCCCCAAAATAACGTGGAATACTGGTGTTTCAGGAACTGAAAGTAAAGCCTTTGCCAACTGTTCTTGCTTCCTTTTCTGGTGGCTCTAAGGGATGCATGTACAAGGTTATTCAGGTGCATGCGTTATAGCTAAACTTTTTAATGGTTTGATTGTAACCGCTGTTTTCAAATACAATCATTCGACACCATCTGTCCTTTTTAGGAAACCGAAAAATCGTTTCTGACCGTTGAATTGACTGAACTTCTTGGACCTTTCAGTTACTAGATGGAAGATGCGAAGGAGATGCAACCATGGTATGCTATGCCTTTATTCTCCTTTCCTTGAATTCTACATGCATTTATTAAGGAATGAATCAATCACAGCCTGTGATTGATTCATTCCTTAATAACATTTCTATCAATTACAAGTACGCAAGGATATTGGAAGCTGTGAAGAAATTGTACTTGAATTGCTTTCAAGACTTGTGTGGAAACTAATGTGTGTCAACTGTCATACGGATTAGGTACTACTAGGTGATATTTTATTCCAGTTGTGTGTTGTGGCAGTTTATCATTTGTTTGAATATGTTGAATGCTTGATTCATCCTTCATCAGTTATACTGATACCCTTCCATAAATGCTCTCTCTATACCTTTTGGTTTGTGTCTTCAACTTGTATGTACTGTTGTGTTCATGATTTGCGTCAGCATTAAGTATCGATTTTGCACCATCATCGTTGTATTTCTCAGTTTTCATCGTGAACCTGTCTTGAGATAAAATATTCAGTCTCTATGTTTGACTCGTCGTTTCAGTTTAAAATAGTTTCATTTATATCTAATATATGTGTGGTTCAACATTTTGTGGACACTAGCTGTTTGGATTTTGGGCCACTGCTCAGGATTCTTGGCTAAAATGAGTTTCTTGGCATAAAATTTTCATGGTGCAGAAGGACTACCGGTTAGTGAGAAACTGCATCTGTGGGCAAATTTATGACTCTAGCCCTGTAGATTTTGCCAGCGATGTCGGCACCCAGTTTCTCCAAAAGCCTGCTGTTGGAGATTCATCTCAGTCATCTATATTACGTTCCTGGATGGCAAAGGCTCTGGCATCTGGCATGGATACTCTCTTCCCAAGCAGAATTGAGGCTCAGCGTGCAGAGTACTGGCACACACTATACTCATCAGCAGTAAGTTAGGTTTTATCTGTGATATTTGGCATATACCATTTCAGCATTCATATGATATTCTTGTTTACTGTTTATGCAGGGATTGGGTCCTGTTCTTATATTTTGCTCAGAAGATGATAATCTCGCTCCAAGCCATGTTATATGTGGTTTTGCGAGGCGTCTGATTGAACTAGGCACAGATGTTAAACTTATGAAATGGAGTGATTCCCAACATGTTGGTATGTTTTTGTCTCATCTCCACTGTTGTTGATAAAGAGCTCAGGATACAAGTATGTTATTTGTAACTTGAAATTTGAACCAATGCAGCTTCTTCCAGAACCTGTCATTATTCCCACATATTATATCCTCAGTACATCTAATTGAGACAAATACAAGTCACATATTTACCACATGCATGAACAATTAACACTTGAACTTAATGATTTATTTCTACTCAATTTTGTTATAATGTCGACTTCAACCATATGTCCACAGACCTGGATTGGGGAGGTTATCGATACGAGAGAATGGTAGAGGAGAATGAATGATTCCTTACTAATTTCTTGGGACACGCAGAATATTTAATGTGGAAGTTTACTCATATATGTCAAGGAAAGGGCAAATGGGAGGGAGATTTGCATGCATGCCTTGTGGCTCTACACATTAATGGTTGCATTATAATCCTAGGGCGCAACATTGTAAATAATCTGAGGTCAACTCGGAGCCTCAACTTCTCTGCTGTGAGACATATCAAATTGATTTTCCTGATTACTTGCAGGTCATTATAATTCACATGAAGCTGAATACAGGACAGCTGTAAATGATATGCTGAAGAAAGCTCTCATTACCTTCTGCCACCGAAGCCAGCTGTATGACTCAAATATGGCTGGTGATAAGGAATACAAGATAGCGCACTCAGTCTGCAGTCTACACAATGCGGCAGCCAATTCAAATGAGAGCTTAAGAAGGGTTGCTAACAGTCCTAGTGATCACTTCTTCCTGCCAAGTTCAAAGGATCATGATGAATCTAGCGAACCAGGTTCTCTGATTGAGGAGCAGAGGCGCCAATTGTCCCATCCACCCAGCATGGAGCCTAAAGGAGTCCTTGGCCAGATCCTGTTTGATGTTTGTGTTCCGAAGAATGTTGAAGGATGGGACATCAAGCCGA
Organism: Panicum miliaceum; assembly: GCA_032594955.1. NCBI lineage: Eukaryota > Viridiplantae > Streptophyta > Magnoliopsida > Poales > Poaceae > Panicum > Panicum miliaceum. The sequence goes on from CM064071.1 coordinate 6,716,529, forward strand.
CAGTATCCCCAAATGGAAGGCCAACATTTGCTTCAGCCAGGCAACTTGGTCCTTTCAATCCCATCAAGTACTTCAGACGTTCAAGACTATAGTTTGTTGCAGGAGTTGAGAATTTTGTGTATATAACGGAGGCAAGGTGTGTCTAATGACAACTCTGAGCAAGATTTCACCTATGTAAGTTTCCCTTGAATTGTTTCTATTTTTTTTTTGCACCACTTGGTGAGAGGAATGTACATATGCTTTGTATATCATATGAGTGTATTAGAAATGAGATCGTGGACATAGGTTCTAGGTGGGTTGTAAGGTGCATACTAACAGTGAATAGCGAAGGGAATGCATTATTACACCCTTGTAGTTTCCTCTTTAGTTTTCGTGTTCATCAAATCTAATTATCTGAAAATATTTTTCTCCTTCATTTTACCAACCATAGTTGCTGTTAGCTTCTTACTTTTTTTTGGCTTTGTGCCTTTGGATTGTTTCTTTGACCACTGCTTTCTGTCTAGTGCTGTTACTGACTCTGTTTCTGTTTCGCCTCATAGATATTGCTTTCTGACTAAAAATCCAAAGATGCCTGTGAAGACGTTTGTATGCCTGCCTTCGCTTTTTTTACTGTTAGAAAAACTACCGGTGTTTGGATACTTTCTGAAGCTCCTTCCTCACCCGTTTCCTCAAATTATTGGATTTGCATGGACTAAATGCTTGTTCAATTGATAGAGATGGGTCATCTAGCACACGTGCCCACCTTGAACTCGAACCCAAACATCCACATTTTCAAGCTGGATCTGTTATATCTTTTATCCCTTCCAAAAATGTGTGCATGGGCATTCCTTTACAATTCAGACCTAGTACTACTCTTTAGAGTTTGTAGACCGTTGACACGGTCTATGGAAGGGAAAAGTCTGGTTTATACTCTCGGAATCAAATTATCGTAAAAGTTTGATTTTCAATCTTCAACTACAAAATTGGAAAAGAGAGGTCATTAAACTGTCGAAACGGGGCAAATTTGGCTCTTAGGGTGGTTTCGAAGGTGGTTTTGTATTTTTTAAAAAATTTAAAAAAATCGAATTAGATCTAAAAATCAAAACTAATTCATTTTGAATCGGAAAAATATGAAACTAGTACCAAAATTTTTCTAAATATATAATCTATCTATTATTGTTCTATTTGAATCTTATTTAATTAAAAAATAATAGGTATAACTATAAGCAACCAAATACTATGAATATAAAAAAATTGGATAATAACAAACAAGTATAGTGCCAATAGATAAGTTATATTTTTAGAAAACATTTGATACCCATTTCATAATTTTTATTTAAAATGAATTACTTATAAATTTTTTAGATTAAATTTGAATATTTTTAATTTTCATAAAATGAAAAACCACCTTCGAAACCATCCAAAGGGCCAAATTTGCCCGGTTTTGACAGTTGGATGGCCTCTTGAAGGTTGAAAATCTGATTTTTATGATAATTCGAAAATGTAAATCAGACTTTTCCCTCGATAGAATGACCTCACATGGAAGTTTTATTGCAATGCTCTCGAAGTAATGGTAGCACAATTTTTTGGAGATCTGAAACATCCAAATGAGGAACGGCAGTCGTCATGCTTAGGTCTATCTGGGGGGAGCCCAAGGGAATTTCTAGAAATAGCTTGCAGAGTTGCAGACGCGTCAACCAATGCATCTCTGTAGTCCGTGCTCGCTTTTTCCTCCATATCCTTTTGACAAACTTGTCTTGTACTGATATTGCGAAGCCGTAAGACGATATCGAGAATCATATCTACTTTTGAAAATGTAAAATTCTCCAGGAGCATTCACCTTGATCCGGTCTTGGACTTCGGTGATTTCTAGCTTTTTGTTGGATGTTCCCCGAAGAAAAATAAAGCGAAAATAGTTTTGCTTTATTTTCATCATGTTCCAATTTCCTAGACAGATGGAATATGAACTTATGGGCTGGCCAGCGTTGGCAGCACATTGGCATGGGTGCTCTTTGCCTCTTTCTGAAATCTGAACTATCAGTCATCAGACGTTTTCATACCACGTTTCTGTAGTCTGTTCTCAGTCAGACAGTCACAAAGTGAACTCATGACGCGTCCATATTTCGACGGTGACAGATGGAGATACAGTAACATGTACTACTGTTGTACATTTTACTGCATGTGTTTAACATTGTGCCGCTACCCAGGTAGAGAACCTGTTGATGTGCTCTAGAAGCATAAACAACTGACACTTGCGGAACAGATTGTTCTAGTCCACGAATGCCTGCGAAAGCCTGCCAGAAGAATCTGATTCCCCATTAATCAATGATTTTTGCCGCGTCTTTGGAACAAAGAATCTTGGAGTTCAGAGGCTTTTATAGGATCAATTCCGGAGCTTTTCTTAAACAATCTCCATCCCTCTTCCCAAAATACAGTAATTTTTTTTTGTCATGGGTGCACGTACACGTACACCAGTGAATATTTTGTGGAAGCACGGAAAGGAAAAGCAGAGGTCCATCAGAGAGCTAGGTGTAGATCATGATAAGCATTATCATTGCTCAGGGGAAATCTGATGGCCAAATGAGCACTGAAGATTGCACCCATTGGCGGACGGAAAGGATTTCTTAGTCAGTCAATCCAAACTGTCACTTACAGTTTTTTAAATATATAAAATCGAAAGGAATATATTAATACAATTTTATATGAAAACAATATATAGTCTCATGTAATAATATTTCTCTAAAAAATACAACTGAATACATATGCCCATCACTAGGAACGCATACTGTCATTAACTTAGATTGATAGATCTTAAGATTGATGAAATCATCATAGGTGTCATAGTCGATGAACACACGGTTTACCAATGAAAGAATAATTAAATGTGGGTGTTAACATGCTGAAAGTTTCAATATGTGAATATGCAATACATTCCACGGTCACATCTATTTTCTGGCTTGTTGCTATGTGTTGTCTGGTCCGTTTCTGAGATCGCGTCTATGTTAGGTGGTCATGACAGAATTCGTCTCCAAGCACAGCTGACAATCCGTGAGGGCATACAAGTTTGCATGATCTATCACTTTCTGAAGACCTTTGGCCCATCATCAGCTTATGGCTACCGGATGTACAGCTAGTGCTTTGTACCTAGCTGATTTTGGCCATCCGATCCGAAAACTGTGTGCTTGCACTTTGCCAAAAAGATGCTCCTGCTTTGCTAATAGCTGGATGTGAACCAAACAACCTCAGAGTAGTATATGTAGTACTTGCTACAATATTATCCAGTATATTTGGATTCTCGAAGTTTGATCGTTCAACCTCTTTGCCGCTTCCATTTCTAGATTATATATATATATATGTTCGATAATGTGATGGTACGGCATGTATCCTACCCTAAACAATGCATGATACGTATGGTGTGCAGAAGAAGGCAGCAACTTTTAAGCTGCACCAAGGATTATTCCCCTTGAAAAATAAAGCCCAAATTAAAGGCAAGCTAGCAGCATCAACCAGTAGTATAGCCACTACTGGTTCAAATTCACCTAAGAAAAATCAAGGTGCCTAATTAGATCAGTCTCAATGCATAATGCATATTTTCATTAAACTGAAAATTTAATAACCGATCCGGACGAGTGCTACGAGGATGAAACTTCTCTCTAATCTTTTAAAACTTTTCCTTCTCTTTTCTCATAATAGTCCTGCCATGTTAGAAAATTTGCTGGTGTTGTATAAAATTTAATGCCTATAAAAACTCATATGAAACCTCTACTAAGACCGGCTTTGATGTCCAACACGGCCAGCCAAACGCGTGCGTCCGTGGAAAACGTGCGGTAACCGAGCCGTAAAAACCCTAGCGCGTCGTGCACGGCCTCGTGACCCGGGTATATATAGGAACCCTGCAACGCTTCTTGCTATATCCTCACCACTTCACTCATCAGTCGCCTTCTTCCTCACTCACCAAACCCAGCCAAGCGGATTAAGCAGCGCTGATAGCTAGGCAAGCGGCGGCCGGCGTGAGGGATCGGATCCATGGCGTTCATGCGGTACCGCGCGCTGCCGCAGGGGGAGCCGACGGTGGAGGAGTTCCGGGCGTGGCTGGCGCAGTTCGACGCCGACCGCGACGGCCGGATCAGCCGGGATGAGCTGCAGCAGGCGCTGCGGAGCCTCAACGTGTGGTTCGCGTGGTGGAAGGCGCGGGACGGGGTGCGCGCCGCAGACGCCAACGGCGACGGCGGCGTAGCCGGGGACGACGAGGTCGCCCGGCTCTTCGCCTTCGCGCAGAGGCACCTTCGCGCAGAGGCCCAACTCGGGTACTACTGAGCGCTGACCTCAGGCGACGGCGATCGGCGGCGACGTGAGTGTACTTGTGTGGATGGATGTTGTTACTTCTTTATTTGTTTCTTTTTATTGGACCCTGGTGGATGCCTTGTCCAATTGTTATAAATGGTGTACGGATCTTTTTGCTTTTGGCAAATGTTTTGTGTGGTAACCGTGTTGACACGATTGTACACTTGTACTTGTATTTCCAGCTTTCAGCATCAGAACTTTGGTGAGAGGAATGGTTACAATGCAAACATGCATGTGGCATGCCTCTGCCGTGTTCTCATATGTTTATCCAAGCGTTCCAGCTGTGGGGATTGGCGTCCTGAAAAAAGATCACTGACTATAGATTCGATAACGATATAAGCACGGGGTTAAACACTTAATCAACATCTGGAAAGCACAGACTGAAGCAATATTAAGCATACATATTCTAATGATTTTTACATTTAAATAGTTGAGGATAATTGTAGAAAGTTTTAAAGGAGGGGCCATATTCGCCTTTGGTCTCCAAGAAGCTTCACACGTGTATGTAATCGACAGAAACCTCATCCGTAGTAGCTCCTAACTCTCATCCATACCGGTTTTTGAACCGGCACTACGAAAGCGGCACAGATAACAACCGAGTATAAAACCGTGATGGTGCTGATCACTTGCTGGCATGGACACTATATGCCTACTAGCGCTAATTATCGGTCAGTATAAATATTAGTATATCCCTATGGTGCTAATTCTTAAGGATTGCATAATTATTCCTGACAGAAAAAAATGAAGAAATTTACACTGCAATTCACTTTACATTCACAGGTCATCTCAAGTCTACCGCTACGTCATTGCCACATCGCACTACAATTTATCATTCACAAGTTAATTCAACTATACAAGGTAGAAATGGTTTATGCCTCGGTTCATCAAGGTGATTCCCATCTCGAATATATGCAAAGAAGGGTTCCTAATCAAGTAGAAGCGCTTACAACAATGATCAAAAATCATCAAACAAAAGAGCTGCTACTTGTAGAGGAACCCTCTATTATACAAAGGAACCTGGTACTCATCTTTATGCAATTATAATTAAAAGAATACTTTGAAATCAAAGGTTATAGTTGTGTCTAGAAGGATAGCCTAGAGCACAAGGAACATCATCAATCTCATTGCCAAATATAACTTCAAACATAAAAATGCACAATTCCACCAAATTCATCAAACCTTAACTGAAGTAGAAGAAAAAAAACGTCTCAGTTATTTGACTGAGGTATATAAGAATGAATGTACCCAATTTGTGGAGGCTCTTATTAATTAAGGCGATCATTTGTGGCTTAACTCAGAACAAGAACCCATCACCTCGGCACAACGCACCATGCATGTCCTTTGTTGCACTAACCTTTGTACTTATCATTGGTTGCCATTTTTCCAATGAAAGATTATAGATGTTGATCCTTGCATACATGTAAACTCTCCCATATGAATGTACTCAGGCACAATTCTACAAATATGTCGGAAAAATAAGACCATTTATTAGATATTGAGATTAACAAGGTCGCCACAAGTTCCTTGTTCCTAGTCATCGACGGCAGACATATGCCACCTATCACTAAAAGAATAATTCGCACAATACGATGATATGTGCTTAGCTGGAGACTTGAACCAAAGTGAGCCGATTTCACTACAAGAAACCTAGCAAAACAAACTCTGTCATACTCAACACAGACGCTCTTTTGCCGAAAAGTCGTTCCCCTGCTTTGCGAAGCTGGATCTAAACCAAATGACCTTGGTGTACTTGCTACAATCTTATCAAATTCAGTGGATTCTTGGAATTTGATCGTTCAACCGCTTTGCTGCTTCATTTCTAGATTCTATATACACTCCTACATGTCATATCTGTGGTAATCGCATTATACTCTTAAACAATGCAGAATGCCGCTACACTACCAATTATTCCCCCATGAGAAAAGCTGGAAAGGTAATAAGCTAGTAAAATCTAAAAGCACTCTAGCCAGTAGCCACTAGCGATCGATCCCCTATTTTTCATTTTCACCTAACGATCTACGCGATGTTCAACACGGCCAGCCGAACTCCGTGGAAAACGTGCACTCGTGCAGTAGCAACCGAGCCGTAGTAAAAAAGTAAGAAACCCAGGTGCATCTCCTGGACTACCGGTACGGTATAAATTGTAATCGTGCACATCTGCTTGCTGCTCATCACTTCACTCGCTCATCTTCACTCACCAAAGCCAAGCAAAGCAGCTGAGCTTTAAGTAGCCAATCGTGAAGCCAAGCGGCGGCCGGCGAGAGGGATCGGATCCATGGCGTTCATTAGGTACCGCGCGCTGCCGCAGGGGGAGCCGACGGTGGAGGAGTTCCGGGCGTGGCTGGCGCAGTTCGACGCCGACCGCGACGGGCGGATCAGCCGGGAGGAGCTCCAGCACGCGCTGCGGAGCCTCAACGTGTGGTTCGCGTGGTGGAAGGCGCGGGGCGGGGTGCGCGCCGCCGACGCCAACGGCGACGGCGGCGTGGCCGGGGACGACGAGGTCGCCCGGCTCTTCGCCTTCGCGCAGAGGCACCTCCACGCCAAGATCGCCCAGCTCGGGTTCTACTGAATGTACACCGATGATCCGTGAGACGATCGTATCGTCGATGTGATCGAGTCTGTACTTGTGACTATATTGTAAGTGTGTGAATGAATTTGGTGTTTTTTACTGCTTGTGCTTTTGCAGTATTTTACAACATAATAATATTCAGTACAACATCTCGGCTGGTATAAGTCCATCAAGTCTGAATAAAGACATGATAAAAAGATCTACGGTGTGCAGAACAAAGTCCATCAAGTCTGAATAAAAACACCTCGACGAAGCGAACAATCGTATATGTTGGACTCTAACCCTTGATTGGTTTGTGACGAAGTGTAGACCGATGCATGAAGGAGAGACTCCTGAATTAGAAGAATATCCCTCCCCAAGCAGGCAAGCAGAACAATCGCGTTGGCAAAAGCCAGATAATCATTTCTCTGAAGCTGAACTGCGATGTGACTTGAGATCAGATACGCAGGCGGGCGTTGACATGCGTCTGTGCCTGCTGAGTACTATGTAATAGAGTTAGCTACCTTCTGTAGGTGCTAGTTCAGAGTCTTTACAACCTGAGTAGCCACTGGCGATTTGCCTCGTGGACCTGTTTAATGGAGCTCCTTTCCATCTATGCCACTAGGAACAATTATCTATCCGTAACCACACGATCTGCAGAATAAATCAGTCTCACGAATTTCGCAGGATCCAGGAGAAGCCAAGCAATCCGACTAACCAGTGAATAATGTACAATCGTACGTGTGATCACGGCACAAGAAAATTTACAAGACTCGTTCCAGCGAAACGTCTGCAGAAAGGAGATCTCGCCCAAAACGGGCACTCTACAGCTCATGTAAGCGAAAAAATTGGCAGTCACACCGCCGGTATACAGTAGGAGGTGCTGAGGGCCGGAGGGAGGACGCACACCAGGTGGGGCCCTGCCGGGTTGCAGCTGATGTTTACCTCGCCCACCTCCGGCAGGCCCAGCTGCGGTGGGTGGACGTACCCGGACACCAGCGGTATGCATGTCACCGTGATTTCCATCCTCGAACCTGTGGACAAGAGTGCGGTGTGAAGAATGGTGTTCTTATTTAGAAATTCGAGTTGAAAGTCGGCATTCTTCGTGCAACAGAGTGCTGGACATGGATTGAAACATCTGGTATCATGGTTCATACCTTGCTCGTTTGACAATGATACATGACCACATTTCCTCCCGGCCACCATCCAGTTCTGCGGGTTTGCGTCAACCTGATAAAGTATTTCGTCCTGCCACACAAAGTCCAAGTTTAGTTGTAAAGAAAGCTGTGTATATGATTTTTATACTTAAAGCTTACTTATCAACTGCATAAACACTATGGCACACTGCAACAGGATAATTGATATTATAGGACAGGTAGTACAACAGAGGTGCAAAGTTGAGCAAATAATGTTCTGCAGACTTACGCCGGATATGGATGCATCCTCCGGGCTTTTCAGTCTTTCAACTCTCCATCTCATATTAACTAACTGCCCAACCCTGAGGCAATCGGTAGAAAATGGAAGGAATCCAACTGCTAGACATGGATCCAGGACAGGTCGCTTCAGTCTGAGTGCAATCTTGAACAAGAGCTCTTCAGAATCACCAGGTTGGACAGGAACTGGAGAATGTGCTCCAGTTGTTCTTTCACCAGATATTCCATACTTGATATTCAGCATGCTGTCTGCATTTTCAACCTCATCCAGATCTGAAAAACATGAAGTCCAAAAGTCAGTACACAGAAAATTGTTCTCCTAAGGGACTTCATCTTTCCTGCAAGTTTATAAGACTTACCTTTTGTGCCACTTAACCGTATTATGAATAGAATTCCAGCTCTGGAAGAAGGAGCAATAACAAGAGGGAATAAACTTGATGCTGGTCGGCCATCTCCCTTGCCCAAGTGCTCAAATCCAGATTGAAGATCTAACTGTACATCCTTTACATGCAGAGCGGCCTTCACTTCAGAGCGCAGTATGACCTAAAAAAGCATAAAAATACTCAGATCAAAAAACTCACAAATATTGATAATTAGCACTTGAACTTGCATGAATATACAATATTTGTCATTGCCAGGATTTCTGCTGCTAACAAAATTGAGACATATTATGGTGCCTTTTTTAACAAGGTCATCAAAATGCAATATAATTCACATGTCTAACAAACCAACTTATGATGCTACCACAGAAAGACATTATTGTAATATGCTTCAACAATTTTTCAAAAAATGCATAATATCTTTGACAGGAATATATCTTTTTGGCAACAGAACAAACGTGGGAGTTTTGATCAAGTCATCGAGCAAGAAATTTCTGGCCATTCCTCTCATGAATTTAAAAGCTGAAGATATATACTTTGAAGAAGAATGTGTCCCTGATACCTATGCAAGTGGCAAGCCAAGTTGAAGTTAAAATACACTTTTTAAGGCCCCTAAGATGACTACTCCTTACAAGCTTTAAACTAACATGTCAGTGTACATGTAATCACTCATGGTTTCCTGTACATGCACGTCATCAACCATAGTTGCCACAGTACCAGAGACCCACAGGAACCACAAAGCCTAGGAAAAAACCTAGGCAATTAGAAGAAGTTTTATGAAAACTAATGCCGTAGAAAGACCCACAACAATGCCAAATCCTTCGAAGAATGCATAATTTTACATGTTCGCAGAGACTCACATACATATGTCACACACACATGTGCTAGACGGAAGAAAACTGTACCTGTAGAAGTAGGGTTCCATCATTGCACTTGTCTACAACACGTGTGCTTACATGGAATGGGTTAGTGAAATGTACTGCAATGGTCCTGAAATCACAATGGTTAAACTTATTGACTTTCCATATTTAAAAAGCAATGCATTAGAATTGAGAAGAGAAGAGCTACCTTTCGAATACTTGATTATGGAAAACTCCAAATTCAAGCTTGAGAGCAATCATTCTCATCCCATCAACTATGCTCTGCTTCTGAGGAGATGCTGAAAAAAGTAGATGGAAAGAAAGGTCAACTGACTTCATAACCATCATAATGAATTTATCACTTGTTACGTACAAACCTGGGGATTCTCCTCTAGCAATAGTATCATCAATAGCACGGACAGGAAACCAAACAAGAGTAGTTACATCACTAGCCCAATCTGGAAGTTTTATCTTCCCATTTTCAATTGGGATCTTTTCAACCTTTCCAGCTTCAGCAGAGCTATTAGCAGAACTAGCATGCTCCATATCACCTCTGTAATTTTCTATTTCAATCATCTGAGACTCTTCTATTTTCAGTTCAGCACCAGCATCTATATGCAATATGCCACCTTTTAAAGAATAGTCTATTGGCTTGACGATTAATCCAATCCATTGGAGTTCATTCATGAGCAATGCAGAGGACACAGCAGGGGTAATATCAACTAAAGCCCTTGGTTTTCTCACCTGCAATGGGAGAGTTGGAGTAATGAGAACAAGGCTGTCTTACAAACCATTCGATGATTACAAGAAAATCATGTATTAGGTGCCCTGCTTTTGTTTTGAAAAGACACCTAGTATCTCCTAGTGGCAGTTTAATGATATGAATCAAGGAGATCAAGGGTTTATAAAATACTTCAGCTCATTTTAGTGTGTCACCTTCAAAACAGGTCTTGTTGGCTTCTCAAAGCTCATGAATTCATCGGTTTCCACTGGACCATCTTGAGAAAATCCATGTGATCTGAATGACAGCTTGCCAATGTGTCCAGTAAGAGCACCCAACACATAGGAACCAGGCTTTTGAGGTGGAATATCAAAAGAGATGGTATTTCTACCTGGTTTGAGAACATGAGAATCTGAACTCCTTATTGCCTGCATGACATGTCAATATTAACCCATTAGCTGACTGAAGGATAGTTTATGACTAGAGTTTGCATGTATTTTATAGCGCTCTCTTCAATCCCCGATACAAGTCTATTACAACATCAACATGGTTTCCAATAGGACACTTTTTGACTAACAATATATATGAAAATGCATTATTTAAAAAAAAGATTCACAAATTACAAAAGTATGTTTTAAGTAACATCAACCTTATCTTGTCAGTCTTTACGATCCTTTCTAGATATTATGGTCAATAACTACAATCTTAAATGGACTTACATTTTAGGTAGTAATAGTTTTGATTTCTGAAAGCCATCATGCAAGAATGAAACAAACTTGGAAACTGTACATCCATAACATGGATAACTCAGTATACCACAAAGTAAACGAGGTAGCGATCAGTAATATGGTATTACCTTGATACCTTCATCTGCACTAGACCAAGCTGACAATCTTAAACTGAGAGACTCCAGTGTGATGTCATCCGGGAAGCCACTCCAAACTGCTACAGATAGTGTACCAGGATCTCCATCACATAATTCTAGTGGTGGACCAGCATTTCCAGCAAATGTAATTAGTGATGAGACATCAAGTGGCACAAGATGCTTCATTTCACTGTGAGCAAGTCGAACGACTTCTGACTGAAAAGCTTGCCTCTCTTTAGATGAAAATAAGGTGCTGTCCAGAGAAAGTAACTTTACACAGGACGCCAAGTAACCAGCTTCATCATTAAGAATCTTCTGGCATTCTGCAAGATCAGGAAGAACATCTGCCAACAGCTCTTCCCAGCCTTCTGCAGAATAGAGAGCACAAACTTTCTCATAGGACTTCACAGCCAGGTCATAATTTCCATGTTTAAAGAACAGAGCTGCAATTTCTCCATCAAGCACAACTCCATGTCTTTTCCACCAGGAGCGGTGATAATTGTCAGCTGCACCTTTGGTAAGCTCCATATATCTTTTCTGTAACACCAAAAAACAAATTGAATCATTACCTCTAAATCAATTAGTTCAAGAAGAGGGAAGCATTACAATGAACCTTTTTAACAAATAATGGGTGTCTGAATCTATCATGATGAGAATGAATACACTACCTCAAATTCTTCTACTGATGAAAATGATGTCATAAAATCAGGATCTGATATTGTCTGTTTCAGAGCATGTTCAGCGGCAACATGAATTTCCGACAACCTCATGGGCCGATCAACTGGCAGAGAAGTTTCCGACATCGCTGGACCTGACATTGTTCTTGCCATGAAGTTAGAAGCAGATCTGTTGGGAGAAAGTTTTGAATTGGCATCTAAACCTGAACTGCCCAGACAAAAATATACAAAAGTGTATAAGTAAATAATAATCACAATCCAATGTCTTTTACTCTGAAGATAAATGCACAACAAAAGGGGTGAAACGTTAGCTCTTACCCATCAGCTGAATCATATAGCTCAGACAGATTTCCAACAGAAAGAAAAGCTCTGCGCCTATTAGCCTCACGTAGAAGTAAAGAAGGTTCTAGTGGCAGGGGTTTCCTGTAAATGTTGAAGAGCTTTTCTCTGGATTTTGATTGAAGAATCATCTGCATAAGGAAAAGGTACCACAACTTTAAGATACAGTTTGCAATATGTGTTTTATAAGTAGGTACACAGAGGATAGTAAAAAATGGATTCAAAAAATTACTCAGAAATATGAGTCAGTATATGACTTTGAATTATCAAATTCAAGTATCTGCACTTCTTAAAATTATACAATCCACTGCACCCCATATCTTTATTAGATATAGAAAATTTCAGCAACAGCTTTGTGGTTTACTGTTCGATGCTCATCACCGTTATCAGTATCCCAGATATCCAGATTCTTTTTCCTTCTTCTCATCAAACATACAGTTATATTTTCTTTCATTTGTGTGACGTGATCTAACAGAGTTTCCATGCGCGTGAAAATACACACTGACAAATATAAGTGGTCCAAGCCGTACATGCTGGAACGGTGCTGATAAGGCAATGATTAACACGGAATAGCAGTCAAATGGGAGCAATTTGTATACAGAGAGGAAAACAAAGTTTAGTGACCTACTTCCAACATGCTGATGTTATCAGTTGAGAAGGATATGGGGCAACTAGATAGAACAGGAGGCATATTTGACTTTTCATGCAACATAAACATAATTAGAAACAAAAGAAAAGCAAAGCTGAAAAATAATTACCTTCTCCTTTTCCATTACTTCTGCCGATGAGTCAGGTGGAATTGAAGGCCATGTAGCTGGCTTTGGCCATGGTAGCATGCTTAAAGATGCACTGTGAACATTTTAAAAATGACAGTTTGAATGCAAGATTGTATTGAATAACTAAAATGCTGCATCTGCAAGCTCTAACTAAGACTTTAAAAGAAGAGGATTGCAGTCTAGTAATTTAACTGTCCAATGGAAAGGTGGATTCGGTAAATGAAATATAGGTATTGATCTTATACCTGTTGACTGGACTCTTTTCTATCTCAACCCCATAACCAATCAAGTAAGCAAGCCTCATAAACTGTGACATCCATGAAGAGTGACATGTAAGCAGAAAATTGTGTATGTTGTAAACAAATTAGGGAAACATGATCTAAAAGGTAAGCAAGAACTCAACGGCACACTAGAATTCCATTGTACAAAGGATCTAATAACAGTTGGGCTACATGTCTTGAATGCACGATTGAAGAGTGACATGTAAGCAAACAGTGCTGTATGTCATAAACAGATTTGGGGAACATAATCCAAAAGGAACGCAAAAAGAACTTGCTAGCACATTTGAACTCATTGTGCAAACAAGCCAAATAAACTACTGCATAAAGCTGGCAAAGAATAAGCCGTAATAAGTACAGAAGTATTGACAATGTTCATTAAAGCCTACATGCCTAGAACGAGCGTAAAGCTCAAAAACAAACTATCAAACAATACATACAAATTTTAGAATTCCTCAATTACAGACATGAAAACAGAACACTCAAAAGTCAAGACAGAATAACAATATGCCAGACAAATCAATAGTCGGATAACAGAAGTACAACAGCTTGCCTTAATACGGCAGAGAGAATAAAGGTCACCCTGAAGACGATGGAATTCTTTCTCTGAGTCAACAGAAACAGCCCCACCGTCATAATGTGAAGCTGTAGACTTTATCAAACCCAAACATGCAGTTATTACCCATACTTCACGGAAGCAAAATGGAAGAGAATTCTGAAGGGGAAAGGGAAAGCATAATCAGGGTTAAATAAACAAGCACTTCATAGTGGCAATAGTCTTCCCAGCACATATAACAGTCTGTAGACGAGGAAAACAGTAAACCACAGTTACATACTTCATGCAAGGCAAGTGTCTTGGAAAAGCCAACAACAAAAGCATGGCCTCTGGCAGCAACCTCAACTGGACGAGACAATTTAAACAATAGCTGCACAAAAAGGTGAAATCAAAATAAATGATAAAAGCGATGTATGATTTTCTTCTGGCCGAACAACCACTAATAAGAAACTAAAGCAAAAGTGACTCTAGCATGAAATTGGTACTTCTAAATAGCATGATACATCTAAGCATAATGACACTCTTTGACATGAAAATTTGACAGCTTGTAATGGACCATTTGAAAAAAAATTATATCAGTTGTTTCGTACTCAACCCCTGATTGTAAAGATCTTGGCCACATGTAACAAAAATGAAAAAGAAGAAACATGATAGGCTGAGATGCTTACACAGAAACCATTTCAATACAGCAAACTAGCAACAAAACCAAAAGAATGCTTGTAAACATACTGCTATAAGATTTTTGCCACTATATCTATATTGCAAAGCACAGTAATTGAATAATCCCCTATGTACAAACCTTAGCCTGGCAAGCAAATATGTACTGTCTAAACTCAAATTCTCTGAATACATCATCCTGAACAATTTGGGTCAGTGCTTTGAATCCTGGATTTAGCAGTGCAGCCTGATCATCACCAGTATCTAATCCTCCAAATTCTCGATGTTTCCCTGGAGAGGTCACTGCATTCATGGGTAGAAGGTTATATGTATACTAAATAAGCAAAATGAAAATGTTAATCAATATAAGTGATATTGCATTAGAAATTCTAAAGTATCATTCCATATATATAGTTATTTTGGCAGGAATGTGGTAAGCTCTAGTGCCATAACAGTTTTGAAGTGAGAGAAGTAACAGATAATAAATAATCAGTGGCATATCTGCAGAAACAACACGAAAATTTCACAGATAGATACACAGGTTCATAGGTTGCTAGCAGTACACTGATCAATGATCAGAAGCTATATTCAATATTCTCTATTGTTAACATAAAATTTGCCTAGTCTCAAATATGGACCATACGTGAGGACTCTATGTATGCTGCAGGTAAGAATGCATGTCATGCTAACTTCAACTTTCATCTCTCTTGAAATAATTCTATACTCAAACCTGGGTGGTAGTTTTAAACCAAGTCTTTTGTGAATTCGATGCAAATATAACTAGTTATAAAACTCAAAACAGAATGCAGGGTTATTGTCAGATAAAATTAGGGATAAACCTGATTCTGAGTAGCATAGTTCAAGTTCATCATATTCACGGATTGAATCTTCATGGAGATTACTCATCTCAAACATGAACGCCAAGCTTTCCTGAACATACGAGCAATTCAAGTATAAACAAAACCACACTGACAGAGCAAAACGGTAGATAAAACCCAGAGTCCCTGAAACATGCGGTAACAGTTGGCAAACATCACCACGGCTGCATTGGTTTACCTTCAGAATGAAGAAGTTGCAGAAGTTCCATATCGGAGTAAACCGCTGCTCACTTAACCTCCGGATTTCCTCTTCATAAAATTGAACCCGCCTGTCTAATGTGTTTCTGATGCAGTCCACCATTTTAGAGTCGAAATCATCCCAGAATTCCGCATCGGGTCCATGGAGATCAAATTTGCAGCATCTATATCATAAACAAGAATATTTTACACTGTCAATAACTCAACATTGTTTGTAATACAGATAATGTTTAACCCACTAGTCCTAGAGGGTTCGAAAGTGGAAACATCCTCGTAAAAACAACTTTAATGCAATATAATAGAATAAAAGATTGATTTGAAACAACTGGAGAACAGAAAATATGTGCATTCTCTGTACAAATGTTACCAGAACTATCATGGACAAGTGTTAATAATACCTTTCTCTTTTTTTGGTGTTGAAATCAGCCTCAAGCCTAGCATATACTTTCTTTGCCATCTTAGTTGCTTGATCATTGCTAGGATGGGCCTTGGACACAAACACAATAAACCATTCGCGTTCATCATTTTGCACAATTAATTTGAGGCGAGGCTTAAGAATGGTCTTGAATTCATCAAGATCCTGCACATTTTTATAAATGAAGGAATAGCAAAAGTCATCCACATGATACATTTCACATTTGATAAGTATTGTTGCTTAAGAGAAGAATCGAAACGAGCAGCATGCAATAGGGAGGGGGAAATTTTCCATAGGAAAGTACCTCACAAGTGACAAGAACAACAGTAGCATATGGTTCCCGGAACCAGAACAAGTATTGTTCTTGTGGAAATCGACTCCGCAACCTTGAATCAGTTGTTTGTATAAACTCAGCTGGTAGATTATCAACAAAAACAGGATTCCTCGCCTTGTTGTTTAGACAGGCCTTTTTCACTGGCACACGCCGCTCAAAACTCTCCTTGACATTGAGCCACAAGTCGCTCACATCCTCAACTGCCAGAAAAGGTAGTCTGCCGTATGAGAAGGAATCTCTATACATATATAAACTTGAATTCACTTTTCATTAGATGCACAGCTGTGATCCTACAAACGGTTACACCTACAGGGTGTTTGCCCATCCTTCACTACACAGGTATGCACGGGTTGCAGTGTAGCAAGGGTGACTTATGTGTGCTCCTACCTACCATACAACCTATGCCCCTGAATGAATTTACATTGAGTAGGAGCAGGAACAACAACGTTGTTTGGATGAAGTTATATGAGTTGGCTGGTCGCAATATTCCGAGTCATGATCTGGAGTCTATGAAAATTAAGGTTATGGGAAATTACGGAAGATTTGAGATCTCTCCACATTGTTCTCAAGCTTAAACACTCTAAATCTCACTAGACAGTCAGATGCAACCAGCAGCAAGCTAAACCCAACCATGACTCCTACTAAGCCATATAGCTACAGCAGACGCAAAACCTCAATCCAGCTCGAGTCGCCGCCCGATCGCGCGGTTCCGAGCTGCCCAGATCGCGCCCCGCCGCGACTCGTGAGGTCGCGGCAGTGCGCGACTGGCACAGTCCAGATCTGAGGGGGCTAGAATTAAGGGTTAGAATACAGAGGGGACGCGAGACGGACGGTACCGGCGATGACGATGCGGTCGGAGGAGGACTTGATGGTCTGGAACTGCGCGAGGTAGTTCGCCATGGCCGCCGCCGGAGTACGGGGGTGTGAGATCTCGGGGTAATACAGCTTCCACGCAGTCCCTACTGCTCCATTAAGCGCTCTCCGCCGACGGGGAGGCCGCCGGAGACGAGGGTCCGGCGAGGCGCGGGCTCGCGAGAATGCGAGATGCAGAGGGGCGCGGGGGCGGGGCCCCGGGGGTAAGCAGTGAGGACTTAGGACAAAATAAAGGGTTAAACGGGTGTTTAATTTAATCGGAATTCTGTAACATGGTGTGGTTTCGCCCCAAAGGATGAATATATATATATATATATGTGTAACATGGTTCTATACTTCTATCAGGAGGCTTACATTTTTTTTAGCCTGGACTCTTTACGGCTATAGCTATAGTATCTGGACACATCTACAAATATATATTCTTGCATTCCATATGTATATAGATGCATAACTCTATGAGCACATTAGATCTAAAAATTATACACATACTTCGTGTTCCTCTGAAGACCGACGAAGTCACGTAAGACTTCGTAAGCGACGGGCACATCACACTATCATTGTAGCTCCACATGTATGTACAAGATATGCAGAATTATTTTGGAGGAAGAAGGAACAAATTCTATGTGAGACACCGTAGTTCGATTCCAGGAATCAAATTTGATGGACGTGCTATGCACCTGCAAAAATTACCACGCGATCAAGAGGCTCACATTGTTCACATGTCAAGGTGCAGTTACTATCAGGAGACCTAAGAATTGAAAGGAGCCTAAGCAAAATTAAGAGAACTCTCTCCTTTCATTTCTGGTAGAACAAGACTGTAAATTGAACAGTTGTACTTTTAGAACTATTGCACTTGAGCTCGAAATAGCAAGTAAGGTCGTCAAGCTTGAATATGCCCTGATCAGCATTGATTGCAGGTACATATTAGATTTATTAGATTTACAGGTTATTTATTCATAGGTTTCAAAATAAATTGTAATATTTTCCACTATCTTACATAACTAATGGTAAGAATGCATCAAATTTACAAGCTATTTGTTTAAATTATTTTAGTTTGATGCTTATTTCAGGTAGGTAGTTGAATAGCTGTCTTTCGTGGTATCCTTTCTTACAACAAATGAGGTGGAAATGCAGTATTAGTAACTGTTAAGCTTGTGATTAGCCAATAAGAAACTAGGACGTAGTAGTTCTGTAGTACTTAATACATGCTCATTTCATCCAACCGGGCCGCCAAGCCCGCACCGGAGGGGCTCGCTCGGCTCAACCGAATCCTCCCCGCGCCCGGCCGCTCCTCGTCGACGCCGCCGACCAACACGACGTCTAGTATCACCACCCACGCCACCACCGAATTCCCTCTCGTCGAAGCAACACGCAACCCACCCGATGCCGCCGCCGGACTCCGCCTCCACGCGCTCCTCCCTCCCGCTCGCCGCCACCCTGATGGCGGACCCGACCCCCTCCCCATCCTCCGCCGCGCCGCCTCCCAACCCCCTCGCCGCAGCATCCTCCTTCCTCCACCATCACCTCTCCCGCCTGGCCTCCCACCTCACCGCCCCGCGCCCAGCCCTCGCCGCGGCGGCGACCCGCGCGCCGGGGCCCCAGGGCGCATCGCTCTCCCTTGCGCTCGCGCCCGACGAGGTCGCGCGCGCGCTAACCGGCACGCCCGTCTTCACGGTCTGCAACTCTAACAACGAGTTCGTGCTCGTTTCCGACCCCGGCACCGGCCTCCGCTCCCTCGGCCTGCTTTGCTTCCGTTCCGAGGATGCCGACGCCCTCCTCACACATGTATCTCCCCACTCTCTCGCCCCAGTTCGCGTTGCGGTTTCGTATTGGATTTTTTTCCCCTTCCACTAATGGTTTGAGAGCTTGTGGGGTTTAGGTGAGGACGCGGCAACCGGTGCTAGGGAGGGGAGCGAAAGTGGTGCCTATTACACTTGATCAGGTGTGTTTCAATCGTTTTGTCTTGTGATCAATCATGTCGAGACTTCATGAACAATTTCACATATGTATCTATAATCTATGGGTACTAGGGTTTATTCAATAATTTTTATAGGGAGCTTGGGTTTTGTCTGAAGCATGAGAAACTTCCTAAAATTTGCAAGGCATCCTAGTCATTAGCAACGTGAGAACTGGATCTTTTTTTGGAAAATGTACACTGAGGAATAAAACCTTCTCTCACAAATTCTAGTAGTGTCTAGGAATTGCTTGCCTGTTTCCTATTTATCTAGCTTAGAGCTGCCTTACAAGGCATCCTATTCAAGCTTTCAGTCATTTGTGTGTATGCATCGGCATTATGTTAATTGTGAACCAGACTGATGCACTTCTATGTTTCACGGTGTAAACATATATCTTACACTCTTGCTTCTGTATGCAGGTTTATATGTTGAAGGCTGAAGGTATCGCATTTCGGTTCTTACCTGACCCGCTTCAAATAAAGAATGCACTGGAGGTCTGCTGTTTTTATGAACTTGAGGCTCATTGCTCTATTTTGTTATCTTAACTTGGACGATCGAACCTATTTATAGTCTCCTCCCTTCTCTCCCATAGTACCATCATGACGTAAGTAGAACTCAGTTCATCTGATAGACCTCAGCTCTTGAAAGCATCAATTATGCCACTATATCTTCCACAGGTAGAACAAAGTATTTTGTATTTATGTTACTCCCTTATCATTAGTTTCTCTGTTATAAATTGTAGAAAAGGGATGGAGCATGTATGCTTGTCTTTGCATAACGTATCACTAACAGATTTTAATATCGACTTCCTTGAATATTATTGGCACACAATGGACTGACCATGACCAATTGCTAAATTACTAGTGCATTAGCAATTGTCATATGTTTACGTAGAATCTGTGCATAATTGATCTGAATTCCCAAAAGGCACATCCATATTTATTAGTTCATTATGTTTCAACAGTTCAAAAAGAAACTTTTTCTTTGAAGAAAGAGTGAAATGCATGAGCAGCCCTTAAACTTGCAATGGAGTGTCATCCAGGTCCTTGAACTTTGAAAAGAAGATTTGGGTCCCTAAAATTGTTAAATGTGCCATCTAGGTCCAAAGTTCCCAAAATACCTCTATGGTTGTTGATGTGGCATGTCAATATGGAGATCTCGTATCGACAAGTCAAAATCAAGGGTATTTTGAACCCTCATCTGCAGTTTATGGACCCTTATCTGCAGTTTCCAAGTTCATGGACCTGGATGACACTCCATGACAAGTTTAAGGGCTGCTGGCAAATTCACTCGAAGAAATTTCAAAACTTTGGGCAATGCCAAGTGACTCACCTATAGGCTGTCAGGCAACCTACATTTGTGATGCATATTATGCCTTTACCATATGCCTCACTACTAGACATGCACATAGAACATGTGAAGTACCATAGTAGAAGGCATTGAATCTTTCTGGTACCCTTGATGGATTAGTTCACCTACAATGATTCTCCATAGTGCACATTTGTAGTTTCTACAATTGTTCCTGTAATTTTAGGTAACACTTACTTTTGTTGATGACTATAGCTAATTTGAAACCTTGAGTACAAGCATGTGGATTACCATGGCCTCCAAGACTACCTGAATATAATGAAATGGCCAATCATTTATCCTTGTGACATATATTGTTCTTTTATTTTTTCAGTTGAAATCAGGCTTAACTGGTTTTGATGGTGTTCCTGTTTTTCAGGTAATATTTCTGGCTCTATTGTTCTACTAGAAGTTTATTGGAACAGTATTTAATTTAGTTTCATATGAGTCATGTTAATTGGATGTGATGAGTTGTTCTTGTTATGCATGCTGAGTGGAAACACATTCTTGTATCTAGTAAAAAAAAAATTTGTGATTCAGTAAATGACATTAATGCCTCACTATAAAATTAAATACTAGTGACTGCTGGGTTAGATTATGTACTAATCAAATTTTTGATATTTGCCTTGACTTTAGAAACTACTAATGCATTTAGCTATTGGTAAAGTTTATGACTAATTTGGTAGGCTCTGGGAGAAAAAACAGTGACAAACACTGAAATTGTTTACCTTTTTCTATTGATTTACTTGCCCATCCCTATTTATTGTGAAAATCAATAGCACACCCATTCCAGTCTCATCTTGTGAAGCAGTGTAGTCATACTGTGCTGTCTGCAATCAAACTTCCTATTTTTTTTCTTTAGTAGTTTATTATATTTCTCAAGGTTTGTGTTTTTTCCAAAAGTGTGAGCATAACCCTGTTTTTTCTTTAAGTGGAATTCTATAAATAAATGGTTTCTGGTATGAAAGAGTGACCATAACATGGCACACGATGACACGAACACTACGAACAGAAAAATAAAATTTCTTACAGCACGGTGTTTTGCAGCATTGTAGATAAATAACTCCTGAGATGAATGGAGTTTGGTATAGCATCACTTCATCAGAATAATTTCTCTCTTTTCTGAAGATGCTCTACAATTTTCTTTTGAGATATTTTTGCAATTCCTTACAGTTTTTTTTTTCCGTTTTGCTGTTTGCACAGCTAGACTTTTTATTGTGTTAGCTGATCTTGACTGTCATTGTTTTAGTCCAAACGTCATTAACAATGAAAACTTCCATTTCGTACAGTCAGATCTGCTGGTTGTGAAAAAGCAGAAGAAGCGCTACTGTCCAATATATTTTCAAAAGGTTTGTGAGGTTACATTTTATATCTGAGTAATGTACAGTCCTAGTTTAGGTCTTCACCACTTTCCTCTTGTTCAGGAAGACATAGAAAGGGAGCTTACAAAGGCGTCTAAATCTTCAAGAGGGTCAGCCTTGTCTAAGCAAATTATGGTATGTAGTTGTATAATTAATTAATTATACTTTCCTTTTGCTTTCATGAATTAATTATACTTTCCTTTTGCTTTCATGAAAACTACTCATTGCTTCTATACCTTTCCAGGTTGGGAGTTTGGAGGATGTCCTGAAGAAAATGGAGGTAGGATGGAGATAGAAATTGCTTATGCACTTGTACTGACTTTGTTGTTCATACCACCTCGCTTTTGATTCTGCAGATAAATGAGAGAAATTCAGGTTGGGATGATTTGATCTTCATTCCCCCTGGGAAGAGCCTCAACCAACATATCAACGAGGTATCAGCGTGATTTTGTTCCACGGTGATGGCTCAGAGTTTGAACACGACCGTTCACTTGAAATGCTGTGATGGCCAGCCAATCAAAAATGTCAAATAGCTGCCTGAGCTTTCGGTTTTTAATATTTATTTTGGTTAGCCTTGTCAAGGAAATTTTTCATCAACTGATAAAAATATGGCTGTGAAACAGTTTCTAAATTATTTATGTTCACAAACACTAATGCGTGCTCCCCAGAAAGGCTGATAAAAAGTTTGGATCGTAGATGGCTAGATTGCCTTGACATATCTTGTTTTATGAAAATAAGCTCTCTGTTCTTGATCACTAAAACATTGACATTGACACTGTTTTTGGTACTCATGGTACAGCCTCTGGGTGCCATTTATGTGCAGAGAAGTTCCACTTTGCTACTTATGGCATCTTGATCTAAAACTGAAACAAAACTCGTCTCTTGATTTTGTTACTCATTCTGCGTTGAGTGGAATGCTTGTTTTTGTGGTTGCTATGAACACATAAACTACAATTACGGAAGGGTAAATTAGGATAATTGCCGTGGAATTCACTTATACACGGATTTCATGACCCATTGACGAGTGTTAAAGCCATATTGTTTCCACACTTTTCGATCTTAGAGATGGTCAACAAACAGAATATCTTGGGCCACTACTGATGTGTATAATAGCTATAGTTTATACTCGCAGGGGACGTAGTTCCCTTCCAATAATTTTATAATCTCCACCGTCATTCCAGCTTTTTCCAGTTCCTTCAATCAACTTTGTCAAGTTTTGCTCCGGGTACACTTGTCTCCTGCTTGCCTTAGTGTCAGATTCCAAGGAACTCACTGGTTTGTTTCGACGATGTGGACGAAGAG
Organism: Panicum miliaceum; assembly: GCA_032594955.1. Classification (NCBI taxonomy): domain Eukaryota; kingdom Viridiplantae; phylum Streptophyta; class Magnoliopsida; order Poales; family Poaceae; genus Panicum; species Panicum miliaceum. The sequence goes on from CM064071.1 coordinate 6,739,605, forward strand.
GAAACATCCATGGTTACCGGGGAAAAAAAGCTCGGTCATCCAATGTTAGAAACCTGGTGCTGTTCGGACATTACCTCTTTCATCAGTTTTCACATGAAACAACAAAAAAATTGCCGTTTCCTTCCTTCCATTTAAAAATAAAATGGGAAGTACTAACTCGCCCATGCTTATTGCATAAGTACCTGTTTACGAATGAATAGCAGCCAAATTATACTAGGCCGTCCCGACATTCGGAGCGCCACTAAGCAGCCGGAGTCGCATGCATGATACCACCATTTCTGATTTCTAAATGCAAGGTCTCAAGAATCACAGGTAGCAGATGGATCTGTTGCCAATTTGCCATGGTTGACCTCTCGACACCTACCCACAACAAAACAAGCCGGTACTAGATTTCGACGAACGCGTGGCGTCGGCGTGCCATGGGTTCCGTCAGAGCGGTCCAAGGAGAGCGAGATCCCTCGCCGGAGGCAGAGAAACGCCGGCCGTCCGGCCTGTGGACCGTCACTGTCGTCTTCTTGCTCGCGTTGCCGCTGCTCCTCCTGTTCTTCCTCTTCGGCGACCGAGCTGTCGCCTCCATCGCCGCCGATTACCCCGCCTGGCAGCGCTTCAAAGTACAAAGTACTTGCTCTGCTCCTTGAAGCTTGAGCACCTCGGTTTCACGGTAATGGCCTCTGTTTCATCCGTCCATTCCTTTCCCAAATCGCAGGCTCCGGCAATGCGTCGTCGTCAAGGAGAGCGGAGCGCGGCGCCCACGACCGGCTCCTTGGCGGCCTCCTCTCGCCGGACTTCGACGCAGCGACGTGCCTCAGCAGGTACGAGGCGTCCAGGCGCTGGAAGCCGTCGCCGTTCCCGGTCTCCCCTTACCTCATCCGGAAGCTGCGGCAGTACGAGGCGAACCACCGGCGGTGCGGCCCGGGCACCGCGAACTACCGCGACGCCATGGCGCAGCTCATGTCCGGCCGCAACGCCGACCGCGCCGAGTGCAAGTACGTGGTGTGGCTCCCCCTCCAGGGCCTCGGCAACCGGATGCTCAGCGTCGTCTCCACCTTCCTCTACGCGCTGCTCGCCGGCCGCGTCCTCCTCGTCCACGAGCCCCCCGAGATGGAGGGGCTCTTCTGCGAGCCGTTCCCGGGCACCTCGTGGGTCCTGCCGCCGGACTTCCCCTACACGGACGGCTTCTCGGCCGACACGAAGGAGAGCTACGTGAACATGCTTGAGAACAACATCGTCCGCTACGACGGCGGCGGCGATGCCGGTGCTCTGCCGGCGTACGTCTACTTCCACCTGGAGCAAATCTCACTCCGGCTCCAGAACCACACGTTCTGCGAGGAGGACCACCGCGTGCTCGGCAGGTTCAACTGGATGGTGCTCCGGTCGGACAGCTACTTCGCCGTGGCGCTGTTCCTCATGCCGGTGTACCGCGGCGAGCTGGACCGGATGTTCCCGGGGAAGGCGTCGGTTTTCCACCACCTCGGCAGGTACCTCCTCCGCCCCGGGAACCGAGCGTGGGGGATCGTGGAGAGGTTCTACGACGGGTACCTCGCCGGCGGCGACGAGCGTCTCGGCATACAGGTCCGCATCGCGCCGTTCCTCCCGATCACTTTTGAGGTCATGTACGAGCAGATCGCCCGGTGCGCTCGGGAGCATGACCTTCTGCCACAAGTGACGGGCGATCCGGGTGCCCGGCCGGCGAGCGGCGCGGCGAAGGTGAAGGCCGTGCTGGTGGTCTCCCTGAAGCCGGAGTACTACGACAAGCTGCACAGCGTGTACTACACGAACGCGACGGCGACCGGCGAGGTGGTGACGGTGTTCCAGCCGAGCCACGACCAGGACCAGCACACGGAGGCGCTGGCGCACAACGAGCGCGCCCTGGCCGAGATCTTCCTGCTCAGCTACTCCGACAGGCTGGTGACCACGGGGTTCTCGACCTTCGGGTACGCCGCGCACTCCCTGGCTGGGCTCCGGCCGTGGCTGCTGCTGCTGCCGGACCGGGCCACGATGAGGGCCGAAGTTGCTTGCGTGAGGTCGGCCTCGGTGGAGCCGTGCCTGCACTCGCCGCCGTCGCTCGTCTGCCGGGCAGAGCAGGATCTTGATCCGGTGGCGCATGTTCCATTCTTGCGCCCCTGCGAAGATGCGTACTTTGGTCTCAAGCTGATTTAGTGACTCCCTGAGTTGGAAATGGTGTCTATAGAGTGTTAAACAAGAACACCTGTTAAAAAGTGAAACAAATCCGCAGAAACACCACAGGAATTCGAATCAACAGAATTTTATTCTTTTTGGTTGCCGTTTCACTCAGGGTGAACAAGTTTCAGCCCCCAGCTCATGTCTTCACAGTGCTGGACATGGGGCACCAGCTTCCCCGTGTCGGCGCCCTGCTTCGCCCGGCAGTCGTAGAACGGCGGCCCGTGCATGCAGGGCTCCATGGACTTGGCTCGCCGGCACGGCGGGCTGGGCGCGGTGTGGTTCTCGGGCCTGAACATGACCCACGGCGTGAGCCCGCCGAGCCCGTGGCCGACGTACCCGAACGTCGACCAGCCGCTGGTGACGATCCTGTCGGTCATGCCCAGGAGGTACATCTCGGCCAGCGCCTTCATGTCGTGCGTCGTGTACCCGGAGAGCTGGTGCTCCTCGTGGCTCGGCTGGTACACGCTCACGGCCTCGCCGGTGGCCGTCGCCGACTGCCAGTACTTCCACCGGACGTTCTCGTAGTACCACGAGCTCAGCCCGGTCATCAGAACAGCCTTCGACCGCGTGCCGGCAGCCGGCGGACGCGGCGGCTCCTGCGTCACCACGTCGGGGAGCAGGTGCTCCTGCGACGTGCAGGCGAGGATCTGGTCCAGGATGTGCTGGAACGGGGTGTCCCCGTCGAACACCCTGATCTGGATGCCCAGCCGCTCGTCGGCGTTCTTCAGGTACGAGTCGTGGAACCTCGTGATCAGCCCCCACACCTTGTTCGTCGGGTGGAACAGGTAGTGCGCCAGGAGGTAGAACACGGCGTCCTTCCGCGGGAACAGCCGATCGAGCTCCTCCTGGTACGCCGGGTTCAGGAAGAGCGCCGGCACGAAGTAGCCGTCCGTCCGCATCAGCAACCACGGCGCGCGGCGGAGGAACCGCCGCTCGTCGTCGCAGAAGAAGAGCTTGTCGTGGTAGGTGCAGGAGTGGTCGAGGTCGACGAAGACGTAGCGACGCCGGGACACGGACGCCGCGGCGTCATCGCCCTGCACCAGGTACCTGTAGCTCTCCCGCACCTCGCCGGTCAGGTTCTGGAGGTTCCTGACCGGGAAGCTCTGCGGCAGCAGCCACGACGCGCCCGGGAACGGTTCGCAGAAGATGTCGCCCAGCGACGTCGTCCGGTCGAGGAGCAGGACCCGGTCGGTGAGCACGGCGTAGAGGAACGCCGACGCCATGGCCAGGATGTTGTTCCCGAGGCCCCGGTACGGTACCAGGACGAGGTACTTGCAGGCGCCCGGCGCGTCGCCGTCGCCGTGCCAGGACCTGAGCCGCGCGGCCGCGGCCCTGTACGCCTCGGTGCCCGGGCCGCACCGCCGTTGCAGCGCCTCGTGCTCGCGCAGCCGCTTGACGAGGTGCGCGGACGGGGACCGCGCCATGTTCTTGCGGTAGAACGCCGAGCGGTAGCGGCTGAGGCACGAGCGCTCGTCGAACCCCGGGACGAGCAGGCCGCCGAGAAGCTTCTCTGCATCGCGATTTGCACGCGGAAACGCAGGAAAATCAGCGCCTACCCGTGAACAGAAACTCTCCGGCGATCATGGCGGACAATTCGCATCCTTGCAATCGAAATCGTTCCAGAAAACATGCGATGCGCGGAAGATTCTTCGACACCACATCACGCGATGGCGGAGAATTGCGATGTACCTTGCGTGGATGTGGACGCCAACGGCCAGAAGGACGCGGCCGTCCACGGCGCGTCGCGGCGGCTAACCGTGGTCATCAGGACGGGCAGCGCAACGAGGCAGACGGTGAGCGCCGTGACCTTCTTCCTCGCGATCCATGGCCCTGTGTCCTGCTCCACCGTACCCTCCTGTGCCTCCGCGCGCCGGGCGTCCGGGCATTGCTGCGGCGGCCGCTTGGTTATGCCAGGGCCGACCACGCCCTCCGGGGACATTGTTATCTGGCGGGCGACGCGTTCTTCTCGGGGCCCGGCGGAAATCCCATTCTACCTAAAATAAGATTTCCAGGCGTGGCTTCCTTCTTTTACTTGGAAGGGAACTAGAAAAGGAAAAGGAATAAGCTGAACAAAGGAAATGTATCACGCAGATTGACTGATGGACTGATAATCCCGATCATGTTACTATCAGTGTCAACTATATATATCAGATACAAACACATCAGTAAGGCTAACGTATCTGTAGAACTCGTTTGCAAGATTTGCAAGATCAAGTGGTTCTTCAGACTAGAGAGCATTTCGTGGCGTGCGGATCAATAGCATCTCAGTCGTCTGTTTCATCAACGCCACTTCTTTCTGGGCCAGAAGACGAGCCTGAAAAGTGGAAAATAGATGAAGATGAGAAATAAGGCACCGAAATGTGATTGTGCCCTTCTCTTTTGTCATGTTTTAAGCACTTGGAAGCACTTATCTTTTGAGAAACAGAGTACAAACGCATACTGACACCTATAAATTTCTACTAGAGACTACCGGCATACGTTGGGATTGACGAAGTTGCTACAAATATCTACATTACCTACCATTGAATGAATAGTATCATTCCAGACCAAAATAAATCTAGAAAAAAAAAATACAAGCACTCATTCCAGTCTAGTAGTTGATCCAGGTAGACAGATTCATTCGCAAAAAAAATATAACCAGCTCGCCGTTGTGAAACTTGTAGTGGTGGAGTCTTAGGTTTCTCTGTTCTCTAGATAGCCTAGATTTCCCCAACCTGTTTCTTTCATTACTCTTTCTGTGTTGGTGTACATTTTTTTTGACCGAAGTCAGCAAGGAAGCTCCCTACCTATTTTATATATATATAAAAGAAAAAAAAGGTATTCCTGTTATCTTCAAATAGGGCCTTGTCTTGGAAACATAGTTCTACTTGTAAATCAAAGTGCTTGATTATATGAACAAGTTGTATGTGAAATATCTTTGGTCCAGCTATCGCCTATAATCAAATATTTATAACCGTTAAATTTGAAAGTTTATAAGCAATTTGATTGAAATTAACAATTATTATTTTTGCTGAAATATGTCAAGTTTACACATACCGTGCAATGTATTGGATGCTAATGATTGATTTCCTTAGAGTGGTTGGTGCCAGTACGTTATTAGCAGGCATTTTGAGTTCTTTGTGTTAGTTCTTTTGGAACGCTAAAGGTGGGTAAGGTATTTGGGGTTAGTTTTTTAAATAGGAAAAAGTATATTTTTCATCCCTTAAGTATTACAAAAGTGTGACATTCATACCTCATATTTCATTTGGTGCAAATCAACCCCTTAACTAACTAAATCGGTGCATTTATTATCCTCACCTTAGTTTAATAATGGTTTAGTGCGTCTAATGGCGGTTTATGCAACGCAATCATCCGACTAATCCATGCTTAGCAATGTAATATGCTGAGTTGATGATATAAAATCTAAAAAATCTAAAAAAATAAGTAAATTCTCTAAATTGGGTACCCTATAAAAGTTTATTGGAAAAATTAACGGAACCGATTCACACCAAACTATTATAGCGATTTACTCAGCATTAGACGTGCTACGCAATGATTAGTAAGATAGTTACATGATCTAAATCAATATTATACGATGCCAAACCATTATTAAACTAATGTGGGGATGATAAATACACCGGATTAGTTTAAAGGATTAATTTGCACCAAATGAAATGTGAGGGATGAATATCACACTTTTGCAATACCAGAGGGATGGAATTAAATAATAGAGATGAGCAAGTACTGTTTGCAATTCGGCTAATATTTCTACAATGATAACCCCAGTAATTTAGAAACATGTTAGATCTTCAAACTTGGCAAATGTTTGATGCTTTTTTTAGGATATCTCTTTTTCTAGCATGTCTCGTTTGAGGGTTAATACGCAAACCCAAAATGAACCTCTAGTGAGAAGTGGGATAATGAAACTAGCCACTCAGAATGGCCTAATGCGTGATTTTTACTGATGCTTCCCCCTCTCACTGCTAGCTTGATAGTAGCACCCAACTACAATTTGCAGTTTCACATGGCTTGCACAAAGATTTGTGCTGCACTGTTGCTGGGCTCTGACGACAGCAGCTTGATGGCCCAAATCTTAATGACCCATTGACGGCTCTGTATGCGTACCATCTTCAGACCAACGTAGAGCGCATTATTCAGCGCACGTCGCGGCATGCGCCACCGCTTCTCGGTACACCGTTGTGGAGTGCTGGGCACGAAGACAACACGATCAAAACAGAGCTGCCTACGCAGTTGACCTCAACTGAAACCTTCCCCTATGAAATCTGTCGCTGCTACGCACGGATAGGGAGAGAGAGCACGCCAGGATCTCGCGGGCATGGCGAAGCCGAAGCGCGGGGCGCGCGCCGGCGGAGTTGTCAGGATCGTCTTGCTGCTCTCTGTTCCCCTGCTTCTGCTGCTCCTCCTCTCCGGAGACCGGCGGCTGCTGAAGGCGTCGGACTCTGAATTTCTCGGCCTCATAAACAGAAGAGGTAAATTGTTCCCTTTCGCTTTCGCAAACATTGTGTTTCCATTTTTCTAGTCCAGTATTTGCTGGTACTATTTGTGCTTTCGCCGACACGGAATTTCTCGTAGTTGCTCACCGCCGAACGCTGCCACGTGCGCGGTGATAAATGAAGGTAGTCAATCACCAGGTTAAAATTGTCTGCAAGCTAGATCTCATCAGCTCATTTAACAATAGTTCTTCCCGCGAATGACGAATCCCAGACGCGGATTCAACGCCGGTTCCCAAGATTAGCATTTGAGGCAGCAGTGATCGATGTGCTCCGAACGAGAAAATTTGACCTGGCGGCACTTGTATAATCCCACCCCTCACTCTCGAGCTCCGGCCCACCGACACCGGTCGCCGGAGCCGCTGCGGCGTTTGCACGCCGCACCTTGGCACGACACAGCAGAGCTAGGTTGGCACCGGCCACCGGCGGCGTAGCAGATGCGGCAACGTGAGGCCAAGTTGGGCGTCGACGGCGCCGCGGCGCCGTGGAAAGAGCCGCCGCAGCCGCAGCAGCGCTCGGCTGCAGGCCGATGGCTGGACGCCGAGGCGGCGGCGCCGCTGGGGCTCGCGCCGCGGACGAAGAGGGCGCCGTACTGCTCGGTGATCAACGTCGTGCTCGCGGCCTTCGTGCTGACCGTGCCCACGATGGTCATCCTCCTCGGCGCGCGCGCCAGTGCGCCGCCCATCCGGATCAGCGCTGCCGACGTCGTCCGCCGCGGAGGTACTAGCTATAGTTCGGGTTCATGCCACGTTTGGTCGGGCCGTGTTGATCAATGCTGTGCCGCATATCGCTGCACATTGCGTCGTGACTTGCAATGCAAATGTATAGTAAATGTGGTTCACTACTAGATCATCTTCAACTTCCTGACGGTTCCATTTGTTGTGTCAGCTTCAGGTGAAAGATCTTACGACAAGCTCCTCGGCGGCCTCCTGGCAGACGGGTTCGACGAGAGATCCTGCCGGAGCCGGTACCAATCCGTCATGTACCGCCGCAGGCCCGGCAGACGACCGCCGGCGTACCTCGTCTCCAAGCTGCGGCAGCAGGAGGCCCTGCAGAGGCGGTGCGGCCCGGGCACCGCGGCCTACGGTCACGCGCTGGAGCAGCTCAGGTCGGGCAAGAGCGGCGGCGACACGGTGGGGGCGCAGGACTGCAGGTACCTGGTCTCCATCTCGTACCGTGGCCTCGGGAACCGGATCCTCGCCACCGCGTCGGCGTTCCTCTACGCGGTGCTCACCGGCCGCGTGCTCCTCGTCGACCCCAGCAACGAGATGGGCGAGCTCTTCTGCGAGCCCTTCCCCGACACGACGTGGCTGCTGCCGCCGGGCTTCCCGCTGGCGAGCTACACCAATTTCAGCATCAGCACCGCCGAGAGCTACGGCAACATGCTGAGGAACAAAGTCATCAGGACCGACGCCGCCGGCGACGTGCCGGCGTTCTTGTACGTTCACCTCGACCACGACGCCACCGAGCAGGACAAGTTCTTCTTCTGCGACGAGGACCAGAGGGTGCTCCGGAACATCCCGTGGCTGGTGATGAGGACGGACAACTACATCGTGCCGGGGCTGTTCCTGGTCCCGGGGTTCCAGGATGAGCTCGGCAGGCTGTTCCCGGAGCCGGACACCGTGTTCCACCACGCCGTCCGGTACCTGTTCCACCCGAGTAACCACGTCTGGGGCCTCGTCGCGCGCTACTACGACGCCTACCTCGCGACGGCGCAGCAGCGGGTGGGCATCCAGGTGCGCGTCTTCGGCTCCCAGCCCAACTCGCCGGAGCTCCTCGAGCAGATCACCAGGTGCACGCAGAAGGAGGGGCTGCTCCCGGAAGTACTGCTCGCCGCGGCGGACCCCGTCGCGCCGGGACCGAGCCGGAAGACCAAGGCCGTCCTCGTCACCTCGCTCAAGTCCTGGTACTACGAGAAGCTCAAGGGCATGTACTGGGAGCGCGCGGCGGCGACCGGCGAGGCGGTGAGCGTGCAGCAGCCGAGCCACGAGGAGTTCCAGCGGTCCGGCGCCAGGTCGCACGACGCCAAGGCGTGGGCCGAGATCTACCTGCTGAGCCTGACGGACGCGCTGGTGACCACGGCCTGGTCGACGTTCGGGTACGTGGCGCAGGGGCTCGGCGGCCTGAGGCCGTGGGTGATGTACCGGCCGGACAACGAGACGCATGTGCCGGACCCGCCGTGCGGCAGGGACGTGTCCATGGAACCCTGCTTCCACGCGCCGCCGTTCTACGACTGCAGGCTGAAGCGGGGGGCGGACACCGGGAAGATTGTGCCGCAGGTCCAGCACTGCATTGACATGAGCTGGGGTTTGAAGATTGTTCATCGCGGTTAATGCTAGCTTGTAAGTTGGTGATGGCGTCAGTGCAAATATACATAGAATATTCATTGTTACTCGGAACTGTTGATTTCCTTCTGGTTAGAGGCGCAAAGTATGTGTTCACTTGTAGATGATAGTAATTGACAGCAAGTTTTTCTTTTGAGTTGAAATGCGTGCGAAGTTTGGGAAATGCATGAGCATATCTACTTATGTTATGCATGATTATGCTTTGAAACTCTCTTAAAAAGAAAAAAAAACCAAAAGAACAAATGCATGTAAAAATTTGGTGGTGTGATCATAAATACTTGGCGGTCTAACCATAAACCTTCGCGGCGAGTTGAATTTTTTAAGACAAATAGAATATACAGCTTATCATAGTGTAAGCTCATGATGTAATTGTAACATTACAAATAGTTCGACTACTGGGACATCGCACAAACACAACTCAACTTCTTGGCCCATCCTGCAAGTTAACTCCAATGTGTTGCTATCTAATTAGTAGGACTTTTCTAGAAACAATAAAGGAAACCTCTCCAGCCAGCAAGATCCACAACTTGAAATCCGATTAAACAAATCCCATCCAATGAAAATGAAATCAAAGAAACCAAATGGTAGTCACTAGCAAAAAGATCCAACCAAAAAGATAAAGACATCATCAAACATTTCACATATATATTTTATTCAGAGAACTTTATGAAGGGACGAACAAGTGCTAAATATCCAATGGCCCTCATGAGATAGATTGATATAAGATCATTCATAAATTGTTCCATGCATCCTAGCATCCAAAAAAATGACTTGAATCATAACCAGAACAACTAGAGTAATAACTCTATGACTTCATTCAAAAGGGTCTAGGATATGAAGATCAATCAATCTTCATCCATGTCATGTCACCCCAAAATATCAAATCCTTCAATTTCAAAATTCCAAGAAAAAACATTAAAACGCAAGAAATTCAATGGAGCAAATAGAGAGGAAGTGAGAGCTGTAAAAGAAGATATAGATTTGTACTTCACAAAATTATGAATTCCATAAATTATTGAAATTTTCACTATGTATATGATTACAAGAGAAAACTTCAAATATATGCCACAATTTTTACCATAAATGTCACCAAATAACTAGATGTGATTGGCTAAATACTAGCAGCTTTCGGAAATGACAATGCTAACTAAAGTTACATAGTACTCCTTTAGTCTGTTTTATTCGGCGCGGTGGCGATTAACACAGATACCAAGACTCCATCGACTAAGATTAATAGTTCGCCCATTTCCCTAGGACATGTGTGCTGATAACGCATCGCTTCGCGGCTACCTCATGTCTGATTGGACGAGATTGTGAAAGGAATCGGTGCTCGTAGAGGGAGGAGGTGAATTAGATAAACTTAAAAACTTAATTTATGGTTCATTTAAATTGTACAAAATATAAATACTATTTTAGATGTGCAACTAGAGTTCTTCTAGTGTTCCAACCCAAAAGAGTCTTGCAACCTATAGCCAATTGTAGCTTGGAACCACAAATTGCAAGTATGAAATGCGAAAGCATAAAAAAGTGGGTTAGGGAAATGCAAACTTAGCACGTCGATTTTTTCCCGTAGTATCGGTGGGCTAAAGCCATTCCTAATCCATGTTGGAGCTTCATCAGAGTGCGCGCTCGGTCACCAAGTCTCTTCTGGTAAAGAGCTTGATCTCACCACTAATGATCTCGCCACTAAGGGCAGTTCCAGTGTCAGCATCGATTTTGGAGAGGGAAATATCAGCGGCAAGCACGGTTTGAGGCCTCCTGTGTGGAGTTGGACTGGTGGGATCTAGCGGAACATAAAAGAATTGGGAATCTTCCTTCTCCCCGCTTCTTATTGGACGTTCGCTCCGCCCGTGATGAATTGTTTATTGGTTGAAGTCTCGCTGAAGTGGAACAGAATTTGGAGTCCGATTTTCCTGTCTGACAACGAGCAGTCGAATGCTCTAGTGTGCTCGGTTCGGTTTTCCACCCTCATGATTCTATTTTGTCCAACGCTGGAGCTGCCCTAAGACTCACACCAAGTAGATGAAGTGGCCCTGCTAATGGGGCTGAACCCGACCCACACCCATCTCGACTCAAAATTTACGGAGGTTAGCTACGGACCCCGCCTCTACCAAAAATCTAAACTAATTAACTCACTCTCCTCCACCCCATTTGTCGCGGTGCATCCAAATTGGCCAGCAGTAGGTTAAACCACGGTTTTGCCATCCGAACACCCCATTGGTAGGGCTAATCCAAATAGTGCCCAACCTCATCGTCACGTTCTTCCCTGCCGTGCGCCGCCTCAACCAGACGCAGCAGCTCGAGAAGCTCCCCCCCCAGTGCACATCACCACGCTGCACTGCCTGGGCATCCTCGCGCCCTCCGACGGGATCCCCTCCAATGCCCGCTTCCGCCCGGGATTCGACAGCAAGGTGCTCGTCCCCATGCTCAAGTTCCGCAAGGAGATAGGCTCGCCGCTCATGGTGAACCTCAACTACGCCATCTTCCACCCCAACGCCGTCATCTACATGCCCGTCACCAAGCTCAAATACATCAGCATGTTCGATGTCCAGATGGACGCAGTCTACACCGCAATGAGAAAATGCTCAGCTATGGTGACGTCCAGATCGCCGTCGGCGAGGCGAGCTGCCCACGCAGGCCGAGCCCAGCCAGGTCGGCGTCGGGCTCGACGAGGCCAGGGACTTCAACGCCGGCATCATCAGGATTTGGCTGGGCTGGACGCCGTGGGGGACAGGTGCTGACCTGTCAACTACATGGACGGGAGGAAGAATAGGAAGGGGAAGGGGGTAGAGACGTGTGGATCGGAGGCGTCTTGCTCGTTGCCTTGCCGGCTCGCCGCTGCGATGGCCTCTCGTGCTCGCTTCCCTCTTTTCTTTTCCTCTAACCTTTGTTGGTGACAGGTGACACGTGACAACAAACCCACCCCCCTGCCCCGCCCCGTGTCTGCAGCAAACCCACCCCGCCTCGCCTCGCTAGCAGCTACAACCCATTTGCACCCACCCAAACAAGCCCCACCTTATACCCCGACCCGAAAAACTCATTTTGACCCGCTCCACTAGCAGGGCTAAGGTGAAGATCTCGCCACAAAGGCAATGCTTACCACCTCTTCCCTGGTCATCTTGACACCATCTTCACTACGGAGATTCCCACAAAAAAGGGCCTCCTGATCCACCGAACACGGTCGTCGACGTCGGCTTTACACCAAGCTGGAGGGTCGAAGACTTGCCGGCAAGTCACCAAGACTCCAAGGGGACTACTCACCAAGTTTACAGCTGTGGTTCACTCGAGAACCATACACAAGGCAGCAACATTCTCACTGTCTCTAGATCTAACCTAGCACTAACACTCTCAAAGCATGTGCTAAAGCCTATGGATGTGATCAATGCTCTATGGATGACTTGAAAGTCTTCTTCAGTGTGTATGTGCTTCTCTTGAACTCTAGCAGCCTCAAATGACCCGGGGGAAGTGTTTATATAGGCTAGAGAACCAACCATAGTCGTTGCCAACAACTTTTTCGAAAAGTTTAAAGCGTCGGTTGATCTGGTCATAGGAGTCGGTTCAACCGGTTATACTGATCCTGCATGCTAGCCGTTGAATCCTAACATCCCCTTCTGCTAGCGTCATTGCTCCAACGCATTGCACCGATGGGTGTCGGTTTAACTGGTGCTGAAGACTTTGTCCCTCGAACTCTTATGTAGCTTGAAATGCTCTCTGAGTAATCAAACTACGCTTGCACTGACGCCTGCCTTCTCCAGTAGTGTCAGATCATCCGGTGCTGATGACACCTTTGCCCAAAATCTTCTGGATGTTCCATGCTCTCTGAGTAATTGAAGTACCATTGCACCGACGCTTAACCCTAGGGCATTGGTTGATCCGGTCTACAGGTTTTTCTTCACTTGATCGCCTTATCAATTCCTCAATGCATCGACCCGTTATATTTTGATAGCATCAGTTTATCTGGTCAGCTGATTTCTGCTGTCACTTGTCCAATTCATCTCGGTTGTCATTTGGTTTTTCACTATGACATGGCATCTTGATAATGATTTTGACATCTTGGATATATTTTGGACTTCATCCATGGGATCTAGAAATTCTACAAATACAAGCTCATGAACTTTGTTACTTCCATTGATTATGTTGTTACATAATCACCAAAATTACAATTATGATCTCATGGGACCATATTTCTTACATATTGCTTCTGCATGGTTGATATATCGTTTTCGTTTTCGTAGCTGCTACAAACAGTTACTAACAACGACTCGTTAGATATATTCCGCCTAACAAAGTGATCATTCTAAAAAATTGAAGGACACCTAATAAAGAGGTCTGGAGGGAGTATCATGCATCGATTAGCTATGAACTGAGAAACACGGGTCTAGATCACTAAAAGTTTAACCCATGCTTAGGATAGTCTTAGAATAATCTAACTTATATAATAATATTGGTATGTGAGAAGTAAACTGAGGAAATCCCCTGCTTAGGATAGTCTTAGAATAATCTAACTTATATAATAATATTGGTATGTGAGAAGTAAACTGAGGAAATCCCCAACTTGCATATGAGCCATATAGTGTACAGATACACAAGCCATGTAAGTGCGAGCAAAGTAAATACTGTGTACATCTTATATATGCGTGGACTCTCAATTGCAAACATGAGTACTGCGGTATGAAATGCACAGCTAGGCCATGAAATGTGTCCAATTTAAAATATTCGTTCTGTACGTGTCCAATTTCTTATTGTTTCTCATGCATTCATTCTATTAGTTTTTTTTCTTTTTTCTTGGCTCCAGCTTGGGTATTATGTTAGGTAGCCTGTTATTAACACATACACTTGATTTTACTCAAGAAATTGAGAGACTCATCTTTATTACAAATAGTGATGTATATATATAAAGTAATAACTGAAACAAATGAAGTCAATAATGAACTTTTGTATGGATTGGTGTGTTTGATTACATATGTATACATGTTGAGGGTACATAATGAAAAAGTGTATGTCCGCTCAGGAGGAATCCCTTTAGAACAGGAGTCCTTCCACTTGTGTCCGTGTTTACAGTTGCCTAATCTATGTCTTGACTGGTTGAATGAGATCATCTTGAGGATGTGTCTCTGTAGGGAGACATCTATTCGCAAAAGTATTAACCCTCTCTAGTCACCTTTTTCCATTTTAAGTGAGAAAAATGCAAGCCAGGGTTACCGACAAATAAAATTGGAGGCCCCTGTTTGAACTTTTTGAGTACAAAATACTAATAATGCTTTTAAATTCAATTGCAAAGGTAGTTTTACACCATAAGAACAAAAGCACTAGATAATTGATGAAAAATAACTACTCATCACTAAGGGAGCTAAAAGTGCCTAAAGAACAATTATTTAGTCTTAGAAGACATTTATGATTGGCTACTTTTTATATGACATAAAATTGGACCACTGCATACAAGTTTGTATAAGGATGTTGATCAATAACCAGATAGAAACAAACATAATAAAAAGAACCATATGAGCTAGGCTCATGCATATAGGTTGTGAGAGAGAGATCTTGAAATAACAACAAACTATTACCGATAAAAAATAAATGTAGAACTACATGTAGAGTTTATAATTAACTAATAAAGGGAATCGAACTAACTATCATGAATATTTTGCAAACATAATCCATATCCCATGATCATTTAAACTCTGTTCTCAACGGATAAAACCTAATGGCGATCACGGGTACAAAAGAGAATAGTTCCAGTAGTGTTTCAAGTTCATTTAGTGCCGATGTTGCATTGGATGCATGGTTGTAGTGATATTATTTCAGGTGGTGACCAGCTTTTGTAGGAAAAGAAAACATAACAAATAGTTCTCCAACATTTTTACCATGAACAAGAAATGATTTTATTAGAAGATTATAATTTTTCTTTAAAACAAGCGACTGAGACCAAGAATGGAGAAAAGCTAGTGACACCGAGGACATGAAGCAGAGAACTGGATAAGATAGTCTAAATTAAGTACTAAAAGATTATTTTCAAGTGACTGTAACTAAACTATTACTTTGAAAATCAAACAATTCTCATTGTTGGAGGAACGCTCTAGGACTAGTCGGTCGAGTGTCGCGGGGGAGTAACCGAGGCGCTGGAAAGGCCCTAAAGACACCCGGAGCACGGGATTCCTCCGACAACAAATGGCAGGAAGCATCCCAACTCTTGGGGTGGGGGGAGGTGACGTGAACCCGTTAGAGTTTGTTACTTATCTTTCGATGAGAGGTATGTGATAACTCGATTGATGGAGGAGACGATGTTTACAGCCTAACTACAGCCTTCCAAGGACACTGCGCCTTAACAACCGATACACCACCTCCTATGACTGCCGCGATCTTGTGGAGCGCGACACTCCGGCCACTAGGGCACTCGTCCTGCAAGCAATCGAAGAACTAGCAAGAACATGTAGAACAAGTACTGAATTACCAGATGTAAATGAAGGTTTCAAACTCAATCTCCAATAAGGTGGGGTTCCGAAGATAGGAAGACGAGCGGCTGATCCAGCACGCGCGCTTACCAGCAAGGAGCAAAACCTAAACTTGATCTAAACAAAACCCATATGTTCTTGGCAGCAGCTAAGGGGTATAAGAATGTGGGAGAATGACCACAGGGGTGCTGGGTCGTACTCCAACCCTAGGACGCGTCCGTAATGGACTCAACTTAATACACGGTCCATTGGGCTAAAATAGGGTGACGCAGCAACGTGGGCAGAAAAGAACTCTGTATTAATTCGAAGATTGCGGCCGACTCCAAACAGATATGGATATGAGGCTGGATCCTTTTGAAAGAAGACTTCATAATCTTTCCATGAAGTACTTGAACGCTCTAATCCGAGTTCGTATGCGACCGTGGTGACCGTCACAAGTTTATCCTGTTCTGCAGTCCGAATCCAGCCTGCGCGAATCCGTTTCCCTTTCGGTCGTCTCCTTGGTTCCTAAGCAAAATAAGAGTGTACGCGTCTCCATGGTCTAAATATGATGAACATGAACTCAAAAGTGAACTCACCTGATGATTAAGTTGACGAGCACGAGCACGAGTAATAGGACTAACAATAGGTACTTGTGTCGGCGTGGATGTATCGTTGGTGTTGATGTCCTCATCATCCTTACCTTCTTGATTTGAGTCGTTCTCGACTCAAGCTCATCTTACTCTTCCAAATATGGCTTCAAATCTGCAATGTTAAATGTGGGACTAACCCCAAAATCCGCAGGGAGATCTAGCTTATATGCATTATCATTAATTTTTTCTAACACTTTAAATGGTCCATCCGCCCGAGGCAGCAATTTACATTTTCGCAATTCAGTAAACCTTTCCTTTCTCAAATGCAACCAAACTAAATCTCCAAGATCAAATTTTAGTTCCTTCCTACCTTTATCACTAGCAAACTTATATTTAGCATTCATGCGCTCTATGTTTTCTTTATTTGTTTCATGCAGTTTTAACATCAATTCAACACGCTTAGTAGCATCAAATTCAATTTTCAGAAGATAGCAAAGGCATTAAATCAATAGGAGCACGAGGCGAGAAACCATAAACAATCTGAAAAGGGCACATCTTTATAGTAGAATGCAGCAAATTCAATATTAGGCAAACATTCTTCCCACATTTTAATGTTTTTCTTTAAAACAACCCTTAACATAGTAGACGACGTTCTATTAACAACTTCAGTTTGACCATCAGTTTGGGGATAACATGTCGTAGAAAATAAAAGGTTAGTCCCCCAACTTATACCATAAAGTCTTCCAAAAATGACTAAGAAATTTAGCATCACGATCAGAAACAATTGTATTGGGCACACCATGCAGACGAATAATTTCTCGAAAGTACAAATCAGCAATATAAGTAGCATCATCAGTTTTATGACATGGTATGAAATGTGCTATTTTAGAAAATCTATCAACAACCACAAACACACTATCACGTCCCTTCCTAGTCCTTAACAATCCCAACACAAAATCAATATAAATATCTTCCCAAGGAGCACTAGGAATAGGTAGAGGCAAATACAAATCGTGTGGATTTATCCGTGATTTAGCCTTTTGACATGTCGTGCAACGAGCAACAAACGTCTCCACATCTCTTCTCATCTTTGGCTAAAAGAAAATGACCAACAAGTAAATTCTCCTTTTTTTAGCTCCAAATGTCCCATCAAACTACATTCATGCGCCTCCTGCAGCAACAACAAACGAACAGACTACCTGGAATGCATGGCTTGTTAGCTCTAAATACAAACCCATCACTAACGATGAATTTGTTCCATCCCTTATCATCTTTACAATTCAGCTACATATCTTTAAAATCAGCATCGTGAACATATTGGTCTTTAATTGTTTCAAATCCAAAGATTTTGTAATCAAGTTGATTTAGCAAAGTATACCTCCTAAACAAAGCATCAGCAAGATATTATCTTTCCCTTTCTTGTGCTTAATAACATAAGGAAAAAATTCAATAAATTCAACCCACTTAGCATGTCTACGGTTCAATTTCTTTGACTACGAATATGTTTCAAAGATTAATGATCAGAATGAATAACAAACTCTTTGGACCACAAATAATGCTGCCATGTTTCTAATATTCGCACAAGAGTATACAATTCTTTATCATAAATGGAATAATTAAGAACAAATCCGCTCAAATTTTCACTAAAATATGCAACAGGTTTGCCTTCTTGTAACAAAATACCACCTAATCTAATTCCACTAGCATCACATTCAAGCTCAAAAGTCTTATTAAAATCAGGAAGTTGGAGAAAAGATGCATGTATTAACTTATCTTTTAGCATGCTGAAGGCGTTCTCTTGTACATTGCCCCAACTAATAGGCACTCTCTTCTTTGTAAGCTCATTCAATGGTGCAACAATGGTACTGAAGTCCTTCACAAAACGGCGATAGAACCCAGCAAGTGCTAGGAAACTCCGCACTTGTGTGATAGTCTTTGGTACCGGGCCATCCCTGTATAGCTTATACCTTGGCTTGATCAACCTCAATTCCCTGTGGAGTCATAATATAGCCAAGAAAAGACACTCGATCTGTGCAAAAGGTGTTACCAAATAAACGTTTATCTCGTAAGGTATTGGAAACAACACGTAAATGATCAAGATGTTCGTCCATAGATTTGTTGTAAATCAGTATATCATCAAAGTAGACTACAACAAATTTTCCAATGAAAGCACACAAAACATAGTTTATTAATCTCATAAAAGCGCTAGGTGCATTACTTAACCCAAAAGGCATGACTAACCACTCATATAAACCGAACTTAGTTTTGAAAGCAGTTTTCCATTCATCTCCTAATTTCATACAAATCTAGTGGTACCCACTACGCAAATCAACTTTGGAAAACACAACAGCACCACTCAATTCATCAAGCATATCATTTAAACGTGGAATAGGGTGTCGATATCGAATAGTGATATTATTAATAGCTCTACAATCAACACACATACGCCATGTTCCATCTTTCTTAGGCACTAAAATAACTGGACCAGCACAAGGACTAAGAGTCTCACGCACATAACCTTTGTCAAGTAGTTCTTGCACTTGCCGCTGAATTTCTTAGGTTTCCTCCAGATTGGTCCTGTGTGGCGCACGGTTTGGCAAAGATGCACCATGAATAAGATCAATTTGGTGCTCAATCCCTCGTATAGGTGGCAGCCCCGCTGGTATCTCACTTGGATAAATATCAGAATACTCCTGCAAAACGTTAGCCACAGCAGGGGGCAAAGAATATTCCATATCGTGAATTCAAATCAAAGTATCTTTGCATACCAAAGCATAGGAAACAGAAGTGGAAGCAATCAATTCATTAATATCAGATTTAGTCGCAACCAAGCAATGACCTTTCAATCTTAGCTCATCCTTCTTAGCAGCAGATTTGGCATTTTTATTGCTCACTTTTAGCTTTTGCAGTTTTAGCAACATCATCGCACAAAATAGGTTCAGGAGTCATGGGCAGCAACACAATTTTCTTATCATGGTGCAAGAGAGAATACCGATTTGACCTACCATGATGCATAGAATCTGTATCAAATTGCCATGGCCTACCTAGCAGAATATTACAAGCTTCCATAGGCACAACATCACATTCGACAACATCACGATATGATCTAATAGCAAAATTAA
The DNA here is from genome assembly GCA_032594955.1 of Panicum miliaceum. NCBI lineage: Eukaryota > Viridiplantae > Streptophyta > Magnoliopsida > Poales > Poaceae > Panicum > Panicum miliaceum. The sequence continues at coordinate 6,758,770 of CM064071.1, forward strand.
TTTGCACCGGTCTAGTTATCTTTACCTTACCACTGTTGTGCAGCCATCGAATGTGATACGGGTGTGGATGTGGTTTGGTTGTAAGTGCAAGATTCTCTACCATATCGCTGCTAGCCAAGTTGTTGCAGCTACCTCTGTCAATGATCAATCGGCACGAACGCTCTTTAATGATACATTTTGTTTGAAACAATGTATGCTGCTGATTCTGCTCCACCTTCTCTATTTGTGCACTAAGCGCACGCTGCATAATAAGACTCTCATAATGCTTTGCATCATTTGCATCAATCTGCTCTTCAGGTTGTTCCTTACGACCTACATCGTTAGCAGCAAGCAAAGGAAGTGTATCTCATCAAAATTGCTAGCAGAGGAATACCCACCATCTTCCATGACCACCAAAACATGCTTGCTTGGACAGTTACGCAGCACGTGCCCAAAGCCCTTGCAACGATGACACTGAACATCTCTTGTTCTACCCGTGGAGGCAATCGAAGAAGCACTCGCGGCTGGTTTCTGGATGGATTTGGTCGCTGAATTTGTGGGAGAACCATGTGGCTTGTCGTTGGAGGAAGGCGATGGTGTTGGTCGACTCGGTGAGAGAGTTGGGGGAGGTGCACACCAGTCAGAGAAGCAGTCGTGCGCTGCTGCCATGATGTAGATTTTTCTGTAGAAACATTAGTCTTGGCACTAGCATGTCGCCCTTGCACTTCCCTTTCAGCTTTACAAGCAAGATGAAACAAACGGGTTGCGTTAGTATAATCTTTATAAGCGAGGATGTCTTGAATTTCACGGTTTAAACTACCCAAAAATCTAGCCATAGCATGTTCCTCACCCTCCTCTAAATTACAATGCAACATACCAATTTGTAATTCCTGATAATATTCTTCTACACTCTTAGCACCCTGTCTCAATTGCTGCAACTTATTTAGCAGATCACGTGCATAATAAGAAGGGACAAATCTAGCCCGCATGACTCGTTTCAAAGCATCCCATATTTGCGGTATGTTATTAGAATTTTTCTTGCCATGTTCTATTCACCAAACAGAAGTAAAATCAGTAAACTCACTAGTAGCACCCTAACATGTGTGCTTTCAGGAAATTCATGACATGCAAACTTTTGATCAATAGCAATCTCCCAAGTAATGTATGTGTCAGGATTATATTTACCATCGAAAGGAGGTGTCTTAAATTTAATCTTACTAAAAGTATCATCATTATCATGTACCTCACATCGGTGATGACCACCCATACCTCTACGATTAGTACGTAGTCGTCGGCGATCAAGAGCTTCTTGTTCATCTTGTTCAGTATCAGCCACATAATCATCCCAATTATCCTCGACGCCCTCGCGCTTTTTGCTATCTTCCTTATGCTGATCATTGGTTTTAGTATGGAACTCATCAAAACGCTTCAAGAGGGCAGCAAGGCTCTTGTCAATATGACCAACCAATGTCTCCAACCCTGTAAACTTGGCATTGATGGCAATCTGAGTGGCCTCCACCTGCCCAATCTTATCATTCGTCACCTGCAAATCATTATCAAGTCCTTCTGTGTACAACTTCACCTATTTTTCAAAGTGTTGTATGATGCTCTTTATACGAGGGGAGTGACCCAAACTCCCATCATCCTCTGATCCTATCATGGTTAAAAGAAAGGTGGCAACAAGAAAATAGGTGAAGAAATAAGATCCTACAACTAGTGGGATGTAACTACTGCAAGGCGCTCACTCTCAACCTGTTTCACAAGCTCTTACCAATTCTTACCTTGCTCAACAGGAGGGGATGGCAACCAACAAGTCTGCAGCCATGGAACGGAGTGTATCGGTGCTGCAGCAACAGGACCTGTCAAACTGTAGTCGAATATGTGGAGCTGTAGGTGGGCTGAAGCAAGGAAGTACTAGCACCATGTTAGTCATAAAAGCAAGCTAAGCAATCGTTCAATGGTGGTAGTGTGCTGGTCCTAGCCTAGACCGTGCTAGAGGCGCGAGCCTGGACACAAAGGAAGTTACAACACACCACCAGAATCAAAACAGAAACACAAAGAACGACCCCTTTCTTTTTCCTTTTCTCTTCTTCTTTCTTTTCTTTTATTTTTTTATTTTGTTTTTTTCTTTTTTATCTTTTTTTTAAGGGGACCAAAATCTTTTGTTTGCCAACCAAAATAAAAGGATTACTGCATACAACCTCTACCAACTCAGAATGACAAATCTTGTTTCATATAGCCAGACGCGCAAATCTCTAAGTCGATTCTGGAGCGCTCAGATGGAGTTTGTGACAAGGTCACATCCGTTGGAAAGACCACGAGTTAAGTTTTATAGATTGTATTAAAACTTCCAAATCGGAGACCGAACACAGAAACTACATCAGTTTTCTTCCCGTGCTGAATTGAAATTCCGAAATAAAATAAGGTGACAAGAATTCGAAACTCTAAAGGACTAAACTAAGACCAGCAACTCAACGCAACTGATGCAACCGAAGACTCAACAAGCCCTAACTAAGCAGTACTAGTAAAAGGCTCAAAAGGTCTATAGGATTGCAGGCAAACTAATCTACTAAAATTCTTTTTGGCTTTTCTAGACTATAGGATCAAAAATAGTGAAGGATTGGTAGTATCTCACCGAACAACCTTGCTCTGATTACCAACTGATGTGAACTCGCTAGGGTTTGTTCCTGATCTTTCGATGAGAGGCGTGGGATAACTCGATTGATGGAGGAGACGACGTTCACGGCCCGACTACAGCCTTCCAAGAACGCTGCGCCTTAGCAACCGAGACACCACCTCCTATGGCTGCCGTGATCTTGTGGAGCGCGACACCCCAGCCACTAGGGCACTCGTCCTGCAAGCAATCGAAGAACTAGCGAGGACATGTAGAACAAGTACTGAATTACCAGATGTAAATGAAGGTTTCAAACTCAATCTCTCATAAGGTGGGATTCCGAAGACAGGAAGACGGGCGGCTGATCCAGCACGCGCGCTTACTAGCAAGTAGCGAGAGCTAAACTTGATCTAAACAAAACCCAAGTGTTCTTGGTGGCGGCTAAGGGGTATAAGGACGTGGGAGAACGACCACAGGGGTGCTGGGTCGTACTCCAACCCTAGGATGCGTTCGTAATGGACTCAACTTGATACACGGCCCATTGGGCTAAAATAGGGTGACGCAGCACCGTGGGCAAAAAAGAACTCTGTATTAATTCGACGATTGCGACCGACTCCAAACAGATATGGATATGAGGCCGGATCCTTTTAAAAGAACACTTCATAAACTTTCCATGAAGTATTGAACGTCCCAATCCGAGTCCGTATGCGACCGTGGTGACCGTCACAAGTTTGTGTTGTTCTGCAGTCCGAATCCAGCCTGCGCGAATCCGTTTCCCTTTCGATCGTCTCATTGGTTCCTAAGCAAAATAAGAGTGCACACGTCTCCATGGTCTAAACATGATGGACATAAACTCAAAAGTGAACTTGCCTGATGATTAAGTTGATGAGCACGAGCACGAGTAATAGGACCAGCAATAGGTACTTGTGTTGGCGTGGATGTATCGTTGTTGTTGATGTCCTCATTAGGGCGGGCGGCGGCGGGGGGGGGGGGGGGGGGGGGGGCGTCAGGGGCATTAGAAAATCAACCATCCCTCGACGTCGGGAGTCCTTAGAACAAGTACCCCCCTCGCCCCTATGATGCCGACGCAGGCTAGTCGCTCTCAGCCTGGGAGTATTCTTAGTCTGCAGCCTGAAAGAACTAAAATGTTAGAGTTGTGGATCTGCTCCATAGTCCGACCCACTTATGCCCTAGAAGAGGCCAGAGGGGATGAGTCACTGCTAAAATGACCATCGTATCCCTAGGAACTAACACATGGACGGGAGGGGTAGTTCCATCTTTGGACCCACACTACTCACCCCTTATGGACTATAAATAGGGATAAACGGGACCTTGATGAATACATCCATCTCAGTACTAGACACTTTTAGAAGCCCTACTAGGTATATCACCAAGAAACCTAAGAGCCACTACACACTTGTTTGGGCTTTCATAACCACCAACACTCATGGTATTAAATATTGCAAAGCTGCCTTTTAGCCAAGACTCCAATGTAAGATGATGCAGAGAATCGTGTTTCACGAAACAATACCATTGTCTCTATATCCTGAGTACGGTCCTGCTGCTCCAACGACCAATCCCACTCCTCCAAAGAATTGTTGTGCTTACTTCAAGGTTGTAGCCCCAAAATGCTAATTAAATGGACACTCATTGATTTTCTTCTCTACATGGAAATACAAGTTTTCCCTTATCCTATCAACCACATAGTTGTATTGTCTCCCTACATATAAGTTTCAATCACAATTCAAATACAGGCAGTAAACAATAGTTGAACAAGATCTAGCCATGTAGTTAAACAATAGTTTAAGTTTCGCTGGAAATATTTTGTGTCTATTCCTTCGGTCAAAAATATAAATATTTTGTGGCTTTCAAGTCTCACTTGAAAATTTCTTAATCTGAATCAAAATTTGTAAATTTTAGACCTAAAAGTCTTAATCTGAATTGAAATTTCTTGGTCGGGATGTAAACTTGTTATGGAAGTTTTTATGTGCGATCTGAACTTAAGGGTTAAATGGAGCACTATAAACAAGGTTAAAATGCGCGTGTGTCATGACTCATGATAGATTATTAGACCAGTCTTAGTGCAGGTGTCATGAGAGTTTCATTCTATTCTAGTATCAAGCTGATATAACAGTCTTGGTAACTATGCGATAAAACCGTGCACTGAGACTGGTTTTATATCGACGTAGTCTACTATGGTGTTAAAATTATTTCCCTTGTACTATTCATTTTCATACTAGCCAGGAGTCACTCGTTTCCAAAGGTCTCCTTTGACCATAGGAAGAAGATCAATATCAATATTATATCCAACAAAACTGAACGACCGTACTCACGTACTGTACATACGTATTTTTTATATAAAACTATACACGATTACCAAGAAAAGGTAATGGATCAACCTAGTCCCCTGGTCAAATTAGAGCGGCGAAACGAGGCCCACTTTCCAGAGATTTAAGGGTTGACAGCATCGATGTCCATCGGACTTCGGTGGCGGACTTTTGTAAACAAGCAATTGGACACGTTGTTCAATTCACTAGCAACATTTGTCTGCATATTTTCCAGCTAGTTGTTGCGTAACGTCCAAACCCAACGCTGAAGTACACCACACTTGCACAAAAAAAATGTCAGTTAGTACGAGAGCTCACTTACTTTGAACTTTGATCATCGTTTACACTTAACAAAGGCATTTACCTATTCGTAAAAAGAAACAAACGCATTTACACATTTCGCATAGGGAGGCCCCCCAATATTCAGCAGCAGTTCCAAAACCCATGCATGCCGGGGGACTCGATCGCAAGCGCGTCGATCGAAACATGAGCACTATAGTTGTTCAGAAATCAAGGTCTCCATTCCCAACTCCATCGCTGCATCGTGGAGCGCCGACAGGGATTGCAGCACTTGCACGCTTGTGCTAGTTGACTTGCATCGAGGTGCTTCTTCGCTCAGTCAAGAAGCATATAGGTGAGGTCCGACGGGCACCGACAGAGGCACCGGCAACTGGAGGCTCAAGAGGCGGCTCTGCTAGCTCGTGTAGTTCATGGAGGCGAAGAAGATAGAGGAGCTGACCGACGCCAGGAGAGGGAGCTGGGCGGTTAGCGGCGTGCTCGCCGTCGTCGTGCTGGCCGTGCTCATCCTCAGTGGGCGCAACGTTGGAGCGCCGGTGGTGTGGGTTCAGACTGCAGCGGCCAGCTTCCGCCAAGGTGAAGTTCTGTTCGGTGTTTTTGCACTTTGTTTTGTCAATAGCAGCAATGTCATAGAGGTGCTAATGACACGACCATACAATGCCAGCATGCTTACTGTTCTTTACGGGAGCGTTAGGACTCACTCGTAGTAGGTTTTCATCTGTAGTAGACATCGTCTGTTGGAGCTATGCGTTCGTATGAGAAGTTTCTTTAAGTACTCAAGTATTTTTAGGAGGCAATTTCTTGTCGAGACAAATGTATTTGCCTACTTCTTGTTAATTAAAAAGCCACTTCGTTCCTCCTAAGGCCTTGTTCGGTTAATCCCTTCCCTAAGAGGATTGAGGTTGATTTTGACTTGTTGGAGATTTAATTCCTCCCGGTTCTCTCCAAACTCCTCCAATTCTCTTCAAACCGACAAGGTCTAAATTGGTCGAGTTTTTTTTAAGGTTTTAGAATACGTCTTCTCTTAGGACACTTCCTACATTCTAATCGCCTAAAAGTTGCATAGCTCTTGGTTGTTGCAATTTTGAACTCACAACAGTGAGTTCACGAAGGATGGATTTGAGTTTGTATATTTTTAGTGAAAAAACATAGGAACCAAGATAATATAGAGGAGAAGATGATAGATATAGAGTTGGAAAGACTATAACGGCGGAGGGGTGGGGTGGGTGGAAGACAGCTCATATATTTGTTTGATGGTAATAATTTAATTACAGCCGGCCGTACGTTTGCGCGATCGTATGGCCGCTGCATCTACTCCATCTTTTCTTACCTCTCTCACTCCTCTCCCTCTCAATCTTATCTTTTCCCCACCGACATCTGCCCTCCCCTCCTCCTCTCCCCCACATCCCCTCCCCTTCCCTCCTCTTCCGCCGCCGGTTCCTCTCCCTGCCTCGCCAACCCTCCTATTCCACCCTCCGCCGTGGCCTCCCCTCCTCTTCCCCACCCCGCGGCTGCCTTCCCTGCGCGGCGGAGCAGCTCGGCTCGTGCGGCTTGGTGCGGAGCAGGCGCAGCAGATCGGCGTGGGGCGGGCTGCACGGAGCAGCTCGGTGCAGGTGGAGCGGCGGGGCAAAGCGGCTTGGGGCGGGCTGCACGGAGCAGCTCGGTGCAGGTGGAGCGGCGGGGTGAAGCGGCTTGGGGCGGGATGCGCGGGCAGAGTGGTGCGGGCAGAGCGGCCTGTGCGGAGCAGCGCGGGCGGGGTGAGGTGGAGCAGACACAGGCGGAGCGCAGGCGAGCGCGTGGCGGCGCGTGCGGAGCAGAGCAGCCGAGCTGAGGGGCCACGGTGCTGCCGGAGACGCGGCGTGCGGCGTGCGGCGCGAGGGGCCGCGGCGGTGCCGGCATGCAGGAGAGCAGTGGAGCGTGCGGGCGGAACAGCGACGGCGGGCGCACCACGACGGACATCGAGTTGAGTTTGTGCATTTTTTTATTTGTAGGTAACTTATGCTAAATCAACTAGCATTTTTGGTAAAAACTCATACGTAGTTTAATTGGTTTAGTTATGTCTTTTTTCCAGTCTCGTGTAGTCATTTTAATGTTGGTTCTCAATAAAACTATTATACAGAGGCAATAATATTGGTTCCAGTAAGCAATAATATATAATATTGGTTCCAGTAAGCAATAATATTGTTTTATCTCAGCATAACAATCATTAAGCAATTTTGTTGAGTATCTTACAATTTATTTTTCATTATTTTATGCTATTTTAAGCAGCTTCGGTGAATCAAGGAGGTGGTAGGACATTTCTTGTACATCTATTCTAAATTGCTTAGGAGTTTATTATGATATGCTTTCAACTTTTAATAAAAGCGCTTTTGAAACTGTATGAGAAAAATATCATCGAAACATATTGAAGTGAGATCTTGTTTTGATCGTTTTGTTGGGGGCAAGCAATCGGATTTTAATTTTGATGCTCAGTTGATGCTTTTTTAGACCTGAGATTGATTTTTGCATGCGCTGACGTTATCTTTTTGTCCTTATCCTACTCTGGTAATAGCAATTGCGCTCAATGCAGCGGGTAGCAGCTTTTTGCTAAAAGAAAAAAGAGCAGATCGTGTTGTATTTTGACTTTTCCAAAATGAACCGGCCGTAGCGGAAAGCTAAATTACAGCCGTTTAGCAAGTCCTTGTTTGATAACCATCGAAGAAAGGAGATGCGTCGAATGGAGAGAGCCTGAATCCAAGAGTGTTATGTATCTATATCTTTGTTTCGAGATAGAAAATTATCACTACTCCCACTATCACAGAATATAGTTACGTTTTGACTTTATCAAAGTCAAACCTTTTCAATTTTGACTATAAATAGCAAAATAATCATAGAGACTAATAATATAAAAATTATGTTAGTAGATTTATCATAAAACCAACTATTATAATATGTACCTTTTCTGTTTGAAATAATTTATTTTAAGAAATATTGTTGGTCACAGCTAAAAAAAATTTAACTTTGAAAAAAAAAGTAAACGTAGCTATATTCTGAGGTGGAGGGAGTACATGTTATATGGAATGAATGTGCTGCTCACATAAGTAGAAGCTTTATCAAATCAAATAATTTTAAATTGGACAATGTGAAGGATTGTCACGTTTTTCTTCCTACAAAAGAATTCAATCCATATGTTCTACTGATGATGAACAAATAGTAACAACATTTAGGTTCCACCATTTTGCGCTCGCTTCTGAAATCACTTATTTACAGGATCCAATGATCTTTCCTTCTTGCACCCGCGGGCGGCGCACTGCGACAGGCTCTACGGCGGCCTCCTGGTTGACGGCTTCAACGAGGAATCCTGCCACAGCAGGTACCAATCCGCCATGTACCGCCGGAACCCCGGCCGACGACCCTCCCCGTACCTCATCTCCAAGCTTCGACGGCACGAGGCTCTCCAGCGGCGGTGCGGCCCGGGCACCGCCGCCTACAGCCACGCCCTGGAGCAGCTCAGGTCCGGCAAGAGCGCCGCGTCGCCGGAGTGCGCGTACGTCGTCTCCATCTCGTACCGCGGCATCGGGAACCGGATCCTCGCCGCCGCGTCGGCGTTCCTGTACGCCGTGCTCACGGACCGCGCCCTGCTCATCGACCCCAGCAACGAGATGGACGACCTGTTCTGCGAGCCGTTCCCCAACACGACGTGGCTGCTGCCGCCGGGCTTCCCGCTGGCGGACTACACCAACTTCAGCGTCGACACCGCCGCGAGCTACGGGAACATGGTGAGGAACAAGGTGATAATCAGGAGCGACGACGGCGTCGCCGCCGCTGACGTTCCGACGCCCGCGTTCGCGTACGTCCATCTCAACTACGACGCCACCATCGAGGACAATTCCTTCTTCTGCGGCGGCGACCAGAGGCTGCTCCGGCGCATCCAGTGGCTGGTGATGAGGACGGACAGCTACATCGTGCCCGGGCTCTTCCTTGTGCCGGAGTTCCAGGAGGAGCTCGACATGCTGTTCCCGGAGCGCGACGCCGTGTTCCACCACCTCGGCCGGTACCTGTTCCACCCCAATAACCACGTCTGGGGTCTCGTCACGCGCTACTACGACACCTACCTCGCGTCGGCGCGGCAGCGGGTCGGCATCCAAGTGCGCGTCTTCGGCGGCCTGCCGGACTCGCCGGAGCTCCTGGAGCAGATCACCACGTGCACGCACAAGGCGGGCTTGCTCCCCCAAGTGCTCGCCGCCGGCGAGCCGACCCTGCCAGCGTCCCGAGCCAAGTCTAAAGCCGTCCTCGTCACCTCCCTCAAGTCCTGGTACCACGAGAAGCTGAAGAGCATGTACTGGGAGCACGCGACGGCCACCGGCGAGGTGGTGAGCGTGCACCAGCCGAGCCACGAGGAGTACCAGCGCTCCGGCGCCAGGTCCCACGAGCACAAGGCGTGGGCCGAAATCTACCTGCTCAGCCTGACCGACGTGCTGGTGACCAGCGGGAGGTCGACGTTCGGATACGTCGCGCAGGGGCTCGCCGGCGTGAGGCCGTGGGTGCTGTACAAGCCGGCGAACAGCTCCGCCGTGCCGGACCCGCCGTGCGGCCGGGACGTCTCCATGGAGCCATGCTTCCACAAACCGCCAGGCCACGATTGCCGGCTCAAGCAGTGGGCCGACCCCTCCAAGGATGTGCCGTACATCCAGCACTGCGACGACGCGATCTGGGGGCTGAAGCTTGTTGGTCAGAACACATAGGATGCCGCGTCGGGGTCGAGGTGGCAACGTGAACGTCACGTGTCAAGGACCCAAGATGTATTTTACTTTGACATGGTAAAAGTTAACGTTTGACTATGTTTCTCATGGGCATAAGTTGTTCAATATATAGCCACAGCACCAATTTAGTGTGAATGTATGTTGGACCATCATGTATCTAACTGTATAAGTTTATACATTAAACATACTTACAATTTGATTAAACTACCTAAATTTCTAGAAGTTGATATATTGTTAAAGATAGAAAGATTTGACTTAGAACAAAAATGAATGACAACAAATATCAAAAGAAGGGAGTATAAAGTTTAGATTTCCACAAGGAAAATACGTCTTGTGTACTACATTCTATTCATAACACTTGTTGTTCAGAGTTGACATAAAAATTGAGAATGTAGATAAAATGACAATCTTACCATTAATTAATAACCTAAAGTGACCTGCATAAAAAATTAACGGTGCAACTAAAGGGAGATGAGACTGAAAAAAGTATGACAAAATTGCCTAGAAGTTTTAGAACAACAAAATACTTCGAAGATTGTATAGAGGGCTAAAAACCAAGTATTTTGAATTGAGTGGTGGGTGGCAGGGGGGTTGGGGTGTTTAATGTCTTTCATCTTATAGTTTACCCCCCTTGTCCCAAAATAAGTGCATGTTTTTCAATGAAGGATGGAGGGGCTAGTAAGCATTACTGGCCTGATGTCAAATTTTGCACAATAGGAAAAAAGTAGAGCTTCTCCCTATTTGCAAATTTATATTTTGACTCTATCATGCATCTGCATAAACTGTACATCACACGCATTACAAATGAAATTTGCATTTTGGCATGTAAAAAGCATCTCGTCTGAGCGAGGTAGGCGCATGATTTTAGCCCAATAAGGCCTGTGCGGGTGGACTATGCAACACTATTTTGGCCCAATAACGTTGATGCGGATGGAGTGGCAAATGGAGGGGTGGGCTGATGGGGCATGACCCATGTACTATTGTTTTTATTTTTCATTTTGCTTCATTTTTTTCTTTTCTATATATTTTTCATGTTTCTATTTCTTTCCTTATTCCTTTTCTCTCATTTCTCAATCAACTTCTTGATATTTCTCTCTTGTATGTAATATTCTTATCATTCTTATATTTTTTATAATTAGATCTAAACAAATATATACAAGATTCTTCTGGTTGTAGAGATATATTTTTTGTATCATATTGTGAATTGTTTGAAGCGTGAGGTGTTTTACAATCCCTAAGGTGGCCCGGCACTCGGAGAATCAGGCTAAACAAAAGCAGCGCTAGGTTTGGCCCAACAAATGTAGTAATTTTCCCATTTTTTCCTTTTCTTTTAGTCCATGTGATTGCATCAGTTTTATGTAGATTTTACATTTATTTGTGATATGCAATCAACAACTAGAAATAGTTGATTTAAGATTTTTAGAGCTATTTTAACATTACATTTGAAATATTGAACTAGAGATTTCAAATGTTCAATTAGCATACTTAAACAATAACATTTGAAAATCAAAAATAAAATTACATTCACATTAGACCTTATTATATTTTAGTAATTCTAAAGAACACACAATGTGAACATATTAAGAGCGTTCTTAACATTTGATACAAAATAACTTTTGAAAGTCAAAAACTCAAATTTTTAACCGCCCCTAAGAGGAAGATAACATGTGTTTGCTACAGCCAACCTGCTCCGTGCACCTACACTTAAGCATTATTGGCTGATGTTATCATCTCTATGCCGCCGATCTCACGGGTGTTTGTATTTTTTAGATTTATTTTAGAAATTAGCGGACGCTATTTGTGTCAGCCGTAGGTGATGTACCCATCAACTAATAATGTGACTATGGTCACCATTCTTAAGATCTTTCGGTTAAATATTTTGGGAGGTGCTCGTAAGAATAATTTTTTTTCCGTATATTCGTAAGGGTGAATATGCATATAAGTATGCTATTCACCGAACGCCACGCCGTGTTCCACCACCTCAGCTCGGCCCGTACTGCTTGCTCCACCCGACCACCCCAACAACCACGTCTGGGTCCTCGTCACGCGCTACTACGATGCCTGCCTCGCAGGCGCCGCGCATCCCGTCGGCATCCACATGATGCTGCCGCCACGGGAGAGCCGATGATGCTGCCGCCGCCGCCGGCGTCCCGTTCCACCAGGTGGACGAAGTCACGAAGGCCGTTCTCGTCACTTCCCTCAAGTCCTGATACTACGAGTACGAGAAGCTCAAGAGCATGTACTGGGAGTACGTGGCGGCCACCGGGGAGGTGGTGAGCGTGCACCAGCCGAGCCATGAGGAATATATCAGATCTGGTTCTACAGCAAGCACAACCTGCCCTGCACGAGGGCCATAGGTTGCAAAATAACTTTTGGAATGTTTGAAAATACCACGTTTTATGGGTGCTGGATGCTACTAATATTATAGTTTTGAAAACCGTTTATATTGCTATAAGACTGTAGTTTTTTTAGAAACTCCAATCCAAATGTTTTTTTTCCTAAACAGTGGCTTTGTACGTCAATAGCTTCTGAAAACAACGGATTTTTTTTTGTGAAAGAAAAACAACAGATTTTTGAGACCACGGTTTCTTGAAACCATGACATCCAAATACTAGTAGGCCCTGAGGTTGGACCGGTGCTTAATTAAAGAATGCTAATAATAAGGTTTATTAAGCCTATTTAAGCATTAAGCACAAGTTTGCATTGAAGAGATTAACTTTTAATACATATTCTCTGTTTTTTTTGAGAGACTGACAGCCCAGTCTGTGAGGTCCGGGGCTCCGGCCAGGCCCGGCCCGGCCCGCAGACGCAATTGTGCACGACTCATCGTCTCTTCGCCTTGTCGGTGCGGGGACGCCTGATCGCACGGATGGTCGGGGCAGGGTGAGGCAGCCGGCGCGCCGCCGCATCCTTCGCCGCCGCTAGCTGGGATCCTTCAGCGCGCTACGGGCTCCGGAGGTTGCGCGCAGCGTGGCTTCGCGTGCGCGCCCAGGCCGAGAGCATCTGTTCGTGGTGTGTCGTGGAGGAAGAGGAGAGGTTGTACGAGCAGGTCAGTTCGCCCGCGTCGTGCTTGGCTCTGAGGTACATTTTTGCTTCCCGGCCTGGATTACTTTACGTGCTGAATCGCAAAGAGTTGAGCAGTTGGCGACCTGGAACGCGCGCATCCTCTGATTGACCTTTCGGCCAGTCAAAATCTGCTAGTGCCGTATGAATTAAATCAACCGTCTTGGTGTCATCCACACTTGCTCAGAGGCCCCAGTTGTTACTCCCAAATTGGATGGTATGTTTCAGTTAGTGCATTTTGTGGAAGTACTAAGCTTCTTTCCCCTTTATACTTTGTGATGAGAATTTTGTGTAGATTTAGGTTGTCCATCACTCAACACGTACTTTTGATATATCTCAACTCATCTGTTTTTGCCTCAATAAGTTGGTGGCTGAAACTGTACTGTGACAATGCTCCCATCAACACTCTATCTTTTATAATAAAAACTTGATAATTATCTTCAAAATATATAAAAATAAGCAAAGCTTGCACGGATACTCTAGATGTCATGTTGTCTCTACTGTTGCCGTGAGCAAAATATACAACAAGCTGGCCACAGTATATCTTGAAAATCCGTTTCATAATTATATCTTGTTATGTAGCAGTAGGAACAGGAGTCACAGGACTCAAATGGTTCTACAATGAATAATTTAAATCATTCTAACAGGTATGATCTTTTTTACTATTCATGTTGTTGGTTTTATTCTCTTGTAGTTCAAGACGAAGTATTTCTGTAAGTTTAGTCCGGGCTTTATAGCATTTTTTAGCAAATTAAAGTTAGTGTCTAAAAATATGGTTGTAATGAAGGTTTTCTTGTAGTGTTTATTGATTAGTGAAACGCAGCTTTGAATGCTTGATACCTATCAATCAATTTTTGGTCTATCTAGAGCATGTTTGTCAGACTCTCAATTCTTTCAGTAATTCAAATGACCTCAGAACCAAGTTGACTAGATTGATTCTATGAACATTATGATTTTAGTCAGTAGAATCTACATTTTGTGATTCTAGTAGTTTTGCTTCTGTCAATTGTGATCTTCCTAGACACCTGCAATCTGATTATTATGATTTTGTGATTCTACATTTTGCGATTTTGATAACCTTGCTCTAGATCTCAATGAGTTGTGGTTAACTGATGAACTGACAATCTTGATGGGTTGACAGTCCCCAACAATTGTTCTCTCCTTTTTCTTGTTATATATTGTAAATCATTCATCAATTAAATAAGATAATAAGTCCCAGAATATATGGCACTGTGACATTCTCAAATTACCATAGCTTTGTCAAGTCTATAGTCTACTCCCTCTGTTCCAAATTATAGGTCGTTTTGGCATTTATGGTGCATAATTTTTGCTATGTATCTAGAGATAGTGTACATCTAGGTGCATAAAAAAAATTATGCACCTAGAAATGCCAAAACGACCTATAATTTGAAACGGAGGAAGTATATGGTACTACTGATATGTCATGTCTGATTATACCATTGCTTTGGCATCATAGATAGAAAAACGAGATATAATCCAGAGGCAAATCAAGATATATTTGCACCCTCTAATGTTTCATGTGTTCAGTAATCAACTTACACTGATGCAATACAGTTTTTTTCTTACAATTTTCTATCAAGAATTGATCCATCCAAGGACCTGTCAGGTAATGAGGTAAGCCTATCTTGTTTCTTGTGCCTAGCCGGGGAACAAATACCACAAAGCTAAGGTTTCAATACTATTGTTCTTGAACTAATGACTAGTGGGAGTTCAGATACCATGCCCATTGACTGTCTAAAAACCATTTGGTATTAGGTATGGTAGTTCCAACATTTATACTAGACTTAGTTTAACAGAATTCCATATCTTGGATCTGTTTCATATTCTGACTATTTAGCTTGTCTGTGGCAGTGTTTACAGATTATATCTTCCATCCTTTCTAAATGTTCTTTATGTTCATAAATTGTACATTAATTTTGAAAAAAAATCACTCTTCATTTCTATTTTTTATGTACTTGATTTGCAGTTTCCATTGATACATATTACATACAGCTCATTGCGCAAACTTTAATATTCCACAGAATCAATCTAAGCATGTTCGTACTCTTCTTGTAAACAACAAATTTAATCTGCTGGACAGATGTTCCATGGTCTGGCATTGTTACTACCGGGACTGTTATCATTCTACATGCCAATTTTATGTCCTCAGAAATTGGAACACATTCTGTATGCTGGAGCATCGCAGATGTGAGGTCTTGGTGGTTTTTTATCATATCTTATCCAATCATCATGCTTTTGCTCTTAAGCCACATATTTATAATCAGTCATCTTTCCTGTGGGATTCCCTACTTTTATGCAAGCGCACAACCAACACAGGGCACCAAACGTTTTGATGCTAGATTTTTTATTCTCCACAATGACATCATGATTCCAGGCACTGTACTTATTAATGATATGCATTGCTTAAGGGATAGCAAAACCCGGGAGGCAGGGACGGGAAGAGGTAAGGGGATGCGGACAGGGATTGAGAGGAGGTGAGCGCATCAGGATATTAGGAAAATCAGCATCTACCATTCTCCTCCAAAAGGATTCCAGCACAACTCCCCTTTTCGACTTCCTACCAGGTTTAAGGGCATAGATTCCATTTCAAACTGCTAACAAAATTACCGTATTGTCTTAGTGCTTGGATTGGTATGATTGCTAATTAGGTTCACTTCAATCTCAGTTTTGACCATTCAAACAAGGGAAACAGTCCTCACTGTATCTTTTTGTTAGGCTATCACATATCACTCCAGGCTGATGTGTTGTCTATCTTTCTATTCATCAGTCAACAATAAATTCCTTTTTGATAGATAGATTCAAAGTTTGTTATAACTTTGCCCAACTTGTACAGAAAGAAGATAACTCACGGCATAAAAAAGGCATAAAAAATAAATTGGAAAATCCAGTATCATGAGTCATGACTTTGCTTGATTTGGATGTGAGATCCTAAATAAATGGATTCTGCCAATGGATTTAAATTTTGAATATAGTTTCCTGCCATAGAGCTTCTTATTCTGTGATGGTGAAATATCTCTTCCAAGTTGGATGAAAAATCCATGCAAATTGTGAAACAATGTTGACCTATTCAAATCCTCCAACCTCAGGATGGGAAGCACTTTGTAGTGTGTCACGTGGGACTTTCGCATTAGCATGGTATCTGGCCCTTTTCCTGATGTGGCTGTCATAAAGCCGCTGATGTACTCCATACTATCAGGTGGCACAGTCTACCTTTGAAATCAACTTGTCATTTATAACAAACGAATCCTTCGTTGTTTGAAGGCTTTGTTATCAGAAGCTTCCAATTCTGCAAAGTCCACACGGTGGATCGGGACCATTACATGTTAAAGAAAGTTCCATGGTCTTGATTAGAAACGTGTGGCTAGCTATAGAACATATATTGGTTTGAGGATCAACACGGGACACGTAGACAAGAGTGTGATGGAAAAGCAGAGTAGCATATTCGCAAGAGTTCTGAATGCAATTACCAGTGGATTGACTTTAGAGTTTGCTCTAGCTATTGAAGCTCTTCTGTTTTATTTCATCTCCTATAGTTATTTCTCTTTGGTTAGAAAGACTGTCCAATCCATATGGTACAATCTATATTACAATTTAAATGGCCATCATCTCTTCCTTTCTTATATTTTATTTATATTGGTCGTTGGTGGGCTATGTTCACAATTTTTTTGCATAATACCACAGAAGTTGCAATCCTGCATCTTTTTGTACTCGGAAAGACTAAAGCTGGAGCCACTTGAGATGCGGTGAAAGCAAGAAGCATCTTTCGAAAGGAATATCAAACTTTTGGACTGATGCAGTGATGCTGGCTACAGACGATATTCTCTTGTTCACTCTGATCGAATGCAGCTCAGGCTTCAAAGGTAAAGTTAGACTCTTAATGTACAACATTGTATAAATTTGATGAGAAATTTCATATCATTGTCTATCTTTGTGTGGTGATTTTGTTATTGACTGAAACAAGAAATAGTTGAAACATGTTCAAACATAGTCATGGCTATTATGTTTTCTGTCAAATCTATTTTGTATATGCATAGTCATGGCTATTATGTTCTCTGTCAAATCTATTTTGTATATGCATTTTACCTACTAAGGGAATATAAATATACCGTTAATTCCCACAAAAGCAAAAAAAAGGGAAGAAAATCAAACATCTGGCCCCTAATTATCACTGAAAGCATAACATTAAATGCTATTATGGAACTTAGTTTAGTCCAGCTAATCCTTATTATTGTTGATAAGAAAATATCAAATATATTTTCTACCCCTAAGTTATTCAAAGTCAAGGTTAAATTTTCTAAAAAAGAAATATGAATCCATACTTTCTATTTTACCAAGGGATCCTAATATAATAAAAACGTAAACCAAGATAATAAAATATTACTCTATGTCAAAAAACATTGACACCTATAGAATTGTGTCGGGCCAATGCTCTAGTTTAATAAAATATATTAGACCATATATTTCTGGAATGGTCTGGGCCTGCTTCAGGTTGAAAAGTGTCTCCTACTGTGGTTTATTCCTACTAACCAAATATATGATATTGCAGTTAGCAGATGTGAGTTGGGTTTTTTATGCAGTGCTAGGATAATATTGAGAACAACAATGATTCTCACTGAGTAGTCAATAGATTTCAGCTTATCCACTTGGATTTTAGAGAATTAAGATAAAAGCTGTTGGGAATTACAAGATAATGTATCAAGTTTGCTTATAGTTTCATTATATCAGACATTTTTGGTATTTGTGTGTTTGTCTATTCCCTGGAATTTTCTTTTGGCCCCTCTTGCATTTATTCCATGTATTCATTTGTACATTATTCATGAAAAAAAGGCAATTTCTGAACTGAGTCGTAAAATCTCATTGTGTTAGAACTTAATTTGGTCAGGTTACAGCATTGTTAGGAGAATTTAGGAGGCACATCGGATCCACCATTTTTGGCGAATCATGCAATTATTCTCACGAAATCTACTTGACCATGAAATTCTTAATTACGAGTGCATGTGAGGATGCTTGATATTCTCAACTTGTCCCATTTCACTTTCACTTCATACGGAATCCTTCTTTCTTAGTCTAAGCAAATAAATGAGTAAAGCATGTTTGGATATGTCCAATGAACATGACCATATCTGAACCAGTCTGTGACTATCCACCTGCAATAATTGTTATTACGTTACACCTAAGAAGGTATTTTTGTTGATATTAGCACATGTTATACAGATGTTTTGCACTTCCTCGAACATATGAAAGACATTTGAAGGAATTGGTCAATGAGGGTCATCAAAGGATTATTTTTCTCCTTGATGTCGGGCATAGGGAGCTCAATTAATACAAGGCGTGTGATGGCTTGGTTGCATAGAAGCAACAATTTTGGTAAGTTAATGTGTGTCCTCTCGGTTAAAGTATTTGTTTAATCTTGCAACAGACTTTTTTAGGAGTGTAGAAGAAATGGCAGATTTCTGTAACCGGAAGGTCCCGGGTTCGAGCCCCAGCCTCTGCACTTTGTGCGGGAAAGGCTTTGCGCTACAGATACCCTTCCCCAGACCCCGCACAGTGCGGGAAGCCTACAGCACTGGGTATGCCCTTTTTAGAAGAAATGGCAGATTTGATGTTTTGAATACCTGGTACCAAATTTGATCTACAATATTATTTTGCTTGATGAGTAACAGCAGTACTGTAATGGTGGCTAGGAGAATACATATGAAAATCCCCATCTAAAGATTTGGAAATTCAATATTCTTGTCGCTAAGGAGACATAGGAATCAGGAACCACCTCACTACTGTTTCTGTAGGCCCTAGCCCAATTGCTTCTAGCTTGTTCCTTCAAAATATCAGGGATAAATGGTGGCCATTATGTGAAAGTTAGATCAAACTGGTTGCTGCCCTGAATTATGATCCTCTTTTACATAATTAATTTTTTAAAGAGAATACTCTGTTATGTTGATAGTAAATCAAGAAGTTGGTGGTAATGCTTACAAAATTGGACAGTCTGAGCACATAGATTTTGTTATTCTTGTCGGTATTAATTATATATAACTGTCCTATGTGACAGTACAAAAAATGAAGAATATAAACCCCTATATTTTTGGTCTTGTTGGTTCTAGATTTGGATCAAATCTACTTGTCCCACTTGAGTGCACATCTGACCCAATTTACAATTTGTGATCTGAAGCAAAACCTGTGCACCATAACAGTTCCACGTTGGATCTATTAGAAATATAGTTTCGAAAAATGGAACTACATTAGCTGTGCCTCCAATTTGTCTGCCACTCAAATAGGAACAGACAAATCTTCTCTGGGATGATATGGATTTTGTGCATCACTTGTCTATCAACTGGATTCATAAGCCCTCATGGGTTGAGAAAGCTGTGTATTAATATATTGAAGGTGAGGCGAACCTAGTCTCTTATCTCTTCTGACAGAAAGGAGTCAATGTTTCTTTCCCTACATCCTAGATTAGAGATGGCTAATGATGCTTAATTTTCTATTAATTAATTCCTTGGCTGGATGTTTTTTTGCCCTTTGTCATTACAGTTAAACTGATTAAAATGTTAGGTGAAGCTAATAGGGACGTTTTGAATAAATATGAAAAAAATAGAAAGGCAATGAAGATAACTTTTGTCCATCTGCGATGTGATGCAGAAAGAATCTGCAAACGTTATGCTATTGCGAGTAAAGGCAGGGGAATACTACCAACATTATACAGCATGCATACACTGGCTCAGAAGGTAGGATGAATGTCAGCACAGTACAACTAGCTAGCTGCATAGCTTTCTAGCTACCTTAGAGGTGCACTAATTAGCACTGTGATTCCCAAAACGGTCCTGCTTTTAGGCACCAGAATCATCGTACAGATAATTCGTTGTGTTGTGCTGCAGCTGATGGTGCAGATTGTGCCGCATGTCTCCAACGGCTTTCTATCAGTGTACGTGAAAATGCCAATTGCAGCTTTTGGTTATTCCAAGCATTCTTCAATGCGTGTTGGTGATATCACTTGGGACATGGGTCTCAGCTCAAGGGCAAAGAAATGCTTGCTAGTACTAGGAGGGCTGTTTTATTTTGCATTCTTCACGTAGTATGTTTAGGCTTATTTAGCCTATGAGAAATACTAATATTAGATCTTAGTAGCTCCCTAACTTGATGACCAGAGTGAAACCTAGAGAGGTAGTTTCCCATTTCGGTAACGTTCAAATAGCTTTTTTAGGTATATTTAGCCTACGTTAAATTTATAACATAATAATAATTACTAGCTCCCTTAAGGGTTGAACGATCTTGTAAAGCACTTTACTGTTTCTGCATTGTTCATCTAGTGTTTTAGGTATATTTGGCCTATGCCCTATGGTAATTACCAATTATAGTAGTTACTAGCGAGACGAAGCCCTGCCAATGAGAAGAGGAACAAAATGGTCTCTAGGAAAATAGGGGAGACAAAAAGAGATTAAAGGGGCCTCCCCTCCCCCATCAGCCCTCAGGTGACACTGATTCTTCCCTACAGGCTCATCCAAAGTAATTACCTCTATATTTCTTCTTGTGGCTCCTATGAAAACCTATCATATTTATCCTACTACTAACACCTCCATGCTACCGCCCACAATTCCCAAGCATTATTCCCCAACTAGCTTCTGCACCCCCTATATAAGCTGCACCATTGCTGCTCACTCTTCTTGCATACAAACACAAGCTAGAGTGATCTTATAGCTGCAGTAGTAATAGTTGTAGCCCTTAGCCTTGTTCTTGAACATTTTCTTGAGAGAAATCTAACCATGAGTTCATCATGGACGACAAGACAGAATAAGGTGTTTGAGGAGGCGCTGGCGATGTATGACAAAGACACGCCAGACCGCTGGCAGAAAGTGGCACAGGCAGTGGGCGGGGGAAAGACGGTCGATGATGTGAAGATGCAATACAAGGAGCTGATTAAAGACGTCAAGGAAATGGACACCGCAGGCCTCCAGAATTTTCAGTATGGCAGCAGCAGCAACACATCCATGGGTGGCAGCAACAGCAACGGGCAGCTGAGAGGTAGAAAACCAGTCTATATCCCCTCACTACTCAGTTAAATACTGTTCCATCCATGGAAACATCATCAAATAGTGACAACCCTCTATTGCATACCATACTAGTCATGTGGTGTGTGGATGCTTTCTGTTTGGCTTTCCGGGTGCTGTTACTTGCCGTGGAAACTTTTGCTTCTTATGCTATTCCTATTATATTTTTTTTTATCTTTATATGAAGTTTGTTTTGCTCTCTAAACATGTATGTTTGTTTCTTTTTTCTTTAGTCTACTGTGTATGCGTGTGTAATATACATAAGCTATATATAAACACATAATTATGCGCATAAGTCCCTGGCACACAGCCCCTCTTGAAACTTTAGCCATTCACAGGCCCTCCAGACTCTTTACATGATCTATATTTCTTTAATTTAGGAATTCCCTGTAGACCAGGAGTGGGGGGTCCCGGATGGTCTTCGCTATCCTTTCCATTAGTGAAAGTTTATGTTTTCAAATTGACTTTTTTGAATATACATGGTTGGAAATATGTAGCTAAAGTGATTTTCTACAATTTTCTTTTTTGCTTTTTGGCACGTACTTCACCTTTCTTGAGAAACTGTGGAGGTTGAGTAGTTTCACCAATCGATTCCAAGTTATGGCTAATCACTGCATGAGAACACGGCCAGTTTCTTTACTTCCGCAAAGAACAGTACAGATGTTTTACGTCCATCTCACTTAAAAGTTTCCTTTTCAATCTTATAGGCAGTTGGTGCACTTTAAACATGCAGAATCTTTTAGTAGGACCCAGCAATATCATGCCTGGCAGTTTAACCTTTTATGTTTCCTGAGAAGCTTTCTTAGCACTAATACGTTAAGCATCTCCTTCAGGACCTTAGGGTACTATTTTGGTCAAACATGCCCTTGATTAGCAAAAATTTTTAAAGCATGGTCATTTTGCATGTTGCCGCACTAGAGCAGGCTAATATAGAATGCCATTTGGATACTGGTGGTTAGCAGCTGGAGGATTTCCCCTGATGATTTGAGTGGAAAGTAAGCCGCGCTATAGGACCCTCCCAGTCCCTTAAAGCTCGCTGTCGTATCGGCAGGCACAAAGTGATATCGCCCTAACAGTTGATCCTTTCTTCTCTGGAATACGGATAAAAGCCCTTTCGCTTTTCGCTTCTCCCTAGATCCTTCTATTATTGCCAATAAACATCTTCATAGGACAGAGCCTTTTCTTTCTGTCGGGACATCTCCGTTCCTCCAAAGAGAATATCTGAACTTCCTATAGTTTTCGGCCGCTCCTTCGTCTCGGTAGGCATACATATGGGTTCAACAACTGGGTGGTGCTGGTTTCGAAATTTGTGACCCCCGCATTTCTATTTCATTTCTAATAACGCGCGACTCATGATTTTCTTCTCGATTTTGCAGGCTGAAGTACCCCAAGCTCCAGTGGTAATAATGCAAGTATGCAGTTTCCAGCTTGCAAAGCTACCCTATATGCACTATGATCTATATGATTATTGTGAAGGTGATCCTCTTGCCTGCCCCAGCTATACTAAAGCTTGCTCCTCCTCCTCTCAAGTCGGAGACATAATCGAGTTGCGCTTCGGAATTGTACCTTTCGTATTTTGTATCCATGTTTACGTGTGTGTCTTCATGTGCTTGTTTGGTGTGTCCCACCACGAGCACTGTCCACCTAGCTAGATCTATGTAGCAGCAGCTAGCGGCAGTGGCGCTGCCGGGAGATATCGGATTGGACGTGTGCATGTTTGGTGTGGTGTGTCCCGTGGTAACCTTATCTGCCCCCGTTTCGCCAGATTGTGGTATTGAAGTTCAAGTCTATGGACCACTCATTACAGGTGCCGACTCTTGGTCTCTGAATTCTGATTCATCATTGCTGTACAAGATTTCTCCACATTCTTCCTGTCTGGGGGCTCTGTCGGCAAGATTTCAAGTGTAGATTCGATTAATGAGGAAACATGAAAAGAAGGCATGTTTTGCAGAACGAAATTTATACCACTATCCGTCATGAATTTCCTAGTTCATAGCGTCGATTTAGTTTGGGCTCCTGATTTTATTATTTTCATCCCTATTGTTATGAACAACTTGCCAGGTGCAAACTTCAGCAGCGAACATGGCCTCAGTCCAGCATGTGCTTCATCTATAATCAACTCTGTCGACAGTCCTCTTCAAAAGAAAAAAGAAAACTCTGTCGACAGCCTCTTTTTCCAAGCACCACTAGAATGAAAACCTGTTGTGCAAGTTGATATTCCTGTACAATAAAGTGCATAAAGCGTAGAAATGCTGCCAGCAATTTGAGGAAATTACTTTTGCAACCACTAGAGATTTATGACGGCAGTCCAGAGGGATAACAGGGCATCAATTTTTTTTTGAAATATAACAGGGCATCAATTGAGAACTGGGCTGGAGCAGTTGGTCGCACACCTAAGTAGAGTGCGGGGTAGACCGGCTAGGGTTCGAACCTTGGTCCTTACGCCATGTTTCTCTGGGTGGCAGGAGGCTAATCTACCTCTGGCATCTATATAATAGGGCATCAATTTGGGGTGGGTCTGTTTGAACTTTGAATAATATGTGCTATAGATTAAGCTTTAATAAAGTCATGTTTGATCCATCGTGAATTTTGTGAGAATCCCATCCTCTTCTCTTACTTCTTTTAAATTTTGAACGGAGAAAGGTTGTAAGCATTAAGAGAGGACATTTGCAGTGCACATTATTATACTAGTAAAATACTAGCAGTATTGGGTACTGGTAGTATTGAGCATTCAACGGTCCAGACGGGTTAGTGCCACTGGTGTCTCCCACCACTAGTATTAGTAGTATTTAGAAGTAGTATAACTTAGGCAAGTAATTGTTTTTTGGGGGTAAAGCTAAGGTAACAAGAACAAATACAAAGGTAACAAGAACAGAATGGCAACCCACGTTACGAAAATGCTAACCTAACCACAAATGGCAACGGTTGTAAATTTTTCATTCTAAAAAATTACTAAAATACCTACTAAATTACTTTTAGTATGTGTCGTGAAAGTCTTCTCAGAGATCAAAATTGATACAAAGGTGGTACACTGTTATGCTAAGCGCAAAACTGAAGGCTCAGAAATGCCAAGTGTTCAAGTTAAGGCATCCTCTCCAATATTCTGTCACTGTGTGTGGCCTACTTAGTACTTGCAGGCCTTATTAGTTTTTTTCCCCCAAGAGGTACATGCCTTATTATTTCCTTCTCTACGTTTCGAGGAAGCCCAAGTACACAGGCCCATTTGAGGTTTCTAGAGGCAGAACATGATGAGACCTGTGATTTTGGGCTATTAGGCTTTTTTTTTTGTTTTCATTTCCATCAGTGAGTTTTGCGATGTAATGTTTAATTTAATATCACTATATGGTTTAAGTCTATTTCTCAAATTAACTTATTGGATCTTGTTCTGCATTGTTGAATCTGTTTGTAATACAGTTACAATTAGTTTGTATTGGATTTACACTTAGGTTATACTAAGGGTTATAATTTTTTTGTATGTAAACTTGTGGTGGTGTTTTTACGGAATATTTTCATAATAAAAATGGCAAACTAATTAGAAAATCTGGTTGCAAATCCAATGTCAAAATATCCATGAGTAAGCATTCAGAAACCACCAAAGTGCCCTCTAAAAACTTCGTTCTCTTTATTGTTTTCTTACATGATCAGGAATCAGAAGAGTTCTTGTGATCTAGTGTTTGGTTCATTCTACGCTTTTTGAGGAATAATCGAGATATATAGTTCTTTTACAATTTTCCTCATACTAGATTTTCATCCCAGTTTACTTTATCTCTTTTAATAAAGATACTACTTTGTGTTCGCGCTTTGGGTGTGATGCCATTTTCTTGGCTGAAATTTACTCAGCAGGTTGGAAATCAGAATGGATCAAGCACCTTGTCAAACTGAAGTAGGAGAACTGTAGTCCTGGGTGAGGGTCATGAGACACCTTGTCTGTTGGTACTTGGTACATGAGTTCAGCTCATATATATACATGAAATGGGAGCATTATATTACTGTGACACCTTAACTACATACTTTCACCCATTGAATAACCCTTTGGTGGTGTTTGGTTGACGATTGGCGGATTGGGTTTGGGATATGAATATAAATGAGCTTGGTTTGGGTTAATGATAAGAAAAGTTTAGACCTTTTTCCACATTTGGATACATTGAGCCAATGATTGGGATAAAAAAAATTCTGACCAAAATACCCCAGTAAAACTTATAGGTTTCTTCTTTATTAGCGTCTTGTCACAATATTAATTTCAATTGACTATCGAACCACAATATTCCTTTGTTCATTTGACCTGTTAACAGAAACATGTGTCCTTCCATATCACCATGGTTGAAGAATGCAGCAACAATCAAAAAATAATATAAAAAAAGAAAAAAGTAGCGAAGCAACTAGACGCGAACAGATCCAACCAGCAGATGAAAAAGCTTACTCCACCAGCTTGCATCGACCCAATGTTGGTGGAGCCATGGAGGGGAGAAAACGGAGGCGGTGATCCAATCAATGAAATATGAAACCGTGCGGCTTGCCATCGACGACAACCAAAGGTAAATTCACCTAACCGGCAAGAAGGGTCCAACATGTAGAGAAATCAGGGTGGCTGGCATGTAGAGAATTTGTTTGCTGCAGAATGTGAGCGCTACTACGTATCGGTACGTAGCTGAAGGCCATGGACTTGTGGTAGAACCGTGCAACACAGAAGGCCGCTTATCACAATGATACCTAGTCCAAACCCATCTTACTTGGTGTTTCAATTGATGGGATATAACTCTCTCATTTCTCTTGCCCATAAACATACATGTCTTCAAGCCTATCCCCCATACATCAAATCCCTATCCCACCTCCGATTTCCCCAAATCCGAACGCCACCTTGTATAAACAAATTTCAGCCCCACATAACATCTTATTGCTAAGTAGATATATGTTGAGAAATTTTACTGCAACCGCGCATAACAATCAATCGAGTGATAAATGGTTTGGGCTCAACAAGCATAAGCTTCACATGGAAAATCTTTCTAGGGTCCCGACGTGGGGAGATACTTTACTTGCATACAACAGGTGATCAATCAAGTGGGATGCTGCCCAAGAATAAAAATATTATGGTCCACGTGGTCATTGGAAAACCACCCACCATTTCATCTCCTCTAATTGCTACTTCACACTAAGAACCAGTACAGTTCGGTTGTTCTTTCGCCCATGTTTGTTCATTTTGCCATATACATTTTGTTACCGTGCAATAATTCTTTTCAAAATGCGAAATATATAAAGATATTTTTTCACATGCGTGTATGGTGTGTTTCAGGTATATAATTTTTTTGATCAACTTGAATTCCATTTTAATTTGTTTCTATTTCAATTGAATATGTAGCACTTTTCTTCTATTCAATTTTATTCAAAACCTAGAGCGTTTTTTCCGAGAAAATTCCCTATTTGACACTAATAAAGTTTATGCTTTCTTATTTAACACTAAAAATTTTCAACTTCCCTATTTGACACTGAGTTGAATTTTCATTCCCTATCCGACACTTTCATCAATTCCATCAGTTATCCCACATGAACATTAACTCATGGACTTTCTCCTCTCTTTCCTTAGCTAAAACAACTATCAAATAACCTTCAAAATTTATGAAACCTTTTGTAGGGATACAACAAATGGAGGTGAACCCATTTTGCACAAAAACACATATGCATCATTTAAAATCTTAAAAGTAAAATTCACTAAAATAGGCTACAATTGAAGATTATCTAAATTTTTAGGGCACAACATTACTTTCCAAAACGTATAAAAATATACATAATAATCCTATCATTGTGACAACCCTGGTAAAAAATTTTATTTCTAAAATCAGTATCATTAGCCTAACCCTATGCTTAAACCAACTAATAAAAGGGTGGAAAGAATTAGAACGAGTTCAGTTGGAATTCAAATTTAATTTGAGCACATTTGGTTACTTTTGAACTTTTAAATTTAACTTTCAAACCATAAGCCAAATGAGATTTTGTTTGAAACCAAACTTGTAGGACTTTTTATTCTGAACAACTTTCGTGTTCAAAAGTTTTTGAAATTCAAATTAGAAAGAGGAGAAAACGCCCGGTTTGCACCCAGCCCCCTAAAGTTTTTCAAATTCTCGCAATCAGGCCCCTCGCGCCCCCCCCCCCCTCTCTCTCCTCCCCGCCCGACCGCCGCGCGCCAGGTGGCCGGCGACGCCTGACCGGCGTGAGGCGCCAGGCCAGTGGCCGCCGCGCCTCTCCGCCACGGCCGGCTTTGCCCCCTCCCCACGCCGCGCGGCCCAGTGAGCGCCCGCGCGTGCGCACGCCGCTGCCGCGCCCAGCCTCGCCGCCCGTCGCGCCCAACCGCCGCACCGAGCCGTGCCGCCCCGGCTCCCGCGCCCCGCCCGTCACTGCGCCCGCCCTCCGCCCGAGCCGCTGCAGTGGCTGCTCCACCACTCCACGCCCCGCGCTATCCCCTCACGCCCACACCAAATCCCGGCCGCCTAGTCACCGCGCCCGCTCGCCGCACGCCGCGCCGGCGTTCTGCTGCCGCCCGCCGCGCCCAGTGCCGCGCCGTGCCGTGCCTCCGCCCCGCGCACCGCCCAGGCCCTCCACACCCCCTCCTGCCCCTATAAAAGCCGAGCCCCGACCGCCCGCGCGAGCCACGCACCCAGAACGCCCTCGCCGCCGCCATTGCCGCTGCCGAGCGCCGCCCGCCCGTGGACAGCCCTCCACCGCCGCCCACCGCCCAAATTGAGCCTCCAGCCACCACTACATCATCCCCCTGAAGCTCGCCGACCCACCCAACGCCGCCCAGGACCACCGGAGCGCCGCCGCCCGCACGGTCACCGCCGCCGCCGCCCCTGCTCGCCGTGGGCAGCTCGACCCCGACCTCCTCCGTCCAAGCCAAGCCCCTGAGCAGCTTCCCCACGCGCCACTGAAGCTCGCTGACCGGACCAGGCCGCCCCAAGCCCGCCGGAGCACCGCCGTCGACGCGTGCCGCGCCGCCGCCGCCTCTGCTCCAACGCCGGCGAGCCCTTCCCGGCCGTCCCCCACCTGAACAACACCCCCACGAGGTAGCCCTCGCACCCCTGAACCTTCCCCGACCCTCACCCCTCGCCGCCGGCGAGCCCCTCGCCGGAATTTCGGCCGGCCGCCGTACCCGAGCCGCCCGAGGACCCAATTGCAAGAATTTAAATCTTTAGAAGGGTCTGCGCGTAAGATTCAAGGACCTAGTTGTAAAAGAAAGTTTCAAATCTAGATTCAAATTCAGTGAACTTGTAAAATTCGTATAAAATCGTAGAAAATTCAGAAAAATGCAAACTCAACTGTTCTGGAATCCTTAGAACAAACTCTACCACTTTTGTTACAAAAAGTTTCTCAGAATCCCAACATATTGTGCTCTACATTAAATGGAAGCTTTAATGGACTTATTTTGTACCCACTGTTGTAGAACAATTCTGACTCTAAATTTTGGGCAGTGAGTTAGTTGCTTGATGTTTAGGATTGTGTAAAAAGATCAGGCAGAAATTCCAACTTTAGCTTTACTGTTTATTAAACTTAGTTTCATACCATGTTTAAGTAGAATGTTTTATCCCTGTAGTTAGACGATGAATCACCCAATGAAACTTTTTATATACTAATGTATTTGTACCTAGAAGCCAGAGAAAAATTAGGAGACTTTTTATCTCACAGTAACCTATTTATTTGATTTATGTGCTAATAACATACGTTAAATCAAGAAAATAGTATATTAGCTTGGAAAATTCTCAAATTGTTACTAGGAGATACACTGTGGTAGGGGTTGCTGTGTAAAAAGTTCCAGGGACAAAAACCCTGTGTAGGGCCCTGTAAAAATGCATCCTTGAATAGCCTAGGTGTGGAATGTCATATTTTCTATGCTCTGAATACTGCATGATAAATCCTACAAAAATTATAGAAGCTTCTGCATGCTTAAGTGAAAGCTCTGTAAAAATCTTAGACTCAGTTGTTGCACCAATTGTTCTGTACAAAAAGAACAAGGATCTAACAGAAACTATGTAATATATTTTTCATAATTAACCTGTTATATAAAATTGGCTGAAAATTTTACAGTAAGCACATCTTTCCCTGATGTGCCTAAATCCAAAATTTCATGACCAGAAAATATCCACTATAGTAATTACACTTAAATCATGTCGATTACCATTACCACGACTTAAACTTGTGCATTCATGTAGAATCGACGACTCTCGCCGACGGAACTTACGAGCTGGTGCCCGCGTCCGAGAGTGAGCAGCGTGAAGCTCAAGTGAATCTAACTGAAGCTCTCGAAGACCCGAGCCCAAATTCGGAAGAGCCCCAAGCTAACTGTGAAGGCAAGCCCCGGAGCATAACCCATCTCTTTCCTAAATTATGCAACTCATTACTCCTTGCCTGTGCATTAAGT
The DNA here is from genome assembly GCA_032594955.1 of Panicum miliaceum. Taxonomy (NCBI): domain Eukaryota; kingdom Viridiplantae; phylum Streptophyta; class Magnoliopsida; order Poales; family Poaceae; genus Panicum; species Panicum miliaceum. Next base: position 6,788,262 of record CM064071.1, read on the forward strand.
TTATAGGAGTTGAATGAAAACTTAGTTGCATGATGTTAGGATCCCTTGCTTGAGAACTAGACGTAAGGTTCGATAGAATGCTGTGCTAATAGGACTCCGGTAAAAGTCGAGTGATTTCCTGTCACTTGCGAGAAAATAGGAGTTGAATGTCTACTACACGCTGCAATCATAAGGACACGGACGGGCTATGGAACGATGGTTACGATTGAGGCCCGTCTGTCTAGTGAAAAATGCTAAGGCCGCAGGGTGTGGTAGTGATGGTTAAGTCTTTGAACGTACTAAACACATGCCGAGATTATGGGAATCGGTAAGCTTAAGTACCTGATTGGCCCGGCAAGGGGACGGCATCCTACCCTTTGAACTTCGGTCCCATGTGCATATGGCGAGTGCAGAGAGTGGTCACGACCCGGCGCCGAACCGTGGCGTGGGGCTCTTGTACTCTCGGAGGGTAGCCCCGATCCACGACCCGGAAAGAAAGGGGAAAGGTTGCACGTGTGACTCTAGGGAGTAACCACGTGATGTGTGTTTAGGTTTCCCTTGCAAGGTTAAGAAATTCGATTCGAATCGTCCGTTTCTCACGGCTATTGAGACTGCTTAACCATTTTTACCCACAGAGTAAGAAGAGGAACAATGATGATGAATGAACTGGTTGGATGAAAATTTAATGCTTCACCATGTATGCTTTTGGATAGCTGCTTATCTAGAATGGTTAATGAAACTAGAATCTTGAGCTAAAAGTTGAAAGTAAGGACCCACTTGTAGATGCTTTTCGGCAAAACAAACCACTGAGCCAAAAAGTCTTGCATGTCTAGAGTCGGTGGAGTAGATTCCACTACACGGGTAAGTCTTGCTGAGTATTAGTATACTCAGCCTTGCTTGTGGCTCGTTTTCAGGTGAGACCTTCGAAGATATGATTGCTAGCCTGACTTGGCCCTGCACTCTTCCCCCTGGTTGGTCGGTGGAATGGGATACGCCCCCGCCCAACGGAGATAACGCCGAGTGATGTCTCGTACGGGCTTCATCGACACATCCTTATCGTCGAGTAGCTTTCGTTGTTTTATTTTCCGCTGCAACTTAAACTCTGAAGAACTATTTAGTGATGATCATTGAAGTACTTGCTTTATAAACTCAAAACTTGGTGTGTAATATTTACTTATGCTAATGTTGTAATATTTGCTGGAATGTGGTATTCTCTGGGCTCATCGTCGCATGAGCGTTTGTATGTATGGCGCTCGATCCGCTCACCGTGGTTGTATCGGGAGGTTATACCCGACAGACCAGTGGATTACTCCGTTTGAAGTGTAAGGTTAACCGAGAATGCCTTAATGGTGATGGTTAATACACTTGAGCCGGATTAATTCAGGTGGTTCTGCCACAATCATGGCATAAAATGATTTGTGAGGTTTCTCAATCATAAGTTACTTAGAGAATCTTGAAGTTATTTCAAAATTTTATTTTTATGAAACAACTTTAAATTTGTTTTTGTTAAAGAAGTTTAGATTTTCTTTGTAACTTGTGACATATAGTATTTTTATAAATTATCTTATCCTGCTACAGGAATATTAGATATTTTAGCATAATTCTTGTTAGTATTTTTGCACCCTAAAAATTCGGATAATTTTCAAAAGTAGCATGATTTGGTGAAGTTTAGTTTTATGATCTTAAATGCTACATATGTGTTTTTATACAAAATGGGTTCATCTCCATCCGTTGTGTCCTTACAAAAAGTTTCATGAATTTTGGAGATGATTTGATAGTTATTTTAGCCAAGAAGAGAGGAGAAAGTCCATGAGTTATTATTCAAATAGGGAATGAAAGTTTAACTTGGTGTCAAATAGATTAAAAATTTCCGGTGTCTAATAAGGAATTCTCAACTTTACTTGTGTCAAATAGGGAACTTTCTATTTTCCTTTTCTCCTGAACCTAGAACATTTATTTCTTCTAGATTCAAAAAATAATAATTGTTACACTTTGTAAAAATATTATTTGAGAAAATGTCAATCATACATACTCAAGCGTGATTTTGTTCAAAAATATATAATAACACATGGATCTAATTTGATCCTCGATTTTGTGAACTATGACTTTTTATTACATTATTATTTCATTAATTTTTTCACATGCATGCAACAGCTCAACAAGCTCAAGAGCACCAGACAAGAACGCTAGGAGTTCTGGTGTTGTGGTTTCGTTGGCTTCGGTACAACTGTACAAGTGATCTTCCTCTGATGGAACATGGCACGATGGTTGAGAACCAAATACTTCTTCGAGTATCCACACCTATGGACCTCGGACATGGGGCTAAAAAGATAGTTTCTTTCTCTTTCTTTTTTTTCTGAAAGTATTGGAGCCAACCAAAGTCTAATGAGAATGGTATTTTGATGAATCATCATCAGCACGTGATGCTTCCTACGTATGATGCATCAGCAATAACTACGTTATCAAAAGTTAAACTTATAAGCTCAAGGCAATGGACGAAAGAAAGAGAATCCATACACAAGTTCAGTGAACAACTGCACGATCCTGCAGACCATTTTCTTTTTTGCTGCGTTCTGGTTATTGAGTGGAAGTGTCAGTTACTTATTATGCAAGTAATTTAGTAAGACATGGAGGGACTCCTCACCTTTGAGGCCGGTGTTAAGCTTTGGTTTGATTTGGCAAGTTGGCAAAGCTGTGTTGACAAATGCCAATTGCATTGGTGGACGCAAACTAAACGGGTGTTACGTGCCCGTGAACCGTTTGCAGCCATAGAGGGGTCTGGCTCACTTACCATAGTCTATGTGTTTGTCACACTTGATTTTTTTTTAACATCGCCTCAGTCTCACCTGAGTCTGTTAGGTATCCTAGTTTTCACACTGTTTATTTTGGGCCATTCAATTGCACACAAGTGAGGCTAAGCCAAATCCAATAGTGTGATCGTCAGAGAATTGTTAGATGGCCAGGCAGGTCATGTAAACCCCTGCGGTCGGGTTACAATACAAGAAACAAAAAGGCCTGGCTCGTTTTAGGTCCTGCTAAGCTCGATTAGTCTTGATCACACGCACTTCTTTCCTAATCTTCTATCAATTAAGCAAGGTCACGAGCCACTGAGCTTTCAGCTGAATTCTAGGTCCACAATCAAACTAATCGATCCACTGACATACATGGCTTGGAAACTTCTAATACCATTCCATTTTTTTCTGACAAAAACTAGTTTCGAAAGATACTACCAAATCTTTGTCGGGAAAATAAAAAAAACCCAAATCTAGTCAAATGGAAACCATTTGAGGACGAGACGCAAGGTCAGATGATCGATCAGGACGGTGCATCGCCCCTGCTCGACAAAGGAATTCCTTGCAATCAACGCCCATTTCCTGTGACGATGACATGATCCATCCAGCGTGTAGATCATCAGTACATATACACTACCATTCAGATGAGATCCACCACTACCGTACCATGCATTTGCGTCCGTGGTGGCAACCTAAGCGATCGAAGTGCCTTTACCACGCAGGACATGATCAAGGAGATGAAGCGGCGGAGCACCCCAAACGCCTCCTGTGCCAATGCCACCTTCGTCCACTTCGCCCTGCTTCTACTCGTCGCTGCCTCCCCGTCCTTCCTCCAACATTGCCTCGCGAGGAGAGAATCCCATCATCGGCCACCGCCAGCTCCGGTCATGCCGCCGCCGCCGCCACCGTCGGCGGCGACCTTCAGCGTGCTGGACTACGGCGCCGCGGGCGATGGCGCCACGGACGACACCAAGGCAAGCGCCGACAAGCTGCATTTGATTAATTAACCTCTGATGGGTTGTCTAGAATGGGAAATGTTGTTTTCATCTGTACGTGCTGAGGCCCCTGCTTCTCTGCATATGCAGGCGTTCGCCGACGCCTGGTCGGCGGCGTGCGCCGGTGGGGCGCCGACGGTGCTGGTGCCGGCGAGCTACGTGTTCCTCGTCGGCCCCATCACGTTCACGGGCGACTCTTGCGAGCCCAACATGGTCTTTCAGGTGATTGCTTGATGATTGTTGGTCATCACAGGAGACCGGTGGTTAGCATAACACCGATAATTTTCCAAAAATTTGGATTTTATTTAATCTACACAAGAGCCAAACATTCCCTTAATGTCAGTAATGTCATAGGCTGCCCGCGGTTACGGAAAAGTTCCATAGACTGAAGCTATCATGCGAGTTATCTGACGAACATGGCCTGGATGTGTGCATTTTTCTTTTCAGGTGGACGGCACGATTCTCGCCCACACAGGCTCAACTGCATGGCGCTCCGGGGTTTTGACGCAGTGGCTGGAGTTCAAGAACGTCCGGGGCCTCACCATCCAAGGTCGCGGCACCGTCGACGGCCAGGGCAGCCACTGGTGGAGCGGCGGTTCTGTCGCCGGCGACGCCGAGATGGTAGGTACCTGAAGAAAAACCGTTTGGCCATCCATTCACACATGCTGAACTTTCTGATCGAAGTGCATTGCGTTGGTTTCCTGTCGTTGGCTTCTGCAGGAGCTGGACTCTAATCGTGCCGAAACAAGCAACAGACCTACAGTAAGTTGGTTAAAATGATTTCTTGTTAGTTAAAATCAGTAGGTTAAAATGATTTCTTGTTAGTAACTGTGACGTGTTCCTTTCAAAAAAAGTAATTGTGACGCGTTGGAGACTAATGGCGTGTTGCTGGTAGGCTGTGAGGGTGTTCCAGGGCGCCAACGTCACCGTGGCGGGGATAACGATCAGGAACAGCCCCAGGTTCCACCTCACCTTCGACACCTGCCGTGCCGTCGAGGTGCACGACGTCACCGTGTCGTCGCCCGGCGACAGCCCCAACACCGACGGCATCCACCTCGCCGGCTCCGTCGGCGTCTCCATCCACCACTCCACCATCGCCTGCGGTAAGTCTGGTTCTGCGAACACCTCCCATGACGATTTGCAGGTGAAACAAAGGAGCTTCAATCTTGGGATTTGCAGGTGACGACTGCATCTCCATACAGGACGGCTGCTCCGACGTGTTCATCCGCAGCGTGCACTGCGGGCCGGGCCACGGCATCAGCATCGGCGGGCTCGGGAAGGGCGGCGCATCGGCGGCCGTCTCCGACGTCACCGTGCAGGACGTCACGCTGAAGCAGACGATGACCGGCGTCCGGATCAAGACCTGGCAGGTAAACGAAACAGCAATTGCCTTTGCAGCGAAACCTCAATGCCCACGAGGCCTAACAGCTAATTAACAAGGCGACCTCCGGCGAAGCAGGGCGGGTCGGGGTCGGTCAGGAACGTGCGCTTCTCCGGCGTGCGGGTGTCGGCGGTGAAGACGCCGGTGGTGATCGACCAGTACTACTGCGACCACACGACGTGCGCCAACCAGACGTCGGCGGTGGCCGTGGCGGGCGTGGCGTACCAGGGCGTCGCGGGCACGTACACCGAGCGGCCGGTGTACCTGGCGTGCAGCGACGCCGCGCCGTGCTCGGGAATCCACCTCGCCGACGTCCAGCTCGCGCCGGTGGAGGACGGCGGCGGCGACCACCCCCACGGGCCCTTCTGCTGGAAGGCGTACGGCGACCAAGTGAAGCCCGTCGAGCCGCCGGTTGACTGCCTACTGGCCGGAGCTCCATGAACGACTGGCAGTCCTCACGGTTTGACATTTAGAAATGGACACAATGGTATAGAAAACGCGTTTTGATCGTGTTGAAAAGTGCGATCGCCGCGAGTACGCCGACCCGCTTTTGTAATGTAGCCACAGTAATCGTTTAGGCAAGCTAGTATTTAAAATACCACGACAGATTTATATTTAAGGTTGGTCATGGATTGGAAATCTGCTCGCGATGTAACATATCTATTTTATTTTTAAAGGATGGTTAACCTCTGTATCATAAAGCCGATTAGACTAATGAAAAAGTCTATATAACCCCAACTATTTATGTGGACTACTTCACTCCCAAAACTATAAAACCGGATATTCTACGCTCTGAACTTTTCAAAACCGGTCAAATAATCCCCAAATGGTTTTGCTACAGTGGCGCGGTTTTATCTTTTTTTTATTTATTTGCGCTGAATCTTTGAAAAATTATGTTAAATCACAGAAAAATTTTAAAATAGAAAATTCAATTTTGTTGGACTCCACATGAGTAGATATACACAGTGAACATATAATATAGTATTCTTTAGTACAAAATTTTTGTTGTAGCTTTAGATCTATGCTTTTCTATAATTAATTGGAATAATTCATAACTGCAACTTCTATGATATAATTGTGGTGAAATTTTTATGGTGGGAAAATTATTGTATGCTTGAACTGTAGTAAAAATTTCATACTCATTGGATCATGTATAACTTAGTTATAGATTTATTTAGGTTTATGCTTGTTAAATCTATGCTCCAAATCTATGCTTTATCTACAAATAAGTTATACATGATCCAATGAGTAAAATTATTTTACTACAGTTCAAGCATACAATAATTTACCAACCATAAAAATTTCACCACAATTGGACCATAGAAGCTGCAACTATAAATTATTTCAATTAATTATAAAAAATATAGATCTAAAGCTATAGCAAAAATTTTGTACTAAAGCATACCATATTATATCTTCACTGTTTAGATCAACTCATGTGGAGTCCAACAAAATTAAATTTTTTATTTTATAATTTTTCTGTGATTTACTTAATTTTTTAAAGATTCAACTGGAATAAATAAAAAAGAAAAAGACAAACCTCGCCACCGTAGCAAAACTACTGTCCAAAACCACTTGGAGGTTATTTGACCGATTTTGAAAAGTTCAGGGGGTAGAATATCTGGTTTTATAGTTTAGGAGGTGAAATAGTCCACCATAAATAATTGGAAGGTTATGTAAACTTTTCCATCATTATAAGATCTTCCACGGTGCGGCGCCGGTGCTCAAAATAAAAAGAGCTCTACTGCACGAAATGGGCATGGCTCTTGTTGTGCTGCGGTGGCAGGCATCATTTCTGGGTCCCACAGCTCAAGTAAAAGCAGATAAACAATGAAGCAATGTGATGCACACAGAGAGTAGAGGGACGGCGAATCTTAATTTTTCTCTTATGTTTAACCACTCGGCATCAATGCCTGTACTTGCATCGCTCCTATTTTTTTTATCTTTGACATCAGTCTAGCATCAGTAGTTGTAGTTTGCGAAGTGAAGTCCGAATGCTCTCTCCATATGGAGCTTCAGTTTAAGCTAACACTGTGGAGGGCCTAACCCACCAATCTTTCATAAGAAATGCCATTCAACATTTTCTTACACTTGATTTCAAAAATATGGAAACTATCCATCAACAAATCGGATAGGCTAATTTAACATTTATAGGGGTTACGTATACAAGTACGGCTTGATCCCCCTTCACCACCGGGTTGCTCCTCGCCTGATGCATTTTAACATATTCTTACAACTAATTCAACAATTAGTGTATTCCAACTCAACATTTCGGATAGGCTAATTCAATATTTTGCAGTGATCAGGTATGCATGCTGGGTAGCTTTGGGGATCAGGTATGTATCTACTTCCTCATCTTATTATAGTTATCCAACTACTATAGAGCATATCTCGAACTCATCTTATTGTGGTAAATATATGTTCGCAAGACCATGTTAAAATTCCTTGGTCCAACGGCCTGTCAGGCGTGTGTCATGTTTAAAATTTGACTAAAACTCGTGACATGGGCTGTCACCGCACCTTTCCCAAGCTTGCCAAGTTACACTACTAAAAAAAGGCCAGGAGTACGGGGTTAAATAGATCCTTAGTAGTGGTTCTGCAACCGGTACTATACAATCGAGACTAAATTTCTTAGGCGTGAGTACCGTTGCATGGCCCGTACTAAAATGTGTCTTTAGGACTTGTTGAAAAGCCTGTTCTCTAGTAGCGGCAGTATATTTCGTAGTGTTAGACCCTTTTATTTGTTCTATATCATCCTGAGGCACCGAGGCGAGGTGTTCTGGATCTAGTCATCAAAATCATTTTGGAAGTGAAGTCTCCATTGTATTATGCATATGCACTTTATATAATACAAGACTCAACATGTAAAAATGTGCAGCTGCAGTTTGTTCATTCTGCTACTGCCATGCATTATTTTTTCCAAATTGGAAAAAGCCTAGTAAGTTATCTTACAAATGTCCTATATGAGAAAAATATTATAAATTAGGTTTTTTATGGTACATTTTAATTCCAAAATATACTAAGTAAATTATGATGTTGTTTAGTGATCTTGTGATAGCAATGGATGTGTGGTGTTTATATGTTTAAAGTACTATTAAATGCAAACAATGGAAAGAATCAGAGAAAGTTAAGGATTTACCTAGAGGCGGGGCTAGTGGCGAAGGCACCGTATGCACTATTTCCAGGACTGGACATAGTCTGGAGACACTGTTCGATAACGGTTTAACTTGTTGTAGTGATGATTTGATGCAGTGAAGTCCCTCGAACATTTTCTAGGACCTAAGCAGAGTAGTAGTATAGGAGCTTACCACCAAGAAGTAGTCAAACAAAGAAGCGAGCAGTCGCGCGTTGTTGCAGTACTCCAAAAAAACCAGATCGCCAGGTCAGGAGCGGGGCGCATCTCTTATATAGGGCCTAGGGGCACACGAGGAAGAGGGGAGGATGAACCTGCACAACTCGGATTGCAGCAATGACCATCAAACGTTACTAGAAACAGACGATCCATCAAGCATTGGTAAGGGTCAAGGGTTATTCGTTGTTTAATAAGGAAATCAATTGTTACCAACAGCACAGCGATCACCTCACTTCACCGCACCCCAACCATGCCCGCGTTTGGCAAGCCAATCGTCAACTTCATAGAAGGTACACTCAAAGTCCACATATTAAGTTAGTTAGGATCCCCTCATTTTGCCATACGGGATTAATCGTTTTGTAACTTCCTAACATTGATCATGGGCGTTTTAATTTTTATTGATTTAACTAAAAATACTCTGGCTAGGCCCAAACAGTTCCAACAGTCCCCACAACAAAAATTCAAGGTGCATGAGAAATGTTCTTAGTTCTACTAATATTTCAATATACCAGCATTTCGATGGAGTTGTTAAGTTGAACTTCCACATAACTAATGCTACAATTTATTTACAACTGAACAATGAACTATGCTTTAAATTTAGCTAGCATCAAGATGACTTTGCTTCAAAAGATGAGGATATTGAGGACATCAATCATTTGGATATAACAACACTCCTCATATGGATATAAAATGACCAATCACTAGAGTTCGAGCAAGATAACTAAATCAACAGGTGAGCTTATTTCTATGTACTTTTGGTAATTGAGATAATATTATGCTACCTAATAATATTATCCGGAAAGTGTTTGGAGAGAGACATGGAAGAGGAGACGACCAACAAGCACACCTCCCCAAGCTAAGTTAGTCCAGGAGAACTCCACACTAAAAATATTGCCTAGGTCACATACATTCTTTTTCGACGTTCTACATGTGCATGGAAAGATTTTGTAGATTTTTCGCTGCCGCCAATGAAGCTGTTAGCTGGCTGAGGGCCTGTTTCGTTTGCACTTGCCTATGTTTAGGGACTTAAGTTTAGTTCCAATAAGTGCTTAAAGTGTCAAATATGGTGATTTATTGGGACTAAAGGTCCATAAATCTATAAGTCTTGAAGTTGTAGCCTATGGGAGCTAAAAGGTGCTTTTGACAGGGTACCCCTCATTTATTGCTGCCCCAGCCTCCTCCCTCCCGCACCCACGTTAAATGATCAGGGGTATAAGGGTCTTTTCACAACCACATTAAATGATTTTAGTCCCTACAACCAAACAGGGTGGGACTTAAGTTTAGTCCCTAGACTAACTTAAATTTAGTACCTAGAGGAACCAAACAGGATCTTGCTGCAAAAGCTGTAACCATCCGCTAATCATTAAGGCCCTGTTTGGTTCCAGGGCAGGGACTAAAAATAAGTCTCCATCACATCGGATGTTTGGACACTAATTAGGAGTATTAAATATAGATTAATTACAAAATCAATTGTATAAATGGAGGCTACTTCGCGAGACGAATCTATTAAGCCTAATTAGTCCATAATTTGATAATGTTGTGCTATGGTAAACATGTGCTAATGATGAATTAATTAGGTTTAATAGATTCATCTCGTGATTTAGTCTCCATTTAGGGAATTAGTTTTATAGTTAGATCATATTTAGTCCTCCTAATTGGCATCCAAATATTTGATATGACACGGACTAAAAATAAATCACTGGATCCAAACACCCTTTAAATGTTGCAGCAACTGGCTGCCTTGTTGCAAAAGCTGTAGCAGCTGCTGGCTGGCTGCTGCCACTACAGCCACAGGACAGCCACGATCAGCTCTACCGAATGAGAGTTGATGTGGTACCTCATGTAACTGCATTGAAATCCCTATAAAACCTCCATCAGGAATAACGTTATTACTGAATGAAACATTGAATGAAATAAATGTCATGATGACCACCAGGCTTTAGCCAAGCCTTAATGCAGGTAACAAATATGGTTGAGCAGCACCGCATAGGATGGAGCGCCACCCTTCCTGATGGTGGGTCCCACAAGGGCGTGGGATGGAATGTCAAAGCGTCCCAACGCGGAATAAATTGTTTCTTCGCCGTTGGGTCGACCTAGTCTCTGTTTCCCCTCCTTCATTTTTTTTACTAGTATCATGGTACTCTAATAAATACCATTAAAACTAGCTACGGTGAAGGATTGGTACTAAATATTCCCGGTGTAAAGTTTCTTTGCACGGTTTATAAGAGTGTCGACGTCATATCATCATCATTTGATGTTTGAATTGATGAATAAAACTAGTCCTCCCAATGTAAAATTTCATTTCACGGCTTCATAGACTACTATATTATTTAAATATAGTATCTAAGTGATCAATAGAGTTGATGAAACATATAAAGATGAAACACAAACCCTCTCAGTTTAGTTTCACACATTTCGCAATATGTTGGAAACCTAAGCCAGTTTTATCATGATGAAGATGAAACTTCTCCATCTCTCCTCATTAAATTTTTGTTATGTCATCATATCGTACCGTATTTTTTTAAAAATTGTCGGTGTTTTACCGCCACACCCACCGAGGGATACCCCAGAGGTGGTGAGTTTGTAGGTACCTTACATCCTATGTGGTTTGTATTGCCTTAGGTGGTGATCAGGTGATCTCCTATTTGGAGGGGGTCCCTGTCCACCCTTATATAGTCTGGGGAGACAGGTTTATATGGAAGTCCTAGTCGGGTACAAGCCCAGGAGTCCTACCTGAGTACTTTTCGGGTAGTTTCCTACCGTATCTGACTAGTTTTACTATTGTATGAGTAGTCCTACTACGCTACGAGTAGTTACAACAAATGTAGGCCGTGGGCCATGTCCCATCCCGTATCCTAGGAAAAGTATGCCACGTGCACAGTCCCGTGTGCCCGGGTCTGACAAGCCCCCGAGCTCTTCGTAGTCAAGTACTGCAAGTATCCGAGTACTTCTGAAGGCGTCTTCGAGTTCTCCCGAACTTCATCTTGAAGGTGTCCTCTGAGTACTTCCTTGACTACGTCGAGGCTGTGAGGTTCTCATGCCCCGAGTACTTATCAAATCTTCTTTTATATGGGGTGTGATAAAACTCGCACTCCATATGGAGTAGCCCTTGAGCCTTAGGTTGACTCATAGAATCAGGCTGAAGGTCAATTTAATCTTGAGTCTTCTATACTTATCTTCCAACAGATTTGAAAAATAAGTCGCTGATGACATGTGTCCCGCAGCCCTCGAGCCTTGAATTCAAATCCCCAAGGTTTGGAATAAAGGATTCAAAGAATCGTGGCATGCAATATATGACAGTAAAGATTTGATGGTTAAGATGGGTAAATCGGTTCAGTAAATTCGACAACCTCTTTTTTCGGGAGAATTCCCTAAAAAAATGGTTAAGCAAATAACTTCTCAAAAAAATGTCCGAAATTACCTCTCAAATCAGATCTTGTCCCCTGAGTCAATGACTAGATAAGACCTCTGGGTAATGACCTGAAAAAAACCCCTTATTTCGGAATAAGATTTCTGAAATAATGGTTAACAGTCATCTTCCCAAGATAAATGTTCAAAAGCCTCTTGAATCGGGTACCTTCAAGTAGTTTTACAGTGTCCAGCATTAAAGCATGAGAGCTGTCCCTGGAGGCACGCTTAGTGTCTTGTCACATTCAGCTCCTGAGCCAAAGAGCTAGATGAGTAGCATAGAATATACCTAGCAGTCGGTGGCGCCAGCCCCCGAGCCCAGGCATTGGCCAAGTAGCCGCTAGATCTTGAATAGTCGATGGAGCCATCTAGTCGGAGTCGATCCTTACTAGAGTTGTAGGCGAGACGAGTAGTCGAAGTAGTCGAACATGTGTAGAACTAGTTATAAACTAGTAAACCCTTTGCCATGGGAGCGAGGCCCCTTGAGTAACATAGTGTACTAGTCGAAAACTAGTAATCTGTTACTGAAAATATGGGAGCGAGGCCCCTTAAGCAAACTTGCATGTAAGACCAATCGTAAATGGGTAAAACGGAGTTATACTGGAAGTATGAGGACGAGGCTCTTTCAGTAACATAGGATACTAATCAGAAACTAGTAATCTATTATTGGAAGTATGGGAGCGAGGCCCCTTCAACAAACTTGCGCGTAATACCAGTCGTGAACCAGTAAAACGGAGTTGTACTGGAAGTATTAATCTCCAGGCACCAATGGAAGATATCCCGGTTGATCAAGAATGAAAATGGCGTAGATGCTCAATATTCTAGGAATTAGGAACCTCCTGGCCATCAGGGTACTGTAAGCGATATGATCCAGGGTCTGTAACCTTGTGGACGATAAAAGACCCTTCCCATTGCGAGTTAAGCTTGTGTAACCCAGTGTCATCCTGGATTTGTCGAAGAACCATATCTCCAACATTGAAAGAGCATCGTTGAATATGCCGGTCATGATAAAGATGGACTCTTGTAAGTAGCGGGCCGACTGGAACAAGATGTTGCATCTGATTTCCTCAGCTGAGTCAAGCTTGAGATGTCTTGTGGTGTCAGCCTCACCTTCTTCAAACATCTCCAGTCGAGGAGACTTTCACATCACGTCAGCTGGTAGTATAGCTTCAGACCCGTATACGAGAAAGAAAGGTGACTATCCTGTGGCTTTGCTTGGTTGTGTGTGAAGTGCCCAGACTACTGATGAGATCTCGTCGATCCACTTGCCGTCCTTTTTGCTGTTCTCGTCATACAGTCTTTTCTTCAATCCATCAAGAATCAAGCCGTTGGCGCGCTCAACCTGGCCGTTGGCCCACGGGTGAGCCACTGAAACGTATTTAACTTCAATAGAACTGCGTTCACAGAAATCCTAGAACTGATGCGAGTGGAAATTGGATTCCAGATCCGTAATGATGGTTTTGGGGAAGCCAAAATGGTGTAGGATTTCACAGATGAAAGTAACCACTCGATCTGCAGAGAGCGTTGCAATTGGCTTGTACTCGATCCACTTGGTAAACTTGTCGATGGCCACCAACACGTGTGTAAAACCACCCGGCTCAATAGTTAGAGGCCCTGTCATGTCCACAACATGCAAACGGCCTTGAAGGTGGTATGGTGATGAGATTATGAGCTGGAACATGGGGCTGCTGGCTGAAGATCTGGTAGTTTGTACACCGGCGAACGAGTGCTTCGGCGTCTGCCAAAGCAGTCGGCCAGTAGAAACCAGACCTAAAAGCCTTGCCGACTAGTGTGCGAGAAGCTGCGTGGTTCCCGCACACGCCTTCGTGAATCTCTTGGAGTATCTCTTTGCCCTCCTCAGTGCAGACACACTTCATGAGTATGCCTAACGCTGATCCACGCTTGTACAGGTTACCCCCAAGTAGAACGTACCCTTTACTGCGCCTTAGGATGCGAGTAGCTTCAGCGCTTTTTGGGTCGATGCCGGGGGGTAGTTTGTGCTCCTGGATGTAGTCGATGAAGGTCACCCTCCAGTCGACCTCGATCATCAAAACCTCTCGGTCGGGTTCCTTTGGACTCTAAGCGATGGAACTTGAGTCTGGTGCCTTGATGGAAGGGTGATGCAACTCGTGAACAAAAACTCTCGGTGGGACATTAGCTCGATCAGAACCTAGTTTGGAGAGCACATTTGCACCCTCGTTGTTGTCGCAAATCACGTGGTGGATTTCCAACCCCGAGAACTTGTTCTCGAGCTTGCGTATCTCCGTAACATACGCGTCCATGGTGTCGTTGTTGACATCCCGCTCCTTGTTGACTTGTTGGACTACCAGTAAGGAGTCATCGTAGACGAGTAGTCGCTTGATGCCTAGAGAGACTGCCAGGCGTAGCCCGTGCAATAATGCCTCATACTCGGCTTCGTTGTTAGAGACCTCGAATAGTATTTGGAACACGTACTTGAGTTGTTCTCCTCTCGGACTGATGAAAAGTACTCCCACGCCACCGCCACCGAGCTTGAGTGAGCCATCAAAGTACATGACCCAATGCTCTGGCTGGTTGGCTGGGGCTTCCACTTGGTTTTCTCGCCAGTCCGCTATGAAATCGACTAGTACGTGCGACTTGATGGCCGTCAGGGGCTTGAAGTCGAGGGTGAGGGCTCCCAGCTCCACTGCCCACTTGGAGATGCGCCTGGTGGCATCCCAATTGTGGAGGATATCCGCCAATGGGAAGTCGGAGACCACCAAGATGTTGTATGCGTCGAAATAATGGCGAAGCTTCTTGGAGGTAATGAGTATACAGTAAAGTAGTTTCTGAATTGTCGGGTAATGAACCTTGGATTCAGAGAGGACTTCGCTGATGAAGTAGACTGTTCGCTGCACCCCAAAGATGTGGCCTTCCTCCTGGCGTTTCACCATGATTGGCGTAGTGACGACGTGAGTAGTCGCGGCGATGTTGAGTAGCAGGTTCTCGCCTGTTTGGGAGCCGTCAGGATGGGGGGCGACAGCATATGGTGCTTGAGATCTTGCAGTGCCTGCTTTACCTCCTCGGTCCACTAGAACCTGTCGTGGCGTTTGAGCAATTTGAAGAAGGGTAGTCCCCGTTCTCCAAGTCGGGAGATGAATCAGTTCAAGGCTGCCATGCAGCCTGTGAGCTTTTGGACGTCCTTGATCGTCCGTGGAGCATCCAAGGCTGTGATGGCGGTGATCTTCTCCGGGTTTGCTTCAATTCCTCAGTGACTAACAATTAAACCGAGTAGTTTTCCTTGTGGCACGCCAAAGACGCACTTTGTCGGGTTAAGCTTCGATCAAAACTTCCGCAAGCTGTTGAATGTTTCCTCGAGATCAGTGATGAACTCATCATGGGATCTGGGCTCGATGACCATGTCATCCACGTAAGCTTCAACTTTGCAATGTAGCTAGTCCGCAAGGCACAGTTGGATGGCCCACTGATAGGTGGCTCCTGCGTTCTTTAACCCGAAAGACATTGTAGTGTATGCGTATGCTCCAAAGGGGGTGATGAACGCCGTTTTGATCTGATCTTTTTCCTCGAGAGCTATTTGATGGTAGCCCGAGTAGCAGTCGAGGAAGGAGAGCAGAACGCAGCCAGCCGTAGAGTCGATGACCTGGTTGATGCGTGGGAGTGCGAAGGGGTCCTTTGGGCAGTGTTTGTTGAGATCAGTATAATCCACACACATCCTCCATTCATTATTATTCTTTTTCAAGACTAGTACAGGGTTGGTTAACCACTCGGGGTGGTACACTTCTTTAATAAAACCAGCCACGAGTAGTTTTGCTAGCTCCTTCTTGATAGTCTCCCTCTTGTCGGGGGCGAAGTATCGTAGTCGTTGCTTCTTCGGAGTAGCTTTAGGGTCAAGTTTTAGGCAATGCTCAATCAACTCCTTAGGCACCCCTGGCATATGCGCTGGTTTCCACGCGAATATGTCTCGGTTGGCCCTAAGGAAGCTGATGAGCGCGTTTTCCTATTTGTCACCCAAGCCATCTCCGATCAAAGCAGTCTTGGACGGGTCACCTTCTTGCAGCTGGATGGCCTTGATGCCGACGTCGCTGGGGTTGGGTTTAACCCTCGACTGGCTAGGCCGCTGGCTGGAGATCTCCATCTCTGAGTCGGTGAGCTTCTGCACGGCCGCGAGTACTTCTGCAGACGGCTCTGGCACGCGTGATGTTGTGGCGTACTCGATCGCCTCCTAGATGCAGTCGTACGACTTCTTCAGGTCGCCATGGAACGTGAGTACGCCTATCTTGAGCTGGCATCTTGAGTAGCAGGTAGATGTAGTGGGGCACGGCCATGAACTTGGCTTGTGCCGGTCTGCCAAGGATGGCATGATATGATGAGTCAAAGTCTGCCACCTCGAATTTAATGTACTCGGTGCGATAGTTATCTTTCGTCCCAAAGGTAACTGGCAGGACCACTGAGCCGAGTGGTGTAGCGGCGTTCCCTGGGACAATGCCGTAGAAAGGAGCTCTGCTGGGTGTGAGCATCTTGGAGATGTCCAGACCCATCTTCTTCAGAGTACTCGCGAAGAACAGGTTAAGGCCGCTCCCGCCATCGATGAGTACTCGGGTCAGTTGTGAGCCCGCCACGACAGGATCTAGAACGAGCGAAAATTTTCCCGGCTCAGAGAAGTTGGTCCATTGATCGTCCCTAGAGAAGGAGATCGGGACCTTGCTGTATTTTAGAGGCTTTTGCGTGGTCGGCTCTATAGAGAGGATTTCGCACAGGGTCAGCTTTTGCGCGCGCTTGGAGGGAAATCCGCCGTCTCCACCGAAAATGACGTTGACGATGTTCTTCGGATCCTGGAAGTCTTGAGCCTCCGACTTGTCACCCTCCTCATCGTCCTCCTAATCCTTTTGCTTTCCTGCTTGAGGGAGGGGTGGGGCATTGAGTGACTTGCGGAGGCTGACGCACTCGAAGAGCGTGTGTCGCAACTTCGGGTGCATCGGGCATTATTTGTGCAAGACTTTCTCGAATTGTGTGTTATTGTTCCCCGACTTCTTGCCACGCGGATTGCGCTCAACAACCGCGAGTGGTTCCGCTGGCTCTTGTCGAAGTGGCCGTTGCCATTGCCCTGCTTGTCGCTGTTGCGCTTGGGGAAGCGGTCGTTCTCCTCTTCTTCCTGGTCAGCCCACCATGCCATCATGTCACGTAGCTCCACGGCAGTAGTCGGGCGATTGCGTCCAAAGTTGTGGTACATGTGCTTCGAGAAGAGCCCGTTCTGGAAGCAGCGGATGACGTCCTCGTCGGTGATGTTGGGATGGTGGTGCGCGTCTCGAAGAAACGCCGGGTGTAGGATCTCAGGGTCTCATTCATCTCTTGCTTCACCTGGGATAGATCGTGGCGAGTGCCTGCTCTGATCATGGATCCTTGGAAGTTATCGATGAAGGCCCGCTTGAGGTCTGCCTAGGAGTCGATGGAGTTTGGCTTGAGGCTTTCAAGCTACGCGAGGGGTGCGGACTCTAGAGCTACCGGGAAGTAGAGAGCTTTGGTGGAGTTGGATCGCCCTGAAACCTCGATGGCGACGGAGTAGCATCGGATCAACTGGAGTGGGTCCTGCTTGCCATTTTACTTGGGGATTCCGACTGGTTTGAACTCCTTGGGATAGGATTTGTCGGTGATGTTGGAGGTGAAGGCGGGGAAGCGGTCGTTGTTGTCATCGTCGTGGTACTTGTCGGTGCGGTCCCTTCTCCTTTCTTCGATAACACGCCGCGCGTCGCATCCGTCATTGATCTTCTGCCTGAGGTCGATCGTGGGGACGTCGTGAAGGCTGGCCTTGAGTGGAGCTTGGCCTTGAGGCCATGCACCATGCTGGTTGCGAGGTTGGCGAGTAGATTGTTGTACTTCTTGTTTCTCGTTGCCACGTGCCGATAGGTGACCCTCGTTGCGCTGGCGGCTGTTGTTCCTCCGGTACCCGGGGCCTCCTCCGGGGGTGCGACTGATCAGCGCGGTTTCGCTATGGCGCTCAGACCTCGAGGGCAGATTCTGAGTGGAGGACACTGGATTTTGCCCGTCGAGTTGCACGAGTGCGCGCTGGGTCAGATACTGCAGCCTTTGTATCTGAGGATTGGGTGTAGTTGTTGGGCTAGTAGAGTTGCTTCTGCAATGGCTCCAATCGGTGTACGGTACTCCCGATCCGCGGCTGCTGCAAAAGCGTTGTTGAGGTTCCTTTGGTACATTGGATTACGAGCATGATTTTTCGCATTTCACCTGCGCTAAGTGCCCTTGGCGTTCTTCACCCGCCGGATCCTTCTGTGCTCCTCGTTCTCGTCCTGGGGGGCGTCAGCTGTGGGCTCCTCGGCAGAGACGTCCGCGAGTTGCTCGTCGTCGTACTTAGGACCCAGCTCGTCGTCATCCACGTTGCGGAGGCAGGCCATGTAGACTTGACGATCCGGCGAGTTGTTAGCCGTAGGGCTGTACTCGAGTAGCTCTGTGCTACTGTCTCCCTCTGGAAGGGGAGTTCCTGCGTGAAGGCTACAAGGCGGGACTCGTAATCGAGTAGTTCGGAGGGCTCAAAGCCCTTCCAGTACACGAAACGGCCTTGCGGCGTTGATGTTATGGTTAAACCCAGATGGCTTCCCAAAAACGATTCGGTGTGGCCATCGGGTTGCAAGTGGTTTTCAAGAGCGGGGGCCTCCCGGCAGGCGGTGGCTCCCTCGTCTCGGAGTCCTCCTCGGCTCTGGCTTCAAGGTTTAGTACTAAGCGATGAGTACTCTTCGTTGGAGTCCGAGTAGTTGTCGTAAACGGGGGTCGCCCGGCAAGCGGTGGCTCCCATGTCCTTGAACTTGAGCCGCAGATCTAAGTACTCCTCCAAATCGGAGAGGGACTTAGGTCGTGTGATCCCCTCAGATCGGTTTGAGTCCGATCCGGCTAGTTCTAGTGCATCACGAGTGGAAATCGCGTTGAAAACGGACATCTTTTCGATCTGCAAGGCCAGATCGGGGAGCAGCAACTCGTCGAGGTTGTCGACGAACTCGTTGAGGTTGCTGTTTCGAGTTGATGTCGACTAGGTGGCTGTTGAAGCCACCCAAGCCGTTGGCGACGCAGTTCCAGGAACCGAAGATGAAGGTTGTGCCCTTGTCGAGCATGGCGCTGGTGAAGTTGAACAATGCCATCGAGGATGCTCGATGAACACCCCTACCTGGCGCGCCAGCTGTCGGTGTTTTACCGCCACGCCCACCGAGGGATACCCCCGAGGTGGTGAGTTTGTAGGCAGGGTGTCGCCGAGATCAGGAACTCGAAGGTGCAAGGAACACAAGGTTTAGACAGGTTCGGGCTATTAAGAGCGTAATACCCTACGTTCTATGTGGTTTGTATTTCCTTAGATGGTGATCGGGTGATCTTCTGTTTGGAGAGGGTCCCTGTCAGCCCTTATATAGTCTGGGGGGACAGGTTTACATGGAAGTGCTAGTCGGGTACAAGCCCTGGAGTCCTACCCGAGTACTTTTCGGGTAGTTTCCTACTGTGTCCGACTAGTTTTACTACTGTATGAGTAGTCCTACTACGCTACGAGTAGTTACAACAGATGTAGGGCGTGGGACATGTCCCATCCCGTATCCTAGAAAATGTACGTCACGTGCACAGTCCCGTGTGCCCGGATCTGACAGAAATACCATATCATACCGTATCTAATTGGAACGAAATCATCATTAAATTTCCATCGCTAATTTGCTAGACAAATTTAATGAGCCTAATTAATCTATGATTTTCTACAGTAATACTACAATAACCACCGTTATCCATCGATTAATTTACCACATTAGATTCGTCTCGCGAATTAGCCTATAAATTCTGCAATTAGTTTTATGATTAGACTTTATTTAATGCTCATAAATGATAAGATTTTTTTTATATGACAGATCTAAAGTTTAGCCCTCCGGAACCAAACAGCTCCTGGGCCTTAACGCAGGTCAGCAAATATGGGCAGCTCAGCGGCGGGTCGCATGCGTATAATTGCGGTCTGCAGCGAGCGGTGGCTCCATACGGCGGAAGTCGTCATAAGCAGCATTGGATGAGACTCGTGAAGCGTCATCGAAGCTATGACGGCTTTGTCATGTACTCCATATATACTGAAGATGGACTTGCCTTGTTTATTCGATTGTTATCAAGAAAGACTCATCGATTGTTATCAAGCAAAGCCTCATTTGTATTCTTTGGAGCTAAGTAATTCACTGTTAAAAATTACCAAGGTATGTTTAGATCCTCAGCTAATAGACCAACCACCCAACTAACTATTACTAGTTGGATCCAGCTAATTAACACAGCTAATAGACGATACCGCGTGTACAGAACCAGCAGATGCAGATTGTTCCGGGTGTTTCTTTTTTTATTCAGACTATACCGCGTGAACAGAGACCATCGTACAATGCTCATATAAAAAGGATCCAGCGTGCTACCCATATTTGTGGTGGTAGTATAAGTACCTTGTCGTTCCCGCACGAGGAAACAAGTACGGTTTGGCCACCCCGACCTCTCGCCGTCCATGATGTGGAAGCTCAAGAACTCCGAGGGGGGCGGCCCATGGCTAAGCTCCAGGAATAACTTCCTCGGCAGAGCTGTCTGGGAGTTTGATGCTCAACTCGGCACGGCGGAGGAGCGCGCTGAGGTAGAGAGGGTGCGCCGGGAGTTCACTGAGCACCGCTTCGAGAGGAGGGAATCTCAAGACCTCCTCATGCAGATGCAGGTAAAGAAACCTAACATAGTTCATGAGTTATTGCACTACAATGACAGAGATATTATCATCGTCAGGTCTATAATTTTGATATAAATTTTATTTTCATCCGACTTCGTAACAAACAAATGAGTGGTTTTTTGCTGCTGGGTCTACCGTCGTGTCGTGGCTATCGTGGCTAGAAAATTTTATCTTCATCTGTCTTTATATGAAAATAGAGTTGAGAAGGTTTGGAAAAAAATCTGAAGTATAGATTAATAGAACTTGTTTAAAACATGCTCGATATAAATTCTTGTAGTGCCTTTCCCTCGTGCTGTCTCCACGTGAAAGAATTCCACTTGAAATCAAGCCCCTTTTGTTTTGTCTTATTTCTTATTTCTGCACAATTACACAACAATTATAATATACATTTTTAAACAACTATGCTGCATTCTTTGAACATATTTTTTCTAGGTTTAGGAAAAGTTTTTCTGGACCGGAATATTTATATTTTTCTATTAAACAATTTTTTATTGACTAACTACCGGAAAAACTCTACTAGATTCTTATAATCGTCGTTTTTGCTCAGAACTTTTTATTCATCTCAACATACTTTAAGTTTTGTGCTAAAATAATATTTTTGTGATACTTTGCAACTAGAACACTGTTTTTGTTCGAACTAAAATTTGGAACATACTTTGTGATGTAGTTGTGCTCCCGGTTCGTCAGCGTGCCAGTCCCTGGGTCTTTTGCGCTAGCGGATGGTAATGATACCTGCCAGCGCCTAAAACACCAAAGTGCCAGTTGAAATCGTTTCTAGCCTAGTGTTTCTATCTGCGTCGCACTGGATCGGAGCCCACTGATCAGCCTGGACCGTCACGTGGCGGTGGCGCCATCCATCACATGAAAACACCATCAAATCATTTGTTTTTTTTTTTTGGGGGGGGGGGGGGATGGAAATTTATAGTATTATGGTTTGAGGAGATAAATTGGACTCTAGTTCAAGGAGGTCAAATGGACTTCTTAACCTATGCAGCCCTCTTGATCAGGGGGTTGCCCGGTGGCCATCAATTTGTGGCCCAAAACTTCAATGATATCCTGCTCACATATTGCCCAAATATAACTTTTTAAGAAAAATTGATGATGCGTGGTCCTTTGCTTGTTTCTTAAACATTAACTTTTCCATTTAAGTATGATCTTTATTAGATGATTAACACGTGTTGCATCACGCATCTGTTGAATATTAGTTGGAACCACCTGGTAAAATGGTCCTGTCAACTGAATTGGCCCCTTAGTATATGCGAGATATGTTCAGCTAGGCTAAGTATTGTGAATCTCATTGTACTAAGAACTTAATTCGGTCAGATGCTGAAAGCTTTTGTTATTGCCGAAAAAGAAATTTATTGATTTCTCCTGGAAGCATCGAATCGGTTATATTACTGTGTGTACATATTGAAACATTTGGTTCCATAGGCAGTGTTTCATTTATTGGCTCTAATCAGCTATATATATGTTTACCATGGAATCTCAGTAGTGTATTGTCATGTGTTGTACAGTGTGCAAAACAACATCGCCTTCAAGTGCAGCATCCAGTCCCAAAGCTTGATGAGCGTGATGAGGTCACAGAAGAGATTTTGTTGACTTCTTTGAAGCATGTTGTTAGTCAGCATTCTGCACTGCAGGCAGAAAATGGCCACTGGCCTGGTGATTTCAGTGGGCTTATGTTCATCATGCCTATCTTGGTATATTATTGTAATCTCAAACTAACTGTTTTCATTCATTTACATCGATAGATTTATTGTGAAATTTATACAGCAGAGTACGTAGATGAACATGATACACCATTTAATCGGGTAAGATCTTAATTAGAGGAAAAAAATAACTGGCATATGAACACTATAATCACTCTACAAGCAGACTGGAAAATAAATCTGGGTCATGTTAATGCGTAGTATATGACTCCAAGTAGGAGTAATTTTCATTGCTAGACTGGAAAATAAAACAAGAATGAACCAAACCTTTCTATATATGCATCATGTAAGCTCTTAGCTACTATTTATTTTGGTTCTTTCCACTCAGGGTAACTTCTGTAAGCTAGTTCTAGTTGACTCTTTCTAGTAGACGCGTGGCCAATTTGGGTGTAGGTGTGTCCTGGGCATAGTCCCACGAGGTAAGATCCAGTATATAAACTATATGCATTCTAAGCAAACAGCTCATGGCCAATCTTTTTCAAAGAAAATGACAAAACTCTAAGAAAAAACATAGATGCATCATGGAACTGCTTGGCTGGGGCTGGGCATATTGGCTCCTTTTCATCAGTTCTTGTTGTGACTACAATGTGATCTTCATATATAGCATGCTTTGTCTTCTAAGATTCATGATCCAGCTCGGTTTTGCATCTCTTGTAGATATTCGCTTTATATGTCACCAAGTCACTCAATGCTGTCCTATCATCAGGACATCGCCAAGAGATATGTCGCTATATTTACAACCATCAGGCATGTTGACTTTCTTCTAATAATCGCACCAAATGTAAAATCATATTTATTTGCATCTTGGAAAGATCTACAAAACTCATGTTTACTATAACCAATTTAGAATGAAGATGGTGGTTGGGGTACACAAGTGTTGGGCCCAAGCACCATGTTTGGCTCATGCTTGAATTATATCACCTTAAGGCTTCTTGGTGAGACGGCTGAGCATGAAGCAGTGGCCAAAGGACGCTCTTGGATTTTGTTGCATGGAAGTGCAACTGCAATGCCACAATGGGGAAAGATATGGATCTCGGTATGCCCTTGAAACTACATAATCAGACCAATTTCAAACTAATATTGTAAGAGAAGCACCAGTACACCATTTGGATTATACTATACTTTTATCCTACTGCCAAGACAATATTTCCACTTGAACTATTTAGTGAAGTGGCTCAGGAATCAGTTCTTAGTTCCTGGGGAAAATGACTTATTCCACACTCATAGTTTTTAATGAGTACATCTATGTATAGTTAATCCTTGAAAAAGATACATTAATCCTAGTTATTCATCTCTTTAAATGAAGGTAATTGGTTTGTATGATTGGTCTGGAAACTATCCGGTTATTCCTGAATTGTGGCTTGTTCCACATTTTCTACCATTTCATCCAGGTACTTGCCTTCTGTCCTATAGTAAATAATATAATTTTTTTCCAGAATTCCCATGGCTTTCAGACACTTTCTGTTGATTATTTACATACTGCAAAAATGTTCAAAAATGTTCAGTTCTACATGTATTCAGAGTGTTGACTACATGGATGTATTAAATGCAATTTTGCGCCACTTTTTGTTTTTTATGATGGTATCAAAGTCGGTAACAGTCATTTTATTTTGAATGATTCAAATTTTACCTCTGTTTGTTTGTCTAATTGACATTTGGTAGGCAAATTGGTCGATTTTCATATGTAATGATCGTAAATGTAAATAATGAAAATGAAACTTTCAACATCAGCAATTCATCTGGGCAGTGCAGATTTATTTATAGTTCCTCTATTATTGAAGTGAAGAAATTTGTACCTTTTGTAGGGTGATTTTGGTGCTTCTGTCGGCTGGTTTATATGCCAATGGCTTATCTTTATGGAAAGAAATTTGTTGGGCCAATTACGCATACAATATTATCAATAAGAGAGGAGATTTATTCTGTACCATACAATAAAGTTGATTGGAGTAAAGCTCGCACTTCTTGTGCAAAGGTTAGTGTCTTTGGCTTCTAAGATTAATAGCTCTATGACTGAGCTTGTATTTGCTCACCACAAAAGCTAATCTTATTTAACATATGGATAGTTTAATGTTTGTAAAATTTTAGTTACCATATGTAGTTAAATATGACGTTTTATCCACATAACTCTAACCACGTATAGGACTAGTTATGTTTTCTTATGCAGCACATTAGGCCTTGACGGGAGAAACATCATCTGAGTAACCATGGAATGCCAAGTAGTTAATCCTTGCTAGGACCCTTGTTCACGGGGCAAAGTAAGTAGATCCCAAGTGAAATATCATTCATTGTTAAAAACACTGTAAGGCCTTAAAGATTGGAAATGTATGGAACGGCAGTAATCATTCGAGGATACATGCTTTTCTTAACCATGAGCACGGTCAATATGTCAGTTTTAGACACTGGAGAGATTGCACATCTTTACTCATAAGCCATGTTACCAGTCATGCCATGCTGATCAGGCACTCACATTACACTCGGAAGAGGTGTGATTGCATTGGTACACTACGGGGTCTTTGCAAAGGTCCTCTAACAAGTGTACCCTCCACAGAGCGGGTGTACCCTATAGGCATACCAACCCATTTGGTAGGCCGAGTATCTCTCTTAAACATAGTCTTCCTTCTTGTGTATTTTGATAAGCTACTAACAAGATAGAGAAATCTAATTAATTAGTCAAGACTAGAGCCCATTTAGTTATTGTGGTTGCACTGTTTTTCTTGATGATCGATCCATATTCCAATTAATGCAAGGTCATCTTGTAATTAACAAAGTATAAACAAAAATAAGTGTAATATTATCATTTTTGCCATCATGGTTATCAATATTTTCAAATCAGAATCAATTATAGCAACTAAGAAATACAGATACATAACTAGTAAGATAAAAACCCAAGTTTACAAGAAATTATTATGAAAGCAAGGGATAACCTTAATTAACGAGGACCCATGATATTAAGGACCCAATATGCAAAAGTGATTAATTAATAAAGATTATTAGAAAAAAAGTATGATCAAGGAACATTTGTCTTTCTTATAAAAAATAGATGCTCCGAGTCTTCAACTCTTATTCTTGCAACTTTTAATCTTTAAAACTCTCAAACTGCATTCCCTTTTACTCACGACAAGCATAGAGTACAAGCATACACACAAACAAACAAGCTGCAACAAAGAAACATTTCTTCAATCAAATGAAAAACTTGAAAAGAGCGTACTGAAGGATACTCTTATTGCTACAGTCACGAGAGCACAAGAAAGCTAAAAATGGAGCTATTTTTCAAAACATACACATGGACCACGGTCACGACTCACAAGAGCACAGGAGTAAAGAGCTATATGCTTTATTTATTTAATTAGCAAACTTATGTAAAAAATATTTAAAAGAAATATCCTATATCAGAATTAACTCAAATTACAACTAGGGCTGCATGAAACGCTAGCAGCTCGTTATATCTAGCTCGGCTCGGCTCGATGCATTTTCTTAACGAGCCGACGAGCCAGCTCGAGCAGCTTGCGAGCTAGACGAGGCGAGCCATACAACTGCGGGCACGCCGGTAGCCAAATAATTGCACAAGCCCACACGAAGCCTAGTCCTTCCCGATCTGCTCCCCCACACAGGGCTCCCCTCCGCGTTCAGCCTTCACGCGCCCACTAGCAAACTATGCAGCACTCGACCGATCGCCGCACACCAACCCCCACACCCCCACCCCTCCCCCCCCCCCCCCCCCCCCCCCCCCCCCGCCCCGCCCCGCGCCCCCCGCGCTGGTCGGCGTCCCACAGCATCACACCATATCGCTATTCTCGTGCTTGCAACTTGCGGTCCTACGTTGACGCGCGGAGCCGTTCCTTAAATGCGGAGGTGCTTCGGTGGCGGTGTTGTGCAGGGCTGAAGTGAGGCAGGGGTGAGGGCGCGTGGTGGGCTTGGTCTTTATGGGGCATGAGCAGTGGGTCAGGGGGGCCCTCAGGCCTCAGGTAGCTTGGCGCGCCAGTCGAGGATTGATGGAGAAGAGCTTTTTTTTTGAGATCCATTGATGGAGAAGAGCTGTGGTAGCAGCACGAAGGCCAGGTCAGCCTGGTAGGTTGGGTTGGGCCGAAACGGGCACAGCTCGTTAAGCGAGGCCTATGAGCAGAGAGAGGTGAGGATGCAGGTTAGTTTGGGCCATAGTTGGTCAGGTCAAGCTTGCGGGCTTGGCCTGATCTATAAGAAATGGTTAAGGATTTACTTATTTATTCAGGAAAGTTCAAACAATTCTATAGAAAAAAATCACAGATAATGTTTTAACTTGTGAAAATTCCCAAAAGCAAGCAAGGAAAATCCAGAAGTCTGGTACTTGTGAAGTCGATCCAAATAAAATACTTAAAACTCGTGAGAAAATTGGATTAGCTAATCGTCGAATAAGCACATTTTAAGAACTAAATACTCGTGGAACACCAGATGCAATCCAACATGAATGCAACACTCATTATTGTATCTTAAAGCATATTAATTTTTAACTTTATAAAATAATATTTCCCTGCATAAACACTGTGACTAATAATGCAAATGCTTGAAAATTTGAAATTATTAGAAAACCATTTTTTTAATTAGTACTAAACTCACATCCCAAAATAAAATATTTTTAGGGTA
Organism: Panicum miliaceum; assembly: GCA_032594955.1. Classification (NCBI taxonomy): domain Eukaryota; kingdom Viridiplantae; phylum Streptophyta; class Magnoliopsida; order Poales; family Poaceae; genus Panicum; species Panicum miliaceum. The sequence goes on from CM064071.1 coordinate 6,815,199, forward strand.
TAACAGGTATTTGCATTGGCTGCCTCTGAGCGAACCACAACCATGCCTTGTTGTAATGAAGAGCAAAATCACATATGGCTATTGCTAGGGCCGTATAATACCCCAAGCCCGATAGTGTTCCAGTCTTGGTCCAATATGGTCCATGTGTCAGGTTTAGGTCAAATTAGTAACATCTTGGAAGTCTAATTAGGTCGGGCCAGTTTATAAGGCTTTGTGTTATAACATATAGCTCCTCCGATGTAACCTTTTTTTACAAAGTGAGGATGAAAGTGTAACGATGCTTTGCATATGTGTGCTTGTTCCATGTGGGAGCGGACCGTAAGTAGATTCTAGATACAGGTGTTATAAGGGTTTGAGTCACGAACCGGCCGTGATAACTTTTATACAATTTGTAGTGATGGTAAAAGATTTTATATTAGAGTAAAATGCGTGATAACTTTTATACAATTTGTAGTGATGATAAAAGATTTTATATTAGAGTAAAATGCACCTCGGGTCCTCAAACTTATCCTGTTCTGTCAACCAGGTCCCTAAATTTCTAAAATGCACTTTTGAATTTCCAAAGGGATCCATCTCAGGTCCAAAGTATACCACACGAGCTTTCGATGCTGATGTAGCATGCCACCGTGATGCCATACTGGAAACTCATGCTAAAATCCCATGGTTTCTATCATCTTTCCTTAGCATCCTCTCTCCTCCCCTCCCCTCCTATCCCTCCTTTCGCATGTGAGCATATGTCATTGACCTGCACCAACCTCGCAGGCATCAAGGTTTGGGGGGGGGGGGGGGGGGGGGGGGAGGCAGTGGCCATGGTCGTGGCTGCCGTCGTGCTCTACAATGTAGATTACAATTTGATTACAATGTAGTATTTTCATACTCCATCTGTTCTAAATTGTAGGTTGTTTTAGCAAATTTAAATATATAAATTTTAATATGTATCTAGCAAAATCTATGTATCTAGAAAAGTTAAAATAATCTACAATTTGGAACAGATGTAGTAATTTTCATTGTCGAAAGTTACCTCTCCACTGACGCAGGAAATAACAAAATTCTAAGATCAAATCCCTAATTAATTCCCCACGTCAAGCAAGAGATTCTGAGTTTGCACTAGATAATTGGGGCTTTGGGGTAGACTGTACCTAACCTCAGATTACACATTGGTCTTGGGATGTCCGAGGCTATAGGGGCGGAGGACTTGCCGGTTGCCACGGTCCCATCGTCGGCTAGTCACCGTATGGCCGTGCCGCCTGCGCGATGCAAGGCGAGAACTGAGAAGACGCAGATGGGAAATTGAAAATAAAGCATGGCTGGATTGGACTGCAGAGCAATAGACAAAAGGTGTTAAGCCTGTGGACTGTGGTAGGCTGTTGCTTATTGAGATTATGGACTAAGTGAATGGCAGATTAGACAATGACCTATGGGCAAGACATTTAGCTGTTGGGCTGCCGATGTCAACATGATTTTTTACCGGTTTGAGACCATGTAATAAATACATGGGTATAAGAGTTTATGGCCGAGCCGTTGATGTCAGCTGACATCGACGGTTGCACGTAGCTCCGCCCCTGCGGCACTACCCTACCCAGCCTTGCGCGTCACTACAGAGTCCAGCTCTGGCTGCTTTGGTGGAGGGATGTCGGGGTTGAGCCGTGGGCGGCCGAACCCTGGCACCTCGGCCTCATTCGCATGTCCACAGCAGGCAGGCACGAGATGGGAGGAGTTGAAAGGAGAGAGAGAGGATGCAGAGTGAACTTTGGTAGAAACAAGGGTTTTGATTGCATATGTTCACCCATATGGCACCACGTGGCCTGCCACGTTGGTACCCTAAGCTCGTGTGGCACGTTTGGGATCTAAAATAGACCCCTTTACATAGTTTGTGGATCCAAAAATGTATTAAAGAAGTTTAGGGACCTAATTGATAGAACGGGATAAGTTTGGGGACCTATAGTGCATCTTACTCTTTTTTCTATACCCAAGCAATTACTGCACAATCAACCATCTCAATATCCAGCGTCCATAATTTTTGACATGTAATTAATACGGAATGTATAAATCCACGGGGATTCAAACCTGTGACCCCATGGATCGCGCAACTCTTCCATATCATGACACTACATGTTCACTTGTGTGAACGGATATTGTGCATTTTTATTAACTTCTCTAAATCTCATTTCAAATTTTTGGAAATGAAAACAATCTCAAATAAAAGGTTTTCAACTGCAAAGTTTTAGATCTCATCGAGAACTACAACTTTGATGTTGATCTATTTTTCTATCTGAGGTAGTTTGATAGATCTAAGACTTTTTTTGAATATTTAGATATATAAACAATTTCAAATGAAAAAGATGTCAATTATAAAATTTTAAATCTCATCGAGCTCTATAATTTTGATGTAAAGTTTCTCTTCATTAGACTTCATATAAGAAGTTATAAATTTTTCATATAAATGGCTGGTTTTCAACGCTGGGTTTATTTTCACCAACGAGTTGTGAATACACTCTGCATTAAAAACCCAACTATCACTGCTCGTGAAAATTGATTTTATTTTTACCGCCGGTCCGTTGTACAATCCGATGGTGATAGTCATTTTCACCGCTGGCTCGAACGCCTGCCACGCATATGCTTACGAATTGACTGTGAAAACCTTTATATAGTAGTTTCAGATCTTACGTTTTTTTGTTATGAGTTCCTTCTTATTTATGTTCAAGTAATTTTGCACGTACCTCAGTCCCAAGAAGGAGCCACCAAATTGGAGTTGATTGTAATCTACTGTGGATGAAAGGGATTGGATCAGCCACCAATGGCACGCGGTAGCCAAGCAAGTCCTAAAGAAGTGACATTATTATTCATAACTTAGGGCAAATTTAGTGTACAAATTCATCCGATGTGCAAAAACGTCGTTTAGAGTTAGCTTGTCAAAATTCAGCCATGATAAGATGGGTCCCACTTTCAATAAAAAATCACCCTCCACATAACTTTTCCCATCACCCACATGATGTCAATGCCGATGCCATAACGGCAGCACATTTGTTTATTCCTAGCACCAGGTGTCCAACTCGTTAAGCTTCTGGTGCTAGAAATTTTGGCTTGGCCTCACCTGTCTAATGAGCACCTCTCCTAATTCTTTCTATCTATTGGCTAGCACCGCCTAACAACTAACGTTGGAGCTGCACTTGAAGCGTGTCTAGTGGTGAATTGTCACTTGAAGCAATTCATTAAAAAGAAGCATGTGCTAGCATCTTTGCTCTCTAAGGGTGTAGAACTATTGCCTGGGTCCCATAGATCAACGAAATGTGAATTGTCAAGAACTGATGCAAGAGTATGAATCAAATCTTTCACTCTCGGAAGGTTCAGTTTGTGATGCTTCACTGTCGAACTCCGTGGAGACGGCTTATATCAATAAATACTTGCACATTTTCATTTATTCTAGTAATGTTGTGTTTAACTTATGTTCCTGGAGTGAGATGGTACTTGAGCTTTTCCATTTACAACTGAACTAGTGTTTTTACTATATTACCTTGATGAAACTTTTTTGGATTCTTGGACCATAATTTAACATTTTTAATAATTAATACGGTTTGATGCTCCACGCGTACCTCTTGCTCGGGGCCAAAGCTAGAGTTCTGGAAAATCACATTAGGAAAGACTTTGACGGAGTACACTAAACCAACTTATTTGATCTTACATGATACAAAGCATAGAAACCTAATATAATAATTCTACTAGCTTGCAAATATTCTCTTGGGTATGCATAAGAATAAAGTAGAGCTATGTAGCTTCTGAGGTGGTTATGCATGCTTCATTACCATTTTTTGATGTTGCAGGAAGATCTTCACTATCCACGGTCACAGCTGCAGAATGCTCTTTGGGCTAGTGTCAACATGTTTGTGGAGCCAATTTTAAATTCTTGGGCACTTAATATATTAAGAGAGAGAGCTTTGAAAAACTTAATGGAGCATATACATTATGAAGATGAAAGTACTAAATTTATTGGCATTTGCCCAATCAACAAGGTAATATGTAAGCTGCCGATGAGCTGTAATTTACCACAAACAATGAATAGATCTTTTGCTATCTTGGTAAACCCAATTTAACTTAGCACCCCTCAGCAGGGCAAAATTTGATTCTTGGGAACCGGACATTTGACACAAGTAGGGTTGGTTTCATTAATAGCTGTTGATGGCTGAAGATGTAATTACAATTTGATGAAATATTCCCTTGAAAAGATCAAGTCATTTACTAGTTCACTAGCTTTTTGTTTAAAAGCTCAGATAGTCTGGAACTCATTCTTTTGTTATTATTAGGCACTAGATATGATTTGTTGTTGGATAGAGAACCCAAATTCAAAAGCATTTAAGCAACACCTTCCAAGGATCTATGATTATTGTGGGTTGCAGAAGATGGCATGAAGGCACAGGTACTCTTTTTTCTGACCGTTGTTCACTTGTACTCTTTTCTGGTATTGTTTTCTGTTCTTGGTCAAGAAGACAGTGATAATGAAGTCTTTTGCTATTTGAGATAATTATCAGGTAGATCTTGGGTATCTAAATTTCAGTTCACTTTCTTGCCTAGAGAGTTTTTTTTGAAACACAATACAGACGTAGATGCTCACATACAAACACGCACACTCACCCCTATGAATATATACATACACGAAACCCTACCCCTATGAGCACATTCCAAGCATGACAGCAGATAAAAAATAGTTTTCTTCGAAGCTTCTTTAAATCACCTCCCGAAGTCTGACTCTCGAATACTGGCCGCTCTACTAGTTAGCAGATCCTGCTACGATCTTACCATTCTGCGCGAGAGGTTCAAAAAGCATGAACACAAGGCATTCATCATACTATTATAGGTCATGCATGCTAATCTAGTCACCAGGACTATAAGGACACGCTATGTAATCTACCTCGATTATAGATTGAAATAAGCAAACTCATAGTAGTAGAAATCATAAAAGAAGGCATACAAATCGTTAATGAATCGGAACTCATGAATTACAAAACTGCGACAGATTGTTCATCACCATATCCTGAGATCATACCTTTGATCTATTAATCCTAGCTCTAGAACTCCAACATGGTTCATAGTCTCCGGGCGATCATGTTTACTAGAGTGTAGCTTACGCTGTCCTTTTGAGAACTACATGGCCATCAGCGCTCCGGAAAGGTGTCCCTTAGGCTCCTCTGTTTATCTGCTGCAAATGCTTCCAATGTGATGAATGGATCTTGATGCCGATGGAGGAGGACGGTATTTATACTCTAAGAGGCCATGGTCCAAATGGCAATATGAATGGGCGAAAGAAATGGTCAAGCCAATCAGCCTAGGTGGGTCCAAAGTGATCAGTCTAGCCTTCCTTTTTGCCCTCCGAGCTTGCCTTCGGTGTCAAGTTGCTCCCTGATCTCCTAGACGCCTCTGGTCACTTGCATGTTGTAACAGCCTGCTCCGAAATCTGCTAACGCCCCAGCTCCTCACGTGGAACGGACCTGCACACGCATGGCACCTATCTTACACTTTCATCCTCGCTTCATAAAACAGTTAACTCTAATGTGCTATGTTTGGAGAGACAAGGACTATGAGCTGGCCTTTACCCCTAAACTTCCAAGGTGGTACTAAACCACCACATCACAACCATAATTAGACCACATGGGTGAACTACTACTACTACTATATGAGATATTGGGATGGGGTATTACACATGTGGGCCTGACTTGTCAATTTCTTTGAGATATGAATGGATCTTGGTAACCTTCCAAATATCCTACTATCTTCATCTTGATCCCAAGGTTAACTTGCCAAACTACTAGATACTTACCTCCCAAGTCCTCTATAATGCACGTTTGTCGAATCCAATCATCATTTGGTCTAGAAAAGGGCCAGGTGGATCAGCCTACCCTTCTTGGGCCGATCAGCTTAACATGTATCTGGGCCTTTTTGTTGCCATCTCTTTATGGCCTCATCCTTGATTCTAGATCTTATTCATTTATACTTCAATTTCGGCCAATTTTCTTAAAAAGTAGAACATTCTCCAAAACACAAGGTATATGCAAATATGACCGGATTACCAAGTATAGTAATGTTAAGCTGAAGTAAATAAACTGTACAATAATCTAGCCCTTTGTAGTTTAATGAGCTATTTCATTATATTTATTTTATCATTAGATATTGCTGGTATAATTTTATAATATATATGTTTACTTTAATTATATTAAGATAACAATAGCTTGTTTAATTGTGCTCCTTTCATCGAACGAAAAGTTTATGCAATTAAAAATATCATTTTCATAGGTGTATGATGGTTGCCAAAGCTGGGAGACTGCGTTTATAATTCAAGCTTATTGCGAAACTGGACTAGTTGCAGAGCTTGGTCCATCCCTTCATAGAGCCTATGACTTTATAATTGAATCTCAGGTTCAACATCCTTCTATATTTCTGTTATCGTAACTTCACAATATTTTCAATAATGCTGACTTTTATTTTCTTTCTTGAAGATTCTAGAAAATCATCCTAACAGTGAAAGTTATTATCGGCATAGATCAAAAGGTTCGTGGACACTATCGACGGCTGACAATGGCTGGTCTTTATCTGATTGTACTGCCGAAGCACTTCAGGTGCAATAAAGTTATTATATTTTCTTTTCTTTAGCTATGATAGGTTACTTGGTATATTTTTAGATTCTCACCGGAAATATTTTTTGAAGAGTTGTTGGCATATGTCTAGTTTAAATTAAAATCAATAGCTCATGAAAATCTATTTTTTCTCCATTAATAGAAAAATCTGAAGCGCACCATCCAAACGACTACTTTCTTATTTGCATACAAATGATTAAATGTCAGTTTCTACCATTTTTTTTGGGGGGGGGGGGAATTGGTATTATATATACTACCTATGGTTCACAACATTATCTAGAAAAGTTTTAAAACTACCCTTGAAAAGGAAACACATAGTCTAAGACTAGTCTCAGTGGGGTTTCATGAGAAGTTTTATGGGCATTAAATGTCATGCCACATCAGCAAATTTGCTGACATGGCAGGGTCATTATGAGGAGAGAGGAGGGGAAGTTTCATATAATGTGAGAGGAGTTTCATCACCATGAAACCCAGCCGGCACAGTTACCAAGTTTTCAGTCTTGGTAATTGTGCAATGAAACTGTGCACTGAGAGTGGCCTAAGTCAACTTTGTAAACAGAAACACTACACAACTATTGACAGCAGTCGATCGAAATGAGCGAGACAATTGTTGACATCATAAATTTTACATCAATATATTTTTATTCAAAGTTTGTTTGATATTATATTGAGTCTATTGCTATTGATATTATACTGTAAATCGTGGATCAAAATGTATTATGTAAGACTTTTTCTGATCAAAATATGTCTCACATTTCTGATTGGAGGGAGTATAAAATAGAAGGAAGGACACCCCACTTGAGCCCTACAAATCTGAAAGAGACTTCATGCCAACCCCTTCAACACATTATAACAAAATTTTTAGATCTCAAGATGTTTATTTCCCTATTCCATTACAACTCATGAGAAAATTGGCTGGACCACTACTTGAACCGGAAAAATCGGGAAAGGGTAGTCCAACTAGTTCGGTTTGATTAAGAGATCGGTGATAGAAAAAGCCTGGATCTAAGGCAATATTCTGCATAGTATTTTGTCTACAACTAGCTCAATATAGCACAACTGGAGGGCCAAAGCTTGAAAATACATGAAAAGAGTTGCCCATGTTCTGAACTCTATGGTCAAAGAGTTATTCCACGGCAAAGCAGTGAATATATAACTTTTCCATGTTGGAATATAGAATAGTAATTCGCTTTGTGGCACATCAACTTCTTGCTAATCTGATAAGCCTTATGCACTTTGACCATTTCAGACGTTATTGTGTGTATCAAAGGCTTCCCCCAATCTGGTCAGCGAGCAACTGCAAGCTCAGAATATGTATGATGCGGTCGATTGTCTTCTTTCATATATGGTAATAATCGAAAAAAGTATTTATCATAAGTATTTTACTTTTGGAAGATTTCAGCTCTATTATCTCATGAGTAAAATGCACCAGGATCCTCAAACGTTTCCTAGATTCTAACCTAGGTCCATAAGCTCTCAAAGTGGACATCCATGTCTTTAAAATTTTCAAGTGGTTCACTCTAAGCTTGCTTTATGTCCAGTTATGGACTTAGATTCTTACTTGGAATGAACCACTTAAAACTTTTAGGAACCCGGATGCGCACTTCGATAATTTATGGACCTAAAAACACTAGAAAAATTAAAAACCCTAGTTGTACTTTAATATTATGTTTTTATGTAATGCATTTGATTCGTACTGGGCACATATGTAGCGATATATGGCAAGTTTCAATAGTAGAAACTTTTGACGGAGAATCTATGTGGCGGAGGCCCCTATACAGTTGAACTTGCACTCTTTTATGTCTGAAAGGAAGTGGGTTAATAAATGGCCAAAAGCCACCCGTCCATGGTGAAAGGAGAATACAGAAGGAACTAGGACAAATCTATACATAAAGCTTAGACAGACTACAGAACAAAGACAGAACAACTGATCTACACTAGTGATCCTTACTCTAAGGAGATGGAGAAGAGACCTTTCATTTTGAAAGATGAAGCCATTTATCTGTTTTCATTTGTCCTAGGTTTTATGATGCTGAAAACATCCATAGCCAGCTTAATTATCTTGTCTTGTTTCTGTTACGATCTGAAAAAATGTTTTTGTTCAATCCCATGAAATTCTAATAAACTAGAAAGGATAATGAATACAACAAGGAACACACATGTAGATTATTTGCATTTTCTAGAACTACTAATTTAAACTATCATTTTGTATTTTATCATTTCACTCAATAGTTTGTGGCATTATGTCATTATTTCTTTTGGTGTGCTATGTGATTTCCCCATATGACAACATGGTTCAATTGTTGTTGATAACTGGTTGTCCTCTCTTTGAAGAACAAAGATGGAACCTTTTCTACATATGAATGCAAGAGAGCTCCATTTTGGCTAGAGGTAAAGTTAACAATATAAATATTCCCGTTTTATTTCTAGAATAAATGTTACAAGAATTTCTGATATTGTGAATTGGAACAAATTTGCAGAGCAATTACATAGAAAGTAGTGGAATAAATTTGTTGTGAAGCATTGTTTAAAATAATAATATGCAATGGGTTCGTACACGATATGCCCATGTCTGTCATGCCAACACTAAAATCCGACAACAAACATCATGAAATCGGACCAGACAAAGGCTGCTACTGGGAGCACATCGGACACATGTTGTACATGAAGATAATATCTGTCAAATAGGTAGAGTCCTTCTCATGCTTTAGTGCAACCCACATATGTGCTATTTAGTTCTCTATTCATATCTACTTTTGTGTTGACATCTGCATCGAGGGGTCTATATGTACAAGGGTTCGCTTTCCAAAATCTTAGCGGAATGGTACTGAGTCTGAAAAAAGGGTAACTGGTCATCTGTTCATATCTGATTGCATTGGTACGTTAATAACCAGATTCACGAATGGTTTCAGATTCCTTTTACTATTATGATACTAGAAGTTCATCCATAGGAGCATGTTCCATCTTGAGCATTCACATTTCTCCAGATCTCGCACTACAGTGGAACACTACCTTTAGGAATCTTGGATTCATGAGATTTTGCACTGCAACAGTTTAATGACCAAAGCATAGCCTAAAACTGAATTTTAGATAATGGAATTAAGCAATATCCCCGCATCTACCACACATGAGTTCACATGGTCCTTATTTAAAGATGAATCAGACACAACATAAGCGTTATGTACCAAAGCATACCATTTTGTCCATATGGATATCAATAAGTAACTAAAAATCCTAGTCAGAAGATGGAGTACCAAACTATTTAATAATTCTAACAATAGGTAACTACTGCAGCTAACAATATTGTTTCCATTTGTGCATACTTATAACCAATAACCATGGCATCCATATATAGTTACTAGGGGTGCAAACAACACTCCACTTTCTCAAGACTATCTGCTAGTGCTTGAATTCAGTGTTGAGGCACTGCAAATCAGCAGCTTTACTAATCTATGAACACTGCAGTGGAAATTTTTGGTCTAATGTTTGTGAACATGAGTACAACAAACCACGTTAAGGTTATAACACCAATATAGCATCCTTAGAATAGACACATTTTGGAAACTATTTATCTCTTCTGAACAATATTGCCAACAATTTGAGCATATACTTAGAACCCTAAGCCTTTTCTGTGTCCTATTTCTTTGTTGATTTCTTTTTATTTTGCCTTTGCATTTATAGTCGTTTTGCTTGCATGCATACTTTTCAAAGTATTTTCCCTGAATAACACACTAACTTGAGGTTACATTTTTTTTTGTAACCTAGGTTCTTAATCCTTCTGAGAGTTTCCGAAACATAGTTGCTGACTATCTGTAAGATGCTTATATTATTTATCTAAAGAAAATACAGCATCTTTATTCTTTTCTCTGAGAATTAACTAATGATCTTTCACCAATTGATAGATCTGTTGAATGTACATCTTCGGTGCTTCAAGCTCTGATTATGTTTGGAGGGTTGCATCCTGGGTACCACACGAGTGAAATAGAATTTTGTATAAGAAATGCAGCTAACTTCATTGAGAGTAAACAAAACAAGGATGGCTCATGGTCTGTAAATTATTGTTGTAAGTTCAATGTCATAGCCAAACATTAGATTACTAATTTTTATTATTTTTGTAACAGGTTTGGCACTTGGGGAATATGCTTTACTTATGGGACTTTTTTCGCGGTAAAAGGATTGGTTGCTGCTGGAAGAACCTATGAGCATAGTTCTTCAATTAGGAAAGCATGCGAGTTTCTTTTATCGAAGCAACGTAGTACTGGTGGATGGTCAGAGAGTTATCTTTCATGTGAAACTGAGGTATTGAATCTTTTTTTTTCTGTTTCAGGTATACAGCCATTAGATCTTTTGTGTAATGGTTTTGTCTTATCATCCAGTTGGTTATCATGGTGGTTGCTTGTAGGAAGGCAACTGAGAAAATTTCTATTGAGGGTTTGAGAAATGAATTGAAGAATTTAGGATACCTTGTTTCTTTGTGGTTAGGATTTTAAGAAAGTGGCCTGGCCTGATTTCATTGCATCGAGTTCATCAAAATGAACCTCTACTTTAGACACCCTACAGCTATCTAGCAGTCACAACTTAATAAACTTCATAGGCCTTTCTAGGAAGAAATTCATAGGCCCGTGCCAGGAGCATGGTAGAACCAGTTGCATGATACAAAAATCACCACACACAGAGTAAGACTCTTTTTTTAATCCAAAATTAGCAGCCTACTTGGTATACTTAAATTTCCATGTGTGGATTATTGAACACCTCATCTCTGCCGGTTCATAACATTAGTTCCTATTGGTTTTCATTCGGTGCTAACTTTAACTAAACGATATGAATACTGGTAATGCGAATCAGCATAGATAGCCCAACAAAAGAATAGCAATTTTTTTGCTTGACCAGGAGCTCAACCATGAACAACATATTTCAAGTAATAACAAGTGGTGCCTTTTTTGTGTGAAATGCAAGCATGCAAAATATCTTGATTTCGAACAAGTACCTCCTACCTCATGTGATTCTTCCTTGCTACCTATTTTGGCCCATAATCCAAGCAATCACAAATTATCGAGGTATCTGTCGTGGTTGTATCAGTGCCAATTTGTAATACAAGCCAACATGGATAGCCAACGAGGTATCTATACTGTTGGATAACACTTGGTTTTATCCATGCTGCGGCTCGTATTGCAAGCTGCTATAGAGGCCTTCTCCGCATGGGTTCTAATTTATAAATATGGCTGTGTGTTTTGGTAATAGAGAATATAATTTGTTATTAGATATCATAGTTAAAAGTACTCTCTAGAGTCCTTGTGTGGAAGAACTCTTATTCCTTGCACAGATAGTAGCCAATTAGCCAGCAATTGGATAAAATTGGAGATAATGTAACCCTTTTTATATTGCTGCTTCAGTATTGTTGCTTGGACTATCTATACTGTCAACATCATTTTTTTTGAGTTTTGATATTTTCTTTCCTTTTTTTACTTTCACACCAACAGGTATATGTTGAGGGTAATAGTCCTCATGTAGTGAACACATCTTGGGCCATGCTAGCTTTAATTTATGCTGGGCAGGTAATGTTTGTACATTGTTCATTTTATTTTATGTGGCAAAGCATAAATGTAACTATGTAATATTTTTTTGACTTCTTGACCTGCTAAGTAGGTTGAATGGGATCCAACGCCGTTATATCGTGCTGCGAAAGAACTAATTAATATGCAATTGGACACAGGCGAGTTTCCTCAACAAGTAAGTTTTCAGTTTGATGTGTTGGTCCGTTATTCTGTACAAACTTTGGTATTATACACTAACCTCATCGTGCAAAATTTGAAGTTCATAAAAACAAAAATGGTAACTGAAAGTTACTCTTTTCGACTGTAAGACAAGTATCCCTTGGATAAAGTTGATTTTTGAATGGATTCATGCAATGGCAATCTTCCTAGTCTTTGTATCCCAGCTTGATCAATATTAATGTCTTCGTTGTGATGCCCGCACTCTGCATATACCAACATTATTTCACCTCTTTTGATCTCTGCTTGAACCTTTATTGAATTTGAATTGTTCAGTGTCTTGTTTTACAAACATAGATTCTAATCCCCAAATATATCAGCTATCCCTTGTGGTGTGATTGTTGTTATGTTGTTATTAGTGCTTAAGAACCTGAGCTCCTGACACCTTTGTTCTTTCCCTCTAATGACAGGAACACATTGGATGCTCCAACCGCTCCATATATTTCAATTATGCAAATTACCGCTACTTATTCCCCATTTGGGCGCTTGGTGCATTGCGCAATCGACTGGCAAACAACAACAGTAATAGAGGCACATGATTCGTGGGTGGGTGACGATGGTATGGATTTGAAATCATGCAGGGATCATGTGTTTACATGTCCTTAGTGTACTAGATATATATGAAGACTTATGTCTCTCCATATTAGCATCACTTAGTTCCACAAAGAAATCTAACTCTTAGGAAGAATATCTAAAGAAACAATGTTGTATTTACCAAATTTGTAGGGTATATGTTTTCTAACAGTGCTACTGCAAAGTGATATGTATAATCATACTGTTGTTGGTATTTCTTATGCTCCAAAAATTTAATACAAGATTAATTCTGCAAGCGCATAGAACATTCGCTGTAGCACTTCCCTGGAAAAGAACTTGTGCCTAAGGCGATCGATAAATAAATCTTAAGAATATATATAATGACTTTGTGAACAATAACATAGTGGAGGTAATATAATGATAGGATACGTGTGATAAATCTAACACACTAGGAAACCTGAGATAGATAATAAATTGAGCATCCTAGCTAGTGGGAGAACAACAAGATGAGATACATTCCTAAATACTTCTAATATACTTGAGCTAACTCTAGTGAAGTACTAACACCGCACAACATAGACTAAAAGAAATCCTATTGCACCTAACTCTATATACTTCAGGCGTCCAAGCCACAAATGTTCTCATATAGGGAGAGAAGGGGAACCAGTGCAACAATTCCTAATTTAAGTCCTACAGCACCAACCGCTCTTACAAGTTGGAATATTAGGCCGAGTAGGGTTGTGTCAACACCAAAAAGGACTCTCCTAAGTCTAGTATTTGCTTTTCTCTTATGGGCCCATGGATCCAAAGTTAATACATGGGTTCCCTTGGATTGGACCACCTTTGGATGAATGCTCAAGATTGCTCCTAAGAGCATGTCCAATAGTTCCCAAAACTTATTCTCAATAACTCGATTTTAGACATGATCTAGAAAATCAAGTTCCAATAGTTCCCAAAATCAAGTGCCAATATTTCTTCTTGCCCAAAACATACCGCATCCGTGGTTAGATTTATGCGCATCCTCCACACTCCCAATCCGTGATTCCGTGCCAGCCTAGCTCCAAAATCGAGCGCGCGTGTCATCACCCAGCTAGAGATCGGATTCTTCGAGGCCACTGTGAGCAGCGGCCGCCGCATGCCACGCCACTGCATTCCTTCATCCTGGCGGATGTATCATGGAAGCGATGCTCAGCATGGGGGAGAAGGACTCCTGCATCCTGACCACGAATGAGTGTACTGTCGGTGTTTTACCGCCACGCCCACCGAGGGATACCCCCGATGACACGTGTCCCACAGCCCCTGAGCCTTGAATCCAAATCCCCAAGGTTTGGAATAAAGGATCCAAAAGAATCGTGGCATGCAATATATGACGGTAACTATTTGATGGTTAAGATGGGCAAATTTGTTCAGAAATTCGAAAACCGCTTTTTTTGGGATGAATTCCCTGAAAAAAGGGTTAAACAAATAACTTCTCCAAAAAATACCCTAAATTACCGCTCAAATCAAATCTTGTTCCCTGAGTCAATGGCTAGATAAGACCTCTGGGTTAAAAATTTTAAAACCCCTTATTTCGGAATAGAATCCTAGAAACAATGGTTAAACAATTATCATCCCGAGGTAAATCTTCAAAAGCCTCTTGAATCGGGATCTTCCGAGTAATTTTACAGTGTCTAGCCTTAAAGCGTGAGAGCTGATGCTAAAAACATGCTGAATGCCCTGTCGCATCCAGCCCCCGAGCCTGGGAACTAGATGAGTCTCATAGTATATGCCTAGTAGTCGGTGGCACTAGCTCCCGAGCCTAGGCGTCGGCCAAGTTGCCGTTGGATCTTGAACAGTCGATGAAGTCATCTGGTCGGAGCCGATTCCGACTAGTGTTGTAGGCGAGACGGGTAGTCGAAGTAGTCGAACACGCGTAAGACTAGTCAGGAACTAGTAAACGCCTTGTCCTGGGAGCAAGGCCCCTTCGCTAACATAGGATACTAGTTAGAAACTACTAATCTATTACTTGAAGTGTGGGAGCGAGGCCCCTTCAGCAAACTTGCGCGTAATACCAGTCGTAAACCAGTAAAACGGAGTCGTACTGGGAGTATGGGAGCGAAGTCCCTTCAGTAACATGGAATACTAGTCGGAAACTAGTAATCTGTTACTGGAAGTATGGGAGTGAGGCCCCTTCAGCAAACTTGCGCGTAATACTAGTCGTAAACCAGTAAAACAGAGTCGTACTGGAAGTATGGGAGCAAAGCCCCTTCAGTAACATTTGATACTAGTTGGAAACTAGTAATCTGTTACTGGAAGTATGGAAGCAAGGCCCCTTCAGCAAACTTGCACGTAATACCAGTCTTAAACTAGTAAAACGGAGTTGTACTGGAAATTATGATCTCCATGCGCCTACAAAAGATGTCTTGGTTGGCTAAGGATGAAAATGGTGTAGATACTCGATATTCTAGGAATTAAGGACCTCCTAGCCATCAGGGTACTGTAAGCGATACGATCCAGGTCCTGTAATCTTGTGCACGATGAAAGGCCCCTCCCATCGCGAGTTAAGCTTGTGCAGCCCAGTTTCATCCTGGATTCGTCGAAGAACCATATCTCCAACGTTAAAAGAGCGTCGTTGAATGTTCCGGTCGTGATAACGATGGACTCCTTGTGAGTAGCGGGCCGACTGGAGCAAGATATTGCATCTGATTTCCTCTGCCGAATCAAGTTCGAGAAGTCTTGCACTGTCAGCCTTGCCTTCTTCATACATCTCCAATCGAGGAGACTTTCACATGACATCAGCCGGTAATATAGCTTCAGACCCATATACGAGAAAGAAAGGTGACTGTCCTGTGGCTTTGCTTGGTTGCGTACGAAGCCCCCAGATTACCGACGAGATCTTGTCGATCCACTTGCCGCCCTTTTTGCTGTTCTCGTTGTAGAGTCTTTTCTTCAGGCCATCAAGAATCAAGCCATTAGCATGCTCAACCTGGACGTTGGCCCGCGGGTGAGTCACCGAAACATACTTGACCTCAATAGCACTACGTTCACAGAAATTCCAGAACTGATGCAAGTGGAAATTGGATCCTAGGTCCGTGATGATGGTGTTGGGAAAACCAAAACGATGCAATATGTTGCGGATGAAGCAAACCACTTGATCTGTAGAGAGCGTTGCGATTGGCTTGTACTCGATCCACTTGGTAAACTTATCGATGGCCACCAACACGTGAGTAAAACCACCGGCACGGTGGTCAGAGACCCTATCATGTCTAGGCCCCAGCATGCAAACGGTCATGAAGGTGGTATGGTGATGAGGTTGTGAGCTGGGACATGGGGCTGTTTGCTGAAGAACTGGCGGTTTGTGCACCGGCAAACGAGTGCTTCGGCATCTGTCAAAGCAGTCAGCCAGTAGAAACCAGATCTAAAAGCATTGCCGACTAGTGTGCGAGAAACAGCATGGTTCCCGCACACGCCTTCGTGAACTCCTAGAGTATTTCTCTGCCCTCCTCCGTGCGGACACACTTCATGAGTATGCCTGACGCTGATCCACGCTTGTACAAGTTATCCCCGACTAGAACAAACCCTTTGTTGCGCCGTAAGATGCGTGTAGCCTCAGCGCTTTTTGGGTCGACGCTGGGGGCTAGTTTGTGCTCCTGGATGTAGTCGTTGAAGGTCACCCGCCAGTCGACCTCGATCATCAAGACCTCTCAATCGGGTTCCTTTGGACCCTGAACGATGATACTTGGATCTCGTGTCTTGATGGAAGGGTGATGCAACTCATGAACGAAAACTTCCGGTGGGACGTTAGCTCGATCGGAACCCAGTTTCGAGAGCACACCCGCTCACACATTGTTGTCACGAATCACGTGATGGATTTCCAGCCCTGAGAACTTGTTCTCGAGCTTGCGTATCCTGGCGACGTACACGTCCATGGTGTCCTTGTTGATGTCCCACTCTTTGTTGACTTGTTGGACCACCAACAAGGAGTCGCCGTAGATGAGCAGTCGCTTAATGCCCAGTGAGACTGTCAGGCGTAGCCCGTGCAATAGCGTCTCGTACTCGGCTTCGTTGTTGGAGACCTCAAATAGTATTTGGAACATGTACTTGAGTTGTTCTCCTCTCGGACTGATGAAAAATACTCCCGCGCCACCGCTTCCAAGCTTGAGTGAGCCATCGAAGTACATGACCCAATGCTCTAGCTGGTTGGCTGGGGCTTCCATATGGTTTTCTCGCCACTCCGCCATATAATCAACTAGTGCCTGTGACTTGATGGCTGTCCGGGGCTTGAAGTCGACGGTGAGAGGCCCCAGTTCCACTGCCCACTTGGAGATGCACCCGGTGGCGTCCCGATTTTGGAGCATATCTGCCAATGGGAAATCAGTGACCACCAAGATGTTTTATGCATCAAAATAATGACGAAGCTTCTTGGAAGTGATGAGTATACCGTAGTGTAGTTTCTAATTGTCGGGTAACAATCCTTGGATTCAGAAAGGACTTCGCTGATGAAGTAGACTGGTCGCTGCACACTGAAAGCATGGCCTTCCTCCTTGCGCTCCACCATGATTGTCGTACTGACGACGTGAGTAGTCGCGGCGATGTAGAGTAGCAGGTTCTCGCCTGGTTGGGGAGCCGTTAGGATGGGGGGCGACTGCAAATGATGCTTGAGATCTGGCAGCGCTTGCTTTGCCTCCTCGATCCACTGGAACTTGTCGTGGCGCTTGAGCAGTTTGAAGAAGGGTAATCCCCGTTCTCCAAGTTGGGAAATAAATCTGTTCAAGGCCGCCATACAGCCTGCGAGCTTCTGGAAATCCTTGATTGTCCGTGGAGCGTCCATGGCTGTGATGGCCATGATCTTCTCCGGGTTTGTTAAAATTCCTCGGTGACTAACGATGAAACCGAGTAGTTTTCCTTGTGGCACACCGAAGACGCACTTGGTTGGGTTAAGCTTCCATCAGAACTTGCGTAAGTTTTTGAAGGTTTCCTCGAGTTCAGGGATGAACTCGTTGTGGGATCTGGTCTTGATGACCACGTCGTCCATGTATGCTTCAACGTTGCGATGTAGCTGATCATACAGGCACAAATGGATGGCCCGCTGATAGGTGGCTCCTCCATTCTTCAACCCGAAGGATATGGTTGTATATGCGTATGCTCCAAACGGGGTGATAAACACTGTCTTGATCTGATCTTCTTTCTTGAGAGCGATCTAGTGATAACCCGAGTAGCAGTCGAGGAAGGAGAGCAGGACGCAGCCAACCGTAGAGTCGATGACTTGGTTGATGCGTGGGAGCGCGAAGGGATCCTTCGGGTAGAGTTTGTTGAGATCAGTATAATCCACACACATCCTCCATTCATTATTATTCTTTTCCAAGACTAGTACAGGGTTAGCTAACCACTCGGGGTGGTAAACTTCTTTAATAAAACCAACCGCGAGTAGTTTTGCTAGCTTCTTCTTGATGGCCTCCCTCTTGTTGGAGCGAAGCGTTGTAGTCGTTGCTTCTTTGGAGTGGCTTTAGGGTCAACTTTTAGGCAATGCTCGATCAACTCCTTGGGCACCCCTGGCATATCCGCTGGTTTCCACATGAATATATCTCGGTTAGCCCTAAGGAAGCTGACAAGCGCGCTTTCCTATTTGTCACCCAAGCAGCCTCCGATTAAAGCAGTCTTGGACGGGTCGCCTTCTTGCAGCTGGATGACCTTGATGCCGACGTCGCTGGGGTTGGGTTTAACCCTCGACTAGCTAGGCCTCTGACTGGAGATCTCTATCTCTGAATCGATGAGCTTTTGCGCGGCCGCGAGTACTTCCGCAGAAGGCTCTGGCACGCGTGATGTCACAGCGTACTCGATCGCCTCCTGGTCGTAGTCGTACGATTTCTTCAGGTCACCGCGGAACGTGAGTACGCCTATCTTGCCTGGCATCTTGAGTAGCAAGTAGACGTAGTGGGGCACGACCATGAACTTGGTCAGTGCTGGTCTGCCGAGGATGGCATGGTATCATGACTCAAAGTCAGCTACCTCGAAGTTGATGTACTCTGTGCGGTAGTTGTCCTTCGTCCCAAAGGTAATTGGCAGGACCACTGGGCCGAGTGGTGTAGCCGCGTTTCCCGGGACGATGCCGTAGAATGGAGCTCTGCTAGGGTGAGCATGTTGGAGATGTCCAGACCCATCTTCTTCAGGGTACTCGTGAAGAGCAGGTTGAGGCTGCTCCCGCCATCGATGAGTACTCGGGTCATCTATGAGCCCGCCACGATAGGATCTAGGACGAGTGGGAATTTTCCCAGCTCGGAGAAGCTAGTCCAATGATCATTCCTAGAGAAGGAGATCGGGACCTTGCTATATCTCAGAGGCTTTTGCGTGGTAGGCTCTACAGAGAGGATTTCACGTAGGGTCAACTTCTGCGCGCGCTTGGAGGGGAAGCCGCCGTCTCCACCAAAGATGATGTTGACGACATTCTTCGAGTCCCGGAAATCTTGAGCCCCCGACTTGTCACCCTCGTCGTCGTCCTCCTGGTCCTTTCGCTTTCCGGGTTGGGGAAGGGGTGGAACGTTAAGTGACTTGTGGAGGCTGATGCACTTGAAGAGCGTATGTCGTGACTTCGGGTGCATTGGATATTGTTTGTGCAAGACTTGCTCAAACTGTGCGTCATTTTTCCCCGACTTCTTGCCATGCGGATTGCGCTCAACAGCCGCGACTTCTTGGTCTGGCTTGCACTTTTGGGGGTTCCCCGAGTGGTTTCGCTGGCCCTTGTTGAAGTGGCCGTTGCCGTTGCCCTACTTGTCGTTGTTGTGCTTGGGAAAGCGGTCGTTCTCCTCATCCTCCTGGTCAGCCCACCAATGCCATCATGTCACGTAGTTCCACAGCAGTAGTCGGGCGGTTGCGTCCGAAGTCGTGGTATGTGTGCTTCGAGAAGACTCCATTCTGGAAGCAGCGGTTGACGTCCTCGTCGGTGACGTTGGCCATGGTGGCGCGCATCTCGAAGAAACACCGGGTGTAGGACCTCAGGGTCTCGTTCATCTACTGCTTGACCTGGGACAGATCGTGGTGAGTGCCTGCTCTGATCATGGATCCCTGGAAGTTGTCGATGAAGGCCCGCTTGAGGTCCTTCCAGGAGTCGATGGAGTTTGGCTTGAGGCTTTCAAGCCAAGTGAGGGGCGCGGATTCCAAAGCTACCGAGAAGTAGAGTGCTTTTGTGGACTTGGATCCCCCTGAGACCTCAATGGCAATGGAGTAGCATCGGATCCACTGGTGCAGGTCCTGCTTGCCGTCATACTTGGGGATTCTGATTGGTTTAAAATCCTTGGGATAGGATTTTTCAGTGATGTTGGAGGTGAAGGTGGGGAAGCGGTTGTTGTTGTCGTCGTCGTACATGTCGGGACGGTCCTTTCTCCTTGCCTTAATGATGCGCGGCGCGTCGCGGCTATCATTGATCTTCTGCTTGAGATCGATCGTGGGAGCGTCGTGAAGGCTGGCCTCGGGTGGAGCATGGCCTTGAGGCCTTGCATCACGCTGGTTGCGAGGTTGGCGAGTAGATTGTTGTACTTCTTGTTCGACATTGCCACGCGCGGACTGGTGGCTGTCGTTGCGCTGGCGACTGTCGTTCCTCCGGTTTCCAGGTCCTCCTCCGGGGGTGCTATTGATCAGCGCAGTGTCACCATGGCGCTCAGACCTCGAGGGCAAGTTCCGAGTGGAAGACACTGGATGTTGCCCATCGAGTTGCACAAGGACGCGTTGGGTTATATACTGCAACCTTTGTATCTTTGGGTTGGGTGGTAGTTGTTGGGCTAGGAGCGCTGCTTCTGCAATGGCGCCAATCGGTGTACGATACTCCCGATCTGCGGCTGCTGCAAAAGCGTTATTGAGGTTCCTTTGGTACATTGGATTGCGAGCGTGATTTTCCGTGTTCCGCCTGGGCTGGGCGCGCTTGGCGTTCTTCAATCGCCGGATCCTTCTGTGCTCCTCGTTCTCATCCTGGGGGGGCATCCGCCGTGTGCTCGTCGGCAGATACTTTCGTGAGTACTTCATCACTCGGGACCCAGCTCGTCATCCTCCTTGTTGCGAAGGGAGACCATATAGACTTGACGATCCGGCGAGTTGTCAGCCGTAGGGTTGTACTCGAGTAGCTCTGTGCTACCACCTCCCTCTTCCGCGATGAGAGAGAGAGGTTTGCCCTCCTGGAAGGGCAGTTCATGCGTGAAGGCCACAAGGCAGGAGTTGTAGTTGAGTAGTTCAGAGGGCTCTATGCCCTTCCAGTACACAAAACGGCCTTGCGGCGTAGATGTTATGGTTAAACCAAGATGATTGCCCGAAAATGATTCGGGGTAGTCATCGAGTTGCGAGTGGTTGTCAAGAGTGCCCCCCCCGACAAGCGGTAGCTCCCTCGTCTCCGAGTCCTCTTCGGCTCTGGCTTGTAGGTGTACGAGTACTTTTCGTTGGAGTCCGAGTAGTTGTCGAAAACGGGGCCCCCCGATAGGCGGTGGCTCCCACATCCTTGAGCTTGAGCAGTAGATCTAAGTCCTCCTCCAAGTCGGAGAGGGACTTGGATTGTATGGTCCCCTTAGATTGGTTTGAGTCCGATCCGACTAGTTCTGGTGCAGCACGAGTGGAAGTCGCGTTGAAAACAGACATCTTTTCAATCTGCAAGACCAGATCGGGGAGCAGCAACTCGTCGAAGTTGTCGATGAACTCGTTGAGGTCGCTGTGTCGAGTTGGTGTAGAGGCCTCCGGCTTCTTGGAGTCCTAGTCAGGTTCGGGCTGCCGAGAGCGTAATACCCTACATCCTGTGTGGTTTGTATTGCCTTAGGTGGTGATCGGGTGATCTCCTATTTGGAGGGGGTCCCTGTCCGTCCTTATATAGTCTGGGGGATAGGGTTACATGGAAGTCCTAGTCGGATACTGTATAAGTAGTCCTACTACACTACGAGTAGTTACAACAGATGTAGGGCGTGGGCCATGACCCATCCTTTATCCTAGGAAATGTAACCTATGTGCGCAGTCCCATGGGCCCGGGTCTGACACGTACGTTGGTCGATCTCAATTCCTACGGCCGCAAGCAGCTTCACTAGCAGGCCTGTGGAAGCGACAACTAATGATAGAAATAGACGAGGTCGAAAGAAATTGCTCTTTTCGGTGGGAGAGATATGTCACACCCTAAAATTAATAGATTTTAGGATGTGACTAAAAAATAAATAAATAATATAATAATAATAAAATAATGATTTTCTCATAATTATATAAAAAAAATTCAACATTTATTTTCTTTACAGAAAATCTAGTATAGGAAAAATAAATAATTGTCTTTCAGGATTAAATAAAATGGTTTTATGTTTATTGCATTCATGTCGTTGCATTGATTTTTGTTTGTTTGCGTGTTTGAGTTTGCAAAATAAAAATACCCAAAAACTACCCTAAAATCTTTCTCTCTTCCCTATCTCTTTCTGGCTCATCCCCTCTTTCTCTCTCTCTTTCTTTTCTTTTCCGTCGTGGCCCAGTCCAGTCAGCCCAATCCTTCTTCTCTTCTTCTTTTTCCTCTCTCTGCAGCCCAACCCCGCGGCCCGACTCCGTCAGCCCAAACGCCTTACCTTCCCTCACCCCTCTTCCACTGACGCGCTGGCCCCACTCGTCAGTTTCCCCTTCTCTTCTTTCCTTTCTTCTTCCTCCGCACCGCTCCCCTCTTTCCTTTTTCCGTCGCGACACAGAAGCGTCGCAGCGCCGCCATCCGCGCTCCCTCCCCTTCCTTTTTCCTTCCTCACCCCGAGTCCAGATCGACTCCGCGCCGTCACCCGCGTCTCCTCTTTCCTTCCCCGCGACGCTGGATGGCTTACTGGCCGCGGTACGCGTCCGCTCTTTCCTTCGCCGCCCAACGCCTTCTCTTTTCCCGGCCGCTCCGCCTCCTCCCCTCCCCTATAAAACCCACGCCGGAGCCCCGCTTTGCACCAGAGCCATCTTCAATCCCTTCCTCTACTCAACACCGACGCACGGCGCTAGAAACAGCACCCCCGAGGAACGCCGCCGCCCCTCTGCTTCTCCGCCGCCGGCAACTCTCGCTGGAGATCCGCGAAGTGGTGAGCACCAAGCCGCCCCCGTTTCCCCTCTCTCTCTCTCTCGCTCTATCGCAGCCCCGATTTCTCGCCGGACCTCTATTTCCGCCCGCCGCCGTGGCCGCCGGTCTGCAGTCGCCGCACAACTATCCCGTGACCACCCTCACCTTCGCCGTGTCGCTCTCTCTCTCTCCCCAGTATAACCCCAGCCTGAACCGAGCCACGGAACACCGGATTCGGTGAACTCCGGCCGTCCGCCGCCGCTCTCGCTCGCCGCCGGCGCCCAGCGCAGCGGAGCGATTCGCCCGACCCTTTCACTCCGCCGCGTTCGACCCGAGACGACCCTTTTCCTACCGCCCGATTTGGATCTCACGGCCAGAGCGAATCTGAGCCGCGCGTGAGACGTCGCTTTCGCCCGACCCTCACCCTGCTGCCCGATCTAGATCCAACGGCCAGAACAGATCCGAGCCGCGTCCGATTCGCCCGACCCTTACCCCGCCGCCCGATTCTGATCCAACGGACCAGATTCGCCCGACCCTAGCCGTCCTCGGAACTTTTGCAGAAAAGCCCTAGGTTTTCTAGAAATCAACCCGCAATCCAGATCAGTAGAAAAATAATTAGAGTTGAGCCCTTTCTTTTTATGTCCCGACCCCTGATCTTTCTAGAATTAGTACCCGCCATCCAGGATCTCCAATTTTGCACCCTGACCCTCACTTTAAGGTTTAATTATGTTTTAGCCCCTGATTTTTTCAGATTTAGCCCCTGTAAGTTTAGTTTCTTCGCAGATGAGTCCCTGGAGCCTTGTTTTAGTCCTATCTTCGTCGTTTTAGATCTGTTTCAACTCGTTCTTGTTGCGTTAGTCTTCTAAAGCCCTAAGCTACCATTTAGTCATGTCGTTGTGCCTTAGTTCCTATCTTTTAATTAAAAATGGATTTAATTTGATTAAAGTTCTCTCACCTAGTTTTTCTAATTAAAATCTACCTAGGTCTTTCCCTCCGGTTTTTCATAACTAATGTCAATTCAATTAATACCAACTCAAATGTGTTCTAAATATAATTTGTTTAGTTGAACACCAAATATAAAGTTATGCGTTTAGATGCTCTCACAAGTTTTCTTTTCTAATTAATTGTTAATTAGTGTAATTTGTACATAGACAATCATAAATAAAATATGACTAAATTCTACTCCGATTTTATAAATAAAAATATATTATAAGTTAATTATAATCAAGGATATTTTGTTTTGAATATCTTTTACATTTGTTTTCCAAATAAAATAAATAAAACTCATAGTTCTTTTATTTCTTTTATAATACCAATCTTCCGATAGATGTGTCTTTTCAACCCTAGCTCTGTTTTCCGTGTTTCTTGTGCTCTTGTAATCGTAGCAGCGAGCCTTATCCTTTAGCACGTTTTTTTTAAAAGCTTTTGTTTTGTGATTGGTGTATTGTTCTTAGCTGTACTTGTTTGCTGTTTTGTATGTTTGTGCTCGATGTTTGCTTCGAGTAGACTGATCGTTGTTGAAGCCTGAAGATCAAGGTTTCCAAGTAAGCAAGAACCAAACAGCAGTAAGAGTAGCTTTTCGTTGGAAAAAGGCAAGTGACCCTAACCATCTATGCTTATTTACAAGAATACCATGTATTAAATGGAACGTAGAGAACCACCCAGGAAAACAGTACAACCACGAGGACTATATGGCTCTGGTCTTGGCTAATTAATTAGAGACTCTAGTTTGAAGCGGTCTTACCGAAAGGGCAAGGAGGGGGTCGGTGATAGGGGTCATAGCCCGGTCCTCTTGGGGTAGCAGCCTTCGCTAAGGTGCTGACCATTAGGGAGGTTTATGGACCACGCCGCTACCGAAACTCTAGCGGACTACTTCTTATTAGGGAATCTTTGTAAAGGCCTCGTAGCGTCCCTATGCAATCACACCTCGGAAGTGTGGTATTGTGCCTAGCTAGCACAACATGGTTGGGTCCAAAGTTCTTTTGAACTTTTACGCGACTTGTGGTGAAAGTGTACAACCTCTGCAGAGTGTCTAA
Source organism: Panicum miliaceum (assembly GCA_032594955.1). Taxonomy (NCBI): domain Eukaryota; kingdom Viridiplantae; phylum Streptophyta; class Magnoliopsida; order Poales; family Poaceae; genus Panicum; species Panicum miliaceum. The sequence continues at coordinate 6,840,178 of CM064071.1, forward strand.
AACTGATATATTAGTCGTGCTCATGGTCAAGAGCGACCTGGACCCTCACATGATTAATAAACTTAAAGATGGATTTAAATCGTTACTCTGGTTATTTCTTGTGGCCTTGCTGAGTACCAACCATAAGTGTACTCACCCTTGCTAACTGCTGCTCGGAAGAAAAAGGTGTGAAGTCTACTGAAGATGATGAAGAGTTCTAGGCGTACGCAACCCCCAGTCGTCTGCCTGTGAAGTGTGGAGCCTTCGTTTCCATGAGAAGCGCATATCTCTGATAGTCTTGTAAGTCCTTATTTATGTTTCTTTACGTGATATTGTTGCTGTTATTCACTGATGATGTCACTATATGTATGGAACTTGATCCTGGCATACATATAGTTATGCATTCGGTTTAGTCCTTAAATCGGGTGTGACAAGATAAGAAAGAGATAGAGGTTTCCCTGGGAAGGAGGTCCATCTGTGATGACATAGCATGTTTTTAACATTTTGGGAACCAAAAATAGGCTCACTGTTGAAGGGATGGGTGTTTTTCGTGCCCAAATTCTTTTATCAAGGTCCCAATATGGAATTATTGGGAGTAAAAATATTTGTAACTCTTGGAGATGCTCTAAGTGTGTTAGTGTGCATTGGGGCGAAGCTGGACTTCAGAGGGGCAGGCCTAGTAACCAGTTGGGTTTGGCTGAAATACCTTTGGCCCAATTCTATCCATAATGTGGTCCACCTATTACCTACATCAAATAAACATCAATGATCATTGAATTTTATTAGTTGAGTAAAATGCACCGACGGTCCCTAAACTTGTAAGGGTGTGTCACATAGGCCCGTCAACTCCGAAAGTATATTTTTGGATCCACAAACTTGTAAGGGTGTGTCACTTAGGTCCGTCAACTCCGAGAGTGCATTTTTGGGCCCGCAAACTTTTTAAATTGTTCACTGCAGGTCCATACGTATCCACGTATGCACGTCACACTTACATGGCACGATGCCTGTATGTTCCTGAGACCGCCAACGTGGATTATGATGAGAATTGATGCTTTGCCCCTACTTTTCTTCTCCACCATGCCATCTCCCTCCTCTTCCTCTTAGCCGGTGGGTCACTTGTCGATCCCACCACATGCTGGGGCCACCTAAGGCCGCCGCTCGGGGTGCCTCCCGCTATGGTGGCTGGGGCCACATCAGCGATGGCGCTAGTGTGTGCCATGTTCGGTCATCTGGTTGATGCATTAGGGGACGTGGTGGGCGGGTTATAGAGCGGCACGGATGGCATGACAGCCTGTGCGGTGTTGGATCTTAGAGATTGAGTGAAGAGGGAGATAAATAAGATGGGAGACATACATACAGTCAGCGTGTCATATCAGCGTTACGTGCATATATGGATACATTTAGACCTATGGTGAACAATTTAAAAAGTTTATGGACCCAAAAATACACTTTTAGAGTTGGCGGACCTAAGTAAGACATTTTACAAGTTTGTGGATGCAAAAATACACTTTCGGAGTTGATGGACCTAAGTGACACACCCTTACAAATTTAGGGACCGCCAATGCATTTTTACTCTTATTAGTTTAAACAAAATATGCATGATCCTTAGTATACCTATTTTATTACCAAGAAATTAGTGGTCAATTATCAAAATAACGTTCTCTAACAAGTCCCCCAAACTCAAACATTTGCTCATCCCTAAGCAAATCTTAAGGGTTAGACTTGGTGGACCAGGAGTTGCATCAATGTTGACATTCTGGAGCAACATGTTGGCCAAACTTACCCTTGGCCTAACAACCCTTGGATGGTCTCCCCAAGTCGGTTGGTATGTAAGTAATATAACATTCGGTGGGCCCATGGATCCAAGTGAGTTACACCCGAACCCTTGGATGAAAGCATCTTAATATCAACACTCTAGATGTGTCCTAAGTGGGTTTCTCTACATGCGAGCAAAGATGGAATGGAAAGGGGCTAGGCTAGGGTGTGTCGACCCGCAAGGGCCTCTAGCTAAGTGGTTAGAGCACCTGAGTAGCATCAAGCAGGCTTGGATTCGACTCCCGTGGGAGCGAATTAAATGGTTCTAGAATAAAAAAAATCTAAAAAAATAGGTGGGGCCTTCCCCTACTTACTTCGGTAAAAAAAAGGTGTGTCGACCCTAGGGTGTTCAATTGAACTTGCACCAGGTTCAAGTTGGCCCAGGGTTTGTCCACTGGTTATCTGCATTCAAATATACACCAAATCTTGTAAAACTTTATTAGATAAAATAAAATAAGTATAAAACTTAGTAAATTTCCCATTTAATTCTAAGAAATCGGTAGCCAAATATTGCGATAATGATTGCCAACAGGTAGTGGAAGATGGCCAGATCCCAAGACCAGGAGAGGAGAGAATAGTATATCTATATGTTGCCCAACCCCTTCCTCCGTGGCTAAGAGCATCTCCAGCGATGGCCCTCAAATTACACCCTCTATTTCATGAGTAAGGGCTCCCTCTATTTTTTGAGGGCTAGTATTTTAACCTCAACTCCAACAGTAGCCTCTAAATCTCACCCTCTTCTTTTAATCTAAAGGGTGTGACCCATTTGTTAGTGGATAGGGGGCTTCCCATAGACTCTCCAGGAATAGAGGGTGGAGGAAGAAATTTGGAGGCCTCCCCAAAATAAAGGGTTTAGTAGATGGTCTGCTGGAGTGTTATTTTTTATTCCACCCTCCAAATTTAAGATGGAGGCTTATTTAGAGGGTCTGCTGGAGTTGCTCTAATGCCTAAGGAGGGGGGTTGTGCGAGCAACATGTTAGAGGAGGAGAAAGCATGTTCTATGGTGGCCTTCATGCGAGTGCTCAACTATCTTGGCATGAAAGCAAATGCCACTCCTACAATTGGAGCTACTGATCAGTCAGCGCCTGGTCACCGCCCGATCTTATGGGGGCCCGCCCTAGGCACCGCGTATTGTCCTCTTGGTTTGGTGATGAGTTACCGTATAACCCTCTTTGCTGGATAGCAGGGGATTGCTTAGCATGCAATACTTCCTTCTGCACCGAGATCAGATGCGATCTTACGGTCAGCCATGTGCGGCGCAGCAGGATAGGAGAAGAATCCGTTAGGACTCTATCATGATCACCATCTAGGGAAGGTGTGGGCGGCCAAATGGTGGCATGGTGAGGCACAATTTAATGCTTCTTGTACTTGATGTTTTGGCCTCATCAAGTGGCCATGGTAGTGCGCTACGTGCCCCATGGGGTGGTCGAGGGTTGACATCAGGCTCAGAGCGCATAGCTAATGATGGTTGATAGCCACTCTCGTGCTTGGCGAGGTCTAGGTAATCGTGGACACAAGGCACCCGCAATCGTCCCTAGGCATGAGGTAGGCATGACGCGCCGTCTGTAGTAGTTGGTAAAGGACATCCTGCGCTTCTTGAAGATATTGTTGTCATGGAGGTCTTGTGGGCCCTCGTGACATCCACAAACCTTATGCTTGGGGTGGTATGGCAAGGCCCAGGTTGTGTCCCGCCACCTTGATCTGAGCCGAAGTGTCAGGTTCCACGCACCTCCAGCATAACGGGACATGGTCTAACAATTTGATAGAAGGAGTGCAATTTGATAGTTGGTCGACCTAGATGACATGGTCAAATAATTTTAAGAGTTGTTCGTGCATTTTGCTCATTTTTCTCTCTTTTACCTTAGAGGCCGCCATAGGATCAGCATTTCACCTAGAAGTTGGGTGAGTAGACCTTTCCCTAAAACTAATAAACTTCTGCAATGAAAATTAGAACATGTCAAAACCGGACCATGTTGTAGTTTGCCAAAACCAAACCCACTGTTGTTGGCAGGAAATGAAATAAATGAATTGATTTATGCCTCTAGTAAGATTTTCTAGCTTAGACTAATTGATGAGATGTACATTTAGGAGTGTTTCTCAAGAGATCCATAAAAGCACCTACACTCAAGGACACCCACGACCAAGGAGATTGAGTGGATGCCCAAATCATAGCAAGAATGTAATAAAAATGGTAAAGACTTCTCTACGGATGACTGTACAGAAGGACTACATTACGGCCATTAAATGGCTTGTTAGTGGCCACATGCTTTATGACCATCAAGCAGCACCATGTGCGGTGGACCATGTATTTTCACTTATTTCTCTTCCATACTGACATACTAGATAGCTATAACTAGATGACACTCTCCCCGAGTCCGCCAACCCCGGCGTCGCCCCTCTCGGGCGACACGGGTGGAGCCTGGCAGCCCGTGCCGCCGGCCTCCTCCTCCCTCACCTGTACCCTCGCCGCCGCCGGAGGGCACCACTGGAAGTCCACGTGAGCACAAGGAAGGCGGCGGCGGGGCATTTGATCCATCTATCTGCAATTGCGGATAGGAGGCGAAGATGTTGACGGGCACGGTGGTGGTAGCAGTGGTAGCCCGGGGCTGTAGATCTGTCCCCCTGCTGGCTGTATCTGGCGGTGCAAGGACCGCATCTGGGCGGACATCAGCGAGCTCGATGCTCCGGCAAGCAGGACCCGGTCCATGCGGCGATGAGGCCGATGGCATTGTGTGATTCCCACCCCTCTCCTCCCTTCCATTCACCATCATCAGAGCACCCGGTCATCTGGCTCCTGGCCAGAGTGGGGAGGGGGCGGGAGGGGGGGGTGACACCATCGGGGCATTGGTGCTCGCCCAGATCCACCCCGCGAATGGGGAGCGGGCATCTAGGCGGTGGTGCTCGCCGGGCAGCTCAGTTTCGGCACTCGCGTGGGCGGCTGTGGTGGAGGCAAGGCCTCATCGACGGCCGAGAGTCTGTTGGTGCCGACGATTGTGCTCGGCGAGAGGGGTGGCTATGCGTGGGGTTCTGGAGATGCAGGCGAAAGCCGTAAGCGAGCCACGACGACGGTGATCCTTGGAGGCGTTGTCATGACGCTCTCCCACCCCTGTTGTCTCCTGCAGCTATCGGTGGATCTCCGGGTGAAAACCCATTCCCGGTTTACCGGTTGTGGCGACGACGACGTCTTTGATGTCGTTTTCTTCCTGGAGCATCATCTTGGAGATCTTTAGTCTAGTTTTGTCACCTTTGTGGCATCGAACAATTCGAACATCAAGTTTCTAAGAATATGATTGATGTGATGGTTTGATGCTGTGATAAGACTTTTGCAAGGATGAAACGTGAACGAAGAAGAGTATTGAAGCTTAGTCTTCTAGTTTCTTCCTTTGTTTTAGAGTTTTTTGCTTGTATTTTTGAAACCCTCATTCGAGAATTAGAGTATAAGAAGTCTTGTAATTTTTGGCTATATATATTCAGCTTTTGGATATAGAGGCCGGTTTCTCCTTTATCTAAAAATGCTATAACTAGACGACACATCACATGCAATGTGGTTTTCAAAATAAAAAATATCATAAATTCAGAAGCAAGCATCCGAGTTAAAATCTGATTATACCATTGTGTTCCTCTCAAAGATACCTTTAAAATAAGATCTCACTTGCATATGTTTAGATGCTAATTTCTTCATAGTACAAAATGCTTTTGTCTTTGTTCTAATATGCTTATGATTTATTAAAAACATGCTTATGTGTGTTCTAGAAGGTTGGTTATTATAAGTTGGTTGGGGAGCTGAGCCTGAGTAGATAATGATTTCCATGATGTGAAGAGAGCACTGATGGTGTGAAGGTATGATCAGATAATCAGATAATTATGAGTGAATGTTTTTTGTCAAAGATGTAGGCAATATTGGTGAATACTCCTAGGCATTTTGTTTGGTTTATTAATGTCTTTTTGTAGTTTGGTATAGGCAATTTTTTGTCCAATTAAAATATGGATTCAAAATATGGACACGCTGGTCTTATTGTTAATAAAAATATAAGAATTACAATGATGCAAATAGATCCTAAATCCGATATATGATTTAAGAAGTATAAGCATTTAAAGATGATTTAGTCTCCTTTTTCACACACACTTGTCCAGTGGATGCATGCAACTCCTTGTGGGTAAAAGTAGAAAAGAGCAACACTTTCTAAATTGAATATGCCGTAAAGAGAGGTTAAAATACAGCCGGCCGTATATTAGTTGGGTCCAAAATATGAACTAAACTGAAGACATGAGAATTCATTTCCCAAAGTTAGGATTCTCCAACGAGAAGAGTGGTTGTTGTTTGGGCTGGATAGTAGGCCTAAGAGGAGACATTTAGGCTATTGTGGTTTGGTTTGCTGGGCTCTATAGTTGGGATATAAGGCCCACCTGCTATAAGTATAGGTACACGTTTAAAGAGACAAAGAACAGAGGGATACTCCCTCCGTCCTAAATTACAATGCATTGCAAAAACTATGCATTTAGAAAAGCCAAAACGAATTGTAATTTGGGACGGAGATAATGCATATCAGTAGGCTCTTCAGATCTTAGAGTTGGTCTGTCAATCAGGATAAGCAATCTATTGACCTTTGATACAGCGACTTCTCTTCTTTTGGCTTGTTCTATGGCAAGGTCCGGCTTCTCCAATCCTCTGTTTTGGTGTGAAGGACTGCAAGCCTGCATTGCTTGTGGCGATCCCCTAGCCGATGTTCTTTCAATATTTTCTTGATCTCGTTGTTAGCAGTGAGTGATTATTATGGTATTCAAAGCCTTGTATTGTGAGTACGATTTCAGATGTTCATTTTTCTAACTGTCATTTTATTGCATTTTCCAAGCTCCAGCGAGTGGCAAACAATCAAAGGAAGATGATGACCCGAAATGTTTTGGGGTAATTTTAGTTTTTTAGAGTCATTTAATTTTGTGTCAATTTTTTCTTCTTTTTTACTGGTTACTATTATCCTTTATAAATATAAGATGTGAGACAAATTTAATTTCCAACAAAAAAAGAATGACGTCTCCACAAATTTTGCCAATCTTCTTTGGTAATCTCTTCACACATGCATATTGGGATGTTTCAGTGACCATTTTGGTGGTAAGATCATATTGATCCAGAAAGAAGACGAACGATGATCAGAGCACAACAAATGTAAAAGGTTCATCATATACATCTCTAAGCATGGCTGTAATAATCTAATGGTCCATATTTTCATTTGATTCCCCCCTATTCCCTGAGCATCTGGAGCACCTGGTGCAGCGTGGGAGCAAACTTTGTGACGTTGAGCCTGATGTCCTGCTCTGTCCAGTAATACCTCATCCCAAACTGCCACCCTTGCTTGTGTATGGACTCCGGGTCGCTGACCACCGGGTCATCCTTTCCGTACTTGTCGTAGAGCGTGCTCTCCGTGGCCGCGATGCTGTACTCGACGTCCCGCAGCCGCATCTCCCTTGCCGGCCCGCCGTAGAACACCATGGACGAGTGCTCCATGTGCCCCCACGGCACCACCTGCAGCATCACCGCGTTGCTCCGGAGGAAGAAGAAGTTGGTCAGCCCGGCGCCGTGCGCGCCCATGAGCACGTCGCACGAGTCCACCACCCGGGAGAACTCCTCCACGCTGAGGTCCCGGCGCGGCTCGACGGGTACCACCTCGAACCCGGCGTTCTGCACCGCCGCGACGATCTCCGGGAAGTTGACGAACTTCCTCGTCCGGCCACGGTTTATAAGCATCAGCCGTGGCTTCCGTTGCTGCTCCGCCGCAGCGCGGTTCGCCTCCTTGTACGGGACGTCGACGCCCGGCGGCGGCAGCGAGTAGATCTCACGGACGTAGAGCCGGAAGTCGAGCATGGTGTAGTTCCGCGGCGCGCGCGCGGGGTCGATGCCGAGGTCGCGGTGGCTGCGGAGGCCGACGGTGACGTGCGGGTAGCACCGGACGCCGCCGTCCTGGTTGAAGTCGACGACGTCGTAGCGGGAGAGGTTCCTGAGGATGAGCCGGTACTTGTCCACGAACCACGGCTTGAGGTCGGAGACGAGGAACTGGACCTCGCCGTCCAGTGCGCGCGTGGTGATGAAGAGGGGGATGAGCACGTCGCTGAAGTCGTGCCACGGGTTGGACGTGAGCCCGTTCATCGCGAACACCACGGCCGGGACGGCGTGCCGGGAGGTGCACTCCGGCGCCGCCGCCGCCTGGGAGGCGTTCAGCGACCTGACCGTGACCTTGCCCACGTACTCCAGGTACTTACGTGACTGGTCCCGGATGCTCCACTCCTGGCTGTCCGCCCCGCGCTCGCCGGCTGGCGGGACGTAGAGGACGGTGCGGTTGGCTCCCAGGGCGCGTGCATCGCCGGAGATCTCGCAGACGTCGTATCGGGGGTCGGAGAGGTCGCAGATTGGCTTGCGTGGCGTAGCTGCAAAAAAAAAAAAAGTTTTCTGATGCTCAGATGACGAATTAGCTTGGATGCGCACAGAATGTATTTCGGCAAACATGGAAGAACAACGGACCTTGTTCGATGTTGGTATCATTCTTGATGCCTCCTTGATCGATTTCTTGCCGGATAAGCTCTTCCTCTATCCTGTCACTTGCATCGTCCACTGATGCTTGACCTGCTGCCTCCCCTGGATTTTTCTCTTTCTCATTATCTGATTCATTAACAGTTGGTCATTCAGTAAAACCGAAGGACAACTACATTCTCGAAAAAAAAATATAATAACTCGATCAGTTTGATAGAGTAAGAGCGCACTGATAAAAAGGGTAAACAAATAACAAATGTAGTTTACCCAATTTGGCTTCAGTTTGATTGTTCTTTTCGATTCCATTGATACCATGTTGGATATGATCCTCCTCCATCTTGTTAGGTGTATCGCTTTGCTGCCCTTTATTGTCTTCCTTGATATGATCCCCTGCCACATTAGCAGCAGCTATCAACATTTGGTAAGGTTAGCTCTCTCAAAATAGTAAAATTGACCCCTAGGGACGAAACCTAGATCGCTAGCTTGGCCACTTGGTCGGCCCAATCTCCCAGTTAATTTCTGTTATGGGAATCATATCCCACTAAGTTTCAATTATGGAATCTTTCAGGTCAAGAACTGTTTGGTGAAGCACATGAAACCTCATGTGCAGGCAATACGCACATAATCTAAGTTAGTTTACTGACAGAGTTTGTAAAATGCGTTTAGAAAATTTAAACGACGTTTATTCCAAATATGGTGCACAGAAACAAATTCAACCATTCATTTGGGTAAGAATCCTGCACACTGCAGCTCTGATTCGCATTTAGTGCACGAAATAGGATTTAAGCTAGGGTGAGCTAGCAATCCTTCAGATTGATTATTCCAACCTTTGAATTTGCATGTCCACGATCATGATCCAATGATTTGTATCAGAAACGAATGTTATCTTCTAACTCTTTTGTTGTACTATATATGTTGCTTTTCATTGTAGTATGTAGGACCCAGTTGGATCGATAAGAATGCCATTTTTTGATTTATATATACTAATATACAGGCCAAGCCGTCCGTCCCTTGTCTTAAGTTTGGTTTCATGCATGTTTTGTCCCATGGCAAAGGCACATTTTTTATTTGTCTTTTTGTCTCTAGTGATTGTGATTGAGATATATCACAATCAGTCGCATTGATCGTATGTGACAAATCAATTTCAAGGACCTTTCGGCTTTGGTACGCATAGCACGGAATGTGTTGGCAACGTAGGACCACTAGACAAATGTGTTGTGCGCTTGTGCAAGGAAGCCACCTTATCTGGACTGATCAATAATACGGGACTGTTTAAATGGATCTAGTAACGACTAAGAACAGTGTCAGGATCTTAATATGCATGACCCCTCTTAATTAAGATTTGGTGTTTTTCAGGCGTGCTCTAGTCTTTGTGTTAAAAGTAGAAAGAGTATGGTATAAGGAGGCGTAACTATGAAAGGAACTAAAGATGAAGATGATTAACTATTACTAGTACTCAGTAGGCCTCTTGGCGCTCACAGGCTATTGGTCCTTAATCATTCATTGATCATGACTGTGACTGATGCTTACAACAAGCAAAGCATCTTCCCTAAATTAAAACCTTAAGAGTACTGACTTGGCTTTTTAAACATCACTACATATATGTAGCCATCCATCATTGCCTTGCCAACCCACTTCACCATCACGCATTAAGAAGACTGATCACACAAAACGATGCCGTGGGCAAATGAGTTTTGTGTTGGCTGTTTTGTAATTTCTCAGTCTGTGTGTACTTCCATCCTACTTAATTATATATATAGCATATGGAGAGAGAAAAAAATCATATAGAGTACGTATATATAGGTGTCTTCGAACTTTGCATTATTCGATTAAGTATGTGGTAGCAGTCTCTTAATTTAAAGAAGTCACTGTAATTCTTTTACGGCATAAGTTACTGCAAGTTATTACCTTTTGCCATGTTGTTCGGCATCGACGATGGCGACGTTTGAGGAGTCATGGCGTTTTGACCCGTACGCACGGCCGGCGTAGACTGCAGGACACCTGCAAAGGAAGAACTGGTTACTATTATTTCCGCATAAAAAAATGGTTAGTACTACTTGTCTGATGATCAGCCGACGCTCATGGTTTCAGAATCCAGAAATGTTATATTAAGCTGAAGCTAGGGCTGCTGACAGCAAGAATCGAGAAGAGAAATGGCTAGTCAACCACACAACCTGTCATTCCACATGCATATTTTGATACGCTAGTATAGGAGTGGTATATAAAGTTTTTTTTTTATTTCTCTAACGTTCATGCATGTTGGGAGATCAAACAATGGATTCCTTGCAGATAGATGCCACTACTTCAAATCACTCTATTTTTCCTAATCAATTTATTTACTGCATGAATCAATGCAACGAAGTGCTTGTTTTTAGTTAGTCATTAATAGTTAGTAGTAGTATATTATATACATTTTTAGTAACATGAATTTCTTTTGAGTAGGGCATAATTGTGGAGAAAGATCGAATTTCAAAGGAAGACAGAACCAATACGTCACCGAGTATAGGCATGGTCAAAGAAGCAAGGACAAAGGGGCGCGCTGACGAAACAAAGGAAGAAAGTAGTGGCGCTAATTGTTCTCCACCACATGGAGACAAGAACAGAAACCGGATTGAGAAATTCTAACAACTCCGAAGGAAACGAGTTGAGAAGAGCACGGAGCATCAACAGCGTGCTTGTGTGATTTGCGAATGATTGTTAGAACAAACAAGCCATCACAAAGGATGGCACCAGTAAAATGAGTGGTAGCTACACGCGCACTGCAGCCGAAGAAAGAGCTAGCAGGGCTCACCAATGGCGTTTTGCGAGCCGAACTGGGAAGACACGGTGGTGTAGAGCAGCAGGACGAGGAGGAAGCCGAGGAGGAACCCGACCACGGCCTGGTGGTGCTGCGCCACCGCCCTCACCGCGCCCTTCGCCCCAAGGGCAACCGGCGCCGTCGACGGCGACGGCGAGTCGGTGCCCATCCCCTGACCTCCTCAGCTCGATCGCCCGACCCGGCCGGCCTCTTCTTCCTCCTCCAGCTGCTAATTGAGAATTCGGCAAGGCCCTGCTTAACGCGACGGCTGCTACACGCGTCGTCTTCGCGGCATTTGCTTGTAGTCCAATTGCAGAGCCTGGGCAGCGCGTATTAATACGCATCCGCCGACGGTGTGCGATCCTGGCCATCTGGTTGTGACCGGCGGCTTGAATATAAATTCCACACGGCACGAGGAGGTTGGCAGCGTGGTACACGGCCGGGATGCATCGCCGGCTCTCCTGGTATGCATGCGTCTCCACCTGATGGACGTTCCAACGGCAACGGTTTGGGTTGGCGGCGACTCCGGTTTAGTACCTGCTTCTTGCTTGTATTCATCTATACCTGTGGAATTTTTCAATCCCGTTTCCCGATGTGCAAATGACTCAGAGTATAGTAGTAGGTAATACATGTCATGCCGATGACCTTGGCTAGGAACTTGTATTTCTTTGGTCAACGGAGTGTTCAGGGCAGCTTCTCCTATGATGTTTGAGCAGGGGAGGTGAGCAACTGGAGAGCCGACGCTCAAACTTTGGCCAGGCGTAGTGGCACTGTGGCAGTGAGCACCTGCGAATTGCTGGTGATTTGCATTTGATTTTGAGAAGTCTTGTAAGCTGGTGGAATATTTTTCAACAATAATGCTTAACAGATATATATCAAGAGAATAAAAGTCTTGTAAGGTGGAATATTCTTCCCCAAAGCTGGAACAATTGCTTCAACTACGAAAAAGACTGTGTCACATTCACAAACAAATTTTTTCAACTAGAAATCATCAAAATATATTCAAACGTGTTATGTTTTAAAGGTCTCATCATAAGAAACACAACCGTATTTTAATTTGGATATTCGGTTTAAAAAATGTGACTTTTTCATTTGCACGTAACTTTTTTTATTTGTTTGGTCATCCTCCTTCTTATCTCTCCCTTCTGCAATACGAGTCACACCCACAAGGAAACCAGCCTTGCCAAGGCCGCCTCGGTCTATATGGTCCCAAAACATATTATTCGTTGTTGTTCGAAGGGTGGTTTGAACATCGTAACGTGACACTTGTGATCCAAGTCGAAACTTCCTTTAGGATTTAGCACAAAGATGTATTCCCCTTTCATTTTCTTGCTGAAGCATATATTCTAGCGATAATTCTTATTTTTATTGGAATAATTCTCATTTTTACTCTACTGAATCTTCGTTATGAGAAAGCTTTAAGAAGTAGCACTTCAGTTGATCAACCCACTCTTATGAATTTAGCTTGCAGTAAGACAAACATATCCGGATGCTGTCACTAAACAATATTAAAGGATAATAACACCAAACTTTCATGTCACAATGTTGGCCAAAGTCCCAGCATCTAAGGTTAGAATGAGCTAATCGACAAATTAAAGAAGAACTCTCCAGCTTGCTGGTTGCAAACAGGAAATACGTACAAACCTTCAACATCAAAGTGGGTCCTGTCAAAGTCTGACGGTTTACTTAACCATATTCGTCTCATGGAAGAACACGCTATCTCCAAAGACATCTAAATCTTTCCATAGTTTGGCGCAATCATGCCGCAAATTAGCCAATTTAACTGCCTAATTTTGAAGAACGACCAACAACGGATGGTGATGTTAATCGAGTGCCAAACAAGAATGTGCCCATGACGTCAAACAACTCAAATGGTGATGTTAAATATCTTTTCACAAACCAACATGGACAAATTCCTTGTTCAAATGGAACGAAATAATGAATTACTTTTTGTGCTCAATGTTGTCAAGTTGCTGTGGTAAGGTGATAATTAAACAAATTCTTGTTAAACACTTAGCCTTTTCCCACCATCAAAGATGTACTATGAAACAATTTAATTACTTTGACAGGGACATGATGCGGATGCGAGATAAGAATATTTAAGGTTTCAAAAGTAATTTAACAAAACCAATGGCTCGGTGGTTGGATCCATTTTGTGGAACGTCCGCGACCCGCGTTCAAACGCTGCTCGACGCAGATTTTCACACCGGGATTTATTCCTTAATTTCTTTTGGATCCATTTGGTGGAACGCCTGCGACCCGCGTTTAAGCTCTGCTCGACGTAGATTTTCATATTAGAATTTATTCCCTAATTTCTTCTGTTGCAGCCTCACACCTGGATGCGCCACAATGATTAACTTCGGATACATCTCAGCCACATGCATCCTATGGGTCTATGGGTATACGTGTATATGCGCACTGGGAATGTGTGAGTGGGTGCGTACGTGTGGTAGTGTAAGTTTGTGTGTTAGCTTAGATACTACATAGATGCATAAAAAAAATAATTTAACAATCCAGATCAAATGCTTGTTAAACCGGACAAAGAAAATTTCTCGTCTGGAAATGAGGTCTGAACCCAAATGGTCAGAGGTTAATAACTTTTGTGATTTCATTGGAACCTCACAAATATCCAACACAAACTATGTAGCTTGATCCTTGATTTATACAAGGAGGATGTTTTGGATCAGAGATCCGAAACTTAAAATAATTAAAAAGGGGATGAAAATCGGTGAACTCAACTCAAGTCCGCAAACTCTGATTGAGTTTTTTTTTTGACAAACTCTGAATGAGTTGGGAAGTCGTGTCTGAACCATAAGGTTCAGAGTTCAATTTCTTTTTAGTCTAATAGGATCTTGGCAAAAACTCCATATAAAAGTTGAAGCCTATATGTTGATTTAGATGTTTATCTGAGGTTCAAAGTTTAATGCTTTGAAAAATCGGATTCAAAATTGCGAATCTCACTAAAACACTGCAACTCTGAACTTTACTGGAAGCATGAGTTTGACCCATCTTGGACCCCATCGATCTCCAAATCCGTAGCTCTTTTCACCATAGTTTGAATACATGAAATGTAGTCCCTTGATCCATCTACAAGTTGTAGTTCATTATTTAGATGCTTTGCCGAACAAAATATGGAGAAAGTTCGAGCCAAAAATTCGTGTTCAGGCTGAGCGTGAGCACGGAACCGAGCTCCCACGGCTCGTTCCTGACCGGATGGCGGAGCCACGCGGCCGCCGTCACCCGGCCACCGCCCCGCTCCGCCACTGCCGCGCCTGCAGCACCTGCGAAAGGAGATCCCAAGTACCTGGACGATTCCCCGGCCAGCTTCAGCCCGGCCCTTCCCTTCAGCTCGAGCGCCAGGCTCTGCTCGCTCACCCGCTCGCACTACTCTGCTTACGTCACAGCAAGCTGCCGACCACCGATTCCGCTCGCGCGCTGCACCAACACCTCACCAGCAACGCCTTCGACCACTCCTCATTGACCCTCGTCCACTCCACCGCCGGGAATCGTCGGTTTCCCGGCCGCTCGAGGGCACCGAGCTGCCAATACGGCCCCGCCGTCGACGACCCCTTGCCGGCCATCTCCGGCCCGACTGCGTGCACAGAAGCACAGGTGAGCTACGCGTAAACTCTTGGTGCTCAGTCCCTTGCTACTTCCGCACGTTCGCCGCCGGTTCGCCGGAGCGCACCCTCGCGCCGCCGCGGCCGCGCCTTTGCGCCGTCCCGCTCGTCACCGGTACGACAACAACTATGGCAAAAGATGCGCCTTGCCTGGTGGTTACCTTGTCGTTATCTTCCTCGCCGTCGGCGAGCACCCACCGGTCAACGGCTGCGCACCCGGCCTGGACCCGCACATGCTGCAGTCTTGACTCGTGGTCCCGCATGTCAGTGGCAGTGAGAGGGAGAGGGTAGGAATATGGTCGGTACCAAAAGTGTTGTTAGGACCTTTTTGAATTTATGATTTTCTGATAAATGGTTTTAGTGTCTGCAAACTTTTAAAACGCATAGTACATCGTAGAAATATTCTAAAAATGCATAATAAATTTTGTTAGGCCTTTTTATGCTCATTTCTATACAACAAATTTCAGTGACTAAGCATAGGTGGGCTCGATATGATGCTCGCTTGTATCATCGTTTTCATTTACTGCTTTATGGCTGAACTCTATTTATGTTTCAAACTTTATTTTCATAATGAGTACTTGAAATTTATGGCTTTTATGTTAGTTGAACATGGTTTCTAATAGACTATGTGTTGTAATTTAATTTCAAGTACTCCATCATCGTTGCACTATAATTGCTCTTCATCATGCATGAGAGACTTTCGTTGTATGTTTGGATCAAGTTGTTATCGTGGCTGAATCGGGAATTGCCCAACAGACTATCAGATTATACCATTTCAAGTGTATGCTGATCTAATTAACTATCATTAAAATAATGGTTAGCACACTTAAGTGGATTTAATTTGGGCGCCACACTGCAATAGCTATTAAGCAGGAGGAGTATCGTGTAAGAGGGTCTAATAGTTATTTGGGATAAAGCTTTGAGTAATCTTAGACATATGTTCGCGACAGTGACCATGAACGCCACCTTCGTGATGACTCTTTCTCAATCTCATAGTAAGGATGTGGTATATGTGTGGGTTGGTTATCCTTCCTTTTGGCTGGAACCACAACAAGAAGAAGATAGACTCATGCTACAAACCTCTTTACACGTGGATGTGATATATTTACTGTCACTCATTCCATTTATCGTTATATGCAATATATACTTCATGAAAGGAGTAGATCTATTTAGTTAGATAGAAGCCTTAGCCAGTTTGTTTCGATCCACGGATTGATAAATCTTGGAAGGAACACTCTACGGGAGAAGTTACAACTAATCCATGGGATTGCGGTTTACAAATTTGTGTCGTTAGTTGGCACCAACACAAGAATGGCTTTGTACAGCTCCATATTCATCTTCAGGGATCACCAAACCCTTGTATCATTATGCTCTACATTTGTGCTGTGAAAGTTGAAAAAAGTGCTCCCGCGATGCTGTGTTTGTCACGCGCTACACGACACCAGTTGATCTGAGGTCAAGGGATATCATGCTTGATCTTGCTGGTAAATTAAGATCATAACTAAATCTAATACACAGCTCTGGCAAGATATATGCTATTGTCCTACGTCCTATTCTCACGTGTCTTTAAATAAGCTCCCTCTATCGAGGTTCCCAGGGTTATTTTATGTTTTCAGCACCAGGACTTTGTCACAACCCAAGATATCACCTAAATTACTCAACTAAAGACAGCGATGCTAACAATCACCATATAGCGCTTTGGCAAGGTCTAGAACAACAACATTGTCTCGAAGTCTAATTTATGCTACTTACCCTAACCAGTAAAAGCAAAATGCTGCTTGCGGATGTCCTTTTTGGCTAAGTAGTCTAATCACCAATACTAGATACTGCTTGATATCTAGCACCGGTTATCTCGATAAAGGGCACATGGTAGAGATACACTACTATTGTAGGGATGCTTTTTTTTATACAGGGGTGGGTCAAAAGGTAACCCGCTTCTACAAATGGAGTTGGAGCGCGTTTACTGTAGCATCCGACCCGCCTCTACAAAATATTTTTAGGGGCGGGTGATGCCATCACCTGCCCCTGCAAATGGGCATCATTTTCAGGGACGGGTGATGGTATCACCGCCTCTGAAAATGACATTTCTAAATGTATTTTTAGATGCGGGTGATAGCATGACCGGCCCCTAAAAATGATTTTCAGGGCGGGTGGTGGCATAACCCGCCCCTATAAATGGTCCCACGCAAACAAATTCATAATTTTTTCATATAATCTCGGATGAAGTCAAACTTTATATCAAAATTATAGAGAATGACGAGATCTAAAACTTTGTAGTTGATAAATTTTTCATTTGAGATCATTTTAATGGTCCAAAAAATTATTATAATTTCTCTAATTTTAAAATCTAGAAGTTTTGATTTTTTTTCAAACAACCTCGGATATAGAGTAGCTCCATATCAAAGTTGTAGCGGTAAGATCTAAAAGTTTATAGTTTATATATTGTTCATTTAAGATCTAGAATCACAAGATCAATCATTTAATAGTTGTACCTTACATATGGCTATGACTATATAGTATCTCATACAATTCAAGTCATACTACGAGGTTTCCACAATCTTAACTTTTATATACACTAAAATATACTTGACATATTTTTTTATCTATAGTTCACAATAAGCATAGTGTAGAAGTTTTACTTTTTTTATTTGTTTTGTTATATGTAAAGATTTAAATAAATTCTCGGAATAAAATTGAAAAATATTTTTAGGGGCGGGTGGTGGCGTCACCCACCCCTAGAAATGGATTTCTAGGAGCAGGTGATGGCATTCCGTCCCTAAAAAAATTTTTAGAGTTAATATAAAAGAATAGCATACCCCATAGAGTCACAAGTGACTGTGTAGTGTGGTGGAGATGAAGGTACGCACAAGGCTTAAGGTATGCAGTTCGAACCTGGGTGATGCAAGTGTGCATATTTTATCAAAAAAATTATACCTTGATAGCACAGGGTATTGTGGTGTTGGCTAGAATATTTTTTTCTTTTTTATTTTTCTATTTTTGATTTTTTGTTAATTTTTTTATTTTCTAAAAATGGGTTCATAGGGGCGGGTCACGGCATGATCCGCCCCTAGAAATCGATTTCTAGCGGTGGATCCTTGACCTACGCCTAGAAATAGATTTTTCAAGGGTAGGCGCGTTACCTGCCTCTAAAAATAACATTTCTACCTGCGAGAAGTAGGGCGGGTACCGCACCCACCCCTAAAAGTATATTTTTACCTGCCCTAGAAACCCTTTTTTAGTAGTGGTAATAAGTACACACAATAAGTAGAAATAGGAATCAATAACAAGACATGTAGTTTATTTTGCTATTTTTGATTTTTTTATTTTTTTATTTTCTAGAAATGGATTTGTAGTGGCGGGTTATGGCATGATCCGCTTGTAGAAATCGATTTCAGGGGGTGGATCCATAACCCGTCCCTAGAAATAGATTTTCAAGGGTGGACGCGTTACCTGCCCCTAAAAATAGTGAGAAGTAGGGGCGCGTACCGCACCCATCCCTAAAAGTATATTTTTACCCGTTCTAGAAACCCTTTTTTAAATAGTGGTAATAAGTACACACAATAAGTAGAAATAGGAATCAATAACAAGACACGTGTAGTTTACCATCTAGGATACATGACGACTAACTAGATGATGCCCTAGAGCTCTGGATTATGATCAACCTTGCAGGGAGATTGGCAAGCAGGATCAACCCTTGCACTTAGATGGAGTTGATCACCATTGCCTCGAGATAGCACTTGTGGTTCTGATCGGCAATCTCGGTATGGTGCCGCCTCCTAGTTTGGGGCTCCTTCTCCATCCTCAAGATATGTTTATGTCTTTAACCAGAGGTCAAAAGTCTAAAGTCCCTTTGCGCGGTGGGCATTGAATATTTATAGTAGTGAATGTTCTGCATGAATTATATTTCCTGGTGCCTGGCAGCGTGCATTGCCATGTGCCCCCCTCAGTTTCCTGGTGCAATCTTCATCATTTCGTTGATTTCACGCTGGCAGCATTCTAGTCAAGGTGTATGCTTCTAGGTTAGTTTGGGCCAAAGTTGAGTCCGGATGGGCCCCACATGGGTTGGCGCCATGCAACGCCAAGCCCTCCTTGGGCCTGCTTGCTTCATCTTTAGCAAGCGAAAGGGGCATTGAACATCTAATTTCTAATTAAATACCCTTGTTTTGCTGTCTTTTTACGTGATTTTGCAACATGCTCCAAAAACAGTAACACTTTGTATTTTGGTTAGTTCAGGGCGTAAAATTAACAATAATGCTGAACCGATATATTAAGAGAATATGGCACTAAAATGTCACATTAACTCGCACCAACAACTTCAGTTTAGGTCCACATGCTCTCTATATGAATGTCCGGTCAAAGATTTGACGGGTTCATTTGCAACAAGTCATTGGGTCATCCTGTCAGATATAGCTGCACTGTTCATTTCTCTGGTCAATTCATCCGCCCATTCATCAATTTATCCAGTCACAACTGTGGTACTTCTCTAATAAAAAAATGATTGCGGCACTTCCCTTATCATAAAAAAAAATGTGGCTCTTGAACTTGTAGTACCGCACAATGCTTTTATCCAATTTCCAATGCCTCACCATTTCATCTGGTCTATTGCTCTAATCAAGCATTCTTTCATCCAGTCATTGGTGCCTTCAAGGATTTGATTTTGTCATCATTTGCATGCCTTGGAGAATGTGGGTCATTTCAATGACGGAATTTATGTTTGGGCCCTGTGAAAACCTACAAAAGATATGCTTAGCAAAACATATTAATCCTAATGATTGTCCTATCACTCAATCACGAAAATCACAAATAATGGCCTACAAGTTTCCCTTACCAACTTAGATGTAGTTTAAGGAATAACTACAAATGCATGAAATTTGATCCAACGTTTAAGGACTTATTTTTTGTTATTTTTCATAATGACATATGTAGGTAATTTAGATGAAGATTTAAGAGATTAAGTCAGTTTATTTTCTATAATGTTAGATGTTGGTAATTTAGATGGTGCTTAGAGGATAAAGCCTGAACTACAAAATATAATGATATGTTGGTATGCCATAACATTCAACACAATCTAAATTGTGTCGTTGTGACCCAACACCAATAAGTATGCAACAGAAAACTAGGTTGGCTTTCCATTTAGTGCGCTTGATACTATTCTAAGCATGCAATAAAATTATACTAGGCAAAGATCAAGATAATTAAGTTGAAGAAGTTTCAGGGGGTCTTAAATCAGTATAGAAGTTTATTGTGAACAACGGTAGAAGTTTGTTCTCAGGCACGTCTCATATCCGATAGTATAATATTATGTGATTGTTTACAATATAATGGGCTAACAATCATCATATACACTTACACATTTAAGTATTTCTATATGAATGCCTAATATAAGGATATAAATCTGTGAAAAATTTGCTAAGTATAGAGGCACAATACAAGGAAAGTGATGATGAAATGGTTGCGCAAGATAAGTTGTGCATTAATGATGGAAAGGTAGTGTGTAACTTCCTGCATAAAAATTGGACACACTTTGGCACTAACGTATACGTTACCGGTAACTACCCGCGTAATATATGGTTGCCCAAAAATAGCTATAATTTCTTTTACATTGAAAAGTTGCTGTAGTAAGGAATCGCCGCTGGCCTATATAAACCAAACCAGTACTAGCTCAGTTCATCTGCTTGTGAAACTATTCAGCACAGGTCATCTGTGGCCAAACATATTGTTTTTCATTGCTGAGATTAGATTCAAAATGGCTGACACCAAGTTAGAAAGTAAAAATCATGAAGAAATAGGCAACAACAATGGGGAAACTATGGATGTGGAAGTGATCAACGCGAAGTCTGAGGTGCCACATGATGATCAACCATCCCTTGACAATCAGGTGAGCAGCACATTTTATTGTTTTTCTGTTCTATTCATCTCGGATTGTGCATATATATGCAGATATTATAACTCATTTGTCATGTATCAACTAATGTGTTCCACTAGCAAACTGATGGTCATGTTTGTTTCAGCTAGACCAGTAAATACAAAGGGTAAAAAATTATAATAATTATTTTATATTTTTTATACCATTATTTTATCGTGTTACAAACTCCTTTCTGCAGACTAGTCAGGGCACCAACATCACTTTGGTGGATGGCAACTTGGGGTCCTCTCATGTTGGAGCTCCAGGTGTGGGCACAGGCACCATAGTAGTTCCCTCAGAAACCACTGTCGATGATTACAACGACAGCGCAGACTATGATACTGATGACAGTTACATGTTTTATGATTATGGTGACGGCACCGAGAGTGACGATGAAGAAACCAGTGACAACAGTCTCCTCAAAGCTATATCCGTGTGCTATCTTCTGAACTCCAGTCTTGTCGTAACTTGACGACTCATAGCTTGAGAGACAGAGATGCTAATAATGATGCTAATGCTAATGGCAACGCCCTAGTTGTGGCTGGTTGTAGGATGTGCATGTTATACATCATGCTCCCTGCAGGCACCAATGTTTGCTTCCGATGTGGCAACTCAGGCCTCATTCATTTTGGTGGCAATGGACAAGCCTGAGTATCTCGTGCAGGCATCATATGTTTGAGCAGTTACAAATAATGTGGTAGTAGTATATTCTCTAGATATTGATACAAATTTCATTGTAACCCAGTAGAATTTGAGTTTAAGTTTAATATGAGCATAGGTGGTCGTCCATAGGATGTGTACCTTCTATATAAATGATATCTCAGAAACTTTTGATTATTGTTAATGCAAGATATATTAAAAATCCTCTACCTATGACGTGAACAAAGGTTGCCTTATTAATTGTTGTTGTTTTGGTGGTAACATCTATTAATCATTTTATTTGGATGCACCACCACCACAACGCCTTAACAATCTCTTCCTGTGACAGATCGAGGAACCATATATTTTTAATTCCCTATTCTTTTCCTCTCGATTTCCCTCACACTCGATGAAACTGTGAAGTGTAAACTAAGCTACAAACATTTGTCGGATCCAGCCATATAGTGGTGGATGCATTCATGCAGCTACTTCCGCAAGCTGAGCTACATGCTGTTCTACAACCTCATCAGATAGGATATTAAGGAGTTGTAAGATGACAATTGTTATTATCCATATATGGTGTGTACCTTCCTACTGATAGCACAACCAAGGAGAACCTAAAAGGAAGATAGTAATTTGTAGGGAAACACGAACTCCAAACAGAAAGAAAGACCCAAATAATAAGCTAAAAACTTAATTAAATATAGCTTGGAATTTTTTTCAAGAACGTGCATGAGTACATGTTTCATCAAAAAGAATAGCAAGAACTACAATGCCGCCGTCCCGAGATGAGCTTCGAAGTGCAAAGTTACAAGGCCTTACAAGGGAACCACACGGTTAGTGGCATACACATACAACCGAACACAACAACATGAACAAGAAAGAAAACTCACTCAGGTTCACTCCAAATCACCTGTCCTCGGCGCCTAGGTCTGCTAGGCGACTCGGGGTGTCAGTGTTTAACCTCCAAGCCCACTGAGGGGTACCCTGAGGTGGTAGATTGTAGGTGGAGTGTCACCGAGATTAGGAACTCGAAGGTGCAAGGAACACGAAACTTTAGACAAGTTCGGGCTGCAGAAACCTCTCAGTCTCCGGGTTTTGGGGTAGCCGCTGGATTAGCAAGGCCGCTTCAGTGATGTTCCCAATCGGAGTGTTGTACTCGCGATCGTCGGCTGCAGTGAAAGCACCGTTAAGGTTCCTACGTTGAGGTGGGTTCCGTGCGCGAGCTTCTACGTTCCGCCTGCATTTAGCACGTTTGGCGTTTTTCACCCTTTGGATCCTCTTGCGCTCCTCATCTTCATCTTGAGGGGCATCCGTCGTGCGCTCATCAGTGGAAACATCTGCGAGTAGTTCGTCATCATACTCTCTCCCTGGTTCGTCATCGTCGCCATGCTCGTGGATGGAGGCCATGTAGACGTGACGTTCCGGCTAGAATTCGCCACTGGAGCTATAGTCGACTAGTACTATCTCGCCCTCTCCCTCCTCAGCGATGGGAGAGAGGGGCTTGCCTTCTTGGAAAGGCAGTTCTTGTGTGAAGGCCACAAGGCAGGAGTCGTATTCGAGTAGCACAGAGGGCTCCATGCCCTTCAAGTACACGAACCGGTCCTGCGGCATTGAAGTTATAGTCAGGCCCGGGTGAAAACCCGAGAAGCGTTCGGAGTCGTCAGCCAAGTCCGAGTACTTGTCAAAGACGAGGGCCTCCCGGCAAGCAGTGGCTCCTCCTTCTCCGATCTTGAGTAGGCAATCCAAGTCCTCCTCTAATGAGGAGAGGGATTCGGATCGCATGGCCTCCTAGTAGACAGAGGCCGCATTGCGTAGCCCGAATGAGAAACTGGTACGCTCCTCCCTATATCGGATTGGATCCGATCCGAGATGTCCT